>CM060427.1:104172810-105614134 GCA_030545235.1 Helianthus tuberosus | reverse complement strand
ACGATTATGTCCCCGCTTTAAATTTATGATTTTACCACCAGTTTCAAAATAAAATTATGATTTTGCTCCAGTTAAAAATTACAATTTTGCCCTCGGTTCAAAATTATGATTTTGCCCTGTTTAAATTTACAGTTCACCATTAGTTTTGTTTTGTTCCTCCCAGCTAAATTACGATTTCGCCCTCAATTTAAATTTACGTTTTTGTCATCGTTTTTGTTTGCTTCCAAAGTAAAATTATGATTTCGCCCCCAGTGTCTAACTACAGACACAAGATGGGGGAATAGTGTCAAGAAACTGTCTGGCACTTCCCCATTAGCCTAACCAATATACGATTTTATCCCCGCTTTAAAGTTACGATTTTGCCATCAGTTCAAATTTATATTTTTACCCCCAGTTCAAAATAAAATTATGCTTTTGCCCCCCAACTAAAAATTACCACCTTGCCCTCGATTCAAAATTACGATTTTTACCCGTTTAAATTTACAGTTTTGCCAATAGTTTTGTTTTTCCCCACCCAGCCAAATTACAATTTTGTCCTCAATCTAAATTTACATTTTTGCCATCGTTTTCTTTTGCTTTCTCAGTAAAATTACGATTTTGCCCCCAGTGTAAAATTACAGTCATGCCATCGTTTTAGTTTTTTTTTTTTTTTTTTTTTTTTTTGACAAAACTATAGTAGTGCTTTGTTTTAATTTTTATTTGTGTCAGGCAGTTGCTTGGCGCACGCTCATTTATCTTGAAAAATTACAAATTTGCCCCCAGTTTAAAATTATTGTTTTTCTATCGTTTTTGTTTTCCTTAAGCAAAAGTATGATAGTGTTTTAATTTAATTGGTTGACTCAATGTAATTTTTTTTTGGATCGTGTTATGAGTAGTAAGTACAACTAACCGAAACACAGATGTACATGTTATAAGAGAAAAATATTCGGCTTAGTGTCCCGCAACGCGGGCGGGGAAAAATCTAGTTAATTGAAATTGAAACTTATGATGAATAGTAAATCACAATTTTAATGTATTTATGTGTTATTTTTAGTAATAAATAATATTGATAAGCTTTAAGTATTTTGTTTTTTATTAGTAATATTTTATTGATTATTCAATTTGACTTTTAGTGTTAACTGTTAACAAAAAAAAATCCGTATCTATGTTTATTTATTTTTTTAACATTTCAAGTTATTTGCCCGCGTGTTGTGATGGTATGTTACCGCGTGTATTATATCGGTATTGGTTCGTTCGTTACTGTAACGAAACGATACATGCACTTGGTATAGAAATCAACACATGTTTTACATGACCAAAAACGATAAAAACAAACACCGGTACTAGCACCGATGTTGTTCGTACAACACCGATCAGTTTAGAGTGCACGGTATTGGTAACGTTATTCATTTATCGTCATAGATAGAGTTGTATAAAAGAAAATTTTTCGAAACCGAAACCATAAAATGAATACAGTTACCGATATTGATGTTCGGTATGGTAGGGAAGCAATATGGTGTCTGAAAAGAAAAAAATAAAATAAATATTTGTACCAATACAGATGTTGTTCAGTCGGTTTTGGTTCAGTTTGGTATGATAGCCGCACAGTATTCGTTACCAATAAAATTTATATCGCAATGTTGTAAAAATAAAATAGAATGCAAACCAATTGAACCGATATTAACTGAACAATATAGGTACCGATATCGATTTTCGTTTTTTATTTTCTGTTTTCGAACGATGTAAGGTTTTCTCTTTCGATCACTATAGCTATTGCGAGTACAAGTATTGTAACAAAACGAACAGATACCGACCGAATTCCCGCCGCAAAGGGCGAAGTGAATGTCGCTAGTTACTATTTCACTCGTAATAATAATAATAATAATAATAACAACAATAATAATAATAATAAATTATTATTATTACACATATGAAAATAAACTCTTGATGAATAGTAATTTGAAAATTTTTATTATTTGTTTTTATTTGTGGTAATAAATTTTATTATATAATTTGTTTTTTTTAGTAACTAGTGTTTTTGAATGACGCGCATTGCGCGAAAGGCATTGGTGTTTTCGACCGACATCATTCTTCAAACGATTCGAGATAAACGATGCATAACCAGCCATATCCGGCATCGTGGAGTGTATTAAAAAGGGAGCAATTGGACGATTGGATGCTGGGCTAGGTGTTTCTTGAAATGCCCACGGATTGTTCGGGTCAAAACCACGATTATGAGGATTCATTTTTCGTATTGTGGTTGGATGAGATTTTTTTTAAAATAATATAGAGATGATTATAGAAGAGGTGGAGTAGTTGTGGTAAAAAATGAATAGAAGTGTGAGTATTTATAGTGAATAATTTTTTTTTAAACACATAGCCGTTGGCCAACGGCTAGCCCAAACGGCTACTTGTCTTGGCCAATGAGATCCTGTCATGTCATCTTGATAGCCCCGTCCAACGCCCGGGCTGAAACCCCCGCCCAAGGGGCCACACCGAAACCCAAGCCCACCCCGGATGGTGACTTGGGCTTTTGTACCCAACTGTCACACCCCAACCAATGGCGGAAACATCGGGATGAGACGAAGTGTGAAGATTGCTCGAGACATCATAACGCTAATTGTGACAATAGAATTAAAGATAAATTGACTCCTTTCATAAATAAATGTTACAATACATGAAATTTGAAATACAACATGTTAAGTACAAGAAAAACAATACGACAACAAATATGACATTTATACAATGTATTTTACCTAAACGTCTATATGTGTATCTAGGTATCAACGCTACTTCATTTCATGGCATCATCATCCTCAACCTGTAACATGTTTAAAATAAAGTTCAATGCAAAAGCAAAGGCGAGTATACAAGTTTGGTACATACACAGCAAAAGGATAAGTTTCGAACAATTCCTCATAGCAAGCACGTGATTCAAGATAAACGTAAAAACATGGCATGCGTCTAACATATCAAACCAAGGAAACGCAACATGCTCATGACATAACCACAAGTTACGGGTGGCGGGTCGTTAATCCTATAGCGCTACATATGTCACGGTTTGGCTCGTACGAAGTTAATGATAAGTTCAACACATAAGATTCACCCAAGTTTAAATATCAAGCCATCACGTATACAAGCATGTTAATAGGAATGTTCATGTGTTTAAGCAAAATGTTCATGTGTAAGTTGTTGATAAGTAAACATGTTACACCCCAAAAGTGGTAAAAGTAAAAGGGGGAAATACGAGTATACTCACAAAGTTGGCATATGCTTTCCAATTATCCAATTATTGACGAGTTGATGAGGTTAAAAGATTGAATGTGTAAGGGTTAAAGTTCAAGTATGCTTAGAGTCGAGATTCGGTGTTTAAAACAACATAAAAATAAGATATGAGAATAACATGTGAAAATAATCATCTTCAACTCTTAACACTTGTATGACACTTGGTAACCACAAGGGTTATGATAATGTTTTCATGAGTTGAACACCCATAAGAGTCACAACAAGGTTTAGGTCTTAGATGATGTTCTACTACTTTAACATATAAACACAAGTTCAACATTAAAGGTTCGAATGAGTGTATATTTATATCTAGGTTAAGTATTACATATTATTTAGTCCAATAATTCAAGTAGGAGGTAGAAGATTAGGATCTTCATTTAGGCACCTCGAGTTATCATAGATGTCATGTACGAGGTAGGAAGAACATGCTTCCATTTAGGAACCCCTTGAATGTTCACCACTTCACTTGATGTAAAAACAACCAAGGAGGGTCACGAACTAGGATTAGCACAATAACATAAACAACCTAACTAAAGAGAAATCATCAAATCATGTGAGGATTGTATGTAGGACAACCCAAGTTGTTCCATAATCACTCATTCATCAAGATCTAAGCTTGACATGATTTGTGGGTCAAATACCCCAACAAAACAGAAAGTATTTGAGGTTTTAACCTCTGATTTATAGTGTCTCAACCTTGTTTTTAAGCTTAACCAACCATAAGAGAGGTTGTAAGCATTGGGACATAGGTATGAGATGTGTTAGACACAAGTTGGATGAGTTTAAACAAGCTTTTGAAGAACATGTAACAAAACAGAAAGTTTATGGACAATTTCGGAGCAATTCCAGGTCTGATTTCTCCATGGAGAAACCAAGGAATCAAACCCCATGATTATCCAAGCAAATAGGAAGAAGAATCAAGTGATTTCATTAAGAAATGAGCAAGTTATGCTCTCTTTTGTAAAGGTGTATGAATCTGTCCGAAAATGCAGATTTGCAACTGATTTGAGAGTGAATTGTGAGATGTAGAGAGTTGTGAAAGTGTAAAATGGTGAGGAGAAGGGTTGTATTTATAGTGGAAGAGGTTGGTGGTGATTGGAGGTGATTAGAGGTGGCTAAATGGTGATTGGGGAGGGTTAGAAGATGGGATTTCGT
The DNA here is from genome assembly GCA_030545235.1 of Helianthus tuberosus. Classification (NCBI taxonomy): domain Eukaryota; kingdom Viridiplantae; phylum Streptophyta; class Magnoliopsida; order Asterales; family Asteraceae; genus Helianthus; species Helianthus tuberosus. The sequence continues at coordinate 105,609,715 of CM060427.1, read as the reverse complement.
GCCATAATCGCGTACATCAGCAGCTGAAATGTTTTTCTGATCTGGGCACCCTCAGGCGGCCCGCCTGAGATATCAGGCAAGTTGAAGCGGGCCGCCCGGGCCTTCTAATCCGGGCATAAGTTTCCAAAAGTTACAATTTGGCCCCTAGAGTTGTGTATTTGATGATTTTAGGGCTTTTAAGGACCATTCTTGACACAAAAGCATATTTTAAGATAAATCCAAGTACGAGGAGTATAGACTAAGTATAATTAAGCGTACAAACTTCGAAATCAAGTATCGTTCTCGTTCAAAACACGTTTTAGGCATAAGTTTAGATTAATTACAAGTTTCGCGCATAGTTCCCAAGAATAACGAATAAGTATCAATTGATTCACCGTTTCGAACATATGAGCATTTATAAAGTGTGTATATTATGTAATTAACAAAATACGAGTTTTATTCATGATCCAAGTCTCGGATTTTACGTCGCTTTTTAATGAAAGAACGATTACAAGACTACGAAGTTTCCAAAAATAGTTTTTACAAACGATGGTTTCTAAATATAGAAAGTATGAAAACGCGGGGCGTTACAGTTTCCCCTCCTTTAGGAAATTTCGTCCCGAAATTTATTCAAGAGGTAGACTTGAAGAGTTTTAGTAAAAATTTGAGACTTGAAAATTTTGAAATATTTTGAAAGGCACCAAAACTTTGGAGAACGACAAGGTAAACTTGTGAGTGAGTTCAATGTCTAAAATAATTTGAGGTATCTGACATAGTTGAAAACATGTAGGTGCGTATATGGGTGAAGTGGGTCTAAACAAGTTTGAATAACTTAAATTGGCGACGTATTTAGAAAGGTGACGTATTAAGAATGAAGATGTTGAAAAAACGGTTTGTATTTTGATGGAACGTGGTAACGAAATCGCATTTGTAGAAGATTGTTTATTGAGTGAAACGAGAAGGTTTGGTACTTTAAATAGAGCCTTAAAGGTATACTAAGTACAGTTACACAAGAATCCGGAATAGGAAGACTATTTTATAGGTAACGAGGTAAGTTAGGACTCGAATGTTTAAACAAGCCTGCTTGCGAACGGGGTTTGTATGAACTAAAAGGATAAGGAGAATAATACGTGTATAGGATGAACGAATGATTCTTACGGAGTGCAAGTATAAGAATAGCATAAGTGTTGGATAGATGAACGTAGTGTGTTAAGGATGAAGTCTCGTCATGGATAATCGGATATAATGCGTTTGTGAGTTGTATAAAGTTTGTATTAGGTCTAAATAGGTCTGTAAAACACTGAATTTCTCATGACACGTTTTACGAAAGTTTGGTAGCGTGGTGAAAACACTTATATATAGGAAGTACCAGCGGCGTATCCACCATGTTTTGACCACAATACTTCCGTTTCACATTCGGAGTCATGTTACGTTCCGTGTCTTTCCATACACTGTAGTACACTCTATGGTTCTCATACGCCTATCACTATAATCCCGTGTGCACCCGTGATTATATTGATCGTCGCATGATCCGCATAGCTTGTACTAGTTGTGTATGAATTTGGGTAGGCATACTGTTTTAAAAAAAATTAAGAATGTGTGCGTATAAGAATAAGTACGTAAGCAAGTCCATGCTTAAGTATGTATAGGACCCACGCAAGCGAATCCCTCGGATTACGCTCGCGTATAGGTACGAATGTATGAATCATGTGTACGAATGAAAGCACTAACATAAATAGAAGTATGAATTCGAATGTATGTATAAGCATAAACGTAAGACGTGGAAGTAGTACGTGTGTATATATAAGCACGCAACGTATGAGTATAAGTGAAAACATGAAATATATATGTGTAGGTAAAATCATGAAACGTATGAGTATAAGTAAAACATGAAACGTATGAGTATAAGTATGAATACGATTATAAGTATAGGCATAACATCACGGATTTAGGTGTATAGGATCGTCCAAAAGGTTAAGTATGTAAATACGGATGATTATAAGTGAATTGTTGCGTTAAAATGACTAAAACGTGTATGATGATACGTGGGTATAGTTGTTTAAATGAAACGTTGAGTTTATCGTATCAAAATTAGATTGAGCTTGGTTTGAAAGGTAGAATATAGTTGCATATGTAAAAGGACATAAGGTACTCATTGGTTAAGCTTAATGCATTTTGTAATAAATGGAAATGCTACTTTTGTTTTAAAAGAGTTTACGAAGTCCAAGGATGGTCGGTCTCCAAGAAGTCTTCTTGCCCACGTGTTTTGTAAATTGGTGAAAAAAGGTTTTCAATCAAAAGTAATTTCATTTCATTAAACAAGAAGTTATGAATTTAGGAGGTTCTTGTGAAAACGAGGATCCTTAGAAAAGAATTTTAGCAAAAGGACTTAGTGATTGTTAAAAGTTCTAACAAATGGTTTGAAAAGAGTCTTTGGTAAAACGATCATATAACATCCATAAGATCTTATAGGTGTAAAAGAAAGGTTGGTTTGATCCTCCGATTGAGAATGAAAGTCTTTAGTTTGGTGATATATATCATAAGTGCGTTTTAGTGATTAAGCCGAATATGAAGTTCATGGGCAAGAGATTCCTTGGACGTATTAAATTGATGGGTAGCATTGCGTAAGGTTTGAAAAATTTGTGTAGTAAAACGTTTAAGATATGTTTAAGAATCTCGTGTATAAGAGTTGAGTGAAAATAGGTTGTAGGATAGAAAGTACGCTTGATAAAACAATGTATTTTGAAAATCGTATACGTATGTATTTTGAATAATGATAAATAATTTAGGTATAAAACATGATCGAGTTTGCATAATAAGATATTTTGAAGAGACGTTTTGGTAACGATCACCTAGGTAAGGGAATCACCCCTAACTCGTTGGTGATGTCGTTTTAAGAAAAGGGGAGTGGAGTTAATCGTCAAGGTAAGGAAATCACTCCTATCTCGATGATATGTCTCCACCTTTCGTTACAAGAAATATGAATTTAAATTATATGAAATCATTCATACGTATAAGTGTATGAAAAGATTCAATGTGTTGTGTGCGTGAAAAGAGAATATCGAAAGTAAATTCGAATTTGAAAGATTGCATCGTATAAAATGAATAATAGAAACACATGTTTGATCAAAATTTGGATGGTTCCATAACGGAACGTTGACTAACCAAAGTGGTCGAAAAGTCTTTTGAATTTGAGGAACATGCTTTGGCCTAATAGGTGAAATACTCTTGCCGACAAGTCGGTTAACGGTATTTACCATTCCGGTTACTACATGTCCCTAATTCATTTGAAATTTCGAGACTTGGCGGGATTAATGAAAATCAAGGAGTGGAACTAGTCGACAAGGTGCGGGTTTCACCCCTAACTTGGCGATTTAGTATCCTAAGTGTGGTTGGTACTCGTCGGGTCAAAATTTGATTTCAACACTTTGACGAGGGTCTACTAGAATTCAAAATTTGAATTTCTCCATCAAGGTGAGGATTTCACTCCTAACTCGATGGGGAATTTCGTGTAAGAAAAGAAAAGTAGAAGGATCGAGAGTCATTCACCAAATTGTGGGTTTCACGCCTATTTTGGTGAAGTCGTCTCATTTTTGCAATATGAGTGTTGTCGGATTTGGAATAATCGAGTAAAAAGCATGAGGGAAGCGTATGTCGAAGGAAATACATAAACAAGTATAAACACATAAGAAAGCACATCAAGAATGGTGCTTGGATAACGAAATGATAAAACATGTATTAGCACATAGAGAAATATGTTTAGAGTAACACGTAAAGAATCGAACAATGAAGCAAGTATTAACACATAATAAGACAAGCATTAATGCATAAGAATAGCATGTTGAATATTTCTCACGAGTGATACATATGTCTAAAATAGCATAAATAAGAAACAAATAAAGTATCATGTAGTTATTTAAGCAAAACATACGAATAAGGCTCTAAAAACTATAGACTAGGTAAAAGCATGGCATTTCTACCTAATTCCCTATAGTTATGGCTCTGATACCAATCTGTCACACCCCAACCAATGGCGGAAACATCGGGATGAGACGAAGTGTGAAGATTGCTCGAGACATCATAACGCTAATTGTGACAATAGAATTAAAGATAAATTGACTCCTTTCATAAATAAATGTTACAATACATGAAATTTGAAATACAACATGTTAAGTACAAGAAAAACAATACGACAACAAATATGACATTTATACAATGTATTTGACCTAAACGTCTATATGTGTATCTAGGTATCAACGCTACTTCATTTCATGGCATCATCATCCTCAACCTGTAACATGTTTAAAATAAAGTTCAATGCAAAAGCAAAGGCGAGTATACAAGTTTGGTACATACACAGCAAAAGGATAAGTTTCGAACAATTCCTCATAGCAAGCACGTGATTCAAGATAAACGTAAAAACATGGCATGTGTCTAACATATCAAACCAAGGAAACGCAACATGCTCATGACATAACCACAAGTTACGGGTGGCGGGTCGTTAATCCTATAGCGCTACATATGTCACGGTTTGGCTCGTACGAAGTTAATGATAAGTTCAACACATAAGATTCACCCAAGTTTAAATATCAAGCCATCACGTATACAAGCATGTTAATAGGAATGTTCATGTGTTTAAGCAAAATGTTCATGTGTAAGTTGTTGATAAGTAAACATGTTACACCCCAAAAGTGGTAAAAGTAAAAGGGGGAAATACGAGTATACTCACAAAGTTGGCATATGCTTTCCAATTATCCAATTATTGACGAGTTGATGAGGTTAAAAGATTGAATGTGTAAGGGTTAAAGTTCAAGTATGCTTAGAGTCGAGATTCGGTGTTTAAAACAACATAAAAATAAGATATGAGAATAACATGTGAAAATAATCATCTTCAACTCTTAACACTTGTATGACACTTGGTAACCACAAGGGTTATGATAATGTTTTCATGAGTTGAACACCCATAAGAGTCACAACAAGGTTTAGGTCTTAGATGATGTTCTACTACTTTAACATATAAACACAAGTTCAACATTAAAGGTTCGAATGAGTGTATATTTATATCTAGGTTAAGTATTACATATTATTTAGTCCAATAATTCAAGTAGGAGGTAGAAGATTAGGATCTTCATTTAGGCACCTCGAGTTATCATAGATGTCATGTACGAGGTAGGAAGAACATGCTTCCATTTAGGAACCCCTTGAATGTTCACCACTTCACTTGATGTAAAAACAACCAAGGAGGGTCACGAACTAGGATTAGCACAATAACATAAACAACCTAACTAAAGAGAAATCATCAAATCATGTGAGGATTGTATGTAGGACAACCCAAGTTGTTCCATAATCACTCATTCATCAAGATCTAAGCTTGACATGATTTGTGGGTCAAATACCCCAACAAAACAGAAAGTATTTGAGGTTTTAACCTCTGATTTATAGTGTCTCAACCTTGTTTTTAAGCTTAACCAACCATAAGAGAGGTTGTAAGCATTGGGACATAGGTATGAGATGTGTTAGACACAAGTTGGATGAGTTTAAACAAGCTTTTGAAGAACATGTAACAAAACAGAAAGTTTATGGACAATTTCGGAGCAATTCCAGGTCTGATTTCTCCATGGAGAAACCAAGGAATCAAACCCCATGATTATCCAAGCAAATATGAAGAAGAATCAAGTGATTTCATTAAGAAATGAGCAAGTTATGCTCTCTTTTGTAAAGGTGTATGAATCTGTCCGAAAATGCAGATTTGCAACTGATTTGAGAGTGAATTGTGAGATGTAGAGAGTTGTGAAAGTGTAAAATGGTGAGGAGAAGGGTTGTATTTATAGTGGAAGAGGTTGGTGGTGATTGGAGGTGATTAGAGGTGGCTAAATGGTGATTGGGGAGGGTTAGAAGATGGGATTTCGTGCCATAATCGCGTACATCAGCAGCTGAAATGTTTTTCTGATCTGGGCACCCTCAGGCGGCCCACCTGAGATATCAGGCAAGTTGAAGCGGGCCGCCCGGGCCTTCTAATCCGGGCATAAGTTTCCAAAAGTTACAATTTGGCCCCTAGAGTTGTGTATTTGATGATTTTAGGGCTTTTAAGGACCATTCTTGACACAAAAGCATATTTTAAGATAAATCCAAGTACGAGGAGTATAGACTAAGTATAATTAAGCGTACAAACTTCGAAATCAAGTATCGTTCTCGTTCAAAACACGTTATAGGCATAAGTTTAGATTAATTACAAGTTTCGCGCATAGTTCCCAAGAATAACGAATAAGTATCAATTGATTCACCGTTTCGAACATACGAGCATATATAAAGTGTGTATATTATGTAATTAACAAAATACGAGTTTTATTCATGATCCAAGTCTCGGATTTTACGTCGCTTTTTAATGAAAGAACGATTACAAGACTACGAAGTTTCCAAAAATAGTTTTTACAAACGATGGTTTCTAAATATAGAAAGTATGAAAACGCGGGGCGTTATACCAACCTACGGCACAACCCCCGCCCCCGGGCTGAAACCCCCGCCCAATGGGGCCACGCCGAAACCCAAGCCCACCCGAGGTGGTGACTTGGGCGTTTGTACCCAACCCACGCCACAACCCCCGCCCCATGCCCTATATTCTAATATAGCCTAAATTCACGGTTCATTTAGTTTGAATTTTATCATATATGAATTTGCAATTTTTTATTATTTGTTTTTGTTTGTGGTAATAAGTTTGATTATACAATTTGTTTTTTTTTTTTATAAATAATAGTTGCTAATATTTAAGTATTTGTTTTTTTTTGCTTTTATTATTTATTATTCAATGTATTTTTTAGCAATAACTTCCGTTCATTAACTTTTTAAAATATATAAATTCGTATCTATGCTTATTAATTTTTTAACATTCCAAGTTATTTGGTCGCATGTTGTGATGATGCGTTACCGCGGGCATCGTATCGATTATGTTCATTACAATACCGATACGATACATGCACTCTATATAGAAATCAACACGTAATTTACATTAGTCGAAAACGATTAATACGAACATTGGTACCGACACCGGTGGATCAACCAGTTTAGATTATCACGATACTTGTACGAATATTCATTTATTGTTGCAGACAGAGTTGTATAAATAATTTTTTTTAAATCCAGAAACCACAAAAATATTATACATAAGAAAATAAACTCTTGATAATAGTACTTTGTAATTTTTTATTATTTGTTTTTTAATTGTAGTAATAAATGCTAATCTACGATTTGTTTTTTAGTGATAAATAATAGTTGCTAGTATTTAAATGTTTGTTTTTATACTTTTATTATTTATTATTCAATTTATTTTTTTAGTAATAACTTTCGTTCGCTAACTTTTTAAAATATATAAATCCATATCCATGCTTATTTATTTTTTAACATTCAAAGTTATTTGTTCGCGTGTTGTGACAGTGCGTTACCGTGGGCATTGTATTGATTCGGTTCGTTACAATACCGATACGATACATACACTTTGTATATAAATCAACACGTGATTTACATTAGTCGAAAACAATAAAGACGAACATTGGTATTGACACCGATGGATCAATTAGTTCAAATTATCACGATACTTGTACCGATATTCATTTATTGTTGCAGAGAGAGTTGTATAAATGAGTTTTTTTGGAATCCGGAAACCGCAAAAATATTATACATATGAAAATAAACTCTTGATGAATAGTACTTTGCAATTTTTTATTATTTGTTTTTCTTTGTGGTAATAAATTTTATTATATAATTTGTTTTTTAGTGATAAATAATAGTTGCTAGTATTTAAGTATTTGTTTTTTTATCTTTTATTATTTATTATTTAATTTGTTATTTTAGCAATAACTTGCGTTCGTTAACTTTTTAAAATATATAAATCCGTATCTCTGCTTATTTATTTTATAACATTCCAACTTATTTGGTCGCGTGTTGTGACGATGCGTTACCGCGGGCATTGTATCGATTCAGTTCGTTACAATACCGATACGATACATGCACTCTGTATAGAAATCAACATGTGATTTACATTAGTCGAAAACGATAAAGACGAACATGGGTACCGACACTCATGGATCAATCGGTTCAGATTATCACGATACTTGTACCGATATTCATTTATTGTTGCAGACAGAGTTGTATAAATCATATTTTTTGAAATTTGGGAACCATAAAAATGAATACAAGTACTGACATGCATGTTGTTCAGTACGGTTGCGATACGATGTCATTTTATTTAAAGAAAAATGATAAAAAAGTTTAGTGGTACCCAAACCAATGTTGTTCACTTAGTTCACTATGGTAAAAAGAATACAAACAAGTACCAATGTTGTTCGGTTTGGTCTGGTATGGTATGATAGTGATACGGTGTTAGTTTATCGAAAGCAAGAACAATAAAATAAATACAGATACCGATATAGATGATGTTCAGTCAGTTTCGGTACAGTTTGGTACAATAACGACACTTGCCGCGAAGCACGTTAGAATCTCGCTAGTTATACATATTATATTATTATACATATTAATTTGAAGTCTTTATGAATAGTACTTCAAATTTGAATTTGAATTTAATTGTAAATCACTATAAGCCTTTTTGATTACATATTGTACATATTAATTTGAAATCTTTATGATAAGCATTTCAAATTTGAATTTAATTTAATTTAATTTAATTGTAAACCACTATTAAGTCTTCGTGAAACCATTCTAGGATTGGATGGCTTAGATCAGACATTATTTTTGTAAAAAAAAAAAAACCCTTCCAAACGAAAAAAAATAACTGAGATTCACCATCAATACGATATTTCTAAGATAATTAACGTAAGATAGTTTCTAAATATTTAGTTGTTCATTAAAAACAAACTCATATTTATGTTTTCGGTTTTGATAACATTTATATAACTTCTTCTACAAAGATAAATCCGACATCTATATCGATACCATAATGAACCCAATCAATATCATCCGAACAACATCGATACCAGTACTGGTGTTCGTTTTTATGCTTCCAGTTGATGTAAAATGTGTGATGATTGTTATACCGAGTGTATATATCGTATCAGTACTGTAACTAGTTGAACCGATATCAATTGAATGACAGCGGTAACATACCGCCGCAACGCAACAGACATATACCCTAATTATTATTAGGCTGGAGGGTGTGGGGCGCCACCCTTCCGCCACCTAGACTTGTATAGCGCCCCCATCCACTTTTAACCACACCCCGGGCGCTATAGATGGGGCGCCATTGAAGCCCCGCCATCGTGATAACGAGCTTTAACGTGATTTCAGGTGGGACCTATTAGTTTTAAACCAATCAAAATTTTTTTTTTTTAATTTTGTTTAACAGGGGCTCCATCCACACCCTCCAAATTAAAGAGGGGCTCCATGGTACACTTGGATCCTACGTGTCACCTATAAAGCCCCATCAACACCCCGTAGCCTTATTATTTCAACCACTATTTTTTAGTCCAACCGTATACAGTATTTGTTGTACATGAATAATATTCTATGTACTTTTTGTCCGTAATTTCATTATTACCAAACTAATTATTGGCTTTGAGCTGTGAATACTCAAGTTGAGAAAAATAATAAATAAGTGAAAAAAGTTTTTTTTTTAATTGTCGGTGGAAAGTTGAAATCTTGGAGAGTAAATATAATCACACTTGGAATGCCAAAGGGATCTTTATACTTATCATGATTATCAAAAAAACACATGCTTTCAAGATTTCCCATTTCAAGATTTCAAACCCTTTTCTTTCTTCTTGATCTCTGTTGTTCTAGAGAGAGAAACTGAGGAGAGAGAGAATCTTGAAAGTCTTGGTTGTTGTTTTGAGTCTTTGACCCAACTGGGTCCAAGAATCTGCAGGTACTTTGAACCCAAAGGTTTGAACTTTGATAGATTTCTTGATGTTTACTGCTTTTGTGTTTCTTGAACTTGTGTTGTTTTGTTTTGTTTGGATTTGAGGTTTTGTTGATTTGGGGTTTTCTTGAACTTTCAAGCCCTAATTAGATTCTTGAACTTGTAGTTTGTTGATTGATAGATTTAATTGATGGGTATATTGCTTTTATGGTTAATTAATGAAATTTGTAAGTTTGTAGATCAATCTGTTGAGATATGACAGTTAGTTTGATGCTGAAATGGTGTTGATGTGGAGGTTTTGATCAGTTAATTTACTTAATTGTGCAATCTTTCTTAATTAGGGGGGATTTAATAATTGGGTTCTTTAAACTCTGAAACCCTAATTAACACCTTGTAGTTATAGCTTACTGATTTATGCTAATTTAAGTTTTTATTTTATTTTTATTATTTGGGCATGCTACATTTCTTGATATTAATGAGGATTATTATAGATGCATAGTTGAGATCTGGTAGTGAATTGTTGTTGCTTTGGATGTTTTTTTAAGTATGAAGAAACTTTGTTTTTTTGAACTTTTGATCACCTTATTGTCTATTTTGTATGTGTTCTTTATTTTTTTTATAATGAAAAAAACATTTTAAGACCTGGGTTCTTGTCACTTTGAAACAACAACAACAACAACAACAACAACAACAACCATACCCAGTATAATCCCACCTATAGCGAGCTATTGGTAGGGTCTGGGGAGGGTAGGATGTAGGCAAGCCTTACCTCTATCCCAGGGGATAGAGAGGCTGCTTCCAGTGAGACCCCCGGCTCCACAAAACCATAACCAAGACATAAGCTTCTGGCAAAACATATATAAGCACACAACTACTAACAAATGTGGAAAAGAAAAATAATGAAAATAAACTCCTAAATAAATAAGTAGTTGTTAGTAAAACTACGACGCCGGGAATAAGTGACAACTTATAAAAAGCTATATCACACCTCATAGAAAACAAAAAAATTTAAACTCATAAGACAAGGACCTAAACCAAAAACCAAGCCAAACTCCTAAAAGTCCTTAACCTTAATCCTACGTCTCCACGAAGTTCTATCCTCGACCATGTCCTCGAAGAGGTGCAAATCTAGCAAATCTTTCCTAATCCGCTCATCCCAAGTCATTTTCGGCCTACCTCTACTCCTCCTTCCATCTACAGTGATTGTTTCCACTATTCTAATCGGGTCTGTCATCTGCCTTCTCCTGACATGTCCAAACCATCTCAATCTTCCCTCCCTTATTATTGGAATTGCACTGTAGCTATCGCGTATGTTTTATTCGTTTTCTGATGGGTATGCTACGTTTAACGGGATTAGCGAAATTTTATAGATAAACCGGTTGATATTTTTTTGCAATAGTGAATGCATTTTGATGTTGCTTTGGGAAGCTTTGTTTTTTTGAAAGATTAGATAATACTTGATTCTAGTTGTATTTATGTATTTTTTTTTAATTTTTTAACATTTTAAGAACTTTGTATATTGAACAGTTCAGTTGTGTCTAATTTGCATTTCTATGCAATGTACTAGGTATTTTGATGATTCATGGTGGTGAAAAGCGGAACATTTAGTCTCTAAGAAGCTGTATCTATTATTTGTGAATCTTTATCATTATTATATTATAATATATAAATCAAGAGTTCAAAAATTTTAAGTAGAAGTCAAGTCGGGACAAGTATTTTGTAATCATGGGGTGTGATTTTTCTAAACTGTGCTCGTGTTGCGGTACCGTACAAGATGGAGTCGTAGCCGAACCTGGTAATGCTGGTAAGTGAAAATACTCCTTTTAGATATGATGATTCCGATTCAACTATCTAGAAACGGGTCGACTTGGGTTATGTTTATTCTCTAACATGTCAACGTTAAGCTAATCGATTTAACCAAAAGGAAATGGGTTAAACAGATTTGAAATGTACTCAAATGCATAACACTTTCTAATGCGTTTATCAAAAACAGGGCAATTTGCAAAAATAAAAATAAAAAATAACAACAATGTGTACATGAGGCACACTTCTTTTGTGAAAGCTTTTTTAATTGTTTTTTAATATACATTTAACAATTGAAACACTAACATATCAACTCATTATCATGGGTTATATAAATGAATAGGGCTGCAAATGAACCGAACGAACACGAACAAGACCTTGTTCATGTTCGTTTGTTAAGGAAATATTTGTGTTCGCGAACTGTTCATGAACACTTACCGAACGAGACTTTCTGTCCGTGTTCGTCTATTAAGGAAACCAACGAGTTCATGTTCGTTTGTTAATTTTAGGTAACGAACGCAAACGAACGTTCATGAACACAAATGAAAACAAGCGAACACAAACAAGCGTTTATGAACATAATATATAATACACTAGTGAACTATCGAACAATAACAAACAAACGAACACAAACGGACTTCCCGCCGAATGGTTCACGAACTGTTGCTGAAAGTTCAGTTTGTTTGCAGCCCTATAAATGATGAGTTTTCTTTTGTTTTTGACAGAAAATGAGTTGGGTGAAGCAAGTGATGTGCCAGCATTTCGTGAGTTCTCTATCGAACAATTAAGAACCGCTACATCTGGTTTTGCTGTTGAAAACATCGTCTCCGAACACGGGGAGAAAGCCCCTAATGTGGTGTACAAAGGGAAGTTGGCAAACCAAAGGCGAATTGCTGTCAAACGGTTTAATAGATCTGCCTGGCCTGACTCGAGGCAGTTTTTGGTAAGTATTTTTATTTATCAACATTTTTTTACATGTTTTACATTCTTGTAAGTTGTAACTGTGTTGGTTAAAGTTATTATTAGACAATTAAGCTTAAAATGCATATTTGAGATAACTTTTGGTTTACCACCCGCGCTACGCAGCGGGTTTGAAATGTAAATAAAAATAAGTAGATCCGAGACTTAAAGTTGTTTGATGTTTTAGTTAAGGGGCTAAACATGCCATTATTGAAGTTGAGGGGCTAAAGTTGTTAATTATTAAAGTTGAGGGGCTAAAGTTGTTTATTATTAAAGTTGAGGGGCTAAAGCTGTTTATTATTAAAGTTGAGGGGTTGAATTTGTTTTAGTTAAAGGGCTAAACATGTCATTATTAAAGTTGAAGGGCGAAACATGTCATTATTGAGGTTGAGTGGCTAAAGTTGTTTATTATTAAAATTAAAATTGAGGGGCTAAAGTTGTTTGATGTAGTTAACGGACTAAACATGTCACTATTAAAGTTGAGGAGCTAAGCATGTCATTCTTAAAGCTGAGGGATAAAGTTATTTATTATTAAAGTTGAGGGGCTAAAGTTGTTTATAGTTAGAGGCTAAACATGTCATTACCAAAGGTTGAGGGGTTAACCATGTCATTATTAAAATTAAAGGGCTAAAGTTGGTTAATGCCAAAGTTGATTGACGTGTCAAAATAGAATATTTATAGTATATATAATTTCAACTTTGTTTGCGTATTATTACAGGAAGAAGCAAGGGCAGTTGGTCAGCTTCGAAACCCGAGATTAGCCAATCTGCTCGGTTGTTGTTGTGAAGGCGATGAAAGATTACTAGTTGCTGAATTTATGCCACACGAGACCCTTGCAAAACACCTATTTCATTGTAAGTTAGTAACAAAATTTTCAAGATTTAGAGTGAAGTACAAGGATGGTCCCCGTGGTTTACCAAAATTTTTGATTGGGTCCCTAGTTTTCCAAAAGGCAAAAGTACATGGATGGTCCCCTTTGGTTTGCACTTTGTAACACATTTAGTCCCCATAATTTTTTCAAAAGTACATGGTGGTCCCTGTGGTTTGCACTTTGTAACACATTTAATCCCCATAATTTTTTCAAAATTACATGGTGGTCCCTGTGGTTTGCACTTTGTAACGCATTTAGTCCCTAACTTGGATCTGCTAAAATCTTTAGATTTGTTGGCAAAGTGCAAACCACATGAACTAAATGCGTTACCAAGTGCAAACCACAAGGACTAAGCGCGTTACAAAGTGCAAACCACATGAGCTAAATGCTTTACCAAGTGCAAACCACAAGGACTAAGCGCGTTACAAAGTACAAACCACAAGGACAATTTTGATGAACCACAGGGACCATCTGTGTTCTTTGCTCTAAAATTTATTTACAATGTTTTGAAGTGTGAGTTTTGATCTTTATTGCATCTTTATATAGGGGAAACACAACCTATGCAATGGGCAATGCGATTACGGGTAGCTTTATATCTTGCGGAAGCTTTAGACTATTGTACTAGCAGAGGACGTGCTCTTTACCATGATCTTAACGCTTATAGAGTTGTCTTTGATGATGTATGTTTCTAATATTTTTTGTTTTAGTTTCACTAGTGGTTATTTGTTTATCGCTCTTTAACTAATTTGCGTGAGTTTCTTCGTAACACGTTTTAGGATGCAAATCCAAGACTTTCTTGCTTTGGGTTGATGAAGAACAGTAGGGACGGAAAGAGTTATAGTACAAATTTAGCTTTTACTCCACCTGAATATTTGAGAACAGGTATTAACTTATATTACATGATCAAATATAATATATTGCAATTTAACTATGCGGGCAAAACATTTTTCTTTTCTTTTTGAGTTTCTTTGTAAGGCCGAAAGAATTTACACTAATGGTAACTTAAAGAAACGTTTTTGATATATAAAATAGTTTTCAGCAATTTGGAGTAATTTTTCTTGAGATTGAAATTAGACCCGTTTGCTTGTAAATGGGTTGATTTGGCTTTTTTTTAGACATTAGTGGAATTGGCCATCGAGTCAAACAGTTTAAATGGGGTCAAACACGTTGAAAGTCGCATTCTTCAAGTTTTAATTTCCTATATATATTAGTTTACTGTTATTGTTCTAATATAGTTTTTGTAATCATAATTAACACGTTAATTGCTAATAACTGATTTAAAAAAAAAAACAAAACAATGTACGTGGATCAATCTGATTCGGCTGGCCCAATCTGACTCATACTAAAACTTCTCATTCCGTGATCCGTTACAGTTACACCGCCCACCCGACTCATCTTTGTAACCAACCACCTCCACCTATTCATATATAATATCACTTTATTTTAGTTTGTATTGTATTATATCTTCTTGGTATATATTTCATAATTGTTTTTTTTCTCGAATGTGTAGGAAGGGTAACACCAGAAAGTGTGATGTACAGTTTCGGAACCCTCTTGCTTGACCTTCTTAGCGGGAAACATATTCCGCCTAGCCATGTATGTATTCTCACTTTTAAATATGCGCATATTTCAAATTTACTTTTTGGTCTATTGTTATCGTTACAAAATAATCAACAAACTTGCTCATGGTTTACTAAATTCCCTTTGTTGTAAAATCATTGAAGGGCATTTTAGACATTAGCCAATTGAAAAATACTTGCACTGATTATCGAAAACTTTAAATAATATCAGGCCCTTGATCTAATAAGAGACAGAAATCTTCAAATGCTCACCGACTCTTGCTTAGAAGGTCAGTTCTCTACTGATGATGGAACCGAATTAGTACGGTTAGCTTCAAGATGCTTGCAATATGAGCCACGTGAGCGCCCAAATCCAAGATCATTGGTTTCCGCTTTAGTTCCTCTACAAAAAGAGACCGAGGTAATATATATTATTCTTTTTTTGATCATATATTCTAAAACACGTTTCATGTATTAATCAGCCCACATCCAAACACCCTTTCAATTTTGTTTACACGTTTTCATACGCATATGCAGGTGCCATCTCATGTGTTAATGGGTATCCCACAAGGGTCCACCATGCCTCTAACGGCTCTCGGAGAAGCTTGTTTAAGAATGGATTTAACATTTATACATGATGTTTTGGAAAAGTTGGGGTACAAAGATGATGAGGGCGCTGCAACCGAGGTTTGTTTATGTTCTTTAGTTTTTTTATTTTCTTAATAAAGTTTTTTTCGTGGGACCCCACTGAAACCAATGGAAGTTGGATTCGAACCTGAGACCTCTGCTAGAGGGACTTTTGTTATATTTGTTTGACTTTGAAGGTGTGATTACGGTTATGTTTGACTTTGATCTTGACTTTTGTTATATTTGTTGATTGTGTTGGTGGATTGCAGTTGTCATTCGGGATGTGGACTAATCAAATACACGACACCTTGAACTCCAAGAAGAAAGGAGACTCTGCTTTTCGTCATAAAGAGTTCAAAGCTGCAATTGACTTTTATACACAGGTTTGTCGTCTCATTCATTTGATTTATATTAATGCATTAAAATAAGAATAAAAATAAAAAGGCGACCTAAAAGTGTTTACGGGTCAGTTTAAACCCAACCCAAAAAATTCTTGATTCATTTTGTCACTTATGTTATATATACTCAAATTGAGTAAAAGGTCATTTTCGTCCCTTAGCTTTGGCTTGTTTTGCGACTTTCGTCCAAAGGTTTGTTTTTCCGCATCTGGATCCAAAAGGTTTGAAAGCTTGCCATTTTCATCCGGCTCGTTAACTCAATCGATTGTTCTCCGTTAAGTCACAGATATTTTCGTCTTTTTTTGTTAACTCAAAGGGCAATTCGGTCTTTTTCACTTTATGTACAAGCATTTAGCATAATGTACAAGTATTTAAAATACCGAATTGCCCTTTAAGTTAACAAAAAAGTCGGAAATACCCCTGACTTAACAAAGAAAAATGGATGGAGTTAACGAGCTGGATGGAAATGGTAAGATTTCAGACCTTTTGGATCCGAGCGAAAAAACAAACTTATGGACGAAAGTCGCAAAATTGGCCAAACCTCAGGGACAAAAATGGCATTTTACTCAAACTTTTAGAATCTTTGTTCTCCACTCGAAAGCTGAAGAATATATCTTTTCTCGAATCATCTTTTTTAATCCTGCATGTTTTGTTTTATGTTGGGGTGCAGTTCATTGAAGTGGGAACCATGGTCTCGCCAACAGTGTTTGCGCGTCGAAGTTTATCACATTTAATGAGCGACATGCCGCAAGAAGCACTCAACGACGCTGTACAAGCACAAGTAATCTCGCCAATTTGGCATATTGCATCCTACTTACAAGCCGCTGCTTTATTTGCATTGGGGAGGGAAAACGAAGCACAGATCGCACTCAGAGAAGGCACTGTTCTTGAAGAGAAACATGACGCCGCTTGACAACTATATACCAAATTACAGTTTAATGGGAGAAAAAGGGTCTGATATGTTTGTTTTTTTATGAACCATTCTTTGTGACAGTTTTTTTTTTGGTTGGTAAAATTGGTTTTTGGTTGACTTGTTTCTGTTTTATTAGTTAGGGGATGGTGTAAAATGACATGTTTACTTTTGTTTATGAGGGGAAGTAGTCACCTTTTGTTTTATTTTCATGTTAATACAAAGTATTTGGTGGATTGGAATGGATTTTATTTATGTTGGTGGTGAAAGTTTGGTTGGTTGTTTTGTTTCTCTGTTTAAATTAGACCTGGCAATTTTTACCCAAAAGCTAGAATATGGGCTGATTTGGACTTTAAAAGTAAAGCAATGGGCTGTTTTGGGTTAAGATTTTTAGTGGAATGGGTTAGAATGGACATATCAAAAATTAATTAAAAACATGAATGGGTCAGGATGGGCCAACTTAAAAAGAACCGTGGGTCACTCAAGATGGGTAACCCTAAAATAACATAACAACTTAACAGGTCTTCCAAAGTCCAATCGAAGTAACTCAAAATTGGCAATCGCTGCATCGGACAATCGGTTTTTATTGAACGCGACCACGCGGCGAGTTCTTTATCAAGAATCCATTGTTTCAGCAGGTTTTCTCTATCAAGAATCCATTGTTTCAGCAGGTACGTATACATTCGACACCATTTTAGTAATTTAGTCTTCCTTAAATAGATCCTGATGTTGTTGTTTGACATCCTGATAGTGAATTAGGACTTTTAATCTGACAAATTGAAGGCCCATGTGTTTAATTTATTATTATTGAGTGTTTTGCTTGATGCCTACCAAGTGTTCGACCTATTGCCCCAATGAAAATGGTTCATTGATTATGTCATTTTTATTTCAATATATTTGTTCTGCTTTTTGTAATTGTTGTTTTATCGTAATACCCATGTCAAGTAGCTATCTTTCGTGGGCTTTGTTTAATATTATTATTGATGGTTAATTGATTATGTCATAATACCCGTGTTTTGCTTTATTGCAGATTAAATTAAATATGTCGGGTAACGATGATCACGAAGATGAAGTTAGTTCATTTAGTTCGGGCAAACATTCTTCCGTGGTTTGGAGCTATTTTGATAAATTACCAGTTGGACCCGGGGGAATTCAGAAGGCCAGCTGTACGGGTTGTGGAAAAGTGTTTAGTGCCAATTCGGGAACATCTAATATGAAACGACATCTTCCCAAGTGTTTTGATCTTAATGAACCCGTCCACCAAAAAAGCTTGCCCCATTAGATCAAGCAATGTATAGGGAGAAATTAGCATACTCTATCATCAAGCACAACTACCCTTTCAGTTATGTTGAACATGAGGGAACAAGAGATTTGCACAAGTTTTTACACTGCGATGTGAAGCCCATAACAAGAAACACTGCGAAGGCGGATGTCCTAAAAATATATGATAGAGAGAAGACAATTCTTAAAGAAAAATTACAAAAAGTAAATGGTAGAGTATGTTTGACTACTGATTTATGGAGTTCTATCACGACAGATGGGTATATGGCTCTAACGACTCACTACATTGATGAGAATTGGGTTCTAAGAAAAAAGGTCTTGAACTTTAAAGTTATACCACCTCCGCATAGTGGTAAAATTTTAGCAGAGTACATGATTAACTTTTTAGCAGATTGGGGCATTCAGAAAAAAGTTTTTACGATCACATTAGACAATGCTAAATATAATGATGTTTTGGTAAATTGTTTAAGCAGTCACTTGCGTTTGAATAATGTGTTAGTTTGTGATGGGGATTTTACTCATGTACGTTGTTCTGCACATGTGTTAAACCTTATTGTTCAAGAGGGCTTGAAGGTAATTGAAGGAGCTATTGAGAAGGTGCGAGAGTCCGTGAAGTTTATTAGAGGAAGTGGTGCAAGAAAGTATAAGTTTGCAGAATGCATACACCACCTTTCATTACAATGCGGGAAATATGTGCGTCAAGATATTGTAACTAGATGGAATTCTACATATCTTATGCTCGATAGTGCGTTGGCTTATCGTAATGCTTATGCTCGGTTAGCACTAGTTGATTCTAGTTATAAGAGTTTTCCAACAGAAAAAGAATGGGCAAGGGTGGAAACAATCACAGAATTATTGAAGCCTTTTTATGACATCACAACTTTGTTTTCTGGTAGCTCTTATCCTACTTCCAACCTATATTTTCATAACGTGTGGAGAATTCAGATGTGTATTGAAGACGCTATCAACAATGCTGATAATGTGATAAGTGGCATGGCAAAAGAAATGAAAAAGAAGTTTGATAAGTATTGGGAAAATTATAGCATGGTGTTGTCTTTTGCAGTTGTTCTAGATCCGCGATATAAGTTTAAGGTTGTTGAGTTTTGTTTTAAAAAACTTAATATGGAGGACAAAGTGCGCAAAGAGAAATTGGACATTATTTTCAAGGGTATGCATAAGCTATATGATAAGGAGTATGGTATCTTTTCAACGACAAGTTCTTCAACTGTCGAGAGTTCAAATACTAGTGTCAGCACAAGAGACGACTTGGATGGATTTGAGTCATTTACAAGCGAATTTAAAAAG
The DNA here is from genome assembly GCA_030545235.1 of Helianthus tuberosus. Lineage (NCBI taxonomy): Eukaryota > Viridiplantae > Streptophyta > Magnoliopsida > Asterales > Asteraceae > Helianthus > Helianthus tuberosus. The sequence goes on along the minus strand of CM060427.1, from coordinate 105,590,154 downwards.
GTTGAGAAAGAAAAATCACAATTAGACATGTATTTAGAGGAGCCTGAACTTTAAATCATTGCAAGAACAAATAAACGAAATAAACTAAATCAAAAAATAGCAAAAGTAAAAGAAAAATTTATCAAAAAAAGCCAAAAGTAATATATAATATGGTAAAGGATCATACACAACACATAACCTTCGTTCGAAGTGTACGCGACCTAAGAAGGATGACAAGTGTCTTTGCCTTGAAGGGTAATTTAGTCATTTCTCATTTAAACAACTTACCCTCTTGATTTTCAAACGGCTATAACTTTTTCATATGTTAATATATATATATATATATATATATATATATATATATATATAGGTAAAGAGTAAAATACAAATGCGCTTATCGTACGATACGTACGCGATGATCCCAGCCGTTCGATCAGGTGCAGATCTGGTGCGAATTCAATACATATCGCATGTGAAAAAATGGTTAGCATGGGGTAGTGTGAAAAATGGCATGGGGTGTGTAGATGGACAAAATCGCATGTGGAAGATTTGAATATCGCATGTGAAAAAATGGCATGGGGTAATGTGAAAAATGGCATGGGGTGTGTAGAATCGCATGTGGAAGATTGAACATCGCATGTGAAAAAATGGCTAGCATGGGGTAATGTGAAAAATAGCATGGGGTGTGTAGAATCGCATGTGGAAAATTGAATATCGCATGTGAAAAAATGGCATGGGGTAATGTGAAAAATGGCATGGGGTGTGTAGAATCGCATGTGGAAAATTGAATATCGCATGTGAAAAAATGGCATGGGGTAATGTGAAAAATGGCATGGGGTGTGTAGAATCGCATGTGGAAAATTGAATATCGCATGTGAAAAAATGGCTAGCATTGGGTAATGTGAAAAATGGCATGAGGTGTGTAGAATCGCATGTGGAAAATTGAATATCGCATGTGAAAAATCTGTGTGTGTGTTACTGTTCATCTTCTTCGATTGTTGGTCGATCATTGTCAGTTTTCTTCCGTTTGACCCTTACAACTCCCAAATTAGTAGTTCTTATTATCGATATCGCACTAAAAGGAACGAAGGGAGGTTGGGGAAGAAGATTTTCAGGTTTTTGAATTTGATTTTGAATTATCATCGGTCAATTACAGAGATTTATGACCTCGCAATGACGTTTAACCTTCCTGGTATGATTTAGATATATTAAAATGATTAATTTAATCATTTAAATTAGTTTCGCCCGCGTTTGATCGATTGAAGATCGTACGGCTGAGGGCATCGCGTACATAATGTAGGATAAGATGTATTGTACGTTAACCGGCCTCTATATATATATATATATATATATATATATAGGATGAGGATCATTACAGAACACTAAATATTGCGAGAACAAAAAGAACAACTCTAAATCACTAAATTTTGAGATTTAAGGTTAATATTTTTTAAAATTTTATGTTTCTTACATTCATATGTGTATTATTTATACATAAAAAAAACCATATATTTTTACCTATACATAGCCTACAAACATGTAGGTAATTTAACCTACATATAACCTTTCTATGTGTAGGTTATATAAAAACTGAAAAATTTTCATATTTTATTTTGATTTCTAGTGTGAGAAACAATAAATCTTACATTTGTAACATTTTCATTCACGTTTGAGGTTTTTAGGATTGAAAAAATGAGTAATTCATTTTGTTCTGTGTTCTCGCAATATTTAGTGTTCTGCATAGAACCTTCCCCTATATATATATATATAGAGGCCGGTTAACGTACAATACCTCTTATCCTACATTATGTACGCAATGCCCTCAGCCGTACGATCTTCAATCGATCAAAAGCGGGCGAAACTAATTTAAATGATTAAATTAATCATTTTAATATATCTAAATCATACCAGGAAGGTTAAAAACGTCATTGCGAGGTCATAAATCTCTGTAATTGACCGATGATAGTTCAAAATCAAACCCTAAATCAAATTCAAAAACCTGAAATTCTTCTTCCCCAACCTCCCTTCGTTCCTTTTGGTGCGATATCGATAATAAGAACTACTAATTTGGGAGTTGTAAGGGTCAAACAGAAGAAGAGTGACAATGATCGACCAACAATCGAAGAAGATGAACAGTAACACACACACAGATTATACACATGCGATTTCATCAAATTACCACATGCGAAATTGTTACAAAAAAACAACATGCTATTTCATCAAAATTATCACATGCGAAATTGAATTACCACATGCGAAATTGTTACAAAAAAACCAACATGCTATTTCATCAAAATTATCACATGCGAAATTGAATTATCACATGCGAAATTGTTACAAAAAAACAACCTGCTATTTCATCAAATTTTTCACATGCGAAATTGAATTATCACATGCGAAATTGTTACAAAAAAACAACCTGCTATTTCATCAAAATTATCACATGCGAAATTATTACAAAAAAAACAACATGCGATTTTCAATGCGGGAAGATGATCTGACGGTTGAGATTGTAGCGTACGTAATGTACGATAAGCGCATTTGTACAGTACACTTTCCCTATATATATATATATATATATATATATTTTAAACTACACCGTATCAACGAACATTTCATTCTCTTTAATTCGAGCACCCCATTGCTATAGTTTTCTTAAAAAAAATTACAGGATTTTGAATACCCGTTAGTTTATTACGTGATCACGTGATTTTGAATACCTAGCACATGACTAAGTGATTTTGAATATCTAGTACGTGATTACACATTCAACATAAACCATTACGTGATTACACATTCAATATAAATTCATTACATGATTACACATTCAATATGATTTGTTATAACTGGTTTTATTACAATTATTCTTATTACGTAATTTCACATTCAATAATAAGAACTTGAATGTTTATGCTTTTATTACGTGATTAAATCTCTAATATACGGCATTATGTGGTTATTATATGTTGATTTAGCTATTGTTTTGTATATAATTTATTCTTAATACGTGATTGGACCTGTAATATTTGGTATTTCATATAAAATATTATAAATTACATGTTTTTGTTTATACGTAAGTACGTCAGTCTGGTATCACATAAAATACTATAATTAAATCAAGTAATCACGAAATGAGTATTCAAAATCACGTAGTCACGTAATAATACATAGTCAGCTATTGTTACGTAATTACGTAATCACGTAGTGGGGTTTCACATACTAAAATGAAATCACGTAATCACGTAATGGGTATTCATAAATCACGTAGTCATGCTGTGTTTTCAAATCACGTAATGGGTATTCAAAATCATGTAAATTTTTTAAAGAAAACTATAACAATAGACTGGTCGAATTAAAGAGGATGAAATGCTCATTAATACGATGTAATTTTTCTTTAAAATATTGACGTATGAAAAGGTTATAACCGTTTGAAAATCAAGGGGGGAAGGAGTTCAAGTGGGAAAGGACCAAAATACCCTTTTGCTATTTGTTTCTTCAATTGTTTGAATCCCATATTTACGAAAATGCCACTGGATTACTTTGAGCCATTGATCTTGGAAAATTAATGGCTCAAATACTCACGTATACTTCGTACAAGACTCTTGTCTTGTACAGAAGCCAGCCTCTATATAATAGGGATTTTCTAATGGCACACCCCTGTCTATCCGCACACTTTTTCAATTCAATACGCATCGTATAGGGCTATACGATGCGTATTGAAATAAAGTAAAAGACATGGCAGACTGACAGTGCAGGTTATGTCTGGTGGCGGGCTTTATACGAATCGTATAGGCCTATATGATGCGTATCAAGGCACTGATTTTTTGAAGTTTATTTTTTGATGTGTTGTGTCGAATGCGAACCCGAGAAACGAAAGGGATTTCGAGCAGTTGGTCGATGACATGATAGATAAAGATCTTGACATGATAGATAAAGATCTTGACACGATCATATGACACATGATAAAAGCGCTTCTCTAGACAATCTGGAACATTTTCTCCGTCGCTGTGTTGTATGACTGTAATAAAACAGAAGCTATCAACGCGGTGATGGGTACAGAACCCGACATGTCTTCCTGAATCTGAATATGAAAGTTAACTTTGACTTATAAAACCCACTAGCAAAATAAGCGCTTTTATCATGTTAGGGAGAATGTTCTCGAAATTGAAGGAAAAAGAAAAATGGTTGCTGATGTTTTTCAGTATTCAGATTTTGTTGGCTTGTTTCCAGCTAGGGTTTAGAATGGTTGAAGGAATGTTGGTTTTTTCAGTATTCGGATTTTGTTGGTTTGTTTCATTCCTTTTCATGAGGTAAAACAGGTTTCAAGTTAAATCGTCGATCAATGTATGTTGGTTAATTCAAATGACCTAGAAAACACAAAAACTTATGAATGCATGCAACGAATTTGACAACTGTGACAGCTTATTAAAAGTACAAATCACCTCCAATCCTTTCCTGGTCAAATCAAACAGTGAAAGTTATCAACACATCTGCTCCCTGAATCTGAATCATCTGATTTTTTGAAGTTTATTTTTTGATGTGTCATATGGTAACAACTAAAACGTAACGGAACATAATCCCAGATTGTCTAAAGAAACGCTTTTATCATGTGACATATGGTAACAACTACCAAGGGGATACTCAGATCTTCCATGGAGTCACAGATCCGACAATAGGGCCCACGGATCTTATGCTCACCCGAGACTGACCTCTAGATTACACGTGTTGAATGATCGAGAGAAACTTCTTTGAGCTAACTGCCGATATCTCATCCTTCTTATCTTGCTATTAAACGAGGTTGTTCTCCACAACGACGATACGCTTGTTGACTGTCACATGAATAAGTCAACGCATATTCTTGTTTGAGAGTAGAAGAGTCGCATTATGCTTATCAAACCAGGCTGCCACACAAGTGTATGTTGTTCCAAGATCAATTCCATAGATTCCGTCCGGTTTCAAAGCCAGTTGAGGATTACGAGTGTTCTAGACTCATTCAAGGCATGCTTGTTTGTGCGATTTACAGAAATAATGATGCATTCCACGGTAAACGATGCAACTGATGAAACTGAAAATATCATGTGTTATAGTTTGGAAAGATTACCGAATAGAGATCTGAATAACAAACTGCGGAGAACTTGTTTGTGTCGGGTTCTTCTGCTAGTGATTCAGAATGTTTCGGATCATCACTTATGTGGAGAACTTGTTTGCACAGTGGGAGAAAAGACCAGCACCCCTGTGTGAGCATTGAAAGCCCGACAAACAGTCTTGCAATTACATCTTCAATTGAGACCGCATTTTTAGTTATAATGAAGCAATGAAGATTGAATGTGCAAACCGCAACCGTTTTGTACTACGGAAACGGTGGCTATGGGAAATACAAATCCAACACGAACCATAATGGACTCAGACTCATACTACTCTAATATGACACATGATAAAAACGCTTCTTTAGACAATCTGGGATTATGTTCCGTTTTATGAAACATGATACGGCACGCTTACCTTAATCACATCTTACAGTCGTGAGGTGGTCAAACCCTTCTAAAAGTAGAAAAAAATAAAACAATTATCAGGACATTGTTAAAAGGGAGAATCTATTGGAACACCTGAACGAGAGAAACTTCTTCCAGCTGATGAAACCGAAGCTGTTATTATGTTGTTCAGTACTTCCGAGACGATTCAAGTGAGTCCTATGAAGCAAGTGTCTGTCTATTCAATTGAGATGAATCATTATATGCTTCTTTCCTGATGCATGTCTGTGTCGAACAGTTTCTCCATCGCTAATTTTCTCCACTCACCGTGAAAGCGAACAGTTTCTTAATAGATTCCATCTGGTTTCAAAGCCGGTTGAGGTTTACGAGTGTTCTAGACTCGTTCAAGGCATGCTTGTTTGTGCAATTTTTACAAAAAATAAGGATGTATTCCACGGTATACGATGCAGCTGATGAAACCAAAGTTGTTATTTCTGTTGTTCAGTACTTCCGAGACGATTCAAGTGAGTCCTATGAAGCAAGTGTCTGTCTATTCAATTGAGAGGAATCATTACATTATATCCCAGTTGAAAACAAATGGTTGTAAAGATGGAACCCTTGATTTGAAACACATTTTTTAGAAATTTATAATTTAATACGCATCGTATAGGCCTATACGATGCGTATAGGGATGCAAACAAACCAAACGTTCGGCGAACAGTTCGTGAACCGTTCGGCGGGAAGTTCGTTTGTATTCATTCGTTTATTAAACAAACGAACATGGACAAGAAATTTCGTTCATTTAGTTAAATGAACAAACATGAACAGAGGTCGTGGTCGTTCGTTTATGTTCGTGAACGTTCGGTAACGTGTTCGTTTGTGTTCGATAGTTCATTAGTGTTTATAGTTTTTATATTTATTTAAATACTTCAAAATTCCGACAAATTAAATATATCTAATAAGTGTCAGTGTATTATATATTCTGTTCATGAACGATTGTTTGTGTTCATTTGTGTTCTTGAACATTAGTTTATGCTCATTTGTGTTCGTTAACGTTCGTTTTTGTTCGTTGCCTAACATTAACAAACAAACAAAAACAAATACGAACAAGTTCATTTCCTTAACAAACGAACATGAACATAAAATCTCGTTCGATAAGTGTTCGTGAACGGTTCACGAACACATATATTTCTTAACAAACGAACACGAACTAGGTCTTGTCCGTGTTCGTTCGGTTCGTTTGCAGCCCTAGATGTGTATTAAACGATGTATTTACTAAATATCCCTGTTTTTCTGATAAATTCAGGGGTATTTTTGAGAAAATTCAAAGTTTAATACGTATCGTATAGGCCTATACGATCGTATATGGCATGATTTCAAATTTAGTTTTATCGTGTATCCCTCGGTTCGACACGTATACGTGTCGTTTTTTGCCGAACTTTCGCATATTTTGTCGTTTTATGACGTATAGCTTCAACATAAGCCATTTCGGTGCCGCTCGGTTGCGTGCGGATATCGTATTCTATGATTACGTACAGTTTTGTTTGAAATCCACTTGTACTCCATAGTGCCGTGTTATATGTATACGTGTGTGGAAATACCATTAGTCGTGTATTTTTATGTATTTTTGCGTATTTTGACGTATTCTAACATATTGTTGCGTATTTAATAGTATTTTTGACGTATTTGAGCGTATTCTAATGTATTTTAGCTTATTTTAACCTATTTTAGGGTATTTCGGCGTATTTAACGTATTTTCATGTATTTTTTCGTAATATGACTTATATTAACATATTGCAGCGTATTTTAGCATATTTTCATGTATTTTATCGTTTTTTAACGTATTTTATCGTATTTTAGCGCATTTTACCAGCGTATTTTAACGTATTTTAACATTTTTATCGTATTTTAGCGTATTTTAACGTATTTTAGCGTATTTTTTCGTATTTTAGCTTATGTTGATGGATAACGCAAACAAGTTCTCCACAGTTTGTTATTCAGATCTCTATTCGGTCATCTTTCCAAACTGCAACACACGATAAGTTTAAACATTATAGTGTGTGATTTGACCAGGAAATGATTGGAGGTGATTTATACTTTTAATAAGCTGTCACAGTTGTCAAATTCGTTGCGTGCATTCATAGTTTAGACAACAACAGATAATGAACGGATTGTTGGACTTCTTGTTCCAAATGCACGCCTCAATTCATCTTTTTTACTCTTTTCTTCGATTTCAACAAATCTTTTCAATAATCAGTACGCAACAAATCTTTGTGTAGTTATTCGGAATGGTTCGGATCATCATAGAAGACGAAACTTCAGCAACCATTTTTCCTTAATTTTAATGAAGCAATGAAGATTGAATCTACAAACCGCAACCGTTTTTTACCACGGAAACGGTGGCTATGCGAAATACAAACCGTAATCGTTTGTGACTATGGGAAACGCAAGTTTTCTTTTTGAGCTTGATGGATGTCCGGTATCTCAACGCTTCTCCTTACATTACTGATCTGGAATTGGAGAACCGTTGTTAATTTAGTGCTTCTCAATCAGATATTATTTATTGAAACATAACTAAAACAGTCGAAAAAAACTGAAACAATCAGATATTATCTATCTGTGTGTGTCACATCCATCCTGTTATAGCAATCGAAGCAAAGAATGCATACACAAATAGTTCTAGTGGACGAAGCAAATATACCGCCTTTTTAATTTTAATGAAGCAATGAAGATTGAATGTGCAAACCGCAACCGTTTTGTACTACGAAATGGTGGCTATGGGAAATACAAACCCAACCTTTGTGTATTTGCTTGCTGATCTGGAATTGGAGAATAGTTGTGTATCTGAATCAGGTTCTCAAACAAACACTACTAAAGATGAGTTGGTATTGAACCAAGAATATGAAGATCACGGTGCAGACACAGGGAAATACAAACCCGACACGAACCACAATGGACTCAGACTCATACTACTCTAATATGACACATGATAAAAGCGCTTCTTTAGACAATCTGGGATTATGTTCCGTTTTACGACACATGATACGGCACGCTTACCTTAATCACATCTTCCATGGAGTCACAGATCCGACAATAGGGCCCATGGATCTTATGCCCACCCGAGACTGACCACGGATCTTACAAACCGCAATCGTTTGTGACTATGGGAAACACAAGTTTTCTTTTTGAGCTTGACGGATCTTCGTTATCTCAACGCTTCTCCTTACATTACTGATATGGAATTGGAGAACCATTGTGTATTTGCTTGCTGATCTGGAATTGGAGGACCGTTGTGTATCTGAATCAGGTTCTCAAACAAACACTACTAAAGATGAGTTGGTATTGAACCAAGATTATGAAGATCACGGTGCAGACACAGGGGAAGAAAATCAGTGGACTGCCGCAGATGAAGTCAAATGTGATCAAACATGGACATCAGACGTAAATCTTGAAGCAAATATGTTGTTCCCAATTTGCGGAACATAACCCAGATTGTTTAAAGAAGCGCTTTTATCATGTGTCATATGGTAACAAAGAGTATGCTGTTCCAAGATCAATTCCAATTGCAGGCACGGATGCTAAACGTACTGTTATTAAATCCGAGATGATTCAAGTGAGTCCTATGAAGCAAGTGTCGGTCTATTCAATTGAGAGCAATCATTGCATTACATCCCTGTTGAAATACAGTGTCACACCCCAACCGATGGCGGAATCACCGGGGCGCGACACTAGGCGAATCATATTGCTCAGGAGAATCCATAACAACTATTAGCGATAATATTTAATGCGTTCATTATCCCATACTAATAAACAAATATAATCACATAAGTTATCACAGATGTTATGTTCTCTCGAACAATACAAATCCGACAACCTAGATTTTAGTTGAGTTTCTAGACTCCCTAGCTTGATGGAGATAGTCTGCGATCTAACCTGCAACATACGTTAAAATAATGTCAATACAAAAGTATTGGCGAGTATACAGGTTTGATATGTAATTGCATAATAGATTAAAAAGTGCTGCGAATTCCTACATACATAAACGGGATACACGACATGTATACTCACAAAACCGATACTACCAGCTAAGTCCTCGATGTCGAATACGCGATGGTAAACTAGACCCCGTCGGGTGCAATAGTACTATACTAGTCATGGTGGGACGTCGCGAGTATAAGTCCTAGCACATATGTAACTAGCATCACGTATAAATACGCACGTATGTCATTCGCAAGTGATAAATAGTTTAAGTAATTGATGTGATTCGATTTGATAGCAACGCATGTTACACCCAAAAGTGCAAAAGCAAAAAGGGTTCAAGTATACTCACAGTGCGTATTTGACAAGTAAACACAACTTGATTCAGATCGATTGAGAGTGCGTCTGAGTTACCCTGGTTACAGATTGTTACGCGATGAATAACGCTTTAAACGGTGGAAAGTTGTATAATAGGGCTAGTGGTGATCCGATCGGTTGACATGTGGACCGGTCGGCTGACAAGTTATCCGATCGGTTGACGTGTTGTCCGATCAGTTGACATGTTATCCGTTCGGTTAACATGTTGTCCGATCGATTAACATGTTGTCCGATCGGTTGACATGTTGTTCGATCGGTTGACATGTTGACCGGTCGGCTGGTTGGTCGTTGATTCGCCATTCGATCGGTCGGACGACCTGTTCGATCGGTTGGTGCTTTGACTCGAAGTCCCGTCTGTTCAGACAGTATTAGATGGTTAGATGAGCTGTCCGATCGGACGGTTAGAACTTGTTTGCTGTTCGATCGGTCAGCAATTCGTTCCAACGTCCCGATTAAGTCACACTAGATGTGTTTGGAAAGATTTCAGGTGGTTCGACTGGGATGGTATGTCATTGTGTTAAACCACTGAAATCCCATCAAATCTGACCCGTTCTAACGGCCGGGAACCACCCCGTTCCATCAGATTTGGTCGTCCTTGATGGGTTTTCCCATGTTTGACCCGAAATCACACACATTTTGGCTAGATAATATTGATTTAGGTGGGATTTGTTATAAAAACATGTGAAATCACTTAGATTCGAGCTGTTTATGGTAAGAATGAGGTCACACTTTGAAGTTCATATGAACTCTTAATGACATCATCTTTGAAGCACCTCAAATCCATAGAAATCACATAACTTCTTGATTAGAAAACATAGATTTGGACGATATTTATGTAAAAACGCATGGAAATCACTCAGATCCGAGTCGTTCTTCATGGGATGACATCATTCATGAAGTTCAGAAGAACTTCATGGTGACATCACCCTAGAACGCCCAAAATCCAGAGATTTCACGGTTAAAGTGGAGATTTAAAAGGTAGATAGGTGTAGAATTGAATGTAGATCATAGAAGTACAAGATTTAGGTTGGAAACTTACAAGAATCACGAGAAATCGAGAGAAAATAGTCCAAGAGTGTGCTGGTCGAGTGGGAGCTTCTCATCAGGGAAAATGGTGAGTGAGTGAGGTATTTATAGGCAAGAGAGGGAAGAAAGGGAATGCAGCCTTATCCGGTCGGATGGCTGTTCGATCGGATGGCCTGTCTGATCGGCTAGCCTGTCCGATCGTCTGGCTTGTCCGATCGGCTGGCCTGTCCGGTCGGATACCTCCGTCGTGTTGTGTTTTGGCGTTCCGTCTCAATTATCAAGCATTGCGATAGTCTTGGGGTACTCATTTCCCTTTATATTTATTATTTATTTATTATAATTAATCACAAAAGGGTCGTATATACGTATCTATATTTCAATCCTGCGATAATCGAGTTACGCGTGCCTTCGAGTGCGTTCTTCGATGTGATGTGTTGTGCCACAATGACTAACGGGGTACTACTTGCTCATATTGCCATCATCGTCACGACAGCTGGAGGCATGGTATTCACCCGAAAGTCTTTGTTAGCGTTAATTGTTTACGTTTCGACACCTCACGGCTATCGAGGAGGGTAGAGTAGGTCCTCACTCAATGTCATCGTGAGTGTTAGTATTTGTGAAAATAGCGTTGTAATAGCGATAGAATGTGCGTAATTATTCGAATATACTGTGCTATAGCGATGTATGCGATATAGTTACATCATGATCCGAATCTCTGGTGCTAGGCGTAACGAGTATATCGAGTAGTAACAACGCACGAAAGTGCGGGTTGTTACAGTCTCCCCTGCTTTAGGAAATTTCGTCCTGAAATTAATCCAACAGGTAGACTTTTGAGAGTTGATCCTGCATAAGTAACGATACAGCGAGTGATTTGACCGAGTGTTGACAAGCGAGAGCGTTTTGAATAAGAGAGATCGGTTACGATAGCGAGAAGGCGACGTAAAGACAAAAGTAATATCCCACGAGTTGGCGTTCTAAAGTACCTCGTGTTATGAAGGATTCGTTAGTTCGATGCGATTGTAATTTTAAAGAATTTGAAAGGTTTCTCATGACGTAGGGTTAACTGAGTCGATCGTTAACCAACGTTACAAGAAACGTTCGTTTTTAGATATTTAAAAAGGAATTTTGGATGGAAATCTTGAAAATTTTCCTTTTAACGTGAGGTCAACTGAGTCGATGTTAACCAACGTTGCAAGAAATTTTAGGTTTTAAACATTTTAAGGGATTCGAAGATGAAAACTGGGGTTACGAAAACTCTCCAATGGCATGGGTTCAAGCTGAACTCGATGTCGAACCAATGTCTTAAGAAGGATTTCGTTTTGATGTTGTAAAAGCTTTAAGGAAAACTGGACTTATGAAACTTTTCTTGGACATGGAGTTAAGCTGATTCGATGTTATCTCCACGTCGTGAGAAAAACTTCACTTGTCCACCGGTTTTAAATCAAAATTTTATAAAGATAAGTTTTAATAGTACAAAAGGTAGTAAATCATCGAGTCCCACTTGGCACCTACCCACGAAAGTTTGTTAATATGTTTAAAACACTTATATATAGGAAGTACCAGCGGAGTATCCACCATGTTTTGCCCATATTACTTCCGTTTCATGAGGCGGTGTCAGGTATGCCGATATGTCACGGATAGAATTGCGCTTACTCGATCCAAATGAGAAGGGTTGGATTAAGTCTTGAAAGGGCGAACCGAGTGATGAAGTTGTTTTCGAACTCAGTTCAGCAATACCAATGAGGTAATAATCAATTTATGTTACCACAGAACACTATGAGCCAAAGCGGCGACGATAAGTGAAGAGTGATAAGCGACAAGCGTAAAGCGATAGGCGAATGGCGCGATTTCGATTAGATTCCATGTTAACCTTCATGGCACGTTTCCAAGAGAGTTAGCTAACATGGCGAGACAACATGTTTAACCAGGTTAGTTTTGCCTTGTGAAGCGATGTCATGCGTACTAACACAACACAGACTGCAATGAACACCAAGCAAGCGATAAGCGGTACGCGATACGCGAATAAGCGGTAGACTATACACGATAAGCGATAAGCGATTAGGTGATTAAGCGAATAACATAAACACAACACTAGTAACGACGGCGACGATAATCGAATTACGATAAGCGGCAGTTGTTGCGTTGCAAGCGATGGAGGTATGCACGATTTATGCGGTTCGATTTGATTGATTAACACCACAGAGTTTACTAACATCGGGCCCCGCATGGCCTTTTTCCACGAAATCCTGCTGATATGACTAAAACACCTTGCTTTAACCATATGAGCTTCATCTCGTGAAGCGAGGTCATGCGTGCTAACTTAACACAAATATCACAGATAACGGTATAGCGATAGATTGATACACAGCAAATGATATAGATTCACATAATAAGCGATAGAGATTGCGAGATACACATGATAAGCGATTGCGATTAGCCGAGTTTTGTTTCGAATAAGCTTAACGTTACGTTGCGACGCATCACGGTTATCGAGGAGGGTAGAATAGGTCCTCACTCAACAATATCGTGAGCGTTTATGTACTTGACGAGATTTGTTGCGACAGATTTACGACCAGTCTTGCGTCGATGCAATTTCCCTGCGGGGGTAGACTCTCCAGAGTCCATCGATGAGGCGATTGCACTGCGTTTGCAGACTTACGACAAGTCTCGCGATGGTACGGTTTGTTACGCCTTGCGATTGAGTATAGTGTGTTGAAAATAATCACCATAGTATAATAGGTCTAATAACGTTCAACTCCACGTGGCACTTTCTTCACGGAACTTTGGTAGTATGATATAGCACACCTTGCTTGACCCCTACTACTTAGATCCCGTGGTTTGGTGTCATACTTCGTCGTAACGCTTATGGCACCTTAGAATTTACTACGATCTCCGTGCACTGACCCAAATAATCCCGTGTGCACCCGTGATTAATCGTTCCTTGCACGTTTATCGTACCTCGTTCTAAGAGTGTAGTGAGGGTAAAACAGATTATTTCATGATATAGTAGATAGTATGTGTGTGAATCTAGTCTAAGTGTGATGACTATAGTGTGAGAGAGAAAACGAAAACGAGTGTTAATGTTACGCATAGTGGCAACATCGAATAATAGAGTAGGTTCAAAACTTAGAAATTAACGTCGAAAATCGTATCATCACAACTTTATCCTACGCTTGCTAGATGTTTGATGCTGAAGACTTTTGCTGGAGCTGTTGTTGTTGTACTCAAGTTCGTGGTTTAGCGTGACAGTTGTGGGTGAAGCGACCGTAACAGTTGCAATTGTTGCAATAGCGACAGTTAGCTCCAACTTGGTGGTGAAAAGTACACGTGTAACACTGAGGGTGAACTCCAGTGTAGGCACATTTTGGAAGCAGTGGAACTGATTGAAGAGGCTCTGGTTGAGGCAGTTCAGTGGTTGAAGAGTTCGGGCTTGGAATCTTTCGTTTGCGGCTGGGTTTGTTTGTGTCTTGCGATGAGGTACCGTCGTCGGATGATTCGTCTGAGAACTCATTTGCAGAATCTTCAGCCGAGTTGTCGGAAGAACCGTCATCAGCTTCGTCAGAAGAATCGTTGGCAGAGTCGTCAGAAGAGTCGTCGGCAGATTCGTCAGAAGAATCATCGGCAGATTCATCAGAAGAATCGTCGACAGGATCGTCTGAAGAGTTAAGGACGATTGCTTGATAGGTTTGCTTGACAGGTTTCTTGGAGAAAGACCCTTCCATGAGTCATTTGTTGTTGATTTCTGCGGCTAAGCGGTATGTCTTTTCGATGGTGGCAGGTCTTGCAGCTTCGAAAAAATCACCCACACACTCAGGCAAGCCGCGAATGTACTTAGGAATGGCTTTTTCTGAAGTGTTGACTTGACTTGGGCAGATTACGCTAAGCTGCTTGAATCTTGCGGTGTAGCCGGCATTGTCACTTCCGTCTTGCTTGATTTCCCAAAATTCATTTTCTAGCTTCTGAACTTCGTGGGGAGGGTAATACTCCTTCTTCATGAGCTCTTTCAGCTCGTCCCAGGAGAGATCATAAGCCGCGGAGATCCCACGCTTGTTGCGTTCGGTGGTCCACCAGTCGAGTGCTCGCGATTGAAATACTCCGGTAGCGCAAGTGGTGCGTTAACTATCGGGACACCCACTTTGACGAAGGGTAACTTCGATAGAGTCGAACCACTGGAGTAGTTGAGAAACACCTCCTTCACCCGTGAAGACCATCGGATCACAGGCTTTGAAGTGTTTGTAGAGAAATGTAGATTGCGGCTCTTCTGTCTTAACGTTTTCCGAAGTTCGAGAGTTGATAAGACAGTGCACTTGTGTGACAATCCGAGGAATGACTTTGACTACTTCCCTGGTCACAAGTGAAGCAATCCTCTTTTCGCCCCTTCGTTTAGCTCGTCTCTTTGCTGACTTTCTCGAAGTAGAGTTGTTGGAAGGCATCTAGACAGAAAGAGACTTGGAGTGAGATTCGATCATGATGATTTTTGAGTTTGCGTGGCGATTTGAGCGCGTTCAAAACTGGTTGCAAGTAATATAATAGACTTCACATAGGAGACACGAATTTCCTAAGTTCCCACACAATGGTCTGTTTGTATATATATATATATAGTTGTAGTTTATATTCACACACATACACGTCGATGTAGAATGCGCGAGGACGCGATGAAGAGGGAGAGCGCGAGAGCGAAGGCGAGAGATTATGCCTTAGTTTCGTTGCGAACATTCGGTTTTCGTTTTAGATTGCGATGGCTGTGCGAGTTGTGCGTTTTGTAAAAAAGGATCAAAAATTGATAAATCGGGAAATCGATAAGGCGTATAATAAACGCATAAAGCGTAATTATGTCCATTAAAGCGTAAAACCAGCGAGTCGTAGGCTTAGTAAAATATTCGGAATGCCTCAGGTGTTTAGGCGTCGACTATCCAAAGTAACCCGGCTATACTCAACAAGTTCGTGCACGCGCGTTGACCTAGAAGACTTATGCTTCCACTGGGATGCAGCTCATGGCATTCGTCCTCCTAGTCATCGCGTGGCTCGAGTCATTGTTATGGTCGAGTCCTTAGTGGGAGCTTTTTGAAAAAACGTTTTTATAGAGTGGAGCGGTTTGTTAATGTATGGGTTTCACCCCTGGCTTAACAACTTCGCCCCTAATTGTGGTTGTGCTTTTCGAATAAATTCGGAAGTTCCACTAGATTTCGAATTGGAGATTTCCGTCGAGAGTTGGATGTCACTCCTGACTCAACAGAAAGTTCTCGTGCTAAAGTAATGCGCTGAGTGAGCGATCTTATCGAGAGTTCTTGTCTTTCACACCTGGTCTCGACTGGATCACTCGATTGTATGATGCGAATATTTTCGAAAATGTGTGTATTGTGTCAGCCTTAGGAAAGGCTAAGTAGTATTTCAGCCTTAAGAAAGGCTTCTTCGTGCGGAGCTGTAGTATGCTGTGCCCACACAAAGTTGTAATTTTTGTAGATCCAAACAAGAGTATCAAGTAGGCCCATACAAACCCTACTGGGTTCGTACGAGTCGGCCTGTTGGTACTTAGACTATAGACTAGGTCAATTTCCAAGACAACAAACCTGGACTAGGTTGTGTCACAAAATTTTACCTAATTCCCTCTAGTAATAGCTCTGATACCAATCTGTCACACCCCAACCGATGGCGGAATCACCGGGGCGCGGCACTAGGCGAATTAGATTGCTCAGGAGAATCCATAACAACTATTAGCGACAATATTTAATGCGTTCATTATCCCATACTAATAAAAAAATATAATCACATAAGTTATCACAGATGTTGTGTTCTCTCGAACAATACAAATCCGACAACCTAGATTTTAGTTGAGTTTCTAGACTCCCTAGCTTGATTGAGATAGTCTGCGATCTAACCTGCAACATACGTTAAAATAATGTCAATACAAAAGTATTGGCGAGTATACAGGTTTGATATGTAATAGCATAATAGATTAAAAAGTGATGCGAATTCCTACATACATAAACGGGATACACGACATATATACTCACAAAACCGATACTACCAGCTAAGTCCTCGATGCTCGAATACGCGATGGCAAACTAGACCCCGTATGGCGCAATAGTACTATACTAGTCATGGTGGGACGTCGCGAGTATAAGTCCTAGCACACATGTAACTAGCATCACATATAAATATGCACGTATGTCATTCGCAAGTTATAAATAGTTTAAGTAATTGATGTGATTCGATTTGATAGCAACGTATGTTACACCCAAAAGTGCAAAAGCAAAAAGGGTTCAAGTATACTCACTGATGTGCGTTAAAGTGTCGTATATATTAGGTGTA
Source organism: Helianthus tuberosus (assembly GCA_030545235.1). Classification (NCBI taxonomy): domain Eukaryota; kingdom Viridiplantae; phylum Streptophyta; class Magnoliopsida; order Asterales; family Asteraceae; genus Helianthus; species Helianthus tuberosus. The sequence continues at coordinate 105,573,010 of CM060427.1, read as the reverse complement.
TATTTTAAGCCCCTTTAACACTTATTTTAGCCAAGTTTTAAATTTATAAAACACGATATTTTACTAACACTAAACACACATATGGGCAAGTGCACCCATCGTGAGCGTAGTATAGCGTTGGTAAGATACCGAGGTCGTCCAAGGACACAAGAGCTTTTAATACCGGTTTATCCTCAACGTCTAACCAAGATAAAAAGTTTAGAAAAACGTTTTAAGCTAAGAAAAATAAAAACTAACTAAAATGCTGAAAAATAAAAATAAAAATAAAAACAGATAGACAAGATGAATCACTTGGTTCCGACTCGTATCTAGTATAACCTTTGATTATTTCCGCACTTTTGCACATAATTAAGAGATTATCTTAGTTATTGTAGTAGGCCCCTCTTTTGAAGGTGACGTTACCCTCACCCCAGTAGTTTGAGTCAGCAAGGATACAATCCTAAAAGGGTGGATTATTGGAAGATAATGAATTAAGTTATTAATGCAATATTGTGGTAGGCCCCGCTTTTGGCGGTGACGTTACCCTCGGCTAAGTAGTCTGAGTCAGCAGGGACACAGTCCTAAATAGCCGGGTTGTAGTATTAATAGTAGTTAACTTATGAGGGGATCAAAGAGTTTGGACCCCCGCCATCCAATACCGTGAAGCATTGAAGGAGGTCCTACTAAATTTGACCCAGGTCCATTGCAGGACCTCTAAACGCTGAACAATGGCAAGACCTTTACCAAACCGTTCCCTTAACCCCCGACCAGGTAGCCAACATACCTCCATATAGACCGTGGAGATATGAATGGTGAAAATCTTTTATTTTATATAGACAGTAAAATAATGCCAAGACACCACGGACAAACGATAAGGAAAGATTACCTTCAACATAAGTAACTAGTTATTAAAGTCATTAATACAAAACCAAATAAAAAGTGCAAAAGATTAGAAATAAAAAGTATTATACTAGACACTTTGTCTTCACCAAGTGATGTAAGAGACTTAGGCAAACATGGCCTTGATTGTCAAGAACTCTTACGATCAATCTTGGATCCCGAGACGACTCACACACTCTATGATGGACAATGGATGACGGTGGTGGATGATGGTGTTGTGATGGTGGTGGGTGGTGGATGAAGTGTGAGAGAGGTGGTGTGCCAAGGGATGAGTTGAAATGAAACCAAGCACTCCTATTTATAGGCTGAACAGAAGGCTGGGCACGGCCCCGTGTCCGCTGGGCACGGCCCCGTGCCTGTCTGACACTCTCTCTCTTCATTAATTGTAATTCGCAATTACAATTAATGCGCCTGCAGTACTTTCGCCACGCCCCCATGCTCGCTGGACACGGCCCCGTGGTGGGCAATAGAAGCTTCTATAGGTTTGTCTTTTCTGCTGCTTCTTGGGCACGGCCCCGTGCTGGCTGAGCACGGGGCGTGTTCAGTCTTCGGTCTTCTCTATTTTGCTTGGGAAGATGCCGTTGAGGGGTCGGGCAGTCCACTTATGTTCCTTTCCTTGTATTTATGTTAGATTTAGCTGTCTTTTTGCTTCTTTTGTGAATTTGAGCTCATTTAATCCTGAAAATACAAAAGGAAGACAAAAACACTCTTTTTCCAACATTAGTACTTAAAAAGGGTTAGTTTTATGCCTCATTTGATGTAATTTATATGTTGCATTTTACACACATCAAATACCCCCACACTTGAACTTTTGCTTGTCCTCAAGCAAAACTCTTTAATATGTGGCTTACACTCCCAAATGGAATAGGTAGAAGAGAAGGTTTCGGGCTTGTCGTAGAGTGTCGGGATATCCAAGATCTTTTTGGGTTTTATTTTTATCTATTTACAATTCTATTCGTAATGATTTATTTAGAACGTTTCATAGGAGAAATTACTTATTTGGGCATAACATACCTTTTTTTAAAACTCCATTTATATACAAGTTCACATACCTCACGGGAGAAATCACTCACACTCGGCCGAATGTGTATTTTTAGTGAATCACTCGAGAGCAACATGGAACTTATTCCTACCATAGGCTTGCCAAGCAATCAATCCTCCTCCTTTTTAACTTTTATACCTTTGTAGATATCAAGAGGACTTTGTGGGTTAAGGGTTAGGCTTGGGTTAAGGGTAGGTGGTTAGGATAGTGGTTAGTGGTTAGTAGAAAAAGGGTGAAAAAGCGTAACAAGTGTCGGTTTTCGTAAGACTTTCTATTTTTATTTTGATGAAGCTTTTATTCAAACAAAGTTATTTTTGATGAACTTGTTTGTTTATTTTCTTTTTGCTTCATCATCAACATTTTTTTTTCATACGAAAAACCGAACTTGTTACTAAAACAAAGGGTTAAAAATGAAAAAGGTTTTAGTGGGTAAAAGGGTTTTTTGGTTTGGGTGATGAAATGAACATGTTTAGGCTCAAAGGGGCTAACTAGGGGGATTTTTGGGTAGGTGGTAAAAGAAAAAGAAAATAATGGTGTAGAAATAAAAAGGGTTAGTCCTAATGCCTCCATCATTTACTTACTCGGGTTTAAGTTGATAAGGACCGGGAATGTATCGTCATGGCAAGTTCTAGAGTCGTAAGAACCAAGCGGCTATTCACACAAGAAACGAAAAATGAGCATTTAGTTTTAATGATATGTAATTGTGCTCAATAAAGGCTCAAAACTCACTTTTGTGGGAATGGGTTTTTATGTGATCAAGTATATATAATCAAATTTTAACTAAGTTTGCCATGCCTTTTCATAATTTTCTTATGTTGGTTCTTTTTATCACTACGCTATCGGTTGTAAATTTGTAAAAATATAACCTTTTTGAGAACTTGAATTTCCCGAATTAAACCTAGACAAGTAAGAAAAATGAATTTTTTTTTTGAAAAAAATTTGGGGTGATTAGCGGTTCCAATAGAGTTTTGTGTAAGGCTTGTATTTAGGACTTGCAAAATTCAAGGTTTTAGCATCCCCCCCACACTTAAATTACACATTGTCCTCAATGTGTCCCAAAAATAAATTTTTAGGTTGATTAGATGTGTAAAAAGGTGTAAAAAGCAAAAATTTTGTGTTACTGGCAACCTGGACACGACCCCGTGTTGAGTGGGCACGACCCCGTGTTCAGGTGCCAGTAACGAGAACTTACAGAAGGTGAACACGGGGGCGTGTTGGGTGGACACGGCCCCGTGTCTGACAAAAATCTGCAGGTCAGTAACCCAACAGCAGGTCTGGGAGGTGAGCACGGGGGCGTGTTGGCTGGACACGTCCCCGTGTGGACAGTCTGTAAGCCTGAAAAACAGGTTTCTTCCCCCGTCTTTTCCATCCTGGTCCTATAAGTGCTGAGGCTTAGCATTCCAAGCCTCGATTTGTACCTGTTTCATCACTTAATACCACACCAAATAACACAAACATCCTACATTACCATAGTTAATTGTTCCAAGCATAAAGCAAAAGAAAAAAGAAAAATAAAATGCAGGAAATAGTTAGGAAAAGTAAATTGTTTAACACTTGGCACGCAGGCCATCAATTGTTCAAGATTGCAAAGGGTTAACCTGGGGAGTCATCCATCAACTGCTTCCTCCTCTGCTCCTCTCGCCTACTCCATAGCATCGTCATCATCATCATCATCATCATCCCCTCCATGGCGTGTAATGTGGTCTCGTATGTATTCGACATCGTCTTGGATTTCGGATAGGTTTCTCTCAATAGCTCCGACCCGGTGGTAGGTGTTGCTCGCCATGTTATAGGTGTTCCTAGTACACATAAGGTTTTCCTGCAATAAATCATGCAAACTTTGAAAGTTAGGAAAACCACCTCCCGAGGAGGATGATTGGCCCGGATCACCGCGGGGTTGGTATTGGTACTGATGATGTTGCGGAGCTGGGAGGGCAAGCGCTTCTTGCGGGTTCCATGCATGACCTTGCATTCTTTGAAAGGTTACCGTCCCGTCTTCGGCCTCATAAATCAGGTTCATTGAGCGGCATATGTTAATATCCACCGTACCTGACCATGGGCTCCTCTCAAATGCCCTAGGTATGTGAGCAAAGTGCTTGAAGAGACGGTACACCCATCCCCCAAAGAAAATAGGAGTTGGTGCACTAGCAAGGCGGTTGTGATGCATGTTTCGGAGCAAGAGGAACGGAACATCGAGCGGCCTGCGGTTGTGAATGCAGTGGAGGACAAGCAAATCTCTTAACCCAACGACGCCACCACTGTCATGCCTTTGGCTAAGAGAGTAGCCGAGGAGCCTATGAATGTATCTGTATAACGGATCCCTCAGCTTGGTACTCTTAGTGCTGCTCGGATTGTAGAACCCTTCCCCAATCTGAGCCCACATGGCTTGGCGTTCGTTGTCTTCAACCTCTCTCAATCCCCCTGTATTTTCTTCGTTTCCCGCATCCTCTTCCGCATACAACCCGATAATCGACCCAAATTGTGCCATGGAGATCGAATACCTCGTTCCGCCACACCGGAATGACACCCCGTCATTATCGAACGGGTCGCACCTTGAAGTGAATGCAAAGGTGCTGTAGAATTCCAGGGTGCATTCATGGACGGAACGGAGTCGGGTTGTTAGTGCGACTCTGAGTGGTCCCGTGACAATGTTGTTGAAACGGTCCATTTGATTCACCATGGTTAGCAGTTCTGTGCAAGCCTGCCTCGGGTATTCCTCCAGCCTTGTTTGAAGAAGCTCGTATCGAGCTCTTGCATCTAGCTCATTGGCGTTGAATCTTGTAAACTTCCTGGCCATCTTGACGTTGTTAGACCGATAGGAGACGTCGAAATTTTGCGAAAAATCGCCTGGAACCAGAGCTTTTTCGGGGAAACGGGGCGTGTGGAATGAAGAAACTGTTTTGAAAAAGGGATTTTATCCCGTCTGCACCGCGAACACGGCCCCGTGTCCAGCGGACACAGCCTCGTGCCGTGCGTTTTTTTTTTTTTTTTTTTTTTTTTTTTTAAGTGCTCGTGTGAGTGCCCCCTTTTTCCCATAAGCTATGGTTAGAAAACTTACCGCTTTATTTTGTTGTCTCAATCGTTCGTAACTTACCAGGCATGATGTTTTTATTCTTCCACCGTTTGAAGCGAGATTTCTTCTTCCTCATCCTCAATGAATCCTTGATAGAGTTTCGGCCGTTGACCATTGACTTTAAATGGTGGCCCATTTCGAGATTTAATTTCTACTGCACCGTGTGGAAAAATATGGGTGATGGAAAAAGGTCCTGACCACCTAGACTTTAATTTACCAGGAAATAATCGAAGTCATGAATTAAACAAAAGAACTAAATCTCCTACCCGAAATTCATTAGGTTTAATATGTTTGTCATGCAAATTTTTCATTCTTTCCTTATAAATTTCAGAGTTTGAGTATGCATAATTCCTAAGCTCGTCTAATTCATTTAATTGACAAAATCGATTTTTACCAGCAAATTCTAAATCTAAGTTTACATTTTTGATTGCCCAGTAGGCTTTGTGTGCAATTTCTACTGGCAAATGACAACTTTTTCCATAGACTAGCTTATATGGGGTTGTACCTATTGTTGTTTTATAAGCAGTTCGAAAAGCCCATAAAGCATCGTCTAATTTATCTGCCCATTCCTTTTTATTTAACCCTACGGTTTTTTCGAGTATTCGTTTTAAACCTCTATTAGTCACTTCGGCTTGCCCGTTTGTTTGAGGATGATATGCTGTTGAAACCCGGTGATAGACCCCATATCTTGTTAAAAAAATTTCAAGTTGGTGGTTGCAAAAGTGGGTACCTCTATCACTTATTAAAGCTTTAGGTGTGCCAAAACGAGAGAATAATTTTTTCAGAAATTTTACCACGACTCTTCCATCATTTGTTGGAAGTGCCTCGGCCTCGGCCCATTTAGACAAGTAATCTACTGCCACAAGTATATATTTGTTTCCTTTCGATGGTGGGAAGGGTCCCATAAAGTCGAGTCCCCACACATCAAAAATTTCACAAACAAGAATGCCATTTTGTGGCATTTCGTTTTTGGAAGAAATATTACCTGTTCTTTGACAAGCATCACATGTTTTTACAAGACTTCGGGCGTCTTTGTAAATGGTTGGCCAATAAAATCCTGAATCGAATACCTTTCGTGCGGTACTAGCAGCACCATGATGTCCTCCGTATGGACCTTCATGACAATGGCGGAGAATTCTTCGTGCTTCACCACCATGTACGCATCGTCGGACGAGTTGGTCAGCACACATTTTGAAAAGATATGGATCTTCCCAAAAGTAGTGTTTCACATTGGCAAAGAATTTTTTTCTTTGATGATGTGGCCATCCTTTTGTGACTATACCGCTAGCTAGGTAGTTAGCATAGTCGGCGTACCATGGTTCTTCCTTATATTCCACCATTTCCAGGGACTCAGTTGGAAATTTTTCGTTGATTTGCTCGTCCCTGGTTGCCTCTAAAGCTGGGTCTTCTAAGCGTGAAAGATGATCTACTGCGGTATTTTCTGCTCCTCTTTTGTCCTTGATTTCAATGTCAAATTCTTGGAGGAGTAGGATCCACCTAATCAAACGTGGCTTTGCGTCTTGCTTTTTGAAGAGATATCGAATGGCTGCATGATCTGTATAGACTATAGTTTTAAAAAGAACAAGATAAGAACGAAATTTATCAAAAGAAAATACCACAGCTAGTAATTCTTTTTCAGTTGTTGTGTAATTTTCTTGTGCATCATTAAGTGTTTTACTAGCATAATAAATTGGGTGGAAATGCTTTTCTTTTCTTTGTCCCAAGACAGCTCCAACTGCAAAGTCACTAGCATCACACATGATTTCGAAAGGAAATTTCCAATCAGGCGCTATCATGATAGGTGCATTGACTAACATTTCCTTTAGGGTTAGAAATGCTTGATTGCAATCTTTGTCAAAGATGAAAGGAGCATCTTTTTCAAGTAATTTCGTTAGAGGTCTAGAGATTTTAGAAAAGTCTTTGACAAACCGCCTATAGAATCCGGCATGCCCTAGGAAACTTCTGATAGCTCGTACGGAGGATGGAGGTGGTAATCTAGAAATGGTATCTATTTTGGCTCGATCCACCTCCATTCCTTCGCTTGAGATTTTGTGACCGAGTACTATTCCCTCCGTTACCATGAAATGGCATTTTTCCTAATTAAGGGCGAGGTTAGTTTCCTCACATCGGGATAGCATTCGTTCAAGGTTATCGAGGCATTGGTCATATGAATCCCCAAAGATAGAAAAGTCGTCCATAAAGACTTCCATTGTCTTTTCTATCATGTCGTGGAAAATGGCCACCATGCAACGTTGAAATGTTGCGGGGGCATTACATAGACCAAACGGCATGCGTCGATAAGCAAAAGTTCCATAGGGACATGTGAAGGTTGTCTTTTCTTGGTCTTCGGGTGCTATCGGGATTTGAAAGTAACCTAAAAAACCATCCAAGAAACAATAAAATTTATGACCGGATAATCTTTCTAACATTTGATCAATGAAGGGTAAAGGAAAATGATCCTTTCTTGTTGCTTCATTTAATCGTCTATAATCTATACATACTCTCCATCCTGTGACGGTTCTCGTCGGTATTAGTTCATTCTTTTCGTTAGTTATTACCGTCATACCTCATTTCTTTGGAACTACTTGGACGGGACTCACCCAAGGACTATCGGAGATAGGATAGATAAGTCCGGCGTCAAGTAGTTTGATGACTTCGTTTTTAACCACTTCTTGAACATTTGGATTTACTCGACGTTGTGGTTGTATGACCGATTTGTAGTCATCATTCATCAAAATTTTGTGTGTGCACATAGAAGGACTAATTCCTTTTATGTCTACAAGTTTCCAAGCTATTGCATTTTTGTGTTTTTTCAAAAGATTAATTAATTTTTCTTTTTCTAAGTTATCTAATTTAGACGAAATAATTACAGGTAAATTACCATCCTTGCCTAGAAAAGCATATTCCAAACCTTTTGGAAGTTCTTTGAGCTCAAGTGGTGGGTCTTTGGGAGACTCCTTATTTGGTTGCTCATTTCGATCAAGAACTTTAAAAGTTTGTTCTATGGCGACCTCTTCTTCAACAAAGTGGTCAATCTCTTCACTTGTATCGGGTGGTTCATCTTCATCTTCAATTAGGGGGTCATTATTTCCGAATGGATATTTCATTGATCGTTCGAGATCGACACTTCTTTTAAATGCCCCTAATTGAAGAGGTAGATTGTTGAACTTCCGGTTTTTCAAAGCTTCGTGAGTTTTTACAAATGGTCGTCCCAACACTAGAGGAGCGTCATCGAGGATGACAAAGTCGGTTGGGATTACCATTTGATTTGCTTGAACCAAGACATCTTCAACTATACCGATTGATTTTATTATTTTCCGATTGGATAGAAAAATGGGCATTTGAAGTGGAGAAAAATCACTAATACTTAATTTTTCGAAAATCTAGTTAGGCATTATGTTAACACAAAGATCTTTATCAATGGTGATATTACTAATAAACGAATTTTGAAAGAAACATGGAACCGGTGTAATGTTAATTTCAAATGGGTCTTCTTTTATTAGTGTAGTTTGATCATTAGTTAACTTAACACTTACTGTTTCGTCAATTTTAGCGTTAGTGTTTAACTCTTTTAAAAACTTAGCATGAGTGGGTACTAAACAATGATTTTCAAAAGAAGGTGACAAGAGATTAATTTCTTCAAAATTAGACTCTTCTTGAATTTTAGCGTTGTCGGACTCACCTTTTTCGTTGTTTAACTCATGTGTAGGTTTTTCACTTATTTGTTCTTCCATTTTAACACTTTTAGTTATCTCTTCCTTTTTTAGTTCTTTTCTTGCGCGGGACTCCTCTTCCCTTGCGCGAGCTTCTTTTATACATCGATCGATAACTCTAATGTGTTCTAATATCCTATCGGTCACTTCGGTTATAGAAAAAGAATCATCATTTCCTAAGCTTGAATCCGGTTGTTCGACCCTTTGTTCCTCATAATACCCATATGAAGTTGATGGTTCACACCATTGTCCTTCATTGTAAGCATATGATGGATAAGGTTTGTAATTTTGTTCTTCATAATACTCATATGAGGTGGGTTGTTCACGCCATGGTTCCTCATAATAAGCATATGAAGGCGGTTGCTCATATCTTGGTTCCTCAAAGTATGAGTAAGAAGGCTCATACCTTGGTTCATCAAAATATGAGTATGAGGGAGGAGGTTCATACCTTTGGTCTTCATAGGATGTGTATGAAGTTGATGGCTCGTACCTGGGCTCCTCATAGTAGGTGTATGAATTAGATGGTTGATATGAGTGATTATTTTGAATCGAGCGTGCATTACGACAATTAGTGCAATAATTACCCCTATAATCATCCTCATCATAGGTGTAGTTGTAACCTCCTGAGTATTGATCCATAAGAATCACTCAGCAGACCACAACCAAGTCTCGAGATCAGAAAACAAAAATAAAAACGAAAACAGAAGCTAGACACGGCCCCGTGTTCAGTGAGCACGGCCCCGTGTTCAGGATCTGTATCTGGGCGTTTTAATTAAATTTACTGATTTCGTTGAGCACGGGGCGTGTTCAGTGAGCACGGCCCGTGTTCAAGCTACTGTTACTGGGTATTTTTATGAAAATGTGCAGCACGGGGCCGTGTTCAGTGAACACGGCCCCGTGTACAGGCTACTGTAAATGCAAAACTAAACTAAAATGCAGAAAAATGTGCGCGCTTTTAAAAAGGTTTTGAAAAACTGATTAGGCTGTCGATTTTAAGCTTTCTTAAAATCCTTGTGTCCCCGGCAACGGCGCCAAAAACTTGATGTGCGTTAAAGTGTCGTATATATTAGGTGTATATTTTAAGCCCCTTTAACACTTATTTTAGCCAAGTTTTAAATTTATAAAACACGATATTTTACTAACACTAAACACACATATGGGCAAGTGCACCCATCGTGAGCGTAGTATAGCGTTGGTAAGATACCGAGGTCGTCCAAGGACACAAGAGCTTTTAATACCGGTTTATCCTCAACGTCTAACCAAGATAAAAAGTTTAGAAAAACGTTTTAAGCTAAGAAAAATAAAAACTAACTAAAATGATGAAAAATAAAAATAAAAATAAAAACAGATAGACAAGATGAATCACTTGGTTCCGACTCGTATGTAGTATAACCTTTGATTATTTCCGCACTTTTGCACATAATTAAGAGATTATCTTAGTTATTGTAGTAGGCCCCTCTTTTGAAGGTGACGTTACCCTCACCCCAGTAGTTTGAGTCCCATCAAATCCGACCCTTTCTAACGGCCGGGAACCACCCCGTTCCATCAGATTTGGCCGTCCTTGATGGTTTTCCCATGTTTGACCCGAAATCACACACATTTTGGCTAGATAATATTGATTTAGGTGGGATTTGTTATAAAAACATATGAAATCTCTTAGATTCGAGCTGTTTATGGTAAGAATGAGGTCACACTTTGAAGTTCATATGAACTCTTGATGACATCATCTTTGAAGCACCTCAAATCCATAGAAATCACATAACTTCTTGATTAGAAAACATAGATTTGGACGAGATTTATGTAAAAACACATGGAAATCACTCAGATCCGAGTCGTTCTTCATGGGATGACATCATTCTTGAAGTTCATAAGAACTTCATGGTGACATCACCCTAGAACGCCCAAAATCCAGAGATTTCACGGTTAAAGTGGAGATTTAAAAGGTAGATAGGTGTAGAATTGAATGTAGATCATAGAAGTACAAGATTTAGGTTGGAAACTTACAAGAATCACGAGAAATCGAGAGAAAATAGTCCAAGAGTGTGCTGGTCGAGTGGGAGCTTCTCATCAGGGAAAATGGTGAGTGAGTGAGGTATTTATAGGCAAGAGAGGGAAGAAAGGGAGTGCAGCCTTATCCGGTCGGATGGATGTCCGATCGGATAGCCTGTCCAATCGGCTAGCCTGTCCGATCGTCTTGCCTGTCCGATCGGCTGGCCTGTCCGGTCGGATACCTCCGTCGTGTTGTGTTTTGGCGTTCCGTCTCAATTATCAAGCGTTGGGATAGTCTTGGGTACTCATTTCCCTTTATATTTATTATTTATTTATTTATTTATTTATTATAATTAATCACAAAAGGGTCGTATATACGTATCTATATTTCAATCCTGCGATAATCGAGTTACGCGTGCCTCCGAGTGCGTTCTTCGATGTGATGTGTTGTGCCACAATGACTAACGGGGTACTACTTGCTCATATTGCCATCATCGTCACGACAGCTGGAGGCATGGTATTCACCCGAAAGTCTTTGTTAGCGTTAATTGTTTACGTTTCGACACCTCACGGCTATCGAGGAGGGTAGAGTAGGTCCTCACTCAATGTCATCGTGAGTGTTAGTATTTGTGAAAATAGCGTTGTAATAGCGATAGAATGTGCGTAATTATTCGAATATACTGTGCTATAGCGATGTATGCGATATAGTTACATCATGATCCGAATCTCTGGTGCTAGGCGTAACGAGTATATCGAGTAGTAACAACGCACGAAAGTGCGGGTTGTTACATACAGAATCGATAAATTTAGGGAAAATGGGGTTGAAAGATGATAACCCAACAGTGGAGGATCTCATTCTACAGCTTCGATAAATTCAGGGGTATTCTCAAATAATGTTTCCTAGATGTTTGAAGACCGACAAATGTCCAAAGTGCTGCTTCTTCGTTCGTGTGACGGAAAGCTACCGCGTGACAGGAAGCTACCTTGCAAAAATAAAAAAAATTAATTCGACATCTTTAATACGCATCGTATAGGCCTATACGATGCGTGTTACTTTTTCGTAGGGGACATTGACAGCCTTTAGCAGACATAGAAGTTTGAACCCACCTCAATACGCATCGTATAGGCCTATACGATGGGTATTGAGGGTGTCGATTTAATCCCCCAAGATGTGCCAATAATACGACCCATATAATATATATAGGTAAATGGTAAAATGAGAACCACCTTGAGTTGTGAGAATCATGAGAACTAGATCTTTCAAAAAGTTTTTTTCAAAAAATAAAACTTTCAAAATTAAAAAAAAAAGTTCACTTATTCTAGCAAAAAAAAAAAATTAAAAAGGTAAAAATATGCCGCATGCAAAATTTACATCAGATGTAGAAAAAATTACATCGCCTTAGACAAAATTTATATCAGACGTAAACTAAATTTACAACAGGCGTAACCATCGACTCGACAATTTTTTATTCTTTTTTTACAGATGTGTTTATAACATTTTTATCTACGTTTGTGCAAAAATGGTGGTCCAACTCACACAGAAAGTAGGAATTTTCATGGTTCTCACAACTCGTGGTGGTTTTTAATTGAACCGAATCCTATATATAGGGTTAGGATCGTGTGAGAAACATTAGGCTAATTGAGAATGTTTCTCAAGTTTTTCAAATAAGGTAAGACTTCTCTTAGAATTCCTACCATAGGGGAATGTTCATTTGAGAAGAAAATTTAATTGAGAAGAAAAAGAACAAAGGGTAATTTTGTAAAATATTAAATAGATTTTTCACTTATCTCATTTATTATCATTTTTTACTAATTAATTAGTCATAAAGACTATTATCCTCCACACTAACTTTTTTTGCCTACACACATCAAAAGTTATCTTACGTATTTCAAAATTCATCCTACACATTGAAATTTATACTACACAACTCGTAATTTATCCTATACAACTCGTAATTTATCCTACACTTTAAATTATTTTATTTTATTTTTTGAAAAAAATATGTATTTTGAAGATAAGTTACAAAAAATTTAATGTATTAGCTATTAAAGAGGAAGACTACAAATTAATGACCTATATAGATTTACTAATGTACCCTTATAGTAACATTAAATATTTATATTAAATAAAATAAAGCATTCTTATTGGTTGAAATTTGTTCTTTTTTATTCTTACAAAATTTTTTTCTCATTTGAACTCTGTATTACACGGGTTGAATACACGTAATTTTATATAGTAAGTATAAAAAAAGTTACATCTTTAGAAAACCCGTGTATTGCACGGTTGAATAAATATAATGTAATCGCATAACACATACATTCGTTAAGATATGTTTTAAAAATGAATTTCAATGTACTATTTACTTATTATAACATGCTACTTTGTTTTTTTATTTATTATTAGGTTAGACACTTGTGTATCACATGTGGTATAACATTTTACTTTGTCCGTTTTTAATTATTAGGTTACAATCTTATGTATTACATGTGGTTAGATCAAAGCTGGAAACATAAGAGATAAGTGGAAAAATAAAATAAAAGGCTATTAATTAATGGAAAAATAAAAGAAATGATTAAGAAAAAAAGATTAATATGATATTATATACATCTATACATATAATAAAAGAAACCTGATTTGCGACACATGTCATTCAATGAGGGCATCAATAATTTATAGATAAATTTTAAATTAAAAAGATTTAAATATTATATTAGAATTTTATTTTGATTGTAAATCTAAAGTCTAAAATGTGTTTTAAATCTAATCTATAATTTATGGATTTAATTTTGATTTGAAATATTTAAACAAAACCCATAAAATTAATAACCATTTAATCAATTAAACGTTAATATGAAGGTAGCATATTAATTAACGGATAAACCAAATAAATTTTTTTTTTCAAATTTTAATATGGGGGTAATCTTTTTTTTTTTAAAGCATCTTCCCTTTATTTTTTTTATGCAAGCTTTATATATTATATTACTTAAAAGTTTGTTCATCTTTGTTTTTTCAAACAATATTCCAACCGAATAACTTTGTATTTGAAACTATGTATAAGCTGTTTATATGTTATTAGTAATTTAAACTAAGAATTGTTGTTTTTAACTTGTGCTATTAATAGATAATATTCATGTTAATTATTTATTAAACAAATAAAGTATTAATAAAAATCATAAAGTTATTTGTTTAATGAAATTAATAAATAGGAAGAGTTACATAATTGTTTTTGTTATTTGGTATTAATCAATCTTCATCATAAAAACAATTAGCGACGTTCTATATCATTACACTAATAATCAAACATAAAACTTTAGAGTATGTATGTAACTAAATAACATTTCAATACGTCAATCTTAATAAATAAAATGTATATCAAAGTTTATTTTTTAAAACATATCTTAACGACTATATGTGTAATACACGGATTTAATCAACATGTACAATACGATAGACGGGGTTTTTTAAAGATATAATTTTTTATTATTTAATATCTAAAACATATATTTATTCAACTCGTGTAATACACGGGGTTCTAACCTAGTTAGTTATAGAAAAAAAGATTATCTGATATTATATATAGAAAAAAGAAATCTATGCATATTTTTGTTTATAACCATACATGCGTCCATAGTCATAGTTATACCGTGATACATATTTCAATAATATACTTACAGATTATTAGATATAATCTAAATATTTTTTTCTTAAAGTAAAATCTTTAGAGTATGTATGTAACTAAATAACATTTCAATACGTCAATCTTAATAAATAAAATGTATATCAAAGTTTATTTTTTAAAACATATCTTAACGACTATATGTGTAATACACGGATTTAATCAACATGTACAATACGATACACAAGGTTTTTTAAAGATATAATTTTTTATTATTTAATATCTAAAACATATATTCATTCAACCCATGTAATACACGGGGTTCTAACCTAGTTAGTTATAGAAAAAAAGATTATCTGATATTATATATAGAAAAAAGAAATCTATGCATATTTTTGTTTATAACCATACATGCGTCCATAGTCATAGTTATACCGTGATACATATTTCAATAATATACTTACAGATTATTAGATATAATTTTTTTCTTAAAGTAAAACTGATACCTATTATATTGTTTGAATTTGAAAAAAAAAAGTTGGGATAAATGAAGATAACTAATATTAATTTGTTACTTAATTAGTATAAGATAAGTATGAAAAAATGCGGGAAAACAGAAAATTAGAAGGCTCTAGTGAATGACACGTGTCATACATTGGTTTCTTTTATTATATGTATAGATATGACAAAGTTAAAAAGGAAAACGATAACAGAGATAAACAAAACAAAAGTAAAAAAAGGCAAAAGGAAATCACACATAGCTAAAGTTAAAAAAAAAAACTAATTAACAGAAAGGCAAAAATTTACAAAAATAAAAGGTAAGGGCCCAACCGGGTTCGAACCGGTGACCTCTTGATCTGCAGTCAAATGCTCTACCACTGAGCTATGGACCCTTGCTTGTCTACTAGCGGGGATCAAACGATTGTTTACTTAAACTTCAGTCTAAAGTTACCTTATTTTTTTCATTATTAAATATACAATTAATTGTTAGTTGATAGTGTCGCAAGTATAAACATACCTATAATAAGTTTAAACATGCATTTCAAAATTGATCATTTCTTTAAATAAAAAATAGAACTTTCATAAGGAGTTGGTGTGATAAAAATTTAAACACATAAAATGTTGTGTATATTATTTTCTAATCAACCTGAACATATATCACATAATGAGATGCTAACGGAAGCACAATCAATTAGTAAATAAAAAAATCACGCACGACAATCAAAACATTATAATCAACTCAGGTTCTTTGATTAATAGTTTTCAATATAATCAAGTCTAATAATCAAACAAATCCCTAACACCCACTTAAATAATGACGGAACACAACTATAGGAAAAAGAAAATAAAACATTCATAAGATACCGAAAAGACAATACAAATAAATAATTAACACATTCATAAGTTGGGAATTCCGAGTCCGTCTATGGCTAAAAGCGTGTGGGACGGCTAGGAAGATTACTTGAAGTGCAAGACAAGTAATTAACAATATATTAATTAATTAGTGGATTATTATCTAAGGTTCCTATACGTGTTAGGTTAGGAAGTATGTATTAGATAATTATTATGTAATTAATTAATAGGTTTCCTAGTTATAGTCTAACGTGTCTAGGCTAGCTATATATACCAAGCAAATTGGTAGGGAAAATTGTAACTTGGAGTTTTTGAGTTAGATTTCTCCATAATAAAAATTCGTGGTGTTTAACCTTGAACAATTGTATTCCGATTACAACATTATGTACCAATTAATCCTTTAATTGATATCAGAGCGAAAGATTTCTGCTTGATTAAAAGGGACATGTGGAAATTGACCATACATGTGAAACAAGGGGGTGGAAGTGAAACCGAACCAGTGTGATTGATACAGGCTTTAGGTCGATAAATTCAAGCCCAATGATGTCAGAAACAACCCAGAACAACCCAGAATCAGGTCAGAACAGCCCAGAACCATGTCAGAACTGCCCAGAATCAAGTCAGAACAACCCAGAACCTACCGATATTGTAACCGAAGATGAATTTCAGGTTAGGCGTTCCACTCTTTAGTCTATTTTACCTATTAAATATAGTGACTACGAATTAAATATGTCACACCCCCAAAATACCACATGCGGAAACACCGCGGGACGTGTGACGTACCAGGATCCAAGCTACCAATCACATTGAACTACAAATAATATTTAAGCAAAACATTCCATTCATTTCATAATATAATTCCAAGTCATAAGTTAAAACCAAAGTCAACGTTCAGCGGAAGGATAATATAAATTGTTAATAAATTGTTTCAAAATAAGTGTTCAAAACCAACAAGACAAGTATCCAAGAGTCTCGACCCATGACCACTCCAGCACTCCCAGATAGCAAGTCCATATCCAAGAATCTAACGACCTGCAAGCATGCAGACGACGCTGGTGAGTTCAAAGTTTGTTAACACGTTTTAGTTACCAGATATAAGTATAAAACAATTTGATGATTTGATGTTGTTAATCACACGCTTACCGCCGATGGCTCCAGATTATTTGCCCTATTCCCCAATGCCCTATCAAAGCAATGGTCAAGATGGGGGTCATTAGTTCACTCCCGACCTCCTCGGTGCGGTGTGAGGGTGCCAAACCTAAATAGCGCTATTAACTAATACCCCGTTGCCTTCCCGGCAACAATCGGTAGGAGGGACTTGAGTGATAGATATACGTGTATTAACCAACAACCCAGGTTTAACATTCCAGTCAAACCCATTACCCGACATTCCTCCCCGGAACGTTTACCAGATGTCCCTCCCCGGGACGCATTGTAACGCCCTAACACGTTTTAACCAAAAATCGCAGCGGAAATACGAACTTAAAAATTTTCTTTCATTGTATTCATTCTAACATACTTAGAAATACATTAAATCACTCTTTTACATTAAATACATTAATGCTTTCTATAAATTTATAAAATCTGGCCTACTTATATTAATTTACGTGACCACATACACACCCACGTACAATCCATGTCTTGACTCAATCTTCAACCGCGTACACTTCTTGATGAAACATCCATAAACCTGTACAGCCTGCAGTCACCACATTCAATCACATCATTAGTAACCGATGACATAATACAAAATCTTATCACATGCGTAATAAGGCGTTAACATATCATGCTTTCTCTTATACTAGCCCCTTCATCCATCCATTCTATCACTCGCATCAGATTGCGGAGCCAACCTTCACTTCCATTGTTAACATGCCTATATTTCACATTAATTCTCAATAGAAAAATGGTTAGTATCATTAGCTTTTCTTTATATGAACATATCCTCGAATACACATAACTCATCTTATTCACTTTCTATTCATACACGTACTTACAATTTACATCCTACATGTATAACTCCTTAATTTATCTTTATGCATAGTTCGTTATGTAAGTTCCCTTTTCTTACCCAAACTTAATCGAATCTCTTTCTTAACCACCGCCGGCCCATTTCCACTAAAACTTAACTTAGTAATCACATTGATCCATATCTTCTTACATTACATTCAATAATTACCATATATCATAAATACATTACCAAACAAAAGGGTAAGTTCGGAGTTCACTTACCTCGTGCGTCCGAGTTCGAGCATAGCTTCCGTGTTTATCCTTGGCCCGTTGCCCTTCCATGCTTGTGTCCATGTTGACATGACTCCTATCCGTACATGTCATCACATTCATCATAACATGATTAGCATACATGAGCATACATACCTTTTAATGAAGGTTTCTTGCCATATCATCTTATCAACTAATTTCTCACTTGTAATCCATTCAAAACACATTCCTTATACAAATCTATTATTTAATTCATCATCATCACATTCTACATACATTTATTCATTATTAGCATACAATCTCACTTATCATTTTTCTCCTAAGCATTTCATCAAACACTTGGTGCGCATATCACTTTCTAAGCATAATGTACAAGTGCTTTAAGCATGTTCTTCCCTATTTCATCTTATGAACCTTCACATTCAAGCAAAATCTCATAATCATAAATTCCACATCAAGTTTATCTATCTAAGTCTATCATATAACACCTTATACATCACAAGATCACACTATAACATCTACAAGTTCATCATGATCATCATCTTCACACTCATGCAATGGGTTTTCATTCTAAATCACCCAATTACTTGAAATTATTCATAACACAAGTTCTATTTGGTGTTTCTAACAACTCTACAAGCTTAATTGCATACAAATTCATGTATTGATCATAACCCACTTCAAACAAGATCATCAAATCTAAGTTTTAAGACATACCTTACGATCCCCTTGTGAAGGTGATCGTTAATTCATGTTCGGTTGTGAATTTGGGCTTCGTTTAGCCTTTCAATTTGGAGAATTTGTGAAGTTTAGGGTTTTGGCTCCATGGGAGCCTTCCCTGCTCGTTGATGAACACACACACGATGTGTGTGTATATGTGTGTTGTTTTCTTTTTAATAAAACAACTTTCAAGTTGTTCACTTTGGTCCCTCATGTTTCGTTTTAATTAATTAAGGCTACAACCCTTCGTTTAATACCAACGATACTAATATTCAACTAGGTTAATTATTCCTAGTTAATAATTATTTACGGGTTCACTTTTACCCCTAACGGTATTTTTACCCGTTCCTCTATATTAACCGGGTTTAAATTACCAAACCCATTTTTGGGGTGTTACACGCATGCTTGGAAAAAGAGCAGTGAACTCACCTTAGTTTTGCTCGGTATATAGTGTTACCCGTTCCCGATAGTCAAACAAACCCTATCGTGATTATCAATGATATCAGTTTCACAAACAGCTAGGTTACACATTTTCACAGTTTGAATGCATCACAAGAACATCGTATAATACATAACAAATGCATAGTTTCCATGCTAGCCCACATTTCACATGCTTATCATGCAATAGCATTCAATTGATTACTCACGTTTATGCATACAAGTTTCCTAGTTTCCAACTAATGGTGTCATCATGCACAGACAAGATCGTGTAGCAAAACATACACGTCAAACACTTTACATACTACACCAACAGTTCTGATACTTTGCTCCCAAATGGCGCCCCGACGAAGAATCATGTTTCGTCGTCTACTATTGTGACGAGAGATCCTCGACGAAGGACCATGTTTCGTCGACAACTCCTGTGACGAAAGATCTTCCGACGAAGAACCATGTTTCGTCATGAAGAGGATTCTGACGGTTCTTCGTCGACCTGAACCCTAACGCTTCATTGTTTCCTCACACAATTGTTCTAGTCTCTAAAACGGATCAACCCTTTAACTCAGTCAATTTTCGTTCAGGATCATACAATTTCATGACTGTAGCCGTTCCTCTCGCTTACCTAATCACCAACCCTAGACACCCCTAGTCATCATGCAACTCAACACACCATATAAATTACCCAGCCACCATGCACAATTGGTATACATACAGCAAACAGAATTACCAAATCCGTGCAGTGAACATAAATGGATATGAGATATCGAATTTATCATGCATGTTCTAATCTATTTAATTAAGCAATGAAATATCAAAACCCTAATTATCATAACGTACAAGTATGTTTTCTAATAGCCCTTTAACCACAGAAGATTACAATAATCGTAAAACAATCATCACACAATGAGAAGTGTTAGGATGCTAACCGGAAGAATGAGATGTTCACAAGAGTGCAACAAGACTTCGAGAGGAATGATAAGTGTTGCTGACGGTTTATAAAGAAAGCTAGGGTTTTCTAACTAACATTCTACGCCTAAATATAATCGGGACATGATTGGCCTTCATTTGGGCCGAAAGCCCTTCACGGCGAAAGACAATCCCCGACGAAATACATATTTCGTCGAGCCCATTGCACAGGCTTTTCGTCGGCCCCCAAGACATCTTTCGTCGGGCCATGTTTTGTCATAATATGTTTTATTAAATGTTCAATCATTACATTACCACATAAATAACTTATACAAAACCATTCTAAAATAATACACATGGTATAACGTGCAACGAAATATAGAACAAGGTTGTAAAACAGATGATGCGAAAAGGAAAGATCTTGAAATCTCGGGTTGTCACATCATCCCCAACTTGAAAGAAATTTCGTCCCGAAATTTGATAAGCAATCCACAAATGCACGGCGTCGAGTCAAGATAACTGTGGATTTTCCGCGGGTGCCACATCATCCCAACTTGAATGGGAATTTCGTCCCGAAATTCACTAGTTGTGCCAGACTTGGATTTGCCAGACTTGGACTTGTCATCTGGAAATAAATGTGGGTACTTGAGCTTCATCTGATCCTCGCGTTCCCATGTGAAATCCGGTCCACGTCTTGAGTTCCAACGAACTCTCACGATGGGGATTCGACTATGCTTACCGACCTTGACCTCCCGGTCCATAATTTCTATTGGTTCTTCGAAAAACTGCAACTTGTCATCGATTTTCAGCTCTTGAAACGGTACCACAAGTGTTTCATCAGACAAACACTTCTAACTGGGAGACATGGAAGACATCATGGACGTTACCCAACTCAGCAGGTAACTCTAACTTGTAGGCCACTTTACCAATTCGCTCCAGAATCTTGAATGGCCCAACATAACAAGGGTTAAGCTTGCCGCGTTTTCCAAAACGCACCACACCCTTCTAGGGTGAAACTTTCAACATAACACGATCACCAGCTGCGAATTCCAAAGGCTTCCTACGCTTGTCAGCGTAGCTTTTCTGACGGTCGCGCGCTGCTGCCATACGGTTCCTGATCTGGACAATCTTTTCTGAAGTTTCAAATACAAGCTCCGGACCTGTGATCTGGCTGTCACCCACCTCGGCCCAACAAAGAGGTGAACGACATTTTTGTCCGTACAATGCTTCGAATGGAGCTGCCTGGATACTGGTATGGTAGCTATTATTATAAGAAAACTCAATCAAAGGTAAGTGTTTCTCCCAACCCTTGCCGAAATCAATCACACACGTCCGCATCATGTCTTCAAGTGTCTGGATGGTTCATTCACTTTGACCATCCGTCTGTGGGTGATAAGCAGTGCTCATGTCAAGACGCGAGCCGAACGATTTGTGCATCGACTTCCACAAGTCTGAAATGAAATGCGGGTCACGATCAGAAATAATAGAGGTCGGCACCCCGTGCCTAGAAACCACTTCCTTAAGATAGACAGCAGCTAGCTGTGAGAACTTATCCGTTTCCCTGATTGCTAGAAAGTGCGCTGACTTCATAAGACGATCAACGATCACCCAGATGGTATCGTTTCCATTTTGAGTTCTCGGCAAGCCCGTGACAAAATCCATTGCTATCTGCTCCCATTTCCACATGGGTATTTCTGGTTGCTGAAGTAATCCAGACGGTTTCTGGTATTCCACCTTGACTTTTGAACACGTCAAGCATTTACTAACATACGTCGCGATGTAAGCTTTCATCTTCGGCCACCAATACATGACTTTGAGATCCTGATACATCTTATCCGAACCCGGGTGAACAGAGTATCGAGACTTGTGCGCTTCATCCATCACAAGTTCTCTAAGATTTCCAAAAAAAGGAATCCATATTCGCTCCATGCAATAGAGGATACCATCCGATCTCTCTACAAGTCGTTTTTCCATGCCCCTTAAGTACTCTGCTTCAATGTTTTCCTCTTTCAATGCCTCAATTTGAGCCGAATGGATCTGGTCAGGTAAGTTAGAGTGGATGGTGAGCTGCAAGGCGCGGGCACGTTTAGGTTTCGATTCCTTTCGACTGAGTGCATCAGCTACAACGTTAGCCTTCCCCGGGTGATACTTGATAGCACAATCGTAGTCGTTTAAAAGTTCTACCCAGCGACGCTGTCGCATATTCAAATCCTTCTGGTCGAAAATCTGCTGAAGGCTCCTGTGGTCAGTATAAATAGTGCATTTAGTACCGTACATGTAATGCCTCCAGATTTTGAGCGCGCAAACACCACGGCTCCCAACTCCAAATCGTGCGTCGTATAATTCCTCTCGTGAACCTTTAACTGCCGAGAGGCGTAAGCTATCACCTTCTCGCGTTGCATCAACATGCAACCGAGACCCTGAATAGATGCATCACAATATACCACAAAATCTTCCGTTCCTTCAGGTAGAGACAAAATCGGCGCACTGCAGAGTTTCTGTTTCAGTAACTGGAAAGCATCCTCTTGTTTCGTTCCCCATGAGTATACAACTCCCTTTTTTGTTAACAAGGTAAGAGGTTGAGCAATCTTTGAAAGGTCCTTAATAAATCTGCGATAGTACCCGGCGAGGC
The DNA here is from genome assembly GCA_030545235.1 of Helianthus tuberosus. Classification (NCBI taxonomy): domain Eukaryota; kingdom Viridiplantae; phylum Streptophyta; class Magnoliopsida; order Asterales; family Asteraceae; genus Helianthus; species Helianthus tuberosus. The sequence continues at coordinate 105,550,428 of CM060427.1, read as the reverse complement.
CAAGAAATTGTCGTACCTTTGAAGGGGTCTTCGGTGCCGCCCAATTCCTGACAGCATCAATCTTAGCAGGATCAACGTGTATCCCTGATTCATTAACAATGTGGCCAAGGAAGTGCACCTCTCGTATCCAGAAGTCACACTTAGAAAATTTTGCGTAGAGTTGCTCCTTCCTCAGGAGCTCCAAGATAAGTCGCAGATGTCGCTCGTGATCCTCCTTGCTCTTTGAATAGATCAGAATGTCGTCGATAAACACGATAACAAAGTCGTCGAGATACGGTTTGCATACACGATTCATGAGGTCCATGAAGACCCCTGGCGCGTTCGTCAACCCAAACGACATAACTAAAAACTCATAATGCCCATACCGCGTTCGAAAAGCTGTTTTAGGAACATCCTCCTCTCGGACTCTCATCTGATGATAGCCCGATCTTAAGTCGATCTTCGAGTAAAAACTGGACCCTTGCAACTGGTCAAATAAGTCGTCAATGCGTGGCAAAGGATAGCGGTTCTTGACAGTCACCTTGTTGAGCTCCTGATAATCAATACACATACGAAAGGACCCGTCCTTCTTCTTCTTCACAAACAGAACTGGGGCTCCCCAAGGCGAAGAACTGGGTCGAATAAAACCCCGGTCCAATAACTCTTGCAGTTGATTAGACAACTCCTGCAACTCTCCAGGTGCTAAACGATAAGGAGCACGAGCAATTGGAGCCGCTCCTGGTGCAAGATCAATCTGAAATTCCACTTGACGGTGAGGTGGTAAACCAGGTAGTTCCTCAGGAAATACATCGGGGAATTCACGAACAACTGGTAAGTCTTCGATCTTTCTTTCTTCCGACGGAGTATCAGTAACAAGTGCTAGAATAGCAGGATACCCCTTTCGTAGACACTTTTGCGCTTGCATAGCTGAGATGATACCAACCATCGCCCCACTACGATGCCCTTGAACCGATAAAGACTCTCCACTGGGGAGAGGAATACGTACGATCTTCTCTTTACATAAAATCTCAGCCTGATGCTTAGACAACCAATCCATACCAACCACTACATCAAAACTACCGAGGGTAACAGGAAGGAGGTCAATGTCAAACACTTGACCCACAAGATCTAATTTACACCCAAAAAGGACATGTGAAGCTTCAATTGTTTTACCATCGGCTAATTCTACTACATGCTTAGCTTCTAGGAGTGTTGGAGCTAACCCTAATCGCTGACTAAACTCTAGGGATACATAACTCCAATCGGCACCAGAATCAAATAATATAGAAGCAAAGAGGTTGTTCACAGAAAACGTACCAGTCACGACATTGCCGTCGTTCCTAGCATCACCAGCACCAATCGTAAATACCCCTCCACGAGCACCATTGCCCCCATTGTTGCCATCATTGTTATTCCCAGCATTGTTGTTCTGACGGTTGTTGTTATCGTTGGCATTCTGCTTCAACTGATGGGCAATCCCGCTTAATATGACCCTCATCCCCACACTGGTAACACCCCTTCTTAAAGCCTTGGTTCTGATGGGGCTGCTGCCTTTATTGCTGCTGATGCTGCTGATTCTGTTGCTGGTTTTGCTGCTGCTGCTTCGGGTACGGAGCTCTATAATCTTTCGCCATATGACCCACCTTATCACACCGGTGGCAAGCTAGGACACACGGTCCATGATGATGATACCCACACTTGTTGCATTTTGGCTTCCTACCAACATAGGAGCCTTGACTCTGATTGCTGCCCTGGCCTTGGTTAACTGAGGACGACTGACTGAAACTACGGTTATTGCTGTTGTCAGGCCTTTTTTGAGATTGACTGGCACTGGTTGCTTTGTCAGCATCGTTCCATTTACGCTTGTTTTCACTAGCAGGTTTGGTAGTTGTAGCAGCAGAGGTAGTAGCAGAAACACGTGGCGGCAATGAGCCACGTTCGACCTCTTGGTCAGTAATCTTGTGTGCCAAACAGATGATCTGGGGCAGATTTTTAAGGTTTGCAGCAGTGACCAAACTCTTTACTGCTGGTGCCAGGCCTTTGATGTATAACTCAATTCTTCGAGGTGGGGATCGAGACAGGTTAGGGCACATGTTTGCTAGCTCATGTGACCTCTTTGTGAACGCTTCAATTTCAGATCCCTCCATCTTCAGATTGTAGTACTCGTTCTCCAGTTTCTGAATCTCATCACGAGGACAATACTCCTCCTTCATTAACTCCTTGAAATCATCCCAGGTAGTGGCATTAGCCATCTCGATGCCCAACATTTGCACCTGGGCATTCCACCAAGTTAAGGCACCATCCTCCAAAGTGCCTGTAGCATACTTCACACGGTCCCCCTCGGGACAGTTACACATGGCGAACACAGACTCAGCCTTCTCAAACCAACAATGTAACCCCACCGCCCCTTCAGTCCCACTGAATGTCTGCGGCTTACAATCCATAAACTTCTTAAAAGTGCAAGCAGGTGGATGGTTTTGATTTTGATTCGCTTGCTGACCTAATGAATGAAAGAAAATTCAACACAAGGGTAAGAGTTGTGTACGCGACACAAGAATATAGGGTATTTGGCACATATCGTACCAGCTTGGTAGGCTGCCAATGCCTCAGCCACACGTGTGTTGATTAAGTTTGTCAGCTCAGCCTGGGTCATCGCAATGTGACCATGTCCATGACCTCGTCCACTCATGATTCTATATGAGAAAAGGGAAATGTTAAGGGTCGAGATAAGATAGAAGTTAAAGCTCACGAAGGCTTCTACAGTCTACTAAGTTTACATCAAACAACAGAGCGGAACCCCTTTCACACTCTTTAAGGCTCATTGGGACTCACATGCACCCCTCATTATTATTATGTGTGCACCCAAAATAACAATGCGATTTGCATGTTTATCTCAGCTCCCCTAACTTATGCTAAAAGGTTCCTCAAATCCGAGCAACAAGACACAAGACACCACAAAACGTAAACCACGAAAGTCCAACGAGATATCACACTATGACTCTATTGTCACGGCCCCCGTCCCGGTGTGGCCCGGTTCAGGAGCCGCGGGACAGAAACCCGTGGTATTTATTATTTGAGTTGACAGCGGAAGTTTAACAGGATCTTTTAAAACTTGAAAATGCCCAATTATTTTATTTCATGAATTGGGACAAACCCCATAATTTACAGTAAAGGTAATTTCACGAGGAAATCCCTTGTTTTACAAAACATGTTTATTTATTTTTACTGATTCACAGTAGGTCACCTGAAACATGTTTTGAAAAATATTTTATCAGCGGGGAAATACTGGCGAGTCACTCAAGTTTAATAAAACGACACATAGTTATAAATTACAGCATAAGAGCGATTACAATGGCTACTATCTTATTTTTATCTGGCGCCGTGTCACACCCTGGTGACGATGGTCATACCACTATTGGGTCCTTTCACCCAAGTAGTGATGATTATCACTGTTAGGTTGATGAACCTAACCGTGAGAAATTAGTAATATGCACAATACCCCACTAGCCAGTGATTCAAGATAACCACGACTTAATCCCTGTAATTATAACTTTTGAAAATGATTGGAGTATTGTAAAACATTGTCGATAAAAAGAGAATGACTCACATTGCAAGTTTAGACGGGCAGAGTCTAGCCTACTGATTTAGCCTTGTAACATAGTTTAAACAACAATGCACGTGAAACTAGGTCAGTAACTTAATACAACATTTACGATACGCTCACGAAATCAAAACCCTCACGACGAATGACAAAGGCATAGCCCAAATACGGGCAGCACTTAAACATCCATTGGATCAGTTTCAATCAATCGGACCTTATATCGTAGCAGTGATAGAGTTAATACCCTGTAATCGTTGCAGCGTTTCCCTACTTGAAAATTCGAATTTGAGCAGTTTCTTTCGTTTTTTGATTGAAATTTTGAACACAGATGAACTGCTCGTGCACCAGCAATTTATAGCAAACTTTTGGGTTTTACGCCGGCCCGCGTAAACCCTCTCTTGACTTTTACGCGGCTCGCGAGAGCCCCCTAGTCTACGTGTAGGGCTAGCGTGTCACAGGTAGGGTTGCCACGTGTACGACACGTGGCTTGAAAGCTTATCCGGAGGTTTTATAAGTTGCCGCGGCCCGCGTAACCTTACCTTAAGGCTTACGCGGCCCGCGTCAAAACCAAAAATCTGATTTTCTTGATTTTTCATGCACATTAGGGTTTCAGGGGTCCGGGTTTTCACTTATGGGTCGTTTATGGACAATTTTGAAGGTCCTTACATCCTCCCCACCTTATTTAAAATCTCGTCCTCGAGATTTACTGGAATAAGTGAGGATATTTTCGCTTCATCTCCGATTCCAGCTCCCAGGTGTATTCGGGTCCTCTTTTTGAATCCCACTTGACTTTGACCAGTACCAATCTTTTATGTTTGAGAAACTTAATCTTTATGTCTTCTATTTGAAGCGGTTTCTCCACGAATTTCAATTTTTCATTCACCTGCATGTCTTGAAGAGGGACTACCAGTGATTCGTCCGATAGACATTTCTTGAGGTTAGATACATGAAATACATCATGTACTCCTGCTAGCTCTTCTGGTAGTTACAAGCGATAAGCGACTGGTCCTATTCGCTGAATTACTGGGAATGGTCCTATGTACCTTGGACTTAGTTTTCCTTTCTTACCAAACCGAACCACTCCTTTCCAAGGAGAAACTTTCAAGAGTACCTTGTCTCCAATTTGAAATTCTAACGGCTTGCGTCGATTGTCTGCATAACTTTTCTGGCGATCTCGGGCCGTTTTTAGTCTTTCCTTGATTTGAGTGATCTTATCGGTGGTTTCTTGCACGATCTCGGGACCTGATAATTGGCTTTCTCCTATTTCTGCCCAGGAAACTGGAGTTCTACACTTACGTCTGTATAGTGCTTCGAACGGGGCAGCTTCGATGCTTGAGTGATAACTATTGTTATAGGAGAATTCAATTAAAGATAAATGGTTGTCCCAGTTTCCTCCAAAATCTATTACACATGCCCTGAGCATGTCTTCCAAGGTTTGAATTGTCCTTTCACTTTGTCCGTCTGTTTGGGGATGGTAAGTTGTACTTAAATTCAATCATGCCCCATTGCTTCTTGGAAACTTGTCCAGAAATGTGAAGTGAAACGGTTATCCCTATCCGATACTATGGAGAGTGGGACTCCATGTAAGGATACAACCTCGTCTACATACAATTTTGCTAATCTTTCCATGCTAAAGGTTTCCTTCATGGGTAGAAAATGAGTTGATTTGGTTAATTGATCCACAATTACCCAAATCGTGTCATTACCCTTTCGGGTTTTGGGTAACTTAGTAACAAAGTCCATGGTTATTAGTTCCCATTTCCATACAGGCATTTCTAATTGTTGTAGTAGACCTGAGGGTTTCTGGTGTTCTGCCTTAACTTGTGAACAAGTAAGACACTTAGAAACATATCTAGCTATGTCCTTCTTCATTCCTATCCACCAGAAATTATTCCTTAAATCTTGGTACATCTTATTATTACCAGGATGCATGGTATACCTAGATTTATGGGCTTCCTCTAAAATATTATCTCTTAAATTTCCTTGTTTAGGTACCCAAATTCTTTTCTTGTGGAATCTCCAAATTCCATCAGTCCCTTGCTCTAGTTCTTTTATTCTTCATTTCATTCCTTCAGCATCATTATTGATTGCTGTTTCTTGAATGTGTTTCAGTTGTTTCATTAAATCTAACTGTAGATTTAATCTAAGAGCACGAACTCGCTTTTGCTTTTCGTGATATTTACGACTTAGAGATCCGCGACTACATTCGCTTTTCCTTCGTGATATTGGATATCACAGTCGTAGTCACTCAAAATTTCCATCCATCTTCTTTGCCTCATGTTTAATTCTTTTTGCCCAAATATGTATCTTAAACTCTTATGATCTGTATAGACTGTAAACTTACTGCCATACAGATAGTGTCTCCAAATCTTAAGGGCAAAAATTATTGCTCCTAACTCTAAGTCATACGTCGTATAATTTTCTTCATGCTTCTTCAATTGCCTTGAGGCATACACAATTACCTTCTTGCGTTGCATTAACACACATCCTAATCCTAGCTTAGAAGCATCACAGTAAACTTCAAAATCTTCTGTCCCTTCTGGTAAGGCAAGAATTGGAGCGTTTGTTAACCTTTGCTTTAAAATCTTAAAAGCCTCTTCTTGTCTAGATCCCCATTCAAACTTCACTGCTTTACAGGTCAGCTTAGTTAATGGTACAACTATTTTGGAAAAATCCTTAATAAATCGTCTATAGTATACGGCTAATCCTAGAAAACTTCTAACTTCCATAACTGATTGTGGGACCTTCCATTTGGTGATCACTTCTATTTTGGAGGGATCTACGTGAATACCTTCGTGATTCACCATGTGTCCTAAAAATTGTACCTCTTGTAGCCAAAATTCACACTTCGAGAATTTGGCGTAAAACTTCTCTTTTCTTAACAAAGTTAAGAGTGCATGTAAATGTTTACAATGTTCATCCTGACTTTTGGAATAAATAAGTATATCGTCGATGAAGACAATTATAAATTTATCCAAGTACGGTTTACAGATCCTATTCATCATGTCCATGAATGCTGCAGGAGCATTGGTTAACCCAAAGGGCATGACTGTAAACTCGTAATGACCATACCTAGTTCTGAAGGCAGTTTTAGGTATGTCTTCTTCTTGTACTTTCAACTGATGATATCCGGAGCGTAAATCTATCTTAGAAAAATATCTAGCTCCCTAAAGTTGATAAAAAAGATCATCAATCCTAGGTAATGGGTATTGATTCTTAATTGTAACCTTATTCAATTCCCTGTAATCGATACACATTCGCATTGAACCATCTTTCTTCTTCACAAACAACACTGGTGCTCCCTATGGGGATGAACTAGGTTGTATGAATCCTTTGCTTAATAATTCATCTAATTGCTTTTTTCAATTCTAACATTTCGGTGGGTGCTAACCGATAAGGTGCTAACCGACAATGTGGATTATGACTTATGAGTTATGAATTGACTATCATGACAATATGCCAGCCTCATCACGGTTGTGTTGTATACACTGACGGACCAATGAATTATTTTCTGGGGGTGCGAACGAAGGGTTCAACTAAATTTTCAAGTGGTGCAGTCGGGATTTTTACCTTGAAAATACACTATTTTTTTTTACAAGGGGGCGCCCGCCCACCCAAGCCAAAGCTTGGGTCCGCCCTTCGTTGTATATATTAAAATTTGTATTCCAACTCTAAAGTAGTATATTACAACACTTATACGTTAATGATACGCATGAATGAATTCAAGTGTTTGTTATATTCCCATTTTTTAATAAAGGTACAATTATCTAGAAATAAAGTAAATCTCTATGATCCGGTTATATATAGATAGCTAGTGACAGGTTCAAAGGAGAAGCGTTAAAACATTAAAAACACTTTAAAAAATAGAATCGTGTTTTGAGTGTCACACATGCATGATTGCTTGGTGAAACTTTGATGACATTTTCACAATTTACTAACATTCAGCTGTATTTACTGGAGAATACAATACAAAGTATATGAAAGCTATGACGTTTCGCTAACTAATATGAAAACATATTGTATTCACTACGAGTGCATGTATCCCTTTGTAAATACGGTATTAGAAAGTATATTGTACTCGTCATCATGGAAATGTTACCATGTAAAAAAAAATTATCAAGCAACGCGACAACAATACATTACTTCTTATTTTTCTTATATGGTTGTTAAATTTTAATGGCTCTGATTTGAATACACATATATATGGAAGATAATAATTGAGCTTAATATTTTATAAAAGCATAGAATTAAAAAAAAATTAAAGTTAATAGCTTACATTATCATGGTATTATTTGATAATTGAGCTACCAATCTGTTCACAGCACTAAACATTCATTAACAATCATACTACTTTTTTTATATGCAAGATTGATTGGATGACAGTAGTTTTAACAAGTCTTCAATGATTGGATCATTTTTATAATGATTGTATAATTTTTATAGAGATATTTAAATATTTTGTGAACGCAAACTTAATATAACAACGATTCTCTTTAGTGATACAAATATATGTAACTGTAGTTTAAACAAATCTGGAAGAACCAAAATCATCATATCTTATGCAATATTTACATAGGGTGTTCAATCTAAACCAAAAAATATGTTGAGAAACGGAAAAACTACATAATACACTTGGATGTGATACTTTAAATGTGATACATACGACGGTTACTTAACTAGCACATTTTCAAGACCAACTACCTTGATTATTTCCAACGCATTATATACTAGTGTATTATGCGAATTTTGTAGTTCTCAACATATCATTGATTCTGAAGAAAAAAAAAAAAACCGTATCCATATCCATATAACCAATTTTAAATGAATAACTGTCCAACCATTAAAAAGAATAGTACATTCTGCTTGTGATATATAATTCAGATAATTATATGCAACCATTTTGCTTTTTTTTTTTAATCTAGTTTTTATTATATTTATCAAACAATTTAGACGTCGTATTTTACGTTTTTCATGACTTCATAATTAAAATTGATTATGTGATAAATTTGTGTTATGCATAGATTAATTATAAAATTAAGAAATTGTATAATATGGATTGATAAACATTTAAATTAAGAAATTGTATAATATGGATTGATAAACATTTATAAATTCATTTGGACAAAAATGGGTTTTAAATTTATTTGAATCGTCGTTGAATGGGGCGGTCGTTTGGACGGTGGGTTTGTTCTAAATAAGTTTTCCTACATCATACGATGCCACGTGTTCTCTTTGTAGTGGTTTGGACGGTTGGTATTTTGCATTTGGAAATTGGAACTTTAAATTAGAACCCTTCATTTTTTTTAACGTTTTTTCCATGTTTGGATTATTTTTGATTTACACTCTGCCCCCTCAAATAAAAGTGTATGACCAGGCTGCCTATCATCTATTTTTTTAACGGCAAAACTTCTATAAAAAAATAAGTCAGTAAGAAACTGGGACCCGAAGAGTTACAAGATATGGTTACATATATTGAACTCATACCAGTTCTACTATTCCAGATTACAAAACATAGACCGACATTTTATCCAAATGAAAGAGCTTTTCTTGATTTGTTCCATCGTTTTCCAGGCCGCTACATGATTTGACATACAAACAAAACGCTAATTCATGTCGATTTGACATACAAACAAAATCCAAAATCTCGAACTGAATTCAACATAAATCAAAGCTAACACATTTATTGTTTCTAAACAAAAACAACGTATAACTATTGTACCAAACGGCGGATCTAAAAAATCTTCATAGGGGTAACGTTTAAAAAAGGGTAACGAAATCGAAAAAACGTCAAAAAATGACAAATTTTTCCAAAATATACACTACCGCCGGAACGCCAAGGGATAGCGGAGGCTACCCCTTATCATAAGGTAGGTGCGCCCTTGATTGTACCCAAACCAAAGAATAAAATGAACATTGAACAAACACATACTAAATCACAATCTAATCTAAATCAACTATAAAAAACCATAAAACTGATTTTTCATTTGTGTGTACGGCGCGGAGCGTGTCTTGTATGGGAAGCCAGAAAACTAAATAGTGAACATCCATAATTGGAAAAATATTAAAGCGAGTTAGAGTTGGATTAACGGAGAAGAATAATACATGATAATGAAAATTGCCTAAGGTTAGGTTTAAACTTTAAGCAATATTTAGAGTTAATAGTCATGCATCAACCAAATGTTTTTTTTTCTTTTTTTTTTCCAATATGGTATATTGGTATACAACTATACATATGGGGTGGTGGTCTATTGGTAAAGACAAACCTTTAAAACACCTAGGTTAAAAGGGGAAAATTTTAGGTTCAAGTCACACAAACAACAAAGAATTATACCGTTTAAATAAAAATATAAAAACGAAAGAAAAAATTGTGAAATACAAAACTTATTTGATATTTGAAGAGTGCCTACACATTCACTTTCATCACATGTTTTTCAAGGAAAATTTTGATGATGTGTCATCAATGTTGGTGTCAGATAAAAGGAAAAAAAATCAATTCTACATTTATTAACATATTCACTTTTACGTTAAACAATGAAAACTCAAAGCTTATTAACACTAATATTAGACTATGGGGTATGGTGGGGCGGGGGTTTGAGGCATGGGTTGACACATGGATATGGGGCACTCAATACACAAACCCAAGTTTCATAGGGGTATGGTGGGCGTGGCTGGGCTGGCGTGGCCAAGCCACATCATTTTTTTTAAATTTAAAATGGCCCGCTATGCCCTAGCCAACAAGCCAATAAGAGCCGGCCACATAAGATCGCTAGCATGCCCCACGGGATCGCTAGCATGCCCCGCGCCAGGCCTTAAACTCCCGCCCAAGGGGCCACGCCCAAACCCAAGCCCACCCGGGGTGGTGACTTGGACGTTTCTCTCCAATCCACGCCCAAACCCCCGCCCCATACCCCATAGTCTTAAACGAAAGGTTACATTTCATGCAATAAGGTATTAACACTAATTACAATTTATCCAAGTTTTAAGATAAAGCAATCATTATATAAGTTTAGAGAAAAAGTATTGAAATAGATTTAGTATAGTGATTTTTAGTTGTTTCTCTATAGAGAAAATTGGATTTAAAAGTTTAATGTAGTGAATTTTAGTTGTCTAAAGCATGTTGTCTAATTTTTTTCATTAATAGCGGTTTAGATAACAAATAATCTATTTAAAAAAAAATACGTTCAGGCTCCCCAAAGTGAACCGCACCCCCGTCACGTAAGGCCCATAATGCCCTCTACACTGCTGCAACGACGCCTGGGATGGTTTCGCGAGACAAACGAGCGCAAACGACATGTTTAGTGGGCCTTTAATATGTTGACCATTTGAAAACAGTAAAGTAATTCAAAATTAAAAAAAAGTTTATTAAAATTTAAAACCTCTATTATAAATACTCATTTACATCACAACATACTCAAAAAATTTCACACAATGCACCTTATATTCTTCCATTCTTACATCTTATTTTTAAAATTCAAATGGCGCGTCGATGGACCAAGGAAGATGACATTGCTTTGGCTACAAGTTGGGTGCATGTCGTCGAGCAAGGGTAGCCTCCAGGTTCTCTTTGGGTTTAGAACGTCGTTTTGACACAATTTCATCAACAAGTGGGGTGCAAACAAGCGTAATGTGCATCAAATTACACATAGGTTTTTAATGATTCGAACAATGCATGAGAGATTTAAGAGGCTCTTTATCAATGCGTTTGAACGGCGAGGAGGGTTTAACTGAAAAGCGATTGATGTGGCCCATGTCGAGTTCCAACACCGTCAAAACATTAATTGTCGTCATCTTTTGGCTTAACGAATTTTGCGAGACTGTTTTTAATCAAGTCGTTTTTTAATTAACTTTTTAAGTATTTCTTTTGATTAATTAAGTTGGTTTGTAATTTTTTATTCTAGTTTAATGGTACTTTTTATGTTTTATATAAGTTGTTTTGTAACTTTTCGGAGAAGAACTAAGGTTTTGGGTGGGAAGTCAGATCTCAATTTGAGAAAGTCTGTAACTAGGGTTCACGAAGAATGAAATTGGGGAAGATGATAACTTTGGGTATTAAAAGAGGCATTAAATGACAGATCTACCCTCACATGACAACCTTTAACTGAAAAGTCAAACTGTGTTATGCCAAAAGGACAAAACGTAATAGATTTATAAAAGATAAAGTACAAAACTCATCAATTTTAAACATAAAAAACAACGCTTAAAAATAGATATAAAAATAAAGGACAATCCTTGAAATTCACTCCACATTATAATTATTTTTCATTGACAGTTTGAAAATAATTATTTAACAATAACATAACTAATTAAGATATTTGTTATATTAAAAGAAACTAAAAACATAATTTTCAACATATGGGCGGTAATAGTGGTGGCCAATTATTGGCTGAAATGGGCGGCCAAGCTAATAGTGTCAGGCAGCTGCCTAGCACTCCCCTATTGGCCAAACAAATTTACACTTTTACCCCACTTTAAAATTACGATTTTGCCATCAGTTTAAAAATATGATTTTCCCCTCACATAAAAATAAATTTACGTTTTTGCTCACAGCTAAATATTTAAATTTTTCCCTAGGTTCAAAATTACGATTTTGCCCCGTTTAAATTTACATTTTTGCAATTAGTTTTTTTTCCCTTAAAATTACGATTTTGCCATCAGTTCAAAGTTATGTTTTTACCCCCACTTAAAAATAAATTAACGCTTTTGCTCCCAGCTAAAAATTTCAATTTTGTCATCGGATCAAAATTAGGATTTTGCCCCATTTAAATTTACAGATTTGCCCTTAGGTTTTTTCTCACAACTACGTTACGATTTTGCCCTCAACTTAAATTTACATTTTATCCATCGTTTTTGTTTGTTTTCCTGGTTAAATTACAATTTTGCCCCCAATGTAAAATTACAGTCATGCCGTCAGCTGCCTGACACTCCCCCATTGGTCCATTTAATTTACGATTTTATCCCTGAAATAAAATTATGATTTCGCCCTCAGTTAAAAATTACGTTTTTTCCCATCGTTGTAGTATTTTTAGCAAAAATATAAAAGTTTTTTGTATTTAATTTTTTCCCGTGTCAAGGAGATGCCTAACACTCGCTCATTAGTCCTGAAAAATTAAAGTTATGCCCTGAGCCGAAAATTACGATCTTATCATCGTTTTAGTTTTTTTCCTAGCAAAATTATAATAGTATTTTTTTAATTGATTGAGAATTATTTGGCTATCGCCCCGCAACGCAGATGGGGCAACTACTGGTTAACAAACATATCCCAAATGACAACATCTCTCAACTATAAAACCCTTGAACACCATCCACACTCCTCACAAACAAACTCACCACTTGGTAATCAAACCTAGAGAGAGAAACCAAACCTTCTAGAGAGAGAAACAATGGAGGGTAAGGAAGAAGATGTTAGGCTTGGAGCCAACAAGTTCTCAGAGAGACAACCCATTGGAACATCAGCTCAAACTGACAAAGATTACAAAGAACCACCACCAGCACCCTTATTTGAGCCTGGTGAACTCTCTTCATGGTCCTTTTATAGAGCTGGTATTGCTGAGTTCATAGCCACTTTCTTGTTCTTGTATATCTCTGTGTTGACTGTCATGGGTGTGGTCAAATCTCCCACCAAGTGTGGCACTGTGGGTATTCAAGGGATTGCTTGGGCTTTTGGTGGTATGATCTTTGCCCTTGTGTATTGTACTGCTGGTATCTCAGGTATATTATCTTCCATACCTTTGTTCCAATTATTATTATTATTATTATTATTATTATTATTATTTTTTTTTTTTTTTTTTTTTTTTTTTTGTTAAGTAGCCTCAAAAGTGTGTTTTTTTTATGATCTAAGTGTTAATTTAGTGATTGTTTTGGATCATCTTGATGGTATACTTCACAATTTTGAATGTTTTTAACTTTAATCTGAGTAAGGATTTTAGTAAAATTTATAATTGAGTTTGGTTTTAAGCTACCATTTTTAGAAAGAAAAAAGTGTGCTGCAAGAGTTCAAGATAAGGTTTTCTTGAACTTTACACTTGATTTTCAAGAAAATATTGTTTTCCCTCAAAGCTCAAATTTTGTTATTTGGGTTTCAATACTTTTGTGTTTTGTGCTAACCCTTATGAATTGAACATAATTTTGCTTGATATGATATGGAATTATTCATTATTTGTGCAAAAAAAAAAAAAAAAAATCTACTGAAAAAAGTTTATAATTTTGCAGACCAAGAGAGTCTACTTCAAATATATAAGTTTTTTCTTGAAGATGACACTTATTTTTTAGGAAAAAATGTGTTTTCTCTATAGCTTTAAGATATGTTCTTTGGATTTTAATATATATAAATTTTTCTCCTAACCCTCTTTAAATTGACCACATATTTACTTGATATGATATGGGTTCTTTGTATTTTGTGTAAAAAACTAATCTTTATATGTGAATATTTACAATTTTTTCTCCTAACCCTCTTTAAATTAACCATATATTTGATTAATCTTTGTGTAAAAAAACTAATCTTTATATGTTAAATGTTGTATCTATTGATTTAAAACAGGAGGACACATTAACCCAGCAGTGACATTTGGTTTGTTGTTGGCAAGAAAGCTCTCTTTGACCAGGGCAGTGTTCTACATGGTTATGCAGTGTCTTGGAGCCATCTGCGGTGCGGGTGTGGTCAAAGGGTTCATGGGCAAGAACGAGTTCAACACTTTGGGTGGTGGAGCCAATTCTGTAGCCCATGGTTACACCAAGGGTAGTGGTCTTGGTGCTGAGATTGTTGGTACTTTCGTCCTCGTTTACACCGTCTTTTCGGCCACTGATGCCAAGAGAAGCGCCAGAGACTCGCATGTTCCGGTGTGTATACTCTTCATAACCTCATAATTGTGTTTATAGTTGGTTATTTGTCTTGAATATCTAAAGGAATTTGTGCATATGAAACCAATGTTGTTAACAAATAAGTAACTTTAACTTAGAATATCTGAATTTCGGGTCTGATTTTGATGTTTTTGGTTCGTTATGAAATACGTATCCTAATTCGACAAGGATGATATATATTGCAATTTTGTTCTTGTCGAATAAAAAATCTATTAGGTTCGATTGTTCGAAAAGAAATCTTGATTTTCTTGGTTACTAGTTTGTTCTTTGAAAAAAATCAGCTGTTTTTTTTATTTCCATATGAATAAAACAACACCCGACGATTCGCATTCTTGCGATTTTCGGTCTTGAGTTGATTTTTTTTTTTTTAAATTCTTGTAGCATTGTAATTTGACTATGCTATTGAAAAATCTCACTTTTCTTGGTGACAAATTTGATCTTGAAAAAAATAATTTGTTTTTGATACTACCCAACAAGTGGTTTTGGGGATAAGGCTCATTGTTTTCATTGTTGTAAAGAATGTTCAACGAACATTCTATGGATAATGACAAAACTACCCCTTATGTCATTATGTTCTTGTTGGGAGAATCTTGGAAAGTTTGACAAGTAGCTTTATGTCTTTATCTGATTTTTTCATGGCATGTTAATGATGGTCTCACTCTCATGTGCAATGCATCTCTCTCTCTCTCTCTTTAGGTTTTCTAGTGCTCTAGTGCTTTCTTGGTCATTATTTGTTTAGATAACTTTAAGTGGAAGGTCATATTTGTCAATTCACTATAAATATTATAGTAAAGCTAAAGGCAATTAAAGTATAGGTGCCAAAAGACTGGCCCCAGACCTAGACATAGTTTTATTGCTTAAAATGCCTAATGGTCCGGGACCAGTCATGACCACCTTGGGCTCGGTTAGACTTGGATGGAACAGTCCAAGGTCAACTGAGTCCTTTGTGTATGAGTCGTATAAAAGTTTGATAAAAAACATATTTTTTTAAGTTGAATATAAAACTTGTGAAACATTTGCAGATTTTGGCACCTCTCCCAATCGGGTTTGCGGTGTTCTTGGTTCACTTAGCCACCATCCCCATCACCGGAACCGGTATCAACCCTGCAAGAAGTCTTGGAGCCGCAATCATCTACAACAAGGACCATGCTTGGAACGACCACGTAAGTCAATCATTTCAAAGCACATTTTAATCATAAAAATATATCAAGATTATTTTTTGAGTTACAATTTCTACATTTAATATGAATGTGCTAAAAGGGTAAATGTGTTTTTTTTTTCTAATATTTGCAGTGGATTTTCTGGGTTGGTCCATTCATTGGAGCTGCACTTGCTGCTGTTTACCATCAAATAGTCATCAGGGCCATCCCTTTCAAGAGCAGATCTTAAACTCAAATGTTGAAAGAGTTATGTGAATTGTGTGTGTGTAAATTATGGTCCTAAAATGGATGCTATTTGTATTTAAGCTTTTCATGTTGGTTTATCAACTCCTTTTTTATGGAATGAACAACTCTTGATTGAGAACTGGTTCTAGATCAGCACTTTGTTTTTTGTTCCGGTTTTAGACCACATGTTCATATATTGTCTTAACTAGGGTTAAAGGTATGCTCGCTCTTCGCGACGGGCAACGATTTTTCCATAGATGCGACGGTAATTCAGTCGGTATTGACTCGTTATGCTGTATAAATATAAAATGATTAGCTATGTAATTATGTGTAAACAAATCAAACGTTCAACGAACGGTTCGTGAACCGTGCGGCGGGAAGTCTGTTTATGTTCGTTCGATTAGCTTAACGAACAAACACGAACAAAAAATTTCGGTCGGTTAGTTTAGTGAACAAACATACGTTCGTTCATGTTCGTTCGTTTGATTATATTAAAAAAATAAATAAATAATAAACCTTTTATCTCAACATATTGAAAACTTAAAACCCGGTTTTTTTTCTAAGTTAGCTAAAATTTGGACATTCAAGACATTTTTTGGGATAATTATGTCTAAGTTAGTTAAGCTTGATTCATCGTTTGGTGGTTGTAGTAGACTTCTTGTGTTTTGATTTATCATTTGATGGTTGTATTTAACTATTTATGTCCAATGTTTAAGGTTAACAATGTTTTTATCTTTTATTTTCAAGTTAAATGTTCGTTTACATTCGTTTTTATTCGTCTGCGTTCGAGACCAGTGTTCACGAACAACTGAATTTCCTTAATGAACGAACATATGTATTCGTGAACAGTTCACAAACATGTTATTCCTTGATGAACGAACACAAACATGGCTTGATGCAAAACTACTATGGAGACGGGGGTCTCACTGGAAGCAACTTCTCTATTTCTACAGGGTAGAGGTAAGACTGTTATATCTTACCCTCTTCAGATCCTACCATAGCTAGATGGGATTTACTGAGTATAATGATGATGAACAAACACGAACAAGGTTTGATTACATCCCTACTCCTATCTCATAGATTTCACTTAAGAACTTTTTTTTGGAAAATATGAAGATGGTTCTGTTCTGTGTACTTGGGTTTTGTCGAGTCAACACGACATGTTTGAATATAAGGCATGTGATCATAAGTTCATAACTAGGATTACGGTTCAACTGTTTTATTTTGAATTTTTATAGAATTACGACAATATGGATTCATGTCTATTCTTGTGTTATTGTTGGGTTGTGCTAGTTGTAGCCTAGTGGTGCACAAATCGGGTTTTTTTTAAAAAACCGGGTTTCGGGTAGGATCGGGTTCGGGTAGGATCGGGTTTTACAAAATCGGGTTTTTTTAAAAACCGGGTCGGGTCCGGGTCCGGGTTCTCTACCAAAAATGTATACCCTATATACCCGGGTTCGGGTAGGGTTCGGGTCGGGTTTTATAAAACCCGGGTATTATAATACCCTATTTCCGGGTTCGGGTATTCATCGGGTAGGGTTCGGGTATGCATCGGGTTGGGAAAAAACCCGCACCGGGTATTAAAAAAACCCGACCGGAACTATGCTTGTAAAATGTATCAAACATAACTCTCACACATAGACATCAAATCTATTGATAAACATATGCACAATTTATAAACAGAGGCACAATTTATTAAATACAAAAACTAATAATGATATTAAACAAACAAAGAAAATAGAAGGGCCAACATATATTGGCATATTTGTTTCCACTTGTAATGAAATATACTAAATAATTAAGTAGCGGTGAACAATATCATTAGAAACCTAATAATTAAACAAGATTACATCAAAGTGCATACATAATTTTGTTAAATCATAAGAACTAGAAGTCTTAATGCATACATAATTAAACAAGATTACATCAAAATAGGGTTTTTTTAAAAACCGGTTCCGGGTATAAACCGGGTTTCGGGTTCGGGTATTTATAAAACCGGGTTTCGGGTATAATCCGGGTATAAAAAAACCGGTTCCGGGTTCGGGTTTTAGATCAAATATGCATACCCGGTCCCTACCCTACGGGTAGGGTCGGGTTCGGGTATAAAAAACCCGGGTTTTATAATACCCGGTTCCGGGTTTTTTTTTCGGGTCCGGGTCCGGGTTCGGGTTTTTTGTGCACCACTACTGTAGCCTGTAAGTCATCGTGGGTTAGCCTTTAGGCCTTGTTTGATAAATTGGGCCATTCAATGAACCACGAGAGCCTAAACCGACTCATGGCCCAAAGCCTCTATATTTTAGGACATTAAAAACACTAGTATTAATTAGAGTATAAATAACTAAATACCATGTTACTTTCTTATCTCTTATCTTAAATTGGAAATTTCTCTTAGCCAACATGCTAAATTTTAATCTTGTCAAAATAATGTATAAGATAGTATGAATTGGCTATTAAAGCGATCAAAAAGTTGGCAAGTGTTCCACGCAGCGCCGTCCCTAGGAGTGTTCAAAACTATCCGTATCCGAAAATCTAATCCGAAATATCTGATATTCAAATCCGAAATATCCGATATCCGAAATATCCGAAAATTCAGATTCAGATAGTGATTTTAAATTTTTTTGCGAAAATTCAGATTCAGATAGTGATTTTAAATTTTTTTGGATATTTCGGTATCCGAAATATCCAAAAATATCCGAAGTATCCGAAAACTTATATTCGGATATTAGAAACTATCCGAAATATCCGGTTCTGAATATCAAAATCAAATAAAAAATTAAAATAAAATACAAAATTGGATATTTAGATATCCGATTCACTATCCGATTGGATATCCGAAATTTCCGGTTCTGAATATCAAAATCAAATAAAAAATTAAAATGAAATACAAAATTGGATATTTAGATATCCGATTCACTATCCGATCGGATATCCGAAATTTCGGATACAGATTCGAATAGTGAAATCTGTTATTCAAAAATTTTGGATATCCTGTTTTAAACACCCCTAGCCGTCCCGAGCCCTGGGCAACATAAAAAACTGGGCCTAAACATGGATTTTTCCTCTATACACACGTACCTTGTATATAAAATAAATAAAACCTTTGTGAAACACATGTGGCAATTAAAATTTTTGTTTTCCCACTGAAGGGGTATGGTCCCAGATCTCGAGTCAGCATGACCGCGAAGGACCATTACCCTCATCAAAAACCTCCAACAGCAATAAATTCACCTGCGTCCGCGTGGGCACATGCGGACACAGCGGTCCAATCTGTCCAGTGATGAGAAGACTTACCTTAAGGACGGAAACTAATGTTACACGTAGCGATGCGGCCCCGCACCGCATCCTATGAACATTTTCGTCACGACAAGGGATTTGGATAACAGTAACAGTCACTCAGCAGACAATGCGGCATAACACCGCATCCCGCATAAATCATGGATGGAACAACCAACGCGGGAACAACATCAAGGACCGCAAGCAGCGATGCGGCTTGGCACCGCATCCTGCCTACAAGGCAAGTGGGTCTGACACCACAGTGCAAGTGGCACTGGGAACGGTCGCCTACCGGCCCACGTGTAGACAACAGTCTGACACCACAGCAGGACGTGGCATCACCACAGTATCCGACAGGTCTGACACACCTGCAAATAGCTGTGCGATGTCAGGCTAGCTACTCAACTACCCTCCTCCACTCCTCGGCTATAAATACTGACCCCAAACCAGGTTTGAGGTATCTCTTCTCAACTCTCTCAATACTACTACTATCACACTTTGCTTCCCAAGCAAACTACTGATTCTCACGCCGGAGAGTGGTAACAAGGAGCACCCCCCACCTCATCCTCCTTGTTACGAGTCACGGTTTGTTTCCTTGTGCAGGAAACCCACCACCAGACGATCCAGCCGACGATCCTCGGAAAGAAGGGATTAACCCTCTTGACGAGACCAGTGAGTTAACCTACTTGGTTAACCATTGTTTCATCATTGGCGCCCACCGCTACTCTTAGCACTTTTTTCCGACCATCCCTTTCTCTCCAAAGATCATGTCTGATCGTCAAAACAACACTACCGGGGATAACCTAAACCCCACAAACCAAGGGCCTGCGGGAACCATTCCCTTAGGCCCAAATGCTGAACACATTGGCACATCAACGCAAGGGGGCGCATCCCTTACGTTTGGACACGATTTATCACAGTACGCTCCTGTGATACCTACATGCATGAACCTTCATGCCTGGTACGACCAACAAGCAGCCATGCTGGCTGCAACATACAACAGAGCATGCGCAGAAGCGCAAGTCTCTGCGGGGCCTACCCCAGCACCGCACACCCCTGCGGGACGTACTTTACAGTACGACGGCAGGGCCCCAACACATCCGGCCTCCAGAAGCAGGCACGAAGATCGCGGTTCCTCTTACTGCGACGTCCGCACACTTGATGAGGACGACTCCACATATGGGTCCCGCCACAGGAGCCATATACAGAGTCGCCTAGGCCAACATGGCGAAACTAGGCGACAGTCTACAGCCCACCACGGCCTAGGCATTCACAGCCGACTGGGACCCCAGTCCCACCGTGAAGGGCAAGGCTATACCGATCCGGACGATGGTACATACCGCGCGGAATCCCATGCCACCAGCAGCAGACCGGGAGGACGCAACTACGTTCCTCCCACTCATCCCCGCACTACGTACCTCCTCGCTGCAAAGCAGCACCGCGGACAACCCTACAGGCCGAAATCGGCGGCCGAAAACTCCAAGTTCGTCCCAGAAATCGCCCACGCCGATGTCACCACCACAAAATTCCCATTAAACATTGGGAAATACAACGGTTCGACCGACCCAGATGATCACAACAACATCTTCGTCGGTGCCTGGTGCAACGGTAGGTGGGATGAACCCACCTGGTGCCATTTTTTCCCACAGACCCTAACAGGTCTTGCCAGGGCCTGGTTCGATTCCCTACCACCAGGATCACTGACCTCATTCGAGGACTTACAAGAAAAGTTCCTCGCACACTTCAGCCAACAACGACGCCATGAACGTGATTCCATGGACGTCATGAACATCTGGCGCAGGGATAACGAATCGCTTGAAGCATTCGTTGTCCGTTACAATAAAGAATGCCTAGAGATAGGCGATGTTGCCGACCAAATGGCGCGTAACCATTTCATTGTTGCCGTTAAAGACGAGCAAATGGTTATGAATATCTCTGGCAAAGATGGTTTGCCTAAGAAATGGGAAGATGTCATGGCTGCGGTCAAGACATACGCCCAGACTCAGCGGTCCCTAAGACCGCACATGTCAAAGGCACAACCCCAGGCGGAAGGCCAGTCTTCCCGCCAAGAGCCGAAGCGCAGCAATAAGCGCAACCGGGACACATGGAATCGTGGCAGCGATTCCAGACCATATGTCCCACGAAGCAACCAGCCCGACGCAAGGGCTACAATCAACGCCCAACGTGAAAATCGGGCGTCAAAAAAGGAATCTCGGGACCGCAGCTGGACCGAGATTAACCAGTCGCCAAGCGACGTCCTTCTCACGGACGCACAAGCCCTGCGACCGGCCCAACCGATGAAGTCCAAAAAGAACCAGGATCTCGCACTCTACTGCGACTATCACAAGGACAATGGCCACACAACAAACAGCTACATCAGTCTCCGACTGGAGATTGAGCGAGCCCTAAAAGAGGGAAAACTGCAACACCTGTTGACAGGCGCACAAAAAGCTACCAAGCGCATCACTCCCCACAACGAGAGCACCTCCACGGGAAAGAGGACCATGTACGTAGCCTCTACCCACATGATCAACGGAGGAAAAGGAAGGCCGCGCAAGGCGGGAAGAAGACCGGAGAATGACTGGAAAGACGAGCAAGTCGTCTTTCCAAAAGTCCGCGGCGGCCCGCGCGATAGACGCGCCGTGGTTATCACAGGCCACCTGGCTCACTACTGCACCGAGCGATTGTTCATCGACCCGGGCAGTACATCCGATATTATATACGAGCAATGCTTCAACTAGTTCGATCAAGAAGACAAAGATCGACTGCAACCAGCGGATTACCCGTTGGCCGAGTTTGCAGGGGAAACCGTATTCCCCCTGGGCCAGATTACTTTTCCTGTGCGCCTCACCAACGGGAGGCACACAAGAACGGAGGAGGTAAACTTCATGGTTTTACCGCACACCTCCAAATACGACGTACTTCTCGGGAGAGAATCCCAGGGCGATTTCAACATGATCACATCCGTCCCTCACTCTGCTATCGGTTTCCCAACCGAGACGGGGGTCGCGATAATATATGCCCGAAGGGAAGTTTTGTCTACGGACGACCTGCGTCCAGCCAAGGTAGCAAGGCCCACCCCCAACACGCAACCAGAAAAATGGGTGCTTAACGCAAGGCACCCAGAGCAAACGGTCATGTTGGGCCATGCCTTGACACCTACCATCAGAGCGCGCCTGAAGCAACTCCTCTTCAGAAACCAAGACATTTTTGCGTGGACACCCGCAGACATGACAGGGGTACCACGCGACATAGCACAACACTTCTTGAATACCATGCCAGGTATCAAGCCAGTGATCCAAGGCCAACGCCACCTTGGATCAGCAAAAAACGCGGCGATGGAAGAGCAGGTGCAGGAGCTGCTCTCCGCAGGAATCCTGCGGGAAGTCAAATACCAGACTTGGTTATCCAACCCAGTCATGGTAGAAAAACCAAGCGGGGGCTGGCGCATGTGTGTCGATTACAAAGACCTCAATAAGGCCTGCCCCAAGGATTGTTACGCACTTCCGGAGATCGACGAGAAGGTCGATAACCTCGCACCATTTAGATGGAAGTGTTTCCTCGATTGTTACAAAGGCTACCACCAGGTACAGATGGCAATCGAAGATGAAGACAAAACGGCATTCCGCACTCCTACCGGGAACTACTGCTACACCAAAATGCCGTTCGGGTTGCGCAACGCTGGCGCAACCTATCAAAAGTTGATGAACGACACTTTTCGCGGTCAAATCAGCAAAAGTGTCGAAATCTATATGGACGACCTGGTCGTCATGAGCATGGAGGAAGACACCATGCTCAACGATATCGAAAGAACATTCCAAACTCTGCTAAGCGTCAACATGAAGCTTAATCCAGGGAAATGCTCGTTTGGAATGGAAGAAGGAAAATTCATCGGATTCATCGTAACCAAAGATGGATTCAAGGTAAACCCGGAAAAAGTTCAGGCGATCGAACGCATGCCATCGCCCTCAACGATGAAAGAAATGCAACGACTAGCCGGCAGGCTAGCCGCACTAAACAGATTCTTAGCCAACCACGCGGCTAAGTCATACCCTTTCATCAAGACCCTGCGGAGTTGCCTAAAAAAGGAACAATTCCAATGGACCGCAGAGGCCGAAAAAGCTTTCCGGGAGATGAAAGAGTGTTTGATTCAGCTCCCAACTTTAACCGCACCACGAAAAGATGAGCCACTTATTCTATACTTGTCTGCTGCAGACAACGCGGTAGGCGCGGTACTCATAGTGGAGCGGAAAGGAGTTCAAACACCCATCTACTACATCAGCAAAATGCTCAACGACCCAGAGACAAGGTACTCCATCATGGAGAAATTGGTACTGGCACTAGTGCACGCATCGAGACGTTTACGACGTTACTTCGCAAACCACGTCATCACAGTGTTAACTAACTACAGAATCGGCCCGATCCTGTCCAAACCAGACATCTCTGGGAGGTTAGCAAAATGGGCAATTGAGCTGGGCGCACTTTCACTGAACTATAAGCCGCGCCCTGCAATCAAAGGCCAGGTTTTGGCTGATTTCGTTGCTGAAGTACCAGCAAACCGCATTCAAGAATGCGAAGAAGAACAAAATCCTACATCACCACCATCCTCCGCAGAAACCTGGGCACTATATACAGATGGTGCGTCCAACGAAGACGGTGCTGGCGCAGGTCTACGACTTGTCAGCCCCGATGGCCAAGAGCTAACATACGCAATCCGCCTTGATTTCAAAAGCACGAATAACGAAGCAGAATATGAGGCTCTACTGGCAGGGCTGCGTTTGGCAGTCAAACTCGACGTCAAACATTTGGAAGCACATGTCGACTCACTACTTGTTGCAGGGCAGATACGCGGTGACTACGCCGCAAAAGGGGATATCATGATCCTCTACCTCGAACAAGCCTTGCAACTGAAATCACGGTTCACCTCCTTCAATATTCGCCATATCAACAGGAGTGACAACAAACCTGCGGATGCACTATCAAAACTTGCATCCACCAGCTTCCAACACCTGGCAAAAGAGGTACGCATCGAGATTCTGCAAAATCCTTCAGTACCCCTGCGCCAAGTCAATGTCATCCAGTACGGTACAACATCCTGGATGACACCGATAATTGCATACTTACAATCAGGTGTTACTCCCGAAAGCAAGGCAGAAGCACGCAAGCTACAATACAAAGCGTGTCATTACCAAATTGGAGACGATATCTTATACCGTAAATCATACCTGGGGCCACTCCTACGATGCGTCAACCCCGAAGATGCCATATACCTTATCAAAGAAATTCACGAGGGAATATGTGGCATACACGCAGGCCCACGCATGGTCGTGGCCAAAATCATGAACGCCGGGTACTATTGGCCCGGCATGCACCTGGACGCAGTCAAAGTCTTACGCAAGTGTTTCAATTGTCAGCGACATGCTCCCAAGACCTTGCGTCCCAAGAACAACCTGATCCCCGTCACCACCGCATGGCCATTCCAAAAATGGGCAATCGATGTGGTGGGACCATTTCCAGACGCACCAGGTGCAGTGAAATTTATCATAGTGGCTGTTGATTACTTTACAAAATGGGTAGAGGCAAAGCCACTTGCATCAACCACCGCTATGATAACAAGGAAATTCGTGTGGGAACATATCATCTGCCGTTTCGGTCTACCAATGTGCATCGTCACCGATAACGGTACCAACTTCGCCGCCGATGACTTTCAAAAATGGCTAAAAGAGCTAAACATTGAACACATATTCTCCTCAGTGGCACATCCGTAAGGGAACGGCCAAGTCGAGAGTATCAATAAAAGCTTAGTGGAAGGCATCAAAGCACGGTTGGGAACAACCAGACGCGGCTGGGTTGATGAACTCCCAAGTATTCTATGGGCTCACAGGACAAGCCCAAAAACAAGCAATGGTGAGACACCCTTCAGCCTGGTCTATGGCACTGAAGCGATGATCCCCGCAGAAGTAGGCCTCCCCTCACCTAGAATGTTGGCTATCAACAAGATAGACAACAATGAGGAACGCAGTATTGACTTGGACCTCTTGGAAGAAAGGCGTGAAAACGCTACCATCAACAAGGCCAAATACAAAACCAAACTTGAAAAGTACTACAATGCACGCGTTCGCATTTGTACTTTCAACCCGAGAGACTACGTCCTTCGCGACAATGAGGCATCTAACGCGGAACGCCCAGGGAAACTTGCCCCCAAGTGGGAAGGACCCTACCTCATCCAAGAGGTCCTGGGCAAAGGCGCGTATAAACTTCAAACATTGGAAGGCGAAACTATCGCATGCACATGGAATGCACAACAGCTTCGACGCTGTTATATGTAAGCCATGTTTTTTTTTTACATTCACCATGTAACCTATCAGGCCACGGGCCATTTGCAAATAAATAAATAGACGATTCAATGCAATATTGTTTATTTATTTCTATTATAAATGCGTGTTCCACTCTGAGGTATACACAAAAACAGATTAGCAAAATCTTCATTCGTGATACCCACACAGAGTGGTAAACACACGCAACTATTATAATAGGCCAGCAATGGCAACACTGTTTGTCCGACCAAAGACAATTCTTCATACTTGCATATCACCTAGATATGCAAAAGGCAATTACAGATTTAGTGTCACTCACAGTAACATTAATCTCTTACAAATTCAAACATGCAAGTAGTAAAAACACTTGTACAAATTGAACAGAACAATTCTTTATATTCAAAAAATTCCTACACCTGCGCGGTGCACAGAATTTACATAAAGTTTTTAAACAATTACATGAGGAAACAAAAAAGGCACGCAGGCCAGCCTAGTCTTTCTTGGTGCCGCTGGAACCCTCACCGTCCTTGCTTGACACAGTAGGTTTTTCCTCATCTTCTTCATCAGCGTATAACACTCGCAAGCGGTCCACATAGTCCTCCGCTTCTAGACACTTTTCAAGATCCTCAAGACCAGAAAGGGTTGTTTCGTTATACGCCTCAACCGCAGCATCAAGAAGCGCTTCAGTATCCACACCGTGGAACCCGGATCGCTCATCAGTATATCCGCCCTGGGATACAACATTCAAATGACCAATACAGCGGTTATAGCCAGCTTTAAAACCAGCATCCCGGGCACGCTCCTTAATCTCATTAACACCTGATACAGTCTCAGGTGCGTCAAGGATGGCAGTAACAATCTGCGAAACAAGAATACAAAGGTTATCAAAGGCAAACCTATAACAAAAATAACAAAAGCAACGAATGCTTACATGCCCGATCCCGCGCATACGCATCCATTCATGGTCATCCTTGAGCAACTTAAGTGACGAATCAAGGCTATCTCTAGCCTCCTCAGCCTCTCTTGCCCGCGCTTCAACCTCATCAACGCGGGCAGAAACCTCCTCAATAGTGGCCCCCCGGGTCCGCACTTCAGCCTGGAAACAAAACAAAAACAAGTATACAAAAATAAACATACTTGTGAGATGTACAAATTCAAAAGCAAGAAACTTATACCTGGAGGCCCAAGATAGTTTTGGTTAAATTGGTGTGGTCAACATTCTCCCCTTCAAGAGCCTTTCCAGTGCGGGCCTCCGCCTCCTTGGCCTCTTCAAGAGCCTTGGCAAGGCGAGCTTCCGCCTCTTTGGCCTCTTGGGCAGCCGCAACAACTGCTGCTTTCTCTTTAGCCAGCGCAGCATTTGCTGCCTTAGCATTGACAAGCTCCTGGCGAACACGAAAGAGAGTTTCATTCTGTTTGGCCCAAGAGTCTTTCCAAGCCTTGCGCTCATTAGAAAGTGTCTCGCGCTCATTAGAAAGAGATTCTTTCCAACCCTGGCGCTCAGTGGAAAGCAGTTTGGCAAGGGTACGAACCTATCCCTTTCAAGCTGCTCGGCACCCTCACGTGCAGCCTTCACCAACTCCTCAGCCTCTGCACGCAAGCACACATTCTCCTCCTCCTTGCGCCCCAACACCTTATAGTTTTCCATAATGGCATTGGCCATTACGGAACTCCCAACAAGCAGGGAAGAGAGTTGGTTAATCTGGGCTTCAGTTGGTAAGGCACGGGCCCGGTTGACTTCAAATGGGGTGCCCAGACCACCCAAAATCTCCCTACACGCGGAGGGATCAGCAGAAATGTCATCCCCTTGCATCACAGACCACGGAGGGCGGTGGTAAGCCATGGCCCGATCTTCCGTATAGGTGCGGTAATAATACTCCAATTCAGACTCTTCAGGCTGAATGGGAGTCTCTGCGAAACCCGCACCTCCGGAACCGGAACCAGAAGCCTTCTCAGCAGCAGGAGACTTTGGCTTTTCAGTATAAGCAAATTTCAAGTTTAGATCATCCGCATCCTCTGGGGTAATGACATTGTCATGGGAATCTACCGTGTCATGGATCTGGACCGCAGACCCCTTCCCAGTATCCTCCTCCCGCACAGAGGGCTCAGGCGTAACAACCTTATGAACCCCCACACCCGCAGCAGTGTCATGTGGGGGAGGAGGAGGAGGGGCATCAAAGATGGAGAACCCTTCATCTTGGGGTTCTGCAATCAAAGCGAAAAAACTTTAAACTACAAGTACAAATACAAAATCTTTGACCAAGTAATGCATCACGTACCAGGAACAACCGCAGGCTTCTTTTGTCCCACAAAAGCCCTGCGTCTGGTCTGAATCTTCGGCTTCTTTCCCTCACCAGCATCAACAACTTTCCCTGCTTTCCTCTTCTTCTCATCAGCAGCCTTTGAACCCGCAGTGGTTCCACCTGTGGCCGCACCAGCACCTGGAACACCCAAGCCCTCAAGGGTGTCAGATACTACCACGTAATCGGTATATCTGCGGAAATGAGAACGAGAGATACCTACTGCATGCGGAACCAAAGGCGGAACAACAGGAGCCTCAGTTTTCTTCTTGCCGCGACCCCGCACGGGTTTATCCACTTGTTTCTTCTCTGCATGCTTTTTGGGGGCACCCTTTGATTCAAACTTACCAAGGGCCCCAAGAGTACCTGCATGAAGAATAATATCAGCAACATGAAACTTATAAGGCAAGAAAAGAAGGCTATGAATTATACCTTTGCCCTGCGGCAGCGGTGCATTCATTGCCTCACGTGTAGGAACGCGAAAGTTATGAAGAATGGTCAAATTAAACCCTGCACCTTCAGCAGTCTTGACAATATCAACCTTGCCAGTAAAGGTTAGATCAAATATCTTCCACAGCTCAACAACTTCTTCTGATATACACTTCCAAATTAATAAGCAAACAAGGGAATAATAATGTAACGCCCCGCGTTTTCATACTTTCTATATTTAGAAACCATCGTTTGTAAAACTATTTTTGGAAACTTCGTAGTCTTGTAATCATTCTTCCTTTTTAATTATTGAGAAACCGAGACTTGGATCATTAACGAAACTCGTATTTTGTTACAAATATGTTGTACACACTTTATATATGCTCGTATGTCCGAATTGGTGAATCAATCGGTGTTTAATTGTTATTCTTGGAAACTAAGTGCTAAACTTGTAATTAATCTAAACATATGCATAAAACGTGTTTTGAACGAGAACGACACTTGATTTTGATACTCATGCGTTTAATTATACTTGGTTTATACTCCTCACACTTGGATTTATCTTAAACTATGATTTTGTGACAAGAATGGTCCTTAAAAGCCCTAAATTCACCAAATAAACAACTATAGGGGCTAATCTGTCATTTTTGAAACTTTATGTCGAATAACAAACCCCGGGCGGCCCGCCTGGACTTACCCTTATACCTCAAGCGGGCCGCATGGCCTTCTGTTTCGCAGAAAATAAACTCAGCTGCCGATCTACGCGATTTTGGCACAAAATCCCAACATCTAACACTCCCCAATCACCATTTAGCCACCTTCAAACACCTCCAATAACCACCAACCTCTTCCACTATAAATACAACCCTTCTCCTCACCGTTTTACACTTTCACAACTCTCTACAACTCACAATTCACTCTCAAATCAGTTGCAAATCTGCATTTTCGGACAGATTCATACACCTTTACAAAAGAGAGCATAACTTGCTCATTTCTTAATGAAATCACTTGATTCTTCTTCCTATTTGCTTGGATAATCACGGGGTTTGATTCCTTGGTTTCTCCATGGAGAAATCAGACCTGGAATTGCTCCGAAATTGTCCATAAACTTTCTGTTTTGTTACATGTTCTTCAAAAAGCTTGTTTAAACTCATCCAACTTGTGTCTAACACATCTCATACCTATGTCCCAATGCTTACAACCTCTCTTATGGTTGGTTAAGCTTAAAAACAAGGTTGAGACACTATAAATCAGAGGTTAAAACCTCAAATACTTTCTGTTTTGTTAGGGTATTTGACCCACAAATCATGTCAAGCTTAGATCTTGATGAATGAGTGATTATGGAACAACTTGGGTTGTCCTACATACAATCCTCGCATGATTTGATGATTTCTCTTTAGTTAGGTTGTTTATGTTATTGTACTAATCCTAGTTCGTGACCCTCCTTGGTTGTTTTTACATCAAGTGAAGTGGTGAACACTCGAGGGGTTCCTAAATGGAAGCATGTTCTTCCTACCCCATACATGACATCTATGGTAACTCGAGGTGCCTAAATGAAGATCCTAATCTTCTACCTCCTACTTGAATTATTGGACTAAATGATATATAATACTTAACCTAGATATATATATACACTCATTCGAACCTTTAATGTGAACTTGTGTTTATATGTTAAAGTAGTAGAACATCATCTAAGACCTAAACCTTGTTGTGATTCTTATGGGTGTCCAACTCATGAAAACATTATCATAACCCTTGTGGTTACCAAGTGTCATACAAGTGTTAGGTGTTAAGCATGATTATTTTCACATGTTATTCTCATATCTTATTTTTATGTTGTTTTAAATACCGAATCTTGTCTCTATGCATACTTGAACTTTGACCCTTACACATCCAATCTTTTAACCTCATCAACTCGTCAATAATTGGATAATTGGAAAGCATATGCAAACTTTGTGAGTATACTCGTATTTCCCCCTTTTACTTTTACCACTTTTGGGGTGTAACATGTTTGCTTATCAAAACTTGCACATGAACATTTTGCTTAAACACATGAACATTCCTATAACATGCTTGTATACGTGATGGCTTGATACTTTAAACTTGGGTGATTCTTATGTGTTGAACTTATCATTAACTTCGTGCGAGCCAAACCGTGACATATGTAGCGCTATAGGATTAACGACCCGCCACCCGTAACTTGTGGTTATGTCATGAGCCTGTTGCGTTTCCTTGGTTTGATATGTTAGACACATGCCATGTTTTTATGTTTATCTTGAATCACATGCTTGCTATGAGGAATTGTTCGAAACTTATCTTTTGTTATGTATGTACCCAAACTTGTATACTCGCCTTTGCTTTTGCATTGAACTTTATTTTAAACATGTTACAGGTTGAGGATGATGATGCCATGAAATGAAGTAGCGTTGATACCTAAATTCACATATAGACGTTTAGGTCAAATACATTGTATAAATGTCATAATTGTTGTCGTATTGTTTTTCTTGTACTTAACATGTTGTATTTCAAATTTCATGTATTGTAACATTTATTTATGAAAGAAGTCAATTTATCTTTAATTCTATTGTCACAATTAGCGTTATGATGTCTCGAGCAATCTTCACACTTCGTCTCATCCCGATGTTTCCGCCATTGGTTGGGGTGTGACAGATTGGTATCAGAGCCATAACTATAGGGAATTAGGTAGAATTGCCATGCTTTTACCTAGTCTATAGTTTTTAGAGCCTTATTCGTATGTTTTGCTTGAACAACTACATGATACTTTATTTGTTTCTTATTTATGCTCTTTTAAACATGTATATCACTCGGGAGTAATATTCGACATGATATTCTTATGCATTAATGCTTGTCTTATTATGTGTTGATACTTGTTTCATTGTTCGATTCTTTATGTGTTACTCTAAACATATTTCTCTATGTGTTAATACATGTTTTATCATTTCCTTATCCAAGCACCATTCTTGATATGCTTTCTTATGTGTTTATACTTGTTTATGTATTTCCTTTGGCATACACTTCCCTCATGCATTTTACTCGATTATTCTAAATCCGACAACACTCATATTACAAAAAAATGAGATGACCTCACCAAAATAGGCGTGAAACCCACAATTTGGTGAATGACTCTCGATCCTTCTACTTTTCTTTTCTTACACGAAATTCACCACCAAGTTAGGAGTGAAATCCTCACCTTGAAGGAGAAATTCAAATTTTGAATTCTAGTGGACCCTCGTCAAAGTGTTGAAATCTAATTTTGACCCGACGGGTACCAACCACACTTAGGATACTAAATCGCCAAGTTAGGGGTGAAACCCGCACCTTGTCGACTAGTTCCACTCCTTGATTTTCATTAATCCCGCCAAGTCTCGAAATTTCAATTGAATTGGGGACATGTAGTAACCGGAAGGGTAAATGCCGTTAACCGACTTGTCGGCAAGAGTATTTCACCTATTAGGCCAAAGCATGCTCCTCAAATTCGAAAGACGTTTCGACCGCTTTGGTTAGTCAAAGTTCCGTTTTGGAACCATCCCAAATTTTAATCAAACGTGTGTTTCTATTATTCATTTTATACGATGCAATCTTTCAAATACGAATTTACTTTCGGTATTTTCCTCTTACACGCACATCATACTAAATCTTTTTCATACACTTATACATATGCATGATTTTATATAATTTAAATTCATATTTCTTGTAACGAAAGGTGGAGACATATCATCGAGAATGGAGTGATTTCCTTACCTTGACGACCACTTCCCTTTTTCCCTAAAACGACCTCACCAACGAGTTCGGGGTGATTCCCTTACCTAGGTGACCGTTTCCAAAACGCCTCTTCAAAATATCTTATTATGCAAACTCGATCATGTTTTATATCTAAATTATTGACCATTATTCAAAATACATACGTGTACGACTTCAAAATATATTGCTTTATCAAGCGTAGTTTCTATCCTACAACCTATTTTTCACCTAACTCATATACACGAGATTCTTAAACATATCTTAAACGTTTTACTACACAAATTTCCAAACCCTACGAAATGCTACCTATAAATTTAATCGGTCCAAGGAACCTCTTGCCCATGAACTCCTTATTCAACTTAATCACTAAAACGTACTCATGACATATATCATCAAACTAAAGACTTTCATTCTCAAATGGAGGATCCAACCAACCCTTCTTTTACACCTATAAGATCGTATGGACGTTATATGATCGTTTTACCAAGGACTTTTTTAACACCAACTAATCATTGTTAAAACTTTTACAATCACTGAGTCCTTTTGCTAAAATTCTTTTCTAAGGATCCTCGTTTTCACAAGAACCTCCTAAATTCATAATTCCTTGTTTAATGAAACGAACTTACTTTTGATTGAAAACCTTTTTCCTACGCCAATTTACAAAACACGTGGGCAAGGAGACTTCTTGGAGACCGACCATCTTCGGATTACGTAAACTCTTTTAAAACAAAAGTAGCATTTCCATTCGATACAAAATACATTATGCTTAACCAATGAGTACTTCATATCCTTTTACATACGCAACTATATTCTACATTTCAAACCAAGCTCAATCCAATTTTGATACGATAAACTCAACGTTTTGTTTAAACAACTATACACACATTTCGTCATACACGTTTTAGTCATTTTAACGCAACAATTCACTCATAATCATTCGTATTTACATACTTAACCTTTTGGACGATTTTATACACCTAAATCCATGATGTTCCAACGTACACTATATACGTAAATTTAAATATTCATACCTACTCTTACATTCATACGTTTTATGCCTATACTTATAATCGTATTCATACTTATACTCATACGTTTCATGTTTTGCTTATACTCATACGTTTCATGATTTTACCTATACTCATATATTTCATGTTTTCACTTATACTCATACGTTGCGTGCTTATACATATACACATACTACTTCCACGTCCTACGTTTATGCTTATACATACATTCGAATTCATACTTATATTTATGCTAGTGCTTTCATTCATACACATGATTCATACATTCGTACCTATACGCGAGCGTAATCCGAGGGATTCGCTTGCGTGGGTCCCATACATACTTAAGCATGGACTTGCTTACATACTACATTCTTACACGTGCACATTCTTAAATTTTAAATTATGGATACCCTAATTCATACACAACTAGTACAAGCTATGCGGATCAGGCGACGATCAATATAATCACGGGTGCACACGGGATTATAGTGATAGGCGTATGAGAACCATAGAGTGTACTACTGTGTATGGTAAGACACGGAACGTAACATGGCACCGAATACGGAACGGACGTAATGTGGTTAAAACATGGTGGATACGCCGCTGGTACTTCCTATATATAAGTGCTTTCACCATATTACCAAATTTCGTAAAACGTGCCATGAGAAATTCAATGTTTTGCAGACCTTTTTGGACCTAATACAACTTCACACCACTCACAAACGCATTATATCCGATTATCCATGACGAGACTTCATCCTTAACACACTACGTTCATCTATCCAACACTTATGCTATTCTCATACTTCTACTCTTTAAGAGTCATTCGTTCATTCTATACTCGAATTATTCTCCTTACCCTTTTAGTTCATACAAACCTCGTTCACAATTAAGCTTGTCTAAACATTCGAGTCCTAACTTATCTCGCTACCTATAAAATAGTCTTCTTATTCTGGATTCTTGTGTAACTGTACGTAGTACACCTTTAAAGCCTTATTTAATGTGCCAAACCTTCTCGTTTCGCTCAATAAACAATCTCCTACAAATGTGATTTCGTTACCACGTCCCATCAAAATACAAACCGTTTGTCAACATCTTCTTTCTTAATACATCACCTTTTTAAATGCGTCACCAATTTAAGTTATTCAAACTTGCTTAGACCCACTGCACATATATACGCACCTACATGTTTTCAACTATGTTAGATACCTCAAATTATTTTTGGACTCACTCACAAATTTACCTTGTCACTCTCCAAAGTGTTGTGCCTTTCAAAATGTTTCGAAATTTTCAAGTCTCAAATTTTACTAAAACTCTTCAAGTCTACCTCTTGGATAAATTTCGGGACGAAATTTCCTAAAGGAGGGGAGACTGTAACGCCCCGCGTTTTCATACTTTCTATATTTAGAAACCATCGTTTGTAAAACTATTTTTGGAAACTTCGTAGTCTTGTAATCATTCTTCCTTTTTAATTATTGAGAAACCGAGACTTGGATCATTAACGAAACTCGTATTTTGTTACAAATATGTTGTACACACTTTATATATGCTCGTATGTCCGAATTGGTGAATCAATCGGTGTTTAATTGTTATTCTTGGAAACTAAGTGCTAAACTTGTAATTAATCTAAACATATGCATAAAACGTGTTTTGAACGAGAACGACACTTGATTTTGATACTCATGCGTTTAATTATACTTGGTTTATACTCCTCACACTTGGATTTATCTTAAACTATGATTTTGTGACAAGAATGGTCCTTAAAAGCCCTAAATTCACCAAATAAACAACTATAGGGGCTAATCTGTCATTTTTGAAACTTTATGTCGAATAACAAACCCCGGGCGGCCCGCCTGGACTTACCCTTATACCTCAAGCGGGCCGTATGGCCTTCTGTTTCACAGAAAATAAACTCAGCTGCTGATCTACGCGATTTTGGCACAAAATCCCAACATCTAACACTCCCCAATTACCATTTAGCCACCTTCAAACACCTCCAATCACCACCGACCTCTTCCACTATAAATACAACCCTTCTCCTCACCATTTTACACTTTCACAACTCTCTACAACTCACAATTCACTCTCAAATCAGTTGCAAATCTGCATTTTCGGACAGATTCATACACCTTTACAAAAGAGAGCATAACTTGCTCTTTTCTTAATGAAATCACTTGATTCTTCTTCCTATTTGCTTGGATAATCACGGGGTTTGATTCCTTGGTTTCTCCATGGAGAAATCAGACCTGGAATTGCTCCGAAATTGTCCATAAACTTTCTGTTTTGTTACATGTTCTTCAAAAAGCTTGTTTAAACTCATCCAACTTGTGTCTAACACATCTCATACCTATGTCCCAATGCTTACAACCTCTCTTATGGTTGGTTAAGCTTAAAAACAAGGTTGAGACACTATAAATCAGAGGTTAAAACCTCAAATACTTTCTGTTTTGTTAGGGTATTTGACCCACAAATCATGTCAAGCTTAGATCTTGATGAATGAGTGATTATGGAACAACTTGGGAGATGTGGACATTGTAATACTCCAACAAATCAGCAACAAAAACGGTCAATGGTAAACGAAGATTACCATCGATAAAAGAATCGGCCCACAGGGTCACGTGACCGCCTGGAGCACAAGCACCGGTGTCACCGTTTTGGGGATGAACAGCCCCAAACTCGGGGGGCATCTGTGTACTAATCATCAGTTGGTCGAACGATGCTTTCGACCACTTCAAGGGTGGCAAGCCACCACCAGGGACACTACCACCAACATCTTCGTCTTCACCGACCACCGGAGAAGAAACTTCAGGGTTTTCACCCTCCACATTGTGTGGGTTAGATGGTTCAGCCATCAGAAATATGAAGAAGAGAAGTATCGAGTTACACAAAAACTCAGAAAACTCGAAAAGTTGCCGGAAAGAAGACAGATTCACCGGAGAAGACGAAGAGAGCACACCCCTTTTCACCGGAGAAATTTTTCAAATTTTGAACAAAGTGAGGGGAACCCAAACGGTTTCCCCTTATATACTCATCGCAATTAATGCGATGGAGTAACCGACTTACAAAGTTCAAAAAAGGGCCACTTACGTTTCCCCACGTGTTCAGCGACTTTTCAGCTGACGGTTATCACGCGCGCGTGGCCGCCCACGTGCCTGACAGAATTGACCTTTACACTACTTGCTACAGTGCAGTTATGACCTCGGTCAATGCAAACGTCCTTTCAGAACATCACATGTCAGAATTCTACCAACTTTCAACAACCCACACGTGCCATCAGCCACGTAGACAACACAAAAGCGACAAACATTATCCAAACTTAAGCGGCATGCGGTTTCTCTGGTTTACCGCACCATAACCCATACCGCATGTCGTTTTTTTACATACCCTTAAAAAAGGAAAAAATATATATCTTTAAATTATATAAGGGGGTATAAGCAATAACCGCACATACCCACGCGCACACGTGGAATATGCGGAGAGGACACACACCAACCCGCACAGGTGTGTCAGATACTCAGAACCAGCATGGTTCTTTGGACTGCGAAAACCGCTTCTCAGGATGCGGTAAACCGCACTCCATGTAAGATTCTTCAAGCTTCAAAACCCTCATTTCCGGTTCACAACCACGGAGGGAACGCAAACAGCTTCTCCTTAAAGAAAAGGACAAGTATGCTGAACAACCGCACATCAGCAACCCTGTCTCCTGAACCTTCAAGAGCTACGTCCAGGCTACAAGACTTCTAGAAGCGAGTTCTTTGCTGCAAACCGCAACCACTCGTGAGTAGTTACTACGAACCGCAACTATGCGAACGGTAGCTACGGAAGAGCCACAACTAAAGCTCCAAGCGGAGGAGCAAAGCTACTTCAAGGAAAACTGCTTTTCAACTAAGCATTAAGGAAAGTGGCTACAAAACGAATGCGGAAGAGTTTCAACCAACTTCCCAAGTATCCAAGGTGATCTCCTCCGGTAACACCACTTACAGGAAAGCTACTTTCCACAAAAGCGTGAAGGAAAGTAGCTCCAGAACAGTGGTAACAACTCTGCTTATGACTAGTTACCCACCTATGGACCGCATAGAATAAACAATGGTGGGCACAACCCTGCCTATGTCCATGTTTATCTGCCCATAGTCCAGATTCACATTGTTCGACCAAACACGGCCAACAATGGCGCAACTACCCCACGTTCCTCAAACGAACGTGGCCAACAAGGTACGGCAACGAGGTAACCGCAAAGAACGTGCGGTTACTAGAGAGCTAAGCCTCAGAGGACGTGCGGTTACTTGAGAGATAAACCGCAGAGGACGTGCGGTTACTAGAAAACTCAACTGGAGAACATGAATACCCCACAAAACAGGGTTCATCATTGCATGTCCAGTTGCTAAACATAGAGCTTGAGCAAAGTACTCACAACTTTGCACTAGCTGACGCAGAGGTTACAACTAGACTGACGAAGACGTACATCTTCAGTCACGATCTCAAAGGTTGGTTCGAACCCTGCTAACACCTTCAGTCACCGTCTCAAAGGTTGGTTCGAAACACCAACAGGTGGCTGATGACATCAAGACAAGGTAGACTAAGAGTCAAGTCCGTGGCTGAGAATTCCGCATCAGACGGAACTTGCTCACCAGACACCCTTCTCGAAGGAAGGAACAATCCACTCGAAAGGCCTACTACTTACTAAAAGAAGGAGCCATCTGCATGGCCCATACCTAACCTTCTAGACAACATAGTCCAGTATCCCTCCCACATGCAACTTGCATACGGAAGGAAAACTAGACTGTGGGGACTTGAAGGGGTATGGTCCCAGATCTCGAGTCAGCATGACCGCGAAGGACCATTACCCTCATCAAAAACCTCCAACAGCAATAAATTCATCTGCGTCCGCGTGGGCACATGCGGACACAGCGGTCCAATCTGTCCAGTGATGAGAAGACTTTCCTTAAGGACGGAAACTAATGTTACACGTAGCGATGCGGCCCCGCACCGCATCCTATGAACATTTTCGTCACGACAAGGGATCTGGATAACAGTAATAGTCACTCAGCAGGCAATGCGGCATAACACCGCATCCCGCATAAATCATGGATGGAACAATCAACGCGGGAACAACATCAAGGACCGCAAGCAGCGATGCGTCTTGGCACCGCATCCTGCCTACAAGGCAAGTGGGTCTGACACCACAGTGCAAGTGGCACTGGGAACGGTCGCCTACCGGCCCACGTGTATACAACAGTCTGACACCACAGCAGGACGTGGCATCACCACAGTATCCGACAGGTCTGACACACCTGCAAATAGCTGTGCGATGTTAGGCTAGCTACTCAACTACCCTCCTCCACTCCTCGGCTATAAATACTGACCCCAAACCAGGTTTGAGGTATCTCTTCTCAACTCTCTCAATACTACTACTATCACACTTTGCTTCCCAAGCAAACTACTGATTCTCACGCCGGAGAGTGGTAACAAGGAGCACCCCCCACCTCATCCTCCTTGTTGCAAGTCACGGTTTGTTTCCTTGTGCAGGAAACCCACCACCAGACGATCCAGCCGACGATCCTCGAAAAAAATGGATTAACCCTCTTGACGAGACCAGTGAGTTAACCTACTTGGTTAACCATTGTTTCATCACCCACCTAGACCATTCTAACTTTTTTTTTTCTCAAATGATTGTCAGATTGGATATTTTGTTACTCATTTAACAACTTTATTATAATTTTTTATGTTTATTTTGTTTGACTCATTTGACTACTTCATATTATTTTTTAAATATTTGACCAACATCATTTTACGTATAGTTTTTATTGAACGGCAAATTTGGATAACTGACTGACCACTAGAGTAGAGTATTATCGTGTCACGAGCGGAACCACCCGATCATCTCCATCTCTACTAGGCTATAATTCATATACACAAATTCAGAAGGAAACACAATAAATCTGGAAAAACCCCCTTATGAGAATCAAACTCATAACCTAATAGTTCTTAATCCTTATCCCTCCTCAAAGATGTCACTAGACTATGTATAGTTATTTTAAGTTTCTATCATAACTTGAATTTAGTGAATCGATATTCTTTTTGTTACAAATATATGACAATTCTGCTATCCCAAACCTTTTTTTTCAGTTTCTTTTATTGTATCAACTAGGTTAGTTATCTATATGATACATAAGTTGAACTAATATATTTTGTAAATATAGTTTTTAGATGAAACTGCATAGAACAATGAATAAAAAAAATACAAAATTGTAATTAGAATTAATATTTATAAATTAAACATGTCAAAGTAATTCATAACTCTCTCAGTAAAATATAAAATTGCAATTAGAATCAATACAAATAAACTAAACATGTAAATTAATTCATAACTCTCTAAATATAATTCTTTACTACACGGTTGAACAATATAACATATATAATTCATGGCTATAATTATTTCTTAAATTGATATTACGTATTATATATAATAATGAAAAGTTACGGTTATAGTTCATATATCTCCAAACTAGCTTACAACCCCGTGTATTATACGGGTTGAATGACGAAAAAATGTAAATTATAAATTAGTATATAATCCTTATTAATGAAATGACTTATTTAGATAAAATAGTAAAACAAAAGAATAGTTATGTTTTCGCTATTCAAAATAATTTACTAAATTTCCACTTCTCTTTTGAGATACTACAATCCATTTTATTATATGTCTTAAAAAAGAAGTTACACTAAAAAATTAAAAAAATAATGATCATAAAATTGTAAGTATTTTTAGAAATAATTCTAAGTTATGAGGTTATTGTAAATGAATTGTAATTAAATTCTACAATGTATATTAATGATATAATAAATACTTTGATATAAAT
The DNA here is from genome assembly GCA_030545235.1 of Helianthus tuberosus. Lineage (NCBI taxonomy): Eukaryota > Viridiplantae > Streptophyta > Magnoliopsida > Asterales > Asteraceae > Helianthus > Helianthus tuberosus. The sequence continues at coordinate 105,510,658 of CM060427.1, read as the reverse complement.
ACTATTTTCCGATATATGGATCATGAGACAAGATATGAATATCATCATTGTACAGAAAATATTACATATTAAAAAAATCATACTAAAAATAAAGTATACGTTTAAAAATAGGACTAAAGTTTTTTAAACTATAAATTTGAGCGTCTACAACAACTTTTTTAATTAGTAGCCGACATTTAAATATTCAAATTAAATTTTTGATAATATTATATAATGTCTTTATTTATCATGATGATGAGTTGCGTAATATGATTGAAATTAAGTTTAATACTTAAAACTCAATATTATTAGGAAGTTGGATCATTTTTTAAGATGAACACATATTGATATTAACATTAATTTAAAATTAAAAGAAAATATTGAACACGTGTATTACACGGCTTAAGTAAATATAAGAAAAAATTACAAGTTTTGTCCTTTATCTATATACATATTTTCAGGCGGTGTCATTTTCAATGAATTTTGACAGGTTTTGCCCTTTATAGGGAATTTTGTTGCAAGTTATGTCCTTTTAGCCTAATTCAGTTAATTTTTTCTGTTAAATCTTATTACACATGGGTAATTTAGTCTTTTTACTTATTTAAAGGACAAAACTTGTAATTTATTCTTTAAAAAATATTTCAAATAAAATATACATTTGTTGCCACCACCACCACCACCACCGTCTTCACCAACACCACCATATGCCGCCGCCACTACCATCTTCACCACCACCGTCTTCACCGTCCAACCACCGCCTACTCCCCTGCAAAGACTCTAATCGATACATGACCTCTTGAATTGCAGCACCTATACCGCATAATCTTCACCTCCGTCATCATCCAACTATACACGTTTCTTCATTCCCAAAAGTCAAGAATATTATAATAACACCCTTTTCCCAACCCTTATCCAGAATCCTAGATGCTTATCCAGAATGAGGTCCTCTAAACAAACAGGAATTACCACACTAGAAACCCTTATTCTGATTCCAATTCGATTTCTACAACTGACACAATAAACATCAAGAACAAAAGCCACCACCATCATCAAATAAATATTCCTTTCAGATTATACAATAATTAACTACTAACATAGACCAATCATCTTCTATTAAGCGGAAAACACATAAAAAAAGTAGCACTACATAACATAATCAGAGCATATGACACAATTTACATACATTGTCGGAGATACACGGATGACATGCTGGTAGGTGTAGATCTGGCACTCGTCGCTGACGAAACTACTGCATCGGATCCTTATTCTCCTCCAGTTTTTGACAGAGATCTACTTTCGCCCTCCGTCCCACGCTACCTTACACTTGTCGGAATCGCGATCTGCTTCACAAACTTGTGTTGCTTCAGCAACAACTTTTGCCTCTTATCAGTTCTGTCAGCTTCTTCTCTCTCATCTATGCGTAGTGGATTTTTGAATATGACAGTGGCTGCAGGGGAGTAGGGGGTGTTTGGATGGTGGCAACATATGGTGGTGGTGAAGACGGTGGTAATGGTAGGTGAAGGGAGAGAGGTGGGGGGAGGGGAGAGAAATATTTTTTAAAGAATAAATTACAAGTTTTTTATCCTTTAAATAAGTAAAAAAGACTAAATTACCTATGTTTAATAAGATTTAATAGAAAAATTTAACTGGGTTAGGCTAAAAGAACATAACTTGCAACAAAATTTCCTATAAAGGGCAAAACCTGTCAAAATTCATTGAAAATGACACCACCTGAAAATGTGTATATAGATAGTAATTTTTCCTAAATATAATGTTATCTATATAATCTATAAAAGGAGACTAAAGGCTGATGTAATTTTGCCTATGTGTCAACCATTCAGCTATGCCACATAGTCGATGGTGATGTCATAAATCCGATTTTTATTTTTATAAAGATAAATACTGATTTTTTAGGAGGGAATTTCTAAATCAAATTCAAAATTCAAATGGGTTTTTATTAAATAAAAAGTTTAATCTTAATTCTCTCTCCATCAAATCTCAATCAAATATACACCAGTTCGTTTTCAAAATTCAAAACCTTCACACCTCTCTCTCTCCCTCTTCAACTCCGAATAACATCTTCGAGCAGATTGAGATTCAACGATGAACGATGCAGATGTCTCCAATCAGGTTCATCAAATGGTCCAGTTCATCCGTCAAGAAGCCGATGAAAAACCTAACGAGATCTCCGTTTCAGCAGATGAGGTAAGTCTCTCTTCAAATCAAGTCAGATTTCCGATGGTGTTAGGGTTTAAACCACAAAAACCATAACTTATCATATGTTCCATTTCCAGCTTTCACTTGATTTTTGTTAATTTATTCAGTTGATAAGTTAAGGTTTTTGTGGTTTAAACCCTAATACTTGGACTGTATCTATCATATGTTATGTTTCCAGCTTTCACTTGATTTTTGTTAATTTATTCATAAGTTTCATGTTAATTGTCGCTTTAATTCTGATGTTTGATAGTTCACTATACAGTTGGAAGCTTTAATTCTGGTGTTTGATAGTTCACTATACAGTTTGAAGATTAGGTTTTCATACTTTCATCTATAATGTGAAATTCTTCGTTAATGTTGTTACACTTTTGTTGTTATATTCTGATTCCAGTTGATAAGTTAGGGTTTTTGTGGTTTAAACCTTAATACTTGTACTGTATCTATCATCTGTTCCTTTTCCGATTGATAAGTTTGTTTTGTTGAAGATGTGTTTGATCAAATGTTTATATATGATTGTATGCTTCATTGTAAAACTTTTTTGGCTTTGTATTAGCACTGAAGATGGTTTATTGATTTGTGGTTTCTCAAGTTTCAGAGGAAAAATGGCAACCATCAAAGAACCGACTTGGAGTCTGAAAAGTATAACTCGAGTGTTGATGGTTCTATTGCTTCAACTACAGTGACATAAAGCAAATAGAAGTGATGAAATGGGGAGAATTAAAAATGTTGGTGGGGTTGTCACGTGGACAGGTAATTTTGGTTTTTTGTAAATGATTTGTGCCTTTTGTTATATTCTTTGTATTGACTGAAAAGATAGAAAAAATTAAACCTTTTGTTCTTTTTATGATAAATCTTTGTGTTTGACCATCGTGTTAATAGAATTGGTGATTTTAGATCTTCTGTGCAACGATTGGTAAACCAATGATAAGTTTATTGATTTTGCATCGTGTTTTGGATGTTTTTCGATTAGGGGTTAAAAAAGATTTGATTTTTAATATGCCCATGGATTATTGTTTAGGTAAAGCTATGGCAATTGTTGTGCAGCCTGCTAAAGATCCGAGAACGAAGAAGAAAGAAGTGACGATGAAACTAACAGTGGTCATTGGGCTGCCAATACTTTCCTACGGTAAATATTATATTATTATATTATATTGCTGCAATCTATTGTTATTAAAACTGTTATTAATTGTATTAAAACTGTTATTAATTATATTAAAACTGTTAAGAGTAGTTGTAAAGCCATATTGTTTTAGTTCAGGATTATGTAATTTTGTTGTGATTTTGTTGATTTTAGTTGAAATTTATTTATTGCATGTGGTGTTTTATTTTACTTTGAAGTTTGCTTTATTTAAAAGCTTTATTTGTGGTAATTTGCTGTATTTTAGAAATTAGGGTTCTAATTTGGGGTTTTTCATTACATGTAGTGTTTTCATAGAGCTCTGCAGTCAACTGTCTTCTATCATGTACAAGATCTCTGTTTTAAAATTGCTGATGAAAATTGTTGATAATTTAAATTACGTAGAGTTTAGGTCATGAAATTAGGTATTTAGGTAATTCAAAGATCCTTTCTATTTGCTCAAACTAATTGATGTCTCTTGCGTAGGTACACTGTATCTGATGTAAGACTGTTCACCAACTTCGATTTCATCTTAAAGGTATGAACCATCACATTCAAAACATTAAATATTATTAATCTTGTGTTTCTTGATTTTGACCATATTTGCCCTTTGAATCTAGCGATGGAGGTAGAAGACAGCTGTGTTATTACTCATGTTCAAGATAAGCTCTTTCGTGTTCATGTGAGCAAGAAGAGAGGAAGACACAAAGGAGGTGTGAAACATAGTTCAGATGATACAGGTTCAGGTGTCAAATCTGTATCATGTGAACTGTGTTTGACATATCCTTTGTGTCTTTCTCTCTTCTTGGTCACATGAACACGAAAGAGGTTATCTTGAACATGATGTTATCTATTAAGGGAGCTTAGATAATGGCATAGAATTGCCTACGTGTCAACTTCTCAGGTATGCCATGTAGTCCTCGCTGATGTCATAATTACGAAACGGTATCCTTTAGTGGTGTTTTCGCTAAAGTTTGAAACGGTATTGTTTAGTGTTACTCTACCTTCAAGGAAAGTCCAAGGAGCAGGTATAATTTTAAATTATGCCTTCAAATTCTTTTTAACAAAACAATAGAAACGTTGTTGATTATTTGATTTTTTTTCCATTTTTTGTAGCTATGAGAAGGTTTAAAGCTATTAAATGGCTTGAAAGTGTAGTTAGGCCATTGGAGATACCAAAACAACCATCAAACTTTTTGATAGGTCAAAGCTTCATGTTTTCAACAATTAATGGTTGTTCTATCGTAAAGACTTCTGGTATGTATCTTAAGCATAAACTTTATATTGTCATTCATGGTGTAAAACAATGTGATTAGAGTAGAAGTTCAACATTGCTATGTTGTAACTTAGTTTCAGTATGAATCTGTTTTAGGTTGATTTCTAGGATTGTTTAGGTTGAAGGTAGCCTTCATTAGGGTTTTTATTGTCATCTTTTTGTTGAAAATTAGGACGAAAATCATCTTAAATGACTACACAGTTAGTTTTCTCATTTTACCTCAACATGGTTTCATAAAATTACTTTCTTGCCTGTTATACGTCTTTTTCTAATCTCAGGGCTATAAAATTATTTTCGTGTTCACCTTCGTTTGTTATCAAAATATGTTGTTAAATAAACGAACACATATTAAAAGATATAAAGGTTTGTTGAAACTGTTTGGCTTCGAAAATTGTTAAAGGAGAAAATTAAATAAAGATTAAACATTGTTAAATCTAAAAGTCTAAAAAGAAGTAAAAATAAACTGTGATAAGAAAAATTAATACAATCATGCATATAAAGTATTTAAAAAGTAACAATTACATATAAAAAAGAAAACTAATCAGACAATTAAACTCTAATAGCAAGAATCAAGAAACTTTAACTTCAACTCCATGGAGCACAGAACTTCTCGATGTATGTCATTGATCTTTCTCATGAACTCCAGGTCTCTATCTCCACACTCTATATTACTCGCAATACACAGGTCACGAACGGAAGTAGTTGGCATCGCCCTCAGATCTCTTGAAACCTGGTCTCTTGTCAGGAGACCAAGTTGTAGTCCGTTAAAACACCTCTTCAATTCTTGAAGAGTAGACCTATCAGCCAAAACTTGCTCTTCGATTTGTTTAATAAAGCGTTGCTTGAAATCGTCAGAATATGACTCCATTTTAATGTATTTATAAGAACTAAAGCAAACAATAACAGTTGATCTTTGGCTTTCAGTGAATGAATCTGGGTATGATGAAACAACATTTGAATTGGCAATGGTATTATATAGAATTTGTAACAGCCCAAAGGTCAGATTTAAATGCAACCATTAAATAAAAATTTATATTTAAAAACCATGTACATTTAATGATTTAATGGGAAAACGTGTATAAATTTACATTTAAAAACCATGTACATTTAATGATTTAATGGGAAAGCAAGTAAAATTAAATATCTAGAAAACCAAAGAACAAAATTTAAACCTTCAAAAAAGGTTATCATAATTAGGAAACGTCTGTTCATTTACCCCATCAAACATTTTACACACTATAAAGGATCATGATTAGTTTACTTGAAAACATCAACACTTCATTTTTAAAAAAACCCTTCACCCTAAAACAAATTGTCCAAAAAACACTAACACTCTTTCTAAATGTCAAGCAAAAGCTTCTACCACTGGTCTGAAACTACCAATCTTAAAATTGAATTTTCAAGATGGTCACTCGAAGAACAGAGAAAAGATGAAGAACTCAATAAAAAAGTTGCTATGGTGAGTGATAAATATTATAAGCAAACCTGGAGTAGCATTGCACTGCTGTATGAAGTGGTCCATTCTCCTCCATCAGAGTTTAAAAAAAAGCAGAAGAGTTTATCACACATCTGCTGAAACAGGATCAGAAGACCTGTGATATGCTTGCTGATCTGCAAATTAAAACAAATATTGAAATTGCATGGAAGAAGGCGAGAGTTATAGATATCCTAGGAAGTGTTTATTGTAATGTGTAATTTTTAATATTTTTCACAATCAGAATTTGGTAATACTATTTAATATCGAATGAAGAAAATTCAATGTTTCAAAATCAGAATTTTGTAATTTCACTTTTACCAGTTTCAATAATAACAAAGTACAGCCAAAAAGTTGAACTTGAATGTGAACTTCATGAAAGGTATAGATCATGCTGATGACTCACTTCACAGGTACATAATTTCATATAATAAAAAATACTAAAATTGTTTATTATTATTTTTTTGGCAATTACAAAGTGTTTATAAATCCAAGTGTGAGTGATGAGTTATGTACAGCAACAGCTGAAGCATTTTCACCCATCTTCCATTCTTTGTATGCCCTATGGAGAGAAGCAGCCATCTTCCCCCTAAAAAGCAAAGAAAACATTAGGAAAAAGAATTATGATTGAGGATGGCCAGAATCTACGTAAGTGGCAGGTTTATTATATTTACCGATTTCAAATTTTATTTCCAACCTTTTTTATTTAGGTTTTTTGCCGACATTCACAATGCAATAAAGCGCGCCACCAAAGCCAGAAACAGTGGTTGGGTTTTCCTACGATATTGTACGAAAGGTTGATGCTAAGTATCCCAAACATCCCTGCATCTTGGTTGGAAAGTCATTAGGTTCAAGGTAATGGTTAGATTTTAAAACTGTTATTAATCATCAGCTAATTATAATTGTTCTGAAGTTAAACCTTTTAGTTATGTTCATTCTAAAATGAAATTCATCCCAATTGGTCGCTAATAGTTTGTAGAATATAAACTGATAAGTTATGGAGATAATGCATCTCTATCATAGGGTACATGCTGAGATTATTGAATTTTGAGTCACATACCCCATATATAGCTTTAACATACTTGATTATTATTATAAACATAGTTTAACATTAAGAATTGATTGGAGTGTTAAGTGTATTATTTTGAACTTTTTGAACAAGTTTTAACTGTAAAGGAGTAAAAAGAATGTTGGTTTTATTCGGTGTGTGTATTGTAGTTAACAGAAGAATGGGGAGATACCGTTATTTTAGGCATTGAGCAAAGCAGCAGGGAAGGCTTTCAGCAACATGGTTATGGGCTATAACAATGTTGATGTCGATACAAGGTGTTGCTGTTTTAAACACACCTGTGAGTTTCGTTCTTCAGGTGTCTCTGGTAACTTGAGTTCGTATTTACGATTAGGTTCTTTTTGTATTGAATTTACTCTATAGGTAATGCTGTAGTAAAAGGAGATTTAATTATAATTGAAAAACTAAAATAAGGACTTTGTTATAAAAGTGCAGCGAACCAGACCACATTGGTTAGTAGGGGTAATGAGTACCATAACAAAACAAGAAAAGGAATAGCAAGAACATGCAATTAGGTACAGTTTTTGGGCTGCTAATGGTGTCTAAACAACCATTATAAGCGATGGTTGCGGCTGCCAAAACAGTTCAGAAACAGGACACCATGCTTAAATGATTCAGGGTCGGTTTTCGGGTTGAATCATAGTTTACAAATTGTGAGTTCGTAAGGTATTTTTAGGGTATGTTAAAGGTTATTTCTATTCCATGTTTTGTATGTAGAGTCTAATTTGATATGTAATAGAAAAAAATACGCAAGTTTATAAACATGGAAGTTAAAACACCATGATCAATATTTCTCTTTTGTATGTGTTCGACTTCTTGACTTATTATTTAAGAGTTTGTTTTGATTTGTCAAATTTTGAAATTTTATACTTTATCAGAATTTTGGTTATTTTCTTCTTATTAGTGATACTGATGCTTATGGCCACACCTTATGTTACGGTCTAACATAAAAAAAAAAATAGAAACTCAGTTTAACAAATATAATTGTTCTGCTTTACTTAGAATGCCAGTGTGTTTAAAAATGTAAAAGATAAAAGATGATGCATGAACTAAAGCAAAGGTTCCTTAAAATCAGCTTTGCCTTTGCTGCTCGATATGCAATCATGGTATCTATACTTTGGCAGGGCATTCCAAGTGGTTTTAGGCGATCGACGGCATAGTGGGCAATAAAATGACATTGCCTTTGCATACGTGTCTATATACAAGTATATGGCATGTTGTTCGGGTTATTTAGATACAAATGGTTAGAAAACATGAAGAAATGATTAATAATCTGATTTTTAGATACAAATGGTTAGAAAACATTTAGAAATGATTAATAATCGGATTTGTAGACAACATATTATCAATTACTTAGCTTATTTCTATATCAAACCTGAACTAATAATTTTTTGAGAAAACTTAAAGCCTAAATTGTATATTAAATCTAATAAATGCAATCTAATAATTAAATCTTTTTAAATAAATGCAATCTAATAATTATGTGTATACTATATATAACAAATTATTAAAGCCTAAATTGTATATTAAATGTAAAGTTTTAATACATACAATACAGAGAAAACACGTCATACCAACTTCGTAGACTTGACAGGACTTACAGACTCGATAACAAAAGACCGTAACATACAATACAGAGACAAAACGTCATATCACCACAAGCAATTGTGGATCTTTGCTGATGGGTGCACTTCGGAATGTAGCAGATATGAATGAATATAATCCCAGTGTAGCTAATTACATATCTGCCACTTGGGTTATATTCATTCATATGAATGAATATAACCCCAGTGTAGCTCTTCGATTTTCCTTGAAATTTCAGAGCTCGCTAATTACATATCTGCCACTGGGGTTATATTCATTCATATACAATTGATCGTTCTGATCAATTACTTCCTTATGTGCACCGCACCATCTTCTAGGAGGTTGTCAAGTGTTCTCGCCTTCGTGCTTGGTTTTTTGCGTATCTTTACATCCGCAGCCATTATGTACCATAAAACACATTCAAATGACCAATATAAACACATTCAAATGACCAATATGAGGAACCCATATCATCGAATCAAACCAAAAATCAATATGAGGAACACATCAATCCGAAACTGATCCGATCAGTTCATTTGTATAAAATTTAATTCTGATTTAGTTCATCTTCTTAAACAATTCTCAAATGACCAACATAAACACATTCAAATGACCAATATGAGGAACCCATATCATCGAATCAAACCAAAAATCAATATGACGAACACATCAATCCGAAACTGATCCGATCAGTTCATTTGTATAAAATTTAATTCTGATTTAGTTCATCTTTTTAAACAATTCTCAAACAACCAAAAATCAATTTTCACATTTCAAGTATCAATATTGATGTGTTCAAATAACTACACACTGATGCGCTTTATCAATTTCCATCATTTGTTTCTTCGCATTTGATTCAGAAATTAAAACCCACAAGTATCATAGTTTCAATAAACAACCTAGATCTGTACTCTAATTGTTTTTAGAGAAAAACACACAAGAATCGGCCAAATGATCACATGAGATCTGAAACTATAGAAATCAATGATACATTTTGAACAATATACTCAGTTGATACCCGAGACAAAAACCCACAAGAATCAAAACCAAAACACAGTTGATCTCATATGAGGAACCGAAAACACATTCAAAACCTTTGTTTTGCTACCCGAGACAAAAACCCACAAGAATAAAACAAAACCTCTGTTTTGATACCCGAGACAAAAACCCACAAGATTGATAAATTTAGTGAAAATGTGATTGAAAGATGATAATCCAGTATTTGAGGATCTCATTCTATAGCCTCGATAAATTCAGGGGTGTTTTCAAATAAAGCTTCCTAGATGTTTGAAGACCGACAAATGTCCACAGAAGCAGTGCTGTTAACATTTGTCGATCTTTGTTGGTTTTTAAATATCTAGGAACCATTATTTGAGAACACCCTTGCATTTATCAGAGCTTTAGAATGAGATACTCTACTATTGTGTTATCATTTTTCAAACCCATTTTCCCTAAATTTATCCATTTTGTTTTTCATGCAGGAATATAATTTGTTTTTTATTATTTGATTTGGCTGATGATCCATGTTGAAGGATGACTTATGTTTCAGACTATACAAAGATTGTCTTTTGGTTATCATAAGGTTAAATTTTAAATTAATTTGGTCTCATTCGTTAATAAGCTTATAATTATACTTAAGCCATTAAATTCTTGACGTTAGGTCTCAATGCACCTAATGACAGCAACCATCATTAAGCCATCACATTCTTTCTGTTTACATTTCAGGTAATGGTTTTCCTTAATACATCTCGAAAGTTACGTTGTTATATATGATTTTTCAATGTGGTTTTGAAACTTACGGGATAGTAATTGTCAATTTCAGGTAGGTTGGGTATTGAGATCAAGAAATTCAGCGTCACTTGTAGATATGGTTTCAAGGTCAATATTTGGCTTGAAACACTGACAGAGGACTTTTGTTTCTGAATGTTTTGTAGCTCAACTTATGATTTATATGCCTGATGTTGTTGTCAATTCATAACTATAATGCGAAAGTGAATTCATTAAATAATTTCACATCATATTTACATAACAATGTAGCTAAAAACTTTGCAGATTATAAACTACTTAGTTTATTTCTATATCAAACATGTACACTAACAAAAACTGTCTTTAACATTGTTTTATAAAGATATGTAACTAAACACAAAGAATTTAAATAATATATTATAATATGTTTTTTTAGTATTTTTTAGTATTTCATTCCGATCGTTATTAGAACAAACCCGTGTATTCACACGGGTGTACACCTAGTATATGTCACACCCCCAAATCCCACCTAGGGCATGTCCCTATTAGACGTGTGACGTACCAACAATGAGCCACTAATTACATCGAACGCAAACTCCTTAGTTATAAATAAAATACCATCGACAAATGTAAATGAAAACCAAAGTATTCAGCGGAAGCCAAGTCAAACAGTTTTGAAATCAATGTATTGAATCAAGAAACTAATAAGATAAGTTCATCCAGTAGACCCATGACCACTCCCGCTACTCCAGACAGCAAGTTCCAATGCGATTCAGCTAACGACCTACAAGCATGCAAACAAGTGTGTCAGACGACGCTGGTGAGTTCAAAGTTTTGTTACCGAGTTTAGTTACCAGTCACATGTATGAAATAGTTTAACAAGTTGATTTGATGTTGTTATTAACTCGATTACCGAAATGGCTACAAGATGTGTTTGCCCAACCCCAATGTCTCTATCAAAACATTGGTCATGCTGTAAGGAAATTAGTTCACGCCCGTCCTCCCCGGTACGGTGTGAGGGTGCCAAACCTAATAGCGCTATCAACTAATAACCTCGTTGCCTCCCCGACAACTGTCGGTAGATGTAAGGGGTCTTACGTGATAGAAACTGAGTAATAATAACAAACATCCCAATAAACTAGCATTCCTCCCTGGAACGTTACCCGATATCCCTCCCCGGGATGCATGCTTGGAAAAAGGCAGTGAACTCACCTTAGTTTTGCTCGGTAAGATTAATTTACTTGTTATACAGTTGACCAAACACGTCCTAAAAGAGTTACCGATAACAATCAGTGTCACATAGGCTTTGGTCACATATTTCTTATTCATATCACACAAATTGCACCCATGTATTTCACGTACGTCATACAAGCTTCAGGGTGATAGTATATTTACGATACACGTTCATGTCATAATTCACATGTCACATGTTACATAACCACTAACCTCTCATTTGTACTATACATACGGTGCACCACAAAATGATATACATACATAAATATACCTACATCACTTAAATAGTCTTGCCATTTTATATGATTGTAACACCTCGAAAATTCACGTCCTATAATGTGTAGACACGTGTCAAATGTTTAAACGTGTGAAAGAAATATTATAGAAGGACTAAAGTTGACAAACATGGAAAGTATGTGAATATACGTATTCTAAATGTCAACAGTGAATAAATATAATATAAATTAACCCTACTTGGTGCTCATACCTTCAAACGAATAAATCATGGATCATACGAAGCTAAAAGTGAGAGATTACAAACTACAGGGGCTAAATATGTCAACATGTTTAAGTTATACCTCTGAGTGACCTTTTGACAAAACCGAAGCTTTGTAACGGTTAATTTTGCTCACTAGAATGCCCGATTAAAATTTCATAAAGTTTCGTTATCGTATGAGAAAGTTATGATCAAATTCGTGTACGAGGGGTTAAAGCGTAAACGTTGAAAGTTAGGACTTTTCGGGTAACAATTAAGTTAACCGGGGACTTAACAAAGTGGGTATATGTTTTAAAGCCCTTATAGATCAAATATGAGGGTTCATAATGCAATAAACAAGTGCCTAATCGAAGCTTGAAGGGGCAAGGATCAAATCGCAAAATCTAAAATATGGATTCTGTGCAGAAGGGGCCTAGCGCGACGCTAGGGGGGCCTAGCGTCACGCTAGGGGTGCCCAGCTTCGATTTCTTGAGTTTTTGGCCTGCTGAGTGCAATCTATCGATTCTAACTCGATTCTCCACATCTCTTGACCCCTAAAACACCCCCTAAGCATCTAGGACACATGTGGGAAGGTTGTGGTGTGTGCTAGACCTTGTTGTCAACACCTTGTGGTGATTGAATTCACTATAAAAGGCCACAAGTGTTCAACACTTTATTCACACCTTCATCTGCATTGAGGATCACTTCTGGAGCTCAACTTCCTCTCAAGTGTTCCCTAATCAAGCTTAGGACTTCAGTAAGTGTTCTAATCCTTTCTAAATTGAGTTTAGCTTAGTTATTTAGCTAAAAGTCAAACCGTCGTAATTACGGTTTGACTTCGAGATTAGTCAGCAATGGCTCAGTCATATCTCGAATTAAAAGTAGGTATAAGTAGGTACTTATGTGGGTAATAAAACCTCAAAAGGGTTCTCCCTGATTACCACTCTAACCAGGTCAAAAGTCGGGTAAAACTTGCTAAGAAAAAGTCAACAGGATACTTAAATTACAAGTTATACATAATTAGCAATGTAGATCATATACAACCTGTTTGATCATTGTTATAACTTAGTAATAAGTTTAAGAACATGTCTAAACATGTTCAACCCGACAATTTCCTGTTTAGACCCGGTTCGGAACAGAAAGTCGCATAGTTTGACTTATACTTTGACTTTCAGTTCTGACCCGTCTTGGTATGATTTAGAAATACCTAAGAGCTTCATTTGGACCAGGTTACATGCTAGTATAACCCTCTGTGATTATACACCTCGGATCATTAGTTATCCAATTAATACGCATGATTCCGTTAATTGCTCATATGTTGACCATTATGCCCTTTTCACCTTAAAACGTGATTTATGAAAATGTAAAAGTGTAGAAACCTTAAATACTGATATATAAACTTGGATACAAAATTTGACATCAGTTTGAGTTGTAGGTTAAGAGTTATGCTCGTTAGCGTAAAATTAAAGCTTTATGTTAATAAAACGGCGTAATTAGCGTATAGCCTAGTTAAGCCTACTTTTTGATGCCAAACTTATTACCCACTGATGTAATATATTATTTTGGGATTTTTAAAGATTTTTATTAAATTTTAGGCTGAGCAAAACTTATAGTCGTAGGCTTAATCCGGTAATTGTCGGTTTTGCCCTTACGGGCTATAAAATGAGTTTTACATATCTAAACGACTCCAAACCTTTTGCTACTGATCACATATGATAAATAAATTATTTTAAGCCTTCTGGAAATATAAAAATATCAGATTTATGTATCTAACCCGGAAATGGCCTCTAATCGCCTTTTTAAGCGTTTTTAACGCATAGTATGTACTAAAACTATTTTAAACATACAAGGGTTGATACCTACTGATATTTGAGGCAAATTATAATATTTTAACAGTAGGCAAGGGTTGTTAAACTCAGACTTCAGTTTGAGCTTTTCGGCTTATGCGAAATTACCAAAATACCCCTTCGGGGCATAGTTTGCGATTAAATTCATTTCGGGCATAATAAAAGACATCTTACTGATGTCACAACATATATGAAGCATATTAACTTAGGAAACCTGTAAATGGCTCATACGAATACCCGTTACGCTTATTACGCGTTCGGTTCGGTTTATGTCACTAGTTTACATAAACTAGCCTAAACGGGCCAAACCTTATCGGTTTTATCTCAAAATCCAGAGTGTGTATGAAATACCCATATTAAGCAAGTCTCCGAACTTGTCGGGTCTAAATCACATTCTATCCAGTCTTCGCTTAATAGTGCGTACGAACCGTATCATTGAAACTAACCAGTCTAAGCTAAGGCTAAATTAAAGACCCGTTAGCATTCTAATTAATTATTTATACCATCATTCCAGACTAGAGCTTTCTGGTAAATGGTACCTACGCTTACTTAAGTGAATAACGGCTGAGTTATTAAATTCTTGCTATTTAAGACAGGAGCTAGCTCAGGTAAATACTCTTAACTTATTTTCCCTATACGGGCTTGGGATACGGCACTATAAAAGTACCGCTTGGTCGGGTGTGTAGTTATTTAAATCGTATTGTGATTGATGTACTTACAACCCGTTTAATATGTATTATTTGGTGTATGGCCTTTGGGGGTTAATGACCATGTCCCGGATATCCTTGGCATCATTTTACGAAATGGCCACGACCTAAGCACGGGGTGTAGGCATACACCTGACAGCTGCATTATGTAAAAACTGGTAATCCACTCCGAGGTATCATCCTTGTGGGCATTATACCGGAACTGGTAATCCACTTAGAGGATGATAGCCTGTGGGCATTATACCTGTGGCGTGTCAGTTAATCTAGTCCGACCCTACAAACCGGCCCTAACGGACGACAAATAAGTAAAACTGTATACAAGATTATATACAAATAATTGTTCCAAGTTAAAAAGGTTAATTTTGCCTCTGTGCATTTTAATCAAATTATAAAAGATATTTTGTGCCACGTGCATTCAAATCAATTTTCTTAAACTCTTTTCAAATGAGTCGGTTGAGTGTATTTACCAGTGAAAACTGACGAATTTTCCAAAAAGGTTAAGTGACAGGTACTGAACGTAATTGGCTAGAAGCTCAGGGCGCTAATAAGGAATCTTGCAAGTTCTAGGCGTCTAAAGTCTGTTGAACAAGTGATATGTTTTAAGATCCGCCTGTGGATCCTTTACTTTCCGTTGTAATACTGGATATTACTTTATTTTCGGAATGTAATAATATTTATCTTTTGCTTCCGCTGTGCATTTATATAATTGTGTTGTTTGACTATTGTGTTGCCAACCACGTCTACTCCCCACCGGGCCCACCGGTGACACGTGGAAAGTCGGGGTGTGACAGGTTGGTATCAGAGCCAACACTGAGTGAATTAAACACTAGTCTTTTGTGTTTAATCTCAGTTACACAGTTGCACATTCTTGAGTCTAGACAAGAACATAGGACAAGTTCCAATTCGTTTCATTGTCTTTTAACTACTTCCTTGATTATTTTTCTGATTAGCCTTTGCATGGGCAAGTCATTTTATTAGAAGTCCCGTTTAGGGCAACCATATACTTGTTTAAATTTTTTTTAAAAGGAACGATTAAGTTTAAAAATATCATTCCCATATTATAAGATCTACCATTATAATAAAATGGCAAAATCTAAAAAGGACGAGACCTAGCTCATGTGTCATTTTAAGGCAGGGCCAAGATGGTAGTTCCACAATTAGATTCAGATCCTCGTTAACATTCCAATTAAGGATTGTTCTGCGTTAATTATTAAAAATGTAACACCTCGAAAATTCACGTCCTATAATGTATTGACACGTGTCATAAGCTTGAACGTGTGAAATTATATTTAGAGGGACTAAAGTTGACAAACATGGAAAGTATGTGAAAATAAGGGTTCAAAATGTCAACAAGGGATAAATATACTTTACAGTAACCCTACATGATGTTCATAACCTCAACCGAATAAATCATGGATCATACGAAGCCAATTGTGAAAGAAAGTGAGGAATTACAAACTACAGGGGTTAAATGTGTCAACATGTTTAAAGGTATACCTCTGAGTGATCTTTTAGCGAACCCGAAGCTTTGTAATGCTTAATTATACTCACAAGATTGTGTGATAAAAATTTCACAAGGTTTCGTTAAGGTATGAGAAAGTTATGGCAATATTCGTATACGAGGGGTTAAAAACGTCAACGATTTAATTTCTCACGATTTTTACGCAACCGGCGAACGAACACGCAAACATCGACTACCGATCCTAATTTGCGTATTTTAGTATTAATATTATGCTCTACGATGCTTCCATGATGTTCGGGTGCGAAGACGGGCTTGTGGGCCTTGGGCCCAAGCCCACAAAACCTCCACTATATAAATGAAAAAAAAAAAAAATAATAATAATAATAAAAATCATTTCACCAACTCATTCTCTCTCTAAAAACTCTCTCTCTCTCTAGAAACTTTTCCGGCGACCGGCGACTTTTCCGGTGGCCGTTTTCCGGCCAAGAGTACACTTTTTCGACTATATCCGACGTTCCGGATCGCGTGGTGTGGTTAGTTTTAGCTAATTCTTAGCGGTTTGAGCTCTATGGCAACTCCGGCAACATTCCGGTCAAATTCCGGCGAGTCCGTTTTGAACTTTTGACTTTGCAAATGCTTCGATCGGGACTTTAGGAGCATTCCTGCAAAGTTTCAAGAAATTCTATTCTCCGGCGAAATCTCGACTCCTGACATGATTCTGGCGATTTCCAGCCATAAGTTTTCGATGAAAAATATATTTTTGGACTCCTAGTGACCTGTAGAGTCCATCGAACCACTTTCGACTCGGGTGAAAAATTTAAGTTCGTGACGCTCTCGGGCTCGACTTCTGACATGGTTCTGGCGATTTCCAGCCATAAGTTTTCGATGAAAAATATATTTTTGGACTCCTAGTGACCTGTAGAGTCTATCGAACCACTTTCGACTCGGGTGAAAAATCTAAGTTCGGGACGCTCTCGGGCTCGACTTCTGACATGGTTCTGGCGAGTTCCAGCCATCAGTTTTCGATGAAAAATATATTTTTGGGCTCCTAGTGACCCATAGAGTCCATCGAACCACTTTCGACTCGGGTGAAAAATTTAAGTTCGGGACGCTCTCGGGCTCGGTTCAACTTGGTCAACAGGTCAAACGTGGTCAAAACTGGTCAAGGGGAAGTTTTGGGTCATGTTAGTGCCTCGGTTCAGTTTTGGGTTCGGTCAAACCTGGTCAACATCGGTCAACCGTGGTCAACTGCTGGTCAACGCAGTCAACACGAGGCTCGGTAAAATTTTATCGATGCAAATTTTGTTATATTATGTGGGCATTAAACCCTTAAAAGGGCACCCTCTGATTCCCACTCTAACTAGGTCAAATGTCGGGTCAAACTTGTTATTAAAAAGTCAACAGGATAATTAATTTCTAATTTATCCATAATTAACAATGTAGAACACATACAACCTGTTTGATCATTAATATAACTTGGTAATTAGTGTAAGAACATGTCTAAACATGTTCAACCCGACAATTTCCTGTTTAGACCCGGTTCGGAACCGAAAGTCACATAGTTTGACTTATACTTTGATTTTCAGTTCTGACCCGTTTTGGTATGATTTAGAAATACCTTAGAGCTCTATTTGGACCAGGTTACATGCTAGTATAATCCTCTGTGATTATACACCATGGTTCATTAGTTAACCAATTAATATGGATGATTCCGTTAATTGCCCATATGTTGACCATTATGCCCTTTTCACCACAAAACGTGATTTTTGGAAATGTAAAAGAGTAAAAACCTTAGTCACTGATATATAAACTTGTACCCAAAGTTAGACTTCAATTTTGAGCTTTTCGGCTTATGTGAAATTACCAAAATGCCCTACGGTGCATAGTTGGGTTATAATTGATAAATTTCACATATATACTTTACCCTACTGTTATAATTTTTAAATGGAGTATTTTTGCTGATTACATCAGACCTGTAACTCAGGTTAATACTTAAACTCTTTTATAAAGTTGAAAATGACCAAACTACCCCTACGGGGCATAGTTTGTATTTAAATTCGTTTCGGGCATAATGAAAGACATCCTACTGATGTCACAACATATTTGAAGCATATTAACTTAAGAAACCTGTATATGGCTCTTTCAAATACCCGTTACGCGTATTACGCGATTGGTTCGGTTTATGTAGCGAGTTTACATAAAATAGCCGAAACGGGTCAAACCTTATCGGTTTTATCTCAAAATCCAGAATGTGCATGAAGGACCCATATTAAACAAGTCTCTGAACTTGTCGGGTCTAAATCACATTCTATCCGGTCCTCGCTTAATCGTGCGTACGAACCGTATCTTTGAAACTAGCCGGTCTAAGCTTAAGCTTAATTAAAGACCCGTTAGGATTCTAATAGGTTATTAAAAACCTTCGTTCCAGATTAGGAGCCCAGTAAAAGCTATCTGTACTTGCTGATTTGATATACGGCTGGGATTGAATTTATATTTAGCTCAGGTAAATACTTTTAACTTATTTTCCCCTATACGGGCTTGGGTTACGGTACATAGCGTACCGCTTGATCGAGCATCAAATCTTCCACGCTTAGTGGTTAATTGAATAATTTGATCGGCTCGTTTTAAACAGATGTGTTTACTTTACAGCCTTTGGGGGGTTAATGACCATGTCCCGGATATCCTCGGCATTATCTTACGAGATAGCCACGACCTGAGCACGGGGTGTAGGCGTACTCCCGTGTATAACTCACTTAAAGTGGTGTGTCTATTGATCTTTAACCCGGATACGTCCGGGCTACTGAACGCATAAGTAACATGTAAATCGTTCACAAGATTATAATATTAAATAATTCTCCCAAGTTAAAAAGATTAATTTTGCCTCTGTGCATTTTAATCAAATTATAAAACATTTATGCCATGTGCATCCAAACCAATTTTAAATCATTTTCAAAATGAGTCGGTTGATAGTATTTACCAGTGTAAACTGACGTATTTTCCAAAAAGGCTAAGTGCAGGTACTAATCGGAATTGGCTGGCTACTCCTAGCATCATTAAAGAGTCTCGCAAGCTTAGATGCCTAAAGTCTGTTGAACTATTGTTTCCATTTTATTTTTCGATCCGTCTGTGGATAAACAATCGACAGTTGTGATATATGATATTACAATATCATATTCGGTTGAATTATATCTTTTAAATTGCTTCCGCTGTGCATTTAAATATTGTGTTGTTTGACTATTATGTTGCCAACCACGTCACGATACTCCCCACCGGGCCCACCGGTGACACGTGGAAAGTCGGGGTGTGACAGGTTGGTATCAGAGCCAACACTGAGTGAATTAAACACTAGCCTTAGCGTTTAATCTCAGTTACACAATTGCACAATTCTAAACTTCTGAGTCTAGACTTAACTTAGGAATATTCTCAATCCTAATCTTGAAGTTTTGCTTCCAAATTTTTATATATTGGATACGTCGCCAAACAAAGAAGCCGTAATAGGATTTCTCCACACCCGGAGCCCTGAGATGCTGAGCTTCGTACCGCGGCTAGAATGAAACGAGCACCCAAGGAGAAAGCATTCAGAGATAGAATGAAGAAGAAACTCCTTTTGTTGAAGATCGTTTCCTTAATAGTCCTTATAAGGACATAATTATCTTTCAGTCCCTCCGAGGACACATTATTCCTTTTAAGTCCCGCTTAGGGCAACTTTATACTTTTATTTTTATATAATGGAATGATTAAGTTTAAACTTTCATTCTAAATAAGAAATATTAAATAAATGGAAAAAAATATTTCCTTTTTGCAAGATCTACCATTATAATAAAATGGCAAAATCTAAAAGGGCCAGACCTAGCTTCGGGTCATATTAAGACCGGCCAAGATGGCAGTTCCGCAATTTAGATTCAGATCCATATTTACACCTCAATTTAAAAATTGTTCTGCGTTAATTATAAATTAAGAATCTTAAGTGTGAAACCTAGCCTCGGGTCAATTATAGGACCGGGCCAAGATGGTAAGACCTGTTAAAAAGATTCAAATCATTAATTAAGAATCTTAAATGTGAAACCTAGCCTTGGGTCAATTATAAGACCAGGCCAAGATGGTAAGACCTGTTTAAAAAGATTCAATTCCCTGTTAACATCTTAAAACATGTTAACACTCCTGGCAGATGTGATTCAATTAAAATCACACACGTCATTTTTATATAGGATCCTTCAAAAGATTCCAAACCCAGTTTAATGATCCCTGAATCCTGGGTTTATGTCATCAATTAAGATGATCATATTTTAACCATACGTGGTAATATAGTGCCTACGGGCCTTGCTCATTTCTACATGAGCCAAAATACAGTGGTAGCTATGACTCCCTGTCAGATAAAGGTAATGAACTAGGTTCAAACCTCAAATGCTTGATTCTCTGAAATCCTAGCATATAATTTATAATTGTCTACGTGACTAGGCCTATTGTGCCAATATACTTTCATGCTTTGATTCTCTGAAATCATAGCTTAAAATTTACAAATGTCCTTGTGACTAGGCCTATTGTGCCAGAATACCTTCATGCTTTGATTCTCTGAAATCATAGCTTATAAATTATATATGTCCATGTGACTAAGCCAGTTGTGCTAATATACTTAAAGACCTTGATTCTCTGAAATCATGGCTTATAATTTAAAAATTTGTCCTTGTGACTAGGCCTTTTGTGCTATAAAATAAAACTGTTATTATTGCTTTGATTCTCTGAAATCATAAGCTTATAATTTATAAATGTCCATGTGACCAGGCCATTGGGTGCCACTAATAAAACTGTTAATGTTTTATAATTAGGATAAATTATAATAGAAATCCTAAATAAATATGATTAATAAATTAACCAAATATGGTCTCTGTTTACCATGGTTAATGAATTTCCCTAAGGGGCAATCCAGTAATAAACATCTCTTATAAGGGAAGTGCCTACGGGCTATAGTTAATGTCCTCTGAGACTAAAGACAGTGGTAGCCTACAACTCCCTGTCAAGAAAAGGTAATGAACTTTGATTCAAACCTTAAGGCCACGATTCTCTGAAATCATGGCTTATAAATTTAACTTGTCTACGCGACTAGGCCATTGGTGCTATTATTAACTTATGAATTAGGATTTATGATAAAAATCCTGAATAAATTAAATATCCTTCCTTCTCTGTCAGTATGCAAATGAAGGGAATCTTAAAGGTGAAACCTAGCCTACGCGGCCAAGATGGTGAAACCTACTCAAGGGATTCAGATCCTTGCTAACACCTAGGAATGTGTTAGCACTCTTGACAAATGTGATTCGAGAAAATCACAACAGTCATCCTTATATTGGATTCTTCCAAATTCTCAAATCTAGCCTAGTGATCTAGGAATCATGGCTTATATCATCCTATAAGATGATCATATTATAAACATCCGTTAGTGATAAAGTGCCTACGGACTAAACTTGTGGTCCGATAAGACAACGACAGTGGTGGTCTTTGACCTCCTGTCTAAAATGTTGGACTATGTCCAAACATAATAGTCTATATGATCAATGCGATCATGACAAATATCATCTAATACGATGATCATATTATTTAACATCTTTTAGTGATGTCTTGCCTACTGGCTATAATATATTGTCCATTTGAGACATTGACATTGTTATCCTTATGATTCCTTGTCTGAGGTGGTGAGCTATGCTCGAGCCAAATAGTCAATATGATTAATACAATCATGACTTATAGCATCTAATAGGATGAACAAATTATAAACATCCATGAGTGATGTGTTCGCCTATGGGCCAAAGTATACTGTCCATGTGTGACAAAGACATTGTGATCGTTACGATTCCTTGTCCAAGGTGGTGAGCTATGCTCAAGCCTAATAGTTCATATGATCAATACGATCATGACAAAAATCATCAATACGATGATTAAAAATTTTAAACATCCGTAATGATGTTTTGCCTAAGGGCTATATTATATCGTCCAACTGAGACAAGGCAATTGAAATCGTTTGTGATTCTTTGCCAAGGGGGTGAGCTATACTCAATTCCCATAGTCTATACTATCAGTGCGATCTTGACTAGTATCATCAGTATGATGATCATAATATTAACATACCTCGTGATGAAATGCCTACGGGCTATACTTTATCCTGGTGTCGGTAAGACAAAGGTAGTAGTAATCTTTACGATCCCCTGTCCAAAATGGTGTGATTATACCCAAACCTAATAGTCAATATGATCGATGTGATCATGACTAATATCATTAGATACGATGGTTATATATATAAACATCCATTAGGGATGTTGATTGGCTTATTTTTCTGCCAAAAGAATCGTCTTTCAAGACGATGACAGTTGTAGTCTATGACTCCCTGTCCAAAGGTGAAGAACCACGTTCAAACCTTGAAGCCCTAATCTAATAAGATTGCTGCTTATAAATTAAGGTCCTTGGTGATAGACCATCAAGTTATGTTTTAAAGTCATTCATGACAAGCCTATGTGCTATAATTGGTCATTCGAGTCAAGTTAACATACTAAATGTTAACATCCCTGGTGACAGGCCTTAGTGCCATATCCTATAACGTCCTAGAGACAAGGCCATTTGTGCCGTATCTGAATGTCATTACGACAAGGCCTTCGCGCCATATGATTACTTATGTCCTTCATGACTAGACTTTATGCCATATCTTTCTACATCCCTCGCGATAGGTTTCTACGCCATATATGTATATATATAACCAAAGTCATGTAAGGCTGGCCTTTGAGCTATTTATAATCCTCCTTGTGACAAAGACAATTGTGACATTATGGTCCCCTGTCAAGCAGGTATTGGACTCACTCCAAACCTTGAATGCCATTGATGGTCCTTTTGTGACCTAGGCTAAATATAATGGATATACATTCAAATAACATTCACTAGGAATGTTCAGAACAGAATAGCCCATACGGTTTATGAATGCCGTGGCTAATCTAAGTCGGTTCATCAGGATGATGACTAATAATTGTTAAATTTTGGTGATTGGTACCAAGTTTCAAGTATGGAAAACTTGAATGAGGTAGACGACAGTCGCAGTACTATTAAGGCGACGAAAGTTAATAAAGCTACAAACGTAAACCTCAATATTAATGGAGTTAATCTCCAAGCTGTGGTTGACGCAGCAGTTGGATGGACCAAAGCAGTGTGACATTTGCAAAGGAACGGGTCATCATTTTCCCATGAATGTAGGGATATAAAGAATACAGTCTGTCACGACTGTGGTGGGTAAGGCCGCATCAGAACTAGATACCATAAAGCTGCCAAAGAAGATGCAGCTAAGCCTGGAAAGGCTAAGAAAGGAAACGCCTGAACTCACCTGATGAATGCCAAGAGGCAGTTCACGATGTCATCAAGTACATTCCTTATCATTTACCAATGATAATTTCTGCTAAGTGTCCTGATTTAATACAGGCAATAATAAATCTTCATAAACCATAAGCTTAGCAAACTTTTATATTATCCACAAGGTATAACTTACCAAGGAAATCATAGTAACCGATTCTTCTAAGTATCGGCAAGGGATCCTTCTGAAAAATCTAAGAGTACTCTTTCTTCGAATAGAGTACGACAATATATATTACTTTATTTTATTATTTTCTCATTGTTTTCTATCGACTGCGAATGCCAAACTATGTTTGATAAAAGTGCCATATGAGGATTGGCGTATCCTAGTGTGTCCCATAGATTGCTTCCATGCCTGATCAGTATGGAGGTTTAATGCATGGAACCGCTGAGATATCCCAATGGTCATATTGTACCAAAGTTGACTAGTAGTATTCAAAGAAGATATCCAGAATGAAATTATCCAAGTAAATGTTCCCGATTAAGGAATTCGTGGACTAGTAACATAAGTGTGTCACTTAATTGACACACGCAATGATGGATAAATTGGAGCCTGAGATTTGTAAAATCTCTGTAACCTCCTTGTACCTTAATTATCTTCTCCTAAGATTATCCTGTTTACCCCTGAGGGGCAGGTAGAGTTAAGGTTTATATCCCATTTAAGGCTGTATTATTATGAAATCTCCAAGACGGCTAGCACCATCATTGGAAGAATCGAAACCCTAATTTACTAAGTTTTAAAATAGAGGGTTCATATAGCCTAACTCAATATCCTGAGATTTCGGTATAGTTAATTATGAAAGACGGTTCTTTTTGCTTATGCATTTTTACCGCAACCCTAATTAGGCAACAATTAAGAATTTGCCATCAGCTGCCCAGGATCGTCGATTTGTTCGACTAGCTGTAAGGATTAGCTATTCCTTAAAATTTGTTAAGCAGTGGTTGGAATAACCATCTCACCTTAAGATAAGCTTTCCTATAATAGTTGATATATAAGTATCAAGGCTACTCCCTTGGAGACCTTGTATAAATGGATTGTTAAACATCTATTGTTAGGACAATAGATTGGTAAGTCCAATTATCGGGATCTGAAAGTTGCATTGGAAACAACAAATAAGATCACGCAAATTCATAATCATCTGTAAGATGCCAGAATTCGGCAGAAAATAAAGGATGAATGAAAATAGCAAACCTCCTAAATTCTTGATTTAGGAATAAGGTTCAACAATAGATATCACCCAGAAAGGGTGTGCCAAATCTGTTAAATTATCAGGCTAGTTAAGCTCTGAATATATATAGAATCATTCGAAGGAAATCGAATGTATCAAGATCAGGTAGCTTATAAGCTAAAACCTATTTAAGGAGCTTGGCGGAGCTCGCAATACATTACACACTAGTGACTGAAAGACGTGTTTCGCCAATAAGTCAAGAAGCACTATCACATAATGTTATGCAAATTTATGATGTGATGAGCATCCTGTATCGATTGAGGATCGACAGGTTAAGAAGCTCCAAAAAGGATACATGTACCTAATATAGGAGTCACTTTAGGAGCTTGGAAAGACTCTAGATATGTTGTGGAAGTTAAGTCCATTATGCGACAAAAAGTACTTCCATCATTTTAGCAAATCTCGAGGTCGAGATTTCTTTTAAGGGGGTGAGGATGTAACACCTCGAAAATTCACGTCCTATAATGTATTGACACGTGTCATAAGCTTGAACGTGTGAAATTATATTTAGAGGGACTAAAGTTGACAAACATGGAAAGTATGTGAAAATAAGGGTTCAAAATGTCAACAAGGGATAAATATACTTTACAGTAACCCTACATGATGTTCATAACCTCAACCGAATAAATCATGGATCATACGAAGCCAATTGTGAAAGAAAGTGAGGAATTACAAACTACAGGGGTTAAATGTGTCAACATGTTTAAAGGTATACCTCTGAGTGATCTTTTAGCGAACCCGAAGCTTTGTAATGCTTAATTATACTCACAAGATTGTGTGATAAAAATTTCACAAGGTTTCGTTAAGGTATGAGAAAGTTATGGCAATATTCGTATACGAGGGGTTAAAAACGTCAACGATTTAATTTCTCACGATTTTTACGCAACCGGCGAACGAACACGCAAACATCGACTACCGATCCTAATTTGCGTATTTTAGTATTAATATTATGCTCTACGATGCTTCCATGATGTTCGGGTGCGAAGACGGGCTTGTGGGCCTTGGGCCCAAGCCCACAAAACCTCCACTATATAAATGAAAAAAAAAAAAATAATAATAATAATAAAAATCATTTCACCAACTCATTCTCTCTCTAAAAACTCTCTCTCTCTCTAGAAACTTTTCCGGCGACCGGCGACTTTTCCGGCGGCCGTTTTCCGGCCAAGAGTACACTTTTTCGACTATATCCGACGTTCCGGATCGCGTGGTGTGGTTAGTTTTAGCTAATTCTTAGCGGTTTGAGCTCTATGGCAACTCCGGCAACATTCCGGTCAAATTCCGGCGAGTCCGTTTTGAACTTTTGACTTTGCAAATGCTTCGATCGGGACTTTAGGAGCATTCCTGCAAAGTTTCAAGAAATTCTATTCTCCGGCGAAATCTCGACTCCTGACATGATTCTGGCGATTTCCAGCCATAAGTTTTCGATGAAAAATATATTTTTGGACTCCTAGTGACCTGTAGAGTCCATCGAACCACTTTCGACTCGGGTGAAAAATTTAAGTTCGTGACGCTCTCGGGCTCGACTTCTGACATGGTTCTGGCGATTTCCAGCCATAAGTTTTCGATGAAAAATATATTTTTGGACTCCTAGTGACCTGTAGAGTCTATCGAACCACTTTCGACTCGGGTGAAAAATCTAAGTTCGGGACGCTCTCGGGCTCGACTTCTGACATGGTTCTGGCGAGTTCCAGCCATCAGTTTTCGATGAAAAATATATTTTTGGGCTCCTAGTGACCCATAGAGTCCATCGAACCACTTTCGACTCGGGTGAAAAATTTAAGTTCGGGACGCTCTCGGGCTCGGTTCAACTTGGTCAACAGGTCAAACGTGGTCAAAACTGGTCAAGGGGAAGTTTTGGGTCATGTTAGTGCCTCGGTTCAGTTTTGGGTTCGGTCAAACCTGGTCAACATCGGTCAACCGTGGTCAACTGCTGGTCAACGCAGTCAACACGAGGCTCGGTAAAATTTTATCGATGCAAATTTTGTTATATTATGTGGGCATTAAACCCTTAAAAGGGCACCCTCTGATTCCCACTCTAACTAGGTCAAATGTCGGGTCAAACTTGTTATTAAAAAGTCATCAGGATAATTAATTTCTAATTTATCCATAATTAACAATGTAGAACACATACAACCTGTTTGATCATTAATATAACTTGGTAATTAGTGTAAGAACATGTCTAAACATGTTCAACCCGACAATTTCCTGTTTAGACCCGGTTCGGAACCGAAAGTCACATAGTTTGACTTATACTTTGATTTTCAGTTCTGACCCGTTTTGGTATGATTTAGAAATACCTTAGAGCTCTATTTGGACCAGGTTACATGCTAGTATAATCCTCTGTGATTATACACCATGGTTCATTAGTTAACCAATTAATATGCATGATTCCGTTAATTGCCCATATGTTGACCATTATGCCTTTTTCACCACAAAACGTGATTTTTGGAAATGTAAAAGAGTAAAAACCTTAGTCACTGATATATAAACTTGTACCCAAAGTTAGACTTCAATTTTGAGCTTTTCGGCTTATGTGAAATTACCAAAATGCCCTACGGTGCATAGTTGGGTTATAATTGATAAATTTCACATATATACTTTACCCTACTGTTATAATTTTTAAATGGAGTATTTTTGCTGATTACATCAGACCTGTAACTCAGGTTAATACTTAAACTCTTTTATAAAGTTGAAAATGACCAAACTACCCATACGGGGCATAGTTTGTATTTAAATTCGTTTCGGGCATAATGAAAGACATCCTACTGATGTCACAACATATTTGAAGCATATTAACTTAGGAAACCTGTATATGGCTCTTTCAAATACCCGTTACGCGTATTACGCGATTGGTTCGGTTTATGTAGCGAGTTTACATAAAATAGCCGAAACGGGTCAAACCTTATCGGTTTTATCTCAAAATCCAGAATGTGCATGAAGGACCCATATTAAACAAGTCTCTGAACTTGTCGGGTCTAAATCACATTCTATCCGGTCCTCGCTTAATCGTGCGTACGAACCGTATCTTTGAAACTAGCCGGTCTAAGCTTAAGCTTAATTAAAGACCCGTTAGGATTCTAATAGGTTATTAAAAACCTTCGTTCCAGATTAGGAGCCCAGTAAAAGCTATCTGTACTTGCTGATTTGATATACGGCTGGGATTGAATTTATATTTAGCTCAGGTAAATACTTTTAACTTATTTTCCCCTATACGGGCTTGGGTTACGGTACATAGCGTACCGCTTGATCGAGCATCAAATCTTCCACGCTTAGTGGTTAATTGAATAATTTGATCGGCTCGTTTTAAACAGATGTGTTTACTTTACAGCCTTTGGGGGGTTAATGACCATGTCCCGGATATCCTCGGCATTATCTTACGAGATAGCCACGACCTGAGCACGGGGTGTAGGCGTACTCCCGTGTATAACTCACTTAAAGTGGTGTGTCTATTGATCTTTAACCCGGATACGTCCGGGCTACTGAACGCATAAGTAACATGTAAATCGTTCACAAGATTATAATATTAAATAATTCTCCCAAGTTAAAAAGATTAATTTTGCCTCTGTGCATTTTAATCAAATTATAAAACATTTATGCCATGTGCATCCAAACCAATTTTAAATCATTTTCAAAATGAGTCGGTTGATAGTATTTACCAGTGTAAACTGACGTATTTTCCAAAAAGGCTAAGTGCAGGTACTAATCGGAATTGGCTGGCTACTCCTAGCATCATTAAAGAGTCTCACAAGCTTAGATGCCTAAAGTCTGTTGAACTATTGTTTCCATTTTATTTTTCGATCCGTCTGTGGATAAACAATCGACAGTTGTGATATATGATATTACAATATCATATTCGGTTGAATTATATCTTTTAAATTGCTTCCGCTGTGCATTTAAATATTGTGTTGTTTGACTATTATGTTGCCAACCACGTCACGATACTCCCCACCGGGCCCACCGGTGACACGTGGAAAGTCGGGGTGTGACAAAAAAGAATCTAAAGAGTAAAACCTAGCCTAAATGTCATTATAGACATGGCCAAGATGGTAGAACCTATTTAAGAGATTCAAATTTTTGTTAAACATCTGAAAGCATATTAACATGCTTGACAAAGTGTGATACGATAAAAATCACATAAGTCATTTTTAAATTGTGTTATTCTAAATTCCCTTATTTATATAATCATCCCTTATGGATGAAGTACCCACGGGCTATAATTAACGTCCTCTGAGACTAAAGACAGTGGTAGCTTATGACTCCCTGTTAAGAAAAGGTAATGAACTTTGATTCAAACCTTAATGCCTCGATTCTCTGAAATCATGGCTTATAAATTAAACTTGTCTACGTGACTAGGCCTTTTGTGCTATTATTAACTTATAATTTAGGATTATGATAAAGATCCTGAACAATTTTGATATTTAACAAATTAACTAAAATGTGTATTAAAAGCATGGTTAATAAATCGTTAAGAACGATAGTACTGTAAGGGCTTCTAAATAAACCTTGCCCTTATCTTCTTTTTGTAGCAACTAAGACTACATGGCCGACTCTGACGAGATAAACAGTCATCCTTTGGAAAACCGCGATGATAATGATAGGATTAATATAACCAAAGGAGAGCTCCGTTCACTAATTGACACAGCTGTATCTAAAGCTGTAGCGGAACAATTTAAGGAGTATAGTAGGACGCATAGCAGAGCCTCATCTCTACCCCACTCCAAGTCTGACCCTAAGACAGATTCAGAGCCTTATAACAAGCCGCCCCCTAAGAAAGAGGAACTAAAGAAGGATGATGATCGACATTCATCAAATGAACACAGTGTTCCATCCAAGAAGATAGTGTTCGATAATGAACCGCATACCAAGTCTTGTAACTATAAGTACTTTGTTTCCTGTAAACCCCGAGATTTCACTGGGGAGAAAGGAGCAGTGGATTGTATGACCTGGTTGGATGAGATGGACACGGTGGTGGACATCAGCGGTTGTGCTGAAAGGGATGTAGTAAAGTATGTATCCCAATCGTTCAAAGGAGAGGCACTGGCTTGGTGGAGATCTCTCATTCAAGCTGCTGGGAAGATCCCGCTTTACAACATGTCTTGGGAGCAGTTTGTCACCCTCATTATGGAAAACCACTGCCCTCAACATGAGGTCGAAAGAATTGAATCTGATTTCTTATCATTGGTGATGACAAACTTAGATTGTCAAGCTTACCTCACCAGTTTCAATACCCTGTCCAGACTGGTTCCTTACCTTGTAACACCAGAGCCCAAGCGAATTGCTCGCTTCATTGGGGGTTTAGCCCCAGAAATCAAGGCCAGTGTTAAGGCTTCAAGACCTGCTACATTTAGGTCAACAGCTGATCTCTCTTTATCCCTTACTCTAGATGCGGTCAGGTTGAGATCGCTAAAGAAATCTGAAGAAAGTAAGAGGAAGCGTGAGGATGATAACTCACGAGGGCCAGAGAAGAAGCACGAGGGAAACACTGATTCTAAGAACTCTGGGTTTGGAAGGAACAGTCAGCGAACAGAGGAGAAGCCAAAGTGCACGACTTGTCAAAGACGCCACTTTGGAAAGTGCAGACTTGAATCCAATTCTAAGTCTGAATCACCTGCATGTGGGTTATGCAAGTCTAAGGAGCACAAGACTGTTGATTGCAGGAAGATTAAAGATGCCACATGCTACAATTGCAATGAGAAGGGGCACATAAAGACCAACTGCCCTAAGTACGCGAAGAAGCCTGAAGAGGCCAAGAAAGCAAACGCATGAGTCTTCCAGACGAATGGCAAGGAGATGATGCAGAATGATAACTATATAGCAAATACCTTTCCATATCAAGAAGTTATGCATGAATTTTATTTGATACTGGCACATATGAATTCTATAATGAATGATAAATGTTGAGAACTGTTGTATCCGCCTAATTAAGACTCCGGTCATTTAATGCGCGATAGAAAGTGACCGATGATACTTTAGAAAATGCTCCAACAAATCTTAGATTAATATTTTATATCTATTATGAATCACTTTTTCTGATATCCTTATGGCAAGCTTTCAAGCTATCCAAATTCATCATTATAATCAAGACAGATGTGACATTTTGATCCCCTGTCAAAAAGATGATGTATTAGGACCAAACTTTAAGTACCATTAATGGTCTTTTATGACCTAGGCTAAGTAAAAATTTATATATGTTAAATAACATTCATTAAGAATGTTAATGCTATATTGGCCAGTATGGTTTAATGAAACCATGGTTAGTATAAAACCATGAGGATGATGAATAGCAGTTGTCGGATCGCAACCAAGAAGTTGATTCATTTAGTAATAAGGACTATTTTTCTGTTCCTGTAAAAAAAATCGGTAAGTCGCAAAAAAAAAATGGTGGAACCGGCCGTCCCCGGAATCAAACCTGGGTCTAGGCCACACCCTTTCGCGCGTCTAGCCAACCGAGCTAGGTGCCTAGTTTGTGAAATTTCCATTCTGATTAAATATAAGCACATATAGTTGATATCTCTTTAATCTCTATCGATTTCGAATACCAAATGGTATGATAACAACATCATGTGAGGATTGGTGTATCTTAATAAATTCCATAGATTGCTTCCATGCCTGATCAGTATGGAGGTTTAATGCATGGAACCACAAAGATATCCCAATGATCATATGGTACTAAAGTCAACTAATGGTATTCAAAGAAGATATCCATAATGGAATTGTCCAAATAAATATTCCCTGGTAAAGAAATATGTGAACTCGTAACATAAATGTGTCACTTATTAGACACACGCGTTGATGAGTGAAATGGAGCCTGAGATATGGAATCTCAATAATCTCCTTGTACCTTGATTAGCTTCTCCTAAGACTACCCTGTTTACCTCCCAAGAGGCAGTAGCGTTAAGATTTATATCCCATTAAGGCTGTATTATTATGAAATCTCCAAGACGGCTAGTACCATCATTGGGAGAACCGAAAACCTGATTAAGTAAATTTTAAGATAGGAGATTCATATAGCCTAACTCGATATTCTGAGAGTTTGATGTTGTTAGGTAAGAAAGACGGTTCATTTTGCTTATGCACTCATTACCGCAACCCTATTTTAACAACAATTAAGAATTTCCCTCAGCTACCCAGGATCGTCGAATTGTTCGACTAACGACAAGGATTAGCTATTCCTTAAAATTAGTTAAGCAATGGTTGGATAACCCTCTCACCTTAAACTAAGCTTTTCTATAATAATTGATATGTAAGTATTAAGGCTGCTCCTTTGGAGACCTTGTATAGATGGAATGTTAAACATCTATTGTTATATAGGGAATTGGTAAGTCCAATTATCAGGACCAGAGATAATCTTTGAAACGACGGACAAGGCTGTCCAGATTCGTGACCGTCTCAAAGCTGCCCGAGATAGGCAGAAGAGTTACGCTGATCCAAAGCGTAAAGCTTTTCACTTCGAAGTAGGTGATAAAGTGTTGCTTAAAGTATCGCCCTAGGAGGGGGTGATGCGATTTGGTAAGAAAGGCAAACTAAGCCCGAGATACATAGGACCTTCGAGGTTATCGAACGTGTCGGGTCAGTTACCAATAAGTTAAACTTACCAGAAGAGCTCAGTGGAATTCACAATGTGTTCCACATCTGCAATCTGAAAAAAGTGTTTCGTTGACGAATCACTAGTGATACCACATACAGATGTGCATATAGATGAGAGCTTAAGATTTGTTGAAAAACCTTTGTCGATTGAAGATCGACAGGTAAAGAAGCTTCGAAGGAAGCATGTACCTATTGTGAAGGTCAAATGGGATGCCGTAGAGGTCCCGAGTATACGTGGGAGGTAGAATCCACCATGAAAGAAAAGTACCCTCATTTGTTTCAGTAAATCTCGGGTCGAGATTTATTTTAAGGGGGTGAGGATGTAACACCTCGAAAATTCACGTCCTATAATGTGTAGACACGTGTCAAATGTTTAAACGTGTGAAAGAAATATTATAGAAGGACTAAAGTTGACAAACATGGAAAGTATGTGAATATACGTATTCTAAATGTCAACAGTGAATAAATATAATATACATTAACCCTACTTGGTGCTCATACCTTCAAACGAATAAATCATGGATCATACGAAGCTAAAAGTGAGAGATTACAAACTACAGGGGCTAAATATGTCAACATGTTTAAGTTATACCTCTGAGTGACCTTTTGACAAACCCGAAGCTTTGTAACGGTTAATTTTGCTCACTAGAATACCCGATTAAAATTTCAT
Source organism: Helianthus tuberosus (assembly GCA_030545235.1). Taxonomy (NCBI): domain Eukaryota; kingdom Viridiplantae; phylum Streptophyta; class Magnoliopsida; order Asterales; family Asteraceae; genus Helianthus; species Helianthus tuberosus. The sequence goes on along the minus strand of CM060427.1, from coordinate 105,477,603 downwards.
AAAGTTTCGTTATCGTATGAGAAAGTTATGATCAAATTCGTGTACGAGGGGTTAAAGCGTAAACGTTGAAAGTTAGGACTTTTCGGGTAACAATTAAGTTAACCGGGGACTTAACAAAGTGGGTATATGTTTTAAAGCCCTTATAGATCAAATATAAGGGTTCATAATGCAATAAACAAGTGCCTAATCGAAGCTTGAAGGGGCAAGGATCAAATCGCAAAATCTAAAATATGGATTCTGTGCAGAAGGGGCCTAGCGCGACGCGAGGGGGGCCTAGCGTCACGCTTGGGGTGCCCAGCTTCGATTTCTTGAGTTTTTGGCTTGCTGAGTGCAATCTGATCGATTCTAACTCGATTCTCCACATCTCTTGACCCCTAAAACACCCCCCTAAGCATCTAGGACACATGTGGGAAGGTTGTGGTGTGTGCTAGACCTTGTTGTCAACACCTTGTGGTGATTGAATTCACTATAAAAGGCCACAAGTGTTCAACACTTTCTTCACACCTTCATCTGCATTGAGGATCACTTCTGGAGCTCAACTTCCTCTCAAGTGTTCCCTAATCAAGCTTAGGACTTCAGTAAGTGTTCTAATCCTTTCTAAATTGAGTTTAGCTTAGTTATTTAGCTAAAAGTCAAACCGTCGTAATTACGGTTTGACTTCGAGATTAGTCAGCAATGGCTCAGTCATATCTCGAATTAAAAGTAGGTATAAGTAGGTAATTATGTGGGTAATAAAACCTCAAAAGGGTTCTCCCTGATTACCACTCTAACCAGGTCAAAAGTCGGGTCAAACTTGCTAAGAAAAAGTCAACAGGATACTTAAATTACAAGTTATGCATAATTAGCAATGTAGATAATATACAACCTGTTTGATCATTGTTATAACTTAGTAATAAGTGTAAGAACATGTCTAAACATGTTCAACCCGACAATTTCCTGTTTAGACCCGGTTTGGAACAGAAAGTCGCATAGTTTGACTTATACTTTGACTTTCAGTTCTGACCCGTCTTGGTATGATTTAGAAATACCTAAGAGCTTCATTTGGACCAGGTTACATGCTAGTATAACCCTCTGTGATTATACACCTCGGATCATTAGTTATCCAATTAATACGCATGATTCGTTAATTGCTCATATGTTGACCATTATGCCCTTTTACCTTAAAACGTGATTTATGAAAATGTAAAAGTGTAGAAACCTTAAATACTGATATATAAACTTGGATACAAAATTTGACATCAGATTGAGTTGTAGGTTAAGAGTTATGCTCGTTAGCGTAAAATTAAAGCTTTATGTTAATAAAACGGCGTAATTAGCGTATAGCCTAGTGAAGCCTACTTTTTGATGCCAAAATTATTACCCACTGATGTAATATATTATTTTGGGATTTTTAAAGATTTTTATTAAATTTTAGGCTGAGCAAAACTTATAGTCGTAGGCTTAATCCGGTAATTGTCGGTTTTGCCCTCACGGGCTATAAAATGAGTTTTACATATCTAAACGACTCCAAAACTTTTGCTACTGATCACATATGATAAATAAATTATTTTAAGCCTTCTGGAAATATAAAAATATCAGATTTATGTATCAAACCCGGAAATGGCCTCTAATCGCCTTTTTAAGCGTTTTTAACGCATAGTATGTACTAAAACTATTTTAAACATACAAGGGTTGATACCTACTGATATTTGAGGCAAATTATAATATTTTAACAGTAGGCAAGGGTTGTTAAACTCAGACTTCAGTTTGAGCTTTTCGGCTTATGCGAAATTACCAAAATACCCCTTCGGGGCATAGTTTGCGATTAAATTCATTTCGGGCATAATAAAAGACATCTTACAGATGTCACAACATATATGAAGCATATTAACTTAGGAAACCTGTAAATGGCTCATACGAATACCCGTTACGCTTATTACGCGTTCGGTTTGGTTTGGTTTATGTCACTAGTTTACATAAACTAGCCTAAACGGGCCAAACCTTATCGGTTTTATCTCAAAATACAGAGTGTGTATGAAATACCCATATTAAGCAAGTCTCCGAACTTGTCGGGTCTAAATCACATTCTATCCGGTCTTCGCTTAATAGTGCGTACGAACCGTATCATTGAAACTAACCAGTCTAAGCTAAGGCTAAATTAAAGACCCGTTAGCATTCTAATTAATTATTTATACCATCATTCCAGACTAGAGCTTTCCGGTAAATGGTACCTACACTTACTTAAGTGAATAACGGCTGAGTTATTAAATTCTTGCTATTTAAGACAGGAGCTAGCTCAGGTAAATACTCTTAACTTATTTTCCCTATACGGGCTTGGGATACGGCACTATAAAAGTACCGCTTGGTGGGTGTGTAGTTATTTAAATCGTATTGTGATTGATGTACTTACAACCCGTTTAATATGTATTATTTGGTGTATGGCCTTTGGGGGTTAATGACCATGTCCCGGATATCCTTGGCATCATTTTACGAAATGGCCACGACCTAAGCACGGGGTGTAGGCATACACCTGACAGCTGCATTATGTAAAAACTGGTAATCCACTCCGAGGTATCATCCTTGTGGGAATTATACCGGAACTGGTAATCCACTTAGAGGATGATAGCCTGTGGGCATTATACCTGTGGCGTGTCAGTTAATCTAGTCCGGCCCTACAAACCGGCCCTAACGGTCGACAAATAAGTAAAACTGTATACAAGATTATATACAAATAATTGTTCCAAGTTAAAAAGGTTAATTTTGCCTCTGTGCATTTTAATCAAATTATAAAAGATATTTTGTGCCACGTGCATTCAAATCAATTTTCTTAAACTCTTTTCAAATGAGTCGGTTGAGTGTATTTACCAGTGAAAACTGACGAATTTTCCAAAAAGGTTAAGTGACAGGTACTGAACGTAATTGGCTGGAAGCTCAGGGCGCTAATAAGGAATCTTGCAAGTTCTAGGCGTCTAAAGTTTGTTGAACAAGTGATATGTTTTAAGATCCGCCTGTGGATCCTTTACTTTCCGTTGTAATACTGGATATTACTTTATATTCAGAATGTAATAATATTTATCTTTTGCTTCCGCCGTGCATTTATATAATTGTGTTGTTTGACTATTGTGTTGCCAACCACGTCACGATACTCCCCACCGGGCCCACCGGTGACACGTGGAAAGTCGGGGTGTGACAATGATTATCATAGGGTCCTAAACACATGTTGCATTGGTATACAATACACCTACAATGAATCGGCCCAGGTTACAAGAATTCATCAGCCCATTACACCAATTAATAGCCCAACTAATACACTTTTATGTTGATTGCTACTAATTACTCGGCCCACATTTGTCCAATTTGTATTACCTGACCCAGTACATTAAATCTAATCCAAACCATACCCCTTATAACCGTAGACCCTTAACCCTCGTACAGCCCAACACATGATCACATTGTACCATACTTCTGTTCACAGGCTATGATTTCATACGAGGAAGTCAAATTATAAAACAACATACACAATCCCCAGGTTACTCATAATTCCCCTGTTGGGCTTCCAGTTTACACGGCCCAGTTGTCTAAGATCCAATTCAGCATATGTTTGCAACAATTAATTCAATATTACGTAGACTAAATGTGGCCCTATGATAGCATTTAACATATAAATCTGATATACAATCCACCTGGACCATATGCAGCCCATATAAACTCAACTTGTTACACCATCAAACCACAATACTTTTGCAAACATAAACTCAAATAGCCGATTACATGCGATGATTCAATCAGATCTTTTACATTAAAGTTGTATATCGATTTACATGTTCACAAGTTTAACCATTAAAGTCTCATTATTAGATCAAGAACTATCACACAACATCCTCATAAAACCCTACTGTTGAAGATAATATTAGCTATGCATGTACAGTTTGTCGGTTGGGCCGGGAACAATATTGACATGCACATATTGTATGTTGTACGAGTGTGTAGCGGGCTCGAATGACCGATACAGCGAGTTGATACATTGCCGGGTTTCGAAAGTGTAAAGATGCCGAGACGTAAACAATCAGTTAGACGAAGCTATCTGAACAGAATGTTCTAGCATATTAAAGAAAGATAATGGGAAATAAAGATCAAAAGATAGAACGTTACTGACCTTGAAAGTTCGGGTTGTCACATCATCCCCAACTTGAAAGAAATTTCGTCCCGAAATTTGATAAGTAACCCAAATAACAAGGTGTTAGATCCGGATGACTGTGGGTTTTCCTTGGGTACCACATCATCCCCAACTTGAAAGGGAATTTCGTCCCGAAATTTGACAATGACATCAGAAAGCGATTCAACTGTTCGACCGATTAAAGATACCGGGGCTTCATCAGATCATTGCGTTCCCACGTGAACTCTAGTCCACAACTTGAGTTCCTACGAACTCTCACAATTGAAATACGACTATGCTTACGAACCTTAACTTTCCGATCCATGATTTCGATGGGTTCTTCGACAACTACAACTTGTCTAATAAAGGTATCATAAGTGTTTCATCGAACAACCATTGCCTTCGATTTAAGACATAAATGACATTGTGTACGTTACCCAATTCGTCGGGTAACCCGAGTTTGCAGGTCACGCTACCGATTCTTTCCAGAGCTTTGAATGGCCTAACGCAACGTAAATTAAGCTTGCCACGCTTCCCAAAGCGTACCACACCCTCCCAGGGTGAGACTTTCAATCATGACACGTTCGCCTGCAGCGAACTCCCAGCGTCTCCTAATTGTCAGTTTTCCTGGCGATCAAGTGTTATCGTCACGCGATTTCCGATCTAAGCAATCTTCCCAAGAGTTTTGAGTACAAGTCCTGGACCTGTGATTAGGTTGCCACTCGCCTAAGCCTAACAAGAAGATTAGCGTTACTGTCCATGCAATGCTTCTAACAGAGTTGTCTGAGTACTAGAATGGTAACTGTTGCAGTAAACTCAACCCAAGATAGGTGTCCCCCAATTTTTACTAAGCCAATCACACACATGCTCGCAGCATGTCTTCAAGTGTCAGGATGGTTCGTTCACTCAACCCGTTTGTCCTATGGTGAGGAGTAATGCTCATGTCTAAACGTGAGTCAAGAGTGTTGTGTATTACCTGCCATAAATCCGGTATAGATCAAAATCAGAGATAACAAGAGTTGGCACCTCGTGCCTAAAAAGCCGCCTCTCTCAGAGGAATGTTCACAAGCTGTGAAGACTCGTCAGTTTCCTTGCTTGCAAGAGAGTGTACTGGTTGCATGAGACAATCAACGATCACCCAGGTGATATTGTTTCCATTCTGAGTTTTAGGTAATACAGTGACAAAATCCATAGTTGTCTGTTCCAATCTCCAAACAGGTGTTTCTGATTACTAACACGAACCAGAAGGTTTCTGATGTTCCACCTTGACTTTCGCACATGCCCAGCGTCGTTCACATGCTTCGCTCTGTAGGCCTTCAAGCCCAGTTGCCAGTACAAGATCCTTCGATCCTAATATATTCCATCAATCTAGATGACCAGAATATCGAGGCTGGTGTGCGTTGCTCAACACAAGTTCCCTTGGATTGCTGTTCAGTGAAATCCGTATTCGTTCCATGAAGTGGCAAATATCATCCGACTTGCCAAAAATTACTTATCCATGCCCCTCATGGACCCAACTTGAAAATTCTCTTCCTTCAGTGTCTCGGTTTAAGCAGGGCAAATCCGGTCAAGTAGGTTAGAGCCGATGGTGTGCTGCGAGGCTCGTACACGTCTAGGTTTCACAGTCGCAATCCTTCAAAAGTTCCATCCAGCGATGTCATTACACGTTTTAGCTATTCCGAAACAAAGGTACACGGGAGGCCCTTGTGATCGGTCTAAGCAGTGCCTTTGGTACCGTCCAAGTAATGCCTCCAACTTAAATCCAAAGACCACGGTTTCCACCACAGGTTGTGTGTCGTGCAGTTCCTCTTCGTAGCTCCATTACGTAAGTCATCACTCTCTCGTGTTGCCTCGGTGTGTAACTGGGACTCTGATTCGTAGCATCATGGTATACCACTAGATCACTCGCAGCCTCAGGCGAAGACGATTCTCAGTGCGTTACAGGGTTGGGATTCGAAGGCTGAAAAGACGTTCTCCTGTTCTGTCTCTCACGAACACAGCACCCTGCTGCGCTTAAGGGAGTTAAGCTGCGCGATCTTCGCAAATCCTGAAAGTAGCTGCTATAGTATCTAGCGAAACCAAGGAATTGCTGCATCCCCAAAGGAATCTTTGGTGTTGATCAGCTCTTAACAAGCTGCATCTTAGCGGGATCTACGTGTATTCCCACTCCGTTGGTTACATGATCAAAATGCATCTCTCGAATCTAAATGTGACATTTAACAAGACTTCGCACGTAATGGCTCCTTTCTCCAAGAAGGGACCCCAAAACGTCATCAATAAACGTGGTCGATTCTTGTGGTCCATAAGCTGCTGGTGTGTTGATTATCTCGATGGTCATGGTGTACAAAATCGCACTGGCCACATTGCATTCGATATGTCGTTCTAAAAGCATTCACCCCCTTGGACTTCCATTTTGTTGATAGTTCGCTCGTTAGTTAACCCTCAAATAGAAGCTTGACCCTCGCGACTGGTAAAAAGGTTGCCAATACATGATCGAGGCAAACGGTTCTTAACTGTCACCTTGTTATGTTCTCGAAAATCAGTACCCATATCCCACGATAAGACTTATCTTCGTGGATATAACTGGGGCTCCCCAAAGCAAAAAAAAAAAAAAAAAAAAAAAAACTAGGTCCGCCAAAACTCCTATCCAGCAGTTCCTGTAGTTGATTAGACAGTTCTTGCAACCCTCCTGGTGCAAAATAGTAAGAAGTACGAGTAATCAGGGCTGCCTCTGGCGTGAGATCAAACTGAGATTCGGCCTAACAGTTGTGGAAGTGAACCTGAAAGTTCCTCGAGTAGCACATCGAGAGGAATTACAAACAATTGGTGAATCCTCGATCCTCTTTTTCTTAGCTTAAACGTCAGTAACGGTTGCTAACATAGCGGGGTAATCCTTCTGTGGACACTTCTAGCCTTCATTGCTGAACTGATGCTAACCTCTGCACCACTCGGATACTTACAGACGACAACTTTCTCCTCACATGGTATATCTGCACGATATCTGGATAACCAATCCATACTGACCACTGCATCAAAACCATCAAGAGTTGTAGAAGGTCGATGTCGAACACTTGTCCCACAAGGTCGAGTTTGCATCCCAACAAACATATGTAGTTTCAATTGACTTGCCATCAGCCGATTCCACAACAGGTTCAGATTCAAGGAGCATCAGGGTTAAACAGAACAGAGACGAAGCGATTAGCTACTCATACTAGCTACCACGTTGCTAAAATCTTGGCGTCGCCCACGCCAATCCTAAATTGCTCTTCCACGAACACCACTTCTAGTGTTGTTGTTTTCGTTACGAGAATTCCCAGTACTGTCGTCATCCCTTTGGTTGTTGTCTTGAATTATCAACGGCCAATCCATGTCGTAGGCACCTTCATTTCCATACCGTAGGCTACGATTACAAGTACCTTGATGTTGCCATGATCGTTGCCTATAATGTCGTTGCTTGAAACAGAGCCCTACGATCTTCACCAACCAAGTTCATCTTTTCACATTCTGGGCCACGTCCTAACGTGCTACTCACTGTGCTGGTAGTCACTCATTCCACACTATAACCTGTTGTCATCGCTTATGCCCTGATTGATTCGTAAGAGTCGACTCCCAAAAGTCGCTGACTAGAGTTAAGGATTCAATTGAAGTCAATTCGCTGGTGTTAGTTGCCGGTAATCAGGGTCGTCTAAATACTGAGGTCGGTAAAGTACTACGCTCATCTTCTTGTCCACAAATCTAATAAGTTGATTGAGTAATACACGGTATGTTTCCAGAATGTTGCAGAAGTGATCGCACTTCGGGTTCTAAAACGTCAGTATATTGAGTTCCAGCAACATAAAAAAAAGAGTGAGAAAGGTATAGACCAATCATTGACGCTGCAACATCCAACACAGGGACGTTCGTACAAGCACCTAACATTCTACACAGTTCGCTAGGCGTTCATATGTGTGTTTAGGTAATACTCGATAGCATCGAGATTCGTAAGGATTCAGAAAGAAGTGAAAAGATCATGTTCGAGTAGAAGGCAATTACTGCTAGGACTTCCTAGAGATTTGTTACGTTTCACATTGTTCAAATAACGGAACAGAACCCCTTTTTCACTTGTTAGGCCTCACTGGGACTCACATGCACCCCACATTATTATTATGTGTGCACCCACAATAATATTGTGATTTGCATGCTCATCTCAGCTCCTCCTAACTCATGTCAAATGGTTCCTCAAACTCGAATGCTAGACAAAGGTTATCAAAACGATAAGATCACAAGATTCTAAGGACTACGACATGCTATCAACGCATCATAATGTAGGCAAACAATTCATGTAACCATGCTATAGTGACGAGTGTGTGGTTGTACGCTACATCATAAACAAATGTACACTACTCATGTAATATATACAACAAGTGATAGAGACGAACCTTGCAATCTGGAGCTGAGTGTCATGGTCGTATTCTCGTTTTCAGAACTGTTCGGTTATAGTCTGGTTTTATAAAAATGTTTTAAAACCAAGTTCACTATAACCAGTGGCTCTGATACCAAACTGTCACACCCCCAAATCCCACCTAGGGCATGTCCCTATTAGACGTGTGACGTACCAATAATGAGCCACTAATTACATCGAACGCGTACATGTTTAAAATAAACTCCTTAGTTATAAATAAAATACCATCGACAAATGTAAATGAAAACCAAAGTATTCAGCGGAAGCAAAGTCAAACAGTTTTGAAATCAATGTATTGAATCAAGAAACTAATAAGATAAGTTCATCCAGTAGACCCATGACCACTCCCGCTACTCCAGACAGCAAGTTCCAATGCGATTCAGCTAACGACCTACAAGCATGCAAACAAGGGTGTCAGACGACGCTGGTGAGTTCAAAGTTTTGTTTCCGAGTTTAGTTACCAGTCACATGTATGAAACAGTTTAACAAGTTGATTTGATGTTGTTATTAACTCGATTACCGAAATGGCTACAAGATGTGTTTGCCCAACCCCAATGTCTCTATCAAAACATTGGTCATGCTGTAAGGAAATTAGTTCACGCCCGTCCTCCCCGGTACGGTGTGAGGGTGCCAAACCTAATAGCGCTATGAACTAATAACCTCGTTGCCTCCCCGGCAACTGTCGGTAGATGTAAGGGGTCTTATGTGATAGAAACTGAGTAATAATAACAAACATCCCAATAAACTAGCATTCCTCCCTGGAACGTTACCCGATATCCCTCCCCGGGATGCATGCTTGGAAAAAGGCAGTGAACTCACCTTAGTTTTGCTCGGTAAGATTAATTTACTTGTTATACAGTTGACCAAACACGTCCTAAAAGAGTTACCGATAACAATCAGTGTCACACAGGCTTTGGTCACATATTTCTTATTCATATCACACAAATTGCACCCATGTATTTCACGTACGTCATACAAGCTTCAGGGTGATATTATATTTACGATACACATTCATGTCATAATTCACATGTCACATGTTACATAACCACTAACCTCTCATTTGTACTATACATACGGTGCACCACAAAATGATATACATACATAAATATACCTACATCACTTAAACAGTCTTGCCATTTTATATGATTATCATAGGGTCCTAAACACATGTTGCATTGGTATACAATACACCTACAATGAATCGGCCCAGGTTACAGGAATTCATCAGCCCATTACCCCAATTAACAGCCCAACTAATACACTTTTATGTTGATTGCTACTAATTACTCGGCCCACATTTGTCCAATTTGTATTACCTGACCCAGTACATTAAATCTAATCCAAACCATACCCCTTATAACCGTAGACCCTTAACCCTCGTACAGCCCAACACATGATCACATTGTACCATACTTTTGTTCACAGGCTATGATTTCATATGAGGAAGTCAAATTATAAAACAACATACACAATCCCCAGGTTACTCACAATTCCCCTGTTGGGCTCCCAGTTTACACGGCCCAGTTGTCTAAGATCCAATTCAGCATATGTTTGCAACAATTAATTCAATATTACGTAGACTAAATGTGGCCCTATGATAGCATTTAACATATAAATCTGATATACAATCCACCTGGACCATATGCGGCCCATATAAACTCAACTTGTTACACCATCAAACCACAATACTTTTGCAAACATAAACTCAAATAGCCGATTACATGCGATGATTCAATCAGATCTTTTACATTAAAGTTGTATATCGATTTACATGTTCACAAGTTTAACCATTAAAGTCTCATTATTAGATCAAGAACTATCACACAACATCCTCATAAAACCCTACTGTTGAAGATAATATTAGCTATGCATGTAGTTTTCGATCATACAATATACATGTTATTCGCACATAGTTTCACCTAGATAACATAACAACAAACCAATTTCAATAACATAATGAAATACTAACCGAAGGCTGGGAAGAATACGGATCACTACGGGGGGTGGTCTTCCTGTTATGCGTGATCTTTGAGAGAGAAGGTAGGGTTTGTTTGTTGAGTTTATTATGTGAGATATAATGGTATTATGGTACGTATCATCTGATTATATTGTCACAAGAAACACCCTAGTGGGCCGGCTAAGCTACAGTGTATATCAACATATTATTATACAAGTGGGCCGGTTATTAAACATGATATCCAATGCTATACTAAACAATTTAAGGTGGGCCGAGCCCAATATTAATATGTACAGTTTGTCGGTTGGGCCGGGAACAATATTGACATGCACATATTGTATGTTGTACGAGTGTGTAGCGGGCTCGAATGACCCATACAGCGAGTTGATACATTGCCGGGTTTCGAAAGTGTAAAGATGCCGAGACGTAAACAATCAGTTAGACGAAGCTATCCGAACAGAATGTTCTAGCATATTAAAGAAAGATAATGGGAAATAAAGATCAAAAGATAGAACATTACTGACCTTGAAAGTTCGGGTTGTCACAGTATACTTAATAGCAAAAAAAATATGTCTTTTAAAAAGCATTTAGTGTTCGCATTAAAGATAATTTGGTACTTTATTTAGATAATCCCCTTGTAATTTTAGTCTTCTAAGTTATATACTATAAGTACTTGTACATGTGATTTGATACTTTATTAGTAATTATTGTTTATATCCAAATAATATATTTTATCTTAACAAATATATATGGTTAGGGTAAAATGAAAACTTCTACAAGTTGTGAGAACTTAGAGAACTCGGCCTTACAAAAGATTTTTTGAATTTTTTACAGGGAGTGTGAATGAGCAGTTAGAGACTCAGGTCGTTAAACTTTTTGATTTTGAATTCAAGTGGTTAAAACCACTAAAACATAGAGACTCAAAAAGTAATTTACTATTAATTAAATTTAAAATTATACATTTGATCTCTAACTATATTAAATAATATTATACTTATTATATTATTTGATACATTTATATTTGTTATAGATAATTATTAATTAAATTTGAATTTATATGTTTATCTCTAACTATATTAATTAATATTATCTTATTTTGTGCATAAAAGTTAATATGTAATACTATTATTAAAAGAGAGGATGCACCAGAGAGTGACACGTGTACAAAAAGATTTTCATTTATTAGTATAGGAAGATAATTCTTTAAATAAAATAGAGTAAAATTTCATTTTGCTCCATGTGGTTTGGTCAAAATATCCATTTTGCTCTAATAGTTTTAATTTGACTTTTTTGCTCTTTGTGGTTACCTAATTGGTTCAATCTTTTCCTTACACTCACAAGTCACACCCTCCAAATTGATTTTTTTTATCAAGGGCAAGCAAGACTTTTTGCGGAGGGGCAGTTTTTTTCTTTTGCCTTTCAAGTTCATAAACCCCAACAAACCTTCAAATTCCATATCGACAAAACCATTAGTGACTTTCACGCTATGGAGATTTTAGGGTTCCTGAGAATTGAAGTATCAATTTTTAGCGTTCGTGAGATTCCTCCAAATTGAAGTATAGATATAATTGAAGCGTGGTCGAACTATTATTTCGGATTTTCTACATGTTCAGATTCTTCCTTGTTCTTCTCGTTTGATTTTTTCTATGTTCTTTCTCGGTCCATGTCATAGTTAGTTTGATCGTTTTTCGACTTATATACATTCGAAGTTGTTAAAATCATATATATATGCTTTGATTTTGTATATGACACGGAGATTTCAAACTTATTGTTTTAACCATAGCTTCATATATGAATAAATAAAATCATATACACTCTAAAAAACACATTAGTTATTGCATGTTTTTTTTTTTTTTTTTTTTTGAAGGGTGACTTTCGATATGTACTGACCATTGGTCACCGGGTTCCCGTCTAGGACGATTACCCGTCAGCCCAGCTTTCGCAGACGCGATGTTCTATCGGGCCCCGGCTGCCGCTCTGACTGACCTTCGCCCGGAAACCATACTGCCCCCACACGAGAGACTCGCTGGGGTAACAGCTGGGTAAAACCGGGTTGCCCTCAAGACCGCACCATGCCTCGGTAGGATACGGTCTATCATTGGGACGTCCCCCCCCTAAGACCACGAGTGGGAGTCGAACCGGTGACCTCCCAAAGGAGGAACCGGCCCAACATACCCAATGGGAACCACTGGGCCACGGAAGGGGGATTAGTTATTGCATGTTAATGTATAATATTAACTGTTATTTGTTATTATATTTTATAATGTGAAAATTTAATTTTCTTAAGTACATATCACCTTTTATCTGATACCAAGTACCAACTACACACTGTCATAGTTTTGTGTGCCATATAAAAATATTTGCATATTTAAATTTGCATATGTTATAAGGAAATTAGAAAAAGGCAAATGGGTACTCATTTACCATAAAATCGATTTAATAGGACACTTGGCGCTAATGACGCATATAAAAAGATTTACATATTTTAATAGGGAATTAGATAAAGGCAAATGGGTATATCCCGTGTTTTTACGTATACAAATTGTATATATACTTAGAGTTTAAGAAAAAATAACTAATATAATCAAGTAATTTAAACCTACACCATACAACCTACGCAAAGAGACTTGTTTGCCCTTGTCAAAAATCAATTTAAAGGTGTGAGTGTAAGCTAGGGAATAGATTGAACCAATTGAGTAACCATAAAGAGCAAAAAAATCAAATTGAAACTATTGAAGCAAAGTAGATATCTGGACGAAACCACAGTGAGCAAAATAGAACTTTACTCAATAAAGTATTTGATTTTTATTTGGTAACTTTACCATCTTATCAAAGAACGACAACTTATGTCTATCTTTTCTTTAAACTCTGGATAGTCACATATAGCTGACCATGAGTAAAACTGGTTGTCTCAATAATACATGGAATAATGTATCATTTGTAGTTATATTATTCTAGAATTCTTTTAGAAAATCAAGATTTTGTTAAACACATATGAGCTTAAATAAAAAATTGACTTTTCAAAGTCAAAATACCAACATCTATCTTCTATAATAAAAGAAATCAAGTTTTGGACACGTGTCATTCATTGAAGCCATCTATTTTTATAAATAATTAATATCAATTAATAGATAATTATACAATTAAATTTAATATAAATTTAAACAATTCATATAGTAGATAATATATAAAATATTTTAAAATAGAGTAAATTACAAAAATCGTCCTTTATGTATGTCACTTATTGCAAACCGTGTCCTTTGTCTTCAATAATTATAGAAAACGTACTCGATGTTTGCAAACCCTTGCAAGTTATGTCCTTTAGCCCTAACTCAGTTAATTTAGATGATTTATTTATTTTATTAAACTAAAATAGTTAAGAGTAGAATCTATTTCAAAAATGTTTAAAACGTGTTTCTTGGTTCTATACTTATATTTTCGTGTTCAATTCTCAACTCAAATACGGTAATCACTATATTTACGTGACATTTATAAAAACAATCACCGCAATCACCCCATCCATCGTATATCGAGTATATCCGTTAGTTCTTTTTAAGATATAAATTTTTATTAGATTCATTCAACCTGTGTAAAAAACGAGGTTTTTTAAAGATATAACATTTTTATTTTTTAATATACAAAATTACATTTATGCAACACGTGTAATACTCGAGGTTTTAAAAATATAACTTTTTTATTATGTAGTATATAAAATTAGATTTATTCAATACATATAATGCATAGGATTTATAAAAATATAACTTTTTATTGTTTGATATATAAAATTACATGTGTTCAACCCGTATAACACAGCCTCCCGCTTTAGTCTCCCTAACGGTCGAACTTAGTCTCGCTCCTCAGCTCGACGAGGTTATTAAAAATGTAACTTTTTTATTATTTAATATATAAAATTAAATTTACTCAACCCGTACAACACACAGGGTTCTTAAAGATATAACTTTTTTTATTATTTAATATATAAAATTACATTTATTCAACCAATGTAATAAACGAGATTTTTAAATATATATTGTTTTATTATTTGGTATATAAAATTGCATTTATTCAACCTGTGTAATAAACCAGATTTTTAAAGATATATTTTTTATTATTTGGTATATAAAATTGCATTTATTCAACCCTGTGTAATATAGGGGGTTCTAACCTAGTTCATAGTTAAACAAAACCTATCTAGAACAAAAATGAAGATTGTTAGACCATTGGGTATGGGGCTCGGCACTAGGCCGTCCCCTCCCATTTGGGTCGTCCTACAGTCTACACCACCCCCCTATGGGGCGTCTTGGCAAATCCGTCACAATTTGGACGCTGGAGACGGGCCAGAAAATTGAATGGGGTGGGCCCCCACTAAAGGTAACATGCAGCGATTATAAAAAAAAAAAAAAATTCACCCCACCACTATAAATTAAAGCCCTTTTCACCCCACTTTTTTACCAAACTACTCCCACTTTTCTCCCATTTTTATAAAAAAAACCTCTCCCAACCTTAAAATGTACCTTTAAATGTAACTTTAGGTTTTTTTAAGTGTGTTTTTTTATTTAAATGTAACTTTAGGTTGTTGTTTTTTTAGGTTTTATTTAAATGTAACTTTTTTACTTTTATTTACTTTGTTTTCATTAATTATTTAAATCAAATAAATAATAATAAAAAAATGGAGGAGGAGCATCCCCACACCCTTGGATAGTCTCCAAGGGGAGGGTCCTCCTCCCATGCTTACGTGACGCATATGTGGAGGATAGTCCCTTTGGAGACTATCCTCCCCATACCCAATAGTCTTAGTATACGCAAAGAATCACCACCTCAAATGATACTTTGACTTTTCCAAGTTAATACTAATTCTTTCATAGCTGAATAAAATCATTTTACAATCAACAATTTGAAGTCTACTATTATTATAACTAGGTGTAGTACCCGTGTGAGCACACAGGTAGCTTTAATAATCATCGAAATCAAATACTACAAAATAGATTATAATACATTATTTAAATTGCTTGCTTTTAGTTACATGCCATCCAAATTGCCCCACCGAAAGTTAATCATCATAGCCACCCAAGCTATTGTACAAATTGTGAATGGTTAAACATGAAGGCAAGGTCAGAAAGCATTACATGGTTAACAACCTAATATATAAATACATCTGAATAATAAAGTGCATAGTCACTTCGGATTCTTGGGTTCTTCGACAATGATTCATTATCAAATGCCATTAAGATGATATGAAACGACGTCTATTAATTAAAACCTACAACAAATGATACAATAAACGAAGGTTAAGAAACATATTTTAACAGTATGCATTCATTATAAAGAGAAAGAAAGAACACGTTTATGTAAAAACCAACAAAAAAAGTAACTCAGCAGTGGCTAGAAACACTGTTTTAACCCAACAGTGTTTCAAACACTGTTTTAACCCAACAGTAGTTTAAAACTCTGTTTTAACCCAAGAGTGGTTTCAAACCACTGCTTTAACAACAGTGTTTTGACTAAACAGTGTTTTCAAACACTGTTTTTAACCCAACAGAGTTTTCAAACACTGTTTTTAACCAACAGTGGCTTGAAACACTGTTTTAACCCAACAGTGGCTTGAAAACTGTTTTAACCCAACAGTGGTTTCAACCACTGTTTTAACCCAACAGTGGGTTAAAACTCTTTTTAACCCAAAAGTGGTTTCAAACCCAATAGTGGTTTAAAACTCTGTTTTAACCCAACACTGTTTTGACTCAACAGTGGCCCAAATAATTTTCATTTATTATATATAATAGACAACATATGCAATAAATAAAAACAATATAAAGATAACGGGGAACCAAAAGATTAAAGATGACTCCAAGTACATACTGGCATTGGTGACGAAACGTTTAATCTTATGTTTCTTATAGACGGCATTGACGACTTCCTTCGGGTTTAGGTTATGAATCCTACATTGTTGGATAATGTGTTCAACCTGAATTCATTCGATCATACAACACAAAATCATGATTAGAAGCATTGGCATGTTGATCATTAATCATACATCAATAGCAACAATAATAAACGTATAACACATTTACACCTAATTTTCCTTTTTCTTCAGTAAAGAGATTTAAATCAATCAAAATAGTTTCAATACATTAAGAAAAATAAAGATCTGAACTTATTTACACATTTTTGAATTTGGACTTATTTACACTTTTTTTGAAAGCCTAAAACGATTTAATGTAGTAATTAAATAAAAATATGAACAAACCAATAGCATCTTCGCAAGGTTATTAACCGCAGTAGCATTTTTGAAATTGGACTTATTTACACATTTTTGAAATTGGACTTATTTCTAAGCTAGAAGGTTTGTGCATAACCGCAGTAGCATCTTCGCAAAACTTCCGGAAAGCAGTTGCACACGCGTGTGAGCATAAAGGTTCTGACATACCAGCTGCAAAAAATAAACTGAAAACAATATATCAGTTAAGAGCATGAAGGAAGATAAAAACGTCTAAAATAATATAGTAAGTGCTACATTTATCCAATTTTAAAGAAGAATTTCCTTACAGCAATGGTCTGGCATCAGTTATGTAAGAAGACATCCACTTCGAATAGGAACCAATAACATCCGCAAGTGATCTATGTACCTAAAATAAACCCAACAAAAAGTATAATATAATATTCAGTTCTACATTATGGAGGTTTTTTTACATATTAAAACATTACTTGAATTAAAAACAGTAGTAAGTGACCTACAATAGACATAAAGCCTTTTGGTTCATATGATTCCCTGTCACACAAAATTGTCACCAAGTGCAAAACCATGGAGAGATCAAATGTTTGGCCTTCATGCAGTACTACATCAGCCACCTGTAACAAACAATGATTTTTTTTACTGAAGATATTTATCTAATGTTATACTACAATCTAGTAGAAGTAACTGACCACATTAAGCAAATAGAAACACACCTATGTTTTGTCTTTCGAAGCCGTATTCACCACAACCGAAACCTGCATATCAACAACCCAAATCACAAGTCAACACCAAATCAACAAAATTAAGTAATAACACATCTTATCTTTAAAAAAATACAATAATTTCACAAAAAGACCTTCAAAATGATGCAAATATCAGATATCATTGCGAGTTATGAAATGAGTGATGCGGGGTTACAATCTGGTGTCTAGGAAGCATCTGCCAAGAGAAAACTACAATATACAATCCTGCAAACGCTCTCTTCACAACTCCATCAACATGTATCAAATATCCACAAATCATAGTTTTCTAAATATAACATGCGTATGGCATTATAAAGATCCCAAACTTTCAATTTCATCATAATATGGTTTGACTTTTAAAAGTCAATGTACCTTGGTATAAATAGGGACAATCTCGTCTTTGAATAAAACTATTGATGCTGATGCTGGGTTTATTGATGCTGATGCCGGCGGTGTAATTAGTCATTTAACCAGAAAAGGTCTCCTAACCATCCTCTACACCAATAACAAAAGTTGGAGTACCTATTGTACCTGATACATCAACTGTCGGGGTTTCACTTAAAGCAACTGCTGATGTCAAAGAAGCATGGTAATGAAAGTATTGAACCTCAACCTACACAATATTAACACACATTATTGCACCCAAAAGAAAATGAATAAACAAATTCAAAATATAACACTATCAAGTATCAACAAACCTAAGAAAAACTAACAAAACCCTATTTAAACTAACAAAACTCTGTTTAAAAGAGTAAACCACTCTTTTAGTGGTTCAAAAGTGGTTTCAAAAAACTGTTTTAACCCAACAGTGGTTTCAAAAACTGTTTTATTTTCTAACATCTGTTTTAACCCGAAACACTGTTTCTAACATCTGTCTTAACCCAAAGCAGTGGTTTCACTTTATATAGGTCCACAAAACACTGTTTTAACCCAACAGTGGTTTCAAACATCTGTTTCATCCATCTGTTGACTTAAAGTCAACAGATGTATCAACCACTGTTTTATTTACTAACATCTATTCACACTAAACAGATGTTTCAAAACACTGTTTTAACCCAACAGTGGTTTCAAACATCTGTTCACACCAAACAGATGTTTCAAAACACTGTTTTAACCCAACAGTGGTTTCAAACATCTGTTGTCTCGGTTAAGGAGCTGAACAATATCATACCAGCTTCTTTCGAAATTAATAAACTTTTAACTGTCAATCACTAATTCAATTCAAAAATCTCAAATGACACTCTGAAATTACACCGAAAAACAAACGATTTAGTCTGAGATTGATTCAAAACGTTTGAGAAATTCAACAATTTCAAGTAACTATTTTTTGAGTCAATAGCCTTAAGCGTCAATATAACAATTTATGTAACTGAGTGAGCTATTTAAATAAAGCCACGTTTATCGTATGGCAGAGGGATCAAACAAACTTACCACTTTAGCGGCATCATGAGTAAACTCAATAAAAGAGCCAACCGCCCTGTTGAACGCATAAGCATTATATTAGCAATAAAATATTTAAAGTAAATCAAAATTAAGATAAGTTTCGTGTTTTGTGCATGTGTTTTATCACTACAGATTTTGATAAAAAATATTATTACTTGAGAGCAGCCAAGTCAGTGGATTATTGATAGTCTCATCTTGTACACACTTGAGTAGAAGAGCTTGTAAATCAGCAAAATATGGTCAAAACGAATCCCCAATTGTCTCGGTTAAGGAGCTGAACAATATCAATGCCACCTAGTATCATAAAAAACACAACTATTATAATATAAAATATATGATGCTGGATGGGTTAAAACTAAATCTAACAGTTTGGTTCTTATCAATGAATGGTTAATCTCTCATTTTCTTGATAGATGGGTTAAACCTATATCTTCTATAAACATGTGAAGGTTTTTACATGATTCTTGTAGTAAATGAGCGTTAAAAGTGGTGAATGATTGAAACTGCAAAAACCGATAAGACCTGGAACAAAAACCGCAATGCATACCTCCTCAACTGCAAAAACCGATAAGAACTCAACAATGGTTTGAAACTGGTTGGGCCTGTTGTCTTTAATAATAGCACTAACCATGAAAAGTGAGTCTGCTCTCATCTGAAGTACCTGTAAGCTCAATTGCTTTGGTGAATGATTGACGATCAGCTGCTTACTCCATATATTATTATCAGTTGTTGATGATGATGATGATGTAAGGTTAGTGACTTCTACACACAGAGAGCGCGAAATTAACATAAGCTCACACGACTCATTTGTATCATATGAGTTCTCAGACTACAATCCTTCACCTGAAAGGGTATGATGCAAAATATCCAGGTCAAGAAAGAATATTCATAGTTTCGGCTTAAGATCCCAAAAGAACCTAATACATGAATGAGACTATATATTTATAATCGTACCTTGAGGGCTGATAAAACGGATAAGAAATCTTTGCAAATCCTAAGCAAAGCTCTCTCTTTTGCAGACACTTTGGCAATTTCGGTCACCATTAAATTCACTTCTTCAACCTGAAAATCCACATCATGGGTTACCTCAAATAACACTTATACTTTTTATTTGTCTAAATGAAACTTTTTTCAACCTCAACCAACACTATAAAAAATTACAAGTACCTGTAAGCAAAGTCTGTTCATTGATGAAACCATTGCCTGCATCACATCGAGTGCAGAATTTATGGCATCTTTCATGCTTTGGAGGTCAGCCTAAATGAATCATAAAGTATTGATCTTGTGAGTTTTTGAAAGAAACTGATCTTATCAATGAATGGTTAATCGCTCATTTAAGCGAACCGAGCACGGTTCGCTTCAACTCGGTCATTGATCAATGAATGTTTGTTATTGCAGCACATGCTTAATCAATAGCATAGAACCTAAACATCTCGACGTGTATAACACCGAGCACGGTTCGCTTCAACTCGGTCAATCGAAATGCAATAATTTTCTTACAATCAATAAATAAACTCCAGCAAATACATTCAATAACAAACAGATAAATAAATACAAAAGAAAAGAAAGGCTAAGAGCGCGCGGTTAGCTTAGAATTGTCTAATATTTGAATGCGTTTGACTATTGAATATGGTTTTGAATAAGTGATTCATTCCATATTCATCATCTAGATCGTTCATCATCTCATTGGCAAACATCTTAACAGAACGTTTAAAGAACAATTACCTCTGAAGAACTTAGGCGCTGCTCCCAAGCTTTGAAAACTGATTTGACACTTCAAGGAACAGCCTTATTCAGTGCAGACACCTTTAAAACAAAATAAGTAAAGTATTGATCTTGTGAGTTTTTGAAAGAAACTGATCTTATCAATGAATGGTTAATCGCTCATTTAAGCGAACCGAGCACGGTTCGCTTCAACTGGGTCATTGATCAATGAATGTTTGTTATTGCAGCACATGCTTAATCAATAGCATAGAACCTAAACATCTCGACGTGTATAACACCGAGCATGGTTCGCTTCAACTTGGTCAATCGAAATGCAATAATTTTCTTACAATCAATAAATAAACTCCAGCAAATACGTTCAATAACAAACAGATAAATAAATACAAAAGAAAAGAAAGGCAAAGTAGCGCGCGGCTAGCTTAGAATTGTCTAATATTTGAATGAGTTTGGCTATTGAATATGGTTTTGAATAAGTGATTCATTCCATATTCATCATCTAGATCATTCATCATCTCATTGGCAAACATCTTAACAGAACGTTTAAAGAACAATTACCTCTGAAGAACTTAGGCGCTGCTCCCAAGCTTTGAAAACTGATTTGACACTTCCAGGAACAGCCTTATTCAGTGTAGACACCTTTAAAACAAAATAAGTAAAGTATTGATCTTGTGAGTTTTTGAAAGAAACTAATCTTATCAATGAATAGTTAATCGCTCATTTAAGCGAACCGAGCACGGTTCGCTTCAACTGGGTCATTGATCAATGAATGTTTGTTATTGCAGCACATGCTTAATCTATAGCATAGAACCTAAACATCTCGACGTGTATAACACCGAGCACGGTTCTCTTCAACTTGGTCAATCGAAATGCAATAATTTTCTTACAATCAATAAATAAACTCCAGCAAATACGTTCAATAACAAACAGATAAATAAATACAAAAGAAAAGAAAGGCAAAGTAGCGCGCGGCTAGCTTAGAATTGTCTAATATTTGAATGAGTTTGGCTATTGAATATGGTTTTGAATAAGTGATTCATTCCATATTCATCATCCAGATCATTTATCATCTCATTGGCAAACATCTTAACAGAACGTTTAAAGAACAATTACCTCTGAAGAACTTAGGCGCTGCTCCCAAGCTTTGAAAACTGATTTGACACTTCCAGGAACAGCCTCATTCAGTGCAGACACCTTTAAAACAAAATAAGTAAAGTATTAACCCAACAGTGGTTAAAACAAAATAAGTAAAGTATTAACCCAACAGTATTAACCCAACAAAATATGTAAAGTATTAACCCATCACCGCTACACCTAAAACCCTATTTAAACTAACAAAACTCTGTTTAAAAGAGTAAACCACTCTTTTAGTGGTTCAAAAGTGGTTTAAAAAAACTGTTTTAACCCAACAGTGGTTTCAAAAACTGTTTTATTTTCTAACATCTGTTTTAACCCGAAACACTGTTTCTAACATCTGTTTTAACCCAAAGCAGTGGTTTCACTTTATATAGGTCCACAAAACATTGTTTTAACCCAACAGTGGTTTCAAACATCTGTTTCATCCATCTGTTGACTTAAAGTCAACAGATGTATCAACCACTGTTTTATTTACTAACGTCTGTTCACACCAAACAGATGTTTCAAAACACTGTTTTAACCCAACAGTGGTTTCAAACATCTGTTGTCTCGGTTAAGGAGCTGAACAATATCATACCAGCTTCTTTCGAAATTAATAAACTTTTAACTGTCAATCACTAATTCAATTCAAAAATCTCAAATGACACTCCGAAATTACACCGAAAAACAAACGATTTAGTCTGAGATTGATTCAAAACGTTTGAGAAATTCAACAATTTCAAGTAACTATTTTTTGAGTCAATAGCCTTAAGCGTCAATATAACAATTTATGTAACTGAGTGAGCTATTTAAATAAAGCCATGTTTATCATATGGCAGAGGGATCAAACAAACTTACCACTTTAGCGGCATCATGAGTAAACTCAATAAAAGAGCCAACCGCCCAGTTGAACGCATAAGCATTATATTAGCAATAAAATATTTAAAGTAAATCAAAATTAAGATAAGTTTCGTCAAATGTCGTGTTAGATACCTAGTATAATACATGTGCACAAAAAATGACATATGAACCGTGACATCAATTATTTTAGAAAAATAAACAGCAAAATAGGGGATGGGTGTATCAAAATAGTTTATTTTTGTGTGGGTCGAATGGAAGCGGGTTGACCCGAATCCTCTTACTCCAACAAAAAGATCTTTCATTTTGACCTATTACCCAACGGTAACAATTTCAACAAAAATCAATGCTAATTAGGTTTAAATTAAAATCAGTCTGTTTGAAATCAAACTGCAACAATTAGCGATCAATAAAGGAACCGTAGTAACAGTTGCTAATGACCAGAAACTTACCCAATAAAGGAAAGATTATGTTGATTTAACTTCTTCAACCTTCATTATCGCCGATGACCAGCTTCTGTGCCTCCGTCTCTCGTCGTTCTTCCTCCGACAATTGCCCCTGCATATTCCAGAAACAAAAATCAACAAAAAAAATCAATGAAAAGCATAAGAGCTTCATTATAACCGGATGATGCGGTGCGCGTGTTGCTGCGCATGGCCTTTTTGTATAGTTTTTGATGCACCAGCACTGTCTCCACAATTGCAAATATAGATTTGAAACAGATGTTCATGTTGGTTTAGGGCCTGAGCAACTTTGAAGAGTTTGTCCGGTCCATCTACAAAAAAAAATATTTAAAGAAAGAAGTAACACCCAATACGAAGAAGTGAATGTGTAAACTATATCCAATATCCAACAACAATTCTATCCATATGTGGATTACTCTTTACCAAGCTCACAGATGGTTTATCATATGCAACTTGAGCGTAAATTAAAAGGTAGAAAAAACTTTCATTTTGATCGTTTACATCGATTCGTCTATGGCTATCCGCCTGAGCTAACCACCACCACCACCACCGCCGGACGTAATAAATCCCAAAGACTATCTCTTTCCTCTGTAATTCTACGGTTTAAGATCTGCGAAGAACTGTAACACCCCAAAAACGGGTTTGGTAATCAAACCACGTTAATATTACTGACGGGTAAAATACCGTTAGTGGTAAAAATTTACCCGGTAAATATTGGGATTTAAATAATTAATCCTAATAATAAATAAAAAGTGAATAAAAAGCTTTTAAGAAATAAAATGATAGAAGGCCCGAGTTAACGGGACCTGAAATAAACTTAGTCATAAATATTCTCGAACCCGCTAAATTAACTAGGAATATTTAACCTAGTTAATAAGTGGGAATATTGTTGAAAATAAGTAGGTTGTGGCCTACTTAATAACTAACCAAACACGAGGGACGAAAGCCGGGTAACTTGAAAATGGAATTATAAACTTAAAAATTAAACACAACAGACACACTAGGTGTGTGTGTGCGTGTTCTGGTCGTAACCCACAGGAGCCAGGGAGCTCAAACCCTAACATTCACTAATCTCACAAATTGAAGGATCAAACCAAGTCCAAATCGAAAATTGAGTATAGATTAGTGATCCTCATCACAAGGGGGTTACAAGGTATGTAAAATTTGGTGTTAATTCTCTGTTTGAAATTCTCATGAAATTGGGAAATCTGAAAATTGATGTTGCATGTTTGCTATTTGGGTAGAGTAGGGTTGATATGGTGTCTAGGAGTAAAACCTAGACAATAACATGCGAAATCATGGCTAATTTCTGAAAATCTCATGAACACATTGAAGGTGATTCATGGGTTTTGTGGGAAACTAGTAAACACTAGGGTTTAGAATGATTATTCTAGTGTAATACGGGTCATAGAAAGTGATTTCTGAAATGATGAAGTTTAAATGTTATATGAAAGCTTTATTATGTTAAATTTGGCTATATGACAAGTTATGAACTTGATAATGAATCATGTAAATTTCTGCCCATAAGGTGTTTGTTAAAATGCCTAAATGAAAGCTAAATATTGAAATTTCGAGTAAACGCACATTCGAATAATATGGCAAATTATGAGAAATATAAAACGGTAAGAGTTCTAAATATCATGATGATTTAGACTTAATTGTGTAAACCATGTGATTGAAAGTAGTTGACTTTGATAAGTTAAGTTAACTAATGATGAAGTCGAATAGTAGTTTCGACATAGAATCCGTAAGATGAAATAGTCATAATAATGATGACTAATCTAACCGTCTTACGAATCATGATGATAGTTTGACTCTTGACAAGCTAGATGGAGACTTGGGCAAGGAACTGGTCAAACGGTTCGTGTACGCGAAAAAGAGCATAACCGGATGAAAGGTAAGCAACGCTTACATCCTTTTTTGTAGAATATGCATTATTTTGTAAACTACAAATGCGATTAGTGTAATATCCGAATTAAGGGTTCCGACGCTATTAACATGAGTCGGAACAAACATAGATGATAAAAACCATGGGTTATGGTGAAA
This sequence comes from Helianthus tuberosus, assembly GCA_030545235.1. Classification (NCBI taxonomy): domain Eukaryota; kingdom Viridiplantae; phylum Streptophyta; class Magnoliopsida; order Asterales; family Asteraceae; genus Helianthus; species Helianthus tuberosus. Next base: position 105,452,446 of record CM060427.1, on the reverse strand, counting down.
AGAGGCGAAACGGTAATTTAGTCATGTAATGACTAATAACTAAGGAGTTTTCGTTAAGATCATTTTAAAGTGCAACTAATAACGAGAAAATGAGTAAAAATGGAAATTTAGTCAAATATCGACTAAAGCAACTTGTAGTTAAAAAGGGGCACCCGTAGCGTAAGCCAAATGGGTAAAAATATAAGAAAAGACTTTAAGAGAAAAAGGGGTCTAGTGGCAAAAATCCGAAATGGGTCGGATGAACAAATTGGTAATTAATAACCATGTATTGCTACTTACGAAAATGTTTGGTCTTATAGGCCAAACGGGTCAAATGGTGTGATAACACCATTTGACAATATCGACTAATGTGGTTGTCAAGTCTTGTGTTAACAGGACCGATTAGCAAATCGGATAATTGCGTCACCATTGATTGTGTGATAATGAAAACGAGGTATAAATAGGGTCTACTTGTTGATCCGGGCCAGGTACGCATAATTATATTGTAGATAAAAGTGCTATTTTGGTTGAATAATTGAAGAGAGAGTCCTTCGTCGTAAAAGGACCAAAATTGACCAAAACGCCCTTGTAGGCTAAATTGAACAAACATCCCTTAAAGGTTGTTTGGAAACGAATTTCATGATTAGATGAATACTTAGAATAAGTATAGAAGTGAAAGATGTAATAAGTTAGTCAAATGGCTCTAATTGAGTCTTTGCCGTAAAATAATAATCCGAGGGGTAAAACTTGGAGCATATTGATATACACATTAAATCCAACACACATATAGTTGTAATGTAAGATTACTTGATAAGAAATGTAGGAATAAGATGCTAGAAAAGAATGAAAGCGATTCCAAGCTTTTAAGTGCTTAAATACCCTTAACGAGTCAAAATAAGCATACGAGCGAAAACTGGTTTAAATGGTGTAATAAACCTATGATTAGAACCTAATATAGTAGGTAACATTAATTTGAAGAAGTGTATGAAATATAGGAATCAAATAAATACGTTTGTTTGATAAAATGCATAAACGGGTTAAAATTCGGTAAAAAGGTAACGAGTCGAAGGCTTAGAAGTCTCAAAATTTCTTATGTTGGATGTAGGATTTTAACTCCATAAGATGGAGGATTAAATTACGGACGCGTAGGATAAAGAATCGGGTAAAACGGATCAATAACGAAGAAGTTATGGCCGTTTCCGTGAAATCAGATCGTGCTGGGTATGTACAGCATCAGCTGAAGGCATAGGCTGTGAAAAACAGGGCTAGGCGTGACACCTAGGCCCTTGGCGTCACGTCTAGCCCCCTAACTCCGAAAATTGTTAATTTTTGTCATTTTTTACCCCTGTACTTGTTTGAACTTAATATTTGACTATCAAAACTAACTTTTAAGTTGGTTTTGATCATAGGTGAATTCCTAGAGTGCACGGATGAAGATCAAGCGACGAGCAAGAACCGAACACGATCACGAAATAAGCTTCCGCACTATGTATCGTTATTATGTTAAACGACGAACGTACACATGATATGTTGTATACTTTTTAAATTGTAAAAAGTTTTAATATACCCGTAATTTCCAATGCATATGTAATCTTAATTACATGACTGTTTTTCGTAAATGATACGTTAAACCTTAATTTATAAGAACGGGTGTTACAAGTTGGTATCAGAGCCTTGGTTTAAGAGATTCAAGTATGGTGGGAAAACTATGCTTGGACTTAAACCTTATGCTCTTGATAAAGATTAGTGTTCGGTTCGAGGCTTGATCGCAAATCCGGAAAGTACATGTATGTTAATAGTTTAGCATGCTAAAGTGTTGTAAACAACACATAGGGCTATCGTGTGATACACGTTACCCCAATTAAAATGATTGATATAGTTGACGAAAATACGCGCGTTGACGCGTATAGTAGAAAAAGCCTTGTATTATAATACGGGCGGTTATTGAAGTTGACGTTACTAACTTTTGTGAATGTTTTAATTGAAGGACACTCGCGTTTGAAGACGACGAGAGTCAAACGAATTGTGTATATGATGATGGAACGGTCCGAAGTATGACAAGAGGAGCATGCTCACCGAGGACTAAATCGCGTAACGACCGCGAACAAGGTTAATGGCAAGGAACGCCCGTCGGGGCAAACATTACCAGGTGCACATTTTAAATAATCACACAAATAGTAATATGCAACAAATAAGTAGAAATTGAAAGTTGCATATGTAGATTAAAAACTTGGAAAAACCCGAATAGAAAATGTATTCGGGATATTGTTTCCAAGAGAAAAAAATTTAGGCGTTACTTACATAGGGCGTGATGTGAAAACTATAAAAAGGTCATGTGTGTCATGTGTTAATCGCTTACTCTGGCCAAGTAAGTAGTGGCATATGATACCATGAACTTCTTATGGCGGACACGTTTACATCCGATGTAGTAAGGGCGGGGTGAATGGGACTAACTTAAAAGTACCCAAATGAATCAAATGAGCAAAATATTTGATAATAATGTAAACGCACACCCGGGTGATGGAAGCGTATTACATTAGGATGATGAGCCCGAGTGAAGGGACAAAGATTAATGTAAAAGGATTAAGGTATGCAATTGGGAGGGGTGTGCTTACACTCGAACCCGGAGAATGCAAATATGACTCTTAACGGGCCGATTTTGTAAAACACCAAATTTGAGAACAAAGTAGGAATATAAAAGCGAAACGAAGTCATAATGCATACCGTAAGGGTTGCAATAATGACTTCGGTAAAACACCCGGTTGGTGGGTAAGGATTTAAACGCATGCATAGACTGAGAAACAGGAACGCGAAATAGAAAGTCAAAAGACTCGGAATATGAGTCATGACTAAAAGATGACAAGAATTTTCGCAAACATAAATTTTGATAAAAAAATTACGTTCGACTAGTTAAAAGTCGAACAGGTCGAACAAAGAATGAAATTTGACGTTCACCAGTGATGAAATTTCACACGAACAAGTCAAACGAATTAAATAAATGATGACGCTTGCTAATGTAAGTAGGCGCGGACTGAATAAGTAAAAGTGTGAGATGTTAACTAACCTATGTAAAGGGTTATGGGCGTTAAGAACGTTAAGATAAAAGAACCCGGGTAATGGGTTGTATAGAAGTATAAGTATGAACCGGGAAACGGTAAGCGTAGAACAAACTGACGCGTAAATAACGTCAGAAGTCATAAAGTCGGAGGATTAGTCCGGAAGTAAACAAATGAATCCTTAGACTACGGTCAAGGTCAATTGAAGTTCAAGAGCGAAAATAAATGATTCCAAACATAATAAGAGATGCCTTGAAGCTATATAAGTATATATACATTTGAATATAGACAAGAATAAAAGATGATCTACGGGATCATCATAACCTACGGGATTAAACACGGTGTTAAGGTCTACGGGACCAAAAAGACCCTCGGGTCATAAAGAGAAGGAAACGAGTTGTTAATGTCTCACCTTAAAAAGGTGAAAAATTTAAAGAAATAGCCTATGAGGCTAAGTGAAAGAACCTACCGGTCAATAGTGTAAAGCAAGGGAACTAGTTATGATTCCCCGCGTAAAATGAGAACGGAAAAGAATAAATTATGGGTTGTCAATTTCCTTAATATGAGTATTTGACATAGTTAAAAGGAAAAACGTTAAACTAAAATTCAGTTTTAGTAAGAAACAACGTTTTAACAAATATGAATACTATAAGACGAATTTGGAAATAACAAATATCAAAGAGTATGAGTCTTAACATCGATAGGTGCGAGACGATACATTCGAAAAGACGAAGTATGGTAAAGGAATGTTGATATAAATTAAACATGACGTGACACGATCACGGCCAAGAAATGCAATGTGAAATGGAATCACATTATAACCAAGCGAGCGGTAAAAAGTAACTGGACTAATAAGTCTAGTTAGTGAGACCGGTTAAGGTCATTTAAGTAAATTTGGTTGTTTGTAAGCGGTGGATTCGGTATAACTGAACCGAATAAATGAATTTGAAAACAAAAGAAATTGTTGCTAAAAGTGAAAGATTTCACTAAAGACCTTTAAACGGGTCAAAGTAACGGATCCATAAAGGATTCGATAGTATATGAAAGTGATGAATATCGCTAAGTAACTAAACTAGTGGAAATAATGAGATTATGTTATTTCGAGTTGCACTATGTCGTAGGAGATATGTAGACGAATAATAACCAAAAGGATGTTACCATATTTCCTGGTAATACTAACAATTGGATAAAAGTATAAATAATGTTTAAAAGAATTATCGGCTCAAATACATTGAGTTAAAACTCAATGAATTATGTAAGAAAAGGTTTCGAGGACGAAACCTCTTTAAGGGGGTAGACTTGTAACACCCCAAAAACGGGTTTGGTAATCAAACCACGTTAATATTACTGACGGGTAAAATACCGTTAGTGGTAAAAATTTACCCGGTAAATATTGGGATTTAAATAATTAATCCTAATAATAAATAAAAAGTGAATAAAAAGCTTTTAAGAAATAAAATGATAGAAGGCCCGAGTTAACGGGACCTGAAATAAACTTAGTCATAAATATTCTCGAACCCGCTAAATTAACTAGGAATATTTAACCTAGTTAATAAGTGGGAATATTGTTGAAAATAAGTAGGTTGTGGCCTACTTAATAACTAACCAAACACGAGGGACGAAAGCCGGGTAACTTGAAAATGGAATTATAAACTTAAAAATTAAACACAACAGACACACTAGGTGTGTGTGTGCGTGTTCTGGTCGTAACCCACAGGAGCCAGGGAGCTCAAACCCTAACATTCACTAATCTCACAAATTGAAGGATCAAACCAAGTCCAAATCGAAAATTGAGTATAGATTAGTGATCCTCATCACAAGGGGGTTACAAGGTATGTAAAATTTGGTGTTAATTCTCTGTTTGAAATTCTCATGAAATTGGGAAATCTGAAAATTGATGTTGCATGTTTGCTATTTGGGTAGAGTAGGGTTGATATGGTGTCTAGGAGTAAAACCTAGACAATAACATGCGAAATCATGGCTAATTTCTGAAAATCTCATGAACACATTGAAGGTGATTCATGGGTTTTGTGGGAAACTAGTAAACACTAGGGTTTAGAATGATTATTCTAGTGTAATACGGGTCATAGAAAGTGATTTCTGAAATGATGAAGTTTAAATGTTATATGAAAGCTTTATTATGTTAAATTTGGCTATATGACAAGTTATGAACTTGATAATGAATCATGTAAATTTCTGCCCATAAGGTGTTTGTTAAAATGCCTAAATGAAAGCTAAATATTGAAATTTCGAGTAAACGCACATTCGAATAATATGGCAAATTATGAGAAATATAAAACGGTAAGAGTTCTAAATATCATGATGATTTAGACTTAATTGTGTAAACCATGTGATTGAAAGTAGTTGACTTTGATAAGTTAAGTTAACTAATGATGAAGTCGAATAGTAGTTTCGACATAGAATCCGTAAGATGAAATAGTCATAATAATGATGACTAATCTAACCGTCTTACGAATCATGATGATAGTTTGACTCTTGACAAGCTAGATGGAGACTTGGGCAAGGAACTGGTCAAACGGTTCGTGTACGCGAAAAAGAGCATAACCGGATGAAAGGTAAGCAACGCTTACATCCTTTTTTGTAGAATATGCATTATTTTGTAAACTACAAATGCGATTAGTGTAATATCCGAATTAAGGGTTCCGACGCTATTAACATGAGTCGGAACAAACATAAATGATAAAAATCATGGGTTATGGTGAAAAGAGGCGAAACGGTAATTTAGTCATGTAATGACTAATAACTAAGGAGTTTTCGTTAAGATCATTTTAAAGTGCAACTAATAACGAGAAAATGAGTAAAAATGGAAATTTAGTCAAGTATCGACTAAAGCAACTTGTAGTTAAAAAGGAGCACCCGTAGCGTAAGCCGAATGGGTAAAAATATAAGAAAAGACTTTAAGAGAAAAAGGGGTCTAGTGGCAAAAATCCGAAATGGGTCGGATGAACAAATTGGTAATTAATAACCATGTATTGCTACTTACGAAAATGTTTGGTCTTATAGGCCAAACGGGTCAAATGGTGTGATAACACCATTTGACAATATCGACTAATGTGGTTGTCAAGTCTTGTGTTAACAGGGCCGATTAGCAAATCGGATAATTGCGTCACCATTGATTGTGTGATAATGAAAACGAGGTATAAATAGGGTCTACTTGTTGATCCGGGCCAGGTACGCATAATTATATTGTAGATAAAAGTGCTATTTTGGTTGAATAATTGAAGAGAGAGTCCTTCGTCGTAAAATGACCAAAATTGACCAAAACGCCCTTGTAGGCTAAATTGAACAAACAGCCCTTAAAGGTTGTTTGGAAACAAATTTCATGATTAGATGAATACTTAGAATAAGTATAGAAGTGAAAGATGTAATAAGTTAGTCAAATGGCTCTAATTGAGTCTTTGCCGTAAAATAATAATCCGAGGGGTAAAACTTGGAGCATATTGATATACACATTAAATCCAACACACATATAGTTGTAGTGGAAGATTACTTGATAAGAAATGTAGGAATAAAATGCTAGAAAAGAATGAAAGCGATTCCAAGCTTTTAAGTGCTTAAATACCCTTAACGGTTCAAAATAAGCATACGAGCGAAAACGGGTTTAAATGGTGTAATAAACCTATGATTAGAACCTAATATAGTAGGTAACATTAATTTGAAGAAGTGTATGAAATATAGGAATCAAATAAATACATTTGTTTGATAAAATGCATAAACGGGTTAAAATTCGGTAAAAAGGTAACGAGTCGAAGGCTTAGAAGTCTCAAAATTTCTTATGTTGGATGTAGGATTTTAACTCCATAAGATGTAGGATTAAATTACGGACGCGTAGGAAAAAGAATCAGGTAAAACGGATCAATAACGAAGAAGTTATGGCCGTTTCCGTGAAATCAGATCGTGATGGGTATGTACAGCATCAGCTGAAGGCATAGGCTGTGAAAAACAGGGCTAGGCGTGACACCTAGGCCCTTGGCGTCACGTCTAGCCCCCTAACTCCGAAAATTGTTAATTTTTGTCATTTTTTACCCCTGTACTTGTTTGAACTTAATATTTGACTATCAAAACTAACTTTTAAGTTGGTTTTGATCATAGGTGAATGCCAAGAGTGGACGGATGAAGATCAAGCTACGAGCAAGAACCGAACACGATCACGAAATAAGCTTCCGCACTATGTATCGTTATTATGTTAAACGACGAACGTACACATGATATGTTGTATACTTTTTAAAATGTAAAAAGTTTTAATAAACCCATAATTTCCAATGCATATGTAATCTTAATTACATGACTGTTTTTCGTAAATGATACGTTAAACCTTAATTTATAAGAACGGGTGTTACAAGAACCACCTCAGGCCTTTCTCCTCTAACCACCGTTGTACTTGCATGTATATTAAGCAAAACATGTTATTTTTATACATATTGACAGGCTACAATATATCAACAACTGTGAGTAATTAGCTTGGTATTTCTTTTTATTGTTTTTTTTTTCTATTAGAAATCAAAAAGTATACTTTCATAAAGTAGTGTCACAGATATCTTAAGAAGCAAAACAAAACATGTTTCAAGAGTTTATATCAAGTTTCTTGGAAATTATTTATTATGAGTTATGTATCGACTTAAAACTTGTGAGCTAAAATTTAGTACCAGATGACCACAATAGTATCTCAGTGTTATTCAAAATCATATATATTAGTTACATCCCGTGATCCCGATATCCGATAGTCAACCTTATTCCATATCTGATTTGTAACAGCAGTTGTAAACTCAAAAACAACATGAACATTATCATCAGCACATATATGATTAGTATACTGCCATCTACGTTAAAACTACAATTGTTCATGCTTTAAAACAAATCAATTGGGTATAACAAAATGGGAAAGCAAATTTAATTAGTATACTGCCATCTACGTTAAACCTGATGATAAGATCAAAACGACCACAAAAAAACACTAAACCAATTAAAACATACTCATAACTTTAATCAACAACAAAAAATTTTACTAAACTGTAATTTTAAGACATCAATCCCTCAAGTCAACTAATTTCATGTTATTCAAGAAAAAAAGTTAAAGTAACAAAAAATAAAAGCACCGCAAAGAAAGACAATTTTACCCAGTTCGTCGGAGATTCATCCATAAAATCCCAAACCACCGTGAACTACTTTCATCAGAGGCCCTAGAATCAGAACAAAATGAAAAGATATACTATTAAATAAGTTTGCTATTTCATGGTTTAAATCACATGAAGTTACCTATGATTTGCGAAGAAGATTTGAGAGATGAAATCAAAGAATCGAATGGCCATGAAGTCAAATCCGATTTGTGAACAGGACTCACAAACGGAGGGATGAGTCTTGAGAAGCTTCTTCAAACAAAAGTGTTGAGTGTTAGGGCTTTGAGAGAGAGAGAGAGAGAGAGAGAGCTGAGAATTGATAAAGGAGAAGCCATTGAGCGGGCCTTTTTTTTTCTCTGGTTCTCTCTGCAGATCGATTGAGGGTTAGGGTTTGTGAAATGGGATTGAAGAAGATAGAGATAGACGAAAGTGAATTTTAGAGAGAGATTACCCTTTTTATACGTCTGTTGTTTAAATTTTGAATCTGGAGCCATGTTTAAATTTTGAAACTGGAGCCAAAATTTTGAATGGGCAATAGTTTGATGCAGAGTTTAGAAGGGCAGCGGTTTGATGTAATCCAAAATTTTGAATGGGCAGTAGTTTGGAAGGGCAGTGGTTTGTGACTTGAAAAAGGTGAATGTGTGCCATGTTTTAATTTTAAAGTCTTTTGATAAATGGGATTTATGACACCAGCATATCCTAGATGGCATACCTTAGGAGTTGACACATAGGCAGATTTACATCAGCCAATCTTCTCTTATTATAGATAGTATAGATACCGAAGAATGTTAATTATAGTTCCATTAAGATAAAGTCAGTTATTTTTATAATAAAGATTATAACCTTAATGGAAGCTCTTTGTAAAACATAGATTTGTCATATGGATAATAGAAACTCATGATGGAGAATAACTGAATGTTTAAAAGATAAAACAAAATAGTCGGCAAGGAATACAAAATATTTTAATTTTTATTGATGATATTCAATATGATAAATATGTAAATTTTGATTTGAAACTTTTTGGATAGAATTTGAAAACTGATATAGTGATCTCCTAATCTCTTATATTAGTGGAAGCAATTAAATTATATTAATAAATTTAGAAATTACTTTGGTGATCTCCTAGATTACTGAAAGTTTTAAATTAAATAAATAAATCTAATTTTTAGTGAGAATTGTTAAGAAAATGACACGTAGAAAAAAAATAAGTAAAAAGTGAAAAGTATACTTTATTTTTGTTTATTATTATAGAGATTTCATATATGTTATTTTTTTTTTTCAAATTCAATCTCTATTATGTTAATTTTTTTTGGGTCCGACTCATTTTAAAAAAATTCTCAATAAATTAGCATACAATTCATGCTCGCATATAACCTAGTTCTTTTGCCATCAACCAAATGAAGCCTTTGTGAAATAAAAAATAGACAAAATTGCACAAATCAACCTTTATGTTATACCTAAACTGCACTTTATACCTTTCACTATGAAATCGGCCAAACCCAACCTTTATCTTCATGTTTTGTTACATTTATAACCTTTATAACTAACGTCGTCTAAAAACTCAGTTAAGTTACCTCACATGCTTTGCATGTGAGGGTATCATGGTCTTTTCACCAACCTTTTATAACATAAAGGTTGATTTGTGAAATTTTGTCTCATTATTATTATTATTATTATTATTATTATAAATAACTTTCAGAAACTGTTTGTAAAAATACTAATAATGATTTTAGAAAACATTTTTTTAAATAATAAAAAATGGTATTATTTATTAATTATACTAAAATGTTTAAAAAACGTTTTTTTTTAATCCTTAATTCTTGTTTTACCAAATAACCAAATCCTTGTCCAACAAATAAAAAAAATGTTATTATTTATTAATTACAAATTTATAATACAACCTTTAAAAATATTATTTTTAGAAAATCCTTAATTCTTGTTTCTACGAAACTAGTTTTATACTGGCGAACCCGAATCTTTGGTGAATCAATCAAGGTGGGTGTTCATCTATGTAATTTATATCAGAAAACAAACGAACTTGGTAACAATTTGGTTTTCGGTAAAATCTATGTTTAAGCAAAAAAGAGAGAAAAAGAACCATAAATAATTTTGTTGATTGGATCGATATTCGATAGCTATTAATTTTAAGGAATATAAATATGCTATGCTTTTTTACGAACGTATTTTTATCTCGATATAATAATTAATAAATAATAACATTTTTTATTTTTTGTTGGACAAGGATTTGGTTATTTTGTAAAACAAGAATTAAGGATTTTTTAAAACGTTTTTTAAACGTTGGCGTGTAATTAATAAATAATAACATTTTTTTATTATTTAAAAAATGTTTTCTAAAACCATTACTAGTCTTTCTTACAAACAGTTTATGAAAGTTATTTTTTATAATAATAATAATAGTTAATAATAATGAGACAAAATTTCACAAATCAACCTTTATGTTATAAAAGGTTGGTGAAAAGACCATGATACCCTCACATGCAAAGCATGTGAGGTAACTTAACTGAGTTTTTAGACGGCATTAGTTCTAAAGGTTATAAATGTAACAAAACATGAAGGTAAATGTTGGGTTTGGCCGATTTCATAGTGAAAGGTATAAAGTGCAGTTTAGGTATAACATAAAGGTTGATTTTTGCAATTTAGTCTAAAAAATAATGAATCTTTGAAAAAACGGTTTTGCAAAAACTAACATAACAAAGCAATATCATAGACAGAAATGATTATATGCTTAAGTTATATAGATAACAAAATCAACTGAAATAGCACATAACACATAGAAATAGTAACCACAAATCATGCGTTTGATGGTCCAACTACTTAGTTATGAAACAACATCTTCATCAAAACCTCAAAAGAAATTGACCTAACTTGCTCCATGAAAGAAAATGGTCCTTAGACATCAAAATTCAATCTCACCATATCCTGCACAATTAAACCATTACATAAAGATGTTTGAAATGACATGATGGGGACATTGTTATGTGAAAGAAACAACTAAAAAGTTACTCTATGGAATAGAAATTACAACAGATTGTCCATGAGGACGACCCATGAAGGATTTCTAAAACCATAAGAGTATTAAGCTATGCACTTATAGCAGTCCAAAATCAAATTGCGGTACGTAAAGGTTTGCTATATGATATATAGGTAATAGTGGTGCTATAGGGGTAACTTTTATATCATGCATAATTTATGTATGTATATATACACATATATATTTGAAAAATATTAATAATAATATCAAAATTCATAGTAATATCATGCAAGGTATTAGTAGTAATATCAAAATCCAAAACATGAACTAAGGAAGTCCAACAATTTAGAGATTTAGGTTTAATTTTGTTGAACAATGAGTTGATGAAGAACTAGAGACCAGCAAATGAAGACTTTTGGCCTCGATTTAGGTTTGATTTTTGTTGTATTTCAAACAAAAAGTTGATTAATGCCCGCTAATAGTGGAACCGCTATAAGGGACCGTTATATGTTTGTATGTCCGCTAAGCGCTATAGCACGCTATTGACTGCATCGGTATTAACTTTAACTTCCAATAGCAAAATAACATATCGAATACTCATAGATTTATGAAAGTATCAGCCACGTCAAAAAGGTATAAACAACGAAACTTACAATAAGATGCTATCGTCCACATCTGGTTATCAGTGTTGTCCCATTTCCAGAAAACAATGACTGTACCATAAAGATCAGTGTTATGTGCAGTAAGATTAAGATGTATGTTATCGGCTGCCCGCACAGCCCGATAACCATCACCCAAGTTCCTGCCCATACTCCAAAGTACAGACTTCTCAACTACATTACGATTATACTCCCTTAGCTTAACCTGAATTAGAAAAAAAAATATGTAAGACATACCTATTAGATAGTATTATCAGATTAGGGTTTATTAGTACAGGATTATTAGATTAGTTAGGGTTTTGTTATGATGTGTATATACTATTCAATAAAATCACTCAGTATTTAACAATACATGCAATAACTGATAACATAGGATACCATACCGGGTACTTGACACCAATCGCGTGATTAAGCGCTTCACCAGTGGCTTTGTTTATTAATGCAAAACAAGAATACCCCTCTTCATCGATATCGGTGCTAAATTTCTCATCTTTAATCCATTGCTGTTTGGTATTAAAAAAAACTAGCGTAATAGTTAACAAAAATACTAAGAAAATGAGTATAAGAAAGTGAACACCAATAGTTACCTGATGAGAATCAGAGGGGTTAGTTGGTGCAAGGATGACTTTACCCTCACAGATGGAGAGAGAGTGATCGGTTTTGTCTTTGCAATAAACCCGATGTGTGGATTTAGTGTTCAAATATGTTTCCGGCTGAGGCATGTGGGTCGTACGCTGCTGGCTGTGATCACCACCAGAAAGATTGTGCGGTGGTGGCGGATGGAAGTGACAAAAACAATGGTAAAACCAAATTCCTCGACAACCACCAAACTCATGGGGATGGGGTGGAGGTCCTTCAAGCTGCTGGCTGTGATCATCAGGTGCTGATGAATGATGCAGGTTGCGACAAAAACAATACATGGTTACTTAATTCTTCGTTACAAAATTCTAGTGAGTAAAATAAAGGCTCTCACTATCTAGACACTCGCTTTGCCTATCTGCACACTTAGGGTTTATATACGCTGCGTATTGACCAATACGCAGCGTATAGGGTTAACCCTATATGCTGCGTATTGGTCAATACGCAGCGTATATAGACCATAGATCTCAGTGCCTGATTACCAATCATTGCACAGAAAACAAAGTTCCTATACGCTGCGTATTGGTCAATACGCAGCGTATATAAAACTGATGCAAATTTGGGGTCATTTAGGTAGGTTTGAAGTGTAATTTTTTTCCCAGGTTTATATAAGCTGCGTATTGAGCAATACGTAGCTTATAAACAGGGACCATTTTTGTAAATTTATGAAACTTCAGGGACCATATTTGTCAGTTTTCGAAACTTTAGGGACCTTTTTTGTCAGTTTTCGAAATTCCAGGGACCATTTGTATAAATTTACGAAATCTCAGGGGCCATTTTTGTAAAAATATCAAAAAAGAGGTAAAAGGGGGTCTTCATTTAAGAACCGGCCCTTGCATGACTCGAACCCATGACCTCTCGTTTAGAACCGCAACGCCTTAACCAGTTTATCCTCTGTCCAGAGCTGTTAGAATATGAAACTTAATTACATATATACACTAGTTAAGTTATACGCTGCGTATTGATCAATACGCAGCGTATGTTAATGGTAGGGACACAACCAGACAGTCAAACCTAGTACCATGGTCAAATCAGTCTGACATAGGGTTCGTAGTGGTCAATACGCATCGTATAGATGTAACCCTATACGCTGCGTAGTGGTCAATACGCAGCGTATGTCAGACTGATTTGACATCGATACGATGTTGTCCAGGCACGTGAATAAAGTAATACGGGGAGTAGAGGGCAATACGCTGCCTATTGAACTGTCACGTGAAAGTCTATTTATCCATCTGTTCACAATTCGAATTCACTGCCTACTGCTTTCTTTTTCATCTTCTTCTTCAGTAAGCAATTTACACATCATTTGTTCCGTTTTTTGTTCAATCTGGTTAAAATGTCATCATTTTGGACCGATAATTATTTCGGTAAGCGCTATTCTAACGACACATGGGGAGCAAATGCTGCCAAGGAGGAGGAGGAGGTTGTGTCTGGAGTCCCCGTTGATCAAAAAACACAGTTGCCAGACTTGAACAAGACTCCCACTCCACCTGTTGATGAACCAAATTACCCGGCGCATCAAGTGTATCCAGATTACGGATACGGGTATAAATCTCCGTACGTGCAACAAAGTGGATACGGTGCTGAGAATGCACCTGTTGATGAAACATATTACCCGACGCAGCAATCGTATCCGGGTTACGGGGTATACGGGGATGAAGGTGGATACGGGGGTGAAGGTGGTTACAGTGGATACGGTAGATATGGGGGTGAAGGTGGTTACAGTGGATACGGGGGTGAGGGTGGATACGGGGGTGAAGGTGGTTACAGTGGATACGGGGGTGAGGGTGGTTACAGTGGATACGATAGATATGGGGGTGAAGGTGGTTACAGTGGATACGTGGGTGAAGGTGGATACAGTGGATACGATAGATATGGGGGTGAAGGTGGTTACAGTGGATACGTGGGTGAAGGTGGATACAGTGGATACGATACATCACTTTATGAACCATCTACCCCGGGCAATCCGTTTCAAATACGCAGCGTATAGCGTTTATATACGCTGCGTATTGACCAATACGCAGCGTATAGGGTTAACCCTATATGCTGCGTATTGGTCAATACGCAGCGTATATAGACCATAGATCTCAGTGCCTGATTACCAATCATTGCACAGAAAACAAAGTTCCTATACGCTGCGTATTGGTCAATACGCAGCGTATATAAAACTGATGCAAATTTGGGGTCATTTAGGTAGGTTTGAAGTGTAATTTTTTCCCAGGTTTATATAAGCTGCGTATTGAGCAATACGTAGCTTATAAACAGGGACCATTTTTGTAAATTTATGAAACTTCAGGGACCATATTTGTCAGTTTTCGAAACTTTAGGGACCTTTTTTGTCAGTTTTCGAAATTCCAGGGACCATTTGTATAAATTTATGAAATCTCAGGGGCCATTTTTGTAAAAATATCAAAAAAGAGGTAAAAGGGGGTCTTCATTTAAGAACCGGCCCTTGCATGACTCGAACCCATGACCTCTCGTTTAGAACCGCAACGCCTTAACCAGTTTATCCTCTGTCCAGAGCTGTTAGAATATGAAACTTAATTACATATATACACTAGTTAAGTTATACGCTGCGTATTGATCAATACGCAGCGTATGTTAATGGTAGGGACACAACCAGACAGTCAAACCTAGTACCATGGTCAAATCAGTCTGACATAGGGTCCGTAGTGGTCAATACGCATCGTATAGATGTAACCCTATACGCTGCGTAGTGGTCAATACGCAGCGTATGTCAGACTGATTTGACATCGATACGATGTTGTCCAGGCACGTGAATAAAGTAATACGGGGAGTAGAGGGCAATACGCTGCCTATTGAACTGTCACGTGAAAGTCTATTTATCCATCTGTTCACAATTCGAATTCACTGCCTACTGCTTTCTTTTTCATCTTCTTCTTCAGTAAGCAATTTACACATCATTTGTTCCGTTTTTTGTTCAATCTGGTTAAAATGTCATCATTTTGGACCGATAATTATTTCGGTAAGCGCTATTCTAACGACACATGGGGAGCAAATGCTGCCAAGGAGGAGGAGGAGGTTGTGTCTGGAGTCCCCGTTGATCAAAAAACACAGTTGCCAGACTTGAACAAGACTCCCACTCCACCTGTTGATGAACCAAATTACCCGGCGCATCAAGTGTATCCAGATTACGGATACGGGTATGAATCTCCGTACGTGCAACAAAGTGGATACGGTGCTGAGAATGCACCTGTTGATGAAACATATTACCCGACGCAGCAATCGTATCCGGGTTACGGGGTATACGGGGATGAAGGTGGATACGGGGGTGAAGGTGGTTACAGTGGATACGGTAGATATGGGGGTGAAGGTGGTTACAGTGGATACGGGGGTGAGGGTGGATACGGGGGTGAAAGTGGTTACAGTGGATACGGGGGTGAGGGTGGTTACAGTGGATACGATAGATATGGGGGTGAAGGTGGTTACAGTGGATACGTGGGTGAAGGTGGATACTGTGGATACGATAGATATGGGGGTGAAGGTGGTTACAGTGGATACGTGGGTGAAGGTGGATACAGTGGATACGATACATCACTTTATGAACCATCTACCCCGGGCAATCCGTTTCAAATAAATGAGGTATCACATTATTATTGTTATTATTATTATTATTGTTATTATTATTATTATTATTGTTATTATTGTTAATATTATTATTGTTATTATTGTTATTATTATTATTGTTATTATTGTTATTATTGTTATTATTATTATTATTGTTATTATTGTTATTATTATTATTATTGTTATTATTGTTATTATTATTATTATTGTTATTATTTTTATTGTTATTATTATTATTGTTATTATTGTTATTATTGTTATTATTATTATTATTATTGTTATTATTGTTATTAACGTAACTTTTTTTTAGCGTTTCATGTCTCTAACTGATTTGAAGAATTGGGTACAAGAAACGGGAAAGAAGTATGGTTACGTAATTGTTACCCGCCGATCAAAAAATTTTGGCGGTACTACTGGGATGGTATGGCTTGTGTGCGACCGTAGTGGTGAGCACCGTAGTAAAGCAACAGTTAGGAAAGCAGGTAGCAAAAAAATCGGTTGCCCATTTTCATTACTCGCCATCCGGGACGTGACGAATGACACGTGGGAGTTAAAAGTGGACTGTGCGAACCATAACCATGAACCTACGACGAGTCTGTTGGGCCACGCTTTTGTGCGAAGATTTACTAAAGCCGAATACAAGCTAGTGGAGCAGCTAACTGCTCAAAACATGGAGCCACGTATCATATTTCAAACCCTAAGAAAGCAGTTCCCCGACAGCCTGCACGTTCAGAAAGACGTGCAAAATGCGGTACAAAAAATTAGAGCGACAATAGCGGACGGAAAGAATCCTATTCAGGCACTGGAAAGCCTGCTGTACGACCACCGATTCATTTACGACACCCGACAGGAACCCAAAACAGATGTCGTAACAGAGATTTTCTTTGTTCATCCTTATTCAATCACTATGTGGCGTGCATTCCCGCACGTGATGTTGATCGACGCGACCTATAAAACAAACCTCTACAACATGCCATTTGTCCAGGTTGTGGGTATGACGTCGACCGCGAAGTCTTTTTGTATAGCACATGCCGTTATTTGTAAAGAACGAAGGGGTAACTACGTGTGGGTGCTTGAGCGGATCAAGTCAATATTGCATGAATGTATGATGCCGCGTGTGATAGTCACGGATAGGGAGCTTGCCCTAATTAAAGCGTGTTCTAAAGTATTCCCGAACGCAACCAGGCTTCTATGCCACTTTCACATCCAACAAAATATAGCTAGAAATTGCAAGAAAGGGTTCGATAAAGAAGATTGGGGGAAATTTATGTCGTACTGGAATAGATTGTGCGAATCTTCATCAGAGCCCATGTACAAGTACAACTTGGAGAAAATGTATAACCGACTCGTGGTTGCCAACCGAGAAAGTAAGTGTTCCTTCAACAAACGACTCACCCAATCTATTATATTTTACACACGCTTTTACATTTCTTTATTTTATTTTTGCAGGTGTCTATGATTACCTCTACGAAAACTGGCTCAAAGACTATAAAGAAATGTTCGTTTATGCGTGGACCGATAAGTGTCGCAACTTTGGTCAGCGCACCACCAACAGAGTTGAGAGCCAGCACGCAAATTTAAAAAGATACATTACGCGCGGGAGTTCATTGGAGCGAATAGCAAGATGCGTCATTGATATAGTTGAAACTCAGTACGATGAAATACAAAAAAGTTTCACTGAGAGCATCGAAAAAACGATGAACCACCACAGAAAACGAATGTTGGACAACCTACGTGGAAAGGTTTCCCATGAAGCACTTGATTTGCTGGAAAAAGAGCTACTGAGGAAGATGGAGGTGTTGCGGAAACTTAACGCATCATGTGGTTGCCATATGTGGCTCAGCAATGGATTGCCGTGTGCTTGTAGGCTGGAAAACTACAAACAGACAGGTAAAAAATATTAAAACTACAAACCTTTTGTTATTTTGTACGATTTAGCTGTTTCTCACACCGTATTAACTTAACTGTGCAGGGCGTATTATACAACTCGACGACATAGATGTATTCTGGCGTAAGCTTGACTTGCTCCCGTGTAAACTGGTAGACGAGGAGGTCGATGTTGTAGCAGAGCTAAATAATGTGCGGCAACATTTAGAGGCGCAGTCCCCCGTTCAGCAAAAGAGTTTGCTTTCAAAGATAAAAGCGGTCTTCAACCCGAAATCGTCAACCAAGAAACCACCGATCGTCCAGCAAAATACTCGCGGTCGGCCTACATTAAAGAAAGTACAAGAAAGGCTAGATGAAGCTGCGAGGTTAGACGAAGCTGCGAGACACAGCTCCTATGGCGAGGACAGCAACGTATATACCGCTTCCCCCAAACATAGGTACGATTTACCCCGACACAGCTCATACGTACCGTCAGAGGGCTCTCGTGGAACTGGTTCGGTTAGAAAGTCTGAAAAAACCTAAAACGCAATGAAACAGTTCAACGAGTTATAAAAAGAAGGAGACGCGGGATGATAACGGTTTTCCATTAATGAAGGGGGACGAGCACTTGTTAAGCATTGAGAGGTTTAAGGATCAAATTCCCTCAGAGTTTCACTCTTACATATCGTGTATACAAGATGTGATCCCAGACGGTCATTGTGGGTACAGGTCTGTGGCTGTCGGATTAGGTTTTCTGGAACACGCATGGCCCAATATTCGAAGAGATTTACTACTGGAGATTGGCCATAACGAGGCGCGTTGGAAGCATGTATTCGAAACATATAACAAAGGAGACTTTGAACGAATACGTAAGAGCATCGGATGGAATTCATTGAAAGCGTGCGGTCCAAGTCACTGGATGGAAATGCCCCAAGTAGGGCTTCTCGTAGCGCAAAGGTATAATATTGTCGTCCACCTGCTAAGCATCGAATGGAGCACTACCATCTTCCCATTAAGGGATGCCCCACTAGATCCACGACCTCAAGCGATAACGCTCGTACATGTTGACGGGGGACACTTCATACATGCTAAGTTGGAAGGAGACCACCCCATGCCTTTAGTGAACCCGTTGTGGTCGACACATCGATCAATAGCTGCGGAACGGTGGGAAGAAATGTATAGACCGCGGTTACAGCACTACTACAAGTTAATCAATCCTAACGCAGACAAAGACAGAGAACCGAGTATAAATGAAATCGAAGATTAACCGGAAACTTGTATTTTTGTAAATTGTAGAATTTTTTTAATTTATAAAGTTTGTATCATTACCAAATGACATTTATAATTGTAGAATTTTTTTAATTTATAAAGTTTGTATCATTTTCAATTTTTATAATTTATTCATATTTTTGTATTATTTATCAAAGGAAATCACAAAAAAAATAAAAAATGGAACTTTATATACGCCGCGTAGGGATCCCTACGCAGCGTATGTAGTTCAAAGGACAAAAAAGCCCCTGTTTTTGGCTTCGTATTGGCTCAAACACAAGGGCAAAACAGTAAAATGAGCATCGATAAAGGCAGCGTATGGATCCATACGCTGCGTATGTAAAAGGCGGACAATTTCCCCCCAAACCAAAATTTCAAAACCTATACATGTTAAACTACTACTTTGCCCTTGTGTTTTTGGCAATACGAGGCTAATTGTAAGGGTAAAAACGTCATTTTACAAACTTTGTCTATGCTACGTATGGGTCTCTACGCAGCATCTTTAAGTTTCAGGAGAATAATAATAATAATAATAATAATAACAATAATAATAACAATAATAATAATAATAATAATATTAATATTAATAATAATAATATTAATAATAATAATAATAACAATAATAATAATAATATTAATAATAATAATAATATTAATAATAATAATAACAACAATAATAATAATAATAATAATATTAATAATAATAATAATAACAACAATAATAATAATAACAATATTAATAATAATAATAATAATAATAATAGTACAAGGCATCGTAGAGTTCCATACGCAGCGTATATGGCGTTCTAAATGACGTTTTTACCCTTATTGTCAGCCTCGTATTGCCCCAAAACAGAAGGGTAAAATGGTAAACTGATTATTCTTATACGCTCCGTAGGGATCTATACGCTGCGTAGAGGTACTGATTTAATTAAGTGAAATACCTACGCAACTCTGTTCTTCCCCAAATCTTAATACGCACAAAGAAGAGAGGCGACCAGGCTTATTCGACCTTATACGACCCGAATTCGAAGTATAAAACAGGTATTTGGTCAACCTATTCAAGTAATTATGATTTTTTTTTGTATTTTATCCGTAAATTAGATGTTTTTTTAGGTAAGTTAGGGTTTGGTTAGTGATTAGGGTTTGCTTTTAACTGGTATTTCGAATTAGTTGTGAAACCTAGGGTTTAGATTGAAAGAATTGATTGCTGAATAGTGAATTCTTTCATGTTTGTTTTTTATTAAACAGTTAGCAGGTATATCTAAGCTTTCTATGGATTTTAAACAGGTTTTAAAAATGCAGATCTAAATTGGCAAAAGTGGAAGGTTTTTAATGTGTATTTGTAGCTGTTTGTTTTCTGTTGTTGCTTCTTTTGACTGTTTTGTTTTGCTAGTGGCTTGCTAGCTGTTTTTGAGTTAAGTTAAAGTTTGTTTGCTGTTTGTTCATGTTCTTCAAGAATGCAGTTGACTGGTATTCTTTGTGTTTGTATTCTTTGAGATCATAACATAATTTCTAGTTTCTTGAGCTTCTTGTTGTATTTACTAGTAATTAAAGAATGCAATCGATATTCTTTGTTTGATATTCTTAACATAATTTCTAGTTTCTTAATGTATTGGTTCACTGAAATACTGCAAATGGTCTTAAAGAATGCAATCGATATTCTTTGTTTGATTTCGTTCATGAGATACCTGAAATTTCGGTATCCGCTCTGATTGTTTTGATCCGAGTTGGGTAATTTTACTATATATTCAGATTGTTGTCTACTTTTTAATCAAATTTCTATCCACTTATGTCTATAAAGTTGCATACAACTGATTTAACTGTTACATTATGTGTTGTTATTATATATGTTGGAGATCCTGTATTGGTTTTACTGAAATACAGCAAATGGTAAAAAAAAAAAAAAAAAACTGACCCGACCCGAAACCCGTTCTGACCCGGGCCCGTTCTGACCCGGACCCGTTTCTGACCCGGCATTTTAACATACGTAAACTGAGGCATGATCGCGCGTAACTGGTGCTGAAAACCAGGAAGTCAGAACTTATAATTTAATTAACTTGTCTATAATTCCTTATTTGATTTGATTTTGTTAGTGAATTTTTATTGATTTTGAGTCGTTGTAAGGCAACAAATTAGAGTCTCTGATGTGCTTTGACCCATTATTGTATCTTATTTTATTATGTGATGAACCTTACCCGACTCGAACCGTCGAACCGACCCGATTTTTTTATGTTCGAACATATGAAATTGGAACATTTAGAAAAGTGAACCCAATCTAAAATTTTTTGGTTTTCAGGACGAGAAAGATGGATGCTGAAATGGAAATAGAAGAAATTAATCCGGAGCAGCCGCAAAAGCAGAAGCGTCCACCGGCGGATCCTCTCCTGAATCACCCGTATTTGGAGTTTCCTCCGGAGTCCGACGCTGCTCTCCGTTGCGACAAGCTTCGGAAGATGCACGTCGGTGCCCATTTTGCGGTTTCTTGGAAAACCCTCCGGGAGCTCGGGGCGGAAGATTGGGCGCGGGAGTTTGTTCCCCGTGATTCACCGTGGGATCGACTGTTTGAGCTAGCGTTTACGCCGAGCTACAGGGAGATACTGATCGAGTTCCTGTCGTCGTTCGAGTTTCATCCTCGTCGGCCAAATGAGGCTGTGGACCCCGCGCAGCCGGCCGAGGTTTCGTTTCGCATGGCTGGCCAGGCGCGTTCTATGTCACTTGCAGACTTTGCGGTGCATAGCGGTTTGTATACGGAGGCTGAGATCGCTACGGATCTATATAGGACGGTATGTTTAACACAAATTTTGTATTGTTATTATTATTATTTTAATATATAAAATTTAAGATTTAATATTAATTTAACGTTTAATAAACATTCGTGTAAACAGGGGTTGGTAATTGTTGATAAACCCACGCTTTTAGGGTTTTGGGCTCTGATCGCGGACATGGGTCAGTGGGACCACCATCAATCCAAGGGGAGAGTTACGACGATTAAGGATCCACTTCACAGGTACGTTAGTTAACAGATTTTTTAAACCCACGCTGTTTTTTTTTTCTAAACAGAAAACTGTTTTTAAGCAGAATTTTTTTTTAAACAGAAAACTGTTTTTAAACAGAATTTTTTTTAACATATTTTTTTAAGCAGAATTTTTTTTTTTAAACAGAATATTTTTTTAAACAGATTTTTTTTGACGATCTTAGTTTTGACGCTCGTAACGCGCGTACGGTCCTAACGAGCGTCGAAACTGAGAACGTCGTTAAAACTGTTTTTTGACGATCTTAGTTTTTTAAACAGAAAACTGTTTTTTTAACAGATTTTTTTTAAACAGATTTATTTTTTTAAACATAATTTTTTTAATTATTTAGTCGACGTCGTCCGTAAGGCGCGTACGCGCCTAACGAGCGTCGAAACTAAGTCCGTCGTTAAAATATATATTTTTTTATTGTTTAGTCGAAGTCGAACCGTAAGGCGCGTAGGTCCCTAACGAGCGTCGAAACTAAGATCGAAGTTTTATACTTTAACGACGATCTCCGTTTCGACGCTCGTTAGAGACCGACGCGCCTTACGGTTCGACTTCGACTAAACAATAAAAAAAATATATATTTTAACGACGGACTTAGTTTCGACGCTCGTTAGGCCCGTACGCGCCTTACGGACGACGTCGACTAAATAATATTTTTTTATTATTTAGTCGACGTCGTCCGTAAGGCGCGTACGGGCCTAACGAGCGTTGAAACTAAGTCCGTCGTTAAAATATATATTTTTTTATTGTTTAGTCGAAGTCGAACCGTAAGGCGCGTAGGTCCCTAACGAGCGTCGAAACTAAGATCGAAGTTTTATACTTTAACGACGATCTCCGTTTCGACGCTCGTTAGAGACCTACGCGCCTTACGGTTCGACTTCGACTAAACAATAAAAAAATATATATTTTAACGACGGACTTAGTTTCGACGCTCGTTAGGCCCGTACGCGCCTTACGGACGACGTCGACTAAATAATAAAAAAATATTATTTAACGACGATCTTAGTCGATGTCGTCTGATTATTATTTACTGACTGGTTTCCTTTTGTGCAGGTATTTACACAAAATGATTTCCACTTCGATCACTGCTCGAAACAAAAGCAAGGAGTGGTGCACCAGTGGCGATTTATTTTTCTTATATTGCCTCTTATACAAGAGGCCGTGCGCTCTCGCCCACGGGTTGGCGCAATACTTCGCCTCCGCGCATCATCGACAGGAGCGCGGATTGTTATTCGGCGGAGCCTACGTGACTAGGATAGCCCTTTCGTTGGGCTATCATCCGGAGACTGACCGCGACAATGTAGGTCCGCCGGCACAGCCGAAGCGGATGGGGAAGAATGTTATATCCGGAATGCACGTTACCAAAGACTTCCCAGACGGGAAGCGGTTTAAGAAGAAGGACGGCACGCAATATCAGCCTGAACAGCTGCCGGCGGAGTTCCCTCCGTATTATCCCCCGCAAGATCCGGAGCCGCCGCAGCCGTATGAGCCGGCCGTCGTCATTCCGCAGCCACCACCGCCGCGTGGACCACCAGGGGCGCCTCAGTTCCCACTCCATGTTTGGCCCGGTGCTGACCCATCATATCAGCGGCAACTTCGGTTACATGAAAGAAACAATTATCTGTTGGAGTGGGTGGCTGCGGCGCTGCAGCAGCAGCGACAGCATGACGGGTTACCTCCACTACCCTTCATTACGGATGCGGAATGGGATCAGCATCAGCAGCAGCAGCAGGAGCAGCAGCAGCAGCAGGAGCAGCAGCAGCAGGAGCAGCAGTAGTAGTATTTTATCATTTTGTTATGTATTCACAAACTTTTATTGTATATATCAAACTCTTGTATATATCATTTTGTTATGTATGCACAAACTTTTATATTGTGGTGTACATATAAAATTATGGCAGGTTATATAACATGTTTTGTTGTATCGATATGGTTCTGGAATATATCAGGTTATTTAACAGGTTCTGGAATACGCAGGTTATTTAACAGGTTCTGTGTGCAATTAAAATTCAGAAGGTTATATACGCTGCGTATTGACCTATACGCAGCGTATATAAGTGTTCATATACGCTGCGTATAGGTCACTACGCAGCGTATAGGATAGCTACTACATATAAGAATTAAGTTTCATAATCTAACAGCTCTGGACAGAGGATAAACTGGTTAAGGCGTTGCGGTTCTAAACGAGAGGTCATGAGTTCGAGTCTTGCAAGGGCCGGTTCTTAAATGAAG
This sequence comes from Helianthus tuberosus, assembly GCA_030545235.1. Lineage (NCBI taxonomy): Eukaryota > Viridiplantae > Streptophyta > Magnoliopsida > Asterales > Asteraceae > Helianthus > Helianthus tuberosus. Next base: position 105,428,005 of record CM060427.1, on the reverse strand, counting down.
ACCCCCTTTTTCCCCTTTTTTTATATATTTACAAAACTGGTCCCTGAGATTTCGTAAATTTACACAAATGGTCCCTGGTTTTTCGAAAATTTACAAAAAGGTCCCTGGTTTTTCGAAAATTTACAAAAAGGTCCCTAAGTTTTTGAAAACTGACAAATATGGTCCCTGAAGTTTCCTAAATTTACTAAAAAGGTCCCTGGGTATACGCTTCGTATTACTCAATACGCCGCATATACAAACCTGGCAAAAACTTAACACTTCAAACCTACCAAAATGACACCAAACTTGCATCAGTTTTATATATGCTGCGTATTGACCAATACGCAGCGTATGGGACATTGTTTTCTGTGCAATGATTGGTAATCAGGCACTGAGATCTATGGTCTATCTACGCTCCGTATTGGTCAATACGCAGCGTATAAGGGTAACCCTATACGCTGCGTATTGACCAATACGCAGCGTAGATAAACCCTAATTTTTCTAGGGTTTGGTGTGCCAATAGGCACACTCAAAATAAAATGGCTGTGTTGTGTACTTATGGAGGATCTGCTCTATTGGTTTGTGTGTTATTGTTTGGCTTGTCATAAAAGCATTGGGACCTTTGAGTTGCCCGATAATATGTTACTTCTTCACACTACCATTAATTTTTGTATGATTTATATCGTGGGGTATGGTGGGGCTTGGGTTGGGTTTAGGTTGGGGCATTTGTTGACACGTGGAATGGGAGCTCCCCCACCCCCTAGTGACGTGTCCACGGGGTATGGCGGGGCGTGGGTTGGGCTTGAGTTGGGTTGGGTTGGTGCACCACGTGGCAGATTATTTAAAAAAAATTACAAAAAAATTATAAAATTCACACAACATTTATAAAAAAAAAACCTACAATTTCATTAAAATCCTAAAAATTACATAATTCCTAAAAATTACAAAATAAAAAACCTAGAGTGTTAGGTAAATTTCAAAAAGGTCGATCTTGTCGAACGCCTTTCGCTCCAATTGCCTCGAAACTCTATGTTGGGGTTGGGGTGACCGGTTGGGGTGACCGCTTGGCCAAGCCAAACGGTTTGAATTTAAAATTCAAACTTTTCAAATGGCCCGCTATGACATGGCGGGGTCAGCGAATAGGAGGCCGCCAGCTAGGATGTCAAGACCGCCCCACGCCCGGCTTGAAACCCAAGCCCTAAGGGCCACGCCCAAACCCCCGCCCCATACCCCACAGTCTTAAATTAAACTATCTTCTTTAACACACTCAGGGCTGTTTGTTTACCTCTTAACGAGGCTTTTAATGGTCCAGACCTCTTGCTGATTCAGCACTTAATGGTTCAGACTGTTTGTTTCACGAGCAGATGTCTGAATGGTTCAGACATGTGCCTCTGAATGGTTAAGATTTATACAGAGTCTGAATGGTTAAGACCTATAATCTGAATTGGTCAGACATTTGCTTCTGAACGGTTAAGCATTATACATGCTCTTAATGGTTCAGACCTCTTACTGGTTCAACACTTAATGGTTCAGACTGTTTGTTTCGTGAGCAGATGTCTGAATGGTTCAGACATTTGCCTCTGAATGGTTAAGTATTATACAGAGTCTGAATGGTTAAGATCTGTAATCTGAATTGGCCAGACAATTTCCTCTGAAGTGTTAAGTATTATACCAACTTTTAATTTCAGAACTCTTAATGGTTCAGCACTTAATGGTTCAGACCTCTTACTGGTTCAGCACTTAACCATTCAGAAGTCGCCAAACAGCCCCTAAGGCTACTCGGTATGGGGCTCGTCCAACACACACACACAACTATACATACATACATATGTTTATATAAGGGTGTGCCTATTGGCACACTAATGTGCCATTTGGCACACCAAACCCTACTAAAATTAGGGTTTATCTATGCAGCGTATTGGTCAATACGCAGCGTATAGGGTTAACCCTATACGCTGCGTATTGACCTATAGGCTGCGTAGATAAACCATGGATCTCAGTGCCTAATAACCAATCATTGCACAGAAAACAAGGGTCATATAAGCTGCGTATAGTTCTATACGCAGCGTATATAAACCATTAGATTTTTTTGGGTCATTTTGGTAGGTTTGAGGGATCATTTTTTCACAAAGTTTAAATACGCTGCGTATAGACCTATACGCAGCGTATATAAAGGTCTGAAAATGTCTTTTATACCCTTGTGTTGAGGCTATACGAAGCCAAATACAAGGGTAGTTTTGTCATTTGTGTCTAATACGCTGCGTAGGGATCTATACGCAGCGTATATAAAGCTCCATTTTTTTGTGTATTCCTTTTTTTTATTTATAAAAAAAATACATTAATTGTGTGTATTTTGGGGTATTTCCATATTTATTTATAAAAAACAATATTATTAAAAATAATACAAATATTATTAATTATAAAAATTAAAAATAATACAAATATTAGGTCCCGTATTCACCTCGTATAAGCCTATAAGTGTGATATCGTATCGTATAGGTGTGGTTTAGGTCCCGTATTGACTTCGTATAAGGCTATAAGTGAGATATCGTCGTATAGGTGTAGTATAGGTCACGTATTGACGTCGTATAAGCCTATAAGTGTGATATCGTATCGTGTAACGTAGTATAGGTCACGTATTGACCTCGTATAAGCCTATAAGTGTGATATCGTATCGTATAACGTAGTATATGTCCCGTATAGGCCTATATGTGTGATATCGTACCGTATAGAAGTAGTATAGGTCACATATTGACCCCGTATAAGCCTATAAGTCTCGTATAAACCTCGTATATGTCTCATATATGTCTTGTATCTGCCAATAGGCCTATACGGGACCTATACTATAGTGTCGTATCGTATAGTGTACATTATCGTATCGTATAGTGTATACGGGACATATATACACCTATAGACCTATACGGGTGTTATATCGTATCGTATATTATCGTATCGTGTTGCATCGTATCGTATAGTGTATAGTATAAGTCTCGTATAGGTTCCATGTAGGTCTTGTATACGCCTATAGGCCTACACGGGAACTAAACCACACCTATAGGCCTATACGGGACATATATACACCTATACGGGTGTTATATCGTATCGTATAGTAGCGTATCGTGTTGCATCGTATCGTATAGTGTATAGTATAAGTCTCGTATAGGTGATGTATATGCCTATAGGCCTATACGGGACATATACTACGCTATACGATACGATATCACACTTATAGGCTTATACGAGGTCAATACATAACATATACTACGCTATACGATATCACACTTATAGGCTTATACGAGGCCGATTCGTGACCTATACTACACCTATACGATTTGATATAACCTTTATAAAAAAACCTTCATATACGATGCGTATAGGTCTATACGCAGCGTATATAAAGGGTCAAAAAGACCATTTAGCCCTTCATTTGGGGCTATACGAAGCCAAATGCAAGGGTAAAAATGTCTTTTGACCCTTTATCTACGCTGTGTATGGGTCTATACGCAGCGTATAGTGGGAAAGACCATTTTACCCCTGCATTTGGGGCTATACGCAGCCATATGCTAGGGTAAAATTGTCTTTTTGACACTTTATATACGTTGCGTATAGGTCTATACGCAGCGTATATAAAGGGTAATTTTTATTTTTAACCACAAGCTTGTGGTAAAAATATACCTTTTGACCCTTTATATACGCTGCGTATAGGCCTATACGCAGCGTATAGGCCTATACGCAGCGTATATAAAGGGTGAATTTAAATAAAAACATTTTTAAGTATCGTATCGTATAGTATAAGTCTCGTATAAACCTCGTATAAGTCTCATATATGTCTTGTGTCTGCCTATAGGCCTATACGGGACCTATACTATAGTGTCGTATCGTATCGTATCGTATAGTATAGTGTATATTATCGTATAGTGTATATGGGACATATATACACCTATAGACCTATACGGGTGTTATATCGTATCGTATATTATCGTATCGTGTTGCATCGTATCGTATAGTGTATAGTATAAGTCTCGTATAGGTTCCATGTAGGTCTTGTATATGCCTATAGGTCTACACGGGAACTAAACCACACCTATAGGCCTATACAGGACATATATACACCTATAGACCTATACGGGTGTTATATCGTATCGTATATTATCGTATCGTATAGTGTATAGTATAAGTCTCGTATAGGTTCCATGTAGGTCTTGTATACGCCTATAGGCCTACACGGGACCTAAACCACACCTATAGGCCTATACGGGACATATATACACCTATAGACCTATACGGGTGTTATATCGTATCGTATAGTAGCGTATCGTGTTGCATCGTATCGTATAGTGTATAGTATAAGTCTCGTATAGGTGATGTATATACACCTATAGACCTATACGGGTGTTATATCGTATCGTATAGTATAGTGTATAGTATAAGTCTCGTATAGGCCTACACGGGACCTAAACCACACCTATAGGCCTATACGGGACATATATACACCTATAGACCTATACGGGACATATTTGTATTATTTACCAATAATATTGTTTTTTTCTAAATAATTTTCTTTTTTAATTTTTATAATTCATAATAGTTGTATTATTTTTAATTTTTATAATTCATAATTGTATTATTTACCAATAATATTGTTTTTTATAAATAAACAAAGGAATACATAAAAAAAATACAAAAATTGAGCTTTATATACGCTGCCGTATAGGCCCCTACGCAGTGTATATAAACCCTTGTTTTCTGTGCAATGATTGCTGATAAGGCTCTGAAATCCATGGTTTATATACGCTGAATATAGCTCTATACGCAGCGTAGGTAAACCCTAAGTGTGCTGATAGGCAAACTGGGTGTGCAGATAGTTAGAGCCTTATATAAAGGGGCTTATCCTCCACACCCTATGCTCATCCCCACACCCGCTTACGTGGACGTCGGCAGACCATCCTTTGAGGACTAGCCTCCTCCACACCCCATTTAAGGAAAATTTTGGTCAAGTTATGAACAAGTTTGGGAGATACTTAGTTCTTTCTTAAAGGTTCTCTTAATTTGGATAACTAAAAATCTTAAAATATTCTTAGTTGTTCTTTACTTCTGAAGCAATATGAATTTACAATAGTCTTTTTATATATAACTAATATATACATCACATTTGGATCATATATTCGTATTGATTGTTTTATGTCATATTTGTATCTTTTTAAATTACCACATGAATGTATTATATAACTCACAATTTATTAAGAATATCTAAGATTTTTAGTTATCAAAATATGACATAAAAAACAAACAATATGATGTTATAATATGTTACTAGTCATATCTCATATGAATCAACATAATCTTATTTATATAAAAACGTTGAAATGTGAAGATTTCAAAGAAGTTAGAGTCCATATATCTTTCATTCGTATCTAATTTCTAAATATATAAAGTTTATGCCATTTTCCATATCTATATACTATATTATAATGCATAAGGGAGGGGTATTTTAAGATACCCAAAAAATAAGAACTTTTCCATCCCTTTATTTATTAAAAGACCCCTAAAATGAGGATAGTTTGGTCTTTTAAACACTATTTATTTTTTAGCCCTTAAACTTATTACACTTAAATCCCTAAGTTTTAACAAAATTATAGATAATTAGTTACATTTTCACCCTCCAAAACAAACTTATAATTCTTTTACGTATTCTTGTCATATCTTATTAACTATAATGTTTAAAAAAAATCCAAAGATATCATGACGACCTATACATTTTTGTCAACGTTTCGATAGTTGTCTTGTTCAGTATCGACGTGCGGATTAAAAGGTACAAGTAGATAATGCCTTATTGTACAAGTGATCATTGCAAAGAAGTAGAATAAGTAAATCAATAAACTTTATGTAATCATTTTAAGAGTTAAATTTATTGATTCTACCATTACTGAATAATTGTGTCATGTTTGTATTTGATTACTAGAAACTATAAAAAGTATTATAGTATATATTCAATGACTAAATATTAGTTATATTATAAAACTCTAACAATCTACATGAATATTTCAGTTTTGTATAAATATTATTTGACAAAGTAAAAAATGACTAGATATATGCTATTTATTAGCATGAGTTTGACTCACTTAAGAATAAATATTCCGATTTTGTATGGATATTATTTGAAAAAGTCAAAAATTGACTAGATATATGTGCTATATATTAGCATGGGTTTGACTCATTTTAAAATGAATATTTCGCCATATGTTGGTATAGATATAATAACAAACTTTCTACGAAAAAGGATGGAAAAAAATTAAGTGGGAAACAACTTTTAAAATTGAAAAGGTCTTTACACTATAAATCTTAAAAAAAATGATAGGTTACGTAATTACAATGTTTGAGGTGAACAATAACTGAATCATTAACCAAAACCGAACCGAAAACAAACGAAACCGAACGAAATCAACCAACAAATGAATTAGCTGAAAACCAATTAACGAAAACCTGAATGAACCAAAATTAGTTATTGATTTTTTGTATCCCTATTTAACAAAAATTAACCACACCGAACCATTCATATTATCATAACTTTAAGCAAATTAATATAAATCCCCTGAAAGAGGATAACTTTGGTGTCACCCTGAAATCTCTAATTCTTGAAAGAAAAAAAAAAGGTGTAATAATGCCTTGGCTAATTGCATGCAAAGGGAAATCTGGGTTCTCAGCCAAAAACACAGCTGAAGATGTTACAGAAGGAATTGATGGTCATGGCTTAACTGCCATTATTACAGGTTTTTTTTTTTAATTCCTTATGTCTTTATCTCAAGTATTTACATTTTCTGGGACTTTTTGCTAAATTTGCTTCAATAGCTGTAAACGAACCCTACATTTAGCGAACAGTTCATGAACAGTTTGGCGGGAAATTCGTTTACTTCTGTTCGTTTAATAAATGAAGGAACATAATTAGGGAATTATGTTTGATTAACTAAATGAATGAACACGAACAAATGTCATGTTCACTCAACTGCGTTCGTGAAAGTTCGGTAATATGTCCGTGCTAAATAAATAATAAAAATATTGCTCAAACCCATCCCCGGTTCAACTGTCATTCATCGAAAACTGGCTGCATCCGAATGACCAAGTATCTACAAAGCACTTTCATATTATATAACGTCAATCCATTTATCCGTACATTTTGTAATAAGAGGCCTTCCGTCCACAATGACAATGAAATCTAGCAATGGCCCGTGCGTCTGTGGGTAGTCGGGTACCCTTTGGAGACGCCACGTTCGTCCGTTGAAGTCCGATTGTGGATGCTGCAATAAATCTCATTATACTCTTAGAAGTCTAAAAACACTATTATTCCTTGTCCATTTATTGTTTACAGGACCAACAAGTGGTATTGGCCTAGAAACCACGCGTGTCCTAGCTTTACGCGGTGTACATGTAATTATGGCTGCCAGAAATCTGGAAGCAGCTAGAAAATGTAAAGAGACCATAATAAAAGGTTGTCCTAGTGCCACCATTGATGTTATGGAATTGGATGTAAGCTCACTAAAATCTGTTACAAAGTTCGCGAATGAGTACATTTCCAAGGGTCTACCACTAAACATCCTCATGTTAGTGACACATACACACATTTTTCTTTAATTGTATCGAGAATTTGATTTTGAGTGTACATGCAAGTCTAATGATTGATTGTTGTCGTTTGTAGTTGTAATGCAGGGGTGATGGTTCCTCCATTTTCCCTTTCTAACGATGGAACCGAGAGTCAATTTGCGACTAACTATCTTGGTATGTCTTGTATTGTACTAATGTTATGTATTATGTGTATTTCATTCAAATGTCACAAAATAAATCTCCTTAGAAAAAGATGTCCATAAAGGACCTCATGTTTTCTTCTTATGATTTAGGACATTTTCATTTGACGAATCTGTTATTGGATACGATGAAAAATACTGCTAGAAGTTGCGGACAAGAAGGGAGGATTGTTTTAGTTTCATCATCAGCTCATACGCTGACTTACAAAGGTATAGATCCATTCTTTTAGAACATTTTCTTGCGTGTTGTGGGCCCCACTTGATCATTACAGATTTGTTGATACATATTATGTGGACGCGACTCGGTTCGGCGCAACTCGATTCGGTTCAACCCGGTTAGGTTTGGCTCAAGCCCGACGTCACGACATTCCTCCGTCGTGCGCCCCAGAGTTCGACACGCGAAGAACGAAGCGCCGCAAGCCGGTTCCCGTTGCCACATCATCATGATGATGTCACAAGTTGACAAATCTCTACAAATATGAATTATCAGATTCATGAACGTGCATGAGAATTATTGTTTGGGCCAATCCTATTGTCTACATCACATGGGCCTAAAGTCACTTGGGCCGAACTCAATTAGCCAACATGTATATGTCGACGAAACAAGTGTGTTTCGTCGACTTTGATGAATATTTTAATGTGTTTCGTCGACAACAATTTGTGTTTCGTCGACCTGCTCTGTTTCGTCATTGCTGTGGCTATAAATAGGCTGAAGACAGAACAGAGACAAATATAGAGAGCACACAGAACACACACACGAGAGAGTTTGAGAGAGTTTACAGAAAACATTTGTAAACCTTGTGCTGTAACTGACTTTCATAGTATTAATACATTGGTGTTAATCGTTGAATCTCGTGTCTATATTATCATTGTTGTGTTCGATCTCGGTTTGCTATCTCGGTTGGATTCCGCACAACCGGGTTAGTTTGTATACAAGGATAGGCGACTAGATCCTCCCCTAGCCGGACCTACGAGTGGTATCAGAGCCTTGGCTCTTCTCCTTGTTAAAACCGAGGTGTTCTTGGTTGTTTTTCGGGTTTATAAAGTTTACATTTTCTGGAAAAACTTTTTTAAATGGACTAAATCTTGTTGTTTTGCTTTGTGTTTTGTTAAAAACCTTGTTAAGTTCATGTTCACATGTTAGTTATTGGTTTTTATTAAACTTTTTTAGCAAAATCGTGTGTTCGGAAAGTTTCGGTTCACCGGAAACTTCAACTAGTTCATTGTGTTCTTCACAATCTTCAAGTGTTCTTCATAAAAATCTACTTTTTGATCCTTGGAAGTTATTGGTGAAACTTGTTTGTGTGTTGGAAACTGGTATTTGATTAAAATATTACAAACCATACTTGTTTGGTGAAACAAGCCGAAAGCATGTCCATGTGTGTCAGAAGATAAGGTCAAGTTGAAAAGTTTACCAACCCACTGACACCTTTTACGACGAAACAGACATTCAACGAAACAAGAATTCATTTAAGTTCGGCGAAACACAAAGAGTCCTTTCGTCAAATACATCATTGACGAAACAGACTATTTGGTTTCGTCAAAATGCTGACTATTTCTGTTTCGCCGAGTTAAACATTGGGCTTTGACCTTCCTGTTTCGTCAACTATAAAGCCCAAAGTGATAACACTGTTTCGTCAAATATTTGGGCCTTCATCATCAGTTTTGTCAAAAGCCCAAAGAATCAAATATTTTAAGATTAAAACCTGTTTCGTAGACTTCCAAAAGACATTTCTGTTTTGTCATTAAAAAGGCCCAATAACAAGTCTATTTCGTCAAGCCCATATTCACAATTCTGTTTCGTCGAAATTATTGTAAATTTCTAACAGAAGGTTTACACTAGTGGTTTAACAGTTTGTTTGAGGTGTGCTGTTCAGGTTTTCATTCATACGTATCAAATATGAATCCAAGTTGGTGGGGTACTCCGTCTCCGGATGAAGGAAAGTATAGAAATACGAGTTTGTCTCCTTCGTGGGCCGAATCTCCCGTACCGGTATCTTCGCAAGCTAATGCAATTTCTACCGGTCAATGGGCTTTTGTATCAAATCAAACTCCTAGTGTTCAAAGCATTCTCTTAAGCGAGAGTGAAACCGGAAGTTTGAATCGGCCTCCAAAGTTGATGCACTTAAACGAATATCCGGGATGGGTTGATAGATTTCATACATACGTCCTTGGTCAAAATACAGAATTGTGGTTACGTTTTACCACAGATTTCGATCAAGCTATCGAGGTTGCCACTTCATCTGCTGCAACATTTGCCGATCTTTCGGAAGATCAGAAGAAGGCCTATGATTTAGAGAAGAAAGCTTATGCTATTCTAACACAGGCATTGAGCAAGGATATTTATCATCTATTCGTCAGCTTCAAGACGACAAAGAAGTTGTGGGACCGTTGAAGACAAGGGGCGTAGGAAATGAAGCGACACGTCAATTGAGACACGACTTACTGAAGAAGGAGTTTGATGGTTTCACTTGTATGGAAAATGAATCTTTGGGAGATATGACAAGTCGATTTCATCACTTGCTGACTGAATTGAGCAATTATGAGGTAGTAACAACTCCAACACAGGTTGTCACAAAGTTTGCCGATGCATTGCCACCTCAATGGAATAATTTCTTGGAAATCCTGAAGTACAATGGCACTTTGGCTACAACAAACATCAATGACTTTGTTCAACTCCTGGAGAATAAGAATCAGGAAGAAACCCTTAAGGCAAAAAGGGTTCCAGTGCCACAGAATCCTGAAATGTATTATGGAACATCTAGCACTTCTGCAATACAAGTGCGACATAATACTGATATGTATTATGGAACTCCTAGCACTTCTGCAAGACCTTCTTCACACGCTCCACTTCAGACGGCGTTTGTGTCTAGCACAGATCTATATGGCAATCCTATCCAAGTTCCTGTTAAGCCAGCTCCAACAACATACTTGTACGGAAATCCGCTTCAACCAGTTCCTCAACCAGTGCCACAACAGCAAAGCCAACGACCTATCAGAGCAACTGATATGTTCGGAAATCCATTACCTGTTCGATCTACCGGACCAACAGATCTGTATGGAAATCCACTTCCACCTTCCTCAAGACCAACGGTTGTTCAACCAACCACAGATTTGTACGGCAATCCACTACCTGTGCAACAACAAGCCTGTTATGGTAGCACGTCATCAGCTGGTCAGCCATCTAATACAGTACGACTCGACACTTCAAGCTTCTCTAAAGTAAGTGTTGAAGTAGCAAAAGAACATATGGAGTTACTAAACACATTGGTGAGCGCGTATTGTGGGTTGATAGCAGGTCAGATCGGGAATATCAATCTGACACAAGAAGATTATCAGCAGATTGATAAAGACGAGATGGATTTGATGGACATCAAATGGGCTTTCGCAAGTGCTGTAAGGCGAGCAAAGGATTTCATGGAGAGAACGGGCAGAACCAGCTTGGAAAGCAAGAAAGACACCAAGTATGGGTTCGATAAACAGGCTGTCAAGTGCTTCAACTGTGGTGAACGGGGTCACTTCAAGAGAGAATGTACAAGGCCAGCTCAACATGGGAATCAGAATCCGTTCAGGAATCAAGGCAATCAAGGCAACCAACAGAATCAGAACAGGAATAATGAGCGTACGTTGATACCTGTCAACAACCCAAGTCAGGCAGGACCATCAAATGCCAACCAGGCACTTGTGGTTCAATTAGATGAAGGTTGTGATTGGTCAATTCAGTTGGGAAATGATGCTCCGGATGGAACAACTTGTTTTGCTGAGCTTGTCAAGGATCTTAAGCACGCCAGTGGTGGAGAATCTTCCACCAATGGTGATGAATCTTCTGAAGATGAAGACAGCTCCGGTTACAGTAGAAGCTCGGATGAAGAATCCTCAAACTCAGGCGATGATCATTTGGATGACACCTCAAGTGTGTCTGTCGATGCAGAGGTTGATGAGCTATTGGAAGAAGCTGCAGCAGGAAATCATAGGAGATCTATATTGGTGGATCAAGCTGCTTATTCTTCGTCTTCTCTCCATTCAGCCTTTATGGCTAATGTCGACAGTTCATCAAGTCAGGTATGTGTCAATGAACCCACTGCTGTTATTTGTGATAATTGTGATAGATTGAGTGTTAAATGTGCTGATTTAGAGGCAAACATGTCTGAGTTGCAAGGCAAACATGATGCTTTACAAGCTAGTTTGTTTGACTTGCAAGACAAACATGTTTCGTTGAATGATAAGTGGTGTGAATTGCAAAGCAAACACGAGGCTTTGCAAGAGAAATATGATGTGACATTCATCCACAATCAGAAATTGACCGTGGATCTTTCGAAGTGCACTGAAGCCAACATGTTTTATGAAAACCATGAAAAGGAGTTTAAATCGGTAATTGAGAAATTAAAGAAAGATAAAACCGAGCTAACAAAAATGGTTTCCAGAAAACAAACTGACATTAATTTGTATATAACTCGCCTTGAGATAATGCAAAAGGAGATGGCTTGTGTCAAAACTGAAAGTGAGGCGATCCAACTTAAGCTAGACAGTTATTTGAGCTCTAGCTATGTGTTGGATCACATCATTGACGTTCAGAAAGAGAAACGGGATATCACATGCATAGGCTATAAGAAATGTCCACCACCTGTTAGACAAAATTACGATGCACTCCCTGATGAGGAGTATAGAACTCACTTTGAACCATCTGTTCCTTTGGACGTTGAGGAATTTGCAACAGGACTCGGATACAAGAAGGAAGTATCATCAGAATTGGATGTGTCAGCAGATACACGTGTGTCTTCTGCTGAACCGAATCAGGATCCTCCAGTTGTGATTGAGGATGCTGATTCTTCTGATGATGAATCTGATGATACTGATTCAGCAAACTCTGATGCGGTAATCAACGAAGAGGACATACCTCTTGAGAATCATATTTTATGTGATCCTCCCGCAAAACCTGCTAAGACTGTTCCGACCGAGTCCACGTCTGCAAAAGAGTCTGAAAGTGTGGATTTGCTGTACACTCTTGTTGGTGATGATAAAATTTATTCAGACAAAGATTTTCCTATTAAGAATGTTAATCAATCATTAATCAGTAAAGTCTTTGAAAATTCAACAAGTAAGTTTTTGGGAAAGACAGGATCACATGTTACAGTAACACAGTGTCCTCCGATTCCAAAGGCTGAAGTTCGAAAACAATATGGAAATCAGAAATTACCAACAGTGCAAAAACAGCAAAATTATACCAAACCAAAAGGAAAAGCATCGACTCAAAGTCAAAGGAAGCCGAATCAAAAGAAGAACAAGAATGTGAACTTTGTGAAATCAAAGGGAACGGACAAAATCGAAACTTTTGAAAACAAATCTAACTTGGATTTTGTTAAACAAGCAACAGTGTTGAAAAGAAATGAACCAAGTAGTTCAAAACCTAGTACCTCGGGGTCACAAAGTTCATCATTATCGGCAAGACGATCACATGATACTTCGGGGTTTGTTGAACGAAGATCATGTTTTGAATGTGGTGAAATTGGACATATAATTCGAAACTGTCCGTATCTTCATAAGTTGAAAGCAAAGTTTGATGATCCCCGTGAACGCAATCACCAAAAGCGATCTGTTTCTGTAAAACAAGATCCCCGACTTGTAAGAAAAAGGGAAAAGAAACAGAAACGCCAACAAGTCAAGGTGATTGAAAAGGCACTTAAAACTGATGTGGTTCAAAAACAATATGTTTCAGTTAAGCAAGAAAACTCAAAATTTTCAAAAACTTCAAACAATCACGAAGTTAAATTGTCAAACAATCAAACTGGTAAAACTCAACAGACATGGAAACCTAAATTGACCACAAGTTCAGAGGGACCATCACAATTTCCGAATCATCAAAAAGTGGAAGTTATAGTTGTTGATAAAAATGGAAGACCCAAGACCACAATGGCTTGGGTCCCCATCTCCAACTAATCAAGTGAGTTCATGTGCAGGGTGTTCCAGGAGGAACTATCAGTAGTCATTGGATTGTTGATAGTGGGGCATCCAGGCACATGACAGGCGACATGAAGCTTCTCTACGATGTCAAATCTATTAGAGGAGGTTATGTTGCTTTTGCTGGAGATAAGGGCGGATATATTGCGGGTGAAGGAATGATATCCAACGGGATTGTTAGCTTTGATAAGATCAACTTTGTGCAACAACTTGATCATAATCTTCTCAGCGTTTCACAAATCTGTGATAAGCAGTTCTCAGTACACTTTGATGCAAATGGATGTTATGTGCTGAAACCCGGCTTCAAAATTCCTAAAGAATGGATTCTCTTGTCTGCTCCAAGGATAAATGATTTGTATGTCCTTGATATGAGCCAAGCTATCACAACGTCTGCACAAGCAACCTGTTTCGTTTCCAAAGCCACAGAAAAAGACTCAATCTCTTGGCACAGACGAATGGGTCACATTCACTTACGCAAAATGAATCATTTAGTGTCAAATGAATTGGTGAATGGTGTTCCTCTTAAGAATTTCCATCTTCAAGACGTCTGTGTTTCGTGCCAAAAAGGGAAACAAACGAAGAAGCGACACCCGACTAAAAAGATCAACACGGTGGCTGTTCCTCTTGAACGTTTGCACATGGATTTGTTCGGTCCTGTCAAGCACAAAAGTATTAGGAATGATCAATATTGCCTCGTGATAACTGATGATTATTCAAGATTTTCTTGGGTGGCGTTTATGGCACACAAGAGTGAAACCTTTGGTATTATCAAAAATTTAATCATTCAGATTGAGAATTTGTACAAGTTGAAGGTTAAGCGGATACGCAGCGATAATGGTACAGAATTTAAAAATCATGCCATGGCGGAGTTTTGCACTTTAAAAGGTATTCTTCATGAATTTAGTGCAGCTTATACTCCTCAACAGAACGGCGTCGCTGAACGTAAGAACCGTACATTGATCGAGACTGCTAGGACGATGTTAGTAGAGTCACAATTGCCGATTCCCTTCTGGACTGAAGCTGTGGCCTCCGCATGTTACACGATGAATCGAGTCCTTACAGTCAAAAGGCACAACAAGACCTGCTTCGAGCTTCTTCAGAAACGGAAACCAGATTTGTCATATCTTGAACCGTTTGGAGCTCCTTGCACAATGATCGATCCTAATGGAAAGTTTGGGGCAAAAGCTATTGAAGGTCACTTTCTTGGTTATGCCACCCCGAACTTAAGAGTCTGGAATCTAGAGACTAAACGGGTTGAAGAATGGTCTGAGGTCAGAGTACAAAGGCACACATTGCCAGTCAGATGTCCTGGTCAACCATGGATGTTTGAGTACGATGACTTTTTCAATTCGATCAATGTTGAAGCAGTTGAAGAAACTGCTGCGGCAAGGATGTTTTTCGAGAGTGACAACGCAACAGATTCACCGTTGGTTCGTCCAATTATTGTCAATCAAGAACCATCTTCAGTGAACAATAATGCTCTCGACAATGAGGATTTTCATGATGCAACCGAACTGAACGAATCTTCAGAGGATGATGAATTTCTCGATGCAGATCAAGAAGCTCCAACGATAGCAGTTCATGGTACTTCAGAGGGAACACCTCCAGTGGATGCTCCTAGAACAGCTGAAGCTACTGCATCTTCCTCTTCGTCAATTCCGGGCATTGAATTGGTTGTTGATCTCAATCTCAACAATCTGGGTACAAATATTCCAGTTCAAGATAATCCAGAAATAAGGATTCACAATACCCATCATCAACAAAACATCATCGGAAATGTACAGAGTGGCGTTCAAACAAGAAATATGTTGCGAAACAACAACAATGCAGGCTTGTATGCAGCTATCCGAGAATCTGGTCAACAAAATGATTGGTCTTTCGCATGTTATGTCTCACAGGAAGAGCCAAGAACTTGGAAGGAAGCTTTGAAAGATAACTCTCGGGTTGAAGCAATGCAGGAAGAACTGCAACAATTCCAGAAGCTTGGTGTCTGGAAACTCGTAGAGAAACCTGCTGGTTACAAGAAGATTGGTACCCGTTGGGTGTTTAAATGCAAAAAGGATGACCGTGGGGTTGTTATTCGGAACAAAGCACGATTAGTCGTTCAAGGTTTTCGTCAGATAGAAGGGATCGACTACAATGAAGTATATGCACCTGTTGCACGTCTTGAAGCAATTCGGATCTTTCTAGCCTATGCATCCTTCAAAGGATTCAAGGTTTATCAGATGGACGTGAAAAGTGCATTCTTACATGGTGTGGTTGAAGAGGAGGTGTACGTCGAACAGCCTCCAGGTTTTGAAGATCCTATCCATCCTGGTCGGGTTTGGTTGCTCAACAAAGCTCTCTATGGTCAACATCAAGCACCACGAGCTTGGTATGCAACCTTATCTAATTATTTGCTGGAGAATGGTTTTCGCAGAGGTCTAATCGATTGTACTCTTTTCATCAAAGAACAAGATGGAGATCTTCTATTGGTACAGGTATACGTTGATGATATTATTTTTGGTTCTACTAATGATGTTTTGTGTAGGAATTTCGAGCGCATTATGAAGGATAAATTCGAGATGAGTGCTATGGGGGAAATGACTTTCTTTTTGGGCCTACAAGTGCAACAAACTGAGTCTGGGATATTCATCCATCAGACTAAATATGTTGGTGACATCTTGAGCCGGTTCCAGATGTCCGATGCAACGCCCATCGGTACCCCATTGCCGCAAAATCACGGAATTAATCCAGACTTGAAGGGTGAAGCTGTTAGCCCCTCATACTATCGCGCGATGATCGGATCTCTTATGTACCTCACAGCATCAAGACCAGATATAATGTACCCAACGTGCCTGCTTTCCAGATATCAAGTGAACCCGAAGGCCTCACATCTTGCAGCTGTAAAAAGGATTTTTCGTTATTTGAAGGGTTGCCCTGACACCGGTCTATGGTACCCTAGGGATAATAACTTTGACTTGATCGCTTTCAGTGATTCTGATTTTGGCGGATGTAAAATCGACGGCAAATCCACAACGGCTGGATGCCAGTTTTTAGGAACTCGCCTCGTAACGTGGCAATGCAAGAAGCAGACTTGTGTCGCTACATCAACTTGTGAAGCCGAATACATTGCTGCCTCAAGTTGTTGCTCCCAAGTCCTGTGGATACAACAGCAAATGCGCGATTACGGTTTTGAATTCCTAACTACTCCTATTTATGTCGATAATTCTGCTGCCTTATCTATCACTAAAAATCTTGTGCAGCATTCAAAGACTAAGCACATCGAAATTAAATATCACTTCATACGTGATTGCTTTGATAAAAGGCTAATCGATGTTGCTTACGTCCACACTGATGACCAACGTGCCGACCTTTTTACCAAAGCATTTGATAAATCAAGATTTGATTTTTTATTATTGGTAAACGGCATTAAGGTCAAGCAAGAGTAATCCACATCGGAAAATCGTTTTTGTAAATATCTTTGTGTTTTTAAAATTATTGTTAGTTTGTTGATTTTAGGGGGAGTAATTCCAAATTTGAAAAATTCAAAAACATCGAAAAATTTCAAAACCCAAAAACATAGAAAAACAAAAATGAGTTTCCTGGCGAGCAAAAGAGAAAATGATAGTACATCAGTGGTCTGTCCAAACCTCTTTAAACCTAAAATGAAAAGCGATAAGCAGCTCTATATAAGATGTATCGGTAGGCTCACAATCATTTTAAAGTGTGCAGGGTGATATAAACTTAAATCGACTGAAGACCAGGTGGGAACCACTCATTGGCATATGGTCTTAGTACCGAAATTTCGTTTGAGAGATTGCCGAGGTTCTGAGATATTCGGTCTTTATGCTGCTTATCATCTGGGTATCATGGTTGTATCTTTTACCGAAAAATAACGGGGACGCAAGTCTAGATCTTCCATGATACCATACATACGTGTACATACTGCATACGACCTCAATAAGTGATCAACAATCACATGTCCAAACAAAATAAGTGATAATATATCACATTTATCCGGGAGTCAAGTTCGTCTCTCTGCTGTACGAAAGTACTGACCTGTTCACGGACTTGCTCCTGTGCCCTCATGCATATGAAAATCAAGTTCCTCATCAATAAGTGATTCTATCACATAGGGCTTGTTTTCAATCAAAATAAGTGAGTTTCTCACATCATATACGGTCAAACAGATGATAATCGGTATACTCACCGGTAAGATGAACCCTCGTGCATACCTTGATACGGGAATGTGTCGTGATGTGGATGAACACCGGTCGGTAAGTATAAATCATACCTTAACGTATCCCCTCGCCATGATTACATCTAATAAGTTGAGCTTATGTGGACAACAATACCGATAATTGTTATCGGATGCTTATCTATATCTTAACTAATTGAACAACAAGAGTGTTTTGACATGACCATACACTGATATGATTCTCTTACCCTTGAAACTCGCAAAAAGAATGTCTGTAAATATTTATTTAATGCTTTCAGTTTCTGCATCTTTGTATATATTTATTTACTGCTTTCAGTCTTTACATTTGAAATATTCAAAATACCAAAAAGATTTTAGGTGTGTTTTAATTTAAACTTTATAAAAGCCAAAAAGATTTTATTTCTATCTTATTTTCGATTGTACGATGTTGGAGCTCGAGTCTTCGTTACCTGAAACCTGAATGAAAACCGAATTGACTAAATCTTCATAAACGGTCGAAATTTGCAAGTTTTGAAAGTTAAAGACTAAAATTGATAAATTTATTAAACTTTCAAACTGTCGGACGGTGTTTGATTGAAACATGGTCATACGTGTGTCGCTTGTTTATACTAACTATATTCCAAGCAGATGTTCTCATTACGCGTTTAGATTTCTTGCATGTGCAGATTCTAAAGGCAAGGAGAACATGGTCGATGACAAGCTTCGGAATGAAGACACGACGTGAAGGCTCTCAAAAGATAAAGATGATCGAGTTGCCGCTGACCAGCATCAACACTACAAGGATCTAAAGTACTGAAGATCAAGTCATTCACGAGCATAACTCAAGGGGGAGCTTATGTTAAGGGGGAGTTTGTCAACACACTTCCTACATGAAACGGGGAGTTTGTTGATACACTTTCTGCTTTCAACACGTGAAGGCTTTGAAGATCCTCCGACATGGAAGACATGGAAGATGAACCTCACGAATAGCGTCCATGGGGGAGTTTGTTGATACATATTATGTGGACGCGACTCGGTTCGGCGCAACTCGATTCGGTTCAACCCGGTTAGGTTCGGCTCAAGCCCGACGTCACGACATTCCTCCGTCGTGCGCCCCAGAGTTCGACACGCGAAGCACGAAGCGCCGCAAGCCGGTTCCCGTTGCCACATCATCATGACATCATCATGATGATGTCATGATGATGTCACACGTTGACAAATCTCTACAAATATGAATTATCAGATTCATGAACATGCATGAGAATTATTGTTTGGGCCAATCCTATTGTCTACATCACATGGGCCTAAAGTCACTTGGGCCGAACTCAATTAGCCAACATGTATATGTCGATGAAACAAGTGTGTTTCGTCGACTTTGATGAATATTTTAATGTGTTTCGTCGACAACAATTTGTGTTTCGTCGACCTGCTTCTGTTTCGTCATTGCTGTGGCTATAAATAGGCTGAAGACAGAACAGAGACAAATATAGAGAGCACACAGAACACACACACGAGAGAGTTTGAGAGAGTTTACAGAAAACATTTGTAACCCTTGTGCTGTAACTGACTTTCATAGTATTAATACATTGGTGTTAATTGTTGAATCTCGTGTCTATATTATCATTGTTGTGTTCGATCTCGGTTTGCTATCTCGGTTGGATTCCGCACAACCGGGTTAGTTTGTATACAAGGATTAGGCGACTAGATCCTCCCCTAGCCGGACCTACAAGATTAAAGTGGGAACCACAACTTAAGGACGATTTCTTAGATTTGAATATTTGATAACATATAGGCTGCTACTTACTAGAATAGTAAAATTCATCTAGTATACATAATGTTTTCTTGTATATTAAACGATGTAAAATCATTTGATGACGTAGCATATTATGTACAATAGAAGATTTAACGCAAGTGGGACAAAAGTGGACATAGAAAGTGAGATAACAGACCCGAACTCTTTGACATATACCCGGTCATGATACTTGATTTCACCTAACATCCATCTATCAACTTTTCAGCTACAATCGTTACTATGCTTATGGGCAATCAAAGCTCGCTAATATTCTACACGCGAAGGAGCTAACAAGGCGCCTCAAGGTATTTACTAGGATTTATAATCACGTATAATTATCGTGAAAAATAAAACCAAGGATTCTTATAGTTGTGAAGTTGTGTTGTGACAAGTAGCATGTTTATTGATGAACGCAGGAAGAAGGGGCAAACATAACTATCAACGCGTTGCATCCTGGAGTTATTGCAACCAATCTTTCTCGTCACATGACCTTTATGTCAGGTAATCAGAAGTTTTGCAACTTGGGTTTTTTAATTTAAAGCATGGTATTTTTCATGTTTATGATGTTAACCATAACTGTATCTTGTTTATAGTTCTTCAAAACCTGGTCTTCAAACACTTTCAAAAGAATATCCCACAGGTTTTTTCTTTTGTCTCTTTGCATCTTTTCTTGTTTTCATCCTGTGGGTCCCGATTAAATGAAGACTGGACCCACAAAATACCAATGTCATTGGTTATTGATAATTGCAAGTATGTAAATGTTGAGTTTGGATTCAGGGAGCTTCAACAACATGTTATTTGGCATTAAATCCGAAGGTGAAAGGGGTTAGCGGCGAGTATTTTGCTGATAATAATCTGGCTAAACCAAGCAATAAGGCCAATGATGCTGAGTTGGCCAAGAAACTATGGGAATTCGGGACGGAGTTGGTCAAGTCAAAGTAATGTTTATGGGAGTATACCTTGGCTCTCCCTTGTTGATACAATACATTTTTTATTATTTTATCCTTGTGAATATGGTGGATGATTGTTTATGTGTTGTGTGTGCATGATATTTTAAAACCAGGGTGTGGTGTAATATGTTTGGACCCGGTTATAAGAATGTTGTATATGAATATGTAAATATGTATAAAAGAATTTAAAAGATAAAGCTTTGTCTTAAGTTAAAAAAAAGTGCATATACTCGCAAATATTTTTATTTTTCTCACCATATCTTTAAATCTAGGACTCAACTTGTTGGAGTGATCCAGTTTAAAAAGAAATGAACATGTAGCGTTTGAAATACCATTATAACCAATGGGTTGTTTTTTTTTTGTTGGAGTATAAATTTGAGTTAGTCGCTATCTAAAATAACGAAATCTAGAGTTGAAGCCGGACAAAAGTTACAGGGTGTTTGCTTTTTTTTTTTGTAGATGTTTCTATCACAGATAGCGATTTTAAATGTGAAAAGACAAAAAATTCTAAATACTCGACTCATCTAGTCAGATTTGCGTACTTTAAGAATCTAAAATCATAGTCTTAATTAGTGAGTAACCTCTTTTTAAAATAGCACTCGTTTGTCATCATATATTTTCAAAAAAAAAACCTCATTTAAAAAGGTAAAATTACACTATCGAATGACTCAACTTGAGTCTCCTGTTCGTTAATATAAATTGGAAAATCATATTACCATCACTGTGATTTACTGATTTAGTTAGTTGTTATCTTATCGTGGGTTTAGCCTTTAGGCCTTGTTTGATAAATTGGCCCATTCACGGAACCACGAGAAATCTAATCCTTAGGAGTTAGTTAATTAGGACACTTGATCCAAATTTACCATTCAAAAAAAATTAGGACACTAATAACTAGGGGCGTTTATTCTAATCGAACTCGAAAAACTCGAATCTGATGGTGGTTGGAGAAAAGGGTGTTAGATAATAAGAGGTTATAGGAGGATAGGGATTATTTTTTTTCTAAATACCCATACCCGGACCCTACTTGTACCGGTGCCGATACCTGTATCCGTACTAATGTTAGGTATTCAGTACATGTATTGGTACCTAGTTTTATCGGTGTAACACCCTTCTTCTTCATACTTTCCATAAATAGAAAGTCTTGTTTGTATTTCAATTTTTGGAAGTCTTGTGTTCTTGTAATCGTTCTTTCTTTGTAATCGTTGTAAATCCGAGACTTTGATCGTAATGAAATCCATGGTTTGATACAAATTATAACATGATTATTCATTCATACTTATACGTTTCGATATCTTATTCGTGAATCTTGTTTTAACTTGCAAACAAAGTGAATACGTGACCTTAAATCGTTGTTTATGTGCAACTACTTCTCACAATACATAATCCGTGATCGTATACTTGTTTTAATCCCTAAACATAATTCTTGATTGAATCATCTAAACATACTTGCAATCTTATTTATGTATCACATGTTTGGTGCCTTAGAACATGTTTAATTACATTTTTTTTACCTTGTTACATGAAAATATACATGCTAAACCTTATGTAACATATTATTTATATAGATTGCACCTCAAATGAACCTTTATTATGATTAATCTACACACAAAAATAAATAAATAAATAAATAAATAAAGGGGAACATCCCTTGCGACCGGAACAGCCCTTGGTGGCTGATTTCCTTTCTTCCTTCCATATTTAAAATCATCTTCAATTTAAAATCATCTTCAATATAACATGTTAGTGAATAGCATATGTAGAAACAACCTATCATAATATAGCATGTGAATACCTAACATTATGAATTAAAATGACAAAAAAAGGAGGTTATGGCTTGAACACACTGATCGATGGGTGTTATAAATTGTTTTTTTTATTTAATTAAACCACCACAATGTTACCATTTGATAGTTAGGTGAATTACTAACTAACCAATAATATTACTCTATGTTAAATACCTAAGTTATCACAAAACAAAAACAAAAAGGAGGAAAATACATGGCTGCTTACAGCCATGCGATCGGACAACATAATTAGGCAGACAAAGCCCTGTTAAAGACAAGCACTTATGTACCTAAAGCCTGATCAACGAAAGGAAAACCACTGCTTAGTAGCAGCAGTGTTTCAGCATCTACAGCGGATTCAACTTTAGTATTTATGTATCAGTGTTTCTTATGTAACAGTGTTTAGTGTAGCAGTGGTTCTCTATACTTTATCTCTCGAGTCAAACCTATACAAACTCAAAGACGAACCACTGCCCAACAACAAAAGTGGTTCAGCAACAACAGTAGATATTATATCTTTGTTTATGTTAACGGTATTTATATGTAACAGTGTTTATCACATTTGTTTAATTTCAAACATCTGTTTAATTTCAAATAGATGTTTAAGTTCAAATATTTGTTTAACTCCAAACAACTAATATAGAATGTCAAATATCTGTTTAAGGTCAAACAATCTCAAAATAGTTAAAAATGATAGTTTTCACTAATCCTTAAAAGTCTGTTACAACCACTGATTTGGTTCAAACATCTGATTGTTAAATGTTATCCACTGTTGAAAGACAACTTCTGTTTCTTCAATCTTCATGTTGACCACTGTCTGACTAAACATCAGTGTTTCAATAAATGTTGGCTATTCACTGATAGTAAAATAATACTCATTGCTCACATTTTTATTGTTGACATAGACTGATATTGACCATCATTGGTTTTCCTTAAAAACATCCACTGCTCACATTTTTATTATTGACGCTGTTAATTATTGATAGATTGAAATTATCAAATGAAAACTAAAATTACGATGAAATTACTATTTTACCTAATCGTTACATTCCAATGAGATAAGAGTTACTCCAACATTGTTTTCATGATAAAATTTAAAGTTAAATTAAAAAATAAAAAAAATTCTTGATGACTATTTGTTGCAAATTAAATCAGTAATTAATGTTATTAGAAAAGTCATCATGACAATTGCTTTCAAATCAGATCAGCAAACTACTGCCCAAAGCCAAGAAAGTATAACTTAGCAGATGTTTCCTTTGGCAAACATATACCATAGCAGTGGTTTTGAAATTGCCGGTAATTTCAAATTCAAAATGCCTTGGTATATGTACTTTGCAATTAATGCACGTCAAGCAATCACTTCTGTCTTATGGTAAAGGTGTCTCATAGGTAAATGAATAGGTTAATTGTAATTATAATAACGTGTTTAATTTTATATTTTTCCCATGTAAATGCATTAAAAGCCTAACGAGTGTCGCATCATATTCTTTCGTCTGACGATGTATTTAGTCATAACCTTCTTCATTGGGTATATAAAATACATTGGGCAGAGGTTTTGATCATTACCGTTTTCATCCATCTACTTAATTATCTTCAAAAATTTTGTTGACGAGATTTTCACAAGGCTCTCTGCAGAATGGAAACTTTTGGGTTTCAAGTGATTGTTGACGAGATTTTCACAAGGCTCTCTGCAGAAGATATTGGTCGTTTCAAATGCCTTTCCAAGAATTTTTATAGGGAATTGTCAAGTCATGCATTTAAGATGATGCATGCTTTCCGAAGTGGAGATTCAGTACAAAAGAAACTACTATCCTTTAAAGACACGTCAATTGTCATTGACGACGTAGTTGGTGGTAATTTGGATGTTGTTAGAAGCAAAACCTTAAGTTTTCCTAACAATGTCCACCCTAGCTTCTTACGTATTCTATCTTCATTTAATGGTTTGTTGTTTGTTTGCAATGAAGGGATTTGCTGTCAGTTGATTCTTTGGAATCCAACTATCAGGCGGTATAAGGTTTTGTGTGATGACTACTTCAATTACAATCATCATCGAAACTCTGATACTGGTGGAATTTATTTTGATCAGTTCAATGATCTGAAAGTGCTGAACATCAGATGTTACCGTAATGTAACTGTTGCTCGTGTTTACTCACGACGTCGTGAGTCATAGAGAACAATAAATTTCGGTATCGTAAACAATTATGGTTCAAGTCGTTATTCATGGTCTACAGGAGTTTATGCTGATAAAACCATATATTTTATGGTTTCAAATTATTGGTATCCACTAGGTGAGAGGAACATCGTTGCTTTTGATGTTCTTAGTGAGACTTTCAGAATGCTTCATTTTCCCGAGAGTATTGTAGTCAATCCTTGCCAAGGGCATTTTTTGACCATCACAAAGAGGTTGCATTTGATTGTTATTGGAAAGTCTGCTGAGCTAACTGCTGATATGCTCAGATATGAAGAAGAAGGCTGGATGAAGGTGTTTGTTTTCAATAATCCTCATGTAGTTGATTATGTAGATACGCGCCGAAGTACTAATATAATTGAAGACAACAAGTGGCTGATAACAAGCATCTGGGGGGGATATGATTGAAGTTGATCTGACCAACGAACTTTTGAAATACCTCCAACATGTTGACAACTACAATGGTCCGAAAGGAGCTTTACTTATCGAAACTACCGTTTCACCAATAGATTAGGAATTAGGATCCTGTATTTTATTGAATGCTATTTGCTGTTTTGACAATTGTATTTTTTATATAATTAGTTATGTTAAAATTATTAATCATGTTTGTTATTTAAATTAAGTAAATGAATATTGATGTTTGAGAGTGTAAAAGCTTGTAATATTGGTAAAGGTCTGTTTAAATGGTCAAAGCTCTGTTATTGGGAACAAATATTTCAAAATTAAACAGTGGTTGATACATCTGTTGACTTGGGTCAACAGATGGATGAACTTTGTATGCCGTTTGAAACTTGTAGTTTTTATATAATTAGTTGTCTTAAAATTATTAACCATGTTTGTTATTTAAATTAAGTAAATAAATATTAAGGTTTGAGAGTGTAAAAGCTTGTAGTATTGGCAAAGGTATGTTTAAATGATCAAAACTCTGTTATTAGGAACAGAAGTTTGAAAATAAAACAGATGTTTGGAACTACTGTTAACAAAAGTGTGGTTGAAACTATTGTTTGGTTAAAATGGTGGTTTAAAACCACTGTTGGGTTAAAATCATGTTTAGGGGAGGTTGAGGGGGATTGAAACGACTGTTGGGTTTAGTTTTCTTGGAGAAGGAACATGCTTGAACTACTGTTTATATAAAGACTGTTGTTAAAGCTCAGTGTTTTAATCCACTGATAGGTTATCCACTCATAGTTATAGTCAGCTACTGTTTTCATTTTCATCACTGTAAACTACTGATATTGATTCATCAGTGGTTTCCTAACAACTGTCTCCCATTATTCATCAGAGGTTGTGACGTGGACAGTACTTAGCCGTTAGATCTTTGTATGCTTTTTTGGGCATTGATTTGGAATTAGTATGCTGTATTCTATTGATTGTTGTTTGCTTTTTTAAACTTTGTTTATTATATAGTTACCTCTGTTTTACACTTGTAGTTTTTATATAATTAGTCGTGTTAAAATTATTAACCATGTTTGTTATTTAAATTAAGTAGATAAATATTTAGGTTTGAGAGTGTAAAAGCTTGTAGTATTGGCAAAGGTATGTTTAAATGATAAAAACTCTGTTATTAGGAACATAAGTTTGAAAATAAAAGAGATGTTTGGAACTGTTGTTAACTAAACTGTGGTTGAAAGTACTGTTTGATTAAAATGGTGGTTTAAAACCACTGTTTTTGCAAGAATTGTGTTTTGTGGAGGTTGAAGGGGATTGAAACGACTGTTTGGTTAAAATATAGTTTTTTGGAGAAGGAACATGCTTAAAATGGTGGTTTAAAACCACTGTTGAGTTAAAATAGTGTTTTGTGGAGGTTGAAGGGGATTGAAACGACTGTTGGGTTAAAATATAGTTTTTTTGGAGAAGGAACATGCTTGAACTACTGTATATAATGACTATTGTTAAAGCTCAGTGTTTTAATCCACTGATAGGTTATCCACTGATAGTTATAGTCAGCTACTGTTTTGATTTTCATCGCTGTAAACTACTGATATTGATTCATCAGTGGTTTCCTAACAACTGTCATTCATTATTCATCAGAGGTTGTGACATGGGCAGTACTTAGCCTTCAAATCTTTGTATGTTGTTTCGCGCATTGATTTGGAATTAGTATGTTGTATTCTATTGATTGTTGTTTGCTTTTTTGAACTTTGTTTATTATATAGTTACCTCTGTTTTACAATCGTATTATAATAGATTGGGTGGATGTAATGTGGCCGTATTAATAACAAATAGTAATTAATCTAAATAACTTTCCCGAGCCCGGGAAGCAACGGGTAAAAACCTAGTTCTATATATAAATAAGCAAGTTTTTTGTGCATAACCACTTGTATCTTGTGCTTTGGAAGTTTTTCAAAAACAAAACTTTATTTTTTTTACTTTTAACCCAAAGGTTTTTTGCTTTTGTAATTTTAACCCTACATAATTTGTTTTTTAACTTTAACCCAAAACTAAACTTGATTTTTTACTTTTAACCCAAAGGTTTTTAGCTTTTGCAATTTTAACCTTACATAATTTGTTTTTTTAACTTTAACCCAAAACTTTTCATTATTTGCAATTTAACTTCACAACTTTTGTCACTTATACTTTTGATCTTTGGCAAATTTTCGTTTTACTTATAGTTCTAAATTTTTCGACTTAATACAACGCAACGTACGAGTGTGGTTCAACTTTTTATGTTCTGTTTCAAGTTTTGCAAGTTAACACGGCGCAACGTGCATGTGTGGTTCAACGTTTTTACCTCTATTTTTTCATGTTTGACAGGTTCGCAGATCCTAGGTCGAGTCAGTGTTGGTGGTCGATAACGGTTGTGTGACATTAGTACTATTTGACACCGTTTTACGCATCGCCGCAACGCGGGGTGTGCTTTGTGGGTTTTCTAAAGAAAAAATGGTTACGCATATAGTTGTCGTGATCTTGGCTTTGGGGGTTTTCCAAAAAAAATGATTTTTTTTTTTACTTTTCACCAAAAAGTATTTCATAAATTACTTTTAACCCATAACTATTTGTTTTTTTACTTTTAACCCAAAACTTTTATCTTTTTCAATCTATCATCGCAACTTTTTTTTTACTTTCAACTTTGGTCCTTTATAGTTTTCATTTTTCGCAAATTTTTCGTTTTATACTTGGTTCTAAATTTTGTGACTTAACACATCGCAACGTGCGTCTTTGGTTTAACGTGCGTGTGTGGGTAAACGTTTTTACATCGTCTATTTTTTTTTTGTCATTTGACAGGTTTAACATAACGTGCGGGTCCTAAATCGACTTAGTTATATGCGGCGGGTCTGAATTCTAGTTATATATAATAATGAAAAGTTACGGTTATAGTTCATATATCTCCAAATAATTCTTTGAATAAAGTAGATTAAAGTTTCATGTTGCTCCATATGGTTTGGTAAAAATATCTATTTTGCTCTAGTAGTTTTAATTTGACTTTTTTGCTCATTGTGGTTACCTAATTGGTTCAATCTTTTCCCTTACACTCACACCCTCCAAATTGATTTTTTTATTAAGGGCAAGCAAGACTTTTTGCGTAGGGGCAGTTTTGTCTTTTGCCTTTCAAGTTCATGAACCCCAAAAAAACCTTCAAATTCCATATCGATCAAACCATTAGTGACTTTCACGCTATGCAGTTTTTTAGGGTTCTTGAGAATTGAAGTATAAATTTTTAGCGTTCGTGAGATTCCTTCAAATTGAAGTATAGATATAATTGAAGCGTGGTCGAACAATTATTTCTGATTTTCTACAACAGGTTCAGATTCTTTCTTGTTCTTCTCGTTTGATTTTTTCTGTGTTCTTTCTCGATCCATGTCATAGTTAGTTTGATCATGTTTCGACTTATATACGTTCAAAGTTGTTAAAATCATATATATGCTTTGATTTTGTATATGATACAGAGATTTCAAACTCATTGTTTTAACCATAGCTTCATATATGAATAAATAAAATCATATACACACTAAAAACACATTAGTTATTGTATGTTAACTAGGTTTAAAAGTTTACCGCGTTGCATTGAATTTCTTTTGTGTTGCGAACGGAACTGCTGACAAAAATAAATAGAAAATGTAGAAAAAAACACTAAAAGATAACCGAAAGAAAATCAACCAAAAAGTTGTATGGTAACGATGTTGTTCGTATGAAACCCTGGTCAAAGATGAGCAAATTGTTCTGGGTACAGGTACCAAATTTGCCGAACCGAAAGATCTTAATTACCAATTCGGTACCGACTTTTGGCATTCCTGGTACCGGTTCACTACCGTTTTCTACCTTCATATACCGGTACCGTAACCGGTATTTTCGGTATCAGTACGATTCTGTATCGGTTGGCACCAAGCTCATCCCTACCCCTGAAACTAAAAAAAGAAAAAAATTAAAAGTTAAAGAAAATCAACAAAAAAAAGTTGTACGATACCGTTGTTCGTACGGTAACCGTGATCAGGGATGAGAAAATGGTACCGGGTAGCAACACTGAATTTCCCGAACCAAAAGATTTCCAATATCAATTCGGCACCAACTTTTGGCGTTTTCTGTATTAGTGCCAGTTTTTACCTTCATGTACTGATACCGAACAGAACCGTCCCGGTATTTTCGATACCAGTACTGGTTCGATACCGGTTGACACCAAGCTTATCCCAACCCCTGATATTAAAAAAAAGATTAATTGAAGTTAAAAAGTAAAGAAAATAACTATTATTATAATATTAAAATAATAAAAGTATAAAAAACTATATATTATTATAATGTTAAAATCACTATTCATTTCAATTTGTTTACCAGTACTGGTTCGATATCGGTTGACACCAAGCTTATTCCAACCCCTGATATTAAAAAAATGATTAATTAAAGTTAAAAAGTAAAGAAGATAACTATTATTATAATATTAAAATAATAAAAGTATAAAAAATTATATATTATTATAATATTAAAATCACTATTCATTTCAATTCGTTTATTAATATATAGTAATAATGTATAATATTAACTGTTATTTGTTATTATATTTTATAATGTGAAAAATCAATTTTCTTAAGTACATATCACCTTTCACCTAATACTAAGTACCAATTACACATTGTCACAAGTTTTGTGTGCCATGTAAAAAGATTTGCATATTTAAATTCGTATATGTTATAAGGAAATTAGATAAAGGCAAATGAGTACTCATTTACCATAAAAATCTATTTAATAGGACACTTTGTGCTAAAGATGCATATAAAAGATTTACATATTTTAATAGGAAATTAGATAAAGGCAAATGGGTATATTCTATGTTTTTACATATACAAATTGTATATATAATTAGAGTTTAAGAAAAATTAACTAATATAATTAAGTAACTTAAACCTACACCATAGAACCTACACAAAAAGACTTGTTTGCCCTTGTCAAAAACCAATTTTAAAGGTGTGAGTGTAACCTAGGGAAAAAATTGAACCAATTGAGTAACCACAAGGAGCAAAAAAATCAAATTGAAACTATTGGAGCAAAATAGAACTTTACTCAATAAAGTATTTGATTTTCAATTCTTTATTTGATTTTTATTTGGTAACTTTACAATCTTATCTAAGAACAACAACTTATGTCTATCTCTGTAACATTTCCAAAATTTTATTTATAAAATTTAAAATAATGTATATAGAAACTTATATTATTAAAATGGTAGATTATGGGTAAGTCGACGGTTAAAAATATGAAGTATTTAGACAAACGTAGGAACCGTTTAATAATTATAATAATAAAAATACGTTATAATTAACCTTACTCCATTTTTAATGAAATTTGGGCCAAAATGTAGATAAAAATATACTCGTTCTAATGACATAATCATCATTTTGTAAAACATCATATTTTAAAATTTATAAGTGCCAAAAGTGAAGCAGCTAAAATAATTATAATATATAACATAATAATAATAAAAACTAAAATGCATGCATGAGAATTTAGAACTATATAGGCTTATGTATTTGAAATGCATGAATAAGGATTTAAATAGAACTATATAGGCTTACGCAGGATGAATTCAATAATTTGTGTATACTTGTCTTGACAAAACGTAACCTCCAAGTCTAATTTGCAGTATAAATAGAAGCAACAACTGCTCATCTTTTTGTCTGTCCATCTTTCTTTCTCACGCCATATCTCTGATCAAATATCTATACCTCCATTTTCTTTAGTTATTCACCCATAAATCCTACAAAACCCTGAGCCGTTTTAAATATTGTAATCCCTGATCGCTGAGTCGATACTCTGTCCGATTGATTTAGGACCCACCAACGCATGTCAAGGCTCTGCCCGACTAAGTACGTTGGGGTTCTGTCTCGTGACATATTGATAAAGTTAAATTGGGTTCCTATACTTAAAGCGAGTGAATTTTATTAAGAGCTCAGGAGTTATGCCCAAAATTATACAAGAATACCTCTAGTTGAACCCGTTTAACCCTAATATCATCAAAAGTAAAATAAAAACAATAAAACATGGGTCTCGCTGGTCGCGACCCGGTCACCCCATGTCTGTCGCGGGGCGCGACGTAGTTGGATTGCCGGACACTCCATTGCGCCACGTGTCCTTGAACGTGTAAAGGCTACCGAGGGAGTCAACCAAGCTAGATCCTACCCTATTTCCCTCGCGGGCCGCGAAAGACGAAGAAGAGGGCGTCGCGGGCCGCGATCTGCCTTCGGTCAGACTATAAATAGAGGCCTTCGGCCTCATTTGCAAACCGTTCAATTTCTTTTCTTCTCTCTGAGATATAGTGGGCTATTATGCTCAGGAATTATACCCCTAAAAAGCGAAGCTCTGCCTCGTTGTAAGTATTATAACCCCCGATCACGTATTCGTTACCCTACCCGATTGATCTAGGGCTCCGTAACGCATGCCAAGGCTCTGCCTGACTCAGTCGTTGGAGTTCTGTCTCGAGTTGTACGGTTAATGTGATTTGGGTTATCTTACTAACACGTGTGCATTGTTTAACTTTAATATATAATAACCAGGAGAATCACCAGGAAGCTACAATAGTATCACCTAAGTTAACAATGTGAGTACATTCTCCTTTTGTAAATCTTTTTGTGAGTCAAAATGTTTTACCAAAACCTCAATTGTTTTAAAGTATATTTAACAGTGATTGAGTCTATGTATTCTACAATTACTGTCGGTATGTTGGGGTTTTGTATACATCACTTGTTACTACACTGTGAGTAGTAGCATGACCACAAGTTAGGATTGACAGTACCGTGGGTGGTAATTGGGTAGATGAAAACATTGTAATCGCTCTCAATACTATGAAGTTGTAAATCTGTTTTGATTACTGGGATGCACTCACCAGTATTTCTTGCTGATAAAACATTTTTAAAACGCGTTTCAGGTAACTTAGTATAAAGCTAATAGAAGCCAGCTGGAGAGCACTGAAGGCTTAGAAAAGTGGCTATGAAAGTTACCTAAACAAAAAAGAGTTTTTGTTTTTAATAATTAGGGTTTATCTCTACAAATGTACTGTTAAATGAACTTGGGTTTTATCCCAATGATTTATTATTATAAAATGTTTGGTGTTTAACTCTGATAAAAATATTTCCTAACTACGGTCCTGATGAAAATTTTCGCTGCCAAATTAATAAACACCGGTACCATCTGACTGGCTCGCGGCTCCCGCTCACAGGATGGGGTCGGGGGCTATGACAATCTCTTCTTGAAACTCTGGATAGTCACATATAGCTGACCATGTGTAAAACTGGTTGTCTCAATAATACACGGGATAATGTATCATTTTTAGTTATATTATTCTAGAGTTCTTTTAGAAAATCAAGATTTTGTTACACACATATGACCTTAGATAAAAATTTGACTTTTCAAAGTCAAAATACCAACATTCATAGTTGAATAAAACCTATCTAGAACAAAAATGAAGATTGTTAGTAGATACAAAGAATCACCACCTCAAATGATATTTTGACTTTCTCAAGTTAATACCAACTTTCATAGCTGAATAAAATCATTTTACAATCAACAATTTGAAGTCCACTATTCCTATAATACCGAAGAATGTCAATTATAGTTTCATTAAAATGAAGTAAGTTATTCTTATAATAAAGATTATAACCTTAACAACATAGATTTGTCATATGGAGAGTAGAAACTCAAGGACAATAAATAAAAAAATTGTTTACAAGAATAACTGAATGTTTAAAAGATAAAACAAAATAATTGACAAGGAATACAAAATATGTTGATTTTTATTGATGATATTCAATATGATGTTAAAGATGTAAATTTTGATTTCAAACTTTTTGGATAAAATTTGAATTTGAAAACTAATGTAGTGATCTCCTGATCTCTTATTTAATTATATAGTTAGTCCCTGTGGTTTGCACAAAATAACAAGTTTAGGTACTAATAGTTTCTGATAACATTCTAGGGTATTAACTTTTCATTTTGTAACGTTTGAGGGTATTAAGCTTATTTGTAGGCTTAAAATCACATTTTGTTAGTACATAAGTATGTTATTTTGTGCAAACCACAGGGACTACCTATGTTATTACCTTAGAAGTTAATACCTCCAAACGTTACAAAATGAAAAGTTAATACCCTAGAAGGTGATTTTAAACTATTAGTACCTAAGTTTGTTATTTTGTGCAAACCACAGGGACTAACTATGTAATTAACTCTTCTCTTATATTAGTGGAATCAATTAAATTATATTAATAAATTTAGAAACTACTCTGGTCAACTGAAAGTTTTAAATTAAACAAATATATCTAATTTCAGTGAGATTTGTTAAGAAAAATAGTAGTATTCCTTATCGCGCGTTGCGCGAATGGGTCAGAAGCAGCAACCATGTAAATATCTAATTAAATCTATCATATTTACAAGCATTAAATAAATTATTTGCGACTACATCCTTGAGCGTTTTGATTAGTTGCTCATCTACCCAACATATAAATTATATTCACAGCTTTAAGGCTATCTTTTGAATTAGAAAGATGAACACATCTCCAAAAGAAGCCCAAATTGCTGCCCATAATGCTCACTATCACAGCCGAAATCGCTGGAGGCAATGCAACCATGGCTGACACTACAAGAAATTTGACCATTAACGACGACCCCTTTACCAGCGACATCAAAGAAATCGTCGCTAAAAGCCCAATCCGCGTCCAGTCTTTAAAACAAATACTTGACCGTTGATCTCGTGTGCAATCTGGCGGTCCATGTTTTATTGTAGCTTTAGGTGAAGAAAACTAGTGGCGGGCAAACCATTCACTCATTCCCCCCAACTCAATCCACCAGCCCTCCCCCAAATCCCACGACGCCGCCGGAGTCATCTCACCTCCTCAACCGCTTGCTCGCCGCACCACGTCTGCTACACCAGGTACTTCCCCAAACCCTAGACTGACGCCGTAAACCACGTCAAACCACCTCCTCTGTGCCGCTGCATCACCTCGCCGAACCACGTCTTACGCCGGACCACCAGGTGTCTTGCTGTGCTTGATAGTCTCTAATTTGTATTATCTTTGCAGATTTGTTGAGTTAAAATGTCAAATTTATTTTAAAAGTAGTATAGCAGGAGATTATGTAGTTGTTGTGTTGTTCTTGAGTTAAATTAGAGGTTAATTGCTGCATTTTTTTTATAAATAGGTTTAGAAAGTAGTTGAAGTTAGAGGTGCACAAATCGGGTTAGGGTTGGAACCCGAAGCGGGTTCAAACTAGTTGGATTGAAGCTTAAAAAAGTCAAACCGTGTTGAGAGTGAAACTTGGTTGGGTTTAGCCCGTGTTAGTGGTTTGTAAAACTGAACCCTATGAAACCAGTTCGGGCAAGGCCCTGCCCATCAAACAATCCTGGGTGTGTTTCGAGTAACCTGAAATCGTGGTCTTTTGTGTTCCCTTGGAGGGTTCTGGACAAGTCTTTGGATAATGCACTCTAGGTGTTTGATGTTTTGTCATTTTTTTTGGGTTTTTATGTTTACTTTAATATAATGAATTATAATGTGTTTGGTGTTTTTGATTTGTGAATGTTTATTGCAGCAATTGCAGGAAGCAGTCCTTGAAGCTCAGAAGAATGCCAAGATTGAGGTAATGAAAGACACACCTGATGGTAATTTACTGATTTTGATTCACTTATACCATGTGTAATGTAGAAGTCGTCTTAAAGTCCTGTACTCAGTTTTTCTAGCTCTTTGTCTCCGTCGTGCCGCTTAATGCAGATGAAATTCACATCCTCGGGAACTCAGCGGAAAATGAATCCAGGGACTGGTGGTGGCCAAAGGAGCTTCCAAAGAGACATTTTTTTAGTAGAACTTTTTAAGGTTTGTGTGTATTAATGGCTGAGATTTAGTGGCATATATAAAACATGGGAGTAAGGACATATTGGTTTACAGTGGCTAGCTATTATTTTGTAAATACTTAGGAGGGTGAGAATGATAAAGGCTTGTAGTGTTTGGTGAATATATTGATTGGTTTAAGTTGACCATAACTTTCTAATTATTGTCTGGCGGTAAGAATAGCTATATTTCAACTGCAAAAAAGTGAAACTTGTATTATGACTAGACGTTTGCTTTTGTCATTCTTCTTTCTTGGATTAATCTAGTAAGTTTACATATCTCAAATTTTAACTAATTTATGTTCAAATGTGTAAATATAGGTAATTGAAGATGGGTTTATGCAATTGACTGGAGTGGTCAGGATGAGGCATTCGTCAATTGCAGCCGTTAAATGGCTACGTTTACGGTCGTATAACGACTGTGAACGGCCCATAAACGCAGCGGTTTAACGGCTGCAAACGCAGCGGTTATCAGCTACGTTTACGGCCCGTTGGCAGCCGTTAAACGACTGTGTTTATGGACGTATAACGGCTGCGAACAGGTCGTAAACGCAACAGTTAACCGCTGCGTTTGCAGCCGAAACTTTAGTGTACTCATATCCTCCTTTTATTCTTTTGCAGGTAATCTATATCAGGGTACACTCAATGGAAGATGGGGCATGGCTGGGTCTGAATGAAGCCCTACATCTTTTTTTCTCATTGCTGTTCACACTGTGTGTTGAGTTTGTATAACCACTTAGTACCTTACTACTTTTGCTTCTCATAACAACTTTTATATATAACGAGTAATTTTTAGTTATTTGAATGTGAATTACTGTTTAATTCTTTGTATACTTATGAATGTTTTGGTCCATGTATGTTTAGGAAAAACTAAAAAAATGTGCATGTAATTGTATGTGGGTAACAATGTAAATAGCAGTAAATAATTTTTTTTTCCTTTTTTTTACTTTTAGTGGCGACATATGCCGCCCCTAAAACTCACAAATGTCGCCGCTAAAAGTCATTCACAATAGCGACGACAAACCCTTTTTAGCGACGACAGGTGACCAATAGCGGCGACCCTTTAGCGACGGAATGTCGCCGCTAAAAGGCAATAGCAGCGACAAAAATGACTTTTAGCGGCGACACATGTCGTCGCTAAAGGTGCCTGTTTCTTGTAGTGTGAAGTGAAATGTGATGTTGCTAAAACCACACACTAAGTGGTGTGACAACATAAGTTAATGATTTCACGCATTATTACCATTCTAAAAATGCGTATTATGATAAAACAGTATTATGATAAAAAAAAACGACTTCAGTTACTCAAATGATATAATAAAACAGTAACAACTTCAGCCCGTTAACTTAAACTTCATCGATCATATGATTTTCAAAACAGAACAATCTAAGTGTTTATAAAAATAATCAAAAACTTTACCGAGTCAACCCATAAGAAAACCTAGTTGTTTTGACAGGTTAGCCATTTCGACTCGCACCATTTTTGTCAAAACCCATCCTGGCCCGAATCAAAAGTATCATATTTTGTAACGACATGTCCTTACCCACTACCCAACCTATCCGAACCTACTGCTTTTTGCTTGGTACAGTCTGGATAAACAATTACCGGAAAATTTAGCTCCCTCTTGAGTCCAAAAGAGTTTTCAATAAACTGTGAAGTAGGCTCATGATCCCATCAACCAAAAGGGTAGTCAGATGTTTCAGTAAGAACTCCATGGTTAATAATGTCGAGCTCGATTTCTGAGATTCGTGGCAACATTCCTAAAGATGTAACCCCGACTTAGTTTTTAATCTGCTTGAATATGGACTCAGCTCACCTCTGTTTCCAACATTTCCCAATCTGTAGCTGGTAACTGTATCTCTGATTCTACCATAACCTGAATATGTTTTCTTTAGTAAAGTTCCACAAAATCAGATATACATGCAATATTTGTGATGTATATATTAGTATCAGCAAGTGAAAATATACATCAAAAGAAACCAGACAATGAAACCCTAGGTTAGTGTGCTTAGCTCAGTAGTCGGATCAATTGGAGCTCAGGTTTTGCTTGGCTGTCCTTGTCTTCCCCTTCCTCAATCGCAATCTCCACAACCTGAATCAATCACCCCTTCACCTTCAAAAGAGCACATCACCGGAGGCGACGACTAGGGTTACTAACCACTATCGTCGCCGTGATATCTCGCCACCGTCATGACACCGCTGCAACCACCGATCGTTAACAGAATCTAGTTCACCGGGAAAAGAACTAAGGTTCGGGTTCTTACCATCTTTGTCGGAAATAGACGGAGACCACCGGAAAACCCTTGAGCCGCCACCGTCTTTACCCTCTCCGTCTCTTTTTCGACTTCGAGCCACCACCTCATCACCGCTCTCATCCCCGTGCATCTTAGGTTCCATGGGTGGTAGGTGAGCATTCGTAAGACCGTTGGCCGGAGACCTGCCGTTTCCTGAACACTCGCTCTTTCTTCCACATCTCCCTCTCTTTTTTTCTCGTTTCTCACTTTCTCTTTTGTAGGTGAAGACAAAACGTTACTGTTCATTTCATTCAATTATTAATATATATATATATATATATATATATATATATATAATATGTATATAATGACACGCAGAGAAAAAAAAAACTAAAAAGTGAAAAGTATACTTTATTTTTAGAGTTAAATGTCATTTTAGTGCATGTGGTTTGGAGCCATTTTGCCAGTTTAGTCCAAATATTTTATTATTTTTCGCTTATGGGCCCAAAAAGGTTTCATTGTTGCTATTTTAGTCTACTGGGTTAACTTTATCCATTATTTCTGTTAACGAGAAGGGTGATTCGGTCATTTTATATGGCCGAATTGCCTTTCTAGTTAACAAAATTACATATAAATGACCGAATTGCCCTTCTCTTTAACAGAAAAAATGGATGAGGTTAACCCAATGGACTAAAATGGCAACGGTGACACATTTTTGGACACACAGGAGAAAAATGAAACATTTGGACTAAACTGGCAAAATGACTTAAACCATAAGGCCTAAAATGATATTTAACTCTTATTTTTATTTATTATTGTTGAGATTTCATATGTTTATTTTTTTTTTCAAATTCAATCTCTATTATGTTATTTTTTTTGGGTCTGACTCATTTTTAGAAGAATTCTCAATAAATTAGCATACAATTCATGCCCGCATATAACCTAGTTCTTTTGCTCTAGATAGTAGCTTAATGTGTATTTACATCAACCAAATGAAACCTTAGTGAAATAAAAAATAACGAATATTTGAAACGACGGTTTTGCAAAAACTAACATAACAAAGAAGCATCATAGACTGAAATAATTATAAGCTTAAGTTATATAGATAACAAAATCAACTGAATAGCACATAACACAAAGAAATAGTAACCACAAATCATGCGTTTGATGGTCCAACTACTTAGTTATGAAACAACATCTTCATCAAAACCCCAAAAGAAATTGACCTAACATGCTCCATCAAAATTCAATCCCACCATATCCTCCTGCACAATTAAACCATTATATAAGATGTTTGAAATGACATGATGGGGACATTATGTGCAAAAAAAACAACTAAAAAGTTACTCAATGGAATAGAAAATACAACAGATTGTCCATGAGGACGACCCATGAAGGATTTCTAAAACCATAGAGTATTAAGCTAACTGTCCATTTCCGACCAAGGTTTTTGTCGGAAACCTGTCGGAAAACGGCGTTTCCGACCAATTTCCGACAAAAATACGTTTGTAGGAAAAAGCCTTGTAGGAAAATATTTCCGACAAGTAACCGACTAAATTTCCGACAAATTTCCGACAAAAAGAAGAAGTTACTATTTCCGACCAAAAGTTTCCGACAAAGTTCCGGCAACAATTTTCCGACAAAGTTCCGACCGCCGTTTTCCTACTATTTTCCGACCAAAAGTTTCCGACAAAGTTCCGACCACAATTTTCCTACAGCTTTCCGACTGCCGTTTTCCTACTATTTTCCGACCAAAAGTTTCCGACAAAGTTCCGACTACAATTTTCCTACAGCTTTCCGACCGCCGTTTTCCTACAGCTTTCCGACCACATTTTTCCGACCAATTTCCGACTAAAAAACTTTTTAATAAAAAAAAAATTAAAAAAACTAAAAAATCCAGATTTTTCTACTAAAAATGCAGAAAAAAAATCCAATAAAAATCCTAAATACGACACGATTATACAACTGAAAGTTCATCCACAAAATACAAAACGGTTGTCAAATTGTAGGTTCAACAACCAAAATATGCCGCGGTTTTTAAATTACAAGTTCAACCGCAAAAGACAACAAACAAAACTAAACTATGGTGGAGGATTGCTAGGATTACCAAACTGCTTCATCAACTCGGTTATTTGTCGTTGCATATCTTCTCTCATTTGTGTTGCATCTCTTCGACTCGATTTTGCAACACTTCCGTGTGGGGTTGTTGCGCCTCTTCGAATCATTTATTTAACTTTTCCACTTGGGATTGCAAGTTCCACACCTAAACAGCATACATAATATTAGCAAAAAAACTATATATATAGACACACTAGTAGGGTTGATGCAACCCGTTTGACATAATACGTTAATCCAATTATATAATTAACAAAACTATCTGTAGGATACTAGGATCTAAGGATATAATGTAAAACCAAAAACACATTTTATCGATTTTCCTTTTTATTGATTTCT
Source organism: Helianthus tuberosus (assembly GCA_030545235.1). Classification (NCBI taxonomy): domain Eukaryota; kingdom Viridiplantae; phylum Streptophyta; class Magnoliopsida; order Asterales; family Asteraceae; genus Helianthus; species Helianthus tuberosus. The sequence goes on along the minus strand of CM060427.1, from coordinate 105,388,392 downwards.
ATCAATAAATTTTATAAAAAAAATACCACAATCCGAATCACAATAAATTATATCAAAATACCTTGGTATATAGTATATATGCTATTTTACATGTATATTTAACAAAAACCTAAGATCCAGCTATTTTATAGCTAAATTTAATCGCTATTCATATTTAAAAAAAAATTAAACTGATAAGAACAAACCCACTTATAAGTATTTTTATGCATTTCAACAAAAAATATGGTTTGTTTGCCATATAAATCCATGTAATAACTAGAATGGCTCATTAAGTTGACGTACCCGCCTCCTTTTTAGACCAACCACTCTCATAAACTCCACTTACAGCATGAAAAGAATAGACAATCATGTCTTCATGAATTGTACCTACAGCAACACCACCAATAGGCATTTCATCAACACATATTGCAGATAAAAACGAACAAAAATACGAATCTAAAACAAAAACTTATCTTGGTGTCCAATTAGTTTATGTTTGCTGTAGTTTTCCCCACCTTATAAGTCCTGCCTAAACTAAAAAATAACTCAAAAGTAAATCATGTCATTTGTGTTAACCAAATAGGTCAAAAGTAGAAAACTTCTGATGCTTCCAAGGTCAAAGATGTGACTATGTGTATGATTGATTGGATCGATATTCGGTAGCTATTAATTTTTGTTTTTCGGTAAAATCTATGTTTAAGCAAAAAAGAGAGAAAAAGAACCATAAATAATTTTGTTGATTGGATCGATATTCGGTAGCTATTAATTTTAAGGAATATAAATATGCTATGCTTTTTTACGAACGTATTTTTATCTCGATATAATAATTAATAAATAATAACATTTTTTATTTTTTGTTGGACAAGGATTTGGTTATTTTGTAAAACAAGAATTAAGGATTTTTTAAAACGTTTTTTAAACGTTGGCGTGTAATTAATAAATAATAACATTTTTTTATTATTTAAAAAAATGTTTTCTAAAACCATTACTAGTCTTTCTTACAAACAGTTTATGAAAGTTATTTTTTATAATAATAATAATAGTTAATAATAATGAGACAAAATTTCACAAATCAACCTTTATGTTATAAAAGGTTGGTGAAAAGACCATGATACCCTCACATGCAAAGCATGTGAGGTAACTTAACTGAGTTTTTAGACGGCATTAGTTCTAAAGGTTATAAATGTAACAAAACATGAAGGTAAAGGTTGGGTTTGGCCGATTTCATAGTGAAAGGTATAAAGTGCAGTTTAGGTATAACATAAAGGTTGATTTTTGCAATTTAGTCTAAAAAATAATGAATCTTTGAAAAAACGGTTTTGCAAAAACTAACATAACAAAGCAATATCATAGACAGAAATGATTATATGCTTAAGTTATATAGATAACAAAATCAACTGAAATAGCACATAACACATAGAAATAGTAACCACAAATCATGCGTTTGATGGTCCAACTACTTAGTTATGAAACAACATCTTCATCAAAACCTCAAAAGAAATTGACCTAACATGCTCCATGAAAGAAAATGGTCCTTAGACATCAAAATTCAATCTCACCATATCCTGCACAATTAAACCATTACATAAAGATGTTTGAAATGACATGATGGGGACATTGTTATGTGAAAGAAACAACTAAAAAGTTACTCTATGGAATAGAAATTACAACAGATTGTCCATGAGGACGACCCATGAAGGATTTCTAAAACCATAAGAGTATTAAGCTATGCACTTATAGCAGTCCAAAATCAAATTGCGGTACGTAAAGGTTTGCTATATGATATATAGGTAATAGTGGTGCTATAGGGGTAACTTTTATATCATGCATAATTTATGTATATATACACATATATATTTGAAAAATATTAATAATAATATCAAAATTCATAGTAATATCATGCAAGGTATTAGTAGTAATATCAAAATCCAAAACATGAACTAAGGAAGTCCAACAATTTAGAGATTTAGGTTTAATTTTGTTGAACAATGAGTTGATGAAGAACTAGAGACCAGCAAATGAAGACTTTTGGCCTCGATTTAGGTTTGATTTTTGTTGTATTTCAAACAAAAAGTTGATTAATGCCCGCTAATAGTGGAACCGCTATAAGGGACCGTTATATGTTTGTATGTCCGCTAAGCGCTATAGCACGCTATTGACTGCATCGGTATTAACTTTAACTTCCAATAGCAAAATAACATATCGAATACTCATAGATTTATGAAAGTATCAGCCACGTCAAAAAGGTATAAACAACGAAACTTACAATAAGATGCTATCGTCCACATCTGGTTATCAGTGTTGTCCCATTTCCAGAAAACAATGACTGTACCATAAAGATCAGTGTTATGTGCAGTAAGATTAAGATGTATGTTATCGGCTGCCCGCACAGCCCGATAACCATCACCCAAGTTCCTGCCCATACTCCAAAGTACAGACTTCTCAACTACATTACGATTATACTCCCTTAGCTTAACCTGAATTAGAAAAAAAAAATATGTAAGACATACCTATTAGATAGTATTATCAGATTAGGGTTTATTAGTACAGGATTATTAGGTTAGTTAGGGTTTTGTTATGATGTGTATATACTATTCAATAAAATCACTCAGTATTTAACAATACATGCAATAACTGATAAGATAGGATACCATACCGGGTACTTGACACCAATCGCGTGATTAAGCGCTTCACCAGTGGCTTTGTTTATTAATGCAAAACAAGAATACCCCTCTTCATCGATATCGGTGCTAAATTTCTCATCTTTAATCCATTGCTGTTTGGTATTAAAAAAAACTAGCGTAATAGTTAACAAAAATACTAAGAAAATGAGTATAAGAAAGTGAACACCAATAGTTACCTGATGAGAATCAGAGGGGTTAGTTTGTGCAAGGATGACTTTACCCTCACAGATGGAGAGAGAGTGATCGGTTTTGTCTTTGCAATAAACCCGATGTGTGGATTTAGTGTTCAAATATGTTTCCGGCTGAGGCATGTGGGTCGTACGCTGCTGGCTGTGATCACCACCAGAAAGATTGTGCGGTGGTGGCGGATGAATTTTTTTTGGAAATGGTATATTTTAGAAATATTTTTAGGATAACGGGGAAGTCAAAAAAAAAAAAAAGGAATTTGGGGTATCCGCTATTCCTAATAGCGGATTAGGAAGGATTGGGAAGAAGAATATGGTGTGCCGTACGAGGTGTCAGACTTATTTCCTAAGCTGCTATTCTGAATAGCGGATTAGGAGGAAACCATTTAACCCAGTTAACTTTTAACAAACCAAACTAACCCCTTTAACTATCTATCTAACCTTCGTTAAATAATATTATTTTGTTAAATAATATTATAAACAATAATATAAATGGTTCAAACCTAACTGATTAGAATATTATGATAAATTTTTTTTATTTTAGTTTTAACCCAAAGGTTTGTACCTTTTCCAATTTTAACCCTACATAATTTGTTTTTTTAACGTTTTCCGTTTTACGCACCGCCGCAACGCGGGGTGTGCTTTGGGGGTTTCAAAGAAAAAATTGTTATGCATAGTTGTCGTAACGTTGGCTTTGGGGGGTTTCAAAAAAAATGTTTTTTTTTTTTTTTTTTTACTTTTCACCCAAAAGTATTTCATAAATTACTTTTAACCCAAAACTATTTGTTTTTTTACTTTTAACCCAAAACTTTTTATCTTTTGCAATCTATCCTCATAACCTTTTTTACTTTCAACTTTGGTCATTTATAGTTTCCATTTTCTCAAATTTTTCGCTCTATGCTTGGTTCTAAATTTTGTGACTTAACACATCACAGCTGTGTCTTTGGCTTAACGTTTTTACGTTTCGTTCTAAATTTTGCGAGTTAACACGACGCAACATGCGTGAGTGGGTGAACGTTTTTACATCGTCTATTTTTACCCCGTTTGACAGGTTTAACATAACGTGTGGGTCGTAGATCGACTTAGTTATAAATAAAGAATCCCCGCCGCATTGCGGCGGGTCGTAATCCTAGTTTAATTAAAAATGTAGAATTAAAATTAATTAATTAGTAATGCGTATAGCTTTTAATTATTTTATACCAAATAATACAAAACTCATTATTTGTATTATTTGGTATAAATTAATAAACTCATTGTATTATTTGGTATAAAATAATTAAAAGCTATACACATTACTAATTAATTAATTTTAATTCTACATTTTTAATTAAACTAGGATTACGACCCGCCGCAATGCGGCGGGGATTCTTTATTTATAACTAAGTCGATCTACGACCCACACGTTATGTTAAACCTGTCAAACGGGGTAAAAATAGACGATGTAAAAACGTTCACCCACTCACGCATGTTGCGTCGTGTTAACTCGCAAAATTTAGAACGAAACGTAAAAACGTTAAGCCAAAGACACAGCTGTGATGTGTTAAGTCACAAAATTTAGAACCAAGCATAGAGCGAAAAATTTGAGAAAATGGAAACTATAAATGACCAAAGTTGAAAGTAAAAAAGGTTATGAGGATAGATTGCAAAAGATAAAAAGTTTTGGGTTAAAAGTAAAAAAACAAATAGTTTTGGGTTAAAAGTAATTTATGAAATACTTTTGGGTGAAAAGTAAAAAAAAAAAAAAAAAAACATTTTTTTTGAAACCCCCCAAAGCCAACGTTACGACAACTATGCATAACAATTTTTTCTTTGAAACCCCCAAAGCACACCCCGCGTTGCGGCGGTGCGTAAAACGGAAAACGTTAAAAAAACAAATTATGTAGGGTTAAAATTGGAAAAGGTACAAACCTTTGGGTTAAAACTAAAATAAAAAAAATTTATCATAATATTCTAATCAGTTAGGTTTGAACCATTTATATTATTGTTTATAATATTATTTAACAAAATAATATTATTTAACGAAGGTTAGATAGATAGTTAAAGGGGTTAGTTTGGTTTGTTAAAAGTTAACTGGGTTAAATGGTTTCCTCCTAATCCGCTATTCAGAATAGCAGCTTAGGAAATAAGTCTGACACCTCGTACGGCACACCATATTCTTCTTCCCAATCCTTCCTAATCCGCTATTAGGAATAGCGGATACCCCAAATTCCTTTTTTTTTTTTTGACTTCCCCGTTATCCTAAAAATATTTCTAAAATATACCATTTCCAAAAAAAATTCGGTGGCGGATGGAAGTGACAAAAACAATGGTAAAACCAAATTCCTCGACAACCACCAAACTCATGGGGATGGGGTGGAGGTCCTTCAAGCTGCTGGCTGTGATCATCAGGTGCTGATGAATGATGCAGGTTGCGACAAAAACAATACATGGTTACTTAATTCTTCGTTACAAAATTCTAGTGAGTAAAATAAAATGGCTGTGTTGTGTACTTATGAAGGATCTGCTCTATTGGTTTGTGTGTTATTGTTTGGCTTGTCATAAAAGCATTGGGACCTTTGAGTTGCCCGATAATATGTTACTTCTTCACACTACCATTAATTTTTGTATGATTTATATCGTGGGGTATGGTGGGGCTTGGGTTGGGTTTAGGTTGGGGCATTTGTTGACACGTGGAATGGGAGCCCCCCCACCGCCTAGTGACGTGTCCACGGGGTATGGCGGGGCGTGGGTTGGGCTTGAGTTGGGTTGGTGCACCACGTGGCCGATTATTTAAAAAAAATTACAAAAAAATTATAAAATTCACACAACATTTATAAAAAAAAAACCTACAATTTCATTAAAATCCTAAAAATTACATAATTCCTAAAAATTACAAAATAAAAAACCTAGAGCGTTAGGTAAATTTCAAAAAGGTCGATCTTGTCGAACGCCTTTCGCTCCAATTGCCTCGAAACTCTATGTTGGGGTTGGGGTGACCGGTTGGGGTGACCGCTTGGGGTGACCGCTTGGCCAAGCCAAACGGTTTGAATTTAAAATTCAAACTTTTCAAATGGCCCGCTATGACATGGCGGGGTCAGCGAATAGGAGGCCGCCAGCTAGGATGTCAAGACCGCCCCACGCCCGGCTTGAAACCCAAGCCCCAAGGGCCACGCCCCAACCCAAGCCCACCCGGGGTGGTGGCTTGGGCGTTTTCCCCCAACCCACGCCCAAACCCCCGCCCCATACCCCACAGTCTTAAATTAAACTATCTTCTTTAACACACTCAGGGGCTGTTTGTTTACCTCTTAACGAGGTTTTTAATGGTTCAGACCTCTTACTGATTCAGCACTTAATGGTTCAGACTGTTTGTTTCACGAGCAGATGTCTGAATGGTTCAGACATGTGCCTCTGAATGGTTAAAGGGGCTCATCCTCCACACCCTATGCTCATCCCCACACCCGCTTACGTGGACGTCGGCATACCATCCTTTGAGGACTACCCTCCTCCACACCCTATTTAAGGAAAATTTTGGTCAAGTTATGAACAAGTTTGGGAGATACTTAGTTCTTTCTTAAAGGTTCTCTTAATTTGGATAACTAAAAATCTTAAAATATTCTTAGTTGTTCTTTACTTCTGAAGCAATATGAATTTACAATAGTCTTTTTATATATAATAACTAATATATACATCACATTTGGATCATATATTCGTATTGATTGTTTTATGTCATATTTGTATCTTTTTAAATTACCACATGAATTTATTATATAACTCACAATTTATTAAGAATATCTAAGATTTTTAGTTATCAAAATATGACAAAAAAAACAAACAATATGATGTTATAATATGTTACTAGTCATATCTCATATGAATCAACATAATCTTATTTATATAAAAACGTTGAAATGTGAAGATTTCAAAGAAGTTAGAGTCCATATATCTTTCATTCGTATCTAATTTCTAAATATATAAAGTTTATGCCATTTTCCTTATCTTAAAACATGCACAATTAGAGAGCATAAACTTTCCCAATATCATCCATAATGCATAACTAGACCAAAATTTGACGGAGGCCTAAGTACTACACTAGTAAAATGATTTTTTTTTTATATAATTTGATTAAGGTTATAAGAACAAATGTAATATATAAAAAATAATATACTTATACAACATCAAAGGTCATCAAGATCCTTTGAGTAATCGTGTGTACATAATTTATAAATTATAAATGGTTGCTCTATTGGCATAACTTGGCATAACTTTAAGCAAATTAATATAAATCCCCTGAAAGAGGATAACTTTGGTGTCACCCTGAAATCTCTAATTCTTGAAAGAAAAAAAAAAGTGTAATAATGCCTTGGCTAATTGCATGCAAAGGGAAATCTGGGTTCTCAGCCAAAAACACAGCTGAAGATGTTACAAAAGGAATTGATGGTCATGGCTTAACTGCCATTATTACAGGTTTTTTTAATTCCTTATGTCTTTATCTCAAGTATTTACATTTTCTGGGACTTTTTGGTAATTTTGCTTCAATAGCTGTAAACGAACCCTACATTTAGCGAACAGTTCAAGAACAGTTTGGCGGGAAAGTCGTTTACTTCTGTTCGTTTAATAAATGAAGGAACATAATTAGGGAATTATGTTTGATTAACTAAATGAATGAACACGAACAAATGTCATGTTCACTCAACTGCGTTCGTGAAAGTTCGGTAATATGTCCGTGCTAAATAAATAATAAAAATATTGCTCAAACCCATCCCCGGTTCAACTGTCATTCATCGAAAACTGGCTGCATCCGAATGACCAAGTATCTACAAAGCACTTTCATATTATATAACGTCAATCCATTTATCCGTACATTTTGTAATAAGAGGCCTTCCGTCCACAATGACAATGAAATCTAGCAATGGCCCGTGCGTCTGTGGGTAGTCGGGTACCCTTTGGAGACGCCACGTTCGTCCATTGAAGTCCGATTGTGGATGCTGCAATAAATCTCATTATACTCTTAGAAGTCTAAAAACACTATTATTCCTTTTGTCCATTTACTGTTTACAGGACCAACAAGTGGTATTGGCCTAGAAACCACGCGTGTCCTAGCTTTACGCGGTGTACATGTAATTATGGCTGCCAGAAATCTGGAAGCAGCTAGAAAATGTAAAGAGACCATAATAAAAGGTTGTCCTAGTGCCACCATTGATGTTATGAAATTGGATGTAAGCTCACTAGAATCTGTTACAAAGTTCGCGAATGAGTACATTTCCAAGGGTCTACCACTAAACATCCTCATGTTAGTGACACACACATTTTTCTTTAATTGTATCGAGAATTTGATTTTGAGTGTATATGCAAGTCTAATAGATTGATTGTTTTCGTTTGTAGTTGTAATGCAGGGGTGATGGTTCCTCCATTTTCCCTTTCTAAAGATGGAATCGAAAGTCAATTTGCGACTAACTATCTTGGTATGTCTTGTATTGTACTAATGTTATGTATTATGTGTATTTCATTCAAATGTCACAAAATAAATCTCCTTAGAACATAAAGGACCTCATGTTTTCTCCTTGTGATTTAGGACATTTTCATTTGACGAATCTGTTATTGGATACGATGAAAAATACTGCTAGAAGTTGCGGACAAGAAGGGAGGATTGTTTTAGTTTCATCATCAGCTCATACGCTGACTTACAAAGGAGGGATCATGTTTGACAAACTAAATGATGAAAAAAGGTATAGATCCATTCTTTTAGAACATTTTCTTGCGTGTTGTGGGCCCCACTTGATCATTACAGATTAAAGTGGGAACCACAACCTTAAAGACAATTTCTTAGATTTGAATATTTGATAACATATAGGCTGCTACTTACTAGAATAGTAAAATTCATCTAATATACATAATGTATTCTTGTATATTAAACGATGTAAAATCATCTGATGACGTAGCATATTATTGTACAATAGAAGATTTAACGCAAGTGGGACAAAAGTGGACATAGAAAGTGAGATAGCAGACCCGAACTCTTTGACATATACCCGGTCATGATACTTGATTTCACCTAACATCCATCTATCAACTTTTCAGCTACAATCGTTACTATGCTTATGGGCAATCAAAGCTCGCTAATATTCTACACGCGAAGGAGCTAACAAGGCGCCTCAAGGTATTTACTAGGATTGATAATCACGTTTAATTATCGTGAAAAATAAAACCAAGGATTCTTGTGAAGTTGTGTTGTGACAAGTAGCATGTTTATTGATGAATGCAGGAAGAAGGGGCAAACATAACTATCAACGCGTTGCATCCTGGAGTTATTGCAACCAATCTTTCTCGTCACATGACCTTTATGTCAGGTAATCATAAGTTATGCGACTTGGGTTTTTTTAATTCAAAGCATGGTCTTTTTCATGTTTATGATGTTAATTCATAACTGTATCTTGTTTATAGTTCTTCAAAACCTGGTCCTCAAACACTTTCAAAAGAATATCCCACAGGTTTTTTCTTTTGTCTCTTTGCATCTTTTCTTGTTTTCATCCAGTGGGTCCCGATTAAACGAAGACTGGACCCACAAAATACCAATATCATTGGTTAACTGATAATTGCAAGTATATAACTGTTGAGCTTGGATTCAGGGAGCTTCAACAACATGTTATTTGGCATTAAATCCGAAGGTGAAAGGGGTTAGCGGCGAGTATTTTGCTGATAATAATCTGGCTAAACCAAGCAATAAGGCCAATGATGCTGAGTTGGCCAAGAAACTTTGGGAATTTGGGACGGAGTTGACCAAGTCAAAGTAATGTTTATGGGAGTATACCTTGGCTCTCCCTTGTTGATACAATACATGTTTTATTATTTTATCCTTGTGAATATGGTGGATGATTGTTTATGTGTTGTGTGTGCATGATATTTTAAAACCAGGGTGTGGTGTAATATGTTTGTACCCGGTTATAAGAATGTTGTATATGAATATGTAAATATGTATAAAAGAATTTAAAAGCTAACGCTTTGTCTTAAGTTAAAAAAAGTGCATATACTCGCAAATATTTTTATTTTTCTCACCAGATCTTTAAATCTAGGACTCAACTTGTTGGAGTGATCAAGTTTCGAAAAGAAATGAACATGTGGCGTTTGAAATACGATTATAACCAATGGGTTGTTTTTTTTGTTGGAGTATAAATTTGAGTTAGTCTCTATCTAAAATAGCGAAATCTAGAGTTGAAGCCGTTTGCTTTTTTTTTTTTTTGTGTGTAGAAGTTTCTATCACAAATAGCGATTTTAAATGTGAAAAGACAAAAAAAATCTAAATACACGACTCATCTAGTCAGATTTGCGTACTTTAAGAATCTAAAATCATAGTCTTAATTAGTGAGTAACCTCTTTTTAAAATACCACTCGTTTGTCATCATATATTTTCAAAAAAACTCATTTAGAAAGGTGAAATTACACTATCGAATGACTCAACTTGAGTCTCCTGTTCGTTAATATAAATTGGAAAATGATATTACCATCACTGTGATTTACTGATTTAGTTAGTTGTTATCTTATCGTGGGTTTAGCCTTTAGGCCTTGTTTGATAAATTGGCCCGTTCACTGAACCACGAGAAACCTAATCCAACCCATGGCCCAAAGCCCGTATATCCTTAGGAGTTAGTTAATTAGGACACTAAGACCACCTGTAGTGGGGCGTTTTTTTTTTTTTTTAATTGAAAAAAAAACGCTCAAAAACGCCCCCCCCCCCCCCCCCCCCAATTACATGGGGCGTTTTTTTTTTTTTAAATTCAAAAATTTGAGTTTGGCGTTTTAATAATAACGCTTAATATCTCCAAGTGAGAATTGAATGTGGCCAATGGGAGTGTTTGCTTTTTCTTTTGCATGTGTCCAAGGTTTGACTAGCCAATCACCAACTCTTTGCTTTTTTTTTTTTAATGATTGGAAGGGGCATTATTAGGCATTATTCCCACTACGCCACTTTTGCAATAACGTCCCATGCTGACTGAACTGCCACATGTCGGATAATGCCCCATGGTGGGGGCATTATTTTTCTTAACCACTACACATGGTCTAATAACTGGGGGCGTTTATTCTAATCGAACTCGAAAAACTCGAATCTGATGGTGGTTGGAGTAAAGGGTGTTGGATAATAAGAGGTTATAGGGGAGGATTGGGATTATATTATTTTTCTAAATACCCATACCCAGACCCTATTTGTACCGGTGTCTGTACCTGTATCCGTACTAATTTTAGGTATTCGGTACATGTATCCGTACTAATTTTTGGTATCGGTGCAGGTAAAAAATGGTACTGGTACCGAATTTTATATAGAACTTTAAGAGTTTTTTATATTATATTTTATTTCGTATTATGGTATTCGTATTGATTTTACTTATTTGGTACCTATATTGTATTGGTACTTGTACCGATTTTACTTATTTGGTACTCATACAGAGTTTACATATTTATTACCTGTACGAGTTCATAAAAAATAAAGAGTTAAATATCATTTTAGTCCCTGTAGTTTGAGCCATTTTGTCTGTTTAGTCCAAAGGTTTCATTTTCCACTTGTGGGTCCAAAAAGGTTTTACCGTTGCCATTTTAGTCCACTGGGTTAACTTCATTTATTTTTTCTGTTAACCAGAAGGACAATTCGGTTAACTTCATTCATTTTTTATGTTGAGAGGATCTTGCTTAAAGAGTTGAAGGTTATCTTAGTTTGGATAACTAACCATCTTAATTATTCTTTACTTTTAAAGCAATATGCAATTTTAGATAGCCTTTCTATGCATAACTGGTTAGTTCTATAAATATATCATATTGTTTGTTTGATGTCATATTTGTATCTTTTAAAATTACCATATGTGAAACATGTTATAATATGATATTAGACAAATGTCATATAAAAACAATCTTATTTATATAAAAACGTTGAAGTGTGAAGATTGTATAGAAGCTAAAGTCTTTCATTCCCGTCTAATTTGCAAATAAATAAAGTTTCATTTTCCTTATCTTAAAACATGCAACATAAACTTTCCTAATATCATCTCTAATACATATACATAACCAAAACAAAATTTGACGAAGGCCTTAGTGCGTCGGTCCTTTATGAAAAGATAGGTTGGAGTTTCGTTCGTTTGAAAGGACAAGCACACACGTACAAGGGTGAGACCACACATGTAAAACAAAATGTTTTAACAGAATTTGATTACAAATATATGAACAAATGTAATATATAAAACTAACAATGTTTAAAATATGACATTGTTCATATCATTAGATGTTAACTTAAGGAAAAGCAATTTTGTAATTTCTTTCATCTTTTGTATTTACAAATTTGCTCTTAATATACTTAGGGTGTCCGGGGCGTACTCGGGGAGTGGCCGCGGTGACCACTTTCCCCGATCGGGAACACCGCCGCCATCCCTGCGGTGACCCAATTCGGGGAGGGTGGTCGGGGGGAGTTCACCGAAGAAGGGGAGATGATATGGTGGGGCCAGCCGCAATTTCAACCAATCATTGATTTTCTTTTCTTTTTTTTTTTTTTTTGAATAAAAAAACAATTCCCCTAAGAGGGGAGTGCCGCCATCAAATTGGGGTGCGAGGGGAGTTTAAGAGGGGAGTTGACGTGGCATAACCTGATTGGGTGTGCGTAAGAGAGGGGACTCCCCTCTTAGGGGAGTGCCCCCCTCACCCTTATACAACATCAAAGGTCATCAAGATCCTTTGAGTAATGGTGTGTACATAATTTATAAATTATAAAATGATTGCCCTATTGGCATAACTTGGCACAACTTTTAGCAAATTGCTATAAAAACCCTGAAAGTGTACAATTTTGGTGTCACCCATCCTTCTAACTCTTAAAAAAATTAAAAAAAAAAGTGTAATAATGCCTTTGCTAATTGTATGCAAAGGGAAATCAGGGTTCTCAGCCAAACACACAGCTGAAGATGTTACAAAAGGAATTGATGGTCATGGCTTAACTGCCATTATTACAGGTTTTTTGAATTCTTTCTATGTCTTTATCTCAAGTATTTACAATTTCTGGGACTTTTTGGTAATTTTGTTTCAAGATTTTATCTATAAAAAGATGCCACTGTTACGTTGGTTATATTAAAAAAAAATTATATATACGAGAAATCCCAAAATTAAAATCTTATAAAATACAAAATAAATTTTTGTTTTCAAGGACAATGAAATCTAGCAATGACTAGATGTATGCGAGTATGCTTCGTTGATGCCACGTTCATATTATTCCTCTTGTACATTTACTGTTTACAGGACCAACAAGTGGTATTGGCCTAGAAACTGCGCGTGTCCTAGCTTTACGCGGTGTACATGTAGTTATGGCTGCCAGAAATCTGGAAGCAGCTAGCAAATGTAAAGAAATTATAATAAAAGGTTGTCCTAGTGCCATCATTGATACTATGGAGCTTGATGTAAGCTCACTAGAATCTGTAACAAAGTTTGCAAATGAGTACATTTCCAAGGGTCTACCACTCAACATCCTCATGTAAGATACACATACACCCATTTTTCCTTAATCGTTTCGAAAATTTGATTTAGAGTTGGTACAAGTCTAATATATTGATTGTTGTCGTTTGTAGTTGTAATGCAGGAGTGATGGCTCCTCCATTTTCCCTTTCTAAAGATGGAATCGAGAGTCAGTTTGCGACTAACTATCTTGGTATATCTTAATTTGTACTAATGTTATGTATTGTCTATGTTTCATTTCGTATGTCACACTTTTGTTTCTCCTAGGAAAAGATTATCATAAAAGAACTCATGTTCTCTTCTTATAACAATTAGGACATTTTCATTTGACGAATTTGTTGTTGGATACAATGAAACATACGGCTAGAAGTTGTGGACAAGAAGGGAGGATTGTTTTAGTTTCATCAGTGGTTCATAGGCTGACTTACAAAGAAGGGATCATATTCGACAAACTAAATGATGAAAAAAGGTATAATGTTACGTGCATATTTTAGAGATAGAGAATAGAGAGAGAGACTAAGAACAAATTAGGTCAACTGATCGACTCACAGTTTATGTATAAACCGACTCAACTAACAGATGCTAACAACTATTACATGACTACAAGTTCAGTCCCCCTAGTTATCAAAAGTACAATTAAGTCCCTAGACTAATTGACACGTAACATATATATAAGTCCATTCTTTTAGTACATTTTCTTGTGTGTTGTGAGCACCACTTGATTACACATTAAAGTGGGAACCACAACAGTAAAATTCACCTAATATACATATTGCTTTAATTCAATAATGTAAAATCACCATAAATATATGATGGATGAATGGAGATGGAGTCCATAAACGGAGATCAGGAGTCATTTTCTAGATTTGTCTAGTTTTACCATTCGCGATTGCCACTTTTTCACATGTATTTATAGACTTATACTAAACAACTACACATTTTATTGCACAATACATGATTTAACACAAGTGGGACGAAAGTGGACATAGAAAGTCAGATAGCAGACCCGAAATCTTTGATATATCGCCGGTCATGATACCTGAATTCATCTGACATCCATGTGTCAACTTTTCAGCTACAATAGTTATTATGCTTATGGGCAATCAAAGCTTGCTAATATTCTACATGCGAAGGAGCTAGCAAGGCGCCTCAAGGTATTTACTAGGATTGGTTATCAGATATAGTTGTCACGTATAATTAAACCAATAATTCTTATTGTTATTGTTGCAAAGTTGGGTTGTGACAAGTAGCATGTTTATGTTGAATGTAGGAAGAAGGGGCGGGCATAACTATCAACGCGTTGCATCCTGGAGTTATTGCAACCAATCTTTCACGTCACTCCAACTTTATGTCAGGTAATCACAAGTTTTTCGGGTTGGGATTTTTTTTCCAAAACCTGGTCTTTTCCTTGTTTATGATGTTAGCTTTATCTTGCTACTTTTTTGAAATAGTTTTCTTATATGGAGTCTTCAAACACTTTCAAAAGAATATCCCACAGGTTTGTTCTTTTGTCTCTTTGCATCTTTTCTGTTTTCATCTAGCGGGTCCTGGTTAAGCGGAAACTGGACCCACATAATACCAATGTCATTGTTTAACTGGTAACTGCAAGTCTGAATGTTGAGTTTGGTTTCAGGGAGCTTCAACAACATGCTATTTAGCATTAAACCCGAAGGTGAAAGGGGTTAGTGGTGAGTATTTTGCTGATAATAATGTGTATAAACCGAGCGATAAGGCCAATGATGCTGAGTTGGCCAAGAAACTGTGGGAATTTGGAACGGAGTTGACCAAGTCAAAGTAATGTTTATGGGAGTATACCTTGGCTCTCTCTTGTTGATACCGATACAGTACATGTTTTATTATTTTATTCTTGTGAATATGGTGGATGATTGTTTATGTGTTGTTTGTGCATGATAATTTAAAACCAGGGTGTGGTGTAATGTGTTTGTACCCCCGGTTATACGTAACGAGTAACGTTGTATATGAATATGTAATTATGTATAAAAGAATAAATGAATATGATAAGGCTTTGTCTTGCTTGAAACATAACATATTCCGGCAAGTATTTTTAGTTCTCTCCGAGTCTCTAAACATTTGACTATGGGATTCAACTTGTTGGCATGATCAAGTTTCGGAACGAAAGAAGCATGCATTGTTTGAAATACCATGATAACAAATGGCTGGTTTTTTTGGTTGGACTTCAAATCTGAGTTAGTCGCTATCTAAGATAGTGAATTCAGAGTTGAAGTCGCTATTCACTTTGCATAATTTAGTCGAACCAAAGTTCCAGAGTTTTTGACTTTTTGTTGTTGAAGTCGTCATCTCAGATAGCGACTTCAACTACAAAAAGACAAAATTCTAGACGCTTGTCTAATCTCGTCAGATTTTCATACTCCTAGAATCTAAAATTCGTAATCTTTTATAGTCACCACCTAATTTTTAAAATCCAACAAAGAAAACCACTTATTCTTCATCATGCATTTTCAAAAGAACTCATTTAAAAAATCATTGTATAGTTTGTAAGAAGTTGAAGATTGGTGTATTAACATATGTACACAAACAATCAATAGACCACAAAACCAAATTACATAAAAATGAAAAAAAGAATTACAAATTCAAACCTTCTAACAATCACAATCTTCTTACTGAGCTTTGCCAAACTTCAACACATTGTTCATCCTTCCTAGTAACAAACATCTTGTTCCCTCCGAAACCCATGTTCGTGATCCTCTTTCCGTCCAAATCCTTCACTCGTCCCAACACATTCTTCCGAAAGATTTGATCTTTACCATCATTCGACGAACCCATCACCACCTCCGACCACAACTCCAATTTACCTTGCTTACCACAAAAAACTTGATTCCCATGAGTTTCAATCTTGCAACCAAACCCCTCTTTGACTTTCTTCCCATTGTTGTTGACTTTCCTAGTGTCACCAACACAATTCCATGAGTCACAAGATCCAAAGTTTCTTAAATCAATGTAGGAAACCTCTCCTGAGTTCACACCAATCTTGAAAACAGCCGAAAGGGTATCGGAAACCGCGATATCCGAAAAACAATCAACCGTTTCCTTAATTTCCCAAACCGCATTTCCGGATCTTATGTCCCAAAACTTTATGTTTCCTGACACACCTGAGTGACTACTATGAGACCCTGAAGCCATTAACAGATTAAGACTAGATACCCAACTTAACTTAGTCGATGGAATAGCCGAATCAAGATCGGCACCGAAGATTTCATTACGCGCAATCTCGGACACAACTTTGAAACTATTAACATCATAAACCATGATAGAGTTTGAATTTCTTCTACCAGATTCAAAACTAGTGAATAATAAGTCTGGTGACATCCCAACTGCTTGAACAGTTGAGCTAGATTTAGTTGCATTTTCCCACTTTAAAGTTTGTGTTACAAAGCCCAAATCAAGATCAAGAATTTGCAGCCCAGAAAAGTCTGTAGCACCAGCAGCTACAACATTATGGGACAAAGCTAATAAAGAGTCAATAGCTGCAAAACTGGTCAAAGTTGTTGACTTTCTTTGTAAAGACCAGTCAAAAGATGTAATCTTGCTACCATGTGACACATGAACTGACCCATTTGGAGTTGCTGCAATAGCAGAAGGTGTATCCCTACCACTTAAAGGCAAAAGCTTTGATTTTTCTAAACCAAAAGGTTCAAATTGAGATGGGTTTGACTGAGTTTCAACAAGAAGATCACTAATTCCATAAAATCTTGCTTCAAAGATGATATCTTGAATGTCAAAAAGTTTAGCTTTTGAGGGGAGATTGCCTGTTCTTAATAAAGAAAGAAGTATTGAGAACAATTCAGGGTCTCTATCAATGAAAGGAATGGTGTTTGGTTCATATGAGTTAAAAAGATTGGACAAAAGGGTGTTGGAGCCACCTATGGTTATGGTTTGTTTGGTGGTTTGAAAGAGTTGACCACCCACATCAATGGTGATAATATTGTTGGAAACTTTTTGGGTATTGTGTGAAAGTGAAAACCCATTTGAGATAGGGGCTGATTGTGAGAAAGGTGGCATCTTTATCAAGATTTGAGATTGTTGTTTGAGTTTTCTTAATTTTTTTTGAAAGAATGATTTGTGTATAGTGGTGTTGGTATGAATGAATGATGGGGGATATGGAGTTGGTTTTGTAGAGGGGGGAGGTATGATTATGGCCTTATGGGAATTATATTGTGGTCAACAAATATGTTAATATGGTTGTCAATAATTGAGGCTGGTAGAGTGGTAGTTAGCTTTTGGAAGAAGGTGCCAAGCTGGACCAGATAATTGGATGATTTTGTGGAGATCTTTTAGTGTGTTTAGTATTAATTATTTGGAGAGATTCCAATCAAGATGGAATATGCCACATACTATATCTATATGCAAACCTGCTAGATTATAGTTATATACAAAATCAGTTTTAATACGCACTATGTATGTGTGGTCACTCAAGGGCAAAAGTGAAAGTGCACTAATTTTAATGTTATTTTACTAATTTCGTGAAAATAACGTTAAAAGGGAGGCATGGTTAATCATGCATCATGTGATGGCGTTGATAGCCGAAAAACAAGGGAGTACATGCACTAATCGGTCTTTGTCTTAATTCTTGAGTGTTATGTGTCTTATGTCCAAGGCTTGATGCAAAACTACTATCGAGCCGGGAGAATTGGAAGCAGTCTCTCTATTCCTACGGGGTAGAGGTAAGGTTGTCTACATCTTACCCTCAGACCCTACCTTAGTTGTGCTATTGGTGGGATGATGATAAAATCAGTTTTAAACAAGTCTTATATATAAATTATATCTCTTGGGTTACATGTAATACATAACGCTACTCGTTGTGGGCTAATGCCCTTGTTCACATCAGTTAACAACGTGTTAAAGCCCGTGAACACCACGTTGTGGGCGTTAACATGGGGTCACGATCATCGAAGGGGTGCCAGCCCTTTAACAAGCGTGAGAGGTAAGGTTGTTGGGTCCACCCCCGGTAAACCAATCACTTTTTTTCTTTTATTTATTTCTTCCTTAAACCATAATGTGATACCATAATGTGATGGTTAAAGTTTGAATTAGTTAAAGCCCATTACCTATCTGTAGGGGTGTAAACGAGCCAGCCCGAGCCCGACTAGGCTCGAGGTCGGCTCGTTATGTTTTTATGAAGCTTGAGCTCGAGCTCGGCTCGGTTCGAGCCTACTTCTTTGAGCTCGAACTCGGCTCGTTAGTAAAACCAAAGCTCCAGCTTGGCTCGATTCGGCTCAAGCTATTTCAAGAACAACCTCAAACGAGCTAAAAACTCGGCTTGAGCTCGCTTCAACATCGCTTAAGTGAGCCAAAACTCGGCTCGAACTCGGTTCACCAATGTTATCATCATTATTATTATATTATATATAAAAAAAACTAAAATTTTGTTTGGGCTCGTTTAGGCTCGCAAGCTTAAACGAGCTTTGTATTTCAGGCTCGAGCTCGGGCTCGATAACTAAACGAACTCTATTTCAGGCTCGGGCTCGTTAAGACTCGGCTCGTTCGAACTTTTAAACGAGCCGATCACGAGTAGCTCTCGAGCCTCTGGGCTTGTTTACACCCCTACCTATCTGGTAAAGCATTATGCACTTTTTAGTTAAACCACAACACATAGTCTAAGAATGTTGCTTAACCGCCTCTTTCTTTCTTCATTACATGTGATTATAAATTTTATACTATTAAATATGCATCTATATATGTGCATATAATAAAGTAGATGGTTTTCTATTACTTATATTTGAATGCACATGTTAAAATATGTTTTAAAAACATTTAATTAATGAAAGATTATCTTTTAAGTTAGTTGTTAACGTTTAAAATAGATGACTAGAAAGGGAATCTTGTGCAAGCTGTCAAGTAGCAAATTTCTTACTTGTGGGGTCATAGTTTAGCTACTACTCTTTGTTTGGTTTGGTATCAACGTGTGAAGTAAGTTGTTTATTCTTTAAACAGCAATTGATTTGGATTCATTAGCCGTTATTCATCAATGATTTAAAAATTAGACCCGTAGCTTTAAGGGTTCATTAGTTAAGTTGGGTTGATTACTAGTTTCCACGTGTTTCGATCAATTTTCCTCTAGTTTTTTTACCGGTTTCATCAGGTTCACTCATAACCGACTAGTTCATTTGTTGTTGGTCCATTAGCTCGTATCCTTAGTTTTAAAAAGCGTGAAACGCACAAAAGCGACGATGTCTAAAACCGAGGCGCAAAGCGCATAGTGCAAAAGTGTTGGGGCTTTTCGTACGCAAGGCGATTATAATTTTCTTTATATATTGTATAGGTTTCTAGGATCATTTACCTGATATTTAGACACAAATAAGTTGTATATATGTTTTAACTAGGTTATAACCTCGTGTATTACACGGGTTGAATAAATAAATTATATATACTAAATAATAAAATAATTTAGTGAGTCGAATATTTATTTCCCCTCTTATTTCACTCTCTTTCAGATTATATACCTATGGGGACACGTAGTTGAATCAATGAAATATTAAATAGTTAGTAATAAGAAGATAAAATAAAATAAATAGTTAAGAAATGAAATATTAAAGTATATAAAGTATACTTGTTCTCTCTAAATACTGATTTAACCAGGTTTATAACCCAGATGCAAACTCTAAATATATAATAAAATTAATTAAGTTATATCTTCATCAAACAAAAAATATATATATATATATATATATATATATTTCAAACTTTGTGGTTTTACAATATTTTCAAAAGTTATTTTAATAACTTATTATAAAAAAACACAAATTAACCTTATTAGTTATTACTAAGGATGTTCACAATTCGATTTAAAACCGTGAAACCGATCAAAATGGTCATCGGTTTCATTTCACGGTGAGTTTGTTATTAACTTTCGATTTATGTATTAAGTTTACTAATATATTACTTCTGGATTCAAATTTAAAATTTTAATTAAAAAAATTAATAATATCTTATTGCAACAACCGTATGTAGTTACTAAGTATATTTATTTTATTCAACCAATGTAATACACAGGGTTCTAACCTAGTTAATATTATAAACTAGGTGTAACACCCGCCGCGTTGCGGCCGGGTACACATTCACATATCGTAGAAGCCGAAAAGACTATCCGGTGTTCATTTGATTTGTAACGGCAATGGCATCGCTGATCCCGTATGAGTGTTGACTTGTAACGTGATCTATGTTGTATAAATCATCATTATCAGCTCTGCCAGCAGAAGAATCAGCACCCTGCACCTGCCCGGCCACCTCATCTTCATCCATTTAAGCATTAAGACTACACCATGATGTTTGGATACCTGCCATAAAAGTATTCAAAGATGACGTATTTAATCACAGTTGCACGCCCATTGCATATCCGTAAATCAAAAAAAGAGTCCTAATAAGTCACTATATTGTCCACTAATATTGCTTAAACCAAAAAAAAAAAAAAGTAATACAAATATATCAGTTCTCGGTGGGTGGTGTGCTTTTGCTATGCAACATATTAGATGGTTTTGTTTTGCTAATAATCAAATCAACTAATATAGATAAAATACATATAATTATTACAATCACAAACACATATCAAAACTTACAAATGTAGATTTGTTCCAATATAAACTCAGCTGTATATCCCGGGGGCCCACCAGCTGTTGGTGGGTGTGGTATAGCGTCCCCTGCCACCTTACCCTCTTTGGCGCCCCATGGCTCCCCTCCCCCATTTTCTGGGCGCTATGGGGGGCGTTATGGGCAATTTCATTACCCCAATGGCGAGCGCTATAGGGTATGCACGTGGGATCCGTTTCTTTTCCACCAATCAGATTTCCCCCTTTTTTATTTCTTTTTTTCTTTTTTTTATATTGTTTAAAAGGGGCTTTAAACCATTGCAAGTATGTTAAAGGAAGGGGCTTTAAAGCCCTTCATATGAGGTGGCGTTTAGGTGGCGCTGACTTGCCATAATAAAACCCCTAGGGGCTTCAAACCACACCCACCAGCCGTAGCATCTCGACATCTACCAAGCAACCATATTATTGTTGAGAAATAAGCATACCACATCCTCACTAAGAGTAACTCGTTCAGCAGAAAACTTTAGACCATTTCGCATGCTTCACATCATCGTTGGATACTTCAAATTAAAGTAAAACAAATTGCCCACTCCAAGGCTCCGAGCACATAACTGTCAGTCATAAAATCATGTAGTGCGGATTATCATCTTATACAAACATGAAGTCTTAGTAGCCATAGTGTATTCATATGCACTTAAAAATCTCTAAGTTGAAGACAACTTAAAAAACAACCAACTTTCTCAAATGTTCCACTAATATCATTTAAACTTTGTGTTCCAATCTTTTTTTTTTTTTTTTTTTTGCAAAATGTTGGATTTTTGTTAAATGACCTAAAGCATATATAAATACATGAATCCCACCTACTAATGTATTATTTAGTGATTATTTCCCCCTATTTTACTTGAAGTATTAGATAATAAATTCATAATAATACAAACTCATTATTCAACTTAATAACTGTTCAATCTACACTAAATTGAAAAAAAAAAATCCTATCATTAACCAAGATTCATATATATGTTCCATTTAACTTTACAAAGCTTTAAACAACTTTTGGAAGTTGAGTAACTTAGAAGAAAAAGATAAACTAACTTTTTGTACTAACGTTGTTTTAAAGAATAAGTACACTATAGCTCACTTGTTCATAGCAAGCATAGCGGCCGCTATAGCGAATAGCGTAACGATGCGATACTGGAAAATCGTTTTTTCTTTGTTCTTTTTAATACATAGCAACTGAAAAAATTAGTGTATTTTAGGGTTTTTTGTTACAGGATTGAAAATAGAAGCGTATATTCTTCCATATTTACAGGATTTTTTATAAAAAATACATGTAAAATATTTTGAAAATTTTCTTCTAGTTTATCGCTAAATATGAAATAACGCCCGCTATCACATCGCTATCACAACGTAGCGTATAGGTAGCTTGTCACCATCGTGCGCTATTCGCTATTGACAACTATGTACTACAGCCTTGCACATAGCCGTTTGGTAGTGGAGTACACCACTTAACCACCAGGTTGTCCGTGACCGAAAACTTGATAACTCTTTAGTAGTTTTCCAAAATAAAAATGTATATCATAATTCGCAAATTATTTATCCAATTAGACAATAGATTAACCACTTCATAATCAAGGTATTATTAAAAATTATCAATCAGCAGCATCAACATCAAAAAAATTAATAAGAAACACAGCAAACAACAAAAAACCTCACCTTGACCAAGAGTAAACTTAAACGGCTCTCTTATATCCCTGCTAGGATCAAAGGACCAAACTTCGTACCATCAACCAAAAGTTCCCGTATAATGAGCTGTCATAAATAAACAAAAAAAATCCATATCACAATCATCAACAACATAACCATAACTATACAATCTACCTCCCACACAAACGCAACAACTTTACCTTCAACCTCATCACCACTCTCAGGAGTATCCCAACCTTCACCTTCTTTCAAAAGCTTACCCTTGATTCCCAATCTCTTTCTCTTCTCCGACTTTTAATGTTACCAGAGCTTCAATATGGTCCATGAAATCTTCGTTCATCTTGTCGGCTGCTGGAATATTGAAATTTAATAGTAAGTATTATTTCTAACAAAAGGAAAGACGAAGAGTTGAGCACATAAAATTATTATACGGTTGCATAAGGGACCCCTACGTCGATTGAACTAATATTACTTCAGATACATAATATATTGCCTTGAGATGTTTAGTGGAAATCGTAAATAAGAGAAGAATATAATAGAAACAACTTACACTGTCCATATTGCATAGCAAAAACGCAAAAAAAACAAAGAAGTACTATCGCCCAACATTTTGGAAATTGCTCCCACCAAGGTTTTGTTTCACAGATTAGAACCACATCACTTTCTCCTCCTTCTGATGATACATGTGGCTACAAAGTTTGACTATTAGATATACTGCTGGTTTTTTAGCTGTACCGGTTTGATCCAATTGTAGCTCTTTCCTCTAAGAAGGTAAGAGACAGAACATCTATGCATATTCCTTTTGCTTTTTGCCTATGATTTGTCATATGAGACTTATTGTTTTCTCCATCATACAAAATCATTGCTCTGAACCTCAAAATGTTACCAGCAACATGATCAAGTTCAACACCATGAAAAGATATGGTATTACGGTATTCCAGTAACATAAAATAAATAAAAAACGGATTTGAAACAATAAAAAATAAAACATAACATACACAATAAAAAATGAAAGGTTTGTATTGTACCTGTAGTAGAGCATGTCATTGTAGGTTAAACACTTCCCTAGTAAAACAAATTGCTTGCATCTCACACCTTATAGAACAAAAACTGTACTATAGTAGAAATTGCCACGGTACTCGAGTTCTTCGTTTATGGTGAAAGATCAATTATATCAAATTTGGGAAAATTTTAACAAAGCTAAACGTCTAAACTATATTTGAGTCCTAAATTTATTAATAGCTTAATCTTCACTCCTTTGAGAGAACACAGAAAAGTAATTATTTCACATTGACTAATTTCGTATTCAAATTTATCCTTCTTGTCAAATTCTCCTTTGTATAATTCTGAACATGCCCTGGCAGATTAATAAAAAAACCCTAGATAAATAGACTTTGGAACCAAATACAATATATATCAAATCCATAGCAAATTACTCTGTAGGTACCAAAGAGATGATTCGTGATGGATCTCGACGCTCCAGGCCCACCGTGACCGTCGTAAACACCGACGTAAGCCGCAAAATGTGACGTCAACACTTGACCTACCGGTTGCTGATTAGTGTCTCCTGGTCCTCATCGTACCGTCTTGAATGGTCGCCGGAACCCTAGATCGGAATCCTCGTTGTCGCTGTTCATCGTCCGCCTCACTCCGGCCGAAAACAGTGTGCGAGAGAGAGAAAACGAAGGCGGTGGGGGTGTCATACGAAGGAGAAGAGTGTTGGGGGTGTGTGCGTCTCGCCTGACCGAGTATACCGGCGCCGCAATCCCTCCTTCGTCGACCGGAGGTGTGAGAGACCAGAGAGAAGATGGGGGAGAAGGCAGATCTTGATGGTGCGCAGGTTTGTTTTGAAGAGAAGTTGTGTCAACTTGGAAAAGGGAAAACCTAAGATGGCCAAAACCTAAAAGTCGAAAAGGCACTGGTGCAAAGTGGCGATGTAAATTGATATATATAATAATGAGAAGTATGCATTAAATTTAATTTAAAATAAATAATAATTATCTATAGTTAAGTAGAAGAGATTAAACAAAATAATATTTAGTATGAGAGTTATCTATAATTAGTTAGAAGAGATTAATTTAATAGGATGATTATCTATAATGAATTATTAATTAAAAGAGATTAAATTAAAATAAAAATTATCTATAAGAGAAGCCCTAATATGATGACAAGTGTCCCTAATATGGTTTCTTTTAGGAAAAATTACACTTTTCGTCCTTTATGTTTGTACCGGGTTGCAATGGGTAGCCTTTAACTTCAATAATTACAGTCATAGTCCTTTAATTAGAAAACTCGTTACATCTTTCGTCCTTTTCCACTAACTAGGTTAAAAATTTCAGTTAAGTTTATTTATAAAGGGGCAGTTTAGTCCTTTTACTTAATTATTATTTGTATAATATTTAATAAATAAAAGAATAAAACAAAAACCAACTTTAAAAACTTAATAATTCAGAATTAGAAACCATATCAACTCTTATCTCTTGCTGTCTCTCTCTCTGTCCCTGAACTCTCTTGTTTATGAGCCACCACCACCACCATGTTGCCATCTCCACCACCGCCTAAACCCACCACCGCCTGAAACTACTTCTCTCAGTTGCTCAAATCCGGCGGCCACCAAGCTCCACTTCACCGATAACCACAAGAACCCGTTCATTTAAATCAGATATGTTCAATCACGTTTGAATTAGATCCGTAAAATCGCTTTTGAATCACCGGCCTCACATCGCGTTTGAATCAGATCTGTGAAATCACATATCATTTAGGTGGGTGAGAGAGAACGTGGTGGTGGTCAGAGGTTGGGAGAAGATGCGGTGGTGGGGTGGTTGTAGATCCGGTGGCGGGGGTGGTTGTAGATTGACTGGTGGTGGGCGCCGGCGATCGATTAACTAATTAACCTCCATTGAAACAACAAATCTCTGATTGCAATTCTACTAATAACAATCATCAAACAGAGATAAACCTATTGAAGCTTTTTATCGAAGGCTTTTTATCCAAACCTGCAACTTATGCGAGTATAGATTAATGGCGCCATATGTGCCCTAACAGAGTGATTGATTAACAGCAAACCCTAGGTTTAAATCGATTTCAATTTTTTTTTTAGAAAGCTGCAATGATAAATGGGTGTTGAAAAAGTTTTGATTTTGATAGTTTGTTTGTGTACCTGAAGAGAAATCACGATCAACTGGAGTGATAGGATGAAATTGAAAGGGGGAGAAATGGGTCAAGATGAAGATGCATGTGTGTATTTATTGATTGATTTTTGTTTTATTTATAAAATATTTTAATTAGATTGGTAAAAGACCAAGGTACCCTTATATAAATAGATTTAACTGAAATTTTTAACCTTGTTAGTGCTAAAGGACGAAAGATGTAACGAGTTTTCTAATTAAAGGACTGTGACTGTAATTATTGAAGTTAAAGGCTACCCATTGCAAACCGGTACAAACATAAAGGACGAAAAGTGTAATTTACCCTTTCTTTTATTATATGTATAGATATTGAAATTACATACATGTACAGCCTGAAAAGCATGATTTACAACAATCTGTTGCACAAAATGAGTCATGTACATGAGGCGCGCGCCTCAGAGTGGATTTTTCAGCAAAAAAACATGCCTCAGCTGCGCTTTCTGTACAACTGGCGCCTCAGACTACATAAGGCGGTAGGATTTGCGCCTCAGTGCGCCTCGCGCCTCAGGCGCGCTTTTTTAAACCAAGCTCGTATCAGCACCAGTTGCACAACATATTATGAAGTTGAGAAGTCACGAGAAATATATTATTATATCTTATTACTTGTCAATCACCATAAGAAATTCCAATGGTCAAAGCAAACTTAAACCTAGTTTAACCTTTTACCGGTTTTATCTGATTCACTTACCGAGTTACCAGTTTTATTTGGTTAACTCATAAGTGACCACTTCATTTGTTGCAGGTCCATTAGCTCGTATACAAACTACATTAGCTCGTATACAAACTAGTTGCAAAATATATTATCATATCCTATTACTTGTCAAACACCATAAGAAAATCCATTGGTCAAAGCAGACTTAAACCTGGTTTGACTTTTTACCGGTTTTATCCGGTTCACTCATAATTGAGCGCTTCATTTGTTGAAGGTCCCTTTGCTCGTATCTGGACTAGTTGCACAACGAATTTAAGACGTGTCACAGGAAATATATTATTATATCCTATTACTTGTCAAGGGTTAAATTATAATACAAATAATCTTAACATACAAAATAACCTTAACGTGAGAAGTGAAGAAGGATTTTTTTTTTTTTTTTTTTTTTTGAAATTTTTTCTCATCTTATTAATCAGCATTTTAGTCCAGAATCCAAAAAATTGTGATTTTACAGTAGTAGAGTAATTACTCTACAAAATTACATAATTACCTACTAATGTAAAATCACGACTTTTTTTTACATTTTGCAATTAAACATCTTCTTAAGTAGATGGAAAAAAACATTGTTTCACCTCTCATGTTAAGGCTATTTTATACGTTAACACTCATTTGTATTTGATCTTTACTATCTATCAAAATCCATAAGAAAATTTAATGGTCAAAGCAAACTTGAACTTTGGTTTGAATATTCATTTTGACTTTGACTTGAATAACAGCACTCGTGCGTGCATATTTGGAACATGCTATTTCTTGGTTGTTTCTTTGAAATTTCTGACCATAGTCTTGACAGTTATCAAAAGCAAATAAACCATCTAAACATAGATTCTTAATCATTCACAATTTATGGTCACATAAAAGTCATATGATTGGACAAAATGGACTTCAAAATATCATTAAAAAACTTCTATACCATAAGTAGTACCATGTAAAGATACAAAACATCATTACTAAAGAACCATTCTAACCATCTATTTGCCTAAACAAAAACAAGACATCTTCAGCAGTTGCACCATCAAGAGAAGAAAAACCGTTAACACGTTTTTTCATGTTCATATGATTAAAAACCCGTTGTCGCAAGTCAAATGATGCTCATCGAGCTACAACTGTAACGTCCGAGCTCACGTTTGAATCTTGAACCGCAGCAACCCGTAACAAAAGAAGTAGTTATGATCTTTAGCTTATATATATATCTATATGTATATATATGGCATTGCTAGGTATTATGTCTCTTTTAAGGGGGAAAAAGAGTTCTTTTCTGTGTAGGAACACCAAACTCCCATAAGGGTCATCAACATCTGCTTCTGATTCTTGATTTCTTGTTTTTCTTTGGTTTTTTTTTTCAGGGTATCCAATCATTAGCTGACACCTGGCTGGACCATTTTGAAGAAAGACCAGCTCTTGATTGGCCCGTTTTCGTTCCCAGAAACATTCTCGCGTGTCCAATCGGATTCGGCTCCACCTGTACTATCAAAGTTGAACTCTTTAACAGACCCAAGTGTGTTTGTGGATCTATGCCTATGATGTCTCTGCCCACCCTCCCCACTGGAGCATTCGAAACCTTTCGCCATGTCATCATGGCATTCACGACCGTTCGCCACATCAGCAATCCGCCTCCTTTCAACACATCTAACAACTTGTTCGGGCGTGACCTCAAATGACACCCTGTGATCAACCAAATGCGGTTGATCTACATTTCTATAAGGTCCCATACTCGTGATCAAATACCCATCACGAGGTTTGGGACCCACAGGATCCGGGGTGTGTGGAGTCAACACCCCGGATCCTGCTTGCGATTCCCATTCACAAGGTGACACTTTCCCACTTGTCGGAAAGTGCAGAAACGGGGACGACGTCCCCGAATTCGAAATCACCGAACCCGGTGATTTCAACTGGCCCATCGGGCTACCCGGGTACAACATATACGATTGAAACTCGTACCCAACGACATTGTTTCGGTTACCTGAACCCAAATACCGTGCATACGGGACCTCCGGCGACGAAGGCGTAGTCAAATGAACCGACTCCGGAGGCGGTGTAAACGGGGCGGTAGACGGCTCCGTCGTGTACGTTGAAAACACCGGCGGGGACACCAACTGCGTCTCGTGAGCGTACGGGCCAATGGCGAACATATTACTCGTCCCACTGGGCGAAAACATGCCACCGGAAACCGCCGTGAATGACAACATGCCGCCAGGGGAATGGGTGGCCGACGGTGGCTCCGACTGGAAAAAAGACACCGGAGATGATGGTGGGGCTATAAAGGGTAGAACTATTGGCGGCTGTTGAGCCGTGTTTGTAGCCGGCTGAGCCTCGGCTCGTGAGAAACTCGGCTCAGGAACTATAGCTGATTCGCTGATTTTCTTGCTCTGTTTTTTAGATCCAAAACATAATGAAATGTTCCAACAATTTCCCCATCTTTTTTTCTACATATGAAAATATAAAATCAATCAAAAGATTCATAACCCACAATTAATATTTATATATTTATTAAATCAAACACATATCAAGATCTTTAACTATGAATATATTATCAGAAAACAAAAACCCAGATCTTAAATTTAAAGAAAACAAAAACCCATCATCAAGATTCATCAAAGAACAAAACCCATCAAGGAAATATTCAAAAAAGCAAAATCAACTAAAAAATATTGAATTTTTAACTTTTTTTTTTTACCTGAACTGAAGAATCTTGAGTGGCTCTGATTTCAGCCGACTGGATCGCCGATGCGGCTGCGTGAATGGTATCATAATTATCATTCACCCCTCTCATCTTGTTGATCAAGAAAGTTTCTCTCTCTAGTTTCTCTCTCTAAAAGTATGTATGATATTGATATTGATCTGCTTTTTGATGTCAAACACGGCAATGACTTGAGATTTGGTTTAATAATTTGGGTGTAAAGTAATAATTATGGGAAACATAAGCTAAAAAGTCTAAAAAGGTGTTTTCATATGTATAGGGTTGCTAAGTGTGAGATTACATAAATACCCTTTTGTTACACATGATTTGGGATGGGAATTTAATAGGTACACCTGAATTTCACTTGCCTTATTCAATGATACACCTTGCATTTATAAAGCTCACACCAAATGGGCATTTTTCATGTCCTTTTCATATCCTTAGCTTCTCCATGTTATGAATGTGGATTGGTTTATCTTTTTTCTTTTCTTTTTTAAATACTTACTTTATAAAAGAAAACAAGCTAAGCCAACATCATTACAAACATACACACCATTCATGTATGGTTAAGAAAAAAGAAATTTAAAAACCTTATTCCCATGTATGTCATTTACGATTTACTCTTTAAAAGTATCTGATTGATGAAGTATTTTTCAATGCCGCATAACATTATTTGGTTATTTTCTTTCTCTTCATGTCAGCCACACCAGATAAGCCTATTGGGATTTCGCTCGTAACAACTCTATAAAAGATTCTTAATCTCACCGGGTCGTGGTTCTCACATCTCTTCTCTGCAGGAATATATTTCTATCTCACTATAATGTTTCTTAATTAGTGTGGTTTTTTAGGTTTTCTTCTAAAGAGGGGTAATTTGGACATTTGAAAAGAGCATGACCCAGTTTTGAAGCAAGAATGACCGTTTTTTTTTTTAACAAACAAGGGAGCAATTAAAGTTTTATTATTTTATTATTAAATGTTAATTAATGTTAAATAAAGGGGATTCTTGGGTATAATAATGGTGTGCACGTGTGTCCATCTACTTCTTTTGTGGCCTTTTTCCCTCCTCCCCTCTCTAGGTATCAAGTGGGTCCCACCTAAACAATATTCCTATCCTTTCATATATTTTTTTTTCAGCTACACACGCAACTTAATAAGACTAAGCGGTATGGGGGCCGGCTTAGGCCCGGCGAGGCCCGGCGCCGGTCCCCCACACCGCCCCCCTCCGGCGAGTTCAGCTCCCCACGGACGATTGTGCCGGGCCTCTCTCTCTGTCTCTCTCTTCTTTCTCTCTCTCTCTTCACGGCGCCGGTCCTCCCACACCGCCCCCCTAGCCCCGTGGCGGCCCATCCTTCACGGCGCCGGTCCTCCCATACCATCCAGTCTAATGTATCAGAAGTTCAGAACCATAGTTGTTAGAGAGGATAATTAAGTATTTAATTTAATATTTATTATTTTTCATGAATAAAATACAGTTAAACTTTAAAATTTTGTAAGTAAAAATATGCATTATAACTTTCATTTTAGGAAAATGCTTGTAAGTGAAAACATGCATTATAAATTTTATTCTAGAACATTAGCTCAGAGTATCTAAAAATTTTTTTCACCGTGCAATCGTACAATATTAAAAAAAAGGACAATAAACCGGTAAAGGCAAAACTAGTTTCACTACCCGATAAACTGAACGACAAGAACTATGCATTCTCGTTTCAACCATAACACGCGCAAGATCACTTCAAAGCATTCAAGATTGAACAACAATCCCTACAAACAATACAAAATACATTTATCATAAAACACTTGGACACAAATATAAATTCCTTTCCTTTAATGAATTCATCCTATTTCAGCCCAAATTGCAATGGTTTTACAAGTCATAAACTAATCAACTAAACAACTAATAAAGAATACTCAATAATAAAACAATTCACAAGTCACCAAGAAAAGAAATAAAGAAAAAGAATACTCAATACTCACGAATTCAATCGATGATCTGATGAAGTGTTGTTGCAGCGACTTCAGTGAATGATGATCAACTGATTAGCGATTCAGCGAATGATGAGCAACAGTTCACTTCAGACACAATACTCACGAATTCAATCTGATGTTGCACCGACTTCAGCGAAGAACGATGAGCAGCAGTTCAGACTTAACTTCAGGCTGAAGTCTTCAGCAGTTCAGCGCAACAGACATGATCGATGATTGGTATCCTCGTAGTTGTGCCGTGTCGTGCATTAAAACTTCAGGGCAATTGGGAAATTATTTACAATCTTTTATTATTTTGGGCTAACATATCGGGTAATTGGGCTTATTATTTACAATCTTCAATTGATTTGGGCTAAGATATTGGGCAATTGGGATTTGAGCTTATTATTTTCAATTGATTTGGGCTTACAGACTTTTTTTAGGGATGTCCTCGTAGTTGTTCAAAAGTATCCTTGGTATAAAAACCGAAAAAAAAAATTACATTACCGATAAAAAGTTGAGCCGTAGCCCGTGCTACGGCTCGGTATACATAAGGTCCGCCCTCTTTTCCGAACCAACTTTTAGGAAAAATGATTTATGGAAACATGCTTTTTAGTAATGCCTTTTTCAGTCTTTATCACAAAATGTAAAAAAAAAAAGGCCACAACGATTAAAAGCTTGCACTATATATATTGAACAGCTAGAAAATGTTATAATTTTGGCTACCTTATGGAAACGGACATATATGTCACAGAGGGTTGGATCGTGTGGTAGACAATTTGCTCAACTCTTAGATTAGAGGTCCTAATTTCATAATCTACAGCTCTAAAATTTCAAACGCAATGGTTTTTCTCAAATTCTAGTAGTTTTAAATTATGTCTTTTTGAGAGTAAGTCGTGTTTATATTTGATTTTGGTAACATGTTTGCTTGGTTCAATCCTCAAATAATTCTTTATCCTATTCACCCCTAAGTTTATAATGTTTTAAAGTTAAAAAAACCTACACATAAACCTCCTAAAGGTGGATACGGAATAAAGTTTCAGAAAAGAATGTTGAGATGCTATAGCTTTACTGTGTGAGAGTAATGAAATGAATTAAAATAAGTTCTACATATTCACACACTCTTCACACACCCTTGTATACGTCTCGTAAAGATCTATACATCGCGTATAACCTTTTTCAATTTCCAAAAGAATCTCTGATTATATCATATTTTGTCTTATATGACTTGTATAGGCCTATACGAGGCGTATAGACGAGAAGACCATTTTATCCTTTATTTGGGGTTGTACGCATAGGTAAATTGGTCATTTTTGCCTCTCTTATATGCCTCGTATAGGCATGTATGAGGCATATGTATATAAAGGAGTTTAAAAAAAAAAACACTTTTAAAATGGCGAAGTACCATTTTAGCCTTGAGTTAGGCCTAAACTGTGGGTGTCTCATGGCTAAAATGGTAATTTGTCATTTTCTTTTATAAATTTTAAATTTCAGGACAAAGACTGGGTGTACAGGGAAAGACTGGGCGTCTAGGATTGTTTAAAAGACTATTATACCCCTGACTTATGGCTAGACTGGGGGGCAACACAGGGCTAAAATGGTCTTTTGGACCACACTAGACGCCCAGTCTTGTCCTTTACGTGTCATATATTTTTGTTTCTTTTTAAGATCAATAACACTAATATTAATGATAAAAAAAAAGAGTTAACTGCCATTTTCGTCCCTGTGGTTTGGTCACTTTGGCCATTTCAGTCCATTTTTCAAAAATGCGCCATTTTCCTCCCCGACGTTCTGGAAAGGTGTCATTTCAGTCCAAAATCATAACCCAGTTAAGTCAGTTTGTAAATAAGGACTGATTGTGTAAATTGGTAACATAAAGGACCATTTAAGTAAAATCTATAAATATATAACACAGTGGTGGCCGCACTCATGTTCCCTCTCACTTCTCCAACGACCGGCGCCAATTCCGGCAACTTCTCCGGCCACACGCACATCTCCTCCGCCCTCTTCGTCATCTCCTACCTACACCCCCTCTCCGATAAACATCTATCAGCTTTCCGGAGATTATCCAGCCACCACTGTCTCCTGGTGGCAGCGGAGAACAACAACAACTCCGCCACCATGGCGGCGGCAGCGGCAAGGCAGAAAGGATGAGAGAGAGAGTAGAGAGAGATCGGCGACGGCGGTGGTGATGGTTTTTCGTTTTGCTCCGACGAGTTCTGGTTCGTGTCCGGCGGCAGCAACGATGGTTGGTTATGATTGGTTTCAGGTCTCGAGTCCGGTTCTCCGGCAAACCTCCGACAAAAACCCCGGCAAACCTGTGACACCTGTGTCACTTCGACCATCAAACAAATTCCAAACCAATGAAATATAGTATTTCATACTTGGGATTTGTAAAAATATGTGTATCGTTTGCACATATCAACTCTTGTTCGATTTCAAGCTCTAAATCGCTTTCTGGAAGGTTATACGCGCACTAAGGCGTAAATATAACCAGTTAGTGCAACAAACACTCCGGAATAGTGAAATAGTCTTAACATACCTTAAATAACCTCTACATAACTTAGAAATAAGTTTTGGAAAGTTTGGTATGCCAAAATCAAGTTATATCGCTTACAGGGACTAAAGTTGACAAACTGCGAAAGTATGCCAATTTGAACTGTAACAGACATTCCGGAACATGACCATAAGTTAAACATACCATAAATATCCTTTACATAGCTTAGAAATAGGCTTTGAGGTGTTCGGTGTGCTAAAATAAACTTTTGGGTCATTCAGGGACTAAAAGTGTCAAAAAGTGCACAAGTTTAAACTTTTGCGCATAACTCACGTTCTGAATACATCCGGACATCCAAAAATTTATGTAAGCACTAAAATATTTTATTTTAGTGTTTGGCATAAGAAAATCTATTCGTCGCGTCATTTGGATCGTTTTTCGCGCTTATGCGCATTCCATCGTAATTAAGCGAACATCGCGATCGTACGGCCAAACGAACCGACATCCGACATATTTTTGAGCATGTTTCATGTCCACAATGTTTAGGCATCATTTTAGGGCCTTAAAGTTGGCTTGACGGGCCTTAGAAGTGCCGGAAATGGGCTGAAAACACAACAGGGACCAAAACTGTCAGTTTGGAAACTTGTTTTCTGATCAGAAGCTCCAGGCGGCCCGCCTGAGTTTTTGTGTATCCTGAAGCGGGCCGCATCAGCCTCCCAGATCAGATAAGATCGCTTAATCAGCAGATTCCAGCTGTTTAATCCACAACCACATACTCACACTTGACCTTTCAGCTGATTAGGGGCCATTTTTAGTCACCTTAACTTTCCAACAAGTGTACGCATGAGATTTGAGCACGGTTTCCATGAAACGATCTTAACGGTTACCCGAAAACTATAAATACCCCACCCCCATTTACTTCAAACTCACTAGAATCTGATCTAAAAGACTCTAAGTTGGAACCATTGTTTCATACCTGAGTTATTTGGATCTAGATTAGCATTCGGGGACCCTTCGTAAGTATTCTTTCATTCTTTTATTGCTTTTCGAGTCTTTTCGAGTCTGAAAGTCAAACTTTGTTTGACTTTCTGCGTTGACCAGTTTATGGTCAATGCGAAGTTCGTTTGAACTTCGCAACATGAGTGTAATCACGTTGGTTATAGTCCCTTGGGACTATGCCTACTGATTACCACGTTGTCTAGGGTCGTAGGGTAAGCGATCTGATAAATCGCTTATACCTTCGAACCCGACCCATTTGGTCGATCATTAGGATCCGACCAAACACATTAGGTGACCATAGTATATAGGGAATAACCTTCCGAGGTTATACCTTATGGTCGCTTCGTTTAAGTAGTTGTATGATAGGTAGTTTATATGCCTTAGGTAAATTACCAAAATACCCCTTTGATGCCAAAATTCGTTTTAAACATATGTAACATAACTTTTGTCATCTAAACTGATTTGACAACCATATTAGACATGTTAAGGCATATTTTACTTGTCATAGGACTAGTTAGGCGTTCCGAACGCGTTTCACGCGAACGACGCGTTAAAGTAGCATAAGCTACCTAAACGAGTCGTAATGGGTCACAAACACTTAGGTTAAGTTTTGTTTTAGTATGTGGGCTTTGTTAAACCATATTACACGAGTCTCCATACTCGTTTGGTTTACGAACCCTCATTCTATCCGATCCTCCGATATTAGGTCCGGTTTATTAACATAGTTACCTATATTAGGTGTCGTTTGATTCCGTGATCTCTAGCATTGCT
This sequence comes from Helianthus tuberosus, assembly GCA_030545235.1. NCBI lineage: Eukaryota > Viridiplantae > Streptophyta > Magnoliopsida > Asterales > Asteraceae > Helianthus > Helianthus tuberosus. The sequence goes on along the minus strand of CM060427.1, from coordinate 105,353,011 downwards.
TGGTGGTTATCTTAGGACTTCTGAGCAATCTCAAGTGAGTACATAGACCCCTCTTTTACTGTTTTCCAAACGTTTTGGGGTGGAACACATGTGCCTACTTGTTACTTTCATGCTTTCCATGTTTTCACATCATATACCTGCTATGTTCGTTAGTACATTATAGTACATGATTTCATTGTGTTCATGCTATGTATGCCCATTGTGTGCGTACTTAGTACATCGTTTTACATTACATTTTATGCTATGTATGTCCATTTAGTTCATACTTAATACATTGTTTTACATTACACTTATGCTATGTATGTCCATTGTGTGCATGCTTCGTACATTGTTTTATATTGCATTTCTGTTGCATATGCTCATCCAGCATGTGAACACATTATACTACATTTTGAACCGTTGTAACCTTTTGACTATGTGAACCGTCGTAACCGTTTGATTATATGAACCGTTTGTAACTATTGAACCGTGTGAACCATTTGTATCTGTTGACAGGATTTACATTTGACAATAGACATTTGACAATACATAAACATTTCTACAATTGTTAAACATTACTTTGGTGGTTTGGTTTGATTAAGTGATTAAGTAACGATGCGTGTGTAATATGATACAAGCATGGTGGATACGCCGCTGGTACTTCCTATATATAAGTGTTTGTATGGTATTACATATCGTAGCGTTATTTGAATCATTTCAGTTTGAGACATATTACAAATATCATACTTTTCACAAGACATTGAATTACAAACAACTTATCTTATACAAACACATTTTTACATGGTTATTCATTTAACCTGACATTTATTTATACATATCATCGGATCTTATCGTTTTTCAAATGATTTACAAGACAAAGCAAATTACAAGGTTCATGACTAAACATTTTTCTCAAACATAAGTCATGAATTCTGTTTTCACAAAACCTATGTATCTCACAGGCATTTTTATGCTGACGTACCTATTTTCACATGTGTTTTCAGGAGATGATGCATAGGACTTATCAAGACATACTTAGGCGGACCTGTGCCTTAGTGACTTAAAACGAGACAAGAACTAGTTAATTTTTGTTATATACTCTTTGTTTCTTGTTTAAAACAATGTAACTCTCGTGTTTGACTAATAAAACGAAACTTTAATTGCCATGGATTTAAAACAATTAATTCTGTTACAACACTCCCCTATGTTTCCGCCACGTTTTGTATGTTCTACGTGGTCGGGGTGTGACAGAAAAGATGGTATCAGAGCCAATGGTTATAGGGAATTAGGTTATTAGTAATGCCTTGACCTAGTCTATAACCTTTCTAGGACCCTAACGCGAGTTTACTTGCGTTTAGTCATAAAACAATACCGTCACCTATCCTTAGGCGACGACCACAACAAGAACATAAATTTCAAAACCGCTTTGAAAACTAATCATCTGTTCTAGGATGATTGATTACTAGGTTTTGAACCCTCTATTGTAAGGTTTTGAACCCTTTGAGTTTTCAAAAACCTCGTCAAGGTGTTGGGTTTTAAATAATGTGAACACGTGCAAACTGGAAGGGTGAATGCCTGTATTCTGGGTTTTCTGTCTAGGCAAGCACTTCGTATACATCTCATCAGACGCGAGACCAGTTGTGCTTACCTGGGAATTCTTGGGATGAGTGTTCACTTATAGGCGAGCATGTCTTCGTGATACATTATTTTTGACCCATTTACTTTGATTAGTCATTGTGTGTCGTTTGTTTACCTTGTGGTGACAAACAAATGACCACTATCCTTGCTTTCATCAAATTTGTTTCATCTCATTCTTTTCGTCTAATCCTCTCACTCATTTCCTTTCATGTTTCCTCTTTTAGAATGCCTCCTCGACGCGAAAGCCAGATAGCGACTGCCGAATTGGCAGAAATCATTGCGCAGCAAATGGCTGCTCAATTCCCAAACCTCTTTGCTCAATGGAATCAAGCCAACAACAACAACAATGGTCCATGCAATTTCAATAGTTTTAACTCGGTGAAACCACTCAAGTTTAGTGGTTCTGAGGGAGCGACTGGGCTTCTTCAATGGTTCGAGAGCATTGAGAATACTTTTCGCCACGTGCAGTGTCCTGACAATCGCAAGGTCGAGTTTGCTTCGAGTGTGTTTTAGAAGAGGGCCCTTACGTGGTGGAACGGGGTTGTGAGAGATCGTGGTGCAGAAGTTGCTCTAGCACGGACATGGGCTGAACTTAGGGCCCTTATGATGAAGGAATTATGTCCTCGTCACGAGATCAGGGCCTTGGAAAAGGAATTCGACAATCTTGAGCAAGACAGCGGTGAGCATCGAGCCTACACGGACCGTTATGAGGAGTTAAGCCTGTTATGCCCAAACATGGTCACGCCTTTGGATAAGGCAATAGAAAAGTACATTGATGGCCTCCCTGACTCAATACAAGACATTGTGACTGGCAACAACCCTACTACAGTTAGACAGGCCATTGAGCTATCTGCAACCTTGACTGAATCAAAGATCAGGAAAGGTAAACTTTTCCGAAAAGGTGACAAGAAACCGGTCGAGGAATCGAACCCAATCGAGGAATCAAAGACCATGGATGAACAGATTGGATCCCCTAAAAAGTCAAAGAAGCGAAAGGCTTCTCAGAACTTCGCCATGGTTACTCACAATGATCAAGCCATCCCCAACCAACCAGCTCAACCCCCTGCTAGGAAGCCATACAATGGAACTGCACCTTTGTGCAACCAATGTAGCCTCCATCATCATGCCAATGTAAAGTGCCGCAAATGCCAAACTTGTGGACTTATAGGCCATACAGCAAGAGTCTGCCCAGCTGCAGCTGCACCAAATCAAGCTGGCAACAACCCTGCTCAAGGTCGTTTTCTACCAGGTTCTTGCTTCAACTGTGGCGAGATGGGTCATTTCCGAAGAAATTGCCCAAAGCTTGCTAATGCAAATCCAGCACAGGGATGAGCATCCGACCGACAACATCGTTTAGAAATAATCACGTCTTATGTATTATTTTCTTTTGTTGTTATGGTCCATGAAACAGTTGTCATCATTGTTTATAAATAAATCTTTTATTTACATTGCAATGTATTTATGTGGTTGTATGTATAAACAACACATCTCTTACAATACCGACAATCAAGGAATCGTATTCCTTGTAAAGCAAACTACCCCCAAAAAATTTTCCAGGTTATGATCTCTTGCGTTTTCCACGAAATTCCTAAGTACCCATTTATTCTAAGGAAACGAAGTACAAGGCGCGAGTTACAACACTGGACAAATACCCAAAGTACCACTATAAATCCTTAATAGGGTACCTAAGGGTATTTCCGTAAATCCTAAAATTGTTGTGTTCCTTAATTCGAATATTACATTTCTTTGAAAACAAAATCGAATTTTTGGGAGATCTTCCTATATCTTCAGATAGATCCCAGAGGACATTGAAGTCCATCGACTGGTTTCCATATCCATTCTCAATCGATAACAAATTAATAACCAAGTTAAACAACTATGTGATTATGTGCTTATGTGTTCCTTTATGTGTTTTTGTGTAATCCAAGTTTTGTTATCTAAATCCTCGTAGAACCTTTCGTATCTTCATATGAGGGATTTGTAGTAGGATACCCAAAGGTACTACATAAAATCCTTAATGGACTACTACGTTGCAGTTAAGTCCCTTGGATTATAAAGTACTACTCCATAATTAGATCCCTTGAGTGGTCTAGTTAAACAGATTGATCCAAAAATCTGGTTAGGAACATCATGTGATGATATATCTGAAAGGACTCCTTGGTGGCCTAATTAAAAGGATCATTTGTCGATCTAATTAAAAGGACCCTATGGTAGTCTAGTCACACTCATCACAGGTTTGATTTTCCTCCCCTAAACATTACAAGACAAACTGTGTGGACTATGCAAGGAATTACGTAATTATGGATGCATACATAATTATGGAATTTAGTGCACAGAAACCACAGCGAGTCTTGTCATGTGCCTAGAAGTTAACTCTATTCGTTTCCGTTTCTGAGGAAGCACCCGTTGAAAATGACTCCGTTTGTTCATTTTCGTTTCTGAAGATTGTCCGTCGAGGAAATGAATATCCGTTTGTCTATCATTTTCATTTCCATTTCTGAGGAAGCACCCGTTGAAAATGACTCCGTTTGTTCATTTTCGTTTCTGAAGATTGTCCGTTGAGGAAATGAATATCCGTTTGTCTATCATTTTCATTTCCATTTCTGAGGAAGCACCCGTTGAAAATGACTCCGTTTGTTCATTTTCGTTTCTGAAGATTTGTCCGTTGAGGAAATGAATATCCGTTTGTCTATCATTTCCATTTCTGAGGAAGCACCCGTTGAAAATGACTCCGTTTGTTCATTTTTGTTTCTGAAGATTTGTCCGTTGAGGAAATGAATATCCGTTTGTTTCTCCTTTTCAATTCCATTTATGATGAAACACCCGTTGAAAATGACTCCGTAAGTTCATTTTACGTTTCTGAAGATTGCCTGTTGAGGAAATGAATCCCCGTTGTTTATTCCTTCATTTCCGCTTCTGAAGAATACTCGTTGAGGAAAATGACTCTGTCTGTTCATTTTCGTTCTGAAGAATGTCCGTTAAGGAAATGACAGGATTTTTCCTTACATATCTCTGGTGGTTATTAGACACAAAGTCACAAATAGACTCCTACGAATAAATTTCGGGACGAAATTTCCTAAAGTAGGGGAGACTGTGACACCTGTGTCACTTTGACCATCAAACAAATGCCAAACCAATGAAATATAGTATTTCATACTTGGGATTTGTAAAAATATGTGTATCGTTTGCACATATCAACTCTTGTTCGATTTCAAGCTCTAAATCGCTTTCTGGAAGGTTATACGCGCACTAAGGCGTAAATATAACCAGTTAATGCAACAAACACTCCGGAATAGTGAAATAGTCTTAACATACCTTAAATAACCTCTACATAACTTAGAAATAAGTTTTGGAAGGTTTGGTATGCCGGAATCAAGTTATATCGCTTACAGGGACTAAAGTTGACAAACTGCGAAAGTATGCCAATTTGAACTGTAACAGACATTCCGGAACATGACCATAAGTTAAACATACCATAAATATCCTTTACATAGCTTAGAAATAGGCTTTGAGGTGTTCGGTGTGCTAAAATAAACTTTTGGGTCATTCAGGGACTAAAAGTGTCAAAAAGTGCACAAGTTTGCACTTTTGCGCATAACTCATGTTCTGAATACATCCGGACATCCAAAAATTTATGTAAGCACTAAAATATTTTATTTTAGTGTTTGGCATAAGAAAAATCTATTCGTCGCGTCATTTGGATCGTTTTTCGCGCTTATGCGCATTCCATCGTAATTAAGCGAACATCGCGATCGTACGGCCAAACGAACCGACATCCGACATATTTTTGAGCATGTTTCATGTCCACAATGTTTAGGCATCATTTTAGGGCCTTAAAGTTGGCTTGACGGGCCTTAGAAGTGCCGGAAATGGGCTGAAAACACAACAGGGACCAAAACTGTCAGTTTGGAAACTTGTTTTCTGATCAGAAGCTCCAGGCGGCCCGCCTGAGTTTTTGTGTATCCTGAAGCGGGCCGCATCAGCCTCCCAGATCAGATAAGATCGCTTAATCAGCAGATTCCAGCTGTTTAATCCACAACCACATACTCACACTTGACCTTTCAGCTGATTAGGGGCCATTTTTAGTCACCTTAACTTTCCAACAAGTGTACGCATGAGATTTGAGCACGGTTTCCATGAAACGATCTTAACGGTTACCCGAAAACTATAAATACCCCACCCCCATTTACTTCAAACTCACTAGAATCTGATCTAAAAGACTCTAAGTTGGAACCATTGTTTCATACCTGAGTTATTTGGATCTAGATTAGCATTCGGGGACCCTTCGTAAGTATTCTTTCGTTCTTTTATTGCTTTTCGAGTCTGAAAGTCAAACTTTGTTTGACTTTCTGTGTTGACCAGTTTATGGTCAATGCGAAGTTCATTTGAACTTCGCAACATGAGTGTAATCACGTTGGTTATAGTCCCTTGGGACTATGCCTACTGATTACCACGTTGTCTAGGGTCGTAGGGTAAGCGATCTGATAAATCGCTTATACCTTCGAACCCGACCCATTTGGTCGATCATTAGGATCCGACCAAACACATTAGGTGACCATAGTATATAGGGAATAACCTTCCGAGGTTATACCTTATGGTCGCTTCGTTTAAGTAGTTGTATGATAGGTAGTTTATATGCCTTAGGTAAATTACCAAAATACCCCTTTGATGCCAAAATTCGTTTTAAACATATGTAACATAACTTTTGTCATCTAAACTAATTTGACAACCATATTAGACATGTTAAGGCATATTTTACTTGTCATAGGACTAGTTAGGCGTTCCGAACGCGTTTCACGCGAACGACGCGTTAAAGTAGCATAAGCTACCTAAACGAGTCGTAATGGGTCACAAACACTTAGGTTAAGTTTCGTTTTAGTATGTGGGCTTTGTTAAACCATATTACACGAGTCTCCATACTCGTTTGGTTTACGAACCCTCATTCTATCCGATCCTCCGATATTAGGTCCGGTTTATTAACATAGTTACCTATATTAGGTGCCGTTTGATTCCGTGATCTCTAGCATTGCTTGGTGGTTATCTTAGGACTTCTGAGCAATCTCAAGTGAGTACATAGACCCCTCTTTTACTGTTTTCCAAACGTTTTGGGGTGGAACACATGTGCCTACTTGTTACTTTCATGCTTTCCATGTTTTCACATCATATACCTGCTATGTTCGTTAGTACATTATAGTACATGATTTCATTGTGTTCATGCTATGTATGCCCATTGTGTGCGTACTTAGTACATCGTTTTACATTACATTTTATGCTATGTATGTCCATTTAGTTCATACTTAGTACATTGTTTTACATTACACTTATGCTATGTATGTCCATTGTGTGCATGCTTAGTACATTGTTTTACATTGCATTTCTGTTGCATATGCTCATCCAGCATGTGAACACATTATACTACATTTTGAACCGTTGTAACCTTTTGACTATGTGAACCGTCGTAACCGTTTGATTATATGAACCGTTTGTAACTATTGAACCGTGTGAACCATTTGTATCTGTTGACAGGATTTACATTTGACAATAGACATTTGACAATACATAAACATTTCTACAATTGTTAAACATTACTTTGGTGGTTTGGTTTGATTAAGTGATTAAGTAACGATGCGTGTGTAATATGATACAAGCATGGTGGATACGCCGCTGGTACTTCCTATATATAAGTGTTTGTATGGTATTACATATCGTAGCGTTATTTGAATCATTTCAGTTTGAGACATAATACAAATATCATACTTTTCACAAGACATTGAATTACAAACAACTTATCTTATACAAACACATTTTTACATGGTTATTCATTTAACCTGACATTTATTTATACATATCATCGGATCTTATCGTTTTTCAAATGATTTACAAGACAAAGCAAATTACAAGGTTCATGACTAGACATTTTTCTCAAACATAAGTCATGAATTATGTTTTCACAAAACCTATGTATCTCACAGGCATTTTTATGCTGACGTACCTATTTTCACATGTGTTTTCAGGAGATGATGCATAGGACTTATCAAGACATACTTAGGCGGACCTGTGCCTTAGTGACTTAAAACGAGATAAGAACTAGTTAATTTTTGTTATATACTCTTTGTTTCTTGTTTAAAACAATGTAACTCTCGTGTTTGACTAATAAAACGAAACTTTAATTGCCATGGATTTGAAACAATTAATTATGTTACAACACTCCCCGATGTTTCCGCCACGTTTTGTATGTTCTACGTGGTCGGGGTGTGACAAAACCTCCGACAACCATTAACACCACCGTCTCCTCACCGCTGCACCATCACCATAACCCACCACCACTTCACCATAAACCACCGTTCACCTCTGTCATCACCTCCGTTCACCGCTGTAAAACCGACAACCTGCAACTCATCTTCATCAATCATTATCACAGTCGGAGAGAGAGATAACGACGAGAGAGAGAGAGAGAGAGAGAGAAGGAGGCGGGAGAGAGAACCGACGACGGTGGGGGTGCCATTTTTCCGGTGAGTTGCAGGCGGCGGCAGTGGTGAGTTGCAGGCGGCGGAAGTGGCTGTGGTGGCGGTGGTGGGAACTGGTGATGCAGGTGGTGGAGAGTGTAGAGATAGAACAGGTGGTGGCGGTGGTGGGAACTGGTGCGGCGGCGGTGGAGGTGAAGGTGATGGTGGTGGTGGTGGTTTAGAGAGAGAGACGAACTGGTGCCATTTTCGTCCCTGTGGTTTGGTCACTTTGGCCATTTCAGTCCATTTTTCAAAAATGCGCCATTTTCCTTAAATGGTCCTTTATGTTACAAATTTACACAATCAGTCCTTATTTACAAACTGACTTAACTGGGTTATGATTTTTGGACTGAAATGGCACCTTTCCAGAACGTCGGGGAGGAAAATGGCGCATTTTTGAAAAATGGACTGAAATGGCCAAAGTGACCAAACCACAGGGACGAAAATGGCAGTTAACTCAAAAAAAAACTCATACTATCAAGACTAGGCATACAAGGCAAGACTGGGCGTCTAGGGTGTTTAAAAGACTCTTTTTTTTTTAACGGCTAATGTAACGCCCTGCTTATTTGTACTTTCCATTTATAGCAAGTCTTGTTCGTGTTTCTATTTTTGGAAGTCTTGTGTTCTTGTAATCGTTCTTTCCTTGTAACCGTTGTAAAATCCGAGACTTGGGTCATAAATAAAACTCGTATTTTGTTAATTACATGTTATACATACTTTATACATGCTCATACATTCAATTTCATGAATCAATTGATACTTATTCGCGATTCTTGGAAACTATGTGCTAAACTTGTAAAAACGTGAAACTTATGCATAAAACGTATTACGAACGTATACGATACTTAAATACGACCTTCGTACGCTTAATTATACTTGGTATATGTTCCTCATACTTGAATTTATCTCAAACTATGTTTTTGTGGCAATTATAGTCCCGAAAAGGCCTTAAAACCCTAAAATAACAAACTTTGGGGGCCAAATTGTAATAAACAAAACTTAAACCCGGATCAGATAAGTTCAGGCGGCCCGCGTAGCACCCCCCTGTCCCCTTACGCGGCCCGCGTAACATCAGATCCGCAGAAACCCATTTCCAGCTACGGGATTGGGCATTTGGGTGTGTTAGTTGGATTGTTATTTATGTTTCTTGCATTTATAACTCACAACCTCCAACCACAACTCATCCCCTATAAAACCCACACTAATCTAAGCCCTAATCACTTTACAAACTCCCCTAAACATCTCTCAATCACTCAAATTCGCAGCTGAAAGTTCAGGTTCGAGCAGAATCATCAAGCTCCACTAAAGTGAGCATAACTTCTTCATTTCTTGTCCTTTTTAGCTCATTCTTTTTCCAGAACACTTGGATCGACCTTAGCTTCGATTCCATGGGAATTTCACAGAGAATAAGTCCCTGGAACTCCGGCTATATGGCTCCAAAGTTCACTGTTTGAATCTGATTTCATTTAACTTTGTTTATACTTGTTCAAACTCGAGTTTAACTCACTCAAACCCACGTCCTTATGCTTATAACCACTTCTATGGCTAGTTAAGCTTAAAAACGGGGCTGAGACATACAACATCAGAGGTTAAACCTCATATACTTTCTGTTTTATTTAGGGTTTCTAACCCACGAGTCATGTTCAAGCTTCAAGCTTGATGATGGTGTGATTATGGACTAACTTGGGTTGTCCAACAAAGAATCCCCACATTACTTGATGATTTCTGTTAGTATAGTTGTTGTTATTCTTGTATAAACATTAGTTCATGACACTCCTTGTATGTTTTTACATCAAGTGTAGTGGTGAACCATAAGAGGTACCTAAATGGAAGCTTGTTCTTCCTACCTCCTACATGATTTCCATGATACTAGAGGTGCCTAAATGAAGATCTAACCTTCTACCTCCTACTCGACTATTGGACTTAACAATACATATAATACTTATACATATATATACTATTCAATATTCGAACCCTTGATGGTGAACTTGTGTTCATTCGTCGAAGTATTAGAATAACATCATCTAAGGCATAAGACTTGTTACGATCCTAATGAGTACATTACTCATGAAAGCATAAACCCTCGAGGTTCCATAGTGTCAAAAACAAGTACTTGTGTTAGAGGATGATTACCTTCATATACATATGTTCTTGTGTTTTAATTTCCTAAATCCTTAATCCTCCGTTAATCTCCGTTACTCACACACTTTGTTTCTTCGCGTAGAAGGACTTGGTGTTCCAACCTCCTAAACAAACCAACACTCTCGCGGATTTACCTAGTAGAAGACTTGCAAAAACGTGAGTACACTCGACCCATTTACATTTTAAACCACTTTTGGGTTGTAACATGTTACCATACAAAATTACACTTACACACACCCTTAAACATGCTTTACGAACTCAAATTGTTATACATGCTACTTGTTTACTTAGGTTCATGCTAGATTATACATGGTTTATGCCATTGCCATGCTAAGCCCTCAACTTAACATATATAGCGTTATAGGAGTAGCACACCACCCGTCGGGGTCTTGTTAAGTCATTATACTAAAACGGTCTCGTTACTTTTGTGGCGAGGGATGCGAAATACTAGTGGACACTTGGGTTAGACGTGATGTTATGCATGCTAGTTACCTTGTTTACAAATTGCCATGTGGATTCGAGTAAATGCTTTATACATATGCTATACTATTTAAACCTTGTGTACTCGCCTTTGCTTTTGCATTGAACTTTATTTTAACATGTTACAGGTTGACGACGATGATGCTATGAAATGAAGTAGCAATGATGCCTAGATACACATTTAGACGTCTTAGGTTTAAAATGTTGTATCAATTTTGTTATGTTGTTATGTACTTTCGTTGAACTTGTTGTTATTTGAGATTTCTATGTAATATTGACAATTGATGTTTTGGAATGAAAATGGTTAACTTAAATATTGTCACAAATAGCGTTATGAAGTCTCTTGCAATCTATTTCGTCTCATCCCGATAATTCCGCCATCGGTTGGGGTGTGTCAGATTGGTATCAGAGCCATAACTATAGGGAATTAGGTAGAATTGCCATGTTCGACCTAGTCTATAGTAGGAACCACAGTTTTCACCATTCTTGTTATATGCTTAAAATGATATTCTTCCTACTTTGCTTCCTTCTGTTCTTTTTGGTCTTAATATTTACATAATGTCTTTCCTAAGACATTTTACACAATACACATGAAGACTTGAAGACACTCTTATACAAAAGAGACGAGTTTACCAAAATAGGCGTGAAACCCACAATTTGGTAACGACTCTCATTCCGCTTATTCTTATTTTGCACGAAATTTCGCCATTTAGCTAGGAGTGAAATCCACATCTAAATGGTAAATTTCCAATTCAAACTCTAGTGGACACTCGTCAACGTGTCAAAATTATATTTTGACCCGACAAGCACCAACCACATTAGGGTATGAAATCGTCAAGTTAGGGGTGAAACCCGCACCTTGTCGATTAAGTCTCACTCCTCGATTTTCGATCTCGCCAAAGTTTTGATTGTTTCAATCGATTAGAGACGTGTAGTAACTGGAAGGGTAAGATACCATTAATCGCTTCTCGACGAGAGTATATTACCTATAGGGCAAAGCACGTTTCTCTAATTCGAAAGGACTTTCGATTCACTTTGGAATAGTCGACGTTTCTCTACCCGAAACAATCCTATGTTTTATGAGCCTCTCTTTTATGTGATTCAATTTATATGTGATTTTATACTTGTTACCTCGTTCGTTTCAAAACCGTTACACAATTTGCACATCTCGCGCAATAAAAAACAATAATAATCCTCGTGAACAAACTAAATTTATACTCTTTTTACTCAATCATACGTGTTTTTACTTGTCAACTACATGTTGAATTCATGATGATTAAGTGAACCATACGTGATACATCATACTTGCATACTTACACTTGCATCTTGCTTTAAAAATTTATGATCAAGTCTCATCCTTTCCTTTTCTTTCGAACTTCTAGATGGCATCTCCAAGCTCATCAAAGAAGACCAAGTTAAAGAAAGGTACCAACAGTGAGTCCATCTCCAAGCAAGAGCTAGTTGGGCTCATTGCTGAGCAAATGGCCGGCCAAATGGCTCGAGTTATACCCGATATCGTTAGCCGCAATCAAACTAATCCTGATTCGCCTCATGGCTTTGTGGACTCCAAGGTGAAAAAGCCTAAGACACCTTTTCTCTTCAAACAATTCATGGCTTGCAGACCATTGGTATTTACTGGAAAAGACGGTGTTACCGCACTACTCTCGTGGTTTGATGCCATGGAGATCACCTTTCATCAGAGTGGTTGTCCTGACGACCTACACACCCAAAATGCCACGGGGGTGTTCCGATCAAGAGCCCTTGATTGGTGGACCTCTGAACGGGGCACAAAAGGTGAGGACGCCGCCCACGCGTTGCCATGGTCTGAATTGAAAAAGATTATGAAGGAGGAATTTTGTCCGCCGCACGAGATAAGGAAACTGGAGAGTGAGTTTTGGCACCTAAAGCAGGTGGATGACGACAACGATGGTTTGACCCTTCATTTCAAACAGCTTAGCATTCTGTGTCCTAGCCAGATTGATACACCTGAAAAAAGCCATTAACAAAGACATCCACTGCTGCCCTGATTCCTTCATGAACCTTATAGAAGCTGCTTGCCCAGCCACTATTGAGGATACCTTTCGTTTAGCTGCCCGTTTGAACAGTAACCATGTCATGCGTAGAAATGCCACGAAAACCCCACTGTAAACCGCCCAATAAGCCACTGTTGAACCCTCCTCAACCACCAAGAAAAACCAAGGCAAGAAGCGGAAGGCTTCAAGCCAGAATTGCGCGGTCGTCACTCCGCCGAACCCACAACCGCTACAATCTGTAACTGCTGTTACCCCCACAACCCTTGGGCCTCAAGAAAGAAACTACGTTGGGTCATGGCCCAAGTCCAACCAATGCTCGTACCATCATCCTACCGGCACCCCATGTCGCAAATGCGCCACCTGTAACCAGCTGGGGCATTTTGCCAATCGTTGTCGTTACAACCCGAAGGCCGATCAAAACCAAGCTATTGTGACTCAAAACCCTGCCCCCAATCAAGCTCAGAACCAAGTCGCTCCTGTGCGAGCGTGTTTTAAGTGTGGTGATGTCATCCATATGGCTAACGTCTGTCCTCAATGAAACCAACCTCAACAACAACAGCAACAACCACCGCAACAGCAGCAAAAGGCTCAACAACCCGCTCGAGGCAGAGCCTTCCTTCTTACGACTGCTCATGATCAAAACGCGAACGACGTCATTACTGGTACGTTCCTTGTGAACCATGTTTATGCTTCTTGCTTATTTGATACTGGCGCCAATAAAAGTTTTGTGTCGTTAGAATTCGAATCCTTGCTTAAGTGTAAACGCTCTAAGTTGCCAAGATCATTCACTGTCGAAGTCGCTGATGGTAAAACCATCGCTGTCGATTCCGTTATCTCCAATTGTTCTTTGATTCTTAACGATCATACGTTCTCAATCAACCTCATACCTATGCAAATGGGTAGTTTCGACGTCATAGTAGGTATGGAATGGCTTAGGCGAGTTCGTGCTGAAGTGGTCTGTTCCGAGAAGTTTATTCGTCTACCTCTTCCAAACGGTGATTCCCTACACGTCTATGGTGAAAAACCTTCTCAAGGTCTTAAGCTTATATCGTGTATCCAAGCGAACAAATGCTTGCGCAAGGGTACCTTCGCCTTTCTCGCCCACATTGTGGAAAAGAAGGACAAAGGCCCAAGCATAAGCGACGTTCCCGTCGTACGTGATGTAACAACCCTCATTAAAAATTACTATTTCTTATGATTTATTGTCCATTAGGAAACCCTAATTGAGACCCCCAAGTGATTCTGTATAAACCCTAAAATTTTCAGAATAATCAGAATCAGGATCAGGGCCCCTAAAACTCAGGGGGGGGGGGGTATTCCCTATTTACGATTATCCACATAACTTGTTGTCAAAATCGAATTTTAAAAATCCGCTGACTCATCTGAGCTACAAACACACGGGGCTGCCCTATAATAGGGTGGTGCCCCTCGCGTCACCCGACGCCCCTAACGTGACCCCTCGCGTCACGCGAGGGGGTCAAATTTTCAGTATAAATAGAGGGGTGTGGGACTTACATTTTGGAGTTGGAACGACGTTAAAACTCAATTCGTACACTGAGTTATAGTCTGTTTACTACAAAACACACACACAGCACAAAACGCTGCCGCAATATAGGGTAATAACTCGATCGCTGATACGATTTAATGTCCGATCGATAGAAATCAATCCAATGGATGTTTAAGCGCTGCTCAAACTTGGGTTATACTTTGTCATTCCTCGTGAATTCGATGGATGTTTAAGTATTGCACTTTGTCATTCGTTATGAAGGTTTCGATCTCGTGAGTTATCGTAAATGCTGTATTAGTTACTGACCTAGTTTGTGTGCATTGATATTTTAATTAGGTTACAAGGCTAACCAGTAGGCTTAAACTCTGCCCGTATTAAATCTGCAATGTGAGTTATTCTCTTTTAGCAAAAGTATTTTACAATACTCCATTTTCAAAAGTTATAATTACAGGGATTAAGTCGTGGTTATCTTGAATCACTGGCTAGTGGGGTATTGTGCACATTACTAATTTCTCACAGGTTAGGCTAATAAATCCTAACAGTGATAAACGTCACTACTTGGGGAAAGACCCAATAGTGGTATGACCATCGTCACCAGGTGACACGGCGCCAGATAAAAATGAGATAGAAGCCATTGTAATTGCTCTTATGCTATAATTTATAACCATGTGTCGTTTTATCAAATTTGAATAACTCGCCAGCATTTCCCCGCTGATAAAATATTTTTAAAACATGTTTCAGGCGACCTGCTGTAAATCAAGGAAACGTGCTACGGAGCACTAACAAGCTTGAAGAGGTGGCTCAGTTAAAATGAATAAACATGTTTTATAAATCAGGGAGTTTACTTGTGAAATTCCTCTACTGTAAATTACGGGGTTTATCCCGCATTATGAAATAAAATAATCGGGCATTTCAAGTTTTAAAAAGATCCTGTGAAAATCTTCCGCTATCACATAAAATAAATACCACGGGTTCCTGTCCCGCGGCTCCTGACCGGGTCAAACCGGGGCTGGGGCCGTGACAGAAAAAGGTGGTATCAGAGCTACTAATTGAGCCACTGATCGAGCCACTGATTTAAGCCTATTAAGTATTTATGAAATACTTAATTTTCCTGATTGCCATTTTGTGATTATGTGTTTTATTAACCGACTACTTGTTAGTTACAGTATGGGTAAACAAAGACTCTCGGACATCTATCGTCAATTAGATAGTGTACCAAAAGATAAGGGATCCTCATCCCAATCAAATTCCTCAAGATACTCAGTAGATACTGAGGAGGGAATATTTGTTCGTAAGGCACAATATGAGAAACCACTTTCTCCTAATAAAAGAAGTTTGATTATTAGAAAAAGTCAATAGAAAATGAGGAAGAAGTCACAACCAAAAGAAGTAACGAATAATAAGGAAACTCAGGAAATAGGTGATAAACCACCATGGGAAGATGAGTTAGATGAAAAATGGGCAGATCTTTATATGTTAGCTACTGTAGCAGCAAATGTTAATCTTTAAACTACCAACACCCTGACTCAGTATTAGCACCCATAGTATCCATAAGTCAGAAACTTTAATATTCAAGTGTACTATAAATAAATATTTTTTTTCAATAAAATGGATTATTAGATATTTGTAATTAATATTAAATTTTCTATTTTTGTGATTCTGTGAAAACTTAACAAAATTTTAACCTAAAATTTGTGTGTTTCTTCATAAATGCTAAACAACATGAATGAATTGTCTGAAGCCCTTGAGAATCTCAATCTATACCCTGTGAAAATAGAAGTTTCTAGAGATTTTACTGGTTACTTGGCCGATGTGGAAAAACCCATGGAATTTCAAGCTCCACCTCCAGAGAAATCAAAATCAAAGAAAAGAAGAAGATTTGTGGGATGGAGGCGTGTTCGCAGAAGGAAACCAGCAACAAGGAGAATTCCCAAGATAGAAAATCCCATGGATAAAGGAAAGGGGATCGAGATTGGGGAAAGTTCTAGACAGGCAGGAATAGAAATTGGAGAAAATTCTAAACAAGAAATTGGAGAAAGCTCCCAGCAAACCAAGGAAATGACATTGCAGGAAGAGCTAGATTTCATACTAGCAAGCTGTGATACCATTAAGCCTATCAATGAAACCATTTTCACTTATCCTGCTGAAACCCAACTTCCAATAAACCTGGAACCAGCCATCCCAGAACCTCTGATCCATACCCAACCTTTAGGAAACATGGACGAGTGGTGGACCAACGATTGGCAATTTCAAAACCTTCTAAATAATCCTTATACTTTCTTCCCTCAATTTGACCCAGAACCTGCACCAAACCCGCCGATGAGCAATGAAAACTTGGCAGAACTCCGCTATTTTGGCGAGGAGCTAATGGATGCAGGAAATCGAATCCGGGAGGTAGGAGAACAGATCTCCTGGAAATATGACGAGAGGGAGCGTCGTTTCTGAAAACGACAACTGATGGGATAATATGGAATAGTAGAAGCATATGTTAATAATAATAATAATAATATAATAATCAAAATTAAACGTAACAATAAAACTCGTGTAAGATAATCAGTGTGTACGGAAGCATATTATAATATATAAAAATAGAAGTCGAGAAATTGACAATTTTGGCTATATATTTGTTTATGTGATTATGTACGATTGTTTGTTATATTTGGTTGTTTCTTATTTTATACTAATCACTTATATATATAAATTAATCACCAGATGGCACATGCTGGTAATGAACCTGATAATGAAGTGAATCAATCTGAGCATATCAATGACGATCAATTTCTAAATAGGCAAGATATCGAGAATATCGTTGCTCAAGGGATAGCCAATGCTATTCCAGCAATACTTGCTGCTGCTAGAAATCCAATTGAACCTCAACAAATTATTCCTAGCAAATGCACACAAGGTGATAATTTTAGTAATAGTGTAAACGGAGGCGGTAACCATACTAATAACAACAACGATGGAATGCAAGCTCCACTCCTTAAGAAAATGAAAGCTGCAACACCTGGTTGCACTTACAAGGAGTTTCTTGCCTGTAAACTGGCTGAGTTTGCAGGTAATGAAGGGGCGACTGTTGTACTACATTGGATAGAGAAAACCGAGGCAGTCATTACAATAAGTAAATGTGCCGAGGAAGACAAAGTGATGTACGCGTCACATCTGTTTATAGAAGGGGCGCTAGAATGGTGGAATACAGTACTTCAAGCCAAAGGAAGAAACATGGCTTATGCCATGAATTGGGAAGAATTTAAAAGTCTGATAGAAAGAAAATTCTGTCCCGAATATGAAAAGGAACAAATGGAAAATAAGTTCCTGAACCACCGAATGGTGGATGTAGACTGTCGAGGGTATACTTCGACATTCTTCGAATATGCGAGAGTAGTACCAACCCTGGCTTCGCCAGAACCGGTGCTTATTTCCCGCTATATTTGGGAATTAATTGGTGAAATTCGTGACATTGTCAAAGCTGCGAGACCACGTACAATTGATGATGCTGTGGAATTAGCTAATACCTTAACGGACGGGCTGATACGCACAAGAGAAGAAACCCGGAAGAAGGATGTAGCCCAAAAGATTACCCAGGGATTCCGTATGGGTAATCATAGCAATTTCAAGAGAAAAGGAACTGGGCAATCTTCTACTGGCCCATTTTGCAACACCTGCAAAAGGAAGCATTTTGGAAGATGCAAAGGATATTGCAATTTTTGCAAAATTCCAGGACATCAAGAAGAAGAAAGCAACAGTTTGCTACAACTGCGGAGAAGCTGGACATTATAGGCCAGACTGCCCAAAATTAGTCAAACCAGCTGATAACAAAGCTAAACCTGCAGAAGGGGCTACCAAGAAGAACGTAAGAGCCTTCCAGTTGACTACTCAGGAAGCAGAATTAATTCCGGACGTGATAGCTGGTACGTTCTTAGTTCACAACGTCTATGCAAAAGTATTATTTGACTCTGGTGCAAACCAAAGTTTTATAAATACTTCATTCTGTCAATTTACCTTTAACCAACCTTAGGCAGATTTTTACAGTCGAAATGGAAAATGGAAATTCTGTTAAAATAAATAAGGTTTTGCGAGAAGGAAAGATAGAACTTTTAGGTCATAAATTTTCTGCAAACCTATTACCCATGAATCTAGCTGGATTCGATGTTGTATTAGGAATGGATTGGTTGGTAGCCAATCATGCTCGAATTCTTTGTGATAAGAATTCCATAGAAATTCATACACCCGCAGGAAAATTAGTGGAGATTACAGGAGATAAGCCACTGAAACCAATGAAGTTCATATCAGTAATGAAAATTGCTAATTATGAACGAAAACAAGGAATAGTGTATATGATTTCAGTAATCATTAACACTAAGGGTAAGGAACTCAAAAAAATTCCGGTAGTATCAGAATACCCGGATGTCTTTCCGGAAGAACTACCTGGATTACCACCCAACAGGTGACGTGATCGTGTCGTCCCGATCAGTCAAAAACCAAATTAAACCTAGGTAGCTAGGGTAAGTCGGGTATCGTATCCACGAAGAGCAGGTGGTCAGTATCGCACGACCCGTTCGATTAGTTAGACTATTTACAAATAATATACAAAGTGATTATGAAGATTGCTATTATTTGTTTGGTTTTTAAAATAAATCGGAATGAACCGACAAGTTGATGTTATCGAAATCAATTGAATATTAACTAAAATTGTAAACTAAACTAAAAAGTTGAAACAAGAAATTAGAATACGGATCACACCCGGTTCGATAATTGCAAGACCTAGGGTTCCTACATGTTTTAACTTGATTCAATTGCATATAGTGATTAACGGATTACTATCACGAAGCTTAGGTGCCAATTGTTATCAACGTCATAGACAACGGACCGTAATGCACTTCGTTGCCTCGGACATGTAAATCCTAACCTACGATAAGGCATAAGTGCACAAATTCATTTCGCAAAGTCATAACTTTATCATCGTTCGACAATTCACAAATTCAATTCAAATGCACGACAATTATCATAACTTTCAAATACTAAACAATTTGTCACAAAACCAAATTAAAATACAAATGTATAAACCCTAGAAATCTTACAACATCTACACCGGGGTGAAACCGAAGAGACTAGCCGCTCATGGTTGGATGGACGCGATCACCGGGCAATGAACACGAGCACGGAGCCATGACCTTGAGTCTTGAGGAATGGTGGAAGTTAGGGTTTGAATGATGATGATGTTAGGTGTGGTTAGAGATGAAAGAGATGTGTTAGATAGTCTTTTCTTTTAAAAAAAAATGGGATTTGAAGGAATAATAAAGTGTAACTCCCCTTTTTCCAAAATTGATTTTTCTCTAAAAAAATCCCGTTTTTACTAATCAGCTGGTGTGCAGCAGATAATGCGTCGATTTCTGGACTTTCAAAACCTTATAGTTTGATTCGTCTCGTCGAGCTACCCCAAATGCATATATTATAAGCCCCGAAACTCATTTTCTAGCTCAAGATAAGCCAAAATGAAGTTTGAATTGTTTCTAGCGCATAGTTCAGCTCAGTTTTGCCTCTTTTTGCATTTTCTTCAATTATGTTCTCTCTAGTATCCACCCAAAGCTTCAGTAAATCTCCAAAATGCACCTTAAACCCGTCAATTCCTGCAAAACACAAACCATATCAAAGTAGTGTATTCTAGAAAGTAACTTCGTGTAATTAACCGAAATTAAAACCATTAAGCTATGGAATTTTACCAACCCATCAACAGGGAAGTTGAATTTAGAATTCATCTAATTCCTGGAACTACACCGATAGCCAAGGCACCTTATCGGTTAGCACCCATCGAAATGTTAGAATTGAAAAAGCAATTAGATGAATTACTAAGCAAAGGATTCATACAACCTAGTTCATCCCCGTGGGGAGCTCCAGTGTTGTTCGTGAAGAAGAAAGATGGTTCGATACGAATGTGTATCGATTATAGGGAATTGAATAAGGTTACAATTAAGAATCGATATCCATTACCTAGGATTGATGATCTTGTTGATCAATTGCAAGGAACTAGATATTTTTCTAAGATTGACTTGCGCTCCGGATATCATCAATTGAAGGTATAGGAAGAAGACATACCTAAAACTGCTTCCAGAACTAGGTATGGTCATTATGAGTTTATAGTCATGCCCTTTGGGTTAACAAATGCTCCCGCAGCATTTATGGACATGATAAATAGAATCTGTAAACCATACTTGGATAAATTTGTAATAGTCTTTATCGACGATATACTTATTTATTCCAAAAGTCAGGAGGAACATTGTGAGCACCTGCATGTACTCTTGACCTTGTTAAGAAAGGAAAAGCTTTACGCCAAATTCTCAAAGTGTGAATTTTGGCTATAGGAGGTACAATTTTTAGGTCACATGGTGAATCATGAAGGCATTCACGTAGATCCTGCTAAGATTGAAGCAATCACCAAATGGAAGGTTCCGCAATCAGCAATGGAAATTAGAAGTTTTATAGGGTTAGCCGGTTATTATAGACGGTTTATTAAGGATTTTTCCAAGATAGTTGTACCATTAACTAAGTTAACCTGTAAAGCAGTTAAGTTTGAATGGGGACCTAAGCAGGAAGAGTCTTTTAGAGTTTTAAAGCAAAAGCTAACAAACTCTCCAATTATAGCCTTACTAGAAGGAACAGAAGATTTTGAAGTATACTGTGATGCTTCAAAACTAGGATTTGGATGTGTGTTAATGCAGCGCAAGAAGGTAATTGCGTATGCTTCAAGGCAATTGAAAAAGCACGAGGAAAATTATACGACTCATGATTTAGAGTTAGGAGCCATAATTTTTGCCCTTAAAATTTGGAGGCGTTATCTGTACGGAAGTAAATTTATTGTCTATACAGACCATAAGAGCTTAAGATATATATTTGGGCAAAAAGAATTAAATATGAGGCAAAGGAGATGGATGGAAATCCTAAGTGATTACGACTGTGATATTCAATATCACGAAGGAAAAGCAAACGTAGTTGCTGATGCCTTAAGTCGTAAGTATCATGAAAAGCAAAAACGAGTTCGTGCTCTTAGATTAAATCTACAGTTAGATTTAATGGAGCAACTGAAGAACATTCAAGAAACAGCAATCAAGGACGAGGCTGAAGAAATGAAAGGAAGAATAAAAGAATTAGAACAAGGAAGTGATGGAATTTGGAGATTCCACAAGAAAAGAATTTGGGTACCTAAACAGGGAGAATTAAGAAATAAGATTCTAGAAGAAGCCCATAAATCTAGGTATACCATGCATCCTGGTAACAATAAAATGTACCAAGATTTAAGAAATAACTTCTGGTGGATAGGAATGAAAAAGGACATAGCTAGATATATTTCTAAGTGTCTTACTTGTTCACAAGTTAAGGCAGAACACCAGAAACCTTCAGGTCTACTACAACAACTAGAAATGCCTATATGGAAATGGGAACTCATAACAATGGATTTTGTTACTAAGTTACCCAAAACCAGAAAAGGTAATGATGCGATTTGGGTAATTGTGGATCGATTAACCAAATCAGCTCATTTTCTACCCATGAAGGAAACCTTTAGCATGGAAAGGTTAGCCAAGTTGTATGTAGATGAAGTCGTATCCTTACATGGAGTCCCACTCTCCATTGTATCGGATACGGATAGTCGTTTCACTTCGCATTTCTGGACAAGTTTTCAAGAAGCAATGGGAACCCGACTAAATCTAAGTACTGCATATCATCCCCAGACAGACGGACAAAGTGAAAGGACGATCCAAACTCTGGAAGACATGCTTAGGGCATGTGTGATAGATTTTGGTGGAAATTGGGATGATCACCTACCTTTAATTGAATTCTCCTATAGCAATAGTTATCATTCAAGCATCGAAGCTGCCCCGTTCGAAGCACTATATGGACGAAAGTGCAGAACTCCAGTCTGTTGGGCAGAAATAGGAGAAAGTCAATTATCAGGTCCTGAAATAGTACAAGAAACTACCGACAAGATTACTCAAATCAAGGAAAGACTAAAGACGGCTCGAGATCGCCAGAAAAGCTATGCAGACAATCGACGCAAGCCATTAGAATTCCAAGTTGGAGACAGAGTACTGTTGAAAGTTTCTCCTTGGAAAGGAGTAGTTCGATTCGGTAAGAAAGGAAAACTAAGTCCACGATATGTAGGACCATTTCCAGTTATCCAACGAATAGGACCAGTTGCTTATCGTTTACAACTACCAGAAGAACTAGCCGGAATACATGATGTGTTTCATGTATCCAACCTCAAGAAATGTCTACCTGACGAATCTCTGGTAGTGCCTCTTCAAGATGTAGAGGTAAATGAGAAGCTAAAATTTATGGAGAAACCACTGCAGATAGAAGACCGAAAGATTAAGTTTCTCAAGCATAAGCGACTAGTGCTAGTCAAAGTTAAATGGGATTCCAAAAGAGGACCCGAATACACTTGGGAGTTAGAATCGGAAATGAAGCAAAAGTATCCTCACTTATTCCAGTAAATCTCGAGGATGAGATTCTTATTAAGGTGGGGAGGATGTAACAACCCTCATTAAAAATTACTATTTCTTATGATTTATTGTCCATTAGGAAACCCTAATTGAGACCCCCAAGTGATTCTGTATAAACCCTAAAATTTTCAGAATAATCAGAATCAGGATCAGGGCCCTTAAAACTCGGGGGGGGGGGGGTATTCCCTATTTATGATTATCCACATAACTTGTTGTCAAAATCGAATTTTAAAAATCCGCTGACTCATCTGAGCTACAAACAAACGGGGCTACCCTATAATAGGGTGGTGCCCCTCGCGTCACGCGACACCCCCAACGTGACCCCTCGCGTCACGCGAGGGGGTCAAATTTTCAGTATAAATAGTGGGGTGTGGAACTTGCATTTTGGAGTTGGAACGACGTTAAAACTCAATTCGTACACTGAGTTATAGTCTGTTTACTACAAAACACACACACAACACGAAACGCTGCCGCAATACAGGGTAATAACTCGATCGCTGATACGATTTAATGTCCGATCGATAGAAATCAATCCAATGGATGTTTAAGTGCTGCTCAAACTTGGGTTATACTTTGTCATTCGTCGTGAATTCTATGGATGTTTAAGTATTGCACTTTGTCATTCCTTGTGAAGGTTTCGATCTCATGAGTTATCGTAAATGCTGTATTAGTTACTGACCTAGTTTGTGTGCATTGATATTTTAATTAGGTTACAAGGCTAATCAGTAGGCTTAAAATCTGCCCGTATTAAATCTGCAATGTGAGTTATTCTCTTTTAGCAAAAGTATTTTACAATACTCCATTTTCAAAAGTTATAATTACAGGGATTAAGTCGTGGTTATCTTGAATCACTGGCTAGTGGGGTATTGTGCACATTACTAATTTCTCATGGGTTAGGCTAATAAATCCTAACAGTGATAAACGTCACTACTTGGGGAAAGACCCAATAGTGGTATGACCATCGTCACCAGGTGACACGGCGCCAGATAAAAATGAGATAGAAGCCATTGTAATCGCTCTTATGCTGTAATTTATAACCATGTGTCGTTTTATCAAATTTGAATAACTCGCCAACAGTTCCCCGCTGATAAAATATTTTTAAAACATGTTTCAGGCGACCTGCTGTAAATCAAGGAAACGTGCTACGGAGCACTAACAAGCTTGAAGAGGTGGCTCAGTTAAAATGAATAAACATGTTTTATAAATCAAGGAATTTACTTGTGAAATTCCTCTACTGTAAATTACGGGGTTTATCCCGCATTATGTAATAAAATAATCAGGTATTTCAAGTTTTAAAAAGATCCTGTGAAAATCTTCCGCTGTCACATAAAATAAATACCACGGGTTCCTGTCCCGCGGCTCCTGACCGGGTCAAACCGGGGCTGGGGCCGTGACACGTGATTTCCCTGATGTGTTTCCCGACGATCTTCCTGGTCCGCCTCCTGCCCGTTCTGTCGATTTTCGTATCGATTTAGTGCCTGGTGAAACGCCTGTCGCTAAATCTCCTTACCGTTTAGCACCCTCTGAGATGCAAGAGCTCTCGAATCAACTCCAAGAGCTTCTTGATAAAGGCTTTACACGCCCTAGTACTTCTCTTTAGGGTGCTCCCGTTTTGTTCGTCAAAAAGAAAGATGGGTCATTCCGTATGTGTATCGACTATCGTGAGCTCAACAAGCTTACTGTGAAGAACCGATACCCTCTTCCGCGCATTTATGACCTCTTTGATCAATTGCAAGGCGCGACCTGTTTCTTAAAGATCGATCTTCGTTCTGGGTATCATCAACTTCGAGTCCTCGAAGACGATATACCTAAAACCGCCTTTCGTACGCGTTATGGTCACTACGAGTTCGTGGTCATGCCCTTTGGCTTGACCAACACACCTGTTGTTTTCATGGATTTGATGAACCGCGTGTGCAAAGCATACTTGGACCGTTTCGTGATCGTCTTCATTGACGATATCCTTATCTACTCTAAGACGCGAGGAGAGCATGAGCGTCACTTGCGTCTTATCCTTGAACTTCTTCATACTGAACGTCTATACACCAAATTCTCCAAGTGCGAATTTTGGTTAAAAGAGGTTCAATTCCTTGGTCATGCTGCCAACGAACTTGGTATTCACGTTGACCCCGCTAAAATCGAAGCTGTGAAGAACTGGATCACACCTAAGTCTCCGTCTGAAATTCACTCGTTTCTTGGTCTTGCTGGTTATTATCGTCGTTTTATCTCTAACTTCTCAAATATCGCTGTTCCGTTGACCTCCTTGACTCAAAAAGATAAACCTTTTGTTTGGGGTCCCGAACAGGAGGAATCTTTTCAAACACTCAAGGAGATGCTTTGTAATGCTCCTATCCTCACGCTTCCTGATGGTAACGACGACTTCGTCGTATATTGCGATGCTTCACGCCTTGGTCTTGGTTGAGTGCTTATGCAATGAGACAAGGTCATCGCTTATGCGTCGAGGCAACTCAAAATACATGAGAAAAACTATACTACTCACGATCTTGAACTTGGCGCAGTTGTTTTTGCGTTGAAGATTTGGCGACACTACCTTTATGGTACTAAGTGTGTGGTCTTCACCGACCATAGGAGCCTTCAACACATCTTCGACCAAAAGGAACTGAACATGCGTCAACGTCGTTGGGTGGAAGTATTAAACGACTACGACTGCGAAATCAAATACCATCCAGGTAAAGCGATTGTAGTAGCCGACGCCCTTAGTAGTAAAACTCATGTGAAGGGTATTCATTGTCTCCAACTCGTTAACGATCTTCAAAACCGTATTCGTGAAGCTCAATACGCCTCCATTAACGAAGGTAGTCTCTCTGTTGAGATACGAGGTGCTAAGGAACATGAGCTCGTGTCTAAATTCGATGGTATTTTATACTATCTCAATCGTATCTGGATCCCTAATCGTGAAAACCTCTGAGACTTTCTTATGAATGAGGCACACAAAACAAGGTATTTTGTTCATCCTGGTGCTGACAAGATGTACCATGATATGCGTACGTCATATTGGTGGCCTGGGATGAAGAGGGATATTGCCTCCTACGTTGCAAAATGTCTCACTTATTCGAAGGTAAAAGCCGAACATCAACGTCCCTCTGGCTTACTCGAACAACCAGAGATTCCTATATGGAAATGGGAGAGCATTGCCATGGACTTTATCACTAAACTTCCTCGTACTTCTGTAACACCCCGAAAACGGGTTTGGTAATTAAACCCCGTTAATACTAAAGACGGGGAAAGTACCGTTAGTGGTAAAAGTAAACCTGCAAGTATTAGGAATTAATTGAATAATCCTAATATTTATTTAAAGTAAATAAGAGCTTTCAAGAAAATAGGATGATAAAAGGCCCGATTTAACGGGACTTAAAGTAAAACGGGTTACGGTTTCCCGAACCTACTAAGCTAACTAGGAATAATTCTAACCTAGTTAGAAAGTGACTTATGAGTGGGTTAAAACACTTAAATTATGAACTAAGGAAAATGGAGGGGCTAAACTTGTTAAACTTGAAACTTGTTTTATTAAAAACAAGAATTAAAACAAACCAAACACCCACTTTAGGGGTGTCTGGTCGAACAAGAACACAGGGGCGACACAAGCTCCCCACCAAGCCCTAGTGCATGCCAAACTTGATCAAATTAAGGGTTCAAATCAGCTCCAAATCGAATTTCAAGCACAAATTCGTGAACACCTAGTTGAAAGGATCACAAGGTATGTAAAATTGTGATGTTTTGATCCATCTTAAATTCTAGGTTATTTGTAAGAAACTGAAATTGAGCTTGATTGTGTCATGCATGAGTGAATCTTGAAGTAATATGATGTCTAGGAGTAAACCCTAGTCAATAACATGTTAGATTGTTGGATAATCTATGAAATCCATAATGATCCATTGAAAAGTTAAGTGGGTTTTATGTTAATATGATGAACACTCATATTAGAATGTAAGATTGATGAATATTGAGGTTATGATATAAGTTCTTGATGTAGTTCATGAACACTAGACTTAGAGGTTTGAATGTGTTGATGCAAATCTTGGTAAAGATAACTAGTTATGAACTAGTTAGTAAATATGTAATATTATGCACATTAGGTGTTTGTTAAAATGCCCGAATGAATGTTGACATAATGAAATTATGAAAGAAACGCGTAATTGGCTAACTCGACTAACTACGTGTAATATGGAATAATATGGGTTCTAAACGTAATGTTGATTGAACTTATTGTGTGTATAATATGATTGAAGTTAGTTGACTATCGAAAGTCAAATAAACCAACATTGAAGTCGAAAAGTAGTTTCGACATACAACCCGTAGGACGAAATAGCCATAATAATGATGACTAATCTAACCGTCTTACGAAACATGATGATAGTTTGACTCTTGACAAGCTAGAAGGAGACTTGGGCAAGGAACAGGTCAAACGGTTCGTGTATGGGAAAAAGAGCATAACTGGATGCAAGGTAAGCGACGCTTACATCCTTTTTGTAGAATATGCATTATTTTGTAAACTACAACTGCAATTAGTGTAATATCCGAATTAAGGGTTCCGACGCTATTAACATGAGTCGGAACAAACATAAATGATGAAATTTATGTGTTATGGGGAAAAGAGGCGAAACGGTAATTTAGTCATGTAATGACTAATAACTAAGGAGTTTTCGTTAAGATCATTTTAGAATGTAACTAATAACAAGAAGATGAGTAAAAATGGAAATTTAGTCAAGTATCGACTAAAGTAAATCGTAGTTAAAAAGGAGCACTTGTAGCATAAACCGAATGGGTAAAAATACAAGAAAGACTTTAAGAGAAAAAGGGGTCTAGTGGCAAAAAAATCTGAAATGGGTCGGATGAACAAATTGGTAATTAATAACCATGTTTTGCTACTCACGAAAATACTTGGTCTTATAGTCCAAACGAGTCGAATGGTGGTGATAACACCATTTGATAATATCGACTAATGTGGTTGTCAAGTCTTATGTTAACAGGACCGATTAGCAAATCGGATAATTGCGTCACCATTGATGGTGTGATAATGAAAACGAGGTATAAATCGGGTCTACTTGTGATCCGGGCCAGGTACGCATAATTATGTTGTAGTTAAAAGTGCTATTTTGGTCAAATAATTTGAGAGAGAGTCCTTCGTCATAAAAGGACTAAAATCGACCAAAACGCCCTTGTAGGCTAAATGGGACAAACAACCCTTAAAGGTTGTTTGGAAACAAGTTTTATGATTAAGTAAATACTTAGATTAAGTATAGAGGTTGAAAGAGGTATTATATTAGTCAAACGGTACTATTTGAGTTTTTGCCGTAAAATAATGATTCGAGAGGTAAAATTTGGTTTATATAGATCACCACATCAAACCGCCATAAACACAATTGTGGTGGGAGATTATAGGATAAGAAATGTGGTGATGAAATACTAGAAACAATCGAGAGCGATTTTAGGCTCGAAAATGCTTAAATACCCTTAACGGGTCAAAATAAGCATACGAGCGAAAACGGGTTTAAATTGTGAAATAAACTTGTGATTAGAACCTAAAATGGTAGTTAATAACAATTTGAAGAAGTGTAGGTGATGTAGGAATCAAAAAAATATGTTCGTTTGATAAAATGCATAAACGGGTCAAAATTTGGTAAAAGGGCGATAAGCCGAAGACTTAAAAGTCTGAAATTTTATTATGAAGGTTGTTGGATTTTAACTCCATAAGATGGAGAACTAAATTACGGACGCGTAGGAAAAAGAATCGGGTAAAACGGATCAATAACGAAGAAGTTATGGCCGTTTCCGTGAAATCAGATCGTGCAGGGAATATGCAGCAACTGATAAGCAACATTCTGCTGAAAAGGGGGCCTAGCGTCACGCGACGCCCCCAAACTCGGAAAAATGTTATTTTTGTCATATTTAACCCCTGTACTTGTTTGAACTTCATATTTAACCCCTGTACTTGTTTGAACTTCATATTTGACTATCAAAACTAACTTTTAAGTTGGTTTTGATCATAGGTGATTGCCATGAGTGCCCGGATGAAGATCAAGTGACGAGCAAGAACCGAACACGATCACGAAATAAGCTTCCGCACTATGTATCGTTATTATGTTAAATGACGAAAGTCGTTTCATTGTTTCTTTTAAGTGACGAACTTAATTACATTATGTTCTAAACTTTTAAATTGTAAAAGGTTTTAGTAAACCCGTTTTTCCGATGGATATGTAATCTTAATTACATGATTGTTTTCGTAAATAATACGCTAAACCTTGATTTATAAGAACGGGTGTTACAACTTCTTCTGGTCATGACAGTATTTGGGTGATCGTTGACCGATTGACCAAATCAGCTCATTTTCTTCCCATTCGTGAAGATTTCAAAGTCGAGAAATTGGCTAGAATCTACACTAATGAGATCATTTGTCGTCATGGTAACCCCATTGACATCATTTCCGATCGTGACGCTCATTTTACGTCTCGTCTTTGGCAAACCTTTCAATCTGCTATGGGTATTGTTCTTAACCTTAGCACCGCCTTTTATCCTCAGACAGACGGTCAAACCGAGAGTACTATCCAAACATTGGAGGATATGCTTCGTTCATGCGTAATAGATTTTGGTGGCAACTGGGATTCACACTTGCCTTTGATCGAATTCTCGTACAATAACAGCTATCATGCGAGTATTCAAATGGCACCTTTCGAGGCATTGTATGGTCGCAAGTGCCGTTTGCCTATTAGTTGGCACGAGATTGGTGAATCTCACTTCACTGGTCCCGAGCTTATACAAGAAGCATCGGATAAGATTTTACAGGTTCGAGACAACTTACTGAAAGCCAGGAGCCGACAAAAGAGTTACGCTGACAAGCGTCGCAAAGCCTTGAAATTCAAGACAGGTGACGTAGTACTCCTCAAGATATCCCTTTGGAAGGGTGTGGTTCGATTTGGTAAGAAAGGGAAACTCGCACCTCGCTACGTTGGTCCTTTCAAGATCCTCGAAAGGATTGGCAAGGTTGCGTATAGACTGGACCTACCTGAAGAACTCAACAATGTACATCCTGTTTTCCACGTGTCAAACATAAAGAAGTGTCTAGCTGACGAAGGGCTTCAAGTTCCACTCGAGGACCTTCAAATCAACGAAACCTTGCACTTTGTGGAAAAACCCGTCGAAATCGTGGATCAAGGAGTCAAGTTATTGAGGCGCAGTAAAATTCCTATCGTCAAGGTTCGATGGGAAGGTAAACGTGGCGCTGAATTCACTTGGAAACTCAAGAGTCACATGAAGACGAAGTATCCGCATCTTTTCCCTACATCTTCCTAAATTTTGGGACGAAATTCCCTAAAGGAGGGGAGACTGTAACGCCCTGCTTATTTGCACTTTCCATTTATAGCAAGTCTTGTTCGTGTTTTTATTTTTGGAAGTCTTGTGTTCTTGTAATCGTTCTTTCCTTGTAATCGTTGTAAAATCCGAGACTTGGATCATAAAAAAAACTCGTATTTTGTTAATTACATGTTATACATACTTTATACAGGCTCATACATTCAATTTCGTGAAACAATTGATGCTTATTCGCGATTCTTGGAAACTATGTGCTAAACTTGTAAATACGTGAAACTTATGCATAAAACCTATTACGAACGTATACGATACTTAAATACGACCTTCATACGCGTAATTATACTTGGTATATGTTCCTCATACTTGAATTTATCTCAAACTATGTTTTTGTGGCAATTATAGTCCCTAAAAGGCCTTAAAACCCCAAAACCCTAAAAGGCCTTAAAACCCTAAAAGGCCTTAAAACCCTAAAAGGCCTTAAAACCCTAAAAGGCCTTAACATGTTACAGGTTGACGATGATGATGCTATGAAATGAAGTAGCAATGATGCCTAGATACACATTTAGACGTCTTAGGTTTAAAATGTTGTATCAATTTTGTTATGTTGTTTATGTACTTTCATTGAACTTGTTGTTATTTGAGATTTCTATGTAATATTAACAATTGATGTTTTGGAATGAAAATGGTTAACTTAAATATTGTCATAAATAGCGTTATGAAGTCTCTTGCAATCTATTTCGTCTCATCCCGATGATTCCGCCATCGGTTAGGGTGTGACAGATTGGTATCAGAGCCATAACTATAGGGAATTAGGTAGAATTTCCATGTCCGACCTAGTCTATAGTAGGAACCATATTTTTGACCATTCTTGTTATATGCTTAAAATGTTATTCTTCCTACTTTGCTTTCTTCTCTTCTTTTTGGTCTTAATATTTACATAATGTCTTTCCTAAGACATTTTACACAATACACATGAAGACTTGAAGACACTCTTATACAAAAGAGACGAGTTTACCAAAATAGGCGTGAAACCCACAATTTGGTAACGACTCTCATTCCGCTTATTCTTATTTTGCACGAAATTTCGCCATTTAGCTAGGAATGAAATCCACATCTAAATGGTAAATTTCCAATTCAAACTCTAGTGGACCCTCGTCAAAGTGTCGAAATTATATTTTGACCCGACGAGCACCCACAACATTAGGGTACGAAATCGTCAAGTTAGGGGTGAAACCCGCACCTTGTCGATTAAGTCCCACCCCTCGATTTTCGATCTCACCAAAGTTTTGATTGTTTCAATCGATTAGAGACGTGTAGTAACAGGAAGGGTAAGATACCGTTAATCGCTTCTCAACGAGAGTATCTTACCTATAGGCCAAAGCACGTTTCTCTAATTCGAAAGGACTTTCAATTCACTTTGGAATAGTCGACGTTTCTCTACCCGAAACAATCCTATGTTTTATGAGCCTCTCTTTTATGTGATTCAATTTATATGTGATTTTATACTTGTTACCTCGTTCGTTTCAAAACCGTTACACAATTCGCACGTCTCGCGCAATCAAAAACAATAATAATCCTCATGAACAAACTAAATTTATACTCTTTTTACGCAATCATACGTGTTTATACTTGTCGAATACATGTTGAATTCACGATGATTAAGTGAACCATACGTGATACATCATACTAGCAAACTTACACTTGCATCTTGCTTTAAAAATTTATGATCAAGTCTCATCCTTTCCTTTTCTTTCAAACTTCTAGATGGCATCTCCAAGCTCATCAAAGAAGACGAAGTCAAAGAAAGGTACCAACAGTGAGTCCATCTCCAAGCAAGAGCTAGTTGGGCTCATTGCTGAGCAAACAGCCGACCAAATGGCTCGAGTTATACCCGATATCGTTAGCCGCATTTAAACTAATCCTGATTCACCTCATGGCTCTATGGACTCCTAGGTGGAAAAGCCTAAGACACCTTTTCTCTTCAAACAATTCATGGCTTGCAGACCATTGGAATTTGCTGGAAAAGATGGTGCTACCGCACTACTCTCGTGGTTTGATGCCATGGAGATCACCTTTCGTTAGAGTGGTTTTCCTGACGACCTACACACCCAAAAAGCCATAGGGGTGTTCCGATCAAGAGCCCTTGATTGGTGGACCAATGAACGGGGCACAGGAGGTGAGGACGCTGTCACACCCCCAAAATACCACATGCGGAATTACCGCGGTGCGTGTGACGTACCAGGATCTAGCCACCAATCACATTGAACTCATAGTTATATTTAAATAAAGATTTCATTTATTACATAAAATGTTACAACGTTACATTATAATTCACAGTGTACAGCGGAAGCATAAATCATTCGTTAAGTGTTTATAAACCACATGTAAAAGTCATTAGTCTTGTTTTGTGTTTTCATGTGTCTCGACCCATGACCACTCCAGCTTCCCAGACAGCAAGTTCCAATGATATGCACCTAAAGGCCTGCAAGGCATGTAACAACGAATCAACAACAAAGTTGAGCGAGTTCACAGTTGGTTGTTTAGTTTTACCAGTTCGTTTTGAAAACCATAAGTTGTTTTGTAAACCACGAGTTAACCAGTATCTTGTTTCCCAAACTATACCCATAATCAGTGGGGGCTTTCCCATGTGAACCACTAGACCGTTACCATATCGACAGCTGACGAACAATAAGTTGTGCCCTACGTCAATCTCTATCATCATTGACTAAGTGCCCAGATCCATTAGTACACGCCCGTCCGACCGGCACGGTGTGAGGCTTGTCAACCCTAATAGCGCTATTAACTAATGACCCGCTCACCATTGGCCCGGCGATTAAGTCGATATAAAAATGAGGGACTTCATGATAGAGTTTTGTCTAGTAAGTTAATGTTGTCGTCCTTCCTATGGAGGAGCGGAGGTACGTAATCTACCCAAGGAGATTACGCAGGTTCAATGTTGCCGTCCTTCCTATGGAGGAGCGGAGGTACATATTCTACCCAAAGAGAATATGCAGGTTCTATTTAACCTCTTTACCCATTCCCTAACCACCGGGAATCCCATGCTATGTAGAAAGTGTGAACTCACCTTGGTTTGCTCGGCAGATAAGCAAAATGGTCACTTGAGCTATGTGTGGTCAACCACGTCCTAATATGGTTTCCATGCAAGTCAGGTCTAGGTTCAAGTAGTGCACATAAGTTTACACAAAACTAACAAGTCAAGAACACGCAATGATCATGGCATACACATTGAACATGATAAACAATTCAGTTGAACACATAAAGTCCAAAACTTATGCGATCAGGATGTATTGGGCTGATGTAACAGTGTAAGCCCAATAGCATCTTGTGCGATTGGGTAGTTGAAACCCAAACAACTACCCGGCCCAACATGTTGTGCGATCAGCACAACCTTGTGCGATCCACAACATGTTGTGCGATCCAATTAACACCCGGCCCAAACAAATAGAAAGCCTAATCATACATACACAGCCCAAATAATAACAAACGTTGATCTTGTGCGGTCCGGATGGACTTGTGCGATCCAGTTGAGTTGTGCGACTGGGTATTGGGCTTTAAGGCCCAACAACATAATAAAGTCCAAACAGTGTGTGTGGCCCAAGACTTGTGTGATCGGCACTGCCTTGTGCGATCCACACGTCTTGTGCTATCATGCAGTTCTAGGTTGTACTGTGAGTTTTAGACAGTTACACTAAGCTTGTGCGACTGCCTTGTGCGACGAGTCCCTTACACAAAACAGGTTTCGTGTGGTTCATGCAAGCTTGTGCGAATCATGTTTCGTGTGAGTTGTGCGATAGGTTATTTAATTCCCTAAAATCATGCGAATCAGTTACAACAATTTGAACAGTTTCTTGTTTTACAGTTATTCGATCAGTCAACATTAACAGTTTCCAAACCAAGCAATAATCAATCAAACATAGGTTTTTAGCAATCAATCCCTATGAACCCTAAAACAATTCATCATCAACACTTCATGAATATAATCATAACAGCCGATAAATCTTATATTTGGTTCTAGATTAGCAGTAATATCATAAAATCATCAATCTTATATTGATCATTTTCAACATACATGTGAGCCGATTATCAAGAACACTAGATCCTACCATTCAACATTATAATCAATCATGTTAACAGGAACCCTAGATCATCATGCAAGATTATTATAGCACACACATCATTCACGATTATATCAATCACAATATCAAGTATCCTGTAGTAACAAGGTTTATAATAATTTATCAATATCAAGACACTAACCGAAAGGTAGAAAGTGTTGGTTTAGTCGATGCAAAAGCTCTGAATGAAGGAGGGACTGCCGCCGATTCTTCGAAGGGGAGAGAGAACGAATAGGGTTTGGTGTGTGTTATGTGTGATTTGCAACAATGAGAAACAAAACCCTCAACAAGGTTTTTGTGTTCCATTTATTTCGAGTTCAAGGGGAAGTGGGCCGAGAGTTGTGTGAACCAAAGCCCAACGACTTGTGCGATCGGGTTGTTGTTGTGCGATTCGAGTCCTATATATATATATATATATATATATATATATATATATATATATATATGCATACACACATTCACATAATACAAAAATAACATTTCATTAAGACCTCATATCATGTAAACACATATTGTTCAAACAAGTTACATCGAAGTACAATGAAAGGTTTGGAATACGAGTTGTCACATTATCCCCAAGTTGAAAGAAATTTCGTCCCGAAATTTAGCACGTACTCACTAAGGAAGCTAGTTAAGTTGCATGGTTTTCCTGGGGTGTCACATCCTTCCCCTGTTGGTTTGGAATTTCGTCCCGAAATTCCGCAGTAGCTTCAGCCTCAGTAGTGGTTTCGTTGTTCTCGAACAACTGGGGATACTTGTGTTTCGTCTGGTCTTCTCATTCCCAGGTAAACTCTGGGCCACGACGGGAGTTCCAACGAACTCGAACAAGAGGAATTCTGGTACGCTTGAGAATCTTCACAACTCGGTTAGTAATCTCTACTGGTTCCTCAACGAATTGCAACTGATCGTCGATAGTGAGCTCCTTCAAAGGAACTATGAGGGTCTCATCTGACAGACACTTCTTCAGATTCGACACATGGAAAACGTTGTGAACTCCACTGAGTTCTGTGGGTAGGTTCAGTTTGTAGGCCACTTTGCCTATTTTCTCTATAATTTCGAAAGGTCCAACATATCGCAGGTTAAGTTTGCCACGTTTGCCAAAACGAACCACACCTTTCCAAGGTGAGACTTTGAGTAGCACTCAATCCCCAACCTGGAACTCGAGTGGTTTCCTGCGCTTGTCAGCGTAGCTTTTCTGACGGTCACGAGCTGCCGCCATGTGTTGCCGTATCTGAGCAATCTTCTCAGTTGTGTCTACCACAAGTTCTGGGCCAGTGATTTGGCTGTCGCCAACTTCTGCCCAACAGAGAGGTGATCGACATTTACGTCCGTACAATGCCTCAAACGGAGCGGCCTGGATGCTGGTGTGGTAGCTGTTGTTATACGAAAATTCCACTAGCGGGAGATGTTTTTCCCAGCCGTTAGCAAAGTCGATCACACATGCTCTAAGCATGTCTTCAAGGGTTTAGATGGTGCGTTCAGACTGCCCATCCGTTTGCGAATGATAAGTGGTGCTCATGTCTAGACGTGAGCCAAAGGATTTGTGCATCGCTCGCCACAAATCAGATGAAAATCGTGGATCGTGATCAGGGACAATGGAGGTTGGCACCCCGTGCCTAGCACCCACTTTTTCAGGTAGATGACTGCAAGTGTAGAAAACTTATCCGTTTCCTTGATGGCTAGAAGGTGTGCTGGTTACATGAGACAGTCAACGATCATCCAGTTGATATTGTTTCCATTTCTAGTTGTAAGTAGGCTAGCGACCAAATCCATGGCAGCCTGTTTTCGCTATAGGTGTTTCTGGTTGTAACACTTCACTTTGACTTTTCCACAAGTCAAACATCATTCCCCATACTTAGCTAGGTGGGCCTTCATGCCCGATTTCCAGTACAAGGTTTATAGATCCTAATATCTCTCATCAAAACCCAGATGACTAGAATATCAAGGTCGATGTTCTTTGCTCAACACGAGTTCCCTACAGTAGTCGTTTAGTGAGGTCCACGTTCGTTCCATGCGGTAACGAGTATCGTCCGGCCTGTCATAGGTTGCTGCTCCATGCTCGTGTACGTTCAAGTTTCATAGTTGCAACCATTGTAAAGTTCCCTCCAGCGATGCCATTAACTGATTTGGTTCTGTCGAAGTCAAAGTACACGGGAGGCCCTTGTGATCGGTCTAAATAACGTATTTGGTACCGTCCAAACAATGCCTCCATCTAAAATCCCAAGGCCACATTTTCACTGCCAGTTGTGTGTTGTACAGTTCCTCTTTGTAACTCCATCACGTAGGCCACCACTCGCTCGAGTTTCATCGGTGTGCAACTGGGACTCTGATTCTGACCATCATGGTATACCTCTAACACACCCGCACCCTCGGGTGACGACGATGCTTGGTGCATTGCGGAGTTGGAACTCGAAAGATGGAAAGAAGTCCTCCTGTTTCGTCCTTCACGAACACAGTACCCTACTGTGCTAAAAGGATTTAGGCCGAGTGACCTTCCGAAATCTTGTGGGCAAGCTGCGTTAGTATCTAGTGAAACCAAGGAATTGCTGTATCCCCGAAGGAACCCTTGGCGTCGATCAGTTTCTAACAAGGTGCATCTCAGCGAGATTCACGAGTATTTCCACTTTGATGGTTACTTGATCAAATGCATTACTGCGCACGTAATGGTTCCTCCTATAGAGGCGCGAAAATAGAATACATATGCCACCCAGGGTGTTCCTTTCTCCTGGTCGTGATTCAGGACGTCATAAATGAATACGGTCGATTCATGTGATTCCCTGAAGCTGCTCTGGTGTTGATAGACTCAATGATCATGGTGTACCAAGTTGAAATGGCTACATTGCATTCGACATGCTGTTTCTAAGGGCATTCTCCTCTTAGAATTCCATATAATGACAGTTCGTTCGTTCGCTAGCCAATCCTTGAATGGGAACTTGTTTCCTTACAACTGGTTGACAGGTGGCCAATACATGGTCGAGACAAGCGGCTCCTAACTGTCACCTTATTAGCATCTCGATAATCAGTACACATATGAAAATCCATGAATCTAACTGGGGCTCTCCAAAGCGAAAGTTAGGTTGAACAAAACTCCTGTTCAATAATCCCTGTAGTTGATTAACACAGTCCTTGCAACCCTCCTGGTGCAGGACGGTAAGAGTACGAGTGATCAGGGCTGCCTCTGACCTGATACTGATCTGATACTCCTTCGAACGATGTGAGGGTACACCGGATAGTTCTTCTGGTAGCACATAGGTAGAAATCATGAACAAAGGGTGGATCCTCGATCCCCTTCTCCTCAGCTTTATCGTCAATAATAAGTGCTAACATAGCGGGATAATCCTTCTGTGGGCACTTCCAAGCTTTCATTGCAGAAATGACGCCAACCTTTACACGATTCCAATACATTGAAACAGATGACAATTCTTCCACCAGGGAGAGGGATACGCAAAATTTTCTCCCCACAGGGCATATATGTGCGATGCATGGATTACCAATCCATTCTTACTACGGCTTCAAACCATCAAGGATAGCAGAATGAAGATCGATGTCGATTTCTTGTCCCACAAGGTCGAATTTGCATCCCAACTAATATACGAAATGTCAATTGTTTCGTCGTCAGTCGATTTCATAGCAGATTCAAATTCAAGGGGCGTCATGTCAAACGGAGCAATGACGAAGCGATTAGCTACTTATACTAGCTACCATGTTGCTAAAGTCCTGGCGTTGCCCATGCCAATTCTAAATGCCCTTCCATGAGCATCATTTCTAGTGTTGCTGTTTTCATTACAAGTATTTCAAATACTGTCGTTGTTCCTTTGGTCGTTGTCTTCTTTGCTTAACCACGGCCAATCCATGTTGTAGTCACTTTTCTTTCCTTACTGTAGGCTAGGGTTACGAATACCTGGTTGTCGCTGCGATTGCTGCTCCCAATGTCGTTGCTCGAAACGAAGCCCTACGATTCTTCGCCATAGAGGTCCAGCTTTCCACATTCTGAGCCACGTCCTAAAGTACTTCTCACCGTGCTGGCGGTTACACATTCCGCGTTATAGTCGATTGTCATTGCTTATGTCCTGATTGATTCGTAAGAGTTGATTCCCATGAGTCGCGGGCGAGGGTTAAGGATTCACTTGAGACCAATTCGCTGGTACTCATTGCTGGTAATCAGGGTCATCATAGTACCGTGGTTGGTAAAGTACTATGCTCATCCTCCTATCCATTGGTGTTGCAAGTTGGCTGGGTATTACACGATATGCTTCTAGAGCGTTCCAGAAGTGATCGCACTTCGGAGTCTAAGACGTTATCGCGCTAGATTCTAGCAAACAAAGCTAGGCGAGGAAGGTATAGACCAGTCATTTGACGCGGAGACATCCACCTCAGGGACGCTCATATAAGAACCTAACATTCTACACAGTTTGCTAGGCGTTCAGATGGGTGTTCGGGTAATACTCGATAGCATCGAGATTCGAAAGGATCCAGAGATGAATGAAAAGTTCACGTTCGAGTAGGGGACAATCACTGCTATGACCCCTATAGGTTTGTTATGTTTCACATTGATCAAATAAAGGAATGGAACCCATTTTCCACTTGTTAAGGCTCATTGGGAGTCGCATGCACCCCACATTATTATTATGTGTGCACCCACAATAATATTGCGATTTGCGTGCTCATCTCAGCTCCTCTTAAGTCATGTCAAATGGTTCCTCATACTCAAGTAGCAACCAAAGAGCATCACAAAGCGTAAGTCATGAGGGTTTAGGGAAATACCACCCTACCAGTAACATAACACTTGCAAGTAATACACTAATTCATACTGTTGTGCTAAACGTGCAATCACATGCAATAACATACGTAAGTGTTCACTAGTCAGGCAGTAAAATGCAAGAGACGAACCTTGCAATCTGGCGCTGAGTGTCATGGTCGTAATCACGTTTTCAGAACTGTTCGGTTATAGTCTGGTTTTACAAAAACTTTTCCCCCCTTTTTAAAACCAAGTTCACTATAACCAATGGCTCTGATACCAATCTGTCACACCCCCAAAATACCACATGCGGAATTATCGCGGGGCGTGTGACGTACCAGGATCTAGCAACCAATCACATTGAACTCATAGTTATATTTAAATAAAGATTTCATTTATTACATAAAATGTTACAACGTTACATTATAATTCACAGTGTACAGCGGAAGCATAAATCATTCGTTAAGTGTTTATAAACCACATGTAAAAGTCATTAGTCTTGTTTTGTGTTTCCATGTGTCTCGACCCATGACCACTCCAGCTTCCCAGACAGCAAGTTCCAATGATATGCACCTAAAGGCCTGCAAGGCATGTAACAACGAATCAACAACAAAGTTGAGCGAGTTCACAGTTGGTTGTTTAGCTTTACCAGTTCGTTTTGAAAACCATAAGTTGTTTCGTAAACCACGAGTTAACCAGTATCTTGTTTCCCAAACCATACCCATAATCAGTGGGGGCTTCCCCATGTGAACCACTAGACCGTTACCATATCGACAGCTGACGAACAATAAGTTGTGCCCAACGTCAATGTCTATCATCATTGACTAAGTGCCCAGATCCATTAGTACACGCCCGTCCGACCGGCACGGCTTGAGGCTTGTCAACCCTAATAGCGTTATTAACTAATGACCCGCTCGCCATTGGCCCGGCGATTAAGTCGATATAAAAATAAGGGACTTCATGATAGAGTTTTGTCTAGTAAGTTAATGTTGTCGTCCTTCCTATGGAGGAGCGGAGGTACGTAATATACCCAATGAGATTACGCAGGTTCAATGTTGTCCTCCTTCCTATGGAGGAGCGGAGGTACATATTCTACCTAAGGAGAATATGCAGGTTCTATTTAACCTCTTTACCCACTCCCTTACCACCGGGAATCCCATGCCTTGTAGAAAGTATGAACTCACCTTGGCTTGCTCGACAGATAAGCAAAATGGTCACTTGAGCTATGTGTGGTCAACCACGTCCTAATATGATTACCATGCAAGTCAGGTCTAGGTTCAAGTAGTGCACATAAGTTTACACAAAACTAACAAGTCAAGAACACGCAATGATCATGGCATACACATTGAACATGATAAACAATTCAGTTGAACACATAAAGTCCAAAACTTATGCGATCAGGGTGTATTGGGCTGATGTAACAGTGTAAGCCCAATAGCATCTTGTGCGATTGGGTAGTTGAAACCCAAACAACTACCCGGCCCAACATGTTGTGCGATCAGCACAACCTTGTGCGATCCACAGCATGTTGTGCGATCCAATTAACACCCGGCCTAAACAAATAGAAAGCCCAATCATACATACACGGCCCAAATAATAACAAACGTTGATCTTGTGCGGTCCGGATGGACTTGTGCGATCCAGTTGGGTTGTGCGACTGGGTATTGGGCTTTAAGGCCCAACAAAATAATAAAGTCCAAACAGTGTGTGTGGCCCAAGACTTGTGCGATCGGCACTGCCTTGTGCGATCCACACATCTTGTGCGATCATGCAGTTCTAGGTTGTACTGTGAGTTTTAGACAGTTGTACTAAGTTTGTGCGACTGCCTTGTGCGACCAGTCCCTTACACGAAACAGGTTTCGTGTGGTTCATGCAAGCTTGTGCGAATCATGTTTCGTGTGAGTTGTGCGATAGGTTATTTAATTCCCTAAAATCATGCGAATCAGTTACAACAATTTGAACAGTTTCTTGTTTTACAGTTATTCGATCAATCAACATTAACAGTTTCCAAACCAAGCAATAATCGATCAAACATAGGTTTTTAGCAATCAATCCCTATGAACCCTAAAACAATTCATCATCAACACCTCATGAATATAATCATAACAGCCGATAAATCTTATATTTGGTTCTAGATTAGCAGTAATATCATAAAATCATCAATCTTATATTGATCATTTTCAACATACATGTGAGCCGATTATCAAGAATACTAGATCCTACCATTCAACATCATAATCAATCATGTTAACAGGAACCCTAGATCATCATGCAAGATTATTATAGCACACACATCATTCACGATTATATCAATCACAATATCAAGTATCATGTAGTAACAAGGTTTATAATAATTTCACAATATCAAGACACTAACCGAAAGGTAGAAAGTGTTGGTTTAGTCGATGCAAAAGCTCCGAATGAAGGAGGGACTACCGCCGATTCTTCGAAGGGGAGAGAGAACGAATAGGGTTTGGTGTGTGTTATGTGTGATTTGCAACAATGAGAAACAAAACCCTCAACAAGGTTTTTGTGTTCCATTTATTTCGAGTTCAAGGGGAAGTGGGCCGAGAGTTGTGTGAACCAAAGCCCAACGGCTTGTGCGATCGGGTTGTTGTTACATCGAAGTACAATGAAAGGTTTGGAATACGAGTTGTCACAGACGCTGCCCACACGTTGCCGTGGTCTGAATTGAAAAAGAATATGAAGGAGGAATTTTGTCCGCCGCCCAAGATAAGGAAACTAGAGAGTGAGTTTTGGCACCTAAAGCAGGTGGATGACGACAACGATGGTTTGACCTCGTTTCAAATAGCTTAGCATTCTATGTCCTAGCCAGGTTGATACACATGAAAAAGCCATTAACAAATACATCCACTGCTGCCCTGATTCCTTCATGAACCTTATGGAAGCTGCTTGCCCAGCCACTATTGAGGATACATTTCGTTTAGCTGCCCATTTGAACAGTAACCATGTCATGCGTAGAAATGCCACGAAAACCCCACTAAAAACCGCCCAACAAGCCACTGTTGAACCCTCCTCATCCACCAAGAAAAACCAAGGCAAGAAGCGAAAGGCTTCAAGCCAGAATTGCGCAGTTGTCACTCCGCCGAACCCACAACCGCTACAATCTGTAACTGCTGTTACCCCCACAACCATTGGGCCTCAAGAAAGAAACTACGTTGGGTCATGGCCCAAGTGCAACCAATGCTCATACCATCATCCTTCTGGCACCCCATGTCGCAAATGCGCCACCTGTAACAAGCTGGGGCATTTTGCCAATCGTTGTCGTTACAACCCGAAGGCCGATCAAAACCAAGTTATTGTGACTCAAAACCCTGCCCCCAATCAAGCTCAGAACCAAGTCGCTCCTGTGCGAGCGTGTTTTAAGTGTGGTGATGTCAACCATATGGCTAACATATGTCCTCAACGAAACTAACCTCAACAACAACAGCAACAACCACCGCAACAGTAGCAACAGGCTCAACAACCCGCTCGAAGCAGAGCATTCCTTCTTACGACTGCTCAGGCTCAAAACGCGAATGATGTCATTACTGGTACGTTCCTTGTGAACCATGTTTATGCTTCTTGCTTATTTGATACTGGTGCCGATAAAAGTTTTGTGTCGTTAGAATTCGAATCCTTGCTTAAGTGTAAATGCTCTAAGTTGCCAAGATCTTTCGCTGTCGAAGTCGCTTATGGTAAAACCGTCGTTGTCGATTCCGTTATCTCCAATTGTTCTTTGATTCTTAACGATCATACGTTCTCAATCAACCTCATACCTATGCAAATGGGTAGTTTCAACGTCATAGTAGGTATGGACTGGCTTAGGCGAGTTCTAGCTTGGGGTGTGACAGCTAATT
Organism: Helianthus tuberosus; assembly: GCA_030545235.1. NCBI lineage: Eukaryota > Viridiplantae > Streptophyta > Magnoliopsida > Asterales > Asteraceae > Helianthus > Helianthus tuberosus. Next base: position 105,310,168 of record CM060427.1, on the reverse strand, counting down.
TTTCCCCTTACATACTTACACCTCCTAAGGATTGAACCTAAGTCTCCCAACAAGAGATAATTGCTTTTGACCACTAACATGTTTAAAAGACTCTTATACCCCTAAGTTAGGGCTAGATTGGGGGCATCACATGGATAAAATGGTCTTTTAGGCCACACTAGATGCCCAGTCTTGCTCTGTACGCGGCGTATATTTATATTTTTGTTTTGTTTTGTTTTATCCTTTTAAGATTAATAACACTAATATTAATTATAGAAAACGTATACTAATATCCATAACATTAATAATAATTATAAAAAACTCATATTAATTATAATAACACTAGTTATACAAAAAATCATATTAAGTATAATAACACTAATATTAAATATACAAAAATCATATTAATTATAATAGGTGTAGTTTAGGTCCCGTATAGGCCTATATAAGACCTATAGGGACCTATACGAGACCTATACTACACTATATGATACGATACTACATCTATAAGCTCATACGATGCCTAGACGAGACTTATCATCCTTCATTAACCTTTGTCATGATTTCTCAAGAGATTCAGTTTCAATGGATGGATTTTATAAGTATCTTTTGTCTTTTGTTAAATTCTCATTTGCATGATAACAAAAAAATGTGAAAGTGTATAGTATCATCTAGTTCTATCTTATTAATGTTTCTATCCAGATATTGATAACAAATAATATGAGAGATTAATGTAAGAGTGACTTTATCTTGGCTATGCAAACCTCACAACTGTCATAATATATCTTAAGTATTGGTACTAAATTCTGATTAATTTCCAGAATATGTAAGGTATCATAAAGCATAATTAGAAGACAACTTTTCATGGTTCTTGGAGCCTTAACATTTAATTTTGTCACTAATTCTCATGTTAGTTATTTGTTGAATTCTTGTAAGAAAAACATATAGAACTAGACTCAACCTATCATGTGTAAATTGGAATATTAAGATTAGCATACTTAAATATCATTTAATAGGGAGTAAACTACCAAAATGGTCCCTTAGGTTTGGTCACTTTTGCCATATTGGTCCAAAACTCAAACCTTTTGAATCTGGGTCCCTGTGATTTCGATTTTGTTGCTATTTTCATCCAAAATCATAATCTGGTCATATTTTTCAATTAACGTCCAACTTTTATGTCTTTTTCCTCCTTTTCAATGAAGGGCAAAATGGTATTTTAAGGTTTTATTATAACAAATTAAAAAAAATCTGACCATTTTGCCCTTTATTAAAAGGGAGGAAAAAGACAAAAAAAAAGTTGGATGTTAACTGAAAAATCTGACCAGATTTTGCTTTTGGATGAAAATGGCAACAAAATTGAAACCATAGGGACCCAAATTTGTAAGGTTTGAGTTTTGGACTAAAGTGGCAAAAGTGACCAAACCTCTGGGACCATTTTGGCAGTTTACTCTTTAATAGGCGACTACCTATTCTAGCCAACTGTTCTTTTGAATTATGGATAACCTCTTTGCTTATGCCTAATGGCATAATTATGCAGTGAGATTCTCCCTTGAAGAACCTTAGAGTTGGAATTAGTACTTGTGTTTTGTCTATGGATCTTAGAAGTATCATCTTTTAGGTTTTAGTGGTAGTGGGGTGAATGACATTTTATTTTCCAGTTTTAGGCATTTCTTTTCCTGTACGTATGTTGCTGATCAATACTCTCATTTTCCTTTGGTACTTCTAAGTGTTATTAGTTGATTTTAAGGCATCAAATTGTACTAGTGGAAAAATTAGTATGTAATGCACTAGAAAAATGTACTTATTTCCATGTGTAAGCCCTTAATTTTATGGGTCATAGTTTTGTACATTATGATGTATTCACGGATGCCATTTAACCTTATAGTTTAGAATTTGAAATGAAAAACATGGATCTTAGGAGTTACTTTGATTATTCCACATAAATTAGATTAGTCTTAGGAAAAACTGAATATGGAATAAATCTAGTGATAGCATTTATTTAAATGAGTTCTTGATCATCATAAGAGACATTAGTTTTAACTTATCCCATTTGTCATGCTCAACTTTTCTTGTACACTACTTTTATCCGAAAAGAGCAATAGGATTATCATGTCTTAAAAGGTAATGAAGAATCTAATTTAAGAGCAAATCTTATAGAAACTCTTTAGTAAAGCAAAACACATTAGGCTTTGACATTAGAGTGGAGATATAGATGAGATATTAATTTATAAAAGAAAGTTGTAGTGAGTAATGTTATGTATATTAAAATAAGGCAGACAAAATATGATCATAAGATTAATGAAGAATCATTAATGTGAGGATCTTATTTGAAGAAAGTGTGATATCTCTATTACTAACATCAAAATAATAGACTAGTTTGAAAAATTCTACTTATACGAAGACAAATCACCTTTGGGCAGAAGTGAAATCATTTAAGTATGTGTGCAAAGTAATTGTGACAGGTCACCTTTGGGCATAAATATGACAATTACCTTAGTTATGCACAGTTAAATATGCAAGACATGAATGAATTAAATCACCTTTGGGCAGAAGTGAGACATTTATGTTCGTAAGGCATAAATAACGTAGTTTATCATTATACTTGAACAATAAGATTGATGTATCAAATCACCTTTGGGCAAAAGTGAAACATCAAAAGCTCATTCAAGTTAAGCTATTTGGTTTTGTAAAATATCGAATTTTATTCAAGTGATTTACAAAACCATTTAGTTAATAGCAAACCACATGTTAGCGCAGATCGAACTTCACGGTGAGTTCGCTGGGGGTTGCGGGGCAACGAGCCCCTGCACGGGGTTCGGTGCAGAGCCCCGCCCTAAATTTTTGATACACAATAATAGTTGATGAGATAACGAGTTTTCGAGAAATGGTGAGTTTTTCGCGTTTATAGTGATTTTGAGTTCCTTGTGAAATCTCGAAATCATGTGAATTCTCGAAAACTCGGGTTTTCCAGTTTTATGAGATTTTGACTTATGAGATTTCAACTTTTTTATGGAATCTCGAGTTCACTTGAGATTTCGAGTAGTGATGAGATTTCGAGTTCCCCATGGATTTCGAGTTCCTTATGAGATTTCGAGTTCCCCATGGATTTCGAGTTCTTTATGAAAACTTGAATTCTTATGAGCTCTCGAAATCTTATGAGATTTCGAGTTTACTAATGAAATATTGAGTTTTAGGAGATTTCGACTTCTCTTATGAATTCCACTTAGTGACATTTCGATTTTGTTATGATATCCTGAAATCTTATAAATTAATCTCGAAAACTACTGGTTATCTCTTATTCTTTTGTGATAAGAATAAATGATTTCAAGAAAAAAAACTTATAGATTATTCAGTTTCCTAAAATAATGCTTGATGATAATCATCCTTTATTTCGAAATCTTTTACTCATATACTAAAACACTTATTTCGAAATCTTATGGATAGAAAATAATCAAACTTAGGAAAACATAACCGTTTTCATCGATTCATTCACAATATTAGTAATTATTCGAATATTATGATGAACACGAGAACATCATCGAAGAATTTTAAGATTTTTCATCTGGAATCGAAACCTTAAACAATTTTTTTGTATGGAGGTTCCGATTTTAACAATTATTCGGTTTGTAACAAAGTTTAAACCTGATTAAAACTCATAATTTTTCCATATTTCTTGACAGAATAACGTGAACATTATATTTAAAAATCGTTTTCATCAGATAATTAGTTTTCCAGTTTTAATTCTAGATTTAAGGAAAACTAACAAAATTGATTTGAGCAACATATGATCTGATACCACATGGTGATCAGTTCTTTTAATATGTAGTGCAGTCATGCCAGCATATAGTCTAGATACAGATGTAGCCATGGAGTTCCACATGCTTGTCAGCGTGATCTGGTTCCCGTTTAGAGTGTAAGTTCTTGATGGTAGTACTGAATTCTTAAGGGTAGAGAATTCGTAGTAATGGAGAGAGAGGAGGTCGAATATGTGTGATGTTATAATTATTGTCTAACCTAAAACTCTCTTTAATCATCTCTTAAATACACCCAAGGTGTCACGACCCCCGACCCCGCCCTGGACTCATGAGTGAGAGCCATGAAGCAGCCAAGTGTACCGGTGGTTTATTTTGAAAAGTATTGCAGCGGAAATTTCATCAAGACCGTGCGTTAGGAAAAAATATCAGAGTTTAGAAACACCGGATTTTTATTTATTAAACAGATGGGGATAAACCCATGTTTTTCAAAGGTAGCTTTTATATGGGGTAAACCCGAATACCTAAAACAACTTTTCTTAATTTAATTTAATTGATAAAATGAGCCACTTCTGTAAGCCTTTTGGTGCCGTATCCAACTCTTATTCCAATCTACTATAATCACCTGAAACGCGTTTTAAAAAGGTTTTGTCAGCAGGAAATACTGGTGAGTACATTCAATTTGTACAAAAGACACATTGTTATAATTTACAGCATTAAGAGTTTTCACATTTGCCCCTATCTTATAATTAGCTGGTTCAGCTGTCACTCGACCGGATCTATGACTGTGGACATATCACTAATTAGGCTCGCTCACCTAAATGATAAATCATTAGTAGTAATGTGCACAAAACCCCCACATACTGCCAGTAATTAAAGATTAGCAAAGACTTAATCACTGCAAAGTATAACTGAAAAACATTTAGGGTTTTGCAAACAATTTGGTAAAAAGAGAATGACTCACATTATAAGCATGCAGTCTTATTTAACAAGCTTCTTGATTCTACGCCTTCTGATAACTAAGCATTTACTTTATAGTTCTGAATCTTCTGATGATTAAATATCTTGTTTGATAGTAAGTTTATGGATCGGAGTTTGCTGATAGTTAAACATATAGTTTAACAGAGTGGAATATGTATTAGTGTAAAACCATATCAAACCTAACGATGGTCACGAGATCAAAACCTTAACGAAATTCACAAAGTATAGTCTTATTTAGACAGTACTTTGGCATTCATTAGTTGGTTCCCTAATCGATCGGAAAGAATATCGTATCGGTGTTATTGGTTAGAACACCAACGTATAGAGAGAAGAATAGAAGAAATGAGCAAAGAAAAATGAATCCTTAACTTCCTATTTATAGGTAAGGGATAAGTCTTATCCCATATAGAACTTCCCTAGATGTTATTTACCTATATACACCTTCCTCAGTTGAACATTCCCTAGATAAAACCTTCCTTAGATAATATTTTCCTTAGATAATACCTACCCCATATATACCTATTTAGATATTATCTACCTCATGTATATCTTTTCGCTGTTTAACTTTACTTAACAGTTTAACTGATTAACTCACTTAGCTGATTAATTAATCTTACTTAGCTTAATTAATCTTACTGAACTGATTAATTAATCTTACTTAGCTTAATTAATCTTACTTAACTGATTAATTTATCTTACTTAGCTGGTTAATTACATAATTTATTTAGTCAATTAATTAACTTAATTAGCTGCTTAACTGCTAAGTTTTACTTAACCATTAAGTTTACTTAAACACTAAGTTTACTTAATCGCTAAGTATTCTAGTTTAGCAGCTCCCTGGTTACGAGTTCTAATTTCTAGATAAAATGGAACTCGTATTAGCGTATTAACCCAATTCAACTTTAACGATAATCACGAAATCAAAACCCTCACGATGAATGACAAAGTATAGCCGTATACCGGCAGCACTTAAACATCCAGTGGATCGGTTTCAATCGATCGGATAACGTATCGTACCAGTGATTAGAGTTATTACCCAAATAACAGGCAGAGTTTTGGGTTTTAGGGTATAATACCTGAGTATTATAGCACTATATGTTAGAGAGAAAGAAAAGAATTGAACGAGAATGAAATGTGCAGAGCTCGTTCTATTTATAGCTAATACAGAAGTCTCTCGCGCCCCGCGAGAGATTCTTCTTCCTTCGCGGCCCGCGAGGAACCGTAGGGCGGTTTAAGGTATGCTGAGTCATGGTGTGGTCTTGACAAGTGTGACGACACGTGTCCCTCAACGTCTCCGGATAGAAACAAGTCTCTCGCGCCCTGCGAGAGATCTTTCTTCATTGGTCGCGGCCCGCGACATAACAAAATTCATTTTTATTTGATTTTTCAAACATAATTTCATCGTACGTGTTTGGGATTACGATTACGGATTATTGTGGGACTTATTTGAGGGTTGTTACATCCTCCCCGCCTTGTTTTAAATCTCGTCCTCGAGATTTAGGTCATGATGTCATTTCCGAGTTATGTCATACGTTAAGGTAAATGACACTGTAATTGAATCATAATATGTTCAAATCTTTGTGGATATGAGAACAGTTTCCAACAAATAGAACCCAATGGGTCAACTGAATAAATTCTAGAAATCGGTATCAATTGGACCAAGTGTAATGATATAATAATCAGAAAGACTAAGTTTACATGGATCAGTCCAAAAGGAAGATTTATGACTAATAGACGTCTAAATCGAGTGTGAATTACTTTTAGAAACAATAGAATTCACTGTCAAAGGAAAATTTACCTTGGTTGTCAATTACGAAAGATTTAGAATTAACAAGCTTAACTGAATAGGAGTACGAAGATGATATGTCAATTATCGAATCATAGCATGAGGAAAAATCAGTGTGTTAACATTATTGAATTACAAAGATACCCCGAAATACAATAAAGTTTAGTGTATGATCGACTTAACACAAAGTTGTATTAAGACCACTTTCAAGGATGAGTCAAGTGAAAGGTATATATAGATTAGCTCAAGCTACAAGTTTATATCGACGCCACAAGGTTTCGTAGTGATTGAAACAATAATAGCGGTGACCGAACGAGTTCACCGTGTTTGAAATCAAATGAAAGTTTAATGAAGTAAATCCGAATGTTTGTTTCGAACAAATCTAGTAGGATTTTCAATTGAAAATGAAACAATTGAATAATGTTTTTCGATCGAAGATGATAAAGCAATAAATATCACAAAATGCTCGATCGATGTTGTAAGAATTGTTAAGAGATACACTGAAATATGATATAAATTTGTGTACCATTTTCTTAACACACGATTGTGTTAAGATTACCTCAATATGATGAACCAACAAAGATTAATTAAATCCATAAACGAGATTAGCGCAAGCTTTAAATTTGTGAAAACGTCACCCCAAGGTGATCGTGATCAAAGAAATGATTTAATGAAGTCGAAGACCAAACAAGCATGTTATGGTTCAAAACAAATGAAGTGCTTGTTGGGATTATTTCAAATATGATGGCCTCAATCCATCATATGGGACCTTTAATTGAATACGTATTGCGAGCAAGTTCAAACAATTGAACTTGGTTTAAACACAATCTGACATTGAATAAATAAATGTATCGACAAGGAAATTTTGCAATAGTTACGACAACAAAACCATGTGCGTATCTTGAAAAGAAAAGAAGTTTTCAAGAAATTCATTGACTTGATAGCAAGGAGTCAATACTTACAAGAATGCGGATTATCCAGATTATGAAGCAATAATTTAGATATAGCGATCATTCAAAGTGGAACCACATGCATAGCAAACGATGCATGTGTAACATATAAATTTTTCAAGAAATGAAGCAAATGAGGGTTTGTTATAATGAAAGAAATTATCGTGAGACAGTGACCAGTAAGAGGAGTAGAGCTGTGAAAATCTACTCACCAGATGCAAAAGTTGAAATTTCAATAAAAGAATTTCAAGGGCTTTCCCTGGAATTTCGTGTGATGGTCAATTGTTAGATGACACTACCATGAAATGTCGAACATGGCGTATTCGTCGTAAATGAGATGAGGTAAATGCGGAGACATGCGTCTTCTCCTTGGTGTGATTTGTGTCGTTGCAGGATCGTGTGACAAATCGTTGCATCCTGATCGATAGTTCTCCTGTTAGTGAAAACTAGCACCGTCGTTGAATTGCTCTATCGAGCCTCCTCAATGATCTTGCCTTGAAATTCGTATGTGACGTATTTCAACCTCCGTTGATGTATAGCTTAAGTTTCGTGAAATCTTGTACGTTCGTGCTTCGTTTTGTGTAAATTACCTTCTTTATTAACTAAAATAGCATAGATGTCATAATAATGGCGTCCCAACTTAAGGGTTCCCGTTGTTTATATTGTTGCACGAGTTACGAGACAGATGATCAAACGAAATTATATTCGATATCGGAATTATAGATATATGTGAAAGATTCCTGATAAAGAAATCTAGAATTATCATTGACACATATGTTCGTGATTTATTCTAAATTGTCAATCGTTATGGCTTTTGGATTTCCTTATAGATATACATATCTATATAATCATAATATACATACCATTCATAGGGTCAATGTATTTAACAGATTCATATTTCCACAAACAAGTCAGACATCAAATCGTGGTATTATTTAGGGAATTATGTCACTTATTTGACATATCATATACCCCATCTTACTCGGTTCTTGCCGGAGAGGTAACCCCATCTTACCCGGTTCTCGCCGGAGAGGTAATTATATTTCCCATAAATAGTATATTTTTAAATCCAGATTTTAAAATGAATATTTTATTAGGACTTTCATCAAAGAACAAGGAAATTTGTATTCACATAGCGGATCATATTCTAGAACCAAGTAGTACCAATAAGTTATTGCTTATTTATCGTACTTGTAATGTTTTAATCATTATTCTCATGGCATACCAATATCTAGCTCATTATACTTATACAAGTAATTAGCTTATCTTAAAGCTTATATTAAGGGATCTTTCTTAAGTTCAAGTCTAAATATTATTCTTGGTGCTACCAGATAACATCAATTTCCTAACTCTTCGTTTAAACTTAGGTATTATTACAACACCTAATTGCTTAAACAAGTGGCTCTGATACCACTTCTGTCACGACCCCCGACCCCGCCCTGGACGCGGGAGCGAGAGCCATGAAGCAGCCAAGTGGTACTGGTGGTTTATTTTGAAAAGTATTGCAGCGGAAATTTCATCAGGACCGTGAGTTAGGAAAATATCAGAGTTTAGAAACACCGGATTTTTATTTATTAAACAGATGGGGATAAACCCATGTTTTTCAAAGGTAGCTTTTATATGGGGTAAACCCAAATACCTAAAACAACTTTTCTTACTTTAATTTAATTGATAAAATGAGCCACTTCTGTAAGCCTTTTGATGCCGTATCCAACTCTTATTCCAATCTACTGTAATCACCTGAAACGCGTTTTAAAAAGGTTTTGTCAGTAGGAAATACTGGTGAGTACATTCAATTTGTACAAAAGACACATTGTTATAATTTACAGCATTAAGAGGTTTCACATTTGCCCCTATCTTATAATTAGCTGGTTCAGCTGTCACTCGACCGGATCTATGACTGTGGACATATCACTAATTAGGCTCGCTCACCTAAAGTGATAAATCATTAGTAGTAATGTGCACAAAACCCCCACATACTGCCAGTAATTAAATATTAACAAAGACTTAATCACTGCAAAGTATAACTAAAAAACATTTAGGGTTTTGCAAACAATTTGGTAAAAAGAGAATGACTCACATTATAAGCATGCAGTCTTGATTTAACAAGCTTCTTGATTCTACGCCTTCTGATAACTAAGCATTTACTTTATAGTTCTGAATCTTCTGATGATTAAATATCTTGTTTGATAAAAGTTTATGGATCGGAGTTTGCTGATAGTTAAACATATAGTTTAACAGTGTGGAATACGTATTAGTGTAAAACCATATCAAACCTAACGATGGTCACGAGATCATAACCTTAACGAAATTCACAAAGTATAGTCTTATTTAGACAGTACTTTGGCATTCGTTAGTTGGTTCCCGAATCGATCGGAAATAATATTGTATCAGTGTTATTGATTAGAACACCAACGTATAGAGAGAAGAATAGAAGAACTGAGCAAAGAAAAATGAATCATAAGCTTCCTATTTATAGGTAAGGGATAAGTCTTATCCCATATAGAACTTACCTAGATGTTATTTACCCATATACACCTTCCTCAGTTGAACATTCCCTAGATAAAACCTTCCTTAGATAATATTTTCCTTAGATAATACCTACCCCATATATACCTATTTAGATATTATCTACCTCATGTATATCTTTTCGCTGTTTAACTTTACTTAACTGTTTAACTGCTGATTAATTAATCTTACTTAACTGATTAATTAATCTTACTTAGCTGGTTAATTACATAATTTATTTAGTCGATTAATTAACTTAATTAGCTGCTTAACTGCTAAGTTTTACTTAACCATTAAGTTTACTTAAACACTAAGTTTACTTAATCGCTAAGTATTCTAGTTTAGCAGCTCCCTGGTTACGAGTTCTAATTTCTAGATAAAATGGAACTCGTATTAGCGTTTTAACCCAATTCAACTTTAACGATAATCACGAAATCAAAACCCTCAATATGAATGACAAAGTATAGCCGTATACCGGCAGCACTTAAACATCCAGTGGATCGGTTTCAATCGATCGGATAACGTATCGTACCAGTGATTAGAGTTATTACCCTAATAACGGGCAGAGTTTCGGGTTTTAGGGTATAATACCTGAGTATTATAGCACTATATGTTAGAGAGAAAGAAAAGAATTGAACGAGAATGAAATGTGCAGTGCTCGTTCTATTTATAGCTGATACAGAAGTCTCTCGCGCCCCGCGAGAGATTCTTCTTCTTCCTTCGCGGCCCGCGAGGAACCGTAGGGCGGTTTAAGGTATGCTGAGTCATGGTGTGGTCTTGACACGTGTCCCTCAACGTCTCCGGATAGAAACAAGTCTCTCGCGCCCCGCGAGAGATCTTTCTTCATTGGTCGCTGCCCGCGACATAACAAAATTCATTTTTATTTGATTTTTCAAACATAATTTCATCGTACGTGTTTGGGTTTACGATTACGGATTATTGTGGGACTTATTTGAGGGTTGTTACATTCTCCCCACCTTGTTTTAAATCTCGTCCTCGAGATTTAGGTCATGATGTCATTTCCGAGTTATGTCATACGTTAAGGTAAATGACACTGTAATTGAATCATAATATGTTCAAATCTTTGTGGATATGAGAACAGTTTACAACAAATAGAACCCAATGGGCCAACTGAATAAATTCCAGAAATCGGTATCAATTGGACCAAGTGTAGTGATATAATAATCAGAAAGACTAAGTTTACATGGATCAGTCCAAAAGGAAGATTTATGACTAATAGACGTCTAAATCGAGTGTGAATTACTTTTAGAAACAATAGAATTCACTATCAAAGGAAAATTTACCTTGGTTGTCAATTACAAAAGATTTAGAATTAACAAGCTTAACTGAATAGGAGTACGAAGATGATATGTCAATTATCGAATCATAGCATGAGGAAAAATCAGTGTGTTGACATTATTGAATTACAACGATACCCCGAAATACAATAAAGTTTAGTGTATGATCGACTTAACACAAAGTTGTATTAAGACCACTTTCAAGGATAAGTCAAGTGAAAGGTATATATATATATATATATATATATTAGCTCAAGCTACAAGTTTATATCGACGCCACAAGGTGTCGTAGTGATTGAAATAATAATAGCGGTGACCGAACGAGTTCACCGTGTTTGAAATCAAATGAAAGTTTAATGAAGTAAATCCGAATGTTTGTTTCGAAATAATTTAGTAGGATTTTCAATTGAAAATGAAACAATTGAATAATGTTTTTCGATCGAAGATGATAAAGCAATAAATATCACGAAATGCTCGATCGATGTTGTAAGAATTGTTAAGAGATACACTGAAATATGATATGAATTTGTGTACCATTTTCTTAACACACGATTGTGTTCAGATTACTTCAATATGATGAACCAACAAAGATTAATTAAATCCATAAACGAGATTAGCGCAAGCTTCAAATTTGTAAAAACGTCACCCCAAGGTGATCGTGATCAAAGAAATGATTTTTTATTAAAGTCTACACCAAACACAAGTTAGGTTTTGTTATGAGGCTATTCGGTATAACTGTGAAGGTGGATGGGGCATGGAGTGCCACATGTCCGCCACCTAGGCATAGGGGGGTTTTCCCTTCAAACCCATGGGCTGGTGAGCAAGGTGGAGGGGCGTTTTTTTGTTTAATGGTTTTTTTATTAAAGTCTACACCAATCACCATCTTCCAATCACCAACCACCAATTAACAAGCTACACCTCAAAAGCCATTCCCCCACGCCCGTGAAGATCCTGAAGCCCCATGCCCTCCACGCCATGAAACGCCACTCGCGGGGCAGTGTAGGGGGCGTGGAGGGGCTTCCCCTCCTCCTCTCCACGCCCCACACCGGGTAGGCTGAGCAACAATATATTACAATCAAAAAGTTAAACTCATCAATATGGTAACTAGAACCATGACTCAAAAGGGGTTTTGCTTGACCACGTCTAAGTTTTAACTTGTATTTTTAAGGGCTTATTGAAATATTTGTTATGCAATTTCGAATCATTGCTGAGAAACTATAAAAATGAAACATTAGGTTCATTATTGACAAGTTGTTGATCCAAAAGTTGATAGACTACTATTATTTGGACCAGTTGAGGAAGGAGAAACAAAGCAAAAACAAGGTCCAAACTTCAAACAGGCATAACTTGAGGTAGAAGTGGAGTTACCGGACCTATAACCAACGGCCGGAAAGGTCTTATTGAACCGCATCATGTGACAAAAGCCCAAGGCAGTTTTTCCTATTTCTCAAATCCAAATTTCTTCAATATTTGTTTAGCCTAAAACATGTAAATCATTGAGTAAATAATTTACATGCCTAATTATGGTTTTGATTTCAACTATTATTAGCCAATTTGTAATTTAAAAAATGTCGCAACCCTCCAGATTTATAAAATTTCTATAAAGGTCGTCTCTTGTAATAGTTTATTCATTCAGTTTTATCTAAAGCTCATTGAGAATTTTATCTCTGTGCTATATTTGCTTCTGCTCTACGTCAATTGTAAAAAGAAGATAAAAAGAGGATTGCAAACTACATAAAACATTCATCACCATATTAACATAGAAAAATCATTGTGTGGGTTTTATTCAAATTAATCATTTCCGACCGATTATTGTATCACGAGGTGAAAACACGAATATAATTGAAATATGTTTAACGGCATGTTTGACTAAGCTTTTCCACCCCAACTTTTAACTTATTGACTTTTATAAAAAGCTAATAAGGATATTTAGCGTTTGGCAAGTTCAAAAGGACTTTTCAAAATGACTTTTTGTATAGGAGAAAAAGTTATTTTTGAGAACTTAGGATGTTGTAACTTTTTGATGAGCTTATAACTTTTCAAACATTTTTACTCATTTTACATCAATAAGCTAACTCAAACACTTTTTAAAAAACAACTTATTGGCTTATTGGCTTTTCACACCCCATAAGCTAATCCAAACACTTTTTTAAAAACTTATTTTCAAAAAGTCATAAGTTAATAAGTTTTTTTTTTACAAAAAAGTTTTTTTTAACTTAAATAAGGTTAGCAAACATGCCCTAAGAGCATTCACATCCTGGGAATCAAAATCAGTGTGTGAGGTTTTTAAAATATAAAAAAAGTATAAAAAGTGATTGTGAGTGAAGAAGAGATAAAATGTTATTGTTCATATGTATATTTGGGGGACACTGTTCACCCACTGTCTTTCATCTTATATTTAAATCAAGATATTATATATGTTCTTTTTCTACTATTATAACTTATCAATTAAGGGCCCACAATTATTCCTACACCGTATCCCATGCAGAGGGAGGGATGTGCTATTGTTCATCTTATCAACTAGTTGGGACTTGATTCTTTATATAAAAATTAAAAATACCAAATTTCAAAATCCGTAATAAGTTAATCTTATCAACTAGTTGGGACTTGATTCTTTATATAAAAATTAAAAATACCAAATTTCAAAATCCGTAATAAAGTATTATAAATTTGTCATTTTACTTTTATATTTTTTTTTAACGGCAACAATTTCTATATAACATAAGAACCCGGGCCAGCAAGAAGCTGAAAAACCCGACAAAACAAAAACAAAGTTAGGAAATTACATCACGAAGGTTGAAATCTAGCCACATATCCCAATTTAGCGCATTAAATTTTGATCTACATTTAATCCAAAAGAAAGAATTCAACTTGATCTCCTCTACAACCTTCGCTACCGGAATGCTCCAACCATCAAATTCCTTAGCGTTTTGAGTCTTCCAGATTTGCCAAAAAGTTGCCATAGCGCCTACAACTTTCTTCCATTCCATTGAGCCGTTCAAAACTTTCAGAATGTCCCAAACCGAGGTGTAAGAAAACTCCCCGGTGGATACGGAATTTTCAGCCACACTAAAACAGTCCACCACACCGCACGAGCTAGCAAACAAGAAGCTAAACAGTGGTCGACAGATTCATCTCCCAACCCGCACCTACCACATATACCATCTGCAAGCCCCGCTCCTCTAATCCTGAGCTCCTTTTTGACTGGGATACGGTTTAACGAGACACGCCACATGAAATAATTAATTTTTAAGGGAGCCCAATTATTCCATAATGGCCACTTACCATCATTTACTTGATAACTTGCCTATGCAATCTTCCCGCGAACCAGAGCCACTGATTAATCTTCACCCATAGCATTATTCCAAACCCACCTATCTTCTTGGTTACTTATAATCACACAATCAAGAAGATCTTTTAAGATATTCAACTGATCGAGAATAGAAGAGTTGCTCGGTTCGGTCTTCCACTCCCAGCTCCAAGAAACGGAAAAGCCGTTACGTGTGTAATAATCCGAGACCAAAGCGTCTTTTTTTTTTTTTTTGAGCTAACATATATAGGCTTGGGAATCTATATCTTAAAGGACCTCCTTCCAACCAATTGTCAATCCAAAACATAATCTTGTCACCCTTGCCAATCTTACCAAACAGGTTGTCTTCCAAAGCCAAGTTCAATGTAGAAAATTCTTTGCCAATGGAGCTCACATCTTTCCAAACCCCCACTATCTTTTATATATACATGAGAGATTCCGGTTTTATTCACATCATAACTCAAATAAAACCATGATTAAGGTCTTGTTTGATATTCTTCTAGTGGCTATCTTTGAATTGGTCATAGGTAAGTATGTTTGATTCATTTAGAAGACAGTTTTTAATGGTTTATGAAACTTCTTAATGAGTAAGTTGTAAAACATGCTGACCAATTCACAGACTGTCTTTTAATTGGTCATACTTCTTTATGGCTCAGTACAAGGTTGCAAAACAACCTCTAACCTGAATGGTTGACCCGAACCATTATGTTAGTTGGATTTTTCATGTGTATTTTGGTCTCAACTTTTCAGAAGTTACAACTTTAACACTCACTACTCACTCAGTCGTGTCACTTTTAGTCCATGAAAAACCAATGCTATGTGAGCAGTAACACGGGCTACGGCTGAAGTCCGTATACGTAGTATATTTTTTTTATTTTTTATTTTTTGTTTTATACAAAAGATACCCCTAAAATAATACAAGGATACCCCTAACCAACCCAAACTTATAAAATAAGGGAGCCCGATTGAAACAATGACCCAATTGATTAGATAAGCCCAACTGATTAGATCAGCCAAAAAAACACAAAAATACGTATGGCGGCATTCTTTCTGACCGTCGCTTAGGTTCTGGAAGAAAACCAAACGTCGCTGGTCATCCTTTACGCATTGGTCTCCTGTTTTGCTGCTGTCAATAACACTGGTTCGATAAAAGAATCCACAATCCTGTTGTTTGCTGCTGCGATAACACTGGTTCCGGCCGTTCCGCCCCTGCTTAGATATTTGTTTTTTAAAGTAAAAGACGACGATGTGATTGATGATTTCAAGCTATGAAAAAAAGGACAAATTTATTAGGTATTTATTTTACTTTATTTATTTATTGTTTTTTTAAATAATTTTATTTATTAACGTTTTTTTAATATTGTTTGATTGCATGGTAAAAAAATTTTTGAAGATACCGCGGATTTAATGAGCTAATTCCGTCACTGTCCATGACATCGACTACGTTGGATTTTCTACTACAAATTATATCAATTTGTTCCATTCATTTTCTAGTCAATCTTGTCATTTTGTGTATGCACAAGTGGAAAATTTTCAAAAGTAGAGACGAAAACTCAGGATGCGCCCCAGGAACCAATTATTCTCAAGCAACCATCGTTCATATTTTATCTTTTCTGCTTATGAGACGATAACAACGGTCCATTTCGTATAAAGACTACGAGTCTTTGTTGAATAACAACCATTTTTGTTACCATCCAAAAGTGACTAGATCATAAGATTTGTTTTCATTATTATTTGACAAATGTGTTGATTTTTTGGCCATGTCATGTCACATCTAGAGGTCCACCTTAGACTTTTATGAACGTTTGTCTCATTCAATTCATTTACTCGTATATAGATACTTATTCTAGTGACACTAACATAATTTCTTTGAAAAATATTTTTACATTTTTACTTAATCCAAAACTTCATTAATTTCTTTGAAAAATATTAAATGTGTAACAATGTTTTTGACGCATTTAGATTCAATTCATACATTTTTACTTAATCCAAAACTTTAAGGTGGGTTAGATGGGAAAGAGTAGTAGCATTAAAGGATTTCGGAGGATTAGGTATAGGCAACATAAAATATTTAAATTTAGCTCTATTGCTTAAGTGGTGGTGGAGACTGAAGATGGAACCAGGGAGTCTGTGGGTAAAAAGGAAAAATTACAAGTTTTGTCCTTTATCTTTATACCACTTTTCAGGCGGTGTCCTTTTTAACAAATGTTGAAAGGCGGTGTCCTTTACTATGTATTTTGTTGCAAGTTTAGTCCTTTACACCCAACCCAGTTAAAAAACCCTGTTAATTGTTGACAGACGGTGTCCTTTACTAGGTATTTTGTTGCAAGTTTAGTCCTTTACCTATGTATTTTGTTGCAAGTTTAGTCCTTTTACACCTAACAATTAATAGGGTTTTTAACTGGGTTGGGTGTAAAGGACTAAACTTGCAACAAAATACCTAGTAAAGGACACCGCCTGTCAACATTCGTTAAAAATGACACCGCCTGAAAAGTGGTATAAAGATAAAGGACAAAACTTGTAATTTTTCCGGGTAAAAATAATAGAATCGTTGCACCAAAATCATAGGAATATGAAACCCATTCTGTTAAGAAAATTATTGACGGGAGTATGGAAGAACATTGGTGAGATAGATAAGGAATTCTTAAAACATAATGTTGATGTCAGCTCAAGATTAAGAAGTAATGTTGGTGTGGGGAAAAAAAACTTTGTTTTGGCTAGATATATGGATTGGAAACGAACCATTAAGAAAGCAATTTCCTAATGTTTTTCAACTTGCAGCAAATAGAAAAGCAAAAATTATTGACTCTTATCGAATGAACAACGGGTGCAAATTGTGGGATTGGGCGTGGACGAGAACACCAATTAGTGACGAAGAAAAAAACGAAATGAGAGACTTATCGAGGAAGCTACAACACATTCATACATTAAAGAACGGTGACAAGTGGGTATGGTGCGGACCTGATAACGATGGTTTCAAGGTAAAGGATGTGAGACGCTCTCTCAGCCAACAAACGGATTTGAATGAACCTGCTTTCAGCTTCGAATGGAACAACTGGGCAACGAAAAAAAGCTTAATGTTCGTCTGGAGAGCCATTGAAGAAAAAATTCCAACAGCAACTGCTCTATTACATAGAGGTATGAATTTGACTGATACATTGTGCAAGATATGCGGTGCAGCAAACGAATCAGCAGCCCATATTCTGGTACAATGCAATTTTGTGAAACGGGTGTGGGAGGAAGTAACAAGGTGGCTTAGGATACCTATGGTCAACACCGAGGGTAACCTAAAAGAATTACTGCTGGAACTAAATGATTTGAACTGAAGTCGGAAGATGAAAAAAACGATACAAGCAATAGCAATTCAAGCAATGTGGACCCTGTGGAAAGCCAGGAACGAGAAGATTTTTGGAGGAAGACAAAGCACGGTACAAATGGTAATGGCAACAATAAAGGAGACAACTTTCCAAGGCATGAGGATGAGGTCAAAATATAAAAGTATCACACAACAAGAATGGTGGGATTTTAATGTAAATTGGTAACGTACGTAGATTTAGATTTGTTTTGTTTTTCATTCTCTGTTTTTCTTCTTTTTTCCTTTAGATGTTTTGGTTTACTAGCTCCTGGCTGGTAGCACATGTTTTTGGTGGATGAATAAAGGGTTCCGTTTGCTATTCAAAAAAAAAACTTAATCCAAAACTTCATTAATTTCTTTGAAAAATATTAAATGTGTAACAATTAAGACCACCAGTTTCTCCGTTTGATTTACACAATTTCAATCACTGCTTACGTCGATCTCAAGATTTTGTATCATCCATTTCGCACCCGAAATTGAATCACAGCTCCATCTCCAACCGCATCTTCATGCGGTGGTTGTGGATAAACGATGGAGATTGAGGCAAGGGGCAGAGCACCGTGTAAGGATTATAGGCTTTTTAAGGGTATATTTGTCACATCCTTAATTTACATATACGAAGTTTTACCGCGAGGCGTATGACTGACCAGGGTATAGCTACTAATCATGTTAAACCAAATATGTAAAATTATAAAAACATCGCTAACAACATGATTAGCGATTAAGTTTTAATTGTTAAAACACAGTTTATGTTGCAGTGGAAATAAAGTAAAAATCCAACAAGAATTTAAAACCACAAGTTTAATAATTGTTTCAAAACATAATGTTTAACGAACCACACCACTCCAGCAGTTGCAACGCCCTTCCCAGCTATACCTGTTGACCTGCAAAGCATGCAACTACGTGTTAACAATAAAGTTGGCGAATTCAAAAATTTTAGTTAAGCAAAAGTAAAGTTCACAATTGTTTTTGGTTTATGTATGACTTGGGTAGCTAACCCTCATCAAATGACTAAATTGTGTACCGAATGCTGACATTTCGTTTGTGCCCTCATTAATGTCTATCAACATTAATTTAAAAGTGAAGATTAAAAGTTCACGCCCGGCTCCCAGCACGGTATGAGGTTTGTCAAACCTAATAGCACTATCAACTAATACCCCGTGTATGCCTCACCGGCAATATAATCGGTAAAAATATAGGGACTTTCCTGATAGAGTTGTTGTTTAGTTCAAGTGTACTACTCCACCTCCAGTGGATAGTATGTTTCAGTGGTTCCACTAGGAACGCGCGTGTAGCCCCAACCAGGGCTACCGTAAAAAGTGTTGTTCCAACTAGGAACGCATGCTTTTGGAAAAGGTTGTGAATTCACCTTAATTTGCTCGGCAGTAAAGGTGAAAGGTAATCAGGAATGGTCAATCTCTTCCTGGTATGTTTACCGTTTCAGTTAGTTTAATTCATGTAATCCTACACTTAGTCTAACACATAGCCATAGAATCACGTTTGACACACAATTATCGGTTCGTGTAAGTTAGTGCACATGATCATATTATTCCATAAACACATTCGTTGACACCCGCTAAGGTTTCTAATAACATTTAACACCTTGTTGTAAAATGTACGCATATTTAACACTTGCAGTTTCACGTTAGATTTTAGGCAGTTTTTCGGAATTTATTTAAAATACTAAACGAACTCAGAAAATTATGATAATTTAAAAAAAAACATGTTATTTAGTTCCCGAATACTAGTGTATTTTTCTCATGACCTAAATATTTACAGAAAAATCACTAAAAATCATTCTTTACACCTAGATCTGATTTATAACATTCTGATGACAGTATACGCCAAAAATTATTTAAAAATCCTCGTTAACTCTTTTAACGAAATTTCAGTAGGAGATTTTCATCAACACCTGGAACTATCTACAGTAAAAAATTTAGATGATAACTCAATTCCTACATTGAGTTATGGCATTCGTAATGGGCTGCAAATTCTGACAGAAAACGCAGCCTGGACTTTTGTTACGAAATAATTCGTTTAAAATATCAAGCGACGTCGAAAAAATTGCAATTCTAGTGTGCTTTGAAAGGTATTTCCTGGACTAAGTTATAGAGTCGAGAAACATCAGCTTTTGTTAACTTTTGACCCTGTTACAGCCGATTAAAGTCGGCTGTAACTTTCTGGACAGACCCTGTTTCATTACCCAAACCCCAAAAACAATTACCCAACAATCCAAACAACCTATACACCTTAACTACAGCAGTTTATCATCGCCATACGTCATCTACAACATTAAAACCAGCAAGATTCAACCAAACCATGAAATCATCAAAACCCTAATTCATATATAATGTCTATACATACTTAATCAACAACACTAAGCATCATACTTGATTTTTATGAATCCTATACCACAAGTTATCATCATATCATCAAGAATCCAAAAGATATACCCAAAACACAGCCAAGATATATATAAAATCATGCATAAACATGTATAACTATCGCAAAAACACAAGAACTAGTTACCTAGCAGTAAAGGGGATCCGATTAGCCTAGGTGTCGAAAACTTGGAGTCTGGTTTGAGGGTTTTTGGAAGTGTTCTATGAAAACATCATTCAACTATACATATTAATATCGTAAGGTCATGGGGCGGTTTAGGAATTGAGTCTGGGCTTGGCTCCTGATTTACGTAACTCACTTGGGCCACACTTCAACTGGGTCGTGAACTAAAGGGTCAAGGGGTATGGGTCTTGGGTTGACTTACTTTGCCGAAAGTTTACATGGGCCGCAAGTGAAACGGGTTGGGCTTAAATCATGTTGTAGGATGTTTGGGCTTGGGCTTACATAGAGTGGGCCGCAACTGAAGAGGTGGCACAAAGGAATAAGTCTTGGGCCATGAATTCCATGAGTTCGGGTTTTGGGCCAAGAGTTCAATGGGTTCGGGTTTCGGTCGCGCGAGTTTGAGTCGGGTCATGGAACCGAGTTAAGTTGTTTGCAAACTAAACGTAATGACGCGAGCTAAGTTAATTAGATAAGTTGAATTATATAAAACGCGTGACTCGAACGAAAGCACAATGTAATGACCCATAAATTATGATCGCGAAACGAAAAGTACTAACCTCGGAAGTACGGGTTGATGGGTTTTTTAGCGTTAGCTAGTGCCGCCAATCAAAAGCACTATGGTAGACAAACTGGAAGAAACAAAACCCATAATCCAAAGATACCACAAGCACCGTCTGTGTAATTATTAACCCTTCTAGTCTTAACATTTATGTGTAAGACTACACGGTGTAGAGGGGCTTGAAGAGAGGACGTGGAGCGACACGTGGCTGGCACCCTCGAGCTTTAAAAACGATGGGATTGTCTTGGGCTTGAAAAGGCCCCACTTTTTTTTTGTTATTGTTTAAAAAAAATATTAGAAAACGTCCCCCAACTTTGACCCCCACACCGGTAAGGATAATTAAAGGGAAAATAGCTAAAATAGCCAAGTTATGGTCAACTTTTCCAAAATAACCAAGTCAAACGTCTTGGGGAGACGCCACAAACATGTTCAAACGTCTTGGCGGCTGACCAACCAAAAGCTGCCACGTGTCCGACACAGCTCAGACGTCTTAACGTCTTGGCTGAGACTTTTCAAACGGCTGCTTGAGACGTTTTAAAAGTTGAGTCGATAAGCTGCTAGTTTTGCATGGCTTGAGACGTTTGAAGCCGGCTTGAGACGTCTGAAATTATCACGTTTTTTTTTTTAATTTTAAGATGTTTCATTAATACCTTGAGACGTTTCACGGTCTCCAAAGTTCTTTTTAAGTCGTTTCATTCAAACCTTGAGACGTTTCCCGTTTTCCAAAGTTCTTTTTAAGAAGTTTGAAACCTCTTTTTAAGTCGATCACAATTTTCAACCCTGTTATACACAAGGTTTTCTTCTTCACCATATCTTATACCCCATTGGTGTTCACAGCTTCAAAAAATGGGCAGACCCCCTGATTCAACAAACGGGTGTAAGAAGTCATCTACAACGGGTCTAAGAAGTCATCTACAACGGACACAGATCTTCTCCCTTTTAATGGGATGAGATCGGATTTCCCCTTCCACGTGCTCTGTGGGGTCGATCGGGTTCAAGAACTCATCTACAACGGACACGTGAAGGGTCTAACGGGTTGTTCGGCACTTGACGGTTCTGCCCGTTTAGGGTGGTTGATGAGACTTTGGCTAACACAATGGGCTCTCACCAATGTGTTAGCCAGGTCCTCTAACATCATCGAAGCCGCAGAACCGCAGAACCAAATGTGAACAACCCGTTACATATCACCTAGGCCAATATAAATGTGGGTTGATGGAACTTACCAGTTCACGACCCATATTTATTCCTAGGTATTTCGATGCAAATTCCGGAATCAAAATCCGCATCTCCTACCCCGTTTTAAATTTATGGAAGTAGCGGTTTGGTGTATTCTAGTTCAAATGATTAAGTTTGTATGGTTGTATTTTTTTGTGTTATGTTTTTTATGTACTTTGTATTCAATCATAATAAAGTTATAAATTTGACTACTTTACGTTTGAATTCTAGTTCAATTCAGTATAATTCAATGTTAAAGACGTTTCAATTCAGTATAATTCAATTAAGACGTTTAAATTTTAGTTCAAAAAAAAATAAAAATTACATTACTGAGAATCGTTATGTTAAGACGTTTGAATTAAAAATTATTATTAAATTAAATATTCATTTAACCAACCCCACTATATATACCCCTAAACACACACACACAAACGCACACGCCGTTCTTCTTCTTCTACTTTCGTTGTTCAACGTTTACAAGCAGACGCGGTTAAGTTTTTGCAGACATGGCTTCTTCGTCGTGGTCCGAAGTTGAGGACATTGCATTGGTGGAGGCTTGGGAGGAGGTGTATACCAATCCTCCTCGTCGAGGGCAGGGGGGTCTATGGGTGCGTGTGCAACAATATTTTGCACAACTCCGTGGTCCGGACCACGACCGCACCGTTGACGCCTTATCTTCAAGGTTTCGGGTTATACGGTTGGACTGTAAGAAGTTCGAGGGTTGCTACAAATCTGCGGAGGATTTATCCCAGGGCCTTAGCGAGGAGGACATCAAGGCGGTTGCCCTCATCAACTACCGCCACGATGAAGGACATGATTTCGAACATGTCGCGCAGTGGGAAACGATTAGGGTTTGGATTTAGATGTTTGTTTGTTTTTTTTTTTTTTTTGAATGTAATGTTTTTTTTTTCTTTTTATATTTTCTTTTTTTTAATGTAATGTTTAGTATGTATTTTCTTTTTTTAATATAATAATGTTTTATATTTTCTTTAACTGTTTACGGGTTTGGGCTTACGGGGTTGGGCTTATGGGTCTGGGCATCAATGATAACGATCGGTCTTAGATTAAACATAAAGCTACGAATCTGAAAATTAATGATAACAAAATAAGATCAAACCCATGTTATTCTAAAAAAATAAGAACAAGTACAAACGAAAAGGTGTAACTTACCGCAACACCTAACGCAACAAAAACCATTTCAAAACGACTCTGCTCATCAACCAAGATGTGAGTAACGCTTCCAGGATTTGCAAGCTTCAAATTATAACAGTATATTGGTAGTTCGGTAAAAGAGTCTCGGGTTGTTCCTTGTAGAAGTTCAAGTGCATGGCTTTTACCACGCCAAGCTTGAAGGTTTGTTATCTCAACCTCGAACCTTAGTCTAAAATCTTTGACAATCTCTTTCGCTCGATATATCCTACCACTGTCTTTTAGTTGTTCCTTTAAAAAGTGACCCAAAACCTTTGGGTTAGCCTGACGGAAATGTGGGTGTGTTTGTGTCTTCGAACAGGTGTGTCTATCATTCATATGTTTAACAAAAAATAAACTACCACCAGGAATAACATATGCCTTAAATCGCCATTCACAACCATCACCCATGCATGACACCTCATACCGTGTCTTAGATGATCTATCAACTTTAAACTCGAAATGCTCTAACAAACATTTATTTCCCAACTCAAGCTTCATCTCTTCTTTGTTATTGAATATATGACCGGCCTCAAACACTATAGATGAAGAAGCTGATTCGTTGTTAGACGTGGATGATTTTTCAAAATTATTTTCTAAAATAGGACACTCATCGTTTAAAACATCAACACTTTCTTTTACTGAAATATTTAGATCTAGAGTTTTGAAGTTGTTTAAAGAAGAAAAACCAAAGGAACCAACACCAGACTCTTGAATAACATATAATTTATATAATTCAAAAGGATTCTGCATCGCCAAATCAAAAAAAAAAATCTAACATCTCGATCATTAATTATATCGATCGGATCAGTAAACGTAGACATCCGGTATGACAACCGTGTAATGTTTGGAGTATCACAGATCTTAGAAACATAGTTTAAAAAACTATTATATGAATGATCTGTTTCAATTTCTAAACAACGTCTCTTTGAATCGCCATCAGTAACATACTCAATGTTTTCGTTAATGACATCCCACTTCCCCCCAGTATAAACAACAAACTTGACCCTCATGTTGTGAGATAATTACTAAAAAACAAAATTTTTGAATTTTAGATTTAAACTTCAAATACGGTTTTTCATAATGTATAGTATTTAAATAAGGAATCCCTCTAAATAAATGCAAAACGTCTTAAATTCCTACTAAAACGTCTTAAACTCGTACAAAAACGTCTTGAATTCGTACAACAAACGTGTTAAAATAAGAAATCCGGCTCGAGCTGATGTAGCCGGCTAAAGAGAGTGAAATGGCTCAAGCCGGGCGAAAACGTCTCAAGCCGTCTGGAAAAATGGGCAGCCATAACGAAACGTCTCAAGCCGTCTGAAACGTCTCAGCCAAGACGTCCAGACGCCTGACTTTTCTGTCGGACACGTGGCAGCGTTTGATTGGTCAGCCGCCAAGACGTTTGAACATGTTTGTGGCATCTCCCCAAAACGTTTGACTTGGCTATTTTGGAAAAGTTGACCATAACTTGGCCATTTTGGCTATTTTCCCATAATTAAATCCAAATCTCTCAACAATTTTCTTTTAAACTATTTGTTATATATAGGAGGGTGACCTTATAAACTTACAAACTCTATTAACTTCTACTTTTTTAATTAAATCCAAATTCAACAATTTTCTTTTAAACTTTTATAACCAGTCACTTTTTTTCATACTAAATAACTAAAAGCAGTTATTACCCTATCATTGATCATACCTACTTTTAGTTTTAAAAGTTTCAGACAAAAGTTGTAAATTATTAGTACATGAAATAAACCAAAACAACTTTATTCTAATTCAGTTGCATATGACTGCCAAATTGATTCTTCATAAATAGACCAGAAAAAATCTTTCTAGACAGCCAAACTCTTCGATGCAATCTCGTATACATTCTCAGAAAGCCCGTTAGCCGACACAATCATCTCCAGCTGCGCCTGTTCCCAATTTCAACAAGAATATCAACCATTTATCAAAGTATGTGTTTTATCTTAAACGGGTCAATTCAAATTTGACTAAAAGAACAGTCAAATGGATCAAACAAATTTGACTTAAAGATCAAGAGACATTACCTTGGCAAGGTTTTGGCGAGTTTCATCATACCGCTTCCACCTAGAAAAGGCTGAAACCATGCGAGACGCCACCTGCAACCAAGACAAGGGTAAAATGGTAAATTCAGCATGACCCAAAAGATTTGGATGATATAATTCTATAAATACTACAAAGATGTTCTAAAGCTATGATTTTAGCATGACCCAAGTGAGAAACAAAGAAAGGGTAAATAAGTATTCCCACCTGCGGGTTCAGTTTGTCAAGCTGCACAACAATTTCTCCCAAGAACTTGTAGCCCGAACCATCTTTGGCATGGAAATTAACAGGCGATGCACAAAATCCTCCAATCAACGAGTACACCTGTTCAAATTGAATTGTAGACGTTGAAAACATTAGAATTAGAATAACACTTAAAAAGGTTATGGGCTCGTGGGACCAATTTGACCTGTTTCATTTCAAACTTGGTTTTAAAAAGCGTGTAACGCTCCGATGCGTGATCCGCACATCACATATGCGAGGCGTTCGTTATTAAGAAAGTACTAAAACATTATTTACAGATAATATTTTAACTTGCTAACTTTTAAACACTAAAATATAATAAAGTACACGAATGGTCCTTGTGGTTAACTAAAATTTTGGATTTAGTCCCTAGTTTTTCAAAAGTACATGGATGGTCCCTATGGTTTGCATTTTGTAACGTATTTAGTCCCCAACTTTTGCCAAAAGTACACAGATGGTCCCTGTGGTTTAAACTTTGTAACGCATTTAGTCCCCAACGTTCAGTGACTAAAAGCGTTACATAATGCATACCATAGGGACCATCAGTGTACTTTTGGCAAAAGTTGGGGACTAAATGTGTTACAAAGTGCAAGCCACTGGGACCACACGTGTACTCTAAAGAAGCTAGGGACTACATCCAAAATTTTGGTTAACCACAGGGACCATCCGTGTACTTTACTCAATATAATAAATTCTCATCATCTCTAATGGTCTAACATGTTCAGATTTGTTCAAATGCACATCCATGCGTCAGATATCATCACATGCACATAATGAAATCGCAACACGCAATGCGATCTCATCACCACATCATGTGATGTGCGCGCATTTTAAAACCAAGATTTCTACGCAAATTAAATTGACCCAACGGACTCGACATCAACAAAATTTAACCCGTTTTCATGAACACAGATAAAACTTGCCGCTAAAAAACGTAACAGCAATTGAATTAATGAACCGAAGATCTAACCTTGTTGGGATTTTTAAGGTCAAATGCTGGATGAGACAAAAGTTTGTGAACATTCTCGACATTCCCAGGAATATCCGATGAGGATTGAAGTGCGAACCACTTATTAACCACCTAAATACAAATTAAAATACGTAAGACAAAATCCCACTATTATTTATTTTCAACAAAACAATCGTTTCAAAGCAAATTCCGATATCAAATCTGATTATTTAAGAAAGAGTTAATTACTGTTTTCGTCCCTGTGGTTTGTCAAAAATCACTATTTCAGTCCTTGTGGTTTCACTTTCGTAACCATTTCAGTCCCTATGGTTTCACTTTGGTAACCATTTCAATCCATTTATTCTGTAAGTACAGGGACTGAAATGGTTACAAGGTGGACTGAAATGGTTACGAAAACCACAGGGACTGGAATCGCAATCTTTAAACTAATGGACTGAAATAGTGATTTTTGACAAACCACAGGGACGAAAACAGTAATTAACTCTTTAAGAAAAAAAGAGTAAAATGCCATTTTCGTCCATTAGGTTTGGCCGGTTTTGCGACTTTCGTCCAAAAGTTTTTTTCCGCATCTAGACCCAGAAGGTTTGAAATCTTGCCATTTTTCATTAGGCTCGTTAACTCCGTCTATTTTTCTCTGTTAAGCCAGGGGTATTTCCGTCTTTTTTGTCAACTTAAAGAGCAATTGGGTATTCGGTCTTTTTACATAAAGTGAAAAAGACCGAATTGCCCTTTAAGTTAACAAAACGATGAAATTGCCCCTGACTTAACGGAAAAAATGGATGGAGTTAACGCGCCGGATGAAAATGGCAAGATTTCAAACGTTTTGGATCCAAATGCGGAAAACAAACCTTTGGACGAAAGTCGAAAAACTGACCAAACCTCACGGACGAAAATGGCATTTTACTAAAAAAACTCATAATATGTAAAAAAATATATTGAATTTTGAAGGCGTGGTGAGGCTACCAGATAGTCATGCTGCCATTGGTTATAGAAATCAGCCAACGCATCATCACGGGCTTTACCGGGTTTCTGGGCAATGGCTGCCAGAGCCGAAAACTGATCCGTCATATTTGTGGCGGTTTTGTATTCATGCAACACAAGCTCGGTGATCTCTTCATCTTCAAGAGATGCTAGATAACCTATTTTCCAAAAAGTCAACAGTCAAACACAGATTTCGGTGCCTAAAACACACGGTCAACAAGAAAGCAAAAAATACCAAGGGCGGTGTTCTTTAAAGCCCGTCTCGCCATATTTGCGTGGTCAAACACGTACTTTTCTGTGCTCCTGTTTTCTTTCACCTGCCAAGCATTTTAACTTTAAAAATGATTTTTGTTATATTGTTGAATTGTATGTAATAGAAATGTTTTGAAGTTATGATAATCAGATAATATTTCAAGTGTTTGCCAGATTTTCATCATTCAAGGAAAAAATGTCATTTTTTAGGCCTATAAACAAACCGAAAGTTCATGAACTGTACGTGAACTTGATCGGCGGGAAGTTCGTTTATTTACTAAACAAACAAACATATTTGTTCATTTAATTAAATGAACGAACATGAACATATGTGTTGTTCGTTCATTTATGTTCATGATCGTTCGTTTATGCTTGTTGATTTTATTTTTTGTTCGTTTATATTTTAATAAATACATATGGAGTTATATTTATACAAATACAAATACAGACATATAAGAGGCTTTCTAACTACTTATATACACATAACTAATTAATAATTGGGCTTTCCAATAACAAAAATAAGCTATGCAATAGAACTTATCGTAATTAATCAATCATTTATATAAAAGAGCTACTTTATGTTCGCTTATGTTTGGTCATTTATGTCCATGTATGTTGTTTAATGTTTGTTTACGTTCGTGAATTGTTCGTTTAGGTCTTAAACGAACACGAACATGCCCATTTTCTTAATGAACGAACACGAACAAAAAAAATTCGGTTATATGTTCGTGTTCGTTTACAAGCCTTTTTTTTGTGGAAAATAAAAGAAAAGGTCTCTTAGATTAAATTAAAATAAGAGTAAAATGATTAAACTCGGTACCAGGTTTATGAGCTCTTGCTTCAATTCCGAAGCTAGTTGCTTTCTGATAAATTTTCTAACGGCATGGACCGCATCAGGGTCGGCTACTTCCATCATGTCCATGATCTCACCTTCACCAGGAAGCGTTATTGCTTTTGCAATAAATTCCTAAATTTAACAAGTAAATTTAGTTTTACAGTTTATTCAAATAAAAAATATATGAAAAAAAAACATAAACAAATACCTTGTCAAGACTCGAATCCAAAAGAATGCATTTAATACCATGCACAAACTGTGGATCAAGAACTAACGCGTTATCCTTTTGGAAATTAACTACTTGGCTAAGCATTATATTCCTTGCCAATATTTGTCCGGCTTCCCAACTGTGATAACAAAATTATCTATTAAAATTCGGTTTTCTTATAAAATAGAGTAATTGCCATTTTCGTCCCTGAGGTTTGTCACTTTCGTCCAAAAGTTTGTTTTTCCGCATCCCGATCCAAAAGGTTTGAAATCTTGCCAATTTCATCCGACTTGTTAACTTCATCCATTTTCTCCGTTAAGTCGGGGGTATTTCCGTCTTTTTCTTAACTTAAAGGGCAATTTGGTCTTTTTAACTTTATGTACAAGTATTCAAAAGACTGAATTGCCCTTTAAGTTGACAAAAAAGACAGAAATACTCCCGACTTTTGGATGAAAATGGAAAAGATTTCAAACCTTTTGGATTCAGATGCAAAAAAACAACCTTTGGACGAAAGTCGCAAAACTGGCCAAAGCTCAGGGACGGAAATGGCATTTTACTCTAGAATTAAAAAAAAATCTAATTAAGAGAAGTTACCGGTTAAATTCATCAGAATCATGAGCAAGAAGGAAAAACAGATCATTATCGGTGAGATCAGAGTGTAGACGTATAGGAGCACTGTAACCCCGTAGCAGAGACGGAATTGGTTTTTCAGGCACATCAGTGAACACGAATTCTTCTTCAGCCTAGTAAAGTAAAATACGGGTCATTTTCGACATTTTATGAGATCAAAAAGCATACATTTTGAAACACCTGTTGAATACAAAACTTT
The DNA here is from genome assembly GCA_030545235.1 of Helianthus tuberosus. NCBI lineage: Eukaryota > Viridiplantae > Streptophyta > Magnoliopsida > Asterales > Asteraceae > Helianthus > Helianthus tuberosus. The sequence goes on along the minus strand of CM060427.1, from coordinate 105,280,337 downwards.
ACCTTTGTAACCCTAAGAACGGTGGTGTTAACGGGCTGACCACCACACGCAACGGACTCTAATTTCCCATCATGATAAATCGATGACAACGGCATATCTTTGCCGTTTGAATCAAGAAGCCCGGCAGCCACGGGAATAAACATTGGTTCCTTTATGGGCTGACCTGGCGTAGGCGGTACCGTTTGACTGGAAAAAGGTCAAAACTAACATGTTATTTACATATATCAAAATATCCACATGTCCGAAACCTTTGAAGAAAAAATTACCTAAATTTCAAAGAAAAGGTGTGAGCTTCAGCGTTGTAAGAAGACGTAACCTTAACGACCGGAGTCCCGGCTTGTGAATACCTTAACAAGAATCATGAATCACACAGAAGGGTAACAAATTAGATGACAAAAAGGGTGTGTTTGAATGCTTGTTGTGAAACAGATTATGTAGTATTGATAAATATTTATGAAACAACTAGTGGGTTACCACCCGCGCTTCGCAGTGGGTTCAAAACGTAGATAAAAATAAGCAAAGGTCTAAATAGTAACTACAATAACGTGTAAGGGTAAATAATGAAAATTTAGAAAAAGGATACCCTATTAAAGTTGAGGGGCTAAAAATGTAATTATTAAAGTTGAGGGGCTAAGTATGTCATTACCAAAGTTGAGGGGCCAAAGTTGGTTGATGTTGACAAAATAACATTTTAAGTATATATAGAATTTATTAGACCCCTAAATAATAAGAATCATTTTATCCAAACAATAAAATCATATAAAAAAGTTGGTCAAATACCATAATAAGAAATTAGCGAAATCTGCATCATTAGCATCTCGCATAGCAGCAAAGAAATCTTCGCAAGTTACCGCCTGCCCATCATGCCTTTGAAAGTACAAATCCGTACCCTGAAATCACATGTGTTAATATTACAAAAGATAATCACATAAACATCTTATATTCAACTAGGGGTGTGCATAGTTCGGTTTTATAGTAAAACCATAACCGTTACCGAAATGTTCAGTTTTCGGTTATTGAAAATTCGGTTTCAGTTTGTTCGGTTGTTGGAACAAAATTACATAAGATTCAAAATTTAAAAGTATAATCCAAGATTAAATAATCTTTCTTAGATGCTTACATTTAAGTTATTATGTTTAACCTTTTAATTAATATTATTCACATAGGGGAAGGTTCAAATGAAAACCACTAGTTATTGTGAAAACTCGAAAACTAATTAAAAACCACTAAAAAGAAGGGGGGAAGACTTTTAATGAAGGAGGGGTAAAATTGGAAAAAAAAATATGTAACTTTTCAAACATTTCCCATTTCTCCATACGTTATCATTTTAAAACAAAAATGGCACCATAAGATCACAAATTTTTGTATCTTTCATTCAAGTATATTCGAGCATATTTTTTATGACATAAAAAAAGATTTATGGTGCCGTCTTGTTTTCAATACTATTATTATAGTAGTGCACATGTGCAATATAACATGTACTACAATTGCATTACATGCTTAAAATTAGCTTTTTGAGTCTAGTTTAGCTTTTAGGGTTAGTTTTTTTGGAGGTTTATGATTAGGATTAGGTTTTTGGGTGTGGGGGGAGGGGGGTTTAGGTTTTTGGGGGGTGGGGGTGGGGGGTTTAGGTTTTTTTCGGGTTTATGTTTAGGGTTTAGTTTTAGGTTTTCGGGAGGGTGGGGGGTTTAGGTTTTTGGGGGGTGGGGGGTTAGGCTTTTGGTGGGAGGGTGAATTTAGGTTTTTGGGGGGTGGGGGGTTTAGGTTTTTGGGGGGTGTCGGTGGGGGGTGGGTTAAGTGGTTTAGGCTTTCCGTATTAGTGTACTACACATGTGCAGTACAACCCAAAAAAAAGAATTTTTTTTTTTTGAAATTTTTTTTTTCATATATAAAAACCAGCGAAATTTATAAAAAAAATTGTGTGTTTTTTAGGCTTTTTTTAGTTAGTTTTCGAGTTTTCACAATAAAAGTGGTTTTCATTTGAACCATCCCCTATTCACATAAACCTAACTTCTGACCTATATTTATGGTCCTCCAAAGTTTTTATTAAGACATTTTCTTTTATAATACTTTGAAACTCATTTACTTATTATTAGGTTAAATTTTGTTATTTCTTGTAAGCAACGGATAAATCATTTCAAAAATAAACATGTTAATGTTTTTATTATAAACACTTAACATTCAAGAATAAAACAAATAATTCCTAAATCAATATGTAACAAACATTAAAAAATTTATTTTTCAGGTAATTTGGTTCGGTTCGGTTTTCATAAAATGCAAAACCGTAACCGAACCGTAAATTTCTGTTCGATTTTTTCAGTTTGGTTTTTTCGGTTTTTTGTGCGGTTCGGTTTTTTTCGGTTTTCTGCCCAGCCCTATATTCAAATTTCAACCATTTAGCCATCGTTTTTACCTTTCGGAACCCTTGACTTCCCAATAATGTTTTGTACATGCGCACAACTTCGGCTCCCTTCTCATACACCTGTAATTACAAAATTATTAAAATAAAAAAAAATTTAGTCGCCTTTTTATGCCAAGATACGGTAACTTATATCACACGGGTCGAAAAAATTAAAATCATACCGTTACAGTATAGAAGTTGTCCATCTAGAAAAAAAAGTAAAAAATATTTGAGTTATAAAGCTTGAAATTATCAAGAAATTAAATAAGATATTAATGACAACGAAGATGAGTTTTGAACCTTGATGTAAGAGTGAGGCCTAACGGGGTGAGCCATGGGACCCGCATCCTAGAAACGATAACAAAACAATATCACGACAGCCGACTATTAGTATTACATATTAAAAATGAATAAATGCTCTAGCTATAAAAATATGATATTTTATTGGTTAAAATAACCTGTGAAAATTGATATATACGAAGCTTTGAAACATCACCGATCCGCTTGACTGTACGACTTCCCAAATCAGATGAAAACTCCTGCAACACGAGTTAACCACAAAAGGCTTACAATTTATACTTCAAAGAAAAAAGGAACTTGTTTGTAAAAGTTGACGCGCGCTTACTTGATCACGAAAAACGGTAAGACCTTCCTTTAAACTCAATTGGAACCAGTCCCGACAAGTCACCCTACATATATTTGAGTACAACATTTTGTAGAAAATCATATAAAAATAAACAATAAAATAGAATATGATTTTGGATACAAGAGAACCTGTTGCCGGTCCAATTATGGAAGTACTGCAAAAAACAGAAGAAAATAGATACACGTTATTATGATTTAAACAAGGATATAAAACTCGAAAAAATAGATACACAAACAACATACCTCATGACCAATTACACCCAAAATTGCGGCGTAATCTGCATCTGTAGCGGTTTCAGGTGACGCCAAAACAAGCTTGGAATTGAAGATCTGTTTAACAACCAAAAAAAGATGAAATGGTAAACATATTATCATATGGATAAAAGATAATAAAAAGAAAACAAAGATTAAAGCCCATACGTTCAAGCTCTTGTTCTCCATGGCTCCCCTGGCAATCACAAGTTTAATGGAAACGGAGCATCGGTTAACGTAGAAAAATATATTAAAAAACGGAAATAAAAAAATATTGCTTAGTGCTTACATGTTGAAATCGGGAACCGACACGATATTAAAGATATCAAGATCATATTCGCGTCCATAAACCTACAGGAGGGGGGAGGGTGGGTGTCAACACTCGACCAAGTAGATGTAAATTAGGTTTTTTTATCTTAACTAGTGGGTTACCACCCGCGCCCCACAGCGGTTTGACACGTAGATAAAAATAAGCAAATCGCAACGGGCCAATCAACGTGAAGATAAAAAAAAACACGTTGCGGCAGTATTCAAAAGTCACGGAAAAGCTTTCATTACAGCATCGACACTCGTTATAACCATAAAAACAAATATATGCGGCTGGTTCGGAATGTAATTGAAATAACCTAAGGAAAAAACTAAAAGTTCAGGGTCTATAAAGTAATTAGAATAAAATGTGGAGGGAAAAACTAGAAGTTGAAGGTCTAAATAGCAATTATAATATAGTGTAGGCGTAAATAATGAAATTTAAAAAAAAACTTATTAAAGTTGAGGGGCTAAATATGTCATTGTTAAAGTTGAGGAGCCAAAGATGTTTGATGTTGACAAAATAGCCTTTTAATATATATATAATACGTCAAACCTCCTGTTAAGCAAACCCACCCATTTTGTTTTTATTTAATGTATTGCTTGATTTAAAAAAATAGAAAGTTTGTATTTACATATAACATGCTACTTGTTTATAAGAAAGTTGAACAAAATAAATACAGACGTGTTTGCAGGATCGCTCAGCCCGGCCGTTTTAACTCAAACATTAAACTATATGTTTCATCCCGTTAAGCAAACCCACCCATTTTCACCACATTTACAAAAAGAAGATAATAAAAGGTAAATCAAAGAGCCGACCTCTTCATCCCATTTCATGGCTGCTTTGAGGGAATACATTGCATGCTCGGTTTTCGGAAGATCCTCTGGTGGGGTCCATATTCTCAGGGCAACTTTACGACCCGAACACGTTGTGAAAGTATCATCTCGGCTCTCTAACTGGCCCGCAACTAACGCGAACAGATAGCACGGTTTCTTGAATGGGTCCTCCCAAAGCGCAAAATGCTTCCCACCCTATAGTAGTTTTCAAATATTTAAAGCAATAATTTGTTACAACCCTTAGACCGATCTTCTAAATTAATATAAAATCTCAAGGTAAAAGTATCAAAACAAAACCGATCAAAATCAAAATTTCGATTTGCGCGTAAAATACACAATATATTTTTACCTCTAGGTCTCCTTGCTCAATAAGGTTTCCATTGGACAACAATACAGGGTACAGTGACTTGTCAGCCTCGATACGACAAGTATATTTTGCCATAATATCGGGACGATCCTGAAACAGTAAACAAAACAAATTTAAAAATTAAGACGAAGAGAGAATAAACAATACTATAATAGAATACAAATCAACAGTCATATTAAATAAGGAACCTGATAAAATGTTATCTTTCGGAAACCTTCAGCTTCACATTGTGTGCAGAAATTACCAGAAGACTTGTAAAGACCCTGCATAAAAAAAACACAACTTTATCACATAAATCCAAAAAAAAAGCTTATATAATAACCATTTTACCTCTAATGATGTGTTCTTTTGTGGTAAAATCTCAGTGACGGTTTCCAAGATAAAATTCCCACTTGGAGGTGAAGTGAGAATAAGATGTCTTGCGTCCAAGTGAAAATCTCCCTCCTGAAAAAGAAGCGTAAACGTTAGCCATTAATTTTATCTGAATTCAGAACAGAGTAACAAACGTTTGTGCGCCCGTGCGTGGTGGTTTGGGGGGGGGTCTATATTGCATACCTTCAGTTCATTGCCATTAATTTTGACCGAAATCAACTTGAGATCAACCCCATCCAAGACCAATGGAGAGGCAGCACCTGTCAAGACGATAATTCGAAATTTAACTCAATTCGAACTCGATTATCAAGCTTCGAATTCGGTTTTAAAATATTCGAGATCGATTCAATTCGAATTTGAGTCAAGTAGTTGAATACGAATTTATGATTTTTATTTCAATTTGAACTTCGAATTAAAATTATACATATATATCTTTTTATATTTATATACATGAATATTATATATACACACACATACGGACAAAAACTTCTAAATTTGGGTCTAACTCTAAAAGACCTTATAATTAGTTTGTAGTAGTTTTAAAAAAGAAAAGTAAAACAGTTGATTATTTAGGGTGAATTTGAATTTATTCGAATTTGATTCGAATTCGAGTTTCTAATACGAATCGAATCGAATTTCGAATTGGGCATAAATTCGAATCGACTAAATCATATCTCAATCAAATCGAATACAAATTCAGGTAAAAAAAATAAAAATTTTGAAAAATTAAATTCGTTGAACACCGTTAATGTAGATGATAGTGCGGATCAGCTTGTAATAATAAATAATAAATAATTAGTTGTTGAGTGTTTGACAAATAATAATTATTAAAAATACCAATACATAAAAAGACCAGAAGTGCAAATCATACCATCAACTCTAGGAACAACGCTGATTTTTGCAGACACGATCGTTTTCTCTTCGCCCAATGAAAAGGATAAATCCACCTGATTAACAGCTCGTTAGTGCACATCATAAATAACTAAAAAAGTAGCAAGTGTTTTGATTAAACCAAACACAAACCGTATCAAAGCAGCACATCATAAATAACTAAAAAAGTAGCAAGTGTTTTGATTAAACCAAACACAAACCGTATCAAAGTAGTACTCAGGTAATTTGTAATCTTTTAGAAAGATTTCTTTAGGGGCGTCCATTTTTGGTTCTTCAACTGACTTTGCAGCGGGTTCAGTTGCCACAGACCGAATGAGTGTCCTCCTTGTTAAATTCGTTCTCTGAAGAACGAAACTCGCGTTAGAATAATAAAAAAATAAAAATCAACCAGTTCAAGCACTTGAATCATTAATTAATTATAAAAAACATAAAGACTAACCGGTAAAGAATGGTATGGAAATCGGCAACTTCTATGTATTATCTACAAAACAATAACATGCCACAAAAATGTCCAAATTAGTTCCTAAATACGAACGCAAAGTTAAGCATAAAAAATATTATAAGATTATGCGAAACCTGCGAACTATGATAATGTCTGTGTTTAGAGAGAGTGTTTGCACATTTCACTGATGAAGCACGGGAAGTACCTTGAATCTGCAATGTTTTCATTCGTAATGTAAATATCTCATGTAACAAATGACGCGGGGGGGGGGGGGGGGGGTCGAAAACGTATATACCCAAAAATGTCTATACGAAAACTACATATATAACACTACTGCCCCCCCCCCCCCCCCCCCTTATACTTCGCCCCTGCTAATGATTCCGATTATATACTATCAGAATAATTATATATAAATTATCCCTATCTTTAAGATAGTAAAATTACCAAATTTTGAACCTTCAAATCACAATAAACACTTTAAAACACACATCTAAGTAACCTTTATATATCCTTCCCCAACCAAACCCAAAAATAAAACCATATAATCATGTTTAATACTTAGAAATGATAAAAACATCCCAAGGAAAAAAAAAACAAAAAATCCATTGTCACTCAAAAGCTACTTAAAACTTCATTTTTTTTTTTTTTTTTTTTTTTGTGGAAACGGTGAACTTCATGTACAAGATTACCACACTCTCCAAATCGGAGAGCCCGTATTGCTACACTTTGCCCATACTATGTTGTCTTAACCGGGTCCACGCTGGCTAACAAAACTTAAAACTTCTTAATCACTCAAAACCTACTTAAACAAAACTTAAAACCTCACAAATAAAAGTCAAAGCAATGTAACAAACTAACAACACATCCTTAATCTCCACAATAATTAAAAACATACAAACATAAGGATTAAGATTAAAGATGGTATTAGGTAATCACATGAGCAGAAGAAATCAAACCCAAGAGACAAGTCCTCGGCAAGCTGGAACCTTTGCATGGAATAATAATCGAGCCATCATCAACTAATCAAGATTCAGATAAATTCGCCAAAAGGGTATAATAAAAATTAAAAAAAGATGATACCCAGATGACCAAAACTTACCACTATGAATGAATGATAAACCCTAAATTCTAAAATCAAGAAAGAACAGAGTGGCTGGCTGGCTACTAGGGGTGTACAAGATAGGGTTAATTTGAAATTATGGCCAAGAAAAATCAAATTAAAAACTTATAGATTGAAATTAAAAAAAAAAAAAAAAAAATTACCCTTGTGTTGTTGATCTGAGTGGATGAGGTGGGAATCAGGTGGCCTTTGAAAACCTAAGATGAAGTAAAGGTAAAAGAGGGGATATTTATATAAACCGTTGATGATGACAAAGTATGGGTGGATATAGCCAGCGTGATAGATTATAATATTTTTTTTTTCTGAACGACGTGCCAACTATCGTGATACCGGATGTTATGGCCAAAGTCAACTACTCGACCGCCGCTAGTCCCTTGGCTCTCCTAGATGATCGGAAACCCGGCCTTTACCCGTCCGAAGGCACGACAGTGGAATAATCGGTAAAACTTCTCCTCTCATCCAAGAAGAACCGGCGCCACCCGTATTCGCTCTTCACCTAGATGCCGCAGAAATAATAGGGAGAGTGGAAGTCAAACTTGGGTCACAAGAAACACCAAATTTTTCCCCAACCACTCCACTACTACCTCATTGGCGATAGATTATAATATTAAAATTAAGGTAAGTTATGTGCTCAACACCTAATCTAATTGTTGTTTAATAGCCTCTTAATAAAATTACTTTAAAGTATATTTAATTTACTTTAAAAAAAACACCCATCACTAGTTCATGAAGTCTTTTAACAGGTAAGTTTTAGAAACATGTTGATCTGATTCAAATGCTACTTTTTAATCGGTCGTGTCTGTATTTATGTATTTATTCTAAAAATGAGAAATTGTTCAAAAAAAAACAGACAAGATAATTAGCGGGTTGAATACAAAACCAGTTTTACATAAAATATATATGAGAATTGTAAAATACATTTACTTAGTATTGATAGATTAAATTTAATTTATTTATTTAACATATATAATTGGAAATTGGAAAGTGAGTCTGTGACTTTATTTTTATAATAATATATAGTTTTTTTAATATGACTGCTCAAATAGAACGTTGATTGAATCGTACATAATAATAAGCACATGATGATGGTACTTTGAAATTTTATAAAACATTTTATTGTATTAATGAAAATCGAAAAGGGTAATCGACGTCATTTTATATAAAAAAAGTAAACCGACGTTATACGATACCGGTACCGATATTACACATATTATTATTTACATTTAATTGTACCGCTATCTTACCAAAAAGAACCGACACCGACAGAATAATATATGTATCGGTACCAGTATTTATTTATATTGTGTTTGCTTTCGATAAATTGACATCGTATAGCTATTATATCGTACCGAACAACATTGGTACCTGCAACTGTACTCATTTGTATAGTTTATGTTTGGTAATGAATTTTGTGTTGCAATCGTAGTCAATCGAAACCGAATGAACATTGGTATTGATACCGATACTTATTTTTAATGTTTTACATTTGATAAACTAACGTATCCTATCGAACAATATTGTTACATGTACCTGTATTCATTTTTATGATTTCCAATTTCGATAATTTTCATTTATACAACTCTGTCTGCGATGATAAACGAGTATCATTACCAATACCGTGACGATCTGAACTGATCGATACTACCGGTGTTCGTTTTTTCCGTTTTCAATTAGTATTAAACATATGTTTATTTCTATACCGAATGCATGTATCGTACCAGTTCTATAACAAACCTAACCAATACCGATCGAATGTCTGCGATAACGTAACGCCGCAACGCGCGGAGAAACAAACCAGTGTAAGTTAAAAGGATAGTGTGAAATGACATATACCATCAATACTAATATTCTAATAATAGCTCTATATTTGAAATTAGTTATGTGCTATTGATATGTTCTGACGAACTAACTAATTATTATTAACTAGTTGATTTGCACCGTGCTTCGCGGCGGCATTTCAGCTGATATCAATTTGGTTTGTTCTTGTATCAGTACGATACAGAATTCGGTATAGCAATCATCACACGTTTTACATCGATCGTAAACACAAAAATGAATATGGTACCGGTATCGATGTTGTTTGGATTATATAGATTCAGTTGGTCACAGTATCAGTATTGTTTCGTTGACGGAGTTGTATAAATGAAGTATTATCGAAACCAAAAACCATAAAAAAGAATACGAGTATCGCTACCGATGTTGTTTGGTTTGGCTTGGTACAGTGCACTACAGTGGTGATATGGTGTTAGTTTATAAAAACTAAAAATCATAAAAGTAAATATCGGTACAGATACTGATATTGTTTGGTCAATTTTATGTTCGTTACGGTAGCACACGGTATCCGTTTTCAATAAGATTGACCAAAAACCATAACAATGAATATCGGTACCGATGTTATTCAGTCGGTTTTCCGTTCGGCATGGTAGCGGCGCAACATCCATTTTCAATAAGAGTTATATCGGGATATCAGAAGAAAAAAATCAAACATAGTTGCGTCTTTGGATCATTTTAAAAAATTAACATACGCAAGTTATTAGCAAAAATATCATATTAAATAAAAATTAAAATACTATTAACAAAACAAAAAAAAATACTTAAAAAAGTACTTACTATTCATGGTCCTTCGTGCCGCTACCAAACCAAATCGAAACCGATTAAAAATTTTCTGCATCGATGCCGGTTTTATTTTTATTGTTTTTGCTTTCGATAAACTGACACTGTATTGCTAACATATTGTACCCAACTGAACCGAACAACACCAATACCAGTATACATTAATTTTTATGGTTTCCTGTTTGATAACGAATACTTTAATCATATGTTAAAAGTTATATAAAAAATATGTTTGAAATCAAATTATGTAATAAACCAATATAATATGAAACCTTAGAAAAAATCAATATTAAAAAAGTTAAATCACTGTTTATCAATTGTTTCTGTTAATATATATAACTAGATTTTGCCATGCCCGCGTTGCGGGGTACTAAGCCGAATATTTCTCTCTCATAACATGTCCGTCTGTGTTTCGATTACTTGTACATACTACTCATAACACGATCTCAAAAAAAATTACATTTAGTCAACAATTAAATTAAAACACTATCATACTTTTGCTTAAGAAAAAACAAAAACGATAGAAAAACAATAATTTTAAACTGAGGGAAAAATAAAAATTACACTGAGTCAAACAATTAAAACAAAGCACTACTATAGTTTTGTAAAAAAAACCTAAAGCGATGGCATGACTGTAATTTTACACTGAGGTCAAAATCATAATTTGATTAGGAAAGCAAAGGAAAACGATGGCAAAAATGTAAATTTAGATTGAGGGCAAAATTGTAATTTGGCTGGGTGGAGAAAAAACAAAATTAATGGCAAAACTGTAAATTTAAACGGTTCAAAATCGTAATTTGGAATCGATAATTTTTAGTTGGGGGCAAAAGCATAATTTTAGTTTGAACCGGGGGTAAAAACGTAATTTTGAACTGATGGCAAATAGTAATTTTAAAGCGGGGATAAAATCGTAAGTTGGTTGGGCCAATGGGGGATTGCCAGGCAGCTTTCTAACACTATTCCCCCATCTTGTGTCTGTAGTTATACACTGGGAGCAAAATCATAAATTTACTGGGAAAACAAACAAAGACGATGACGAAAATGTACATTTAAATTAAGGGGAAAATGGTAATTTAGCTGAGAGGAACAAAACAAAACTAATGGCGAAACTGTAAATTTAAACGGGGCAAAATCGTAATTTTGAACCGATGACAAAATTGTAATTTTTAATTGGGGCAAAAACATAATTTTATTTTGAACTGGAGGTAAAAACGTAATTTTAAACTGATGACAAAATCGTAATTTTAAAGCGGAGACAAAATCGTAATTTGATTTAGCCTAAATCAGATGAACTATTGTTAATCAAATTTCATAAATGTTATAGAATTAATAATGAAATCAATTAAGTAATAAAAGAATAAAATAACTAAAAGTATATATAATAGTATAATAATGGTTGAGTACTGTTCATGACCAGTATGTTTTAATATGGATAATAATAATAATAATAATAATAATAGTTTTAAAATGGACAGGCAATTCGGTATTTTGTTTCCTTTCTGAGACGAACTAATTAATTATTATTAATAGTTTTAAAATGGTCAGGCAATTCGGTATTTTGTTTCCTTTCTGATAGTAAACTAGATATAGTCCCGCGCGCGAAGCGCTGCGGATTCCACCACGATCACCAATAGTTTAACCCAATACACCCTTCATGTTTCGTTAACACCCACGTAATTGACGTGAATATCGAAACTTATCGTAACATATATTAAAAACATTAAATGGAAAGCTGGAAAAAATATTAGTTCACAACGACACTAAGACCTTTAAAGATACTTAATATCCACAATGAAAAGATTAGTTCACACCCCACCAATCCACTTATAATAAAGGTTGCTTGCAATTCAAATAAACAACCTTGTAATCCTTTATTTTACTTGCTGCTAATAACAGATGCACATTTTAAATAAATATTACATTTCTAATCACCCTTAAAACAACTTATTTTTGAGGTTGAGAGATAAAGATAAAAGCAACAAAATTTAAAAAAACAATTTTGGTTAAAACGTGTGAAAGTAACCTTCAGTTGACGGATTGTAGCTTAATGTTTCGACGTTTGTTCGATATATAATAGTGCTAATTATCAGCCTACACTCAGACAAACAACAATCAGCAGAAGTAAAAAAAATGTGAGATCACATATAAATTTACCTCACAATATTCTTCTTATTGACCCGGTTAACCTATTGCCACAACCACGACAGCCGTGATCTCACCACCACTGTAAGCGTTTTGCATGTGGACCACCACAACTAACAATTAGTTGACAAGAAAGCCGACTGTTGCAGCAAGTTTAGAAAACTCTTTTATTTGGCGACTGATTAGCACCACGACCATGAAATATCTTGAATTTGCCGATGATCATCACTACCATGCCAGCAAACCTGATGGTCAGCACCCACCAGATCAGGCGCTGCTGCCAAGGTTCAAATATATGGTTGCATGTTGCCTAAATCAACTGACATCATCATTGTAGTCAACGAACTTCTACTCTAAGCCATGCTAGGGTCAATGAATGGTGACAAGCATATTTGCCCTGCACACGGATTGGTAATTCAATATTCATACTAAGTTTCAATTCATATATAGTCAAATAAATAGTTTTCAGACAAACATTTCATCGAACACCTTGTAGGCTTCTTCAGTGGATTCTCCCCTTTTTCTACCATCAACGTCGAGTCTTAAAAAGAACCTCTAGAGTCTAGACACGCCCACTGACAGCACCTTCCGCCCACAATAAGAAAAAAACACATACAACCGGTCGACCTAATTCGAAAAAAAAACATTAGGAAATCAGAGCAACGATTGAACGAAATCTAAACATACCTTCGCAAAATAAGTACGATTACGACTGGAATTCGAGGAAACACCAGAAGGAAAACTTAGGAAAAAAAGGAACCGGTGAATACTTATGAATCTGTAGCCAACAAAAACGTAGGTTACCATGACGTCATGTCACGGCCCTTGGCCCCGGTTTGACCCGGTCCAGAGCCGCGAGGCAGGAAATCCGATGGTATCTAATTAAGTGACAGCGGAAGTCTTTTTAAACAGGATCGATTAATATTAAAACTGCTCATTTATATATAATATAGGGATAAATCCCATAATTTACAATAGAGTGATTTCACTGGGAAATCTTTATTTCTCAAAACATGTTTCTTTATTTATTTACATTGAGCCACTTTTCTAAGCTTGTAGTGCTCCATGGCACTTTTCCTTTGCTCACAACAGATCACCTAAAACATGTTTGAAAAAGGTTTTGTCAGCGGGGAAATACTGAGTGAATCATTCAGTTTGCTAAAATGACTCGTTTGTTATAATTTACAGTATTAAGAGATTACAATGTTTCTGATATCAAACCAACTACCCACAGTATTTGTCACTCAACTCTTTTCGGTGACTGTGGTCATATCACCATTGGCTGCCCCAATGAATGACGGTTATCACTAAATTTAGGTTCGCCCACCTAAAGTGATAAAACTGCAATACTGTGCACAATACCCCACCTACCGGCTGTAATTTGGTGATTACATAGACTTAATCACTGTAATTATAACTTTTGAAAATAACATGATTTCAAAAGTAATTTGATAAAAAGAGAATGACTCACATTGTAGATTTAACGAGCAGAATATAAGCCTACTGATTAGCCTTGATTAACCTAATTAAAATAACAATGCACACACAAACAGGTTAGTAACTAATACAGCAGTTACGACAATTCACGAGATTAAACCCTCACAACAATTTATAAGTGCAATACTTAATAATTCAGCGGATTCACAACGAATGACAGAGTATAGTCCGAGTTCGAACATCACTCAAACATTCAAGTCGAAATCACGATGAATAACAAAGTATAAACTCAATTTGAGCGGCACTTAAACAATCGTTGGATAGTTATAATCGATCGGACGTTGAATCGTAATAGCGATCGAGTTATTACCCTGATTGTGGCAGCAATTAGTGATTGTGTGTGTTTAGTGAACTGTTTCTGTGATAACTCAGTCTACGTAACTCGGATTTACGTCGTTCCAAAGACAGAATTCAAGTCCCAATGCCCTGTATTTATACGTGAAGTTGGTTTCCCCCGCGTGTCGCGGAAGGTGTCGCGACTCCTGTCGCGACTCGCCTGGGGTGTCGACCTAGCCTAGAGTAGCCTTGTCACTAGTATAGGCTTGATGAATTGACAGTTCGTTAATTTTCGTTGTTGACAGCACATTTTTAAAGATAATCGTTAGTTAGGGTTTACCCCCCTTGAGTTTTAGGGGCCCTAATCCTGATTCCAAATGTCTTGAAAATTTTAGGGATTATGTAAAATTACTTGGGTTTCTCAATTAGGGTTTCCTATTGACCAGATTAAAATAATAATTAGAACTTTTGATGAGAGTTATTACATCCTCCCTACCTTAATAAGAATCTCGTCCTCGAGATTTATTGGAATAAATGAGGATATTTTCTCTTCATTTCTGATTCCAGCTCCCAAGTGTATTCAGCTCCTCTCTTTGAATCCCATCTGACTTTGACTAAAATTAATCGCTTGTGTTTGAGAAACTTGATCTTTCGATCCTCAATTTGAAGAGGTTTCTCAACAAATTTCAGCTTTTCGTTTACCTCTATATCTCGAAGAGGTACTACCAGAAATTCGTCTGCTAGACATTTCTTGAGATTGGATACATGAAATACATCATGTACTCCAGCTAACTCTTTTGGTAGTTGTAAACGATAAGCAACTAGTCCTATACGTTGGATAACTGAAAATGGTCCTACGTACCTGGGACTTAGCTTTCCTTTCTTACTGAATCGAACAATTCCTTTCCAAGGAGAAACTTTCAAGAGTACTTTATCTCCGATCTGAAATTCTAACGGTTTGCGGCGATTATCTGCATAACTCTTCTGACGATCTCGAGCTGTTTTCAGTCTTTCCTTGATCTGAGTTATCTTGTCAGTAGTTTCTTGCACAATTTCTGGACCTGATAATTGACTTTCTCCTATTTCTGCCCAACAAACTGGAGTTCTGCATTTTCTTCCATATAGTGCTTCAAATGGAGCAGTTTCAATGCTTGAATGATAACTATTGTTATAGGAGAATTCAATTAATGGTAAATGATCATCCCAGTTTCCACCAAAATCTATTACACATGCTCGAAGCATGTCTTATAGAGTTTGTATCGTCCTTTCACTTTGTTCGTCTGTTTGAGGATGATATGCCGTACTCAAATTTAGTCGAGTTCCCATAGCTTGCTGGAAACTTTTCCAAAAATGAGAAGTGAAACGACTATCTCTATCTGATACAATGGAGAGTGGGACTCCATGTAAAGATACCACTTCGTCTACGTACAACTTGGCTAACCTTTCCATGCTAAAGGTTTCCTTCATTGGTAGAAAATGAGCTGATTTGGTTAATCGATCCACAATTACCCAAATCGCATCATTACCTTTTCTTGTTTTAGGTAACTTAGTAACAAAATCCATTGTTATAAGTTCCCATTTCCATACAGGCATTTCCAATTGTTGTAGTAGTCCTGAAGGTTTCTGGTGTTCTGCCTTAACTTGTGAACAGGTAAGACACTTAGAAACATATCTTGCTATATCTTTCTTCATTCCTATCCACCAGAATTTTTTTTCTTAAATCTTGGTACATCTTATTGTTTCCTGGATGCATAGTATACCTAGATTTATGGGCTTCCTCTAAAATCTTATTTCTTAATTCTCCTTGCTTAGGTACCCAAATTCGTTTCTTGTGGAATCTCCAAATTCCATCATTTCCTTGCTCTAGTTCCTTTATATAACCTTTCATTCCTTCAGCATCGTCCTTGATTGCTGTTTCCTGAACTTTCTTTAATTGTTCCATTAAATCTACTTGTAGATTTAATCTAAGAGCACGAACTCGCTTTTGTTTTTCCTGATACTTACGACTTAAGGCATCTGCAACTACGTTTGCCTTTCCTTCGTGATATTGAATATCACAGTCGTAATCACTTAGAACTTCCATCCATCTTCTTTGCCTCATATTTAACTCTTTCTGCCCAAATATATACTTTAAACTTTTATGATCTGTATAAACAGTAAACTTATCTCCAAATTTTCAAGGCAAAAATTATGGCTCCTAATTCTAAGTCATGAGTCGTATAATTCTCCTCGTGCTTTTTCAACTGCCGGGAGGCATACGCAATTACCTTCTTGTGTTGCATCAACACACATCCGAATCCTAATTTTGAAGCATCACAATATACTTCAAAATCTTCTGTTCCTTCGGGTAATGCTAAAATTGGAGCATTCGTCAATCGGTGCTTTAAAATCTTAAAAGCTTCTTCTTGCCTATGTCCCCATTCAAACTTAGTGGCTTTACAGGTTAACTTAGTTAATGGTACGGCTATCTTGGAAAAATCCTTAATAAATCGTCTGTAGTAACCGGCTAAGCCTAGAAAACTTCTGATTTCCATAGCTGTTTGTGGGACCTTCCATTTAATGATTGCTTCTATTTTAGCAGGATCTACATGAATGCCTTCGTGATTCACCATATGTCCTAGGAATTGCACTTCCTTTAACCAAAATTCACACTTTGAGAATTTGGCATAAAGTTTTTCCTTTCTTAACAAGGTTAAGAGTGCATGCAAGTGTTCGCAATGTTCTTCCTGACTTTTGGAATAAATAAGTATATCGTCGATGAATACGATTACAAATTTATCCAAGTATGGTTTACAGATCCGATTCATCATGTCCATAAATGCTGTTGGGGCATTTGTTAGTCCAAAGGGCATGACTGTAAACTCATAATGGCCATACCTAGTTCTGAAAGCAGTTTTAGGTATGTCTTCTTCTTGTACTTTTAACTGGTGATATCCAGATCTTAAGTCTATCTTAGAAAAATACCTAGTGATGGAGAGTGTGAAACCCGTGCCTTAAAGTGTATTTTATTACGTGTTTTAATGCGTTTTATGTGATTATACGCCTAGAATATGTTCACTACGAGCTTTCGTGAATTTACAGGTTAATCGCGTAATATGGCAAAGTTAGAGAGTTTAAAGATGATGCGGAACAACCGCGGATGATAAACATAGCGAGAGGCGCTATTTGGGAGTTGTTCGGGCCGATAAACAGTTTGAATATACAAGAAAATGTGAACCAAAAAGAACTAGAGGGTTGTGGATAATGATGTGAAAGTATAAATTATTATCATTCACAATTGAGAAAGAGAGAAAAGAAACAGAAAACTCAAACCGTAGCCTATGGTATAGCATATATGTGGAAGCAGAAAGTCGAAACCGTAACTTACGGTTTTAACCCGTAAGCTACGGTTAACAATACAAAGGAGCGCACATGGATTTTAAAGTGGAGGGTTAAAAAGAAAAAGTTTTCTTTGGAAAAAAAAACCTAAGGAGGTTACTAGGCATGTGAGGAAGAGACATTAATGGAATTATGATTGGACCATTCTAAAAGGAGTCATGATCACGGCTGACTTTTGAGAGGGGATCATCACATGAATGCATTGTATGGTGCAAGGCAATTAATTAAATGATTCTAGTACACGTTGTTGTTGTTGAGAACAGAACATATATACACGTACAGGAGGGGCCGCCATTTGAGAGACATGCACATGGGCTTTGATGGCATCATCGATTATGGGTAAAGGCATTTAATGGGTTTAAAACACCAACTCACGTGACATTTGGGAAGACTTAGTGGGCTGTTTGAGATTGGCATGCACATGGGCCGACAATTGTTTTGGAGGTTTTGAATTTGATTAAAGGAATAATATGATCACATCACGTTATCTGTTGGCAGCCAACATCATCATCATTTATTGAGGGGATTATAAAAGAAACAAAATTACGTGCACTAAGGGTTTTGTCAAGAGACATCTTGTGGAATCTTTGGATTGGGCCGCCACACAAAGAAGTGGATCCATGCACTGTTGGACGGTTGAAGGGACACACACGCAGCCAAAGGGTTTTTATTTTGTCAACACATCATCGTGCACATGAGGTTTGATAATATAACCTCAATCATCACTTCAACTTTTGGGGAAACAAAAATAATACATCATCACAAGTGGGCCGCACATGTGGGCCTGGTTGTGGGCGGCTCACATCACAAAAATTGAGGAAAGCTGACTTCTTTTGGGGAGCCTCGAAATCGAAGGGGAGAAAGATATCATCACATCTTTGAATAAGATATCATCGGGGGGACGGCAGAGGCTGGGACGCAGAGAAGAGGGCCACGCAATCTTGCATCATGAACGGCTAGTCTTTTATGGTTTCCTCCGGATGGAGGGTTTTGTAAGTTGGATAATTTTATGTGTTTGTGACAATCGTATAACTCGGTGATCTAAGCATTCGATGCTTTTCACCTTTATTTGATTTATTGATTGTAGACAATTGCATTTATTTAAACCTTAATTTCTAAGCATTCAGTTCCCGAGAGTTCTAGTAATTGGGATATATTTGACATGGGGTTAGGGTTTGTAATTGTAATTAATAATCATTCGATAACCTCCCGTTATGTATTGACCGGAGTACTTAGTCGTTGGTTATCACAATTGATGAATTAGGTTAAACACTTATGTCTATGTGAGTGTTTCGATTAAACACATAATTGAATCTAGCTGTAAAACTGAAATCTGGAGGAACCATTGTTCTCTCTATTGTTTTAAACTTCACTTTTAGTTCGTAATTTTTAGATAATCAATCAAATCCAACAATTGAGTTTTACTTTTTAATAGTAGTTAATAAAAACTGAGCATTATACACTTTCCACAATCCTCCTCTGGTTCGATATCCGACTTATCCTATCTACATAGTTTATTTCGGTTTTTGCATGTCACTAACGACAGACATCACCTAGCACCTTGAAGTTGATCAAATAGATCATCAATCCTAGGTAATGGGTATCGATTCTTAATTGTAACCTTATTCAATTCTCTATAATCGATACACATTCTCATCGATCCATCCTTTTTCTTCACAAACAACACTGGCGCTCCCCAAGGGGATGAGCTAGGTTGTATGAATCCTTTACTTAGTAATTCATCTAATTGCGTTTTCAGTTCTAACATTTCTGTGGGTGCTAACCGATAAGGTGCCTTAGCTATCGGTATAGTTCCTGGAATTAGATGAATCCTAAATTCTACCTCCCTATCTGGTGGTAATCCAGGTAATTCTTCTGGAAAGATGTCTGGGTATTCTGAAACTACAGGAATTTCCTTAAGTTCTTTAGCCTTAGTGTTAATGATTACTGAAATCATATACACCATTTCTTGTTTTCTTGAATAACTAGCCAACTTGATTGCTGAAATGAATTTTAGTGACTTTCGTGGTTTATCTCCTGTAATTAAAATTACCTCTCCTGTGGGAGTACGGATTTCTACAGAATTCTTATCACAAAGTATTCGAGCATGGTTGGCTATCAACCAATCCATTCCTAATACTACATCGAATCCGACTAACTTCATAGGTAACAGGTTTGCAGAAAACTTATGGCCTAACAATTCTATCTTTCCTTCTTGCAAAACCTTATTTATGTTAACATAATTTCCATCTGCTGTTTCGACTGTAAAAATTTGCCTAAGGGTGGTTAAAGGTAAGTTAAGGGCTTGGCAAAATGAAGTATTGATAAAACTTTGGTTTGCACCAGAGTCAAATAACACTTTTGCATAAACGTCGTGGACCAAGAACGTACCAGCTATGACATCGGGAATTAGTTCGGCTTCTTGAGTGGTTAGCTGGAATGCTCGGGCATTCTTCTTTGTTGTTCCATTAGCTGGTTTGCCTTTATTGTCTGTAGTTTTAGTCAATTTAGGACATTCTGTTTTGTAATGTCCTGTTTCTCCACAGTTATAGCAGACTATTGTTTTCTTTTTGCAATTTTCTTCACGATGTCCTGCCATTTTGCAGAAGTTGCAATTTACATTGCATCTTCCAAAATGATTCTTTTTGCAATTGCTGCAAAAAGGCGGTTGTGCAGATTGTCTTCTTCCCCTTTTCTTGAACCTATTATTATCATTACCCATACGAAATCCTTGGGTAATCTTTTGAGCCAATTCCTTCTTTCGATCTTCTTCTCTTGTGCGCACTAGTTCATCAGTTAGGGTATTAGCTAGTTCCACAGCATCGTCAATAGTGCGAGGTCTCGCAGCTTTAACGATGTTACGAATTTCACTAATTAATCCCCAAATGTAACGGGAAATGAGTACCGGCTCTGGCGAAGCCAGTGTTGGTACCACTCTAGCATATTCAAAGAATGTCGAAGTATAACCGCGACACTCTACGCTTACCATACGATGATTTAGGAACTTATTTGCCATTTGTTCCTTTTCATATTCAGGACAGAATTTTCTTTCTACAAGAATTTTAAATTCTTCCCATTTTAAAGCATAAGCCATCCTTCTTCCTTTTGCTTGTAATACGGTGTTCCACCATTCTAGTGCCCCTTCTTTAAAAAGGTTTGACGCATACATAACCTGATCTTCTTCGGAACACTTACTTATTGCAATTACTGCTTCGGTTTTCTCTAACCAACGCAGTACTGCAGTTGCTCCTCCGTTGCCTGCAAATTCAGCAGGTTTGCAAGCAAGAAATTCTTTGAAAGTGCAACCAGGTGTTGCGGCTTTCATTTTCTTAGGAGGTGGAGCCTGTCGTGGATTATTATCGTCATGATTGCCGCCTCCATTTACACTATGACTAAAATTATCTTCTTGGGTACGTTTATTAGGAACGATTTGTTGCGGTTCGATTGGATTCTTTATAGCAGCAACGAATGCTGGAATAGCATTAGCTATCCCTTGAGCAACAATATTTTCAATATCTTGTCTAGTCATATACTGGTTTTCCTGATTTTGTTCAGATTGATTCCCTTCATTAACTGGTTCATTACTAGCGTTTTCCATCTGATAAATTATTATAAATATAACTATTAGTATCAAATGATTGTAAATAAAACAATTACACAAAAGCACATAAAATCTTACAACACAGATATATGTGTCCAAAATTGTCGATGTTTCGACTTCTATTTTGCTTTATATATTATATAGGCATCCATACACACTGTTTATCTTACAATGTTTTATTTCCCATTTTACAGAATTATATTTAACTATTATTATTATTATTATACAGACATTCTTCCCAACCCCACTATTCTTTGGTCAACTGGCAGTTTAGTAGCGACGCTCCCTTTCGTCGTATTTCCAGGAAATTTGTTCCCCCATTTCCCGGATCCTATTCCCTGTACCTACCAGCTCTTCACCGAACTGACGGAGTTCGGCTAAGTTTTCGTAGCTCATTGGAGGATTGGGGATAGGTTCTGGATCAAACTATGGAAGGAAAGAATAAGGACTGTTGATGATATTTTCGAATTGCCAGTCATTTGTCCACCATTCTTCCATTTGACCTAAAGGTCGAGTGTGGATTAGTGGGTCTGGAATAGCTGGTTCCAGATTTACAGGAAGTTGGGTTTCTATGTAAGGATATAGATTATTATGGATAGGGCTAATGACATCACAATTTGCCAGTAGACGGTCTATTTCGTCTTGAAATGTGATTTCTTCAGTTTGTCTAGAACTCTCTCCAATTTCTATTCCTTTTTGTTTAGAATCTTTCCTGATTTCTATCTCTGCTGGATTAGAACTTTCTCCGATTTCAATTCCTTTTCCTTTGTCTATAGGGTTTTCTATTTTGGGGAGTTTCCTAGTAACTGGCTTTCTCCTGCACACTTTCCTCCATCCTACATATCTTCTTTTCTTTTTAAGTTTTGCTTTTTCCAGGGGTGGAGCTTGGAATTCCAGGGGTTCCTCTATGTCAGCAATATAACCAGTAAAGTCGAGGGAGACTTCAATTGGTACTGGGTAGAGGTTGAGATTCTGAAATGCTTCCGATATCTCACTCATGTTGGATAGCATATATGCAAAATGCACAAAAATGCTAAGTTAAAACTTTGGAACAAAGTTTTACAATAAACATTAAAGTTTTATTGCATACAGATTGTACAAAAGACTACAGGAAAGAGAACACACTCTACTTTATTTATTTACTAGAGATTAATTTTCTACTAGACCAGGCTTATTGTTATTTTAAAGGTTTGCATTCTCTGCTACGGTAGCTAGCATATAAAGGTTTGCCCATTTTTCATCTAATGTATCTTCCCAAGGTGACCTATTGCCTAATTCCTAGACTTCTGAATTAAACCTCACTTTCTTGACTTGGGGTTTCTTTATTTTCTCCTTTCCCTTTCTAAGAATCAAATTTCTTTTATCTTGGGTAAGAGGATTTTCATAATTTGCTTTACGGACAAAAATCCCTTCTTCCAGATCTGCTGGGTGTTTGGAGGAAGAGGTTCCTTTCTCTGTGGGTGCAGTATTTAATTTGTGGTAGATAGCAGAAATCTTTTGTTTACCCATACTGTAACTTAACAATTAATCAATTAATAAAACATGTTTTCACAGAATAGCAATTTAAATTTTATAAATATCTCTCAATTACTTTAATAGGCTAAAATCAATAGTAAGCTTAAATCAGTGGCTCTGATACCACCTTTTCCTGTCACGGCCCTTGGCCCCGGTTTGACCCGGTCCAGAGCCGCGCGGCAGGAAATCCGATGGTATCTAATTAAGTGACAGCAGAAGTCTTTTTAAACAGGATCGATTAATATTAAAACTGCTCGTTTATATATAATATAGGGATAAATCCCATAATTTACAATAGAGTGATTTCACTGGGAAATCTTTATTTCTCAAAACATGTTTCTTTATTTATTTACATTGAGCCACTTTTCTAAGCTTGTAGTGCTCCATGGCACTTTTCCTTTGCTCACAACAGATCACCTGAAACATGTTTGAAATAGGTTTTGTCAGCGGGGAAATACTGAGTGAATCATTCAGTTTGCTAAAACGACTCGTTTGTTATAATTTACAGTATTAAGAGATTACAATGTTTCTGATATCAAACCAACTACCCACAGTATTTGTCACTCGACTCTTTTTGGTGACTGTGGTCATATCACCATTGGCTGCCCCAATGAATGACGGTTATCACTAAATTTAGGTTCGCCCACCTAAAGTGATAAAACTGCAATACTGTGCACAATACCCCACATACCGGCTGTAATTTGGTGATTACATAGACTTAATCACTGTAATTATAACTTTTGAAAATAACATGATTTCAAAAGTAATTTGATAAAAAGAGAATGACTCACATTGTAGATTTAACGAGCAGAATATAAGCCTACTGATTAGCCTTGATTAACCTAATTTAAATAACAATGCACACACAAACAGGTTAGTAACTAATACAGCAGTTACGACAATTCACGAGATTAAACCCTCACAACAATTTATAAGTGCAATACTTAATAATTCAGCGGATTCACAACGAATGACAGAGTATAGTCCGAGTTCGAACAACACTCAAACATTCAAGTCGAAATGATCATCCCAGTTTCCACCAAAATCTATTACACATGCTCGAAGCATGTCTTCTAGAGTTTGTATCGTCCTTTCACTTTGTTCGCCTGTTTGAGGATGATATGCCGTACTCAAATTTAGTCAACAGAGATGACCAGAACGGCTCAAACTCAATTCGAGCTGGCTTGGCTCGAGCTCGAATTTCAAATCAAGCTGAGATTTGAGGCTCAAGCTCGATTCGATTAAAATACGAGCTGGCTTGGCTCGGCTCGATCTAGCTCGAACTAACAAAGAACCGCAAAATTTACTACTTAAAAAGCCCAAAAAATGAATCTCTTCATAGACTTAGGGCCATAATTGCAATTTAGTTTAACCAAATGGCTAAATATGCAAGTATAACTAGTTAGCTCACTTTGTACATTGACTTTACCTTATTTTATAGGAGAGATACTCCCTTGATTTTTGTCTTCTGAGCAATGTGGGACAAAAAAAAATGAAAGATGTAAACCTTATCGAGCCGGCTCACGAGCTGAGCCAGGCCAAGCTCGAGCTCGACTCGTTTACAACCCCAGCCAAGCTGATTCGTTTACAACCAAGCCAATTTCGAGCCGAGCTTTTTTCAAACTTTTTTCGAGCGAGCTGCAAGCCACGAGTTTTTTGAACATTCCTAATGTAGGATACCATTAGGCCTTAAGGAGGACGGGGCACTAATGACTAGAAAAATCTAGGGTATTTATCCATGCCAGTACACCGTCACCACCCCTAAGGGTAAGGCAAGCGGGTTGGTGAAGCTAGCACAGGTACCTGTATTAGATTTGTTCAAGGTGGCTTGTGATTGGATAGAGTATTTGATTTTATTAATATAAATATATATATATATATACATATAGGACAATGCTAGACAGAAAACCCTATTTAGGTAGAAAACTCTGGAAACCCAAATCTCCCTCCATTTTTACCCAACCTCCCGACATTTTTTTTTTGAAAAAAATAACACATGTAATATACATGTTTTAGAGTGTTTTGGGCCAAAAAAAACAAAAAAGCGCCGAAGGGATTTTTTTTAAAAAAAATAAACAAATTTCAGTGCCTAACATGTGTTAGGCACAAAAGACATAAATTGCTGATTTTTTTTTAATCATCCCTTCGGCGCTTTTTTTTATTTTTTTGGCCCAAAACTCTTAAAAACATGTATATAGCATGTGTTATTTTTTTCAAAAAAAAAAATGTCGGGAGGTTGGGTTTTCTAGGTTTTTTATATAGATAGGGTTTTCTATATAGCCCTACCCTATATAAATATATGTCATGGGTAGGATGCCCCGCCTACTTACTAGCTAATGAGTATTTTATATGAAATTTGGCATGGGATGTGTTTATTGATTGAGGCTAGGGTAAGTAGACTTGAGTACCCCTTCCTTTCTTAGTTATGTCGTTATGGTACTACTATTGACATATATTGTTTACAATGCCTTATTAGACTTTATGATTTATATTTATATAATGTTTATACTATAATTGTACTTTAATTTTCAAGACATATATAGCGAATACTGTTGACTTGTTAAGATCTTAGTTAAATATACGTGTATTTTGATAAAATAAAAAAGTTGATTATAAAAAGAGGTATTGTCACACCCCGATATTTCCACATATTACCGGTGGGCCCGGTGGGGAGTATCGTGACGTAGTTGATATCATCATAGACAATTTATCACAGTTTATATACACAGCGGAAGTCGAAAGATAAAATCATTACAAACCGAATGAAAGTAATATCATTTATTACAAAACGATTGTAAAGGATCCACAGGCGGATCAAAGTTAAAAGAAACGTTGTTCAGTATATTTATAACATCTAAGCTTGCAAGACTCTTTATTGATGCTAGGAGTAGCCAACCTATTTCGTTTAGTACCTGCACTTAGCCTTTTTGGAAAATACGTCAGTTTACACTGGTAAATACAATTAACCGACTCATTTTGAAAATGTTTAAGAAAATTGATTTGAATGCACAAGGCATAAAATAATCTTTTATAACTTTGGATAATTATTTATATATAAACTTGTAAAAGAATTACATGTTCGTTATACGTTCAGTAGCCCAGGCTGAATACCGAGTTAAAGATTAATAGACACACCACATGATATAATCCCGCGGTAAGTTACTCTCGAACCGTCGGTTATACCTTTTTATATATATGCAGTGGCAGGTGTATGCCTACACCCCGTGCTTAGGTCGTGGCCAATTCAATGAATGATGCCAAGGATATCCGGGACATGGTCATTAACCCCCCAAAGGCTTTAAGCAAACATAACAGTTTAAACGGGTCATCTCAATAAATTAACCTTTATATGATTAAAAATTCAATGCCCTACCAAGCGGTATTTTATATACCGTACCCCAAGCCCGTATAAGGGAAAATAAGTTAAAAGTATTTACCTGAGCAAGTATAAATCTCAATTAGCGAGTGCAAGTATCTTTTACCGGTCTCCTAATCTGGAACGAAGTTTTAATAACCTATTAGATTCCTAACAGGTCTTAATTAAGCCTAAACTTAGACCGGTAAGTTTTAAAAGAAGATATACGGTTCAACACGCACGATTAAGCGAAGACCGGATTAGAATGTGGTTTAGACCCGACAAGTTTGTATAATTGTATAATATGGGTAAACTAAACACATTCTGGATTTCGAGATAAAAATGATAAGGTTTGACCCGTTTCGGCTAATTTATGCAAACTAGTTACATAAACCGTTCTGAACGCGAAAAATGCATAACGGGTAACCATAAGAGTCATATACAGGTTTCCTAAGTTAATATGCCTTAAATATGTTGTGATATCAGTAGGATACCTTCCATTATGCCCAAAATGGATATAAACTCAAATTATGCCCCGTAGGGGTATTTTGGTCATTTTAAAGCTTATAAAAGAGTTTAAATATTAATCTGAGTTTCAGGTCTGATATAATCAGTAAAAATATTTATTTTTATAAGTCATAAGAGTAGGGTATTGCATATATGTGAAATTTATCTTTTATAACCAACTATGCACCGTAGGGGCATTTTGGTAATTTCACATAAGCTTTAAAGGTCAAAATTAGAATTCTGAGTTCAAAACTTTTGCTTACTAATTAATTATAAAAATTTACTTAAAACATCAGCATGTATTAAGTTTTATAAAAATTTACTTAAAACGCATAAAAGACGGTTTTAAGCGATTTTCGGGTTTAAATAGGAAATCTGAGTTTTTAATCAGTAATAAAGGTTTTTATCCTCTCACATTTTCAAAAAACTCGTTTTAAGGTCAAAAGGGCATAATGGTCAACATTTAGGCATATAACGGAAACATGCAATGAATCGGATAACTAAGGAACCAAGTTGTATAACCTCAGAGGGTTACACTATCTTTTAACCTGGTCCTAATAGAGCTCTAAGGCATTTCTAAAATATGCTACATTGGGTCAGAACTGAAAGTCAAAGCAAAAGTCTACTTTTGCGACTTTCGGTTCCGAACCGAGCCTAAACTGAAAATTGTCGGGTTGAACATGCTTAGACATGTTCTTACATTAATTACCAAGTTATACAAGTGATAAAACAGGTTTCATGGCTTCTACATTGCTAATTATGTGTTTACTTGAAAATTAGCTTTCTGTTGACTTTTTACAATTA
Source organism: Helianthus tuberosus (assembly GCA_030545235.1). NCBI lineage: Eukaryota > Viridiplantae > Streptophyta > Magnoliopsida > Asterales > Asteraceae > Helianthus > Helianthus tuberosus. The sequence continues at coordinate 105,253,016 of CM060427.1, read as the reverse complement.
AGTTTGACCCGACAATTGACCTAGTTAGAGTGGGAATTAGAGGGTGCCTTTTTAAGGGTTTATTACCCACATAATTACCAACTCATAGGTACTTTCAATTCGAGAATTGACTGGACCATTAGTGATTAATCACTAAGTCAAGCCTTAATTACGACGGGTTTGACTTTAGGCCATAAAACTAATTATAAACGAAATTAGGAGGTTAAGGACACTTACAATAGTCCTAAGCACGATTATGGAACTTAAGGAAACTTGTTTGATGACCAGAGAGCTCCAGAGAATGTCTTGAATGATTTCCAAATGTGCAAGTTCATGTGTTGCAACATAAGGGTCTATATATATGGATTTAGAATGCATGAGATCAAACCAAATAAGTCTACAAGTGTTCCCTGATCATCTACATGTGTCCCTATGCATGAAAAACCGTTGGTGCAGCCCCTGGGATCGAAAAATGGTAAGATAAGGCGGTGTAACAGGCTGAAACTGGCATCTGCCATGTTTTTGGACGCTGGCACTTTTCATGCGGCCCGCGTAAAAGACCAGAGAGGTCTTACGCGGCCGGTATGAGGCCGAGATCAGGTCAAACAAGTTTCAGAAATTGCATCTCTGGTCCCTGGTCCTTTTTATGGTTGTTTTAACTTGTTTTATTGCACTTTTAACCCTCCAATCTTGACTTTGTCACCAACCTCAAACTTTAGAGGTTTACGCCTTTTATCTGCGTAGCTTTTCTGCCTATCCCTGGCATCTTTGAGACGATCTCGTATCTGTACAATCTTATCTGTCGTCTCCAGGACTATATCAGGTCCTGTTAGTTGGACATCTCCAACTTCTGCCCAACAAACGGTCGTTCTGCACTTTCTTCCATACAGAGCTTCAAAAGGTGCAGCTTGAATACTAGAATGATAGCTATTGTTGTATGAGAATTCAATCAATGGAAGATGATCATCCCAACTTCCTCCTAAGTCAATAACACAAGCTCGTAGCATATCCTCGAGTGTCTGTATAGTACGTTCACTTTGACCATCAGTCTGAGGATGATATGCAGTGCTGAAGTTCAATCGAGTGCCTAACGATTGCTGAAAACTTTTCCAAAAGTGTGATGTGTATCTTGTATCTCTATCAGAGATAATAGACACTGGTACCCCGTGAAGAGATACAATCTCGTCCACGTACAGCTGAGCTAACTTATCTGAAATGTGTGTTTCCTTAATAGGTAAGAAGTGGGCTGACTTAGTCAATCTATCCACTATAACCCAAATAGTGTCATTTCCTCGCTTTGTCTTTGGTAACTTAGTAATGAAATCCATAGTTACCATTTCCCACTTCCAGGTGGGAAGTTCAGGCTGTTGCAGCAAACCTGACGGCTTCTGGTGTTCGGCCTTAACCTGAGCACATGTCAGACATTTGGCCACATAGGTGGCTATAGACTTCTTCAAACCTATCCACCAATAATTTGCCTTCAAATCCTGGTACATTTTGTCACAGCCAGGATGAACAGAATACTTGGAACTATGGGCTTCCTGAAGGATCACTTCCCTCAGTCCTCCATAGATCGGAACCCATATCCATTCAATCTTAGGATTCCATCATTGCCATATGATAACTGTTCTGCAGTGACTCCCAACTTTTCATTTGAATAGTTGGCTTCTAGTACAACTTCTTTTTGAGCAGCTAGCAATCTTTCATTCAGACTGTTCTTTAATTCAATGCTCTTGGCATTGATTCTTATGGGCTTCACCCTTTCCTTCCTACTTAAGGCATCGGCGACCACATTCGCCTTGCCTGGAAGGTATCGGATTTCACAATCATAATCATTTAAAGTCTCCATCCATCGACACTGTCTCATGTTTAAGTCCTTTTGATTAAACAAATGTTGAAGGCTCTTGTGATCAGAATAGATCACACACTTGGTATCATATAGATAATGCCTCCAAAGTTTTAGTGCAAACACAACGGCACCCAACTCTAAATCGTGGGTGGTGTAGTTCTTCTCGTGCACCTTTAACTGTCGGGAAGCATAGGCAATCACCTTGCCTTTCTGCATCAGTACACGTCCCATGCTGGTGTGTGATGCGCCGCAGTAAACCACAAATTCTTCAATCCCTTAAGGAAATGTCAACACAGGAGCATTGCTTAATTTCTGTTTAAGAATATCGAAGGATTCTTGTTGCTTAGGACCCCAATCAAACTTAATATTCTTCCTAGTCAACGAAGTTAGGGGTGCTTGTAGGTCCCCTTGATGTATGGATCTTTCACAGAATTGTCAATCTAATCAAGAGTGCGGAATCCTCTTGATCAGAATATAGCAGAAAACGTGTAGGAACAACAATTCACAATCAACCGGGTTTCTATTGATTATCAAACTCGTGTATTACAATCAATCAAAAACCTAATTCGTCTAAGCTATGGCTCTCACGAAAATCCTCTCTCACAAACTCTGTTTTTTGGTTGATTAACCTAAACCCTAAACCCTAACCTTGTTTATATAACACAAGGTTTGCAACTTGGGCTAGGTTAAACCTCATGGACTGTGAATTGGAGTAAGCCCAATTCGCCCCCATACACCCAATATGTGTGGGTTTGGTTAGCCCAAACATTACAACTCACTAATACAAAGCTAAACCAAATAACCATTTATCGTTTAACTAATTACAAGATATCCAAAGACCAAATCTAAGTTGTTGTCACAAATATGCACCAACAAACTCCCCCTTGACAATAGCTTCATAAAATAACTTTATCTTCAGTCATCTTGCAATCTTCATGTAGTCTTGCACTGTCTTTGGTCTTTGGATAGCTTCAGCTTCAACAGCAACAGACTCCCCCTAAGCTAATGCATCCAATCACCAAATCTTCAAAAACTTTAGCGTTGGAGTAAACTCCAGTTCAGCATATGTATAGCAATCTTCAAACTCTTCAACTTATTTGCAATGTAGAAAGGAGGTTCTACCATGCATCCAATCAAACTCTCATCTTCACAGCAATTTCTCAGCAACATACTACTTCAATCTGTATACTATAAAACAAACATCTCGAGAAACCATAAGAATTTTTCAACAAAGTTAAATAAATTATTATTATTCAATAGATAGTTAAACTGTATTACAGATTAAGCATTTTCAATTTATCACCAACACGCAAAACTTTTTAATCACACACCCTATAACCCGCATGATTTAAAATTTTGAACTCACTTTCCAACACCGTCTCCCCCTATCAGTAACAATTCCTCCAAGAATAACAGTTTTCCGTACGTTAAGAATTTTAAACAGAAAAAGACACTATTTTTGGATTTTTTTTATTTTCTGAAAGCAAGTAAATAACAAAAGCAATAAACACTCTATTTTTGTGAGAATCACTGGTAAGAAGATCATATCAACAAAATCAAACTGTTTCACACCATTAGATAATTCTTTATTTATTTTTTCGTGAAAAGCAGTTCAAGACGATTACTAGTATGTTTGTCCACTTAAACAAAATGCATGAACATTTCAAGTTCCATCACCGTATGATACGTTAAGGTAATTTTATTACTGATATACTAGCGTGTCCCACTTCAGGATATACCCCCGCGATCAAGGTATGCACAAAGATTCATCGTAGTAGGTGAGTATGCTGAATTCATCCGTTTTATTTTTCAACGTTTAGATAATTGGTGAACAGGTCAGTACTTCCGTACAGCAAAGAGACCAAAATATCTAACGAGGGCTATGACAAATACAATGTTTTGGTACGATTTATGCATTTTGCACATTTGAATGACTCTCTATGAGAGCTTCTTCATTTATGGGATTTGGCATTTTTTGCTCTTTTAAGATATCCTGGTTGTACCTAGGTCAGCATGTATCTGGATGCAGCAGAAGGACAACCATGATATCCCCAGATGAAATAACAGTATAAAGACCCAAAACTTCAGATTTTGGCAATCTATCAACGCAAGATTTAAGGTCATTAAACCATACACTACTGATGTGTTCCCCACTCATATTCAGTTCATTTAGGTTTATATCACATTGGTAAGTTGATTATTTCATGCTTTTTGCCTACTGGTACATCATATAATGAAGCTGCTATCACACTTAAGCAATTTAATTTAGTTTCAGTGTGACAGTCTAACTTGCTGATGTACTATCATTTCTTCTTTTCCACACAGTGATAACTCATTTTTGATTTTCCATTTTTTTATGTTTTTCAATATTTCAGTGTTTTTGGATTTTGTGGTTTTCTATTTTCTTTATTTTGATTTTTAAGAAAAACAGTAAACTATTTACAAAATTCTTATGAAAAACCAGTTATTCAGGATTCCTCATCCCGTTGAGTTCGACTAAATGTTCAAAGCGAGCCCTGTCAAAAGCTTTAGTATAAAGATCTGCCAGGTTATCTTGTGTGTCGACTCGATGTAATTCAATTAGTCTCTTTTCAGCACAATCCCGTATAAAATGATGACGTATGTCAATATGTTTTGTGCGACTGTGTTTCACGGGATTATTTGTTATAGAAATTGTGGCATTATTGTCTATCATAATAGGAGTACGAGTGAAATCCAAACCGTAATCGCGCATCTGCTGTTGAATCCAGAGAACCTGAGAGCAGCAGCTACCCGCAACAATATATCCAGCTTCACAAGTAGAGGTAGACACACAAGATTGCTTCTTGCATTGCCAAGAGACAATCCTGCCTCCTAAGAATTGACAACCACCTGTTGTAGACTTTCTGTTTGACTTGCATCCTCCAAAGTCTGAATCAGTGTAAGCAACAAAATTCATATCACTATCAGCTGGATACCACAACCCAAGTTTAGGTTTCCCCTTCAAGTAACGAAGAATCCGCTTCACTGCTTTCATGTGTAACTCTTTTGGATTAGCCTGATATCTGGTACACAGACATACTGCAAACATGATGTCAGGTCTTGAAGCACTCAAGTACATTAGAGAACCAATCATTGCCCTGTATTGAGTTGGATCAACGTCTTCAGTACTTTCATGATCTGGGCCAAGATTGTGATTTTCACAAATGGGTGTGTTGAAAGTAGAGCAATCATTCATTTTGAACTGATCCAAAATGTCATACACATACTTCGTTTGATGAATAAACATCCCATCCTCCTTCTGTTTAACTTGTAATCCCAGAAAGTAAGACAGCTCACCCATAGCGCTCATTTTGAACTTGCTCTTCATCACCTGCTCGAACTCTTTACACATGCTCTCATCTGATGACCCAAAGATGATGTCATCCACGTACACCTGTATTAGCATAAAATCTTCCTTCTTCCTCTTGATGAAAAGTGTATTGTCAATCTGACCTCTTTCAAAACCATTCTTGATCAGATGTATAGACAGTGTCTCGTACCACGCCCTGGGAGCTTGATGTAATCCATACAAAGCTTTATCAAGCTTGTACACACGATCTAGATAATCTGGATCAACGAACCCATCTGGTTGTGAGACATACACCACTTCTTGGACTTTCCCGTAAAGAAATGCACTCTTCACGTCTAGTTGGTAAACTTTGAAGCCTTTGAATGTTGCGAAGGCTAGGAACAACCGAATTGCCTCCAACCTTGCCACTGGTGCAAACACTTCATTGTAATCTATTCCTTCTTGCTGATTGAAACCTTTGACAACTAATCGAGCCTTGTTTCGCGTTACTATCCCTCTTTCATCCTTCTTACACCTAAATACCCATTTGGTGCCAATTTCTCTTTCACCTTTAGGAAGGTCAACTAACTCCCAAACCTTCAACTTTGCAAACTGGGCCAATTCTTCTTGCATAGCTTCAACCCACGAATTGTCTTTAAGAGCCATATGAATGTTCTTCGACTCCTATTGGGAAATAAAGCAACTATACAAGCACTCATTCACTATCCCAGTCTTCTCAATCGAAACAAATAACCCAGAATTTGCAGCTATGCTTCTTCTCGTCTGAACACCTGCAGTAGGATCCCCAAGTATCATGTCAACTGGATGATCCCTATTTGCTCGTGTGGTAGCAACAACATCCACTTCTAAGTTATCACCTGTTAGGGGTCATTTTCTTAACATACGTATCCTGACCAGTATCCTGCCTTTGTTTGTTTATTTGTGATCAGGATGCTGGAAGAGGATATTGCTAACATCTTGGATGATATCCTGAGGCTTATTGAATTAACCACGTGCAGGTTAAAGGTTGAGACTTGCTAACGGTCAAGAGGACTTCTTCTCCTCAAGACTCGGACGAATTTGTTGAGGGAGAGACGTTGAGCCCGAAAGACCTGGTCTACAACGTTCGAAGAAGGAATATTCGGTGGATCCCGCAAGTTTAGGGTAGTTTGTTATTTTATCTTTACTATAAATAGATGGGGGCGGATCAGCTTAGAACACACAATTTTTCACTAACACTCTCATACACTTTCACTCTCTAGCTCATTGCAAACACCACACTTGTATTCAAGTTTCGTTGTAACACTTAGTCGATCCGTACCACATCCTGCACTGTATCCTGATTTTTGAAGCAATAGAAGAACAAGGCAGCTGCGATTGTCAACTCCCGAGGTTTTATGCCAGCGATCTAGATTGATCAAGGGCTTTCCTCGTACATCTCGTGTCGTTTACTTTACTTTTGCTCATTGTTTGATCATAGATACAGCTCGATATCCTGAGCCGTATCCTGAGTACTGTTTTTCCAAATAACTTAACAAGCATATTTTCAACACACTTTCTAGCACACTACCTCACTTTACTAATTTGATCACTAAGTTACTTCGGTAATTTTTGACCAAAACAATTTGGCGCCCACCGTGGGGCAAGTGGTGCTCTCTTTACTAAAAATTTTTGTCAAATCGCTAATTGGTTTTCTATTTTCAAAACTTTTTGCCACATTATCCATAATGGCCTCAAGATCAAACGTGAGTTCCTCCACTGTGTCTGCTATGACTTCTGCTACTACCGGTTCGGTGCTTCCACCACCTCCTCCAAGGATGCCAACCTCTACACAACCTCAAGATGTTATCCCTACTCGGAGTGTCCAGGGATCTGCTCCTGTTTTAGCTTCTAATGATGAAATTTTAACTTTATTTGGAAGTGTGCAGGAACAAATGAGGCAGCAACAGGAAACAAACCAAACGCTTTTGAGGGAAATACAACTCCTGAAGTCTGGCTCGAGCAGATCTGCTGAGGATATTGTCACTCCATTACATCCCAGAACGTTGAACTTCAGTTCAGCTGTGTATACTGAGGATAACAGGGGAAATATTGTGCCCAGCCTTCCTCAGAATCATACTCCTGAAATACCCTCCTCGGTCAGGATGTCGACCATAAGGAGCTCAGGATATGCTTCAGGATATGGGCAAAATCCTCCAACGGGTAACGTGTCAAATAATAATAATACTCATGCTACTAACAACGGTGGATCTTTGCAGGATACAGGTGTAACATCAGCACTTACTAGGGAACTTCAGAAGTTGAAAGACATGATATCTAGTGTACCTGGGGTGGTCCAGCCGATCCCGGAAGTGTCCCAGGACAGCCACAAGATATCTCGTTTTGCATATCCTATCTGTGATGCTGAGATCCCAAAGATATTTCAAACCCCCAACATGAAGCTTTACGACGGAACTACGGATCCTGAGGAGCATATTGCTCAGTATAGGGAAAGAATGGAGATTAACCCTATCCCTCCGGAGCTCAAGGAAGCGTGCTTGTGCAAGGGATTTGGTTCTACCTTAACAGGATCAGCCTTAAAATGGCTGTTAAATGTTCCTCCACACTCAATTACTTCGTTTGCTCATTTGGTTAATTTATTCAACAATCAATTTTCTTGTAGTCGGAGTTTTGAGAAACTAACCAGTGATCTTTACAGGATAACCCAAGGGCCTCAGGAATCCTTGAGGGATTATGTAAACAAATTCAGTCGGGAATCCTTGGATATCCCACATCTTGATGTTGCAACAGCTGTGCAAGCCTTTAAGATGGGATTACAAAAGGATTCCCAGTTTTATCAGGACCTTGTAATGAATCCCTGCAGGAATCTCGACGAAGCTCGTAACAGGGCTTTGAGATATATACGTCTGGAAGATGACAGGAAGATGCAAGAAAGGATGAACTCATCTAACACTTATGAGTCAACTAACAGGAAGTCAGAATCCTCATTCAAGTCATATCGGCCTAAGCCATATGGTAGAAATGAAAACAAGAGAGTGAATGCCGTCGAAGATGAGGATCCCGAAGAGTATCCTGAATTGTCTGAATATTGCTTTTCTGTTAACATTCCTGAATTGATGTATGCCATGCAGGGTCTAGGAGACAAGGCTAGGTGGCCTCGAAAGAATCAACAAAAGGCTGACTGGAAAGATAAGTCAAAATGGTGCGCTTTCCACGAAGATTTCAGACATGTAACTGAGGATTGCATTGCTCTAAGGAAAGAAATAAGCTATCTCCTAAGCAAGGGATATCTGAAAGATCTCTTAGGAAGAAAGAAGAATAAGGGTCAGGATACTGAGAAGGATCCTGAACGAGCAGCATCACCTCCTGCCGATGCCAAAATAATCAACTTCATTTCAGGAGGATCCGACATTTGTGGGACCTCGTATTCGGCAGCAAAGAGACATGCGAAGGAAGCTAAGGCCGAAAGGGGAGAGAAACCTGTCAGGATGACTACCCTCACAACTGACAAAGTGATCACTTTTGATGCAGATGACAGGGATACTGTCCAGGATCCTCACCATGATGCTCTGGTAATAACGTTATATGTGGCTAACCATTTTGTACGCAGGATACTGGTTGATAATGGCAGCTCCGTCAACATAATCCAACTAGAAACTCTGAAGAGAATGAATGTATCTCCAATGGATATCACTTCAAAGTCTACCGTGCTTGTTGGATTCAGTGGAGAGGCTAGAAACACAGTGGGAGAGATAAAGTTGCCAGTATACGTTGAAGGAGTCAACTCGATACAACGTTTCTGTGTAATGGATTCTCTATCCTGCTATAACATCATACTGGGAAGACCATGGATTCACGATATGAAGGCCGTGCCATCAACATATCACCAATGCATCAAGATACCTACCCCTTGGGGAGTTGTCAAGGTTGATAGTGATCAGCAAGAGGCGAAAGAATGCTACTCATCCTCGATGAAATCCTCAACTAAACCTAGTGCTGCATAGCAATTAAAGACGAGGGCCCAGGATATCGTGGAGGATCCGGAGCAGGATGTGAAGAAAATTATCCTAGACCAGGATAATCCCGATATTTCGGTGCTCGTAGGAACCAATATCCCTCAGGATATTGAAGAGCAGTTAGTTAACTTTTTAAAATGCAGGATGTCAACGTTTGCATGGAAGCATGAGGATATGACAGGCATATCCAAAGATATTATCACTCACAAGCTTGGAATTGATAAATCATTCAAGCCTGTGCAACAAAAAAGAAGGAAGTTTGCTCCTGAGCGGAACACGATTATCCAGGAGGAAGTTGAAAGATTATTAAAGTCCAGAATGATCAGAGAGGTTAAGTTCCCAAAGTGGCTAGCAAACGTGGTTGTAGTACAGAAGAAGAATGGGAAATGGAGAGTTTGTGTAGACTACACAGACTTGAACAAAGCTTGTCCTAAAGACCCATTTCCTCTTCCCCACATTGATGCAATGGTAGATGCCACTGCCGGGCATGAAATGCTGACCTTCATGGATGCATCTTCAGGATTTCAACAGATCCAAATGGAGCCTTCTGACCAGGAGGATACCGCCTTCATGACACCAACAGGTATTTATTGTTATACAGCTATGCCTTTTGGTCTGAAAAATGCAGGTGCAACATACCAAAGATTGGTGAACATGATGTTCAAAGACAAACTGGGGGACACCATGGAGGTATATATCGATGACATGGTGGTGAAATCTAAAAAGGCTGAGGATCACCTCCAGGATATCAAAGGAGCATTTGATATCCTGGATCAATACAACATGAAGCTGAATCCTGCTAAATGCCATTTCGGAGTGGGGGCAGGAAAGTTTCTTGGATATATGGTGACAAAAAGGGGGATAGAAGCAAGCCCAGAGCAGATCAAAGCTATCCTGGACATAAAATCACCCTCAATATGAAGGACGTACAAAGATTGACAGGCCGAGTAGCAGCTCTAAACAAGTTTATCTCAAGATCCTCAGAGAAATGCAAAGACTTCTATGATATCCTGAAGAAGAACAAAATATTCGAATGGGGGGAAAAGCATGAAGCAGCCCTGCAGGATTTGAAACGATATCTCTCAACCGCACCTCTATTGATGAAGCCTGAAAATGGTGAACCACTATCCCTGTACCTTGCTGTATCAGGGAATGCTGTAAGTGTCGTTCTTATAAAAGACCATGAAGGTCAGCAATATCCTGTTTATTATGTTAGTAAAAGTTTGTTAGACGCCGAAACTAGGTATTCTCACTTAGAAAAATTAATACTAGCATTAGTCATGGCATCAACGAAGCTTAAACATTATTTCGGGACACATAGGATACATGTTAAGACAAATTATCCTGTCAAAAATGTGCTTAGGAAACCAGAGATGTCAGGCAGGATGGCCAAATGGTCAGTAAAGTTAAGTGCTTATGATTTAGTATATGAACCGAGAAATGCCATAAAATCTCAGGCTTTAGCTGACTTTGTGGCTGACTTTAGTAGTGACATTCAGGACGAGGTAGACCTAGAAGTTCAACAGTTAGGAGAATCTTCAGGATCCTGGACATTATATACTGATGGTGCATCTAATGTTAGAGGAGTAGGATTAGGAATACAACTAAAATCGCCATAGGGGGACATATTACCCCAGGCTATTAGGTGTGAATTTCCTGCTACTAATAATGAAGCAGAGTATGAGGCTTTAATTGCAGGATTAGAATTGGCTAAGAGCATGAGTGTCAAAAAATTGCAAGTATATGTTGACTCTTTGTTAATTACTAACCATTTTAATGGATCCTATGCAGTTAAGGGTGAGAAGTTAATCGAATATCTCGATATTCTCAAAAAATTAGCAGGATATTTCGATGTTTTTATACTTGAACAGGTACCGAGGGAGGATAATGCTGAAGCGGATGCCTTAGCAAATTTAGGATCATCGATCAGGATACCTGAAGGGACCCAAATACCAATATTACTTGTCTTATATCCTGCAACGAATCCTCAGGATAAAGAAGTAGCGGGTATTCAGGATCCGGGAGCAGAACATCCTGAGAAGGATCCTAAATCCTGGACGGCTCCAATCATGAGATATCTCAAAGAAGGACACATCCCTGGAAATGAAAATCCTAAGGCATTTAGGATGAAGGTATCACGATTCACTATTATAAATAATATTTTATATAAGAAATCTCTTGCAGGACCGTATTTGAGATGCTTGGAGGATCCCGAAGCCAAAGAAGAACTTCAGGATATACATGAAGGGGATTGTGGTAACCATGCTGGGGGCAGGTTATTATTCTCAAAAGTACTAAGGACAGGATATTATTGGCCAACAATGAGAAAGGATGCAGCAGAATATGCTCGAAGGTGTGACGCATGTCAAAGACATAGTGACATACTGCATCAACCTGCTGAACCATTATATCCTATTGTTTCCCCTTGGCCGTTTATGAAGTGGGGTATGGATATAGTGGGAAAGCTACCAAAAGCTCCGGGAGGAAAAGTCTTTATGCTGGCAATGACGGATTATTTCTCTAAGTGGGTTGAAGCAGAAGCATTCGTTCAAGTAAGAGACCAAGAAGTAGTATCCTTCGTCAAGAGAAATATCCTGACCAGATTCGGAGTACCAGCTGAGATAATTTGTGACAATGGTTCTCAGTTCATAAGTAAGAGGACTACTGACTTTTGCAAAAGTTGGGGAATCAAAATGATTACGTCTACTCCGGTACATCCTCAAGCAAATGGACAAGCAGAATCCTCAAACAAGATAATCGTCAATAACTTAAAGAGGAGACTAGGAGCCAAAAAAGGAAGATGGGCAGAAGAATTACCCTTTGTTTTATGGGCTGATAGGACAACGGTAAAGAATGCAACATGCCAAACCCCATTTTCGTTGGTATTTGGAGCAGAAGCAATGATTCCAACGGAAATGACAATACCTACTGCAAGATCTACCCTAAGTGATCCTGAGCAGAATCCTGAAGCCTTGACTCAGGATTTAGACACTATAGATGAGAAGAGAGATGCGGCAAGGCTAAGGATGGCAGCATATCAATAGAGAATATCCAGGGCATATAACAAGAATATTAGAACCAGAAGATTTAAGATTGGAGATTGGGTGTTAAGAAAGGCTTTTCAGAATACTACTAATCTTGCCGATGGCAAGTTAGCTCCAAAATGGGAAGGACCATATGAAGTTGAATCAGAAGCAGGGAAAGGAGCATACAGACTCAAGAATATGGAGGGGGATATGCTACCGAGGTCTTGGAATGCTATACACCTTAAGCTCTATTTCAAGTGAGTTTAGAATTTAATTTCTAACTCAGGATGGTATGAATTCTACCTTTTTTAAATATGTTTGGTTTAATTTGTTCTTTGTAACCCAATACTAACTTAAGCATCGGAGGGGTGTTAGCTAAGCTAACACCCACCTTAGTTTACAATTGTTTTGCAAGATATGTTTCAGGATATAGCTCCAGGATATGTACTCAGGATAACTCGAAAGATTAGAGGATTGGCCCCCTCTCTCACGTTTAAGGGATACTGATCCCTTCACAGGTTTAAAGGTATTCACATTTCTTCCGAATTGGGTTTAAACACCCCGCCTGGAGCGCAAGTTATTCAGGGATAGTTCAAGGTGGCGGGACCAGTCCATGTAAAAGTGGCTGACAATTTCGTTACTGTTGGCTATATCCTGAATCCTAACGGTATATGAGGATTGATCACCCTCTCTCACGAAAGGGTATTTTCATACTCTCTAAGGTTTAAAGGTTTTCACCTTTCTAAGTCTTGGAGTTTATACACTCCCGCCTGTAGCGCATGAAAATTTGGGATTTTCCCCAGGATACAAGGGATTTATCCCCAGTACATCCTTGGGTTTTACCCTTGGGACTTAAAAATTGCCTGTGCAATGGAAACTGACATTCAATAGATTTCTAAAGTGTTAGAAGACGTTGTAGACAGGGGACATTCCTATTGAGGCAGTGATGTAAAGTTCAAAGACTAAAGTTCAGAACTTATGCACTAAGTATCTTGCACAGGGGACATCTTCATTGGATGAGTTGCAAAGGGACTAAAGTTTGGTAATAGGTCTATACCCTATTTCTGGTATGATCTTTCCTTTTTAAACGTCGTATAAATTTTTTGTAACATTATTTTAAGTATCCTGATGTATTCTCAAAGTCCTTTTCAGGATATCTGATTAGGATGTTTGAAACCAGTATTAGTTTGGAACTCTGATCATTTAAATATTATCAAAACTTGGTTTTGAAAAGATAGACTATTTTTCACTTTCTAAAGAAAATTTTACAAAGTTGAAGGAACGTTTGGAAGTTCTATCTAATAAGAGGCTTTTACAGTATATCGTTACTGTTGGCTATATCCTGAATCCTAACGGTATATGAGGATTGATCACCCTCTCTCACGAAAGGGTATTTTCATACTCTCTAAGGTTTAAAGGTTTTCACCTTTCTAAGTCTTGGAGTTTATACACTCCCGCCTGTAGCGCATGAAAATTTGGGATTTTCCCCAGGATACAAGGGATTTATCCCCAGTACATCCTTGGGTTTTACCCTTGGGACTTAAAAATTGCCTGTGCAATGGAAACTGACATTCAATAGATTTCTAAAGTGTTAGAAGACGTTGTACACAGGGGACATTCCTATTGAGGCAGTGATGTAAAGTTCAAAGACTAAAGTTCAGAACTTATGCACTAAGTATCTTGCACAGGGGACATCTTCATTGGATGAGTTGCAAAGGGACTAAAGTTTGGTAATAGGTCTATACCCTATTTCTGGTATGATCTTTCCTTTTTAAACGTTGTATAAATTTTTTGTAACATTATTTTAAGTATCCTGATGTATTCTCAAAGTCCTTTTCAGGATATCTGATTAGGATGTTTGAAACCAGTATTAGTTTGGAACTCTGATCATTTAAATATTATCAAAACTTGGTTTTGAAAAGATAGACTATTTTTCACTTTCTAAAGAAATTTTTACAAAGTTGAAGGAACGTTTGGAAGTTCTATCTAATAAGAGGCTTTTACAGTATATCGTTGAGCATACTGATCAGGATATTTTATAAGATAACAGTATGAAGTTTTTTGCAAAGCTAAGATTTATACTTAAGAAGATGAAATTATTCTTGAAGCAATCAATACTGGTTGATAACCGAAGGTTTCATCCTGAAACCCAGGACCCATCCACCTTCGGCTATCAAATTGTTTAAATACAGAAATAAAAATTGTTCATGAAAACATAAAGTTGTTCGAATGATTTAAAGAAAATAAGCTCTAGGGGGTAGTGCCTTCTTGGTCCATAGCGGCTTCAGCAACATCCATCTTGGGATCCGCCTCAGCATCCTTCTCAGCATCGGCTGCTTTTTCAACTACTTTGGAAGGTTCTTCGACAGTTGATTTGGAAGAGGTGCCGCCAAGGTTCTTCAGCTTGGTCTCCCAAGCAGCAACATCCCAGGAGGGGCATTCGAAACCTAAAGTTTTGGCTTCGTGAGCCATCTTCAGCCTGGCTTGAAGGAGAGAAATGACGACGGAACTTTTGAGGCTTTCCCGGTAGCTAACCATATCCCGTTCGTACTGCACATGGGCAGTTCCAGATCGGCCTGGGCTCGAAGAGTGGCTTTGTTGAGAGCAGCTTGGTGTTCTTGGGTCATAGCTTTGTATTTCTCCTCGTAATGACGAGATTTAGCGGTCGCGATCATACCTTGGTCAGAGATTGTGATTTCTGCTTCCTTTAACTTAGATTCAAGTGTTTTGTTGAGCTTGCAGGATTCTTGGTATAAATGAACTAAACGCTCAAGACCCTACAAAGGTAAGAGGACAGGGGTTAACGTTGATAAATCTTTGAAAATAATCTAAATTGCAGGATATGGTGTGAGGATACTAACCTGGTTAAGAAAAGAAGTCATAAACCCACTGGCTTCAATGAACCCGTGTTTCACATAAGGAAAGGTGTCAGAAATGACAGGGGAATCGGGTTCTTTCCTTTTGCGGGAACTTGAACTCCGGGGCTTGGTAGCCGGTGAAGGTTTAGGAATGATGATGGCTTTGGAGCTACTGGGTTTGGATGTAGCAGTGGTCTTGGGGCTAGGCTCTTTCTTAACCTGGATCTGGTCAGAATAGCTATCCAATTCATCAAGGTCAAAGACTTCGGGGATCTTAGCTGGTGCTGCATAAAGGGAAAAGTTTTACTCTTTATTTTATCATTATATTGTTTTCTCTAATTATTTTGAAAGAAATTCTTACCAGACATCTCGGATGATGAGTATTGACTTGAACTCGGGACGTGTGTGGTGAAAGTCCTGTCTATTGCAGGTAACCGGTAGACGGTATTGATTCTCTCTTCTGACTCAGCGGTAGGGGGAGCAACTTCCTTGAAGTTCACTGCATAAAGATCAAAAAACAAGAATATTAATAAAAGATAACAATCAAATCGTCTATGAGGATATTTATAATCCTACCGGTGGTTAACCACTCCACCGGAAGGTTGGCACCCTCAGCAATGGAATCTCGTTTGACAAAGAAGAATTTGCGTTGCCATCCGTCTTCGTTTTTGGTGGCTTTGAGAATCAGGGGTTTGCTGGAGGTCGATAAGAGCAAGAACCGGCTAGAGCCATGGGATCGGAGGCGGTAAGCAATAGGTAAATCCTCGATGCAGAGGTCAGAGCAATGGAGGTTTTTGATTTGGTTGAGTACAATTAGTACTCTCCAAACCATGGGCATGGTTTGAGCAAAAGAGATGCCAGTAATACGAAAAAAATTGCATCATGAATTCAGGAAAAGGATATCGAAGACCTAATGAAAAAGGATATGCTGGAAAACAGATCCATTCGGTAGAAGAAACATCCGATCGGATTGACCGATCGAATGGCCTAAAGACCGTACTGTCGGGGAAAGCGCCGGAGGCTCTTAAAGCTGCAATGTCTGCGTTGTCAAAAGCGCAGATCTCCTTTTCGGGATTTTTAAGAAGATTCTGCTGGGTGAAGGTCTCGGCGTCCATTGCAAGAAAGATGAAGTAAATTGACAGGAAGAAAATCAGAAATGGAGAATTACCTGAAGGTTCTGTTGAAGATATCTGCTTTTCAAACAAGAAAATAGAAGATATAGGGGCATCGTGGATCTCCATTGAGTAAAAAAACGCGTTGGAAGTTGCGATGTGATCTTGATCGTCGCTTCGTTTTAAATGCCTTGAGTTATGGGATAAGGTTTTTGAAATATATCCGTTGGATTGGTATACCAACTGATATATTTGGGGACAATTGTTAGGGGTCATTTTCTTAACATACGTATCCTGACCAATATCCTGCCTTTGTTTGTTTATTTGTGATCAGGATGCTGGAAGAGGATATTGCTAACATCTTGGGCGATATCCTGAGGCTTATTGAATTAACCATGTGCAGGTTAAAGGTTGAGACTTGCTAACGGTCAAGAGGACTTCTTCTCCTCAAGACTCGGACGAATTTGTTGAGGGAGAGACGTTGAGCCCGAAAGACCAGGTCTACAACGTTCGAAGAAGGAATATTCGGTGGATCCCGCAAGTTTAGGGTAGTTTGTTATTTTATCTTTACTATAAATAGATGGGGGCGGATCAGCTTAGAACACACAATGTTTCACTAACACTCTCATACACTTTCACTCTCTAGCTCATTGCAAACACCACACTTGTATTCAAGTTTCGTTGTAACACTTAGTCGATCCGTACCACATCCTGCACTGTATCCTGATTTTTGAAGCAATAGAAGAACAAGGCAGCTGCGATTGTCAGATCCCGAGGTTTTATGCCGGCGATCTAGATTGATCAAGGGCTTTCCTCGTACATCTCGTGTCGTTTACTTTACTTTTGCTCATTGTTTGATCATAGATACAGCTCGATATCCTGAGCCGTATCCTGAGTACTGTTTTTCCAAATAACTTAACAAGCATATTTTCAACACACTTTCTATCACACTACCTCACTTTACTAATTTGATCACTAAGTTACTTCGGTAATTTTTGACCAAAACATCACCCAGGTTTGATCCAACCTCCCCTTGAATATTCTGATTTGCAAACGGATTAATGAAATCCTCCCCCTGAATGGGTTCAGAGTCACTATCGCTTGAATCAGGATCAACAGCACCTTGGGAAGTTTCCGGAGCATCTGTCATATCAACATTCGATCTAGGCATGAACTCGCCTTCATCGTCTTCACCAATCACTGTTTGAATCAACTGAGAATCATCTGCATTTGGAAATTTAGGAATATTAAATGATTTAAAAAAACTATCATAATCATATAATATAGCTGGACCACTCGTTGATTGTTGCGGTTTGTATGTAGTAATCTCAACATTGTAAACAACCTCAATTTTACCAGTTTTTAGATTAAAAACCCTTTTATTCGGTGTGCCAGGCACGTAACCTAAAAAGTAGCCATCGTCAGCCACCTCACCGAATTTTTGTTTATCTTTATTTCGCACAATGGTGCAGGGTAATCCAAATGGTTCAAAGCCTTCCAAGTTTGGTTTCTTGTTAAACATCAATTCATGAAAAGTTTTATTAAAACGTTTAACAGTCAAAACTTTGTTCAGGACGTAGCAAGCTGTATTCACAGCTTCTCCCCAGAAAAGAACTGGTAGCTTTGAATCTGAAAGCATCGTCCTAGCGGCTTCAATCAACGTCCTGTTTTTTCTCTCAGCGACTCCATTTTGTTGAGATGTATAAGGAGCAGAATATTGATGTTCAATTCCCTTTCGAAGACAATAGAGATCCAGAATTCGATTCTTGAACTCTGTGCCATTATCGCTCCTTATCCTCTTGATCCTAGCATCATGGACGTTTTCCAATTTCGTAAAAAGATCTATCAGCATCTCCGCCGTCTCATCTTTTGTACATAAAAAGAAAACCCATGAATATCGTGAGTAATCATCAGTAACAACAAGACAATAGTATTTTCCACCTATGCTCCTCACGTTCACTGGACCGAATAAATCCATGTGAAGTAATTCATAAGGGGCATCTATGGAATTTACTGTTTTAGACTTATGAGGTTTCTTGTGTTGTTTTCCCTTTTGACATGGAAGACATTTATCTTCCACTTGAAACCTCTGCATTTGAACCCCTTTCACTAGATCATTTTTAACGAGGTAATTCATTTTTCGATAGAGAATATGGGCCATGCGTCTGTGCCACAACATCGATTCAGCTTCAGATGCTTTTGATAGTAAACACGCCACCACAGCAGTTGGATCCTTAGCACCCATGTCCATGACATAAGTGTCATTTCTTCTTGGCGCTCTCATCACTATCCAATCGTCCGGAATCACCAAACCTGGTTTCAACACTAATGCTTCATTCTTGGTAAAATGGACCGAGTGACCCTTGTCACAAACTTGTGACATGCTCATCAAATTGTGTTTAAGCTGCTCAACATAGTTCACTTTGTCCAGTGTGATCTTCCCATTGGTCACTTTTCCTCGTCCTATAATTCTACCACCTTTAGCACCCGCAAAGTTCACCTTTCCACCATCATAATCTTCAAACTCAGTTAACAATCTCGCATCCCCCGTCATGTGCCTGGAGCAGCCACTATCAACATACCATAAGTTGATAATCCTCCTTAGCAGCTCCTGCACACACCAACCAAGAAATTAGTTAGATTGGGGGACCCGAGCCTTAATGGTCTTGGGTCATCCAAATTCACCAACTACTGGAACATCCATCCAATATCCATTACTCCTAACTGGAGTCTTGGATCTCAGACCTGTTGATGGAATTTGATTTTGATTTCCACTAGGTCTTTGGTCCTAAGGGTTCCTAAATGTGTTTGGACTATTTAACCTTTGAAAATTCTGATTTTGGTACGTTGAATTTTGATTCCAAGAAGCATGATTGTTGTAATTTCTAAAGCCATTGTTATAAAAAGTTCAACCACCATTATTTTGGTATCGATTTTGATATTGACCTTGACTTCTGAAATTATTAGAATTATAATTGTTCATTCTTGGTGAACTGCTTCTAGGTCTCTCATATCTGCCTAGTGGAGATTTTGGCTGAAATCTTGGTTGATTTCTTTGAAAACAAGGAACTTGTGGAGTTCCTTTTTCAGCCTTATCTTCACCAACAGCAACATTCTCTGGTTTCTTAGGCGCTGACTTCTTTGGAGAGTTAGCAACTTTCTCCTCATTATCGCCTTTCTTCTCAGGTGATTTCCCTATTTGTTTCTCACTAATTTGTGCTTCACTCTTTTTGTTAGGACAACAGGTAACTACATGTCCCTTGGTGTGACATTTGAAGCAGGATCTCTTTTTCGAAGAGTTCTTATCTGAAGCCTTTGAACTAGATTCAGGTTTTGATGATGATGCCTTAGAAGGATTTGGTTCAGTTTGCTTAGTTTCAGAATTTTCTTTGTTCTTGTTTTTAGCAAACTCTACATTAGATTCATTTTCAATAACAGTTGTTTCGTTTTTCATGTCACTTCCTTGAACAAAATTAACACTTTTAACAAAAGTTGGATTTTATTCTTAGGATGTGATGTTTTCTTTTTCAAAACAGGTTTGCTGTTATTATCCTTCTTAGCATCATCACTCTCAGACACATTTCCTTGACTTGATGTGGAACTACTTGGTGATGTTGACACAAAGTCCATGAGCTCATCTTCATCAGGCAAGAAAGAATAGTCATGACTAACAGGAGGTGGAACTTCATTGAAACCATGAAATCCCACACTGGTTTTGTCATTACTTTTCTTTAAGCCACCCATCATATGTCTCATAACAAAAGTAGAGTCCCTGAATTGACCTAATTTTTCTTTTCAAGTTCAACAATTTTGAGTTGTGCATCTGACAACTCTTTGCATTTTTCAGAAATCTCTTTTATTTTTTCAACCATCATGTCATGAGCTAAGTCTATGACTTGAAGTTTTTTGTTTAGTTTGCATGTTAAAGCTTCAATTTCACTTTCGTAACCTTTTATCTTCTTCAAGTATGAAGATTTGTTTCTTTTAGCAAAAAAGTTTGTTTCTTTAATGTTATACATCTCACTTACCAAACTTTGATTTTGTGTGGACAGCCTGTCAACCTCACCCTGTAGTTCACAACATTTTAAAAATACAGAATTAGATTGTACCTCTCCTGTTTGTTTGTCAAGATTGGCCATTAGAGCTGCAAGTTGAGCTTCCATTCTTTTGTATTTAGCTTCCTTTTCTTCAGCTTCCTTTTCATGGTCAGACTTTTGCTTTTCTTCTTCAGCATCTGTTGTCTGATCAGCCTTTTTTACCTCAGCTTCACTTTTCTTCTCAACTTCAGCATCATCTACTGTAGCTTCACCATCATCAATTGGAGTTATCTCTGCCAAGAATGCCTGAGTGACATTGTCATTATTTTCCAAGTGAACACTCTAGTCATATGAACCTTCTCTAGCTGTAGAGATCAGCGCTCTCGAGTTAGAGTTGTTTGATGCATTCCTATTGTTTGAACTCTGACTTGAAGTCTCCTGCTTTTGTTTTTGACACTCCCTAATGAAATGCCCATAACTTTGACAGTTGAAGCATCTCACTTTGGTCTTATCGAAACCAACAGTCTTTCCTATAAACTTCCTTCCTGTTCGGTTCATAAATCTCTTCACTCGCCTAGTAATCATGGTCATTTGCCATTGCAAATCCATATCTTCAAGATCATCAGGGTCAATCTGATCGTAGTCTTCATCTAAAGTGGCAGGATCATATATCTTCCCCTGAATGTAGTTTTCATATGAAGCAACAAATGAAGCAAGTAGAGCAAGGTGCTCTTCTGCAGACTTAACACTCATAGGCATCGACTTAACACTACTACTCTGCTTGGAAGCTGATGTTCTCTTGGCTCCTGTTGATCCTCCTGAAGCAGCTACAAAACACACATCACCATCCTCATTCACTGTGACCTGCTCATTCTCACATGATAGAAACGCAGTAGCAGAGTCGCTAGAAGCGTTGTGAGATGAAGAATATGTAAGCCCATTGTAAATTGCTAGATCTTGAACCTGATCATATCCAGTGTCTTTCTTCTTCATACTGAGCTCATAAGCTCTCAGCTTTCCTACCACTTCTTCAAGCTCTTTTGTCTCATAATCTGCTTCTCCCTTGATCATGAGACTGTAGATATCCCATTTAGTAGGTAAGGCATCGAGCAGCTTGTCATTCTTTTCGACGTCAGTATAGCACTCTATCTCATAATTTTCCATTTCCGACATGAGATGGTAGTAGCGAGTGATGATGTCCTCAAGTGACTCATGTTTCATGTATTTGAAAACAGCAAACTGCTTCTTCAGTAGATCAACTTTGTTTTTATTGACATCTGCATTTCCCGCATATCTTTTCTCTAATGCATCCCACATATCCTTTGAATTTGTGTACTTCTTGAAGGTATGCTTGATACTATCAGGTAAGGACATCTTTATTGCAGCCAAGGCTCTCTTTTCAGCCTCATACATCTTTTTATCAGCATCTTCCATGTTTACATAGGCAGTTCTACGTGGTCTGCCCTCAAAGTCGTGTGTTGGGTTTGTGTACCCATCTTCGATACATATCCACATGCGAGTGTCCTGATATTCAATGAAGGATTGAAAACGATCCTTCCATGTCAAATAATTTTCCACCTTCATCATCTTAGGCAGTTTGTTGGTAGTGCCAACCTCATGCTCCATTCTTAAAAGCTCATTCAAACTTGACATGTTCGACATTTTAACGTAACAGACTGATAAAACCATACAAAATTTCTCTGAAAACAGTAGTTACCAAATTACACCGTTAGAATCGTCTCGAAAAGACGAATCCAATGATATATAATGTTGAAAACCGAATTCGGGATTTTCCAGAGTTTTTTTTTTCCTAGGAATGCAAGGAATTCAACGGTGCAGACGGTTTTGTCAGATGAGTTACGGTTCACTTTCTATTTCCGAAAACGTGAATTTTTTCTTACGCTTGCCAGAAAATATTCCACCACTTTAAATATGCTGTTAATTTCGCTGGGTTAAGTCAATTAATTTCGTTGGTCACTTAATTGTCCAAATTCGCTGGTCTAGTTCGCTTAAAGGTCAATTTCGCTTCCAAAATCGCTGGTCAATTTCGCTATTACGACGACTGGTAAAGTCGCCGAAACCGTGATAATTTCGCTGTGGACAATCACACGGTTACCAAAGTCGCCTTTGGATTTAACTTCACCGAACACCGAGATATTTAGCCCCAAATTTCGCTGATCAGTTAATTATGCTGGTCCTGTCTGCGAATTTGTTAAAATCGCCTATAGCCAAATTCGCTGGTCCAGTAACTTTGGAAACTTAATCTTTTTCGAATTTTGATGATTTTCTGGATTCTTCAAACAGTTCCTGCAAAATCAAACAAGCAAATCAACAAACTTTTGACAAATTTCTGATAAACTTAATGAAGAACACGAAGACAGTCTTCGAATCTTCAAGTTTTTCAGCCAAAAATTCATCCAGAATCAACCAAATCTTTCCTGAAATCCTGCAAAACAGCAACCAAACAAAACAGAAGATCAAAACAGCCAAAAATTTCGAAAATTTTATCAAACCAGCCAACAATTTCGAAACCCTAATTGTCAGATTTAAAAAAAAAATTCGAAAAACTCCCTGTTTCTGCAGCCAACAATTCTGAACCGAGCCTTCAAGAGCCTATCGCTCTGATACCAATTGTAGGTCCCCTTGATGTATGGATCTTTCACAGAATTGTCAATCTAATCAAGAGTGCGGAATCCTCTTGATCAGAATATAGCAGAAAACGTGTAGGAACATCAATTCACAATCAACCGGGTTTCTATTGATTATCAAACTCGCGTATTACAATCAATCAAAACCCTAATTCGTCTAAGCTATGGCTCTCACGAAAATCCTCTCTCACAAACTCTGTTTTTGGCTGATTAACCTAAACCCTAAAGCCTAACCTTGTTTATATAACACAAGGTTTGCAACTTGGGCTAGGTTAAACCTCATGGACTGCGAATTGGAGTAAGCCCAATTTGCCCCCATACACCCAATATGTGTGGGTTTGGTTAGCCCAAACATTACAACTCACTAATACAAAGCTAAACCCGCTAACCGTTTATCGTTTAACTAATTACAAGATATCCAAAGACCAAATCTAAGCTGTTGTCACAAATATGCACCAATGATGTGTGTAAAATGCAACATATAAATTACATCAAATTAGGCATAAAACTAACCCTTTTTTAGTACTAATATTGGAAAAAGAGTGTTTTTGTCTTCCTTTTGTATTTTCAGGATTAAATGAGCTCAAAAACGCAAAAGAAGTAAAAAGACAGCTAAATCCAACATAAATACAAGAAAAGGAACATTAGTGGACTGCCCGAACCCTCAACGGCACCTTCCAAAGCAAAATGGAGAAAACAGAAGACTGAACACGCCCCGTGCTCAGCCAGCACGGGGCCGTGCCCAAGAAGCAGCAGAAAAGACAAACCTATAGAAGCTTCTATTGCCCATCACGGGGCCGTGCTCAGCGGACACGGGGGCGTGTCGAAAGTACAGCAGGCGCATTTATTGTAATTGCGAATTACAATTAATGAGGAGAGAGAGTGTCAGACGGACACGGGGCCGTGCCCAGCGGACACGGGGCCGTGTCCAGCTCTCTGTTCAGCCTATAAATAGGAGTGCTTGGATTCATTTCACCTCATCCCTTGGCACACCACCTCTCTCACACTTCATCCACCACCCACCACCATCACAACACCATCATCCACCACCATCATCCATTGTCCATCATAGAGTGTGTGAGTCGTCTCGGGATCCAAGATTGATCGTAAGAGTTCTTGACAATCAAGGCCATGTTTGCCTAAGTCTCTTACATCACTTGGTGAAGACAAAGTGTCTAGTATAATACTTTTTATTTCTAATCTTTTGCACTTTTTATTTGGTTTTGTATTAATGACTTTAATAACTAGTTACTTATGTTGAAGGTGATCTTTCCTTATCGTTTGTCCGTGGTGTCTTGGCATTATTTTACTGTCTATATAAAATAAAGGATTTTCACCATTCATATCTCCACGGTCTATATGGAGATATGTTGGCTACCTGGTAGGGGGTTAAGGGAACGGTTTGGTAAAGGTCTTGCCATTGTTCAGCGTTTAGAGGTCCTGCAATGGACCTGGGTCAAATTTAGTAGGACCTCCTTCAATACTTCACGGTATTGGATGGCGGGGGTCCAAACTCTTTGATCCCCTCATAAGTTAACTACTATTAATACTATAACCCGGCTATTTAGGACTGTATCCCTGCTGACTCAGACTACTTAGCCGAGGGTAACGTCACCGCCAAAAGCGGGGCCTACCACAATACTGCATTAATAACTTAATTCATTATCTTCCAATAATCCACCCTTTTAGGATTGTATCCCTGCTGACTCAAACTACTGGGGTGAGGGTAACGTCACCTTCAAAAGAGGGGCCTACTACAATAACTAAGATAATCTCTTAATTATGTGCAAAAGTGCGGAAATAATCAAAGGTTATACTAGATACGAGTCGGAACCAAGTGATTCATCTTGTCTATCTGTTTTTTATTTTTATTTTTATTTTCAGCATTTTAGTTAGTTCTATTTTTCTTAGTTTAAAACATTTTTCTAAACTTTTATTTTGGTTAGACGTTGAGGATAAACCGGTACTAAAAGCTCTTGTGTCCTTGGACGACCTCGGTATCTTACCAACGCTATACTACGCTCAACGATGGGTGCACTTGCCCATATGTGTGTTTAGTGTTAGTGAAATATCGTGTTTTATAAATTTAAAACTTGGCTAAAATAAGTGTTAAAAAGGGCTTAAAATATACACCTAATATAAGTAACACTTCGCATGCATCAAGTTTTTGGCGCCGCTGCCGGGGACACAAGGATTTTGAGAAAGTTTAAAATCGACGGCCTAATCAGTTGTTCAAAACCTTTTCAAAACGCGCGCACATTTTTCTGCATTTTAGTTTAGTTTGCATTTACATTAGCCTGAACACGGGGCCGTGCTCATTGAACACGCCCCCGTGCTGCATATTTTTAGTTAGATACCCAGATACAGAGTCTGAACACGGGGCCGTGCTCACTGAACACGCCCCCGTGCTCAACGTGACCAGTAACTTTAATAAAACGCCCAGATACAGATCCTGTACACGGGGCCGTGTTCACCAGACACGGGGTCGTGTCCAGCCTTCTGTTTCAATCTTTGTTTCATTTTCTGGTCCCGAGACTCAGTTGTGGTCTGCTGAGTGATTCTTATGGATCAATACTCAGGAGGTTACAACTACACCTATGATGAGGATGATTATAGGGGTAATTATTGCACAAATTGTCGTAATACACGTTCGATTCAAAATAATCACTCGTATCAACCATCCAATTCATACACTTACTATGAGGAGCCCAGGTACGAGCCATCAACTTCATACACATCCTATGAAGACCAAAGGTATGAACCTCCTCCCTCATACTCATATTTTGATGAACCAAGGTATGAGCCTTCTTACTCATACTTTGAGGAACCAAGATATGAGCCACCACCTTCATATGCTTATTATGAGGAACCTTGGCGTGAACAACCCACCTCATATGAATATTATGAAGAACAAAATTACGAACCTTATCCATCATATGCTTACAATGAAGAACAATGGTGTGAACCATCAACTTCATATGGGTATTATGAGGAACAAAGGGTCGAACAACCGGATTCAAGCTTAGAAATTAATGATTCTTTTTCTATAACCGAAGTGACTGATAGGATATTAGAACACATTAGAGTTATCGATCGATGTATAAAAGAAGCTCGCGCAAGGGAAGAGGAGTCCCGCACAAGAGAAGAATTAAAAAAAGAAGAGATAACTAAAAATGAAAAAATGGAAGAACAAATAAGTGAAAAACCGACACATGAGCTAAGCAATGAAAAAGGTGAGTCCAATAACATCCAAGAAGAGTCTAATTTTGAAGAAATTAATCTCTTGACACCTTCTTTCGAAAATCATTGTTTAGTACCCACTCATGCTAAGTTTTTAAAAGAGTTAAACACTAACACTAAAATTGACGAAACGGTAAGTGTTAAGTTAACTAATGATCAAACTTCGCTAATAAAAGAAGACCCATTTGAAATTAACATTACACCGGTTCCATGTTTCTTTCAAAATTCGTTTATTAGTAATGTCACAATCGATAAAGATCTTTGTGTTAACATAATGCCTAACTATATTTTCGAAAAATTAAGTATTAGTGATTTTTCTCCACTTCAAATACCCATTTTTCTATCCAATCGGAGAGTAATAAAATCAATCGGTATAGTTGAAGATGTCTTGGTTCAAACAAATCAAATGGTAATCCCAACCGACTTTGTCATCCTCGATGACGCTCCTCTAGTGTTGGGACGACCATTTGTAAAAACTCACGAAGCTTTGAAAAAACGGAAGTTCAACAATTTACCTCTTCAATTAGGGGCATTCAAAAGAAGTGTCGATCTCGAACGATCAATGAAATATCCTTTCGGCAATAATGACCCCCTAATTGAAGATGAAGATGAACCACCCGATACAAGTGAAGAAATTGACCACTTTGTTGAAGAAGAGGTCGCCATAGAACAAACTTTTAAAGTTCTTGATCGAAACGAGCAACCAAATAAGGAGTCTCCTAAAGACCCACCACTTGAGCTCAAAGAACTTCCAAAAGGTTTGGAATATGCTTTTCTAGACAAAGATGGTTACTTTCAAATCCCGATAGCACCCGAAGACCAAGAAAAGACAACTTTCACATGTCCATATGGAACTTTTGCTTATCGACGCATGCCGTTCGGTCTATGTAATGCCCCCGCAACATTCCAACGTTGCATGGTAGCCATTTTCCATGATATGATAGAAAAGACAATGGAAGTCTTCATGGACGACTTTTCTATCTTTGGGGATTCATACGACCAATGCCTCGATAACCTTGAACGAATGCTATCCCGATGTGAGGAAACTAACCTCGCCCTTAATTGGGAAAAATGCCATTTCATGGTAACGGAGGGAATAGTACTCGGTCACAAAATCTCAAGCGAAGGAATGGAGGTGGATCGAGCCAAAATAGATACCATTTCTAGATTACCTCCTCCATCCTCCGTGAGAGCTATTAGAAGTTTCCTAGGGCATGCCGGATTTTACAGGCGGTTTATCAAAGACTTTTCAAAGATCTCAAGGCCTCTAACGAAATTACTTGAAAAAGATGCTCCTTTCATCTTTGACAAGGATTGCAATCAAGCATTTCTAACCCTAAAGGAAATGCTAGTCAATGCACCTATTATGATAGCACCTGATTGGAAATTTCCTTTCGAAATCATGTGTGATGCTAGTGACTTTGCAGTTGGAGCTGTCTTGGGACAAAGAAAAGAAAAGCATTTCCACCCAATCTATTATGCTAGTAAAACACTTAACGATGCACAAGAAAATTACACAACAACTGAAAAAGAGTTACTAGCTGTGGTATTTGCTTTTGATAATTTTCGTTCTTATCTTGTTCTTTCTAAAACTATAGTCTATACAGACCATGCAGCCATTCGATATCTCTTTAAGAAGCAAGACGCAAAACCACGTTTGATTAGGTGGATTCTACTCCTCCAAGAATTTGACATTGAAATCAAAGACAAAAGAGGAGCAGAAAATACCGCAGCAGATCATCTTTCACGCTTAGAAGACCCAGCTTTGGAGGCAACCAGGGACGAGCAAATCAACGAAAAATTTCCAACTGAGTCCCTGGAAATGGTGGAATATAAGGAAGAACCATGGTACGCCGACTTTGCTAACTACCTAGCTAGCAGTATAGTCGCGAAAGGATGGCCACATCATCAAAGAAAAAAAATTCTTTGCCAATGTGAAACACTACTTTTGGGAAGATCCATATCTTTTCAAAATGTGTGCCGACCAACTCGTCAGACGATGCGTACATGGTAGTGAAGCACGAAGAATTCTCCGCCATTGTCACGAAGGTCCTTACGGAGGACATCATGGTGCTGCCAGTACCGCACGAAAGGTATTTGATTCAGGATTTTATTGGCCAACCATTTACAAAGATGCTCAAAATCTTGTAAAGACATGTGATGCTTGCCAAAGAACAGGTAATATTTCTTCCAAAAACGAAATGCCACAAAATGACATTCTTGTTTGTGAAATTTTTGATGTATGGGGACTCGACTTTATGGGACCTTTCCCACCATCGAAAGGAAACAAATACATACTTGTGGCAGTAGATTACTTGTCTAAATGGGCCGAGGCCGAGGCACTTCCAATAAATGATGGAAGAGTAGTGTCTAGGTGGTCAGGACCTTTTTCAGTCACCCACATTTTTCCACACGGTGCAGTAGAAATAAAACCTCGAAATGGGCCACCATTTAAAGTCAATGGCCAACGGCTGAAACTCTATCAAGGATTTATTGAGGATGAGGAAGAAGATATCTCGCTTCAAACTGTGGAAGAATAAAACATCATGCCTGGAAGGTTACGAACGATTGAGACGACAAAAATAAAGCGGTAAGTTTTCTAAATCATAGCTTATGGGAAAAAGGGGCACTCACACGCACACAAAAAAAAAAAAAAGTTCGGCACGAGGCCGTGTCCGCTGGACACGGGGCCGTGTTCGCGCTGCAGACGGGATAAAACCCCCTTTTCAAAACAGTTTCTTCATTCCACACGCCCCGTTTCCCCACAAAAGCTCTGGTTCCAGGCGATTTTTCGCGAAATTCCAACGTCTCTTACCGATCTAACAACGTCAAGGTATGATTCTATCACTCTTAGTAGTTAGATTAGTTACTTGCATGTAGTTAATACACCACAAATTTGGGGAAAAATCTAGGGTTCTTGATGTTCATCCGGATCGAACCTAAAATTTTTGCCTAAATCTGCTTGCATTTAGTTAGACTAGTGTTAGGGGAAGTAAATAGACTTAGATTGTTCATAGATTCACCCGATTTCTTGCAAAAACCCCAAAACCCTTGTTCTTGAACCGAAAAAGACAAAATTGATAAGGTAAACGGGATATTTTGGGGAAAAACGGTGTTTAGGGTTTCATTTTCGGGGGAAACCGCACCTATTGGACCAAAAATTTTCAAGTTTTCGAAACCGGGTCGAAAATTGAAATTTTTGAGTAACAGACCTCTGGACACGGGGCCGTGTCCAGCCAGCTGTTTGCAGTTTTGTCCGAAAACACTTCTGTTTCGTACTAATTTTTGGTGTATTCTTTCAGATGGCAAAGTTCACAAGGTTCAATGCAAGTGAGCTTGATGCAAGGGCAAGGTATGAGGTTCTTCAAACAAGACCCGAAGAGTACCCCATGAGAGCTTGCACGGAGCTGTTAACCTTGGTAAACCAGCTGCACCGATTCAACAACATCGTTACGGGACCACTAGCTGTTGCATTAAACACTAGGCTTCAATCAGTACATCAATGTACCATGGAGTTCTACAGTACCTTCAACTTCGATTCAAGGTGTGACCCGTTTGACAATACTGGGGTTGTATTTCGGTGTGGAGGAACAATGTACTCGATCTCCATGGCACAGTTTGGAGCCATAATAGGTCTATATCAAGAAGAGGAATCGGGAAACGAAGAAAATACCGGGGGATTACGAGACTTGGAGGTGAATGAAAGACAAGCCGCATGGGCTCAAATCGGTGAAGGAATCTACGACCCTCGTAGCACCAAGAGTACAAAACTGAGGGATCCGCTCTATCGCTACATCCACAGGATCCTTACGTACTCTCTGAACCAACGACATGACAGTAGTGGTGTTGTAGGGTTGAAAGATTTGGTTGTCCTCCACTGTATCCACAACCAAAAGCCTCTTGATGTTCCATATCTCCTGTTGAAAAACATGCATCTCAACCGCCTTGCCCGAGCTCCAACGCCTATCTTCTACGGAGGATGGGTGTACCGTCTTTTTAAGCATTACACGCGAATTCCAAGAGCCTTTGAAAGAAGCCCATGGTCGGGACGAGTTGACTACCACATTTGCCGAGCCATGAACTTACTCTATGAGGCGGAAGACGGAACAGTGAGTTTCCAAAGAACGCAAGGCTATGCATGGAACCCACAGGAGGCCCTAGTTCTTCACGCACCACCTCCCCACCACCAGTATCCACCCCATGGTGATCCGGGTCAATCCTCCTCACAAGGAGGCGGTTTTCCTAATTTTCAAAGCTTACATGATCTTATGCAGGAAAACCTAATGTGTACCAGGAACGCCTACAACCTCGCCAACAACACATACCAACGGGTCGGAGCTATTGAACGCAACATCAACGATATACGAGACGATATCGGCAGCATCCAGGAGTACATGGCGGGGCATGGGGATAGAGGTGATGATAGCGATGAAGATATGGATTAGAGGGTTTGGAGGAGCAGGAGCGGGTTGATGGCGAGCCCACAGGTTTAAATCCCTTTATCTATCGAACGATTGGTGGCCTGCGTGCCAGAAGTTGAACAATTTACTTTCCTTAAACACTTTTATTTTCCGTTTTATTTTTCTTTTACTCTATGCTTGGAACAATTAACTGTGGTAATGTAGGGTGTTTGTATTGCTTGGTGTGGTATTAAGTGTTGAAACAGGTACAAACCAAGGCTTGGGGTGTTAAGCCTCAGCACTTATAGGGCCAGGATGGAAAAACCGGAGGAAGAAACCTGTCTTTCAGGCTTTCAGACTGTCCACACGGGGACGTGTCCAGCCAACACGCCCCCGTGCTCACCTCCCAGACCTGCTGTTTGGCTTCTGTTTGACAGAATTTTGTCAGACACGTGGCCGTGTTCAGTGAACACGGGGCCGTGTCCACCTTCTGTAAGTTCTTGTTACTGGCACCTGAACACGGGGTCGTGCCTACTCAACACGGGGCCGTGTTCAGTGCCCAGTAACACAAATTTCTTTGCTTTTTAAACACTATGTCACACATCTAATCAACCTAAAAATTTATTTTTGGGACACATTGAGGACAATGTGTAATTTAAGTGTGGGGGGGATGCTAAAACCTTGAATTTTGCAAGTCCTAAATACAAGCCTTACACAAAACTCTATTGGAACCGCTAATTACCCCAAATTTTTTTCAAAAATTTCATTTTTTTTACTTGTCTAGGTTTAACTCGGGAAATTCAAGTTCTCAAAAAGGTTATATTTTTACAAATTTACAACCGATAGCGTAGTGATAAAAAGAACCAACGTAAGAAAATTATGAAAAGGCATGACAAACTTATTTAAAATTTGATTATATATACTTGATCACATAAAAACCCATTCCCACAAAAGTGAGTTTTGAGCCTTTATTGAGCACACAATTACACATCATTTGACTAAATGCTCATTTTTCGTTTCTTGTGTGAATAGCCGCTTGGTTCTTACGACTCTAGAACTTGCCATGACAATACATTCCCGGTCCTTATCAACTTAAACCCGAGTAAGTAAATGATGGAGGCATTAGGACTAACTTTTTTCATTTCTACACCATTATTTTTCTTTTTCTTTTACCACCTACCCAAAAAAAATCCCCCTAGTTAGCCCCTTTGAGCCTAAACCTTTTCGTTTCATCACCCAAACAAAAACCCTTTCATCCACCAAAACCTTTTTCATTTTTAACCCTTTATTTTAGTAACAAGTTCGGTTCTTCGTGAAAAAAAAAATATATTTTGATAATGATGAAGCAAAAAGAAAATAAAAAAACAAAGTAATCAAAAAAATAACTTTGTTTGAATAAAAGCTTCATCAAAATAAAAAGTTGCAAAAATACGAAAACCGACACTTGTTACGCTTTTAGCCCTTTTTTTTTTACTAACCACTAACCCAACCACCTACCTTTAACCCTAGCCAACCCTTAACCCACAAAGTCCTCTTGATATCTACAAAGGTTTAAAAGTTAAAAAGGAGGAGGATTGATTTCTTGGCAAGCCTATGGTAGGAATAAGTTCCATGCCGCTCTCGAGTGATTCACTAAAAATACACCTTCGGCCGAGTGTGAGTGATTTCCCCGCGAGGTATGTGAACTTGTATATAAATAGAATTTTAAAAAAAGGCATGTTATGCCCAAATAAGTAATTTCTTTTATGAACAGTTCTAAATAAATCATTACGAATAGGAGTGTAAATAAATAAAAATAAAACCCAAAAAGATCTTGGAAATCCCGACACTCTACGACAAGCCCAAAACCTTCTCTTCTACCTATTTCATTTGGGAGTGTAAGCCACATATTAAAGAGTTTTGCTTGAGGACAAGCAAAAGTTCAAGTGTGGGGGTATTTGATGTGTGTAAAATGCAACATATAAATTACATCAAATTAGGCATAAAACTAACCCTTTTTAGTACTAATATTGGAAAAAGAGTGTTTTTGTCTTCCTTTTGTATTTTCAGGATTAAATGAGCTCAAAAACGCAAAAGAAGTAAAAAGACAGCTAAATCCAACATAAATACAAGAAAAGGAACATTAGTGGACTGCCCGAACCCTCAACGGCACCTTCCAAAGCAAAATGGAGAAAACAGAAGACTGAACACGCCCCGTGCTCAGCCAGCACGGGGCCGTGCCCAAGAAGCAGCAGAAAAGACAAACCTATAGAAGCTTCTATTTCCCATCACGGGGCCGTGCTCAGCGGACACGGGGGCGTGTCGAAAGTACAGCAGGCGCATTTATTGTAATTGCGAATTACAATTAATGAGGAGAGAGAGTGTCAGACGGACACGGGGCCGTGCCCAGCGGACACGGGGCCGTGTCCAGCTCTCTGTTCAGCCTATAAATAGGAGTGCTTGGATTCATTTCACCTCATCCCTTGGCACACCACCTCTCTCACACTTCATCCACCACCCACCACCATCACAACACCATCATCCACCACCATCATCCATTGTCCATCATAGAGTGTGTGAGTCGTCTCGGGATCCAAGATTGATCGTAAGAGTTCTTGACAATCAAGGCCATGTTTGCCTAAGTCTCTTACATCACTTGGTGAAGACAAAGTGTCTAGTATAATACTTTTTATTTCTAATCTTTTGCACTTTTTATTTGGTTTTGTATTAATGACTTTAATAACTAGTTACTTATGTTGAAGGTGATCTTTCCTTATCGTTTGTCCGTGGTGTCTTGGCATTATTTTACTGTCTATATAAAATAAAGGATTTTCACCATTCATATCTCCACGGTCTATATGGAGATATGTTGGCTACCTGGTAGGGGGTTAAGGGAACGGTTTGGTAAAGGTCTTGCCATTGTTCAGCGTTTAGAGGTCCTGCAATGGACCTGGGTCAAATTTAGTAGGACCTCCTTCAATACTTCACGGTATTGGATGGCGGGGGTCCAAACTCTTTGATCCCCTCATAAGTTAACTACTATTAATACTATAACCCGGCTATTTAGGACTGTATCCCTGCTGACTCAGACTACTTAGCCGAGGGTAACGTCACCGCCAAAAGCGGGGCCTACCACAATACTGCATTAATAACTTAATTCATTATCTTCCAATAATCCACCCTTTTAGGATTGTATCCCTGCTGACTCAAACTACTGGGGTGAGGGTAACGTCACCTTCAAAAGAGGGGCCTACTACAATAACTAAGATAATCTCTTAATTATGTGCAAAAGTGCGGAAATAATCAAAGGTTATACTAGATACGAGTCGGAACCAAGTGATTCATCTTGTCTATCTGTTTTTTATTTTTATTTTTATTTTCAGCATTTTAGTTAGTTCTATTTTTCTTAGTTTAAAACATTTTTCTAAACTTTTATTTTGGTTAGACGTTGAGGATAAACCGGTACTAAAAGCTCTTGTGTCCTTGGACGACCTCGGTATCTTACCAACGCTATACTACGCTCAACGATGGGTGCACTTGCCCATATGTGTGTTTAGTGTTAGTGAAATATCGTGTTTTATAAATTTAAAACTTGGCTAAAATAAGTGTTAAAAAGGGCTTAAAATATACACCTAATATAAGTAACACTTCGCACGCATCAACCAACAGTGCTGCAATCCTTGAGAAATTCTCAATAAAGCGCCTGTAGTATCCTGCCAGGCCTAAGAAGCTGCGAATCTCTGTGGGCGTCTTCGGCTCTTGCCAATTCATGATAGCATCAATCTTAGTGGGATCCACTTGGATACCACGCTCACTAACCATATGTCCAAGGAATTGGACTTCACGAAGCCAAAATTCACACTTTGAAAACTTGGCGTAAAGCTTTTCTTGTTGAAGAAGTTTAAGAATACATCGAAGATGCTTCTCATGATCAGCTTGATTCTTTGAATAAATGAGGATGTCATCAATGAAGACGATGACAAACTTGTCCAAGTAGGGTTTGCAAACGCGATTCATGAGGTCCATGAACGCTGTTGGTGCATTAGTGAGCCCGAAAGGCATCACTAAGAACTCGTAGTGACCATATCTAGTTCTGAATGCAGTCTTATGCACATCTTCATCTCTAACCTTCAGCTGATGGTAACCTGACCTCAAGTCAACCTTGGAGAAGTAACTTGCTCCTTGGAGCTGATCGAACAGATCGTCGATACTGGGCAATGTATATCTGTTTTTAATTGTAACCTTGTTCAGCTCTCGATAATCAATTCACAACCACATTGATCCATCTTTCTTCTTCACAAACAGAATATGTGCTCCCCAAGGAGATGAGCTAGGTCTTATAAATCCCTTTGCCAATAAATCATCCAGTTGGGTTCTTAACTCTTTCATCTCAGTTGGGGCTAACCGGTAAGGTGCTCTTGCAACAGGTGCTGCTCCAGGTATAATATCAATTCTAAACTCTACTTGCCTATCTGGGGGTAAACCAGGTAGTTCTTCAGGAAATACATCAGGGTATTCAGAAATGATAGGGATGTCTTCAATCTTGGGTTTTGGCTCATCAATAGTCACTTGTGCCATATAAATGACACAACCTTTCTTCATACACCTTGATGCCTTAAGCACAAACACTTGCTTAGGCAACCCATACTGAGTTTCTCCTTGTATGGTAAGTGGCTCACCATACGGAGTCTTGATCACCACTTGTTTCTTGTCACAAACAATCTGGGCTTGGTTATGTGTAACACCCCGAAAACGGGTTTGGTAATTAAACCCCGTTAATACTAAAGACGGGGAAAGTACCGTTAGTGGTAAAAGTAAACTGGCAAGTATTAGGAATTAATTGAATAATCCTAATATTTATCTAAAGTGAATAAGAGCTTTCAAGAAAATAGGAAGATAAAAGGCCCGATTTAACGAGACTTAAAGTAAAACGGGTTACGACTTCCCGAACCTACTAAGCTAACTAGGAATAATTCTAACCTAGTTAGATAGTGACTTATGAGTGGGTTAAAACACTTAAATTATGAACTAAGGAAAAAGGAGGGGCCAAAGATGTTAAAATTGAAACTTATGTTGCTAATTCTAATTAAAACAAAAACCAAACACCCCATTTGGGGATGTCTGGTCGTACAAAGAAGCAGGGGGCGACCTGGGTTTTTTCAAACCCTAAAAATCCTCACAAAACTCACAAATTGGAGCCTCTAATCAAGTCTAAATCGAATTTCAAGCACAAATTCATGAACACCTAGTTGAAAGGATCATAAGGTATGTAAAATTGTGATGTTTTGATCCATCTTAAATTCTAGGTTAATTGTAAGAAACTGAAATTGAGCTTGATTATGTCATGCATGGATAAATCTTGAAGTAATATTATGTCTAAGAGTAAACCCTAGTCATTTATTTGTTAAATTGATGTTCATGATTGTGAATTCATGATCATACTCTCATGTGTCAAGTGGGTTTTGGAGAATTATGTTAAACACTAGGATTATCCTTGTTAACTTAGTGTATTAGAGCTCTATGAAGCAAATCCAGAATTTTTGGTATGAAGATTTGTCATGAACATGTAAAAAGATGTTTAAATCTTGGTTAAATAGTTAGTCTTGAGCTTGATTTCTAGTAGTAAAAATTTCATGCTCATAAGGTGTTCGATGTAATGCCTAAGTGAAATTGGGTACCTACTAGTTCATATGAAGAACTTGATTATATAAGATGTCATGATGAATGCTAGTGATACGATGAACGGGTCTCACTTAAAGATGAGAACCCATAGTTCTTGTGAAATGAATGAATAAATTAGTCTTGATAATCGCTTGAACTAACTAAAGTGATTAAAATATGATAAACGTGGTTAGAACTTTGGTTAAAATGGTGGTCTAAAGATAACGCCTACCGGGTAATTAAAGAATGCTAAAACTAGTTGATGAACTCGAAAATGCAATTAGTATACTAATGGATATTTGACTTTTAAAAAGTCAAACTGACCAACGATGTGATGAATGATGATTAGACATAGAAAATAAGTGAGGTGGAATAGTCGTGATTGTTAATGACTAATTTAACCGCCTTGTAAATGATTGACAATAGTTTGACGCGTAACAAGCTAGGTGAAAGCTTGGAGGAGGGAGCGGGTCAAACGGAGCAAGTACGGAAAGAAAAGCATGGCGTGGATGCGAGGTAAGTGTAATTTACACACTTATGTAGAATACCCGTTTATTCGATACGTTGTAAACGTGAGAACGATAATATTGGAAATATGGAAATTTGTCAAGTGTCGACTAATGTAAATCAAGGTTAAAAGGATACCCATGGCGTAAGCCGAAATGGGTTGAATTTGTAAGAAAAGAGTGTAAAAGAAAATGAGTATGGTTATAAAATCTGGGATGGGATGGATGAATTGGAAATCAAAAACAATGTTTTTGATTAAATAGATAATGTTGGGCATATAGTCTAAACGGGTCGAATGGTGGTGATAACACCATTTGACAATATCGACTAATGTGGTTGTCAAGTCTTATGTTAACAGGACCGGTTAGCAAATCGGATAATTGCGTCACCATTGATAGTGTGATAATGAAAACGAGGTATAAATCGGGTCTACTTGTTGATCCGGGCCAGGTACGCATAATTATGTTGTAGTTAAAAATGCTATTTTGGTCGAATAATTTGAGAGAGAGTCCTTCGTCATAAAAGGACTAAAATCGACCAAAACGCCCTTGTAGGCTAAATGGAAAAACAACCCTTAAAGGTAGTTTGGAAATGAGTTTTATGACTAGGTAAATGCTTAGAATAAATATAGAAGCTGAAAGAGGTATTATATTAGCCAAATGGCACTATTTGAGTTTTTGCCGTAAAATAATGATTCGAGAGGTAAAATTTGGTTTATATTGATCACCACATTAAACCTACCTTAAATACAGTTATGGTGGGAGATTATAGGATAAGAAATGTGGTAATGGAATGCTAGAAGCAATCGAAAGCTATTCTAGGCTCGAAAGTGCTTAAATACCCTTAACGGGTCAAAATAAGCATACGAGCGAAAATGAGTTTAAATTGTGTAATAAACCTGTGTTTAGAACCTAATATGGTATATAACATTAGTTTGAAGAAGTATAGGTGATATAGGAATCAAACAAATATGTTTGTTTGATAAAATGCATAAACGGGTTAAAATTCGGTAAAAAGGTAACGAGTCGAAGGCTTAGAAGTCTCAAAATTTCTTATGTTGGATGTAAGATTTTAACTCCATAAGATGGAGGATTAAATTACGGACACGTAGGAAAAAGAATCGGGTAAAACGGATCAATAACGAAGAAGTTATGGCCGTTTCCGTGAAATCAGGTCGTGCTGGGTATGTACATCATCAGCTGAAGGCAACAGGCTGTGAAAAACAGGGCTAGGCGTGACGCCTAGGCCCTTGGCGTCACGCGAAGCCCCCTAACTCCGATTTTTTTTTAAATTTTGTCATTTTAACCCCTGTACTTGTTTGAACTTAATATTTAACTATCAAAACTAACTTTTAAGTTGGTTTTGATCATACGTGAATGCCAAGAGTGCACGGATGAAGATCAAGCGACGAGCAAGAACCGAACACGATCACGAAGTAAGCTTCCGCACTATGTATCATTATTATGTTAAACGACGAATGTACACATGATATGTTGTATACTTTTAAATTGTAAAAAGTTTTAATAAACCCGTAATTTCCAATGCATATGTAATCTTAATTACATGTTTGCGTTTTCGTAAATGATACGTTAAACCTTAATTTATAAGAACGGGTGTTACATTATGAGATAACCAATCCATGCCTATTACTATGTCGAAACCAACTAATTTCAAAGGAAGCAAGGATAACAAAAAGGAGTGGTTCCTAATGGATATAAAACATCCATCTAGCACAGTTGAGGCAGTTTCTAAGGTACCATCGGCCAACTTGTAACACCTCGAAATTTCACATCCTATAATGTATTGACACGTGTCATACGAGTTCAAAATGTCAACAGTGAATAAATATACTTTACAATAACCCTACATGATGTTGATACCATCAGACGAATAAATCATGGATCATACGAGGCTAAAAGTGAGAGATTACAAACTACAGGGGTTAAATGTGTCAACATGTTTAAAGTATACCTCTGAGTGACCTTTTAGCAAACCCGAAGCTTTGTAACGATTAATTATGCTCACTAGAATGCGTGATAAAAATTTCACCAAGTTTCGTTATCGTATGAGAAAGATATGATAAAATTCGTGTGCGAGGGGTTAAAAGCGTCAATGTTGAAATCTATAACTTTTCGGGTGATCAAAAGTTAACCAAGGACTTAACAAAGTTGGTATAAGTCTTGAAGCCCTTAGAATTCAATTTAGAGGGCCCAAAGTGCAAGAAATGAAGGAAAAATCAAGTTTGGAAGTCCATGGGTCAAAACTGTCAACATTTGAAAGATTCATTTTGCTGGCCAAGTGCTTGCGCACCTCAACACAAAAACCCTTACGGTGCGCAAGCAGGTCCCAGATGCAGCAACTCGTTTCTGTTGCCTGTTCGGCCCATGTAAACGTCACGTAAAGCCCTTTAACACTTCCAAAGGCCGCCTAAATGACTCCTAGACACTAGGGACACTTGTGGATGAGTTGTGGTCAGTTGTAGACTTGCATGTCAACAATCTAGTGGGTTTGAATCACTATATAAAGTCCCACATGTTGGCAACATTGATCATTCATTCCCATTTGCATTCCAGATCATTTCTGGAGCTCAAGTGCAATTCCAAATCATCTCTGGTCGTTCATAGGACTCTTGTAAGTTTTCTTAACCTTCCTTAGTTAAGTTTTTGCTTAGTTTTAGCTTAAAAGTCAAACCGTCGTAATTAACGGTTGACTTAACGATTAATCACTGTTGGTCCAGTGATTAGCCAAATTGAAAGTAGTTATAAGTTGATAATTATGTGGGCAATAAACCCTTAAAAGGGCACCCTCTGATTCCCACTCTAACTAGGTCAAATGTCGGGTCAAACTTGTTATTAAAAAGTCAACAGGATGCTTATTTTCTAAATTATGCATAATTAGCAATGTAGAACACATACAACCTGTTTGATCAGTAATATAACTTGGTAATTAGTGTAAGAACATGTCTAAACATGTTCAACCCGACAATTTTATGTTTAGACCCGGTTCGGAACCGAAAGTCGCAAAGCTTTGACTTTTGCTTTGACTTCAGTTCTGACCCGTTTTGGTATGATTTAGAAATACCTTAGAGCTTCATTTGGACCAGGTTACATACTAGTATAACCCTCTGTGATTATACACCATGGTTCATTAGTTAACCAATAAATACGCATGATTCCGTTAATTGCTCCTATGTTGACCGTTATGCCCTTTTCACCTTAAAACGTGATTTTTGAAAATGTAAAAGAGTAGAAACTTTAATTACTGATAAATAAACTTGCACCCAAAGTTTGACGTCAGTTTGAGGTGTAGTTTGAGAGTTATGCTCATTAGCGTAAATAGAAAGCTTTATGTTAATTAAACGGCGTAATTAGCGTATAGCCTATTTAAACTCACTTTTTGATATCAAACTTATTACCCACTGATGTAATATATTATTTGGGGATTTTTGAAGATTTTTAATTAATTTTAGGCTGAGCATAACTTATAGTCGTAGGCTTAATCCGGTAATTGTCGGTTTTGCCCTTACGGGCTATAAAATGAGTTTTACACATCTAAACGGTTCCAAACCTTTTGCTACTGATTACATATGATAAATAAATTAATTTAAGCCTTCTAGAATAATAAAAATATCAGCTTTATCTATAGAACCCGGAAATGGCTTTTAATCGCCTTTTTAAGCGTTTTAACGCATAGTATGTACTAGAACTATTTTAAACATACAAGGGTTGATACCTACTGATATTTTAGGTAAATTATAATATTTTAACAGTAATCAAAAGTTGTTTAGCTCAGACATCAGTTTTGAGCCTTTCGGCTTATGTGAAATTACCAAAATGCCCCTACGAAGCATAATTTGGTTATAATTAATAAATTTCACATATATACTTTACCCTACTGTTATAACTTAATAAATTAAGTATTTTTTCTGATTATATCAGACCTGTAACTCAGGTTAATACTTGAACTCTTTTATAAACTTGTAAATGACCAAACTACCCCTACGGGGCATAGTTTGTGTTTAAACTCGTTTCGGGCATAATAAAAGACATCTTACTGATGTCACAACATATTTGAAGCATATTAACTTAGGAAACCTGTATATAGCTCTTATGAATACCCGTTACGCTTATTACGCGTTCGGTTCGGTTTATGTAACTAGTTTACATAAATTAGCCGAAACGGGTCAAACCTTATCGGTTTTATCTCAAAATCCAGAATGTGTATGAAATACCCATATTAAGCAAGTCTTCGACCTTGTCGGGTCTAAATCACATTCTATCCAGTCTTCGCTTAATCATGCGTACGAACCGTATCTTTGAAACTAACCGGTCTAAAGCTTAAGCTTAATTAAAGACCCGTTAGGAATCTAATAGGTTATTAAAAACCTTCGTTCCAGATTAGGAGCCCAGTAAAAGCTATCTGTACTTGCTGAATTGAAATACTGCTGGGATTGAATTTATATTTAGCTCAGGTAAATACTTTTAACTTATTTTCCCTATACGGGCTTGGGTTACGGTATATAAAATACCGCTTGGTTGGACATCAAATCTTCCATCGTTTGGTGGTTAATTGAATAATTTGATCGGTCCGTTTAAATAGTTTTGTTTCCTTAAAAGCCTTTGGGGGGTTAACGACCATGTCCCGGATATCCTTGGTATCATTCATGAAATGGCCACGACCTAAGCACGGGGTGTAGGCGTACACCTGACAGCTGCATATGTAAAAAACTGGTATCCCACTTAAAGGAATCAGCCTTGTGGGCATTATACATGTGGTGTGTCTATTGATCTTTAACCCGGTACGTCCGGGCTACTGAACGCATAAGGAACATGTAATTCGTTCACAAGATTATATATTTAAATAATTCTCCCAAGTATAAAAGATTAATTTTGCCTCTGTGCATTTTAATCAAATTATAAAAGATATTTTGTGCCACGTGCATCCAAATTAATTTTCTTAAACCATTTTCAAAATGAGTCAGTTAATTGTATTTACCAGTGTAAACTGACGTATTTTCCAAAAAGGCTAAATGCAGGTACTATATGTAATAGGCTGGCTACTCCAGGCATCAATAATCAAGTCTCGCAAGCTTTAGATGTTAAAGTCTGTTGAACGATATTATCTTTCTGTTAAAGATCCGCCTGTGGATCCATCTTACGTTCCGTTGTAATATTTGATATTACTTTGAATCGGATTGTAATATATTTTATCTTTCATTTGCTTCCGCTGTGCATTTATATATTGTGTTGTTTGACTATGATGATATCAACTACGTCACGATACTCCCCTACCGGGCCCACCGGTAATACGTGGATAGTCGGGGTGTGACAGGTTGGTATCAGAGCCAACATTGAGTGAATTAAACACTAGCTTTTTGGTGTTTAATCTCAATGACACAGTAGCACATTCCTTGACCTCCTGAGTCTAGACTTAACATAGGAATATTCTCAATCCTAATCTGGAAATTTTTGCTTCCAAATTTTTATATATACGTCGCCAAGCGAAGAAGCTGTAATAGAAATTCTCCACATCTGGAGCCCTGAAATGCTGAGCTTCGTACCGCGGCTAGAATGAAACGAGCATCCAAGGAGAGTACGTTTAGAAATAAAATGAAGAAGAAACTCCTCTTGCTGAATATTGTTTCCTTAATAAGTCCTTATAAGGACATATTTATCTTTTAGTCCCTTCGAGGACAACATTATTCCTTTCAAGTCCCGTTTAGGGCAACCTTGAACTTTTTAATTTTATAGTGGAATGACTAAATATTTATCCTAATCAGGAAATATTAAATAAATGGAAAATAACATTCCTTTTATAAGATCTACCATTATAATAAAATGGCAAAATCTAAAAGGACAAGACCTAGCCTATTGTCATATTAAGACTCGGCCAAGATGGCAGTTCCTCAATTTAGATTCAGATCCTTACTAACATTCCTTTTGCAAGATCTACCATTATAATAAAATGGAAAAATCTAAAAGGACAAGACCTAGCCTCGTGTCATATTAAGACCCGACCAAGATGGCAGTTCCTCAATTTAGATTCAGATCCTTATTAACATTTCAATTTAGAAATTGTTCTGCGTTAATTATTAAAAAGAATCTTAAAGGTAAAATCTAGCCTAAATGTCAATGCTGACATGGCCAAGATGGTAAAACCTAGCCTAAATGTCAATGCAGACATGGCCAAGATGGTAAAACCTAGCCTAAATGTCATTGCAGACATGGCCAAGACGGTAAAACCTATCCAAAAGATTCCTAACCCAACTGAATGATCTCTGAATCATGGGTTTAAATCATCAATTAAGATGATCATATTTAGACCATACGTGGTAATATGGTGCCTACGGGCCTTGCTCATTTCCATATGAGCCAAAAGACAGTGGTAGCTATGACTCCCTGTCAGAAAAAGGTAATGGACTATGTTCAAA
This sequence comes from Helianthus tuberosus, assembly GCA_030545235.1. Classification (NCBI taxonomy): domain Eukaryota; kingdom Viridiplantae; phylum Streptophyta; class Magnoliopsida; order Asterales; family Asteraceae; genus Helianthus; species Helianthus tuberosus. The sequence continues at coordinate 105,209,964 of CM060427.1, read as the reverse complement.
CCTTCATGCCTCGATTCTCTGAAATCCTGGCTTATGATTTAGAAATTGTCCTTGTGACTAGGCCTTACGTGCTAATATATATTGTTATTGTTTATGATTAGGATAAATTATAATAGAAATCCTAAATATATATGATTAATAAATTAACCAAATATGGTCTCTGTTTACCATGGTTAATGAATTTCCCTAAGGGGCAATTCCGTAATAAACATCCCTTAGAAGGGAAGTGCCTACGGGCTATAGTTAATGTCCTAGGAGACTAAAGACAGTGGTAGCCTACAGCTCCCTGTCAAGAAAAGGTAATGAACTTTGATTCACACCTTAATGCCTCGATTCTCTGAAATCATGGCTTATAAATTAAACTTGTCTACGCGACTAGGCCATTTGTGCTACTATTAAAAACCTTAATGCCTCGATTCTCTGAAATCATGGCTTATAAATTAAACTTGTCTACGCGACTAGGCCATTTGTGCTATTATTAAAACCTTAATGCCTCGATTCTCTGAAATCATGGCTATTAAATTAAACTTGTCTACGCGACTAGGCCATTTGTGCTATTATTAACTTATAAATTAGGATTTATGATAAAAATCCTGAATAAAATAAATATCCTTCCTTCCCTGCCAGTATGCATTTTAAAAAGAATCTTAAAGGCGAAACCTAGCCTACGCGGCCAAGATGGTGAAACCTACTCAAGGGATTCAGATCCTCGTTAACACCTAAGAACGTGTTAGCACTCCTGACAAATGTGATTCGATAAAATCACAACAGTCATCCCTATATTGGAAGTTTTTAAATTCCTAATTTGCCTTATGATCTAGAAATCATGACTTATATCATCTTATAAGATGATCATATTATAAACATCCGTGAGTGATGAAGTGCCTATGGGCTAAATTTGTTGTCCGATAAGACAACGACAGTGGTGGTCTTTGACCCGGTCTAAAGATGTTGGAATACGTCCAAGCATAATAGTCGGTAGGGTCCATACGGTCTCGACTAAAATCATCTGAAAAGATGATCATACCATAAATATCCCTTAGAAAGGAAATGCCTATGGGCTATAATTAAACGTCCTCCGAGACTAAAGACAGTGGTAGCCTACAACTCCCTGTCAAGAAAAGATGTTTTGCCTACGGGCTATAATAAATTGTCCATCTGAGACATTGACATTATGATCTTTATGATTCCTTGTCTAAGGTGGTGAGCTATGCTCAAGCCGAATAGTCAATATGATTAATGTAATCCTGACTTATATCATCTAAAATGATGAATCCATTGTAAACATCCATTAGTAATGTTTCGCCTACGGGCCATATTGTATTGTCCATTTGTGACATAAACATTACGATATCTATGATCCCCTGTTTAAGGTAGTGAGCTGCGCTCAAGCCTAATAGTCTATATGATCATTGCGATCCTGACTAGTATCATCAGTATGATGATCATAAATTCATAATATTGACATCCCTAGTGATGAATTGCCTACGGGCTATACTTTATTCTACTGTCGATAAGACAAAATAGTGGTGATCTTTATGATCCCCTATTCAAAATGGTGGGATTATACCCAAACCTAATAGTCAATATGATCGATGTGATCATGACTAATATCATTAGATACGAAAATTATAGATAGACATCCATTAGTGATGTTAATTGGTTTACCTTTCTGTCAAGAGAATCGCCTTTCAAGACGATGACAGTTGTAGTCTATGACTCCCTGTCCAAAGGTGAAGAACTATGTTCAAGCCTTAAAACTCCTGATCTATTAAGATTGCAGCCTATGAATTGATGTCCTTGTGACAAATCCACAAGTTATAATTCAAGTCGCCCATAACAATCCTCCGTGCTATAATTCGTCGTTCGTGACAAGTTAACATACTAAATGTTAACATCCCGGGTGACAGGCCTTAGTGCCATATCCTATAACGTCCTAGAGACAAGGCCATTTATGCCGCATCTAAATGTCATTACGACAAGGCCTTCGCGCCATATGATTACTTATGTCCTTCATGACTGGGTTTTATGCCATATCTTTCTACGTCCCTCGCGACAGGCTTCTATGCCATATATGTATATATATAACCAAAGTCATGTAAGGCTAGCCTTTGAGCTATTTATAATCGTCCCTGTGACAAAGACAGTTGTGACATTATGGTCCCCTGTCAAGCAGGTATTGGACTCGCTCCAAACCTTGAATGCCATTGATAGTCCTTTTGTGACCTAAGCTAAATGTAATAGATATACATTCAAATAGCATTCATTAAGAATGTTCGGAACATAATGGCCTATACGGTTCGTGGATGTCGTGGCTAGTCTATGTCAGGTCATCAGGATGATGACTAATAATGGTTTAATTTGGTAATTAGTACCAAGTTTTGAGTATGGAAAACTCGGATGAGATAAGCAATAGTTGCGATGCTATTAATGCGACAAAAGCAAATAATGTCTCAAACGTAAACCTCAATATTAATGGAGTTAATCTCCAAGCAGTGGTTAACGCAGCAGTTTGAAAGGCCATGAGAAAAGGTCATGAAACAGTCCAAAGAGCCGAATGCTTCTCGCTCTAAATTTCATTCAAAACCACGTTCAATTGCTCATGAGAAGAGCTTTGTTCACACTTCGAATATGAAGGATGAACCAAAGGAGGAGGATAACTCCCAGAAATCTAAGAAAAAGGGCAAGTACAGACTTAATAAAAAAGCAACGAAAGTTCAGTAAGAAGCCTGTATGTAAGAATTACTATAAAAGACACTAGGGACAGTGTCGAATAGAACCAGGACCAAAGCAGGGTGACATCTGCTAAGGAACAGGTCATCTTTTCCCAGGAATGCAGGGACACAAAGAATGCAGTCTATCACGGCTGTGGTGAGTAAGGCCGCATCAGAACTAGATTCCATAAAGCTGCCAAAGAAGGTGCAGCTAAGCCTGGAAAGGCTAAAGGAAGAAATGCCTGAACTCACCCGGTGAATGCCAAGAGGCAGTTCACGATGTCATCAAGTACATCCCTTATCATTTACCAATGATAATTTCTGCTAAGTGTCCTGATTTAATACAGGCAATAATAAATCTTCATAAACCATAAGCTTAGCAGACTTTTATATTATCCACAAGGTATAACTTACCAAGGAAACCATAGTAACCGATTCTTCTAGTATCGGCAAGGAATCCTTCCGAAAAATCTAAGAGTACTCTTTCTTCGCATAGAGTACGACAACATATGTTATTTTAATTATTTTTCTCATTGTTTTTCTATCGCCTGCGAATGCCAAACTATGTTTGATAAAAGTGCCATATGAGGATTGTCGTATCCTAGTGTGTCCCATAGATTACTTCCATGCCTGATCAGTATGGAGGTTTAATACATGGAACCCCTGAGATATCCCAATGGTCGTATTGTACTAAAGTCGACTAGTAGTATTCAAAGAAGATATCCAGAATAGAATTGTCCAAATAAATGTTTCCTGGTAAAGGAACCTGTGGATTCATAACATAAAAGTGTCACTCATTTGGCACGAGCAAGGATGGATGAACTGGAGCCTGAGATTGGGAAAATCTCTGTAACCTCCTTGTATCTTGATTATCTTCTCCTAAGACTGCCCTGTTTACCTCCCAAGAGGCAAGTAGAGTTAAGACTAACATCCCGCTTTGGGTTGAAGTGTTGTAAGAACTCATGTTGATTATGGAATAACCGAAACCCTGATTAAGTAAATTTTAAGATATAGATTCATATAGCCTGACTCAATATCCGAAGAATTCGGTATAGTTAAATATAAAAGACGGTTCATTTTGCTTATGCATTGTTACCGCAACCCTACTTAGGCAACGATTAAGAATTGCCATCAGCTGCCTAGGATCGTCGATTTGTTCGACTAACGACAAGGATTAGCTATTCCTTAAAATTTGTTAAGCAGTGGTTGGAATAACCATTCCACCGTAAGATAAGCTTTTCTATAATAGTTGATATATAAGCATCAAGGCTGCTCCCTTTGAGACCTTGTATAAATGGAATGTTAAACATATATTGTTAGGACAATAGATTGGTAAGTTCAATTATCAGGATCTGAAAGTTGCATTGGAAACAACAAATAAGATCACACAAATCCCTAATTATCGGTAAGTTGCCAGTATTCGGCAGAAAAATCAAGGATTAATGGAAGGTAGCAACCTTCCTAAATTCTTGTTAAAGAATAGGTTTCAACAAGGGATATCACCCAGGAAGGGTGTGCCAAATTGTTAAATTTTCAGGCTAGTTAAGCTCTGAATATATAGAACCATTCGAAGAAAATCGAATGTATCAAGATTAAATAGCTTACGAGCTAAAACCTATTTAAGGAGCTTGGCTGAGCTCGCAATACATTGCACACTAGTGACTGAAGGATGTGTTTCGCAAATAAGTCAAGAAGCACTATCCCATAATGATATGCAGATTTATGATGTGATGAGCAACCTGTATTGATTAAGGATCGACAGGATTAGAAGCTCCAGAAGAGAGATATGTACCTATTATAAAGGTCAATTGGAATGCCTTAGAGGCTCAAAGGTACTGAGGAAGATTAAGCCCAATATAAGGCAGAAAATACTTCCTTACTTTAACAAATCTCGAGGTCGAGATTTCTTTTAAGGGGGTGAGGATGTAACACCTCGAAATTTCACGTCCTATAATGTATTGACACGTGTCATAAGTTTGAACGAGTGAAAGAATACTCTAGAGGGACTAAAGTTGACAAACATGGAAAGTATGTGAATATACGAGTTCAAAATGTCAACAGTGAATAAATATACTTTACAATAACCCTACATGATGTTGATACCATCAGACGAATAAATCATGGATCATACGAGGCTAAAAGTGAGAGATTACAAACTACAGGGGTTAAATGTGTCAACATGTTTAAAGTATACCTCTGAGTGACCTTTTAGCAAACCCGAAGCTTTGTAACGATTAATTATGCTCACTAGAATGCGTGCTAAAAATTTCACCAAGTTTCGTTATCGTATGAGAAAGTTATGATAAAATTAGTGTGCGAGGGGTTAAAAGCGTCAACGTTGAAATCTATGACTTTTCAGATGATCAAAAGTTAACCAAGGACTTAACAAAGTTGGTATAAGTCTTGAAGCCCTTAGAATTCAATTTAGAGGGCCCAAAGTGCAAGAAATGAAGGAAAAATCAAGTTTGGAAGTCCAGGGGTCAAAACTGCCAACATTTGAAAGATTCATTTTGCTGGCCAAGTGCTTGCGCACCTCAACACCAAAACCCTTACGGTGCGCAAGCAGGTCCCAGATGCAGCAACTCGTTTCTGTTGCTTGTTCAGCCCATGTAAACGTCATGTAAAGCCCTTTAACACTTCCAAAGGCCGCCTAAATGACTCCTAGACACTAGGGACACTTGTGGATGAGTTGTGGTCAGTTGTAGACTTGCATGTCAATAATCTAGTGGGTTTGAATCACTATATAAAGTCCCACATGTTGGCAACATTGATCATTCATTCCCATTTTCATTCCTGGTCATTTCTGGAGCTCAAGTGCAAATCCAAATCATCTCTGGTCGTTCATAGGACTCTTGTAAGTTTGCTTAACCTTCCTTAGTTAAGTTTTTGCTTAGTTTTAGCTTAAAAGTCAAACCGTCGTAATTAACAGTTGACTTAACGATTAATCACTGTTGGTCCAGTGATTAGCCGAATTTAAAGTAGTTATAAGTTGGTAATTATGTGGGCAATAAACCCTTAAAAGGGCACCCTCTGATTCCCACTCTAACTAGGTCAAATATCGGGTCAAACTTGTTATTAAAAATTCAACAGGATGCTTATTTTCTGAATTATGCATAATTAGCAATGTAGAACACATACAACCTGTTTGATCAGTAATATAACTTGGTAATTAGTGTAAGAACATGTCTAAACATGTTCAACCCGACAATTTTATGTTTAGACCCGGTTCGGAACCGAAAGTCGCAAAGCTTTGACTTTTGCTTTGACTTCAGTTCTGACCCATTTTGGTATGATTTAGAAATACCTTAGAGCTTCATTTGGACCAGGTTACATGCTAGTAAAACCCTCTGTGATTATACACCATGGTTCATTAGTTAACCAATAAATACGCATGATTCCGTTAATTGCTCCTATGTTGACCGTTATGCCCTTTTCACCTTAAAACGTGATTTTTGAAAATGTAAAAGAGTAGAAACTTTAATTACTGATATATAAACTTGCACCCAAAGTTTGACGTCAGTTTGAGGTGTAGTTTGAGAGTTATGCTCATTAGCGTAAATAGAAAGCTTTATGTTAATTAAACGGCGTAATTAGCGTATAGCCTATTTAAACTCACTTTTTGATATCAAACTTATTACCCACTGATGTAATATATTAATTGGGGATTTTTGAAGATTTTTAATTAATTTTAGGATGAGCATAACTTATAGTCGTAGGCTTAATCCGGTAATTGTCGGTTTTGCCCTTACGGGCTATAAAATGAGTTTTACACATCTAAACGATTTCAAACCTTTTGCTACTGATTACATATGATAAATAAATTAATTTAAGCCTTCTGGAATAATAAAAATATCAGCTTTATGTATAGAACCCGGAAATGGCTTTTAATCGCCTTTTTAAGCGTTTTAATGCATAGTATGTACTAGAACTATTTTAAACATACAAGGGTTGATACCTACTGATATTTTAGGTAAATTATAATATTTTAACGGTAAGCAAAAGTTGTTTAACTCAGACTTCAGTTTTGAGCCTTTCGGCTTATGTGAAATTACCAAAATGCCCCTACGAAGCATAGTTTGGTTATAATTAATAAATTTCACATATATACTTTACCCTACTGTTATAACTTGATAAATTAAGTATTTTTTCTGATTATATCAGACCTGTAACTCAGGTTAATACTTGAACTCTTTTATAAACTTGTAAATGACCAAACTACCCCTACGGGGCATAGTTTGTGTTTAAACTCATTTCGGGCATAATAAAAGACATCTTACTGATGTCACAACATATTTGAAGCATATTAACTTAGGAAACCTGTATATGGCTTTTATGAATACCCGTTACGCTTATTACGCGTTCGGTTCGGTTTATGTAACTAGTTTACATAAATTAGCCGAAACGGGTCAAACCTTATCGGTTTTATCTCAAAATCCAGAATGTGTATGAAATACCCATATTAAGCAAGTCTTCGAACTTGTCGGGTCTAAATCACATTCTATCCGGTCTTCGCTTAATCATGCGTACGAACCGTATCTTTGAAATAACCAGTCTAAAGCTTAAGCTTAATTAAAGACCCGTTAGGAATCTAATAGGTTATTAAAAACCTTCGTTCCAGATTAGGAGCCCAGTAAAAGCTATCTGTACTTGCTGAATTGAAATACGGCTGGGATTGAATTTATATTTAGCTCAGGTAAATACTTTTAACTTATTTTCCCTATACGGGCTTGGGTTACGGTATATAAAATACCGCTTGGTCAGACATCAAATCTTCCATCGTTTGGTGGTTAATTGAATAATTTGATCGGTCCGTTTAAACAGTTTTGTTTACTTAAAAGCCTTTGGGGGGTTAATGACCATGTCCCGGATATCCTTGGCATCATTCATGAAATGGCCACGACCTAAGCACGGGGTGTAGGCGTACACCTGACAGCTGCATATGTAAAAAACGGGTATCCCACTTAAAGGAATCAGCCTTGTGGGCATTATACATGTGGTGTGTCTATTGATCTTTAACCCGGTACGTCTGGGCTACTGAACGCATAAGGAACATGTAATTCGTTCACAAGATTATATATTTAAATAATTCTCCCAAGTATAAAAGATTAATTTTGCCTCTGTGCATTTTAATCAAATTATAAAAGATATTTTGTGCCACGTGCATCCAAATTAATTTTCTTAAACCATTTTCAAAATGAGTCAGTTAATTGTATTTACCAGTGTAAACTGACGTATTTTCCAAAAAGGCTAAATGCAGGTACTATACTTAATAGGCTGGCTACTCCAGGCATCAATAATCAAGTCTCGCAAGCTTTAGATGTTAAAGTCTGTTGAACGATAGTATCTTTCTGTTAAAGATCCGCCTGTGGATCCATCTTACGTTCCGTTGTAAAATTTGATATTACTTTGAATCGGATTGTAATATATTTTATCTTTCATTTGCTTCCGCTGTGCATTTATATATTGTGTTGTTTGACTATGATGATATCAACTACGTCACGATACTCCCCTACCGGGCCCACCGGTAATACGTGGAAAGTCGGGGTGTGACACAACTCTACTTCATATTTCACGCTTAGGGTTTTAACAGGTAAATTCAACAACTTACAAAACTTATCATCTACAAATGACTTATCCGCACCCGAATCAAATAACACCCTTGCATAAACATCATTAATAAGGAAGGTACCTGTTATCACGTTATCAACCTCCACTGCTTCCCGTGCATTCATTTGAAAGACCCTAGCATTGGTCTTCATTAATAAGGTGGCGGGTATTGATACCCATAGGGTGGGTACCCAGCCTGATATGGGACTCCAAAGGGCCCCTCGGGATGAAGAGCATTGTAGTTTGCTGCCTCAAGGTATGGGTCAACTTCGGCGTAGTTGTAGTTAGTATGGGCTGGCTGCTCGAAAGGGTTATATGCCGCTACACCGGCGTATGTAGGAATTGGGTTATCATAACCCACCGGTGGCGGTACGACTGGCGCAGACTCCACCTTAGAAACAGGATTCGAAGGCCCACCCATTTGTGGGTCTTCGTATAGTGGCGGGTAATGACTGCTACTTGAATGCTGAGGGGTGCTGATACGGACTCCCCCTCGCACAGACATCCATGCGGTTGATCTCCTACGCCACGGTGGCTCTAGAGGCGGTTGTTGCACTGGTGGTGGTGGCGATGGAGTAACCGCTACAAAACGGGAATCCTCCGAGGGATCCTGCTGCTGCTGTGATGAGTGGTAACTGGGAGTAAACACCCAGTCGTATTGGGTAAACCTTGCCTGATAACTGTCTGGACCACGATAAGGTGATCCATGATATGACAACCCATCCGAAATCTCGATGGGGTGAGTAGGTGTTCCGGTTGGCGGCTGGTCCGGTTCCGGATCCTCTTCCATGTCCATGGAGAAATGGTCCTCCGGTCCCAACGGGTTATAACCCATTGGCTCATCAATTTGGTTTGCCGGGTTGAACCGGCTTTGAAAGTAGGGTGTTGGGTCGTTGAAGGAATGGTTTTGAAGGGGTATAAAAGAGTGATGTGAGTTGTGGGGCTCGTTCTCTGATTGAGGCCCGAAAGAGTTGAGGTAGGAAGGTGAGGAGCTCAGTGAGACTGAACGCCTCGCGGGTTCTAAATGGACCATCCAGTCTTCTTGAGGACTTTTGCTTAAAGTGTCTGATGGAGTTCTCCGGTGTGAAGGCCCGGCCTCGTGATCGTTGGGGGCGATGAATGGCCCCTTGCCTCTTCCTCGGATTCTTTGCGGTATTTTTTGTACGTCCTATCAAAACAAACAACAGAAACAACAAAAGAAACAATAAGGACAAAACAAAATAAGTCATAATTAGTCCTAAGTTCTTTGTCTAGACTCGAAAGTCGAGGAATGTGCAAACTGTGTCATTGAGATTAAACACAAAAGGCAAGTGTTTAATTCACTCAACGTTGGCTCTAATACCAACCTGTCACACCCCGATATTTCCACATATTACCGGTGGGGAGTATCGTGACGTAGTTGATATCATCATAGACAATTTATCACAGTTTATATACACAGCGGAAGTCGAAAGATAAAATCATTACAAACCGAATGAAAGTAATATCATTTATTACAAAACGGTTGTAAAGGATCCACAGGCAGATCAAAGTTAAAAGAAACGTTGTTCAGCAGATTTATAACATCTAAGCTTGCAAGACTCTTTATTGATGCTAGGAGTAGCCAGCCTATTCCGTTTAGTACCTGCACTTAGCCTTTTTTGGAAAATACGTCAGTTTACACTGGTAAATACAATTAACCGACTCATTTTGAAAATGTTTAAGAAAATTGATTTGAATGCACAAGGCACAAAATAATCTTTTATAACTTGGGATAATTTTTTATATATAAACTTGTAAAAGAATTACATGTTCGTTATACGTTCAGTAGCCCGGGCTGAATACCGGGTTAAAGATTAATAGACACCCCACATGATATAATCCCGCGGCGAGTTACTCTCGAACCGTCGGTTATACCTTTTTATATATATGCAGCGCCTACACCCCGTGCTTAGGTCGTAGTCAATTCAATGAATGATGCCAAGGATATCCGGGACATGGTCATTAACCCCCCAAAGGATTTAAGCAAACATAACTGTTTAAACGGGTCATCTCAATAAATTAACATTTATATGATTAAAAATTCAATGCCCGACCAAGCGGTATTTTATATACCGTACCCCAAGCCCGTATAAGGGAAAATAAGTTAAAAGTATTTACTTGAGCAAGTATAAATCTCAATTAGCGAGTGCAAGTATCTTTTACTGGTCTCCTAATCTGGAACGAAGGTTTAATAACCTACTAGATTCCTAACGGGTCTTAATTAAACCTAAACTTAGACCGGTTAGTTTTAAAAGAAAATATACGGTTCAACACGCACGATTAAGCGAAGACCGGATTAGAATGTGGTTAAGACCCGATAAGTTTGTATACTTGTATAATATGGGTAAACTAAACACATTCTGGATTTTGAGATAAAAATGATAAGGTTTGACCCGTTTCGGTTAATTTATGCAAACTAGTTACATAAACCGTTCCGAACGCGAAAAATGCATAACGGGTAACCATAAGAGTCATATATATGTTTCCTAAGTTAATATGCCTTAAATATGTTGTGATATCAGTAGGATACCTTCCATTATGCCCAAAATGGATTTAAACTCAAATTATGCCCCGTAGGGGTATTTTGGTCATTTTAAAGCTTATAAAAGAGTTTAAATATTAATTTGAGTTTCAGGTATGATATAATCAGTAAAATTATTTATTTTTATAAGTCATAACAGTAGGGTATTGCATATATGTGAAATTTATCTTTTATAACCAACTATGCACCGTATGGGCATTTTGGTAATTTCACATAAGCTTTAAAGGTCAAAATTAGAATTATGAGTTCAAAACTTTTGCTTACTATTTACTTATAAAAATTTACTTAAAACATCAGTAGGTATTAAGTTTTATATGCCGAAATTAGTTTTAACCCATACTATGCGCTTAAAAAACGTAAAAGTCGGTTTTAAGCGATTTTCGGGTTTAAATAGGAAATCTGAGTTTTTGATTAGTTTATAAAGTTCAAAATATTTTATTTATGATATTAAATCAGTAGCAAAAAGTTTGGTATTAATATGTTATGTAAAACTAATTTTATGCAAGAAAATGGCATAACCGACAATTACCGAATTATAGCAAGAACCCTATGTTATGCTCAGCTTAAAAATAAATAAAAATCTTAAAAAATCCCAAAATATTATATTACATCAGTGGGTAAAATGTTTGGTGTCAAAATTTGGGTTTAGGTAGGCTTTATGCTAATTACGTCGTTTAATTAATAAAAAGCTTCTTAATTACGATATTGAGCATAACTCCTAGTCTAGACCTCAAACTGATGTCAAATTTTTAGGACAAGTTTATAAATCAGTAATAAAGGTTTTTATCCTCTCACATTTTCAAAAAACTCGTTTTAAGGTCAAAAGGGCATAATGGTCAACATTTAGGCATATAACGGAAACATGCAATGAATCGGATAACTAAGGAACCAAGTTGTATAACCTCAGAGGGTTACACTATCTTATAACCTGGTCCTAATAGAGCTCTAAGGCATTTCTAAAATATGCTACATTGGGTCAGAACTGAAAGTCAAAGCAAAAGTCTACTTTTGCGACTTTCGGTTCCGAACCGAGCCTAAACTGAAAATTGTCGGGTTGAACATGCTTAGAGATGTTCTTACATTAATTACCAAGTTATACAAGTGATAAAACAAGTTTCATGGCTTCTACATTGCTAATTATGTGTTTACTTGAAAATTAGCTTTCTGTTGACTTTTTACAATTAAGTTTGACCCGACAATTGACCTAGTTAGAGTGGGAATTAGAGGGTGCCTTTTTAAGGGTTTATTACCCACATAATTACCAACTCATGGGTACTTTCAATTCGAGAATTGACTGGACCATTAGTGATTAATCACTAAGTCAAGCCTTAATTACGACGGGTTTGACTTTAGGCCATAAAACTAATTATAAACGAAATTAGGAGGTTAAGGACACTTACAATAGTCCTAAGCACGATTATGGAACTTAAGGAAACTTGTTTGATGACCAGAGAGCTCCAGAGAATGTCTTGAATGATTTCCAAATGTGCAAGTTCATGTGTTGCAACATAAGGGTCTATATATATGGATTTAGAATGCATGAGATCAAACCAAATAAGTCTACATGTGTTCCCTGATCATCTACATGTGTCCCTTTGCATGAAAAACCGTTGGTGCAGCCCCTGGGATCGAAAAATGGTAAGTTAAGGCGGTGTAACAGGCTGAAACTGGCATCTGCCATGTTTTTGGACGCTGGCACTTTTCAGGCGGCCCGCGTAAAAGACCAGAGAGGTCTTACGCGGCCGGTATGAGGCCTAGATCAGGTCAAACAAGTTTCAGGAATTGCATATTTGGTCCCTAGTCCTTTTTATAGTTGTTTTAACTTGTTTTATTGCACTTTTAACCCTCCAATCTTGACTTTTAAGGACCCCAAGACATAAACAAACTTCGTTAAGTCCCTGGTTAGTTATACGATCACCGAATACGTCCTGAATTTCAACGTTGACGCTTTTAACCCTTTACTTACGAATGTTTGCGTATCTTCCTCATACGATATCGAAACCTTGTGAAATTTTATCACTTATTCTAGTGAACACAATCAATCGTTACAAAGCTTCAGGTTCGTTCAAAGGTCACTCAGAGGTATAAATTAAACATGTTGACACATTTAACCCTTGTGGTTTGTAAACTTTCACTTTCTTCCACAAATGGCTTCGTACGATTCATAATTCATTCGTTTAAGGGTATAAACATCGTGTAGGGTTGTTGAAAGGTATAATTATCAAATGTTGACACTTTGAATCCTTTTACTCACATACTTTCTTTGTTTGTCAACTTTAGTTCCTCATATTCAATCCATTACACGTTTAAAGCTCGTGACACGTGTCTTCATTATATTGGACATGAATTTACGAGGTGTTACATGTATTTAGCTCGAAGTCCAACTATATGATATATTTATATAACATTAAAGCGAAAGGTCGGTGGCTTTGCCACCTAACCTTTCTCTCTTAATAATTACCCAATCTCAAACGCTTAATTTCACAATTCATTCCAAAATCTCAGACATCTAGGGTTAAGGTTTCGTCTCCATCGCCCAAATCCCTTCAAACTCTCCATCCAATCATGGATAGATACAGAGGAGGAGATCGATACAACAACCCTAATGATTCTCAACCATACAGACACCCTCGCGGTCCACCGCGTCACGATCTTCAAACGATTCTCCTATCAATCGCCACCGTGGCGGTTTCTCCGGCAATCGTCGCCCGTTCGACAACAGTCCGCCGCGTTATGCTCTTAATTCCGGAGGTGGAGGCCCATAATTATTCGGTTTATAACTTAAATTATTCGGTTTACCTTTAAGATAACCGAATATCCAATTTTGACCATGTTTAACTCTTAGAGAACCTCAAGTTCTAAATGATGAGTTGAACCATTTTACATACCTGACTCGGATCAATGCATTAACCCGTTTTAATACCTTGATTTAGAAATCGCTGAATTATAGCGATGCAAATACCCATTCTATATAGACTCCTGAAATCATATAACTCAACGATAATCATTAGTCGATATTGTCAAAGGGTGATATTTTCACCTTTTGACCCGTTTGGTCTAAAAGACTATATATCTTTGCGAGATGGTATTTATTATCATCTCGTCTACATGACTCACTCCGGTTGACACCGTATAGTCATTTTACTTATAAATCATTTATTGATTCTTTTGACCCATTATAACTTAAGCTATAAAGTGTCTTTCACAAGCTAACGGTTATTGTCAACAAGTGACCAAAATACCGTTTTACCCTATTTATTTGCATTAGTTTACCTTATAAGTAATCATTAAAACTCGTTATCTTTTAGTTATTTCATGACTAAATAACCGTATTAGCTCTTTTAACCATTAAACATAGTTTATGATCATTGTCTTTTGTTCCGAACCGCACATGTTGTGTCGGAACATCATATTTCAAACAAGACTTTTTATTCTTCATGATCTATAAAACCAATAGGTATTACAAAAAAAGGTGTAAGCTTTACTTACCTCGCATCCAATTTACGCTTTTCTTTTCGTACTTGCTCCGTTTGACCCGCTTCATTCCCAAGCCTCCATCTAGCTTGTCAAGAGTCAAACTATCATCATATTATGTAATACGGTTAGATTAGTCATTATCACATACGACCATTCCATCTTACGAATTCTATGTCGAAAATACCATTCGACTTCATGATTGGTTAATTTGACTTATAAAGGTTATTTACCCTCAACCATACAAAACAAAAGTTTGCGTTCAATAACTCTTTTAAGCAATCTAATCAATTATCACAAACACTTTATTCATTAGACAACATATACAGGTTTTCATCTATAAACGAAACCCTTTTTTATCATGATATTAGGCATTCCTACGGATGCCTAATCAAATCAAATTCCATTTTCAACCGAGTAGACGCGTGATTTCACTTAGGCATTTTAACAAACACCTAGTGGGCGTAATTTTTTACACATTTACAAACTAGTTCTTAACTAGTTATTTCTACCAAGTTTAACATCATTTTCAATTTAGTGTCATATTAAAACTTCAATATCAAAACTAACTTCATAGAATTCTAATAACACTAGTTTGATACTCATGATTCTAATGTTCATCATGTTTCTACAAAACCCATTAAACACACAAATGGATGACTATGATTTCATAACTTTGAACACTAATCTACCAAATCATTGACTATGGTTTACTATTAGACATGATTTCATCCCTAATTTTGTTCAAACATTGGTCATGCAAAGCCTAATTTTCGATTTCACATTTTAACCAAAATTCAAGGCATAACCAAGAGATGAAATTTAACATACCTTGTGATCCCTTCACTTAGGTGATCACTAATACGAGCTTGGATTTCGATTTGGGACTGATTTGGCCTCTCAATTTCTTGGATTTAGACAAGTTAGGGTTGAACAAAGGAGTTCCTTTGCTCCTGTGGAAAATGTCAACCAGAACACACACTCAAGATGTGTGTTTTGGTGTTGAGAGTTTTATTTAATTAAAACTTGTTTCTAGGTTGTTCTTTATGGCCCCTCTAATTTACCCAAGTTACATTGAGTGTATTTTAACCAACTTCTTTATTACTACAAGACTCGTAATTAACTAGGTTATTTACTTCCTAGTTATTTCATCTTGTTCATAAACGATATTCAATATATATACGAAACCTATATATTTTTGAGGAGTTACCTAACCCGTTTTATTTTTAAGTCCCGTTAACTCTGGCCTCTTACATTACCGGGTTGATTTTTACCATTCATGGTATTTTACCCGTCTTTTAGTATTAACAGGGTTTGATTACCAAACTCGTTTTCGGGGTGTTACATCATAACATGCGAACTTATACATGTTGCTTTCATACCAAAATATACTCAACAGTCAAACTTCAAAAACAGATACAACAATGCAAAATCATTGCTACGATTAAACAAAACAAGTCTGCGAACAATTTAAATATCTGAATTAACATAATTACCATTAGAACACTCGTTTACACCACTTGTACTTGCATTTGGATTTGGATTTGCAGGTTGTGGATTTAAAACATCCTCAATCGAAACTCTCTGATACGCAGATACTTGAGCATGATCACCGATCGGTCGAGCTTCTTCAAAATCAACATCTGTGTTTCGTCCGGTGCTGCTCTGTGGATCCATCGAAAAAAAAAACAATTGAATCAAACCCTAACGCAGAAGAACGAAAACTGCAAATTGAGAATTATGAAAAATTGAAACTGATTCGAATAATAATTACCGGGATATTAGTGTAACGAACTTCTCGCTGATTGAATGAAGAGACGAATTTGCCCTCAGATGATTCAATTAATTGTCTGATTTAACATTCTCACAGAAAAACGAATCAGGACACGTGTACGGCCACTACAGTCGCGTGTGTAATGTACGATTAGGGGATTTGTATCCTACACTTTGCCTATATATATATTATAAAAATAATAATTCGAGCCGAGCCGAGCGGACCTTTGCTCATGCTTGGCTCGTTTACAAACCGAACCGAGCAGAGCAGCTCGTTTACAACCGAGCGTCAAATCGATCAAGCATTTTTCGAGCAATTTCTGAATGAGCGTCGAGTGAATGACGAGCAACGAGCGATTTGAACAACCCTAACTTGTACTTTATAATTTACAATTATATCCCTCTAGTGTCTTAGGTGGTGTTTGTTTTTTGGACAGAAGCACTTCTGGCCACTTATGTCTGCGCCGCACATACGTGCGCAGAGGTTTGGAGTCTGCAGCTTGTTTGTTTTCTCGCAGACATTTCATTAAAAAAGGTCTGCGAGACCTCTTCACCACACAGACATGATTCCATGTCTTCTTGGAACCTCTTCTTGGCAGACCTCTTCTTCCACCACCTCCACCACCACATCCCTGCCCAAAAACCCCAAATCGAACAAAAACCCCCAAATCATAGAGAGAGAGAGAGAGTGAGAGAGATACCGTAGAGAGAGAGAGAGAAATCGGTGGTGGTGCTACTAGATCGGAGATCGGTGGTGGTGCTTGAACCGAAACCCCCAAATCAAACCAAAAACCCCAAATCTGTTATCATCATCATCATCGAACATCATCGTCATCATCTTCATCGATCATCATCATCATCTCATCAACATCCGTCATCATCTGTTATCATCATCATCCTCGTACTCTCTCTCTCTCTCTCTGGATCTCTCTCCTTCCTTGATCTCTCTCTCTCTCTTCAGAAACCCCCAAATCGAAATTAGGGTTTCGGTTGGGTGGTGGCTGAAGTGGTGGTGCTTGGTTGTGGTGAAATTAGGGTTTCGGTTGGGTGGTGGCTGAAGTGGGGGGGACGGTGGTTGTGGTGGTGGAGGTGGACGGTGGTTGTGGTGGTAGAGGGAGGGAGATAGAGATCAGACAGATGTGTGTGTAAAGTGTGTGTTTGTGTGTGTTGAGAAGATCTTTTGTAGAATAAAAAAAACAAACCCTCTTCTCCTTGCAGACTGCAGACATTTGGTCCACCTCTTCTCCTGCAGATGCATGCAGAGACCTTTTCCCGTAGAAAAAACAAACAGCACCTTAATAATTAATGTTATTTACTATTATATCCCTTTCAAATGTGTTCTTATTTGTACATATTGCTTTTAAAGTTGTATGTGATGTAAAATTACATCAATGTGCATCACATGTGTTTTATTTATATAGATACTAGCTTTAGATCCCGTGTATTACACGGGTTGATTAAAGATAATATCTTATCATCATCGTTTACATAAATGTTATGATTAAATACACGTTAAAACAAAAACAAATTTTTAAGATTACCACGACAAATTGAAATACATGAATATGCAACGATCACAATTCGTTGAAAATCTCTTTAAAAACAGATTAGTTGTTTTATATGTAGTGTTAACGTCCTACGTTAAATACTGCTATATACACCACAAGTCGTTAAAAGACTTCTTTACACACTTATTTAGAACCAACCTTTTAAAATTCTACATGTTGAAACGGGTCAGGTCAAAATCAATACTATTTGTTATTAATACGACCACATTACATCAACCATCTCATTCGATTCAACAACAATGTCTTCAAATCACCGGATTAGATCATGAACCCATATTACAGGTCAAACAAAAGCACAACAGGACCACATGAATAATATCGTTTCCACTTTTACTTCAATGCACTTACATGATATGGTGATTTGGGATTTTGTAAAAATGTTTGTTTTTGTACTTCTTTACAAAATAAGATGTTGACCAAAATTCAAACACATGTAGACCAAAAGTCAATCAGATGTTGACCAATAGTCAAACTGATAAAAATCATACAAAAAAGTATCACATATTAAATGTCTTAGCTATAGAAAAGTTATAAACTTTTTATAAAGTTTAATCATAGATTGTGAACATGTAATAAAAGTAAAAAAATTATTGATTGCTTATTATTCGTGTATATAATTTACTTTGTATTAAAAACGAACGTTTCTAAACAATTGAATAATAAGTTATTACACATAAAAGCCTCTTCAAAAAAGTTAGGTTTGGAAATCAATACAATACTAATAATAAGTTAACTGATGATTGAAAACATCAAGCTCCTTAAGACAATTTTAGACTGGCACCACGTGTTTTGTAATAGTCTAATGGAAACAATAAAAAAACAAAATTGAGAATGTTCTAAACAGTAAAAAAACACGATATTGAAGATAAAGTAGCAATCTAATAGGAACATAAATTTGCTAAAAACAATTTTAAGAAGATCTTAAAGGTAGTAATAATAAGTGAATAGACGAATAAAAACATGAAACTTCTTAAAATAATTTTAGCCTGAAACTACATGTTTTGGATGTTTTGCAACCAAAAGCTTTCCTTTGCGCTCCTGACCATTTAAAAACACAAAGATCACCAATTGACATGTCCTAGCCATGATATAACTTTAATTTCTGACTTTGTTGCATTGTATGCTCCACTTTCTGTTGAATCACAAAAACTTAAAACACCATATAACTCTAATTTAACATAAAAGGTATGCTTCTGTACATTAAAATTTAATATTTTATAGTGAAATTAAAGAGTGGTTGAGGAAGAAAGCTGACCTCATCTTTACTCTTTATAACAAAATAAGCAACATTGACTTGATGGGAAGCAATTGCTGGGAAGGTATGATTAGTTTCAAGGAGGGTTGTCCATTTTATCTGAAATCCGAATTAGAGTATACCCGGAAAACCCGAAACCCGACCAACCTAAACCTTAAACAGGTCGGTTATCGGGTTACTTTTTTCCAGCCAAAACCCTGAACAACCCGAAATTCGAAAGCCGAATACTTAATGCCTTTTTATAGACGGGTTTTGTTTTAAAGACTTTGGTATTTGAAACATTAAGTTTTCGAACTTTAAACATTATCATATCTAATTGTCAAATAATGTTTGAATTTTGATGATATTTTTAGTAGAATGATTATATTTTGCGAAAATATATATATTTTTATTTTACATCTAAACCTGAAACCCGACCAACCTGGCACGAACTAACCCAAATACCCAAACCCGACCAACACAAACTTTAAATGGGTCGGTTATTGGGTCACGTTTTCCCAGCCAAAAACCCGAATTACACGACCCGAAAAATCCAAAACCTGGAAAACAATGGGTCGATGTTGGGTTTGTTTTATTTCTAACTGTTCAACTAATTAAAATAAAAAAAATAGATAGAAGGGGCAGATGGGTCAAAAGCAACACAATAATGTAAGTTGAACCATAAACCTCCTAGATCTTTGACTCCAATTTTTGCCAGTTTAGTTGCTTCCACTTTGATCTATTTTGACTCCACTAAAGAGAAGTTTCTTTCATGTCCTTCATCAAATTTTGTTGAGTTTGTGAAAATTATCATATATATATGGCGAGCATACATAATAATATTAATTAATAATACTACAGAATAATATTAATTAATAATACTCCAATTTTTGTTCTTTTTTGCATGTAGCAAAACCACCTTTTTCAATCTGAACCAATTTGACCCATTACTCAACCAATCCATATATGAGAAAATACACCCGTACCAGATATGTCTCGATGGTAGCAAGTTCACGGGTGCTGCAACAAATGAATACATAAAGCGTTGGCGGTTTGTGAGACTGCCACCAATCTGTGTCATAAACGGTTCAGTTATAAAAATAAATGTTATAAACGGGTCAGTTACAAAAAAAAATGTCATAAACGGGTCAGTTATTAAAAAAATGTTATAAATGGGTCAGTTACAAAAAAATGTCATAAACCGGTCACCGCATTACCGGACTTTTACATTATCACATCATCATGATTGGTTGGTTGGTTGGTTGTGTTTGGTTTGGTTTGACTATTTGGATTATTTGTTTATCAAATAATTACCATTGAATCACAAGTTAACATATGAAGATCGAGCACTCATATTTTGCAAAGTTAACCCACTGTTTGACCAAAGTCAAACAACTGTTTGCAAAAATATGATTCTTAGTGGTTCAAAACTCTGTGTGACCAAAGTCAAACAACTGTTTGACTGCAAAAATATGATTCTTAGTGGTTCAAAAGTCTGTTTGACCAAAGTCAAACCACTGTTTGACCAAAGTCAAACAACTGTTGTTAAAACACTTTTGAGTTAAAACAGTGTTTTGAAACCACTTTTGGGTTAACAGTGTTTGAAACCACTTTTAGGTTAAAACAGTGGTTTCAAACACTGTTTTAAACCAACAGTGGTTTCAAACACTGTTATCCGAAAAGTGGTTTCAAAACACTGTTTTAACACTGTTTTAACCCAACAGTGGTTTCAAACACTGTTTTAACCGAAAAGTGGTTTCAAAACACGGTTTTAACCCAAAACAGTGGAACCACTGTTGGGTTAAATTTCAACAAAATGTACCAAAATTAATCAAATTTCAACAAACGATCACAAATCAAGGCATAATTCGCATAATTCACAATCCTGCATCATTCAAATCGCCGAAAAGGCCTACTTTCGACAAAAATGGACGAAAACATAACCATAATAATATTACCGAGTAGGGAGATTATCAACATAGGTGATAAGCATCTTCAATTTGCTACCACCTTCAGAAGCAAGTCCAACATGCACCTCAACAGTCATAGCATCACCAATCTGCTTCAATTTCGAAACAGGAGTCGCACAATGTTCTTCTAGTTCCTCAACAATATCACCAGATTTCGAAACAGGATTCGAGTTTTGCTACATACGGCAGCGTACGATAAACGTTGCGGCAGCGCATACCGCAGCGCCACCGATCACCGCGGCTCCTACAGTCACCTTCTTCCCTATCACAAACATGCCTGTATGAGCACAACCGCATGCTGGAGTCTGATGTAGGATGACCTCAATGTGTATCGCCGAAAATTAGTTTGGATCTTAAGGGAGACGCTTCTCTTTTTCATATCATCGTACATCTTAGAAGCAAGCTTTCCTAGTAGTAATAATCCAAAAAGAGTGTATTGAAGGGTATTGAGCTTAAAAACAATACCCATTAAGAAAGAAAAATGCAGACAAACCTCTGCATAAAGTTTGCAAGGCAACCGCAAGATTCACCATAGCAAGAAAACACTTTCTAATGAGGTAACTTCTTGTTGTTCTTTGAATATAAACGATTGCAATGTTAAGCCTTTCTGCTCTACGTGTATCTAATGCAGCCATGTGACCAGCTCTAAGAAAAACTTTTGTTTTTTCCAATCTGCATACTCATAAACACACCTTTTGAGTATGAGTTCATGCCAATGAACGGATGCTAAAAAATCACAGCGATTAACAATATTATTACCTGATATCCTGGGATTCCGACATCGTTCAGAATCTTTTGACATGCATCCTTTTTATCGTGACTGTTGAAACACGTGATATGTAATCAAATCCATTTTTAAATAGGTATTAAAATATACTTTACTTACTTGGCACGCAAAACCTCTGGAACCAGAAGACCAAATCAATTAACAAAATCAGTGAAACTCTTGTTGGTAGGGTATCCAGCACAGCTGATACGAATAGCTTCTAGAACCCCTTTAATGAAAAGTAAAAATCACTTCGGATGAGTTCAATAAGCAAAACCGAGGATCAAAGATAAAAAATCATTACTTTCAAGTACTCACCCCACAACGTAGTTGATGAATGACATTAACATTCTCAAAAATGGCAGGTTTAAGAAGATTATTTGGCTTCACACATCTAATATAATGAGGTTGTGTGGAATTCAGAGTCTCCATCAATTGTTGAAGTTGTAGCTGCATTGTTTATTGATTAATAAAGAGCTTATTGTCACACCCCTTTCTGCGGCGGAAGCACGAGGTGTGATCATGAAAGGTTCTCATTGCATACGAAGAGTAAACATACTACATGCTCAAAAATAACTTCGAATATTACATTACCAAAAACATATGTCAAGTGTTTACAACACTAGATAACACATTGTCTTAAAAGTCACGACTTTATTTAAAGATAAACAAAGCGACATCCACGAGCATGAGTAAGACCACGCGCACATCCATCCTAGTTACCTGAAATACATGTGAGTTTTGGAAAAACGTCAACATAAAGTTGGTGTGAATTCATGCAGTTTTTGTATTTCACGTTTGTATACTTTGTATGAAAACGTAATTTGTCTTTTGTATAAATCAAGTCTTTTGTGTACACCACGTACTCATGTATAAGTCAAATATTTCTGTATGTATCAAGTGTTAATGGGTTGCAAAGCCATTAACATGTGACACGACATAGGAAGTCACCAAACCATAGGCATTTTTCTGTAGTCGATTTACGACTGAGACACAAAAACACTGCTTGGTAAAAGAGTGGCCAACAGTGGGGCTGCCCGGAACCCATTAGATCTAACCTTTTGTTCTGCGGTCTAAGTATGTACACGATTAATGGTGCTTATGGTACCCTATTCGTGACACGATTTCTCGTATCATTCTTGTATCCATCATATCATTTGTAAACATTGTAATATTTGTAACATGTATTTCACCCCCGAATGTATAAAACTGAAAACAGTTAAAAGAAAAGGGGGAGCATGAACTCACAACTTTGCGTTCCTGTGCGTCGTAAACTTCACCGGATTTGCTTACTTAACGTCGTAACCTATACGCGTTTTCTTAACGTTAGTCACTAGATTTGTATCGCACAAGTACAGTCACTATCTTTTGTATTTGTATTGTTGTGTTAAAAATATTTCATATTTTTAACTACGTATCTTACTTATATTATTTCCTCTAAAATAAATATAAGTCTTTTGTGTTTTGCACTTCGCACCCGAATTATGTATCTTGTATTTTGTATGTGTATTTTTATGTTTATACTCCTCACGAGTATTTAGTGTATTTTTAAGTCTTAATACACTAGTACGTATAACACATACTATATACACTTAGCACATAAGTTGGTGATCAAATAATATATATTTTTCTCTCAAAAATATACATACTTATATCCATTTTTATTCTTGAAGAAATCCTCATTTCTTATCACCAAAAATTAGGGAAACCTTGGTAATGCTTTTAAACACATTTTTAGGGAATAAGTTTCTCAGAAACTTATATTTTTCTAAGTGTCGAATTTTATAAAAATTTCGACAGAGTTTCCCCTAAAAATGGAGGTTTCCCATGTTTTCAAAACATGTGTTTATTTTCTTTTAAATCGTCAACAATTCCCTCATTCAACAATAAACAATATGCAACTAGTTAAAATAGATATAATCGTAGAAATACATGAACTTGTGGTTTTTCCCAAAATAGGTAGTATCCTTCCATTATTTTTAGTGGATCTTTGTATAGATCAACTTTGTTTCTTGAAAGTATCGCTTTTAAAGAAGTTACATCTTTACAACTTCCGGTCAACATTTACAAAAATAGTTATTTTGTCGAAACTTTGTGTTACACAAGTATCTACATACTCGTGTGTTTGCTAAAATCATTCTTTTTCATGTAAGATCCGGCTTTAGAAAATATGATTTCTTGGACACTTGGTCCTTTGAAAATACCGCTTGTAGATACGTAGATCTACTAGTTTTAAACACTATTTCACAAGTTAAATCGCTTTTACACAAGTTCATGATGTGTGTGGTAGAGTTTCATCATTTAACCTTTGTTACTCTTAAACAAGCTTTATGTCATAATCCAAGATCATGACTAGACCGGGTTAAATGATGATCCGAGCTACCACAACATAGATCGGGTCCAAATAATCACACAAGTCAAATACTACATGATTTACACAACATATGTGCTTTTAACCACCATTTTTAGTGTTTTTAGTAGACTTTTGTGTGTCATCTTGTATGTTAACGAGTTTTAACCGTTACGAATCATTTTAACCACTTCAATATAGTTCAAGAGAGTGATTTAAGCAACATACCACTAGCTCGAGGCTAGGGAAGAATCTAAGCACGAATAGGGTGGATAAAAGCAAGGTAGAGAGGTCCTTCGCCTTCCGATTGCACCAAGGTTCCTTATATGCGACCCTTAACACTTATATGAACTTGAAATGGCAAGATCAAAGCTTGGCAATGGTTGTGTGTTCAAGGGGTGTTTGGCCGTAGCCTTTGAGAGAGAGAGAGGAGTGTTTGAAGTTGAGTTTGTGTGTTAATATGAACATGTGGGTTAAACCTTGAACTTATAGATAAAGATTAGGTTAATTGTCCAATGGATCATGTGTCTAGATGATATTAGACAAGGTTGATTATTTTAATCAATTGTGGGACAAGGGTGTCCCCTCTAGTTGGGGACGGTTAGAGAGGGGGGGGGGGTCTTGGTCCGATTCCAACTAGATAGTTAGGCATATAGTTAGGTTAAGTAAGTTAGTTAAGTGCTTAACTTGGTTAGTAGTGCATAGTGTGTTATGACGAGTGTTAGGGTATTCAGGGACCCTAACTGGCTCAGAAAAAGATAAGTAATGTTATTAACAATATTTTTATGTTCCGGGTAAAGTCCGGTTGTTCGGTTACATACCGATTCGTTAAAGTGCTAAATTGCACCTTTTAGTGTTTAATAAGTATCTTTTTGTAACACTATCGATTCCCAACACTTAGGGAAATATTCTGGATAATAAAACGACATTTCTGCATAATATTTATATGTCTAAATGCTGAATTATTGCTGAATTTTATAAATTCTGCACTTAAAGTGCGTTTCGGGTGCTTTTTAGTGCTTATTTTTGCTTTCGTATTGCATATATATTAAACCCTTGTATGTACTCTTGGGTTTTAATGCATTCTTGCTGTTGGACCTACACCTAGGCTCCAATTTTATTGTCTGGCTGCTTTCTGCAGTTCCGTTAACACGTAGTGTCTTACCGGTGAGTTTACTTAGTATTTTTGACGCAACGCTCTCGTTTATGCCTAAAGCAATATTTTGTAGTATACAACGTGCATGAATTCACTTGTTTAGTATGTAATCAGGTATTGCTGACAATTAAGCACATAATTGCAGTCATTAAGCAATAATTAATGTGTACGGAAATTACCGGTTTGGGCCAGTTGTCACAGTCTCCCCCCGTTAAAAGAATTTCGTCCCGAAATTCAGGCTGAACTCACTCTCGCAGGAGTCCTCTTGAATAGGTGGGGATACTTTTTCTTGAACTGGTCTACACGTTCCCATGTGTACTCGGGTCCGTGCTTAGAGCTCCAACGTACTTTGACAAGCTTCACACTGCTCCTCCTGGTCTTGTTGACTTTCCAGTCGGTAACCTCAACGGGTTGCTCTGTAAATCGGAGGGCTTCATCAATATGCACTTCATCCATCGGGATGATCACGTTTTCTTGCGTTGGACTCTTCTTCAGGTTGGATACATGAAACGTATCATGTACTCCATTAAGTTATTCCGGTAACTCCAACTTGTATGCCACGGTACCAATTCTCTTCAAAATTCCGAATGGTCCGATGTATCGTGGATTCAGTTTTCCACGCTTTCCAAACCTGACTACGCCCTTCCATGGTGAGACTTTCAACAACACTTTGTCTCCCACCTTGAATTCTACCGATTTTCTATTCGGATCAGCGTAGCTCTTTTGTCGCTCTCGAGCCGCCTTAATGCGCTCTCGGATTTGCGCAATCTTGTCGGTTGTCTCTTGTACAAGTTCTGGACCAACCATACGTTTATCTCCGGCATCTGCCCAACATAAGGGCGATCGGCATTTGTGGCCATACAGAGCTTCGAACGGCGCAGCTTTTATGCTCGTATGATAACTGTTATTGTAGGAAAACTCAACTAAAGGTAGATGAGTATCCCAGCTGCCGCCTAGATCCATGACACATGCGCGAAGCATATCTTCTAACGTTTGTATAGTCCGTTCGCTCTGGCCGTCTGTTTGCGGATGGAATGCCGTGCTTAGATCTAACTGAGATCCAAAGGCTTCCTGAAATGATTGCCAGATTCTTGAGACAAAGCGTCCATCTCTGTCTGAAATGATTGAGATTGGCACTCCATGGCGTGCCACAATTTCTCTTAAGTATATCTCTGCAAGCTTTCCCGTGCTATCCTTCTCTCGGATTGGTAGGAAATGCGCAGACTTCGTCAATCGATCAACTATTACCCATATCATATCGTGCCCTCTCGGGGTCCTGGGTAATTTCGTTACGAAGTCCATCGAGATTTGTTCCCACTTCCATACGGGAATCTCTGGTTGTTGTAGTAGGCCGGACGGTTTCTGATATTCTGCCTTAACCTTAGCACAGGTTAGGCATTTTCCAACATAGACAGCAACGTCGCTCTTGAGTCTCGGCCACCAATAATATTCCTTCAAGTCTTGATACATCTTGTCCGACCCTGGGTGGATCGAGTATCTTGACTTGTGCGCTTCATCAAGGATGACTTCTCGTAGGCCACCATAGAGCGGAACCCAAATGCGCTTTTTAAAGTATAAGGCTCCCTCTTCATTTGGCGCCATGTACTTCAATGCACCCCGGAGGTATTCAGCTTTACGATTCTCTTCTTTAAGAGCTTCTTGTTGTGCATCTCGAATGCGTGCAGTGAGGTTCGTTCGAATCGTCATTTCCAATGCTCGAACCCTTAGGGTCTTAACCCTTTCTTTTCGGCTCAACGCGTCTGCTACAACGTTTGCCTTTCCAGGATGGTACTTAATCTCACAGTCATAATCATTCAGCAGCTCAACCCAATGTCGCTGGCGCATATTCAATTCCTTCTGATCAAATATGTGTTGTAAGCTTTTGTGATCTGTGAAGATTGTACATCGAGTACCATATAAATAATGTCGCCAAATCTTCAAGGCGAATACCACTGCACCCAGCTCCAGGTCGTGAGTGGTATAATTTCTCTCGTGAACCTTCAGTTGTCTTGAAGCATAAGCGATGACTTTTTGGCGTTGCATGAGCACGCAACCCAAGCCTTGTCGTGAGGCGTCGCAGTATACCACGAAGTCTTCAGTGCCTTCGGGTAATGATAGTATTGGTGCATCGCAGAGCTTGTTCTTAAGTAGCTGAAAGGCTTCTTCCTGTTTGTGACCCCAGTCGTACTTCTTGTCTTTCTGGGTAAGGGTCGTTAACGGTTGAGCTATCTTTGAGAAATTTTCGATGAATCGCCGATAATAGCCCGCTAAACCCAAGAATTGTCGAACTTCAGTTGGGGTTTTGGGAGCTTCCCAGTTCTTTATCGCTTCAATCTTGGATGGGTCTACATGAATGCCCTTCTCATTCACAACGTGACCAAGAAATTGTACTTCGCGAATCCAGAATTCGCACTTCGAGAACTTTGCGTAAAGCTTCTCTTTCTTCAGTAATTCCAAGATGGTTTTGAGATGTTGCTCGTGCTCTTCTTTCGTTCGCGAGTAAATCAGGATATCATCGATAAATACAATTACGAATTTATCGAGATATGGTTTACATACGCGGTTCATCAGGTCCATAAAGACCGCTGGCGCGTTCGTCAATCCAAATGGCATCACAAGAAATTCGTAGTGCCCATATCGCGTTCTGAATGCAGTCTTTGGCACGCTTTCTTCTTGGATTCTCAGCTGATGGTATCCAGATCGAAGGTCGATCTTGGAATAGTAGCTTGATCCTTGCAGTTGATCAAACAAGTCATCAATCCTCGGTAGCGGATACCGATTCTTGATTGTGAGCTTGTTCAGTTCCCTGTAATCGATACACATCCGTAGTGTTCCATCCTTCTTCTTCACGAATAATACTGGAGCTCCCCAGGGTGAGAAGCTTGGCCTTATGAATCCTTTATCCAGCAACTCCTGGAGTTGTGTAGATAATTCTTGCATTTCGGATGGTGCAAGTCGATAGGGTGCCTTGGCTACAGGAGCGGCTCCTGAAACCAAGTCTATGTGGAATTCGACTTGTCGTTGCGGAGGTAGTCCTGGCAGATCTTCAGGGAACACATCAGGAAATTCCTTCACCACAGGAATGTCTTCGAGTTTTGGCTCCACAGCTTTCTTTTCTATGACGTGTGCTAGGAAGGCAACACATCCTTTCCTTAAGCATTTCTGTGCCTTCATGCAACTGATGATTCGTAGAGGCGCGTTTCGTCTTTCTCCATGTACGATGAGAGTTTCACCATTCGCTAAAGGGATGCGAATGATTTTCTCATGACAAATAACTTCAGCTTTGTTCTTGGACAACCAGTCCATTCCGACTACTACATCGAAGCTACCCAATTGAATAGGTAAGATGTCGATGCTAAAATTTTGTTCGCCAAGTTCTAATGTGCAGCCTCTGACAACTTCGCCCGATTCAACAAGTTTACCATTGGCTAGTTCTATGGAATAAGGAATTTCTAATCTACTAGATTCTATTCCGAGTATGCGTTTAAATTCCACATACATGAAGCTATAATCGGCGCCAGTGTCAAACAGTATGGATGCAAAGTGATTGTTAATGAGAAACGTACCGGTGACCACGTTAGGGTCCTCGCGTGCGTCTCTTGCTCCAATCACAAATGCTCGAGCCGGAGCGTTGTTTCTCTCTGGGCAGTTCTTCATGAAATGATCATTGCTTCCACACTTGAAGCATCCTTGGTTCCGTCCAGCTCCATTACCATTCCAGTTACCATTGCCATTCCCACCATGGTTTCCATTACCATTCCCATTGCGGCCTCCAATACCTTTTCCCCAGCAGTCTTCGGCACGGTGGCCTGGCTTCCCGCAGTTCTCGCATTTTCCAACGCGACAGTTTCCCACATGGTGAAAGTCACAGCGGTTACATTTGGGCAGAGTGCCCCGATATTTCTTAGCCCCAGACTCATTTGCAGCTGCGAAGGCTTTTGCCTCCCTAGGTGGGTTAGTGTCACGCTTCTTGTTGTTCAAACCCTTATTGTTACGAATTGCTTGATTCAGGTTTGCATGTTTCCTTTTCTTGTCACCGGACGACTCAGCATGCGTCTCGGTGTTTTCTGTTGGGTTCAGTGATAGCTTCTTCATCCGAACACAATCTTCAGTAAGGCTGACAGCCAGAGTTACAGCCTCGGTGATTGTTTGTGGTTTGGCCGACGTCACCATGCCACGAAACTCTGAGGCCAGTCCCCAAATGTAGCGTTCAACGCGCTTGAATTCGGGAGTCACCATGTAGGGAAGAACTCTTGACAGGTCATGGAACCTTCGAGTGTAACCATTGATGTCAGCACCTTCCATAGTCAAGTGCCAGAACTCCGTTTCCAGCCTTTGGAGTTCCGCACGAGAGCAGTACTTCTCTCTCATTCTTTCCCTCAGTTCCTCCCAAGTTAAGCCATAAGCGGCATCATCGCCCAAGGTTTGGGCTTGCAGGTTCCACCAAGTCAGAGCTTCATCGACAAACAACCCAGTAGCAAAGGTGACTTGTTGATCCGCGGTACACTTGCTCATGCGGAAAGTAGCTTCAGTCTTCTCCGTCCAGTGCACAAATGCTACTGCACCTCCTGTGCCGTCATAGTTCATCGGCTTGCAGTCGAGGAATTGCTTGAAAGTGCAGCCTTGAGCTGCGTTTCCTCCAGAAGAATCTCCATTCCCATTACGCCTAGCGTTGCTTGGTCCTCCACTGTCCTGGGTACGGTTCGCCTCGTAGTGGGCGATAGCAGCGGAGATCCTTTCCTCCAGTAGAGCGTTCAGCTCTTCAGCAGTTCTTGGTAGTGGGGGAGGAGGAGGTTGATCATCGTTGCGAGCATTCACAGCTTTCCTGGGTGCCATGTTCTGACCGAACATAACACAACAGGGTTACACATTTGTTTGATATCGTCCTACTAGGCAGTAGTAGTATATATATTCACAGGTATATATCACATAAGTGACATCAAACAATTATTACTCTAGCAGAGTACTTAGTAGGCTTGCACTGAGGGAATCTATACGTGACAAGACTTGCTGTGATTTTTGTGCACTAAATTCCATAATTATGTATGCATCCATAATTACGTAACTCCTTGCACAGTCCGCACAGTTCGTTTCATCCTCGTGTCTCTTCCTTCAGATGGGCCATTGCTTTTCGGTAGAGTCACGTATACTTGTGACATTCTACTTCTAGTACATGCTAATTAACACACATAATTGCAAGTAATTTCTAGTCAACGACAAGTGCTACTCAAGTGCACTCTAAGTCTCGTAGTGTCTTTTCTAGACTCATGTAGACAGTTTCAGGTAGTGAATGTCGCGGGACGTTTTATGCAATGAAAACTCTTTGAAAATTGTTTTCGTGAATGGATCCTAGAGATTGTAGACTAGACTCGAGAAGGAATCCTGGTTCACTACAATCGAAGCTCTGATACCAATCTGTCACACCCCTTTCTGCGGCGGAAGCACGAGGTGTGATCATGAAAGGTTCTCATTGCATACGAAGAGTAAACATACTACATGCTCAAAAATAACTTCGAATATTACATTACCAAAAACATATGTCAAGTGTTTACAACACTAGATAACACGTTGTCTTAAAAGTCACGACTTTATTTAAAGATAAACAAAGCGACATCCACGAGCATGAGTAAGACCACGCGCACATCCATCCTAGTTACCTGAAATACATGTGAGTTTTGGAAAAACGTCAACATAAAGTTGGTGTGAATTCATGCAGTTTTTGTATTTCACGTTTGTATACTTTGTATGAAAACGTAATTTGTCTTTTGTATAAATCAAGTCTTTTGTGTACACCACGTACTCATGTATAAGTCAAATATTTCTGTATGTATCAAGTGTTAATGGGTTGCAAAGCCATTAACATGTGACACGACATAGGAAGTCACCAAACCATAGGCATTTTTCTGTAGTCGATTTACGACTGAGACACAAAAACACTGCTTGGTAAAAGAGTGGCCAACAGTGGGGCTGCCCGGAACCCATTAGATCTAACCTTTTGTTCTGCGGTCTAAGTATGTACACGATTAATGGTGCTTATGGTACCCTATTCGTGACACGATTTCTCGTATCATTCTTGTATCCATCATATCATTTGTAAACATTGTAATATTTGTAACATGTATTTCACCCCCGAATGTATAAAACTGAAAACAGTTAAAAGAAAAGGGGGAGCATGAACTCACAACTTTGCGTTCCTGTGCGTCGTAAACTTCACCGGATTTGCTTACTTAACGTCGTAACCTATACGCGTTTTCTTAACGTTAGTCACTAGACTTGTATCGCACAAGTACAGTCACTCTCTTTTGTATTTGTATTGTTGTGTTAAAAATATTTCATATTTTTTCATATTTTTAACTACGTATCTTACTTATATTATTTCCTCTAAAATAAATATAAGTCTTTTGTGTTTTGCACTTCGCACCCGAATTATGTATCTTGTATTTTGTATGTGTATTTTTATGTTTATACTCCTCACGAGTATTTAGTGTATTTTTAAGTCTTAATACACTAGTACGTATAACACATACTATATACACTTAGCACATAAGTTGGTGATCAAATAATATATATTTTTCTCTCAAAAATATACATACTTATATCCATTTTTATTCTTGAAGAAATCCTCATTTCTTATCACCAAAAATTAGGGAAACCTTGGTAATGCTTTTAAACACATTTTTAGGGAATAAGTTTCTCAGAAACTTATATTTTTCTAAGTGTCGAATTTTATAAAAATTTCGACAGAGTTTCCCCTAAAAATGGAGGTTTCCCATGTTTTCAAAACATGTGTTTATTTTCTTTTAAATCGTCAACAATTCCCTCATTCAACAATAAACAATATGCAACTAGTTAAAATAGATATAATCGCAGAAATACATGAACTTGTGGTTTTTCCCAAAATAGGTAGTATCCTTCCATTATTTTTAGTGGATCTTTGTATAGATCAACTTTGTTTCTTGAAAGTATCGCTTTTAAAGAAGTTACATCTTTACAACTTCCGGTCAACATTTACAAAAATAGTTATTTTGTCGAAACTTTGTGTTACACAAGTATCTACATACTCGTGTGTTTGCTAAAATCATTCTTTTTCATGTAAGATCCGGCTTTAGAAAATATGATTTCTTGGACACTTGGTCCTTTGAAAATACCGCTTGTAGATACGTAGATCTACTAGTTTTAAACACTATTTCACAAGTTAAATCGCTTTTACACAAGTTCATGATGTGTGTGGTAGAGTTTCATCATTTAACCTTTGTTACTCTTAAACAAGCTTTATGTCATAATCCAAGATCATGACTAGACCGGGTTAAATGATGATCCGAGCTACCACAACATAGATCGGGTCCAAATAATCACACAAGTCAAATACTACATGATTTACACAACATATGTGCTTTTAACCACCATTTTTAGTGTTTTTAGTAGACTTTTGTGTGTCATCTTGTATGTTAACGAGTTTTAACCGTTACGAATCATTTTAACCACTTCAATATAGTTCAAGAGAGTGATTTAAGCAACATACCACTAGCTCGAGGCTAGGGAAGAATCTAAGCACGAATAGGGTGGATAAAAGCAAGGTAGAGAGGTCCTTCGCCTTCCGATTGCACCAAGGTTCCTTATATGCGACCCTTAACACTTATATGAACTTGAAATGGCAAGATCAAAGCTTGGCAATGGTTGTGTGTTCAAGGGGTGTTTGGCCGTAGCCTTTGAGAGAGAGAGAGAGGAGTGTTTGAAGTTGAGTTTGTGTGTTAATATGAACATGTGGGTTAAACCTTGAACTTATAGATAGAGATTAGGTTAATTGTCCAATGGATCATGTGTCTAGATGATATTAGACAAGGTTGATTATTTTAATCAATTGTGGGACAAGGGTGTCCCCTCTAGTTGGGGACGGTTAGAGAGGGGGGGGGGGGTCTTGGTCCGATTCCAACTAGATAGTTAGGCATATAGTTAGGTTAAGTAAGTTAGTTAAGTGCTTAACTTGGTTAGTAGTGCATAGTGTGTTATGACGAGTGTTAGGGTATTCAGGGACCCTAACTGGCTCAGAAAAAGATAAGTAATGTTATTAACAATATTTTTATGTTCCGGGTAAAGTCCGGTTGTTCGGTTACATACCGATTCGTTAAAGTGCTAAATTGCACCTTTTAGTGTTTAATAAGTATCTTTTTGTAACACTATCGATTCCCAACACTTAGGGAAATATTCTGGATAATAAAACGATATTTCTGCATAATATTTATATGTCTAAATGCTGAATTATTGCTGAATTTTATAAATTCTGCACTTAAAGTGCGTTTCGGGTGCTTTTTAGTGCTTATTTTTGCTTTCGTATTGCATATATATTAAACCCTTGTATGTACTCTTGGGTTTTAATGCATTCTTGCTGTTGGACCTACACCTAGGCTCCAATTTTATTGTCTGACTGCTTTCTGCAGTTCCGTTGACACGTAGTGTCTTACCGGTGAGTTTACTTAGTATTTTTGACGCAACGCTCTCGTTTATGCCTAAAGCAATATTTTGTAGTATACAACGTGCATGAATTCACTTGTTTAGTATGTAATCTGGTATTGCTGACAATTAAGCACATAATTGCAGTCATTAAGCAATAATTAATGTGTACGGAAATTACCGGTTTGGGCCTGTTGTCACACTTATTACCTTATAGTTTATTACTTTTTTCCCGAAATATCTAATGGAAAACTTACTTTAAAGCGAGAACCGATTGATGAGAACTTTGATGACTTGGTTGCATCCTCATGTGGTGGAGGAAAAAGCCCTGCTACAAAAGAGCACTTGGAAGCACTCAACAAATCTTGATGTTCAGGAACAATATAATCTTTGTTTTTGTCCAAGAATTGATCAGACTGATAATGAACCTGAATATTGATACAAAACATGTGCTTTAAGCCCATTTACATGAAAACCAGCTAATTACGTTGTATTTGTTGATAAGAAATCGAACGGGTATAAATAAAAAGTGGTTGAAAATTGTCAGTGCATAAAGTGTTTGTAGCCGTGTGTGTGTTAGAAGTTAAGTTAGACAGATTTTTAGACTTGATGTAACCTAATCGAATGAGTCATTCGATTGGTTAGCTTAATCGTATGAGTCTTAGACGGATAGGCCTGTTGTTTGATGTTAGAACAGTCGTATGAGCCATACGATTGAAGTGTCCTTCGAATGAGTCATTCAACTGGATGTGTCTATAGATAGACCAGCTCATGCGACTGGTTCATAACTCTTGCCATTCGACCATTTCAGATTCGCAACGTGTAACAAAACTCTGTTCAAATTTTGTCAAGATAATCCAAAAACGTTTATTCACATCCCTGTACACTTTATCTAGCATGAATGATGGATTCCGCACTTTGTTCATGTGAAAACGTAGAATTCTAAGTAATTAACGTGAAAACACAAGATCAAGATCCGATTAAGGGAATTTCAAAATGAAATGTGTCAAGTGGGTTAAAAGGTTCAAAAGTCAACTAACAATAATTCTAATTTCACTATCTCCTAAATCGTTTTATTAAAAAGAAATAGACAGGAAAGTCAACTAACAATAGTATTCTTTTAATAATGTAATTTTTATCATATTTAATACATTAGTTATTTAAAAATCTAAAATAGACAGGAAAGTGTTGGCAGATTGGCCCAAAACCCATACAAAACTCATTACCGATGTTAGCAACATTCATTCTTAGAAGATCTATGAAATGTGCACTACCTCTCCGGCATAATGAGAAATAATGAAATCCGAGCGTGCTAATTTGGGCTTGCTAAAACGTTTGTGATTTTTGAATGTTTGATTTAGTCACTCATGAGATAACAAAAAGTAAATGTATAGAAGAACATGAATTTAAACACACACATGCATGAAGAGATATCATCAAACTTGCATAAAACATGAATATGTCACATAGTGTTGCTTACCATGCTTCATCAAGTAGAGCAATGATCCCACCAGGTTTCTGAAAACAGAATACATACATTAGTTTAATGCATTGTGTGTGTGTATATATAAAACTAAACTACATGCATTAAAAACAAAGGACGATCAAGTAGTTACCTGACCACAGGTCAAACGCAGACAAATTAAATACTTTCACATCGAGCCATGACCACGTTGTATGCATTGAGTGTGACGGTCATGCCGTAGCAAAACTTAGCACAGATTTCGAATGTAGTGGGCCCACCAAAGATATTGAGTTCGATTTCTTCATTGTTTTCGCCAGTTTTTGCAAACGGGGGCACTCTTGGACAGCAACGGAAACTAAAAACAACAGAAAGTAATGTTTCATTTGACCATTAAAGGAACGTTTTGTAATTTGTTAACATAGTATAAAGTAGCAAATCTTGTGGACATAAAATTTAATGTCTCCAACGCTTACAATCATATCAGCAGCCAGATCAGTTGCAACATATCTGAACATGAACAAAACGATTCAAATGGTAAAGTTCAAAACACGTTTAACAAAGTGGTAAAACAACATATTTGCATAAGTTCACAAGAAAATGATGACATACTGACCGAGTATTTTCACCATTGGACTAAAACAAATCCGGTTTTGATCCAACTTTCATGAAATTCATGTTGAACAGCTGGAACTTTCATGAAATTCTTACGTTCGTGGTGATCTCAAGATGTCGCCATAGCTCTTCATCATGTTCCTTCAAGAGCAGTGACAACTTTGAGATTGTTGAACGAATACCAACAACACTATTATCAAGTTGCTGAACAAAATTATCTCGGAATCCACTTAATAATTCAACAAAACAAAAGAAAGTGTCTGCTTCAGCATTGACCTGTGGTGCATCTATTAAATTCACTTTTTTTAGAAAACTTGATTGATGACCATGGTGCATCTATTCAATTGGTGCATCTATTAAATTCACTTTTTTTAGAAAACTTGATTGATGACCATGGTGCATCTATTCAATTCACTTTGTGCACAAAACAATTTCATTATTCCAAACAATTAACTCTTTGTGTCATGCTTAAAAATCTGCTTTCAACAACCACTGTATCCAACATAATAAATCAAAGTTCTTATCCGTGTAATTTGGATGGTAAAGTAAGAAAATAATAAAAAATAAAAAAAACTTACCGAGGAGTTAAGAGAAGTTGAACCATATGGCATGCCGGTACAAATATCAACCCTGTAACAAACCAAACAACAATTAGGCTTACTTTCTTTTAACATGTACCAAATCCTTTATATAATCAACAAACAAATGATACCAAAAGTGGACTTGGGTGAGCTTAAAGAGGGATCCAAGTGCTTTGATTGCAGGATGTTCGCCTTTATCATCGCAATCTCCCATAACTTCGAAATCAGGGTGCTCTGTCAACGATGAATTGAAGGGAATTAGGGCTCAAATTTGAAGCGGTAGATTGTGCTGACGATGGATTAACGTAACCTTGTGTAGTTGAACATCATCTTGTCACAAAGACGAAACCCAGATCTTCCACCAAGTCTGGAAAATCACAACCCAGATCTGATTCAAATAACATATAACAGAGATGGTAAAAAGAAAAGTACCGAGCGGTCATACCAGTTGATCTGGTGTCGGATCTACAGAGATTCATCACTGAGAAAGCATAGATCTTGAAGCGACTGGGAAAGAAACCCTAGAATCGCCTGGTGGCGAGGATAATGAGGTAGGGTTTTGAAATCAAAAAGTAAAGGAGAAGAATGAAGCAGTGGATAAAAAAAAGGGGGATGGTACTGTAGGGCGGGAAAAGGGAAACAATATCATGCAAGAACATTTGGTCTTGTCACAGCCATTAAACCCTTAAATGAAAAACAATATCATGCAAGAACATGCAACCCCAAGTAACTAAAGTACAATTTCATCATTTTACACCATCATTCCCGCATATATCTATGAATTAAAAGTTAGTTTGATAGATTCAGAATCAACACACCCTTGTTTTCAAACCAATGAGATCCAAGTGGAAAACTAACATTTGTAAGATAAAAACGAAAGAACAGGTTCTGATTACACCTTTATGGAGCAAAATCTGAAGAATAATAGTGACGAAATTGAAATATGAAACTCACGCGTTCTTCTTTCCTCCCTTATTTCAGTTAAGAATTGTATATATCTGAAGTCTGAACATGAAACTTTATAGCTAAAGAAAACAGACCTTAACCCATAGTTCCCAAAAAGTGTTAAATTACGTGTGTGCCCATACAATGTATGTTTAACTACATGCGCCATTCGGACCAGCGAATCGTATACAACATTATCACCATGTGGATGAAACTTACCTAGGACCTGAAGAAGACAAAATAGTCCATATGTAAATTTAAAGTGTGAAAACAGAAGACAACGACTGAATAACAAAGAGCAAATAGTCTGGTGATAACCTCTCCAACAACTCTAGCGCATTTCTTATGAGGTTTACGTGAAGAAAGGCCAATTCATGCAATGCGTATCTGCAATTATATTGAAGAAGATATTAACTTGTCGCATCGTTAATAATATAAACCAACATATCAATGCAATTACAGATCAAACATATTCATAGAAAGATGTAAACCTAATAGTTATTATTCAAGAGTCATAGGAATATTAATTAGATAGGATTAGATATTTAGATTGCTTGAGTTATAAGCTTCTAGCTCTGTTGTTAAGGCTTGCCTAGGCGTGAGCCTAGGACCAACCCAGCCTTCTCGCTTCGCTTCAAAAGCCCCATTTTCAGACCATAAAGCGCATTTTTCAGGCCAAGTTCCAGCCAAAAATCGTCTGAACAGTCTTGAACAGGTCCGACACCATTATACCCGTCCTAAACAATCCTGAAATCAACCTAAAACTGTCTTTTTATACTATACACCTCGCTTATAAAAGCCTTCATTTTTTAAGTGCCTTTCCACCTTCAAACAATATCCACATATTATTCTCCAGCATCCCTTTCCCTAAACTGTTCTTCCACCTAAACATCCAATTCATTCAACAATCATCAGCAGTCAATATCAATCAACAAATGCAATATACAAACTGAAATCACTACAGCCTAACGAATCGAAGAAGAAAAAGTATGAATCAGTGTACATACCTCAACATTACTGTGTCTTTGTTCACATAGACATTTCCACAAACAGGTGGGCTACATGTAAATGATGAGATAAAGAATATAGTTGCCTGAATGGTGATCAACTTGAATTTCATACAACAACAACATAGGCTAACAACAAACATCTAACAACCAAATAACAGATTAATAGATTAAACTACAAACCTTCAATTATGTTAATATCGGACGGGTTGATGGGAAACGCGAGCACTTTAACACAGACGTCGTTTGCTTTGATTTCAACCGGCGGAAGTTCGAATAGCCGTTGCCGCCAGAGACGACGTCAAAAGGCCGCCGGCAACGACGGGATTCCTCGGAACAGTTGCTTAGCCAAGGTATTCGAAGACGGGGAGAGAAAGATTGAGCTCGGAATAGCCGCCAATCGGATAGATTTAGGGTTTGTGAGAGCGTGTAACTGGCAAGGTTGGAATGATTGAAGAGAGAGAGCGCACGCGGTGTGAAGGGAAATAAGAGAAAAGAAAATCCCGCCCAAGGGGAATTATCTAGCCAAAGAGAGTGTCCACATCACCCAATTGATTGGCTAAGAATAGGCCTTGTGGCCTAAGAGAATTCATTTAGTATAATAGATAGATATCATAAATGATTAACTGACTTTCGTTAGGTTTTTTAATGTTTTGATGATTCTCAAAGTTTTGTACTTACTTAGGCTTAAATATATATTAAAAACATATATGTATGTGTATATAAAAGCCATAACAGTTTGATAACCCCAAAAATGTCATAGTATATATTTGTAATTATTGCTTTTTCTCTACTACACAAAATAATTATGTAACCGTCTCTTCCACTGCTACATTATTTTAACACATGTACAAGGAAGTTGATTCTAAAACAAAGGTGGTCCCTGAATTCATGTATCGTGTGAGATAGCCTTCTAGAAGACTAGAACATAATAATAGATCCAAGTCCTTCTAATTATATGAGCATTATGAAATCCTTCTAATTATATGAACATTATGAAATTATTTATTATGATTTAATTATTATTAATTCAACCAAGAGTTGAAAACAAATGTATATACCAAAAAAAAATTATAAAACCGGGGGTTGAAAACGTATATACCCAAAAAATTTATACGAAAACTGCATACTCTCCAATATTGAGCGAAAAGTTCGGGGGTTGGCCGCCCCCTCCCGCCCCCCACTATGCTGCGCCCCTGATTATATGAACATTATATTATATTATAATTATATTTTATTGTATTGTATTGTAATAACATATAATTACCAACTTTTGTTAACAGTGATTTACAATTTTATAGGCATAAAGTACAACTATGTTTCTAATTACGTGATGAGAGTGGCAATGAATTTTGTCTTTTACTTCATAGTTTCATTTACAGCCTCTTAATATTAATAAGTTTATTATACGATCCCTTATGTTTCTAATTAAGTGATGAGAGCAGCAATGAATTTTGTCTTTTACTTCATAGTTTCATTTACAGCCTCTTAATATTAATAAGTTTATTATACGATCCCTCAATTTTAGTAAAAATATACTTTTGTCTTTTAACAAATCTATACTATAACCTCTAAATTTTAATAAAGTTATCGATACCTTCTACACTTTAAGCTACAAAGGTTATCACCTACATCTAGGTTTCATTTTCTTACACAAAGTTACGTATGTTACGCTATCTCTTTTTGTTGCTATATTGATGTTCGATTGTAATAAAACGAACCAATACAACCAAACTATCGCTGGAACGCGTGAGGTTAGATTACTAGTTATGAAAGTATTTATTATGGTTTAATTATTATTAATTTATTTAATTTAATATCGTAATTATTTAAGCCAAAACATAACCTAGAAATCCGCGCCAAAACCATATCCAAATTGAGGAAAATAACAAAAAGAATTCATGAAAAAGGAAAAGTGTGAGTCTGGCTGCGAGCCCTTTTTAACCCTTCAAGCTTTCTCGAATTCACTTTTAGACCTTTAAGTTTTACTTATTGTCAGCTTTTGTTACTCTTTTATTCGTCATAAAAATCTATACTTTTTTCTTAATTACTTCTTGTAACATGGAGATAGATAAAAATCTATAAACAATATCTAAAGTTTCATATTGAGTATTACTTTCTATTGGATAGGGCAGCTATTAGAAATTAGAATTATAATTTACACATTGTTTTTCTAAAAAAAATTGAAAACTTGATGCTGATCTATTAAACGATTATAACAAAGATTAATATATTTTCACTATCAATCTCGTTACATTTAAATCAAATAAAAAATAAAAAAATGAACCATATAATTACAAAATTGTATAAATGCTAACAGAAAAAAAATCACTTATGTTTTGTTAATCAAGAAGCTTGGCCAATGGTTTAAATATATTTAGTAAAAACAATTATATTGATTCTAGTCTATTAAACCAATATAACGAGGATTATCACTATCAATCTTGTTACATTTAAGTCGGATAAAAAATTAAATAAACAATATAACTACAAAATTGTATAAATACTAACATTTTTTTTGTTAATAAAGAAACTTGGCTTAGGGTTAAATATACTTAGTAAAAAAATTGTATTGATTATAGCCTATTTAAACAGTTATAAAAAAATACCATCACTATCAATCTTACTACGTTTAAATCAGATTTAAAAAAAAAAAAAAAACGTTGATGTTAGCTAACCATGAAACTTGGCTAAGGGTTAATATATTTAGTAGAAAAAGATACTATTGATTTTTATTGTTAGTTTTCATGGTTATATTGTATCAAGTAAAAATTACAACTCTTGAGAATTTAGTCCAGTGGTAAAAAGGTCCGCCTCTTTAATAGAGACGCAAATTAAATTCCTGCTTAGCCCATTTCTGACGGACATCTGGGTGAAGAGAAAAATCTGGGCTTTAATCCCGGGTTCGAACCTAACACGGGGCGAGTGTTTATGGATTTCATCCGGTTCCCACGCATCAGGAGGTACAGTCTCACGGCAGTCGAGGAATTGACCTTAGACATAGCCCCGAGTAGTATGAGTTTACACGTGAGTTTCTTTCAATTAAAAAAAAGTAAAAATTAAAAAGTATAGGGTAAAGGGGTTGATTGAGTTAGATATGAATACAAAAAGGTTAAGAATATAAATAGAGTAGAAGTGTAGGGTTGTGTTGTACCCGTAATACAAAACCATGCGCTCCAGCTGCATTGAAGCAAGTGAGCGGACTCCAAATGGAAATTAAATTTTATAAACTATAAATTCTCATGTAGGTCCGGATTACCTCCACGTGTGCTTCTTGAAACTCTACTACAACCGGCGCGGCTCGTTTTAATCGGCTTAGCTATGCGCGCCAGGTTCAGTATAATTTTTTTGGCCTTTTCTCATTTTTTAGTAATATTGTGGAGATTATTTTTGCAATTTTTTTTACAGTAATCATTTTAATATCATAAACTTTAAGGGCATGAGGCTTGAAGTTCAAAAATGGTATAGTGTATAATATCTTATAATATTCTTGTAATTATTACCTAATTATTTATTTATAATTTTTTTCTTTTCTTCTACGGAAAATACATCAAGTAGTATTTCCCTATTGGACCATTCAAAAATCAATCGCGTTTAAATAATCACGCCTTTTGTATTTTTTTATCGCTTCACGCCGCGGGGAGGGGGGGGGGGATTATGGGGCGTTATTGCGGCCTCTTCATGCCAGTTCACTTTATCACCACATATGGTCTAACAGGGAACTAGTGAATACCACAAAACTACGCGATAAAAATTTGGTTGATATCAGTTTAGTTTGCTATATTGGAAATCAAACGTTTTTCAACTTAATCAAATAACTGATTTTAGAAGAAAAAAAAATTAAATTGAAGGTACATAAACCGTAAACTATAATATATATACTAAACAAACTTTAATGTCCAAAAAACATACATACACTATAAAAGTAGACAACAAACTTTGACGCCCAAGAAACATATGTAGACTAGAATTAGGAAACCAAAAAAAATACTAAAATAAAACTAACATAGATCCTAAGTTTTTCTACTAAAATAAAAT
The DNA here is from genome assembly GCA_030545235.1 of Helianthus tuberosus. Classification (NCBI taxonomy): domain Eukaryota; kingdom Viridiplantae; phylum Streptophyta; class Magnoliopsida; order Asterales; family Asteraceae; genus Helianthus; species Helianthus tuberosus. Next base: position 105,167,690 of record CM060427.1, on the reverse strand, counting down.
AAACCATTTAGCATACTCCAACTTATGAGTGTGACAAAATTAGTCCCAACATGTTATAGTATATGCATTCAATTAGCAACCGAAAAAATACAAAAAATAAAGTCACGATATACCCAAAAGGATATCGACACGTGTTTTACATCAATCAAAAACCATAAAAATAATATTTCTATCGGTTTCATTGAAACCGTTAACGATGTTGTGCGGTCGGACTTTGTTTGGTTCATCATGGTACCCGTACAATACCCGCACTCATATAGTTTACGTTACCGAAAAATTATTTTGAATACAATTTTATTAAATAAAAGCTAACGAACGCAATTTATTAAGAAAAATCAAATTAAATATAATAACATAATAAATTTTGTAGTATAAGAAGTGAATCTGAAAATTTAAAAAAAAAATTATGTGGCACCCACTTAATAATTGTATTTTCAAAATAAAAAAAAAGTATTTTTTATAATTTTCATCATAAAGTTCACAATTGTTCAAGAGGTATTATTTGTAAAAGCAGTTTGAAAAAAAAAAAGTTATGCGACCTTCATTTTTTTCAAAATAACAAAAGCAAGAACAAATGGAAAAAAATATAATCTTTATGTTAGCATTTTTGTCGTCACAAATGAAATGTTTTCTTTTAAAAAGTAAAGACATTATCATTATTCTTTTAAGAAAAAAGGTCAACAATGTTTTAGGTTGCGATGATAAAGACAGGAATGTGACGTGGGCGTATCCTGGCCGTACGATTACAATATTGGATTTGTGGGTGTATGTCAGATTGAAAGGACTCGTGGGATCAGAGTTTGGTACACTCCATACCGTAAACTTTGTTTCGTATCGTATCAAATATTTGATTTTCTTTCTAAAATTCCTCCTAAGTTGATGAATACCCATATTGAATTAAATAGTAAAAAAAGAAATATATTTTTATTAATAATTTAATTAAGAGTTAATTGCCAAAATCGTCCTTGAGGTTTGGACACGTTTGTCATTTTCGTCTAAAATGACACTTTTGTACCAAATCGCCCCCAACGTTTGTAACTTTTTGCCATTTTAATCCAAACCCCTAACTTAGTTTATTTTTTCTGTTAAGTTGATGATATTTGGATGAAACTGACAAATATAAAACCACAAGGGCGATTTTGACAATTTACTCAAAACCTTTTTAATTTCTTTAATTTAATTATTTTTGTTACATATATAATAAAAAAGAATATACATGGAGTTTTTAGAAAAAAAATTAATACTTTTGTCACATAATTTATATAAATTTTCATCCAAATCACTAACTCAGTTTATTTTTTCTGTTAAGGTGAAGGATGTTTTAAATTTTATAAATTAAGACAGAAATTAATTTACAGCTTCTTTATATAAATCAGTTTTATAAAGATAAAACGCCATTGGTGTGCAACACATAACCATCGATTACAACTTTTAGTATTTATCAGTTGTAGAGATAGAAAAAAATTGTAAAACGTTACATATTTTTTAAATGTGTTGAGCACCTAGGAAATATGTTGGTAGAAATAAAATATTTATTTAATTAAGATTATGAGGGTAACTAACTAATACTTATTCTGAGTGGTTTGAGTAAATAAACTTTTGGTTCATAGCATTATAATTACAATTTGATGGGTAATTTTAAGGTTTGGTAACGATACGTTGTTTGATAGAGGAGGGGGGCACTAGCTTCTGTTTTTCCTTAGGAGCGAATTTAAAATAGTAGAAGATGAATTACAAACTTGGTACATATGGTAAGATTTTTTTATTTGACCTTTTTCAATAAGGTCACCAACATTTTAGGTTTATAAAATTTAGAGGTTTAAGTATATTTTATTTTTATAAAACTGATCTATATAAAAAATTAGAAATTAACTTCTGTCTTAGTTTATAAACATCCTTCGCTTTAATAGAAAAATTAACTTAGTTAGTGGTTTGATGAAAATTTATAAAAATTATGTGACAAACTATTATTTTTTTCATATAAAAATTGCATGTATATTCTTTTTTATTATATATGTAACAAAATTAGTTAAATAAAGGATAATTAAAAGAGTTTGAGTAAATTGCCAAAATCGTCCCTGTGGTTTTATATTTGCCAGTTTTATCCAAATATCCTCAACTTAACAGAAAAATAAACTAAGTTAGTGGTTTGGATGAAAATGGCAAAAAGTTACAAACATTGAGGGCAATTTGGTACAAAAGTGTCATTTTGAACGAAAATGGCAAACCTGCCAAAACCTCAGGGACGATTTTGGCAATTAACTCTTTAATTAATCGTGTTATGAATTTACATCGAGATAGATGGTAAACGGGCAACAAGTTGTGTTGCCACCCTTTTTGAATAGCAAAATTAAGTTTTTTTAAAACTACGTCCATAGATCTCGGGGTTATAGCATTACTATGCATAACCCTTTGAACTCGACTAAGTAGGTCCACAACCTCTGTTGCCAGGAAACCGAAAGTATCAAAAGCAAATGTGATAAACACGTGCTGGTTGTCAATGCACGCTTTCTCGTGTTTAGTTACTTTGATCGAAGCAGCCTTTAAAGCAGTCTGACCCACTGTGAAAGCACTACCACCTAAGCCCATAAGCGGGAAACCCCTGTTTTCTTCATACACATCAAAAGACCAAAATGTCGGCTGGTTGAAGGGTAGATCTCCCTTCCATGGGTCAGTTAAAAAATTAACGGGTGCTTCTTTCTTAGCAACAAGCTAATGACATAATTTTAAAGGTGTTAGTAAGAAGAACTGAAATGACAAAAAAAAAAAGAAAAAAGAAATTAGGGAGTGTATCAAGTAAAAAAAAAGTGAAAATAGAATTTAGGGAGTGTATCAAGAAAAAATTGAATCTAGTCGGAATCGTCGATTTTTGGCCGACCGACTAGGCCCGAACCGACTACCGATTAATAAACAGATTAACAAAAAATTACTCAGTTATTGGCCAACTAACGTTTAATCGCTAACTAGTCACGATTTTTGCAACACTATGAATTATTATTTAAAAAAAAAAAACATCAAACATTGTACTTATTCTGGATATCAAAAAAGTAACAAGTGAGTCAAGCATTGTACCTTCGAAGATTTTACTAACAAGTTGTTAAAAGAATAAGCCACAAATCGCTTTCATGATCTTTGTAGCAACCAAAAGTCTATGTCAACAAGTATTGAGATTGGTCTTTTGTTTTCAAGATCTTCTTAATAAATAATCAGGTTGATTCGGTAACGTATGACATGTTATCTTTACTTGTACATGTTGAGCCTATTGTCAATTATTCAATCATCTTGTTGGTTCAGACTCTTGATGCATGGGTTCAACCGTTCAAGTTTGTTTCTAGGGGTGTGCAATGACCGAATTGAAACCGAAACGAAAACCGACAAAACCAAACCGAAATTAACCGAAAGTCAGTTATCGGTTATTTTTTGTACCATCGGTTAACCGAACCGAACCATTTATATTTTCATATATTTCTAGATTATATACCTTCATTTCATGTATTTCATGTTTTATACTTTCATTTCATGTATTTATACCTCCATTTAATTTATTTATACCTTTATTTCATGTATTTATACATCCTTTTCATTTATTTATACATTCATTTCATGTATTTATACCTCTATTACATGTATTTCTAAGCAAAAAATGTAGCCCTTTTTTTATTTTGTTATTAACCGAAATTAACCAAATCGAACCGAAAACCAACACATAAACCGATTTAACCGAACCGATTAACCGATAACTTCGATTACGATTACGGTTAATGCTAATAATCAAACCAAACTGTGCAAACCCCTATTTATTTGTACTAATTTTGAGAAGTCGGGGGAGGTTACCCTTCAATTTTTCATGGTCATGTATACATATAATGCCAAATACGTAATTTTACGTAATTTTAACACTCTAAGTAATTATAACTTTTAAAAAACATGTACAATCTTTTAAATTACGTAATTTTAAAACTCTAAGTAATTATAACTTTTAAAAACATGTACAATCTTTTAAAATATATTGTTAACTTCTAAATCAACATTTCCACAATTATTAAATGATCATAATTTTTTATATATTATTTTTTAATTACACCATAAAAACAAATATGTATTCTCTTTGAGTTGAGTATAATAAATTAACACCGGTTTATATTTTTTAATTAAAAAATTAAGATAAGTAACGTCATTGTTCCCCGTCGTATCACGCAATACGTATTATTCATGCTTATATAGAACTATCTCTTGTAAGATTATGGGGTGTGGAGGGTTTTAGTTTGTGGCATTGCTTGACACGTGACGAGGGTGAGATCCACAAGTTAATACTCAAAACTAGGGGTGTGGTGTGGCGTGGCTTATCTTGGAGTGGCGTGGCCAGTCATGTGGATTTTTTTTATTTGACAACGGTTATCCCTAACGGCTAGATTGAACCAGCCAACCAAAGCCAGCCATGTCACCCAGCCCTCCGCCAGGTTCAATCCTCACGCCAAAGAGACAACGCCATGCCCAACACTTGCCTGGGTGAAGCAGCCGGCATTGAACCCAAAACGCCGCCCCAACCCACGTCCCATACCCACAGTCTAAAACTAAGGAACTAAAATACATATTTTCATTAAATTAAAAAATCAATCAAGATGTACAATATACAAGCCGAGCCGAGGCAAGATGAAAAGCGGCTAAAGCAGAACCGGAAACAGCCGGTAAACAACCAGTGAAAAGAAAGAAACCGTACACACTGTCTTATTCATTTGCAGGTCATTCCAATGGCAGTTGGTAAACATTTAGTGTGTGTGTGTGTATCACTGTGTGTACTTCCTCTTCTTCTCCTCCTTCTCCTTCATCACTCTAAACCCACATGCTCTGTTTCATTCCACCACCAAAAACCCTTATTTCATTCACAAATTTCTTCATAAACTCTAACCCATCACTCTTCATGCATTTGCTCCCCTCAAACCCAACAATTTCCCCCAAATTTCCATCATTTTGTCTTTGATTGATTTCCCCCCAAAACCCTACACACTCTGTTTGTTTCAGGTAATTATTGTTTATTTTGTGTGTCAGTTTAAGCTTTATTAATAGTTGTATTGATCTGCTAATTGATTTTGAAATTGTGTGTGTGTGTGTGTTTTTTTTTTTTTTTTTTTTTTTTTTTTTTTTTTTTTTTTGTGGGTAGTTAGTTTCTTAATTGATTTGATGATTTTTCTTAAGCTTTAAGAATAAACTGAATGTTGCTAAATTTATTTTGAAATTGTTTAGTTTAATAATACCTTAATAGCTTAATTGAAGTCATAATTTTGCATCATTGTTTGTGGGGTTTTTTTTTTTTTTTTTTGTGGGTAATTTCTTTATTGATTTGATAATTTTTGTTAAGCTTTAAGAATAAATTGAATGTTGCTATATTGATTTTGCAATTTTGTGTGGTTTAATAGGTTGATTGAAGTCATAATTTTGCATCATTGTTTATTTATTTATTTTTTTTGTGTGTGGGTAATTTGTTAATTGATTTGATAATTTTTATAAGCTCAAGTTTTAAGATCAGGGGACAGAATTGGGGCTTAAAATGCTATGCAAATACTTTTTCTATGATTTTATTGAATTTGAATAGTTTTTTTTTTTTTTTTTGCATTAATTTAAAAATATAAAGATTGGTTTGAAAAAACAGGGTTTATTTATTATATGTGTACATGTTTGATTCATTTATTGTTACCAAACAGAGTCTGTGAATTGTATGGAAATTTAATGTGGAATCATGGGTCATCTTGCATTCAACATTCTCTTAAACTGCTTCATGTCAGATTTTTCAAAGATTCAAATTTTTTTGAGCAAAAGAAGTAAAGAACAGAACAACTCTCTCTCTCTCTCACACACACACAGTTGCTTTATCTCACTCAAAAGGATATTTCTTTATTAAGTACAATTTGTTAAGGAAATGGTACAACACCCTAAAGCATCGTGTATCACATCCCCTTAACTAGAGTGTTGACTATTTGAAAGATTATAAATAATTGTTTATTATAAAGCAACTATCTTTCTTTTGAAATATAAAAAAAAAGAAAAAAAACACATAGTTGGTGACACTTTTTGTCCAAGTCTGATAATTCTTGCAGGGTTCAATATTCCTTTTATATTTTTGCATTAACAATTGTTAAGGTTTGAAAAATTAATCACCCTTTAAACCCATATGAAATTTGCTGACATATTTGAATTTTTGATTAAATTCATGAAATTTTTGCTTTTTAATAATAGGGTTTTGTACTTTTGTTTGTTATATCTACAAATATTATGTTGTGAAATTTGATCATGAATATGTATTTATACATATTTACTGATGTTTTTTTTCATCTGTGGGAAAAGTTTCAGATTGTTGATCAATGTGAGTGGATAAAATTAAAATAGCATATCTTTGTGTTCAGTAGCTGAAGATTTGGATTAAAAAGAGAGTATTTTTATTGGATCCTTGAAGATTGTTCTGAAAGTGTTAAGAAGAATGCTGGAAACTGAGCTCTATTCTTCTCGAATCTTCTCACACTTCCGTGAAGATTATGGCGATGAAGAGCTTTCTGTTCTTCCAAGGCATACGAAGGTTATCGTTACTGGAAATAACCGAACAAAGTCGGTTTTGGTTGGTCTTCAAGGCACTGTGAAGAAAGCTGTTGGTCTTGGTGGCTGGCATTGGCTGGTATTTCCTTTTACTGATTTTGTTTTTATTTATTTTGGTTTAATTTGACATACTTATGTTAGTTTGAATCTTTTAACAATATAAATGATCAAGAAAAAGAAAAACTTAGCATATTAAAATGATTTAACAATCAATATCTTGCTTTTAAAATTGAGTGAACTGCCATTTCCGTCCCTGTGGTTTGTCCAATTATGCCAGTGCAGGCCAAATTTCAAATTTGTATCATTTCGGTCCTTGATATTCTTGAAACATGCCAGTTCCGTCCAAAAAACTAACGTCTGTTAAAACCTGGCGTTTAATGAAGGGCAAAAACGTCATTTTCCTTTTTTTATTTCCCTTTTTCCTTAAAAGGGGTGGGAATTTAATAGGGTTAAAAAACGAAAAATAAAAGAAAAATGGAAATTGACGTTTGTACCCTTCATTAAACATCAGATTTTAACAGACGTTAGTTTTTTTTGGCTGGCATGTTTCAAGAATGCCAAGGACAAAAATGGTACAAACTTGAAATTTGGCATGGACAGGCATAACTGGACAAACCAAGGGACAAAAATGGCAGTTAAATCTAAATTTTTAAAGAGGGGGTGTACTGGTTTGGTCAGAAAGCGTCTTGACCCACTGCATGACCCGACCCGTTTTGCCAGACTTAGGTTTAGTCATTCATAATTTTCTTTTTGTGGGTCTCATTTATATGATGATACTATAATGGAGAGAGGTGGGTCCTACTACTTGATGTGAGTTAAATAAAGAAGGGACCCACAAAACGGAGAATATAGGAAAACATAGTATGACTGTTAGTTGTGTTTTAGGTTTTGAAGAATGGGGTGGAAGTGAAGCTACAAAGGAATGCATTGAGTGTTCTTGAACCTCCAACAGGCGACGAAGAAGATGGCGATTTCGAATTCGATAATTCCAGCTGTGGCTCAGATGTTGGCGAAAAAGAGAACATATTCTGTAAGCTTATACAAATGATTCCCCAAAAAGTCCTTGCATGAACATGAATGCAGTTTTCATCTCATTAGTTATATTGTTGCAGCTGCTGCTATGGAGTTTAGCAAACCGAGCAAGCCCAGGGTTCGGTACACAAGACCGTGGAGCCCATCTGCATCGGTGAAGCCTATTAATCGTAGTGGTTGCAGAGAAAATCATACCAATAAGCATTCATGTCATTCGGTAAGTAGAAAAGAAAATGTTCCGTGTACATGAAACACAATTAGGATGCAGCTTTGACTTTTAGGTCAAACATACTGTATTTCAACTTCCTCATATGGTCAGTTATTTGAATACTTTAAGAAAATTTGATAACTAGAACGAAGTTTGTAACATATGCAATGGAGATGACCATTTCCGTTGGTAAAATTTCAAGAGAATCTATAGGAATGCTCCGATAAAAAGCGATATGTTTGACTCTGACCTAAAAAGTCAAAATGCTAGAGTAGGAAACATGAACAAATTAGAAAAAATTGAAAAGACGCTACATTTTATCATGGGTCGTACGCATATGGTGAAAATCATTTAACGTATCGGATCTTGCATGTGTTTTGCTTTTAATCTATCAGTTCTTTCATGTGTTTTGACCAGAAAGTCAATTTCGCAAAGCTTGGAAGCAACACACTCGGGCGATATTACAGCACCTTCAACCTTGTAAGTCGGACACCCCCCCCCCCCCCCCCCACACACACACACACAGAAAACACATTTATGAGCTTATATTGGAACTGATTTAATATTTTTAGGGAAACATTCATTCAAATCCTACAAAGGAACAGCTGGTTAATGCTATCCAAAAGCATTTTGCTTCACAGGTATCTTATACAACACATACAAGAAAAACTTGAATTAATTTATGGTTTATGGTGATATTATGACACTGATTTATGTGTGTTTTTCATGCAACAGCAAGTGAGTGAAGTGGAAGTGATAATGGAGTTCATTCATGCTGCAAAGAGACAAAAATCTGGAAGAACAAAGAGGGATCGAAGTTGAGTGGATCCGATATAACAACTGTGTAATCTAATCGTATGCTAACTGATTTAGCTCTTACTTAGGAACCAAGTAACCCGAGAGATAGGGACGTTTAATTGTCAATTGATATGCTACTCACTGCTTGATCTTTAACCCTGTAATTTGTTCGTGTGTCGGTTTATAAGTTTAGATCCTCTATATCATATCCATGATGAATGTGTTGAAAACATCTTTTGGAGTGTGTCATGTCTTTAAAACTTGGTGACTGTGTTATGATGCATAGAGTTAAGGGAGTCATGAGCACTTGTTTTAACAAAAAAAAAAATAGTTATCATTGAAAATATTCTATTCATTTTGAAATAAAAAGAAAAAAAAATAATGGAACATCTTGACTGGTAACTAGAATTAGTTGAAAATATTCTAAATTTGATGAGCCAAAGAGATTGATTTATATCGCGGTAAAGGCCTAGGTTAAAAAAATCGACACACTCTGAGGTGTGACGTGAGAGCTTCACGTATGCGAGGTGTTTGGTATTAAAATAATAATAACAATTTAATTGATGGATACTAGCTTAATTTATCAACTTTTAACTACTAAAAGTTGATGTTTTGAAATATAACTCTTAAGACTACCCATGTACTAGTTGTGTAACAACTCACTCACCTCATAGTATAAGTTTATAAAACTAATTATATAAATAAAGAGCCTATATACGTAGAAGATTAATGTTTAAGTTAAAAGGTTGTTTTTTTCTCTCTCAACACAGACACCCACCTCTTCCTAGAGGTACCGGGTTCGAGTCTTGGGAGTGGCATATGTCGCCCAGGGTGAGAACTCGGCATGGGGAAGTCACCGCGGAGCTAGCTTGGTCGGGTAGCGGCTCCCGGAGTGAGATCACTTCGGCGGTTGGGAGGACCGTGCACTTACCCCCCCCCCCCCCCCCCCCAACACCAATTTTGTACTCCTAAATATATAAAGGAAGTGGGCCATTTCCTTTCTAACTATCTAATGGTCTTAATTTAAGAGAAAATAGCTAATTTTTTTTAACGGCAAATTTGGATCACTAACGGACCATCTGAAATAAACCTGGGAAAAACCTCCTTGTGGGAATCGACCCAAGACCTAATGGTCTCGAAGTCTTATCTCACCACTAAGATGCCACTAGACTATAATGCCATGACAGAAAATCACTAATTTTGAATGTGTTTTACCTAATATAGTAACGTTAGAAACAAATCCGTCATTTAGCCATATGATAAGTCATGTATTTACATTTATGGCAAATTGGATTTAGATAATTCAATCTAACTGTTTTTGGCCAATAATAATCCCAATTGAGTTTATTCTCGACAGTGGTCCGACCTTTTTCATTTTGTTTGTATAATAGTCCGCCGTTAAAAATAACGTAACGGAGTTAAGTATTTTTCCGAATAACAAACCGATATTTTAGGGCTTTTGATCATAACGAGGATACGAGTCGATTGATATTAAACTTACCTCGAAACAGTTTTAGTCATTTGGAGCACTGTTTTAGTCATTTGGAGCACTGTTTTGAGGTACATTTTACATCAATCGACTCGTATCCTCGTTCTGATTAAAAGCCGTAAAACATTGGTTAGTAATTTGGAAAAAAAACTGAACCCTGTTATGTTTTTTTAATGGCGGACCATTATACAAACAAAATGAAAAAAGTTGGACCACTGTCGGGAATAAACTTAGTTGAGATTATTATTGGCAAAAAAACAGCCTGGTTGGATTATTTAAATCCAATTTTCCTTCATGTTTACATCAATAAGAACTTAAACTAATATGATACACAACACATCCATACTAGTAAAGGTTTCACATTTGTTATTAACTTATTATCTCCTCATGCATTACTTTAAAACATCCCTCTCTATCTACATGATATTTGCAGATAATACTTTTAAACAGTAAAATGAGTACGTTATCACCTACAATTATTTAAACAAAAGCACAATATAAATAAAAACAATATATCCATAACAGCCGAGTGTCAACATACATTGAATTGTTTCTATAATAATATTTTCACAATTTGCCCAAAACTGGATGATAGTTGCCATTTCAATATCTTAACGAGAACAACACTGCAAAGAAAAAGAAAAAAAGAAAACTATTGTCGAAAAAAAAAATCAAATCATAATCACCATAAAACAAGTCAAACTTATACCAAATTATTCGAGCCTAATCGAGTCAAACTTAATCAACTCCAATGAGAACGATAGCCGAGAGAACCACAACATACGAACGAATCACGCCCGGAGGAGAGTCTCAAGTGCTTCAAAGAACAACGGAGCCATATCGGGGCTCGGAGATTTGATAGCACACTTGATGCCCGGAACACCAATGACCGCTGTAAGTTCAATCAAGAATGGGGTTCCTTTTGGGATTTTGGCTGACAGATATAGAACCTCTTGATTCCCGTTCTTACGTTTGGCGATAAAGAACATGTTGGAAGAAGCCAGCTGTTCTATAGTCGCATCCACGTTGTTTATCACGATACCTGCGATATCCTTTGACACCTCGTTTGAATCAGGTAATGACTTCCATGTCTGCAATAGAATTCACCAAAATATCAGACTACAGGTTGAATGCCTGTAGGAGTTTTCGTTATCCGAATTAGGCTCAAAAAGTCGGAACCAAATTCAAATTACGAATTGTAATTGAGTTAGCATCCGAATCGAATTTGTGATTTTCGAACTGATTCAACCCGAATATTCGATACAGAAATATGAAGTTCTTATACAAAAAATACATATATGTTTTACACATATTATTTAAAGTAAAACGCCATTTTCGTCCCTGAGGTTTGGCCAGTTTTGCGACTTTCGTCCAAAGATTTCAAATCTTGCCATTTTCACCGGCTCATTAACTCCATCCATTTTTTTCGTTAAGACAGGGGTATTTCTGTCTTTTCAGTTAACTAAAAGGGCAATTCGATCCTTTTCACTTTATCTACAAGCATTTAGCATGATGTACAAGCATTCAAAAGACCGAATTGCTCTTTAAGTTAACAGAAATGACAGAAATACTTCTGACTTAACGAAAAAAATGGATGGAGTTAACGAGCCGGATGAAAATGGCAAGATTTCAAACCCTTTGGATCCAGATGCGAAAAAACAAACCTTTGGACGAAAGCCACAAAACTGGCCAAACCTCAGGGACGAAAATGACATTTTACTCTATTATTTATTTATAACTATTTTATCTAATAGTTCGGGTTATTTGAATCAGTTATTTTCAAAATCGAATGACTTGATTAACACCCCTAAACGCACGTGAAATTCTGAACAAAAATTATGTTACCTCAAGGAAAGTAGAACGTTCCATTCTTCCATCCTCGGTGAACAAAACGAGTAACGAAAATCTATCATTGAAGTACCAAACAGGCTGCTGATTATTCTTCACCGCAACCTGCAAAAGTGAGTTAGGTGGACCTGGAGCTACATTCTGGAACAGAACCATAGGAAGAAGCGTTCGTGACGATGTTCCCGGTTGAATTTGTGGGACCTAGCAAAAACAATGCACGTTACCCAAAGTTGAAAAACTAGACGCAGACACTGCAGCCTAAAAACAAGTCATAGGTACCTGAAGTGGTCCACCAGCAGCAAGACCGAATGTATTTTTGTTGAATTGGATCATAAACCCGTCCAGTGGGATGTTTGTGTTGTTCTCAAACATTATACTGTAGAATATCTGACCGTCCCTACGAACCAGCTGTGCACTAATTTCGAGACCTTGACCGCTTGCTGCTGGTAATAACACGGGTAGAGGTGGCCTGTGATGGTAACAAAACGGTTAGGTAATGGGTCCAGGTTCAAACCGTCATTTTTTGGAGCGGGTCGAGTTGGGTTGACCAACAAGCACCTTTTGCTGTCTTTTTTTTGTTCTAAAGAGTAAAATGTCATTTTCGTCCCTGAGGTTTGGCCAGTTTTGCGACTTTCGTCCAAAGGCTTGTTTTTCCGCATCTGGTTCTAAAAGGTTTGAAATCTTGTCGTTTTCATCGGCTCGTTAACTCCATCCATTTTTCTCCGTTAAGTCAGGGGTATTTCCGTCTTTTTTGTTAACTTAAAGGGCAATTCGGTCTTTTTCACTTTAAGTAAATAGACCGAATACCCCTGAAAAAGACCGAATTCCCTTTAAGTTAACAAAAATGACGGAAATATCCCTGACTTGACGAAGAAAAATGGATGGAGTTAACGAGCTGGATGATATTGCAAGATTTCAAACCTTATGGATCCAGTTTCGAAAAAACAAACTTTTGGATGAAAGTTGCAAAACTGGCCAAACCTCAGGGACGAGAATGACATTTTACTCCTTTTCTAAAAGAATTCTAATAAACAATTGTGACTATAAATACATTATCAGTACAATAATATACATCCAAAATACACTTTAATCTTCTCCTTTTAAGTAACTTTTTTATTAAAACCATTTGATCCGTTAAGAGATTAAACACACACACCCACACACGACACACAGACCCGTTAATAAGCAAACGGGTCGTCTTTTTATGTTTTATGCCATCTTTACTGAATAAGTCAATGTCACGTATGACGTACCCTGCATCGGTTGCAGGATGATCTACCGAGACAATAGCATTATCATCACCACCATCAAGACCCATAAGATCAAGTAAATCTGGCACAGGGGCAGGAGCGGCAGTTGGCGGCTTAGCGGCAGTTGAAGTAGGTGGTGGAGGTGCAACACCATCGACAACCAATGTAGATGATGTTTCAGCATACGCGCCTTCAATACCGTCGGGGAACTCTTCTTCTTCGGTTCTTTGAACAGTCCTCACACGGGTTATGAATGTTTCAGGCGGTTTGTGATACACAGAAGACAAAGTAGCAATATTTGCAAGAAGCTCGTCTAGAAGAGATGAATCGTATTGGTTTGAATCATCACTTATCACCGGTTTTTCGGCTAAAACAACATCTTTGGCAGCCTGATATACGTAATACAAGTCGTTAGAATAAAAGGATTTACAAGTAAAGACATTTTTAAGGAAATGGATCGTAGTTAAGAACCTCTGGATCGGTTGACAGAAGGCGCCAATATATGTATGCACGATCTCGTAGATCTGGATTGTCGGTTTCCACGGTGGCATTATTCAAAACAACCTATGAAGATAAGATAACAATATAACTTGAAATCAGATTCACCTAAATCATATATACGGAAAGTTAACATTTTAAAAACCATAATTGATAACATAACTTAAAGTGTGTGTGTGTATAAATATTACCTGTATCATTTGCTGTGGTCCTTCAGTTGGCTTTTTTAGAAAAAGTTTGACTGTGGCAGTCAACAACTGCAATTGCACTTGCGCTGGTTCTTCAGGGAAACTCTCCAGAAAGCTTTCAAGAAGTTCGTCGGCATTATCAATTCTTTCAGCATATTCACCGATTATCCAAATCATTGATGCCTGTTAAAAATAATAAATAAATATCAACAGGTAAGATTTTCACAAATATTAGAATTTTCAAAATTTTAAAATACCTTGGCCTCTGGCTCATCCAAAGTGTCCAAACTCTCACAAAGTGTGGCAATGATAGATTCATAACTGTAGTGAAAAGTTGTCAATAAAACATTATGTTTAAAAATCGATTAACAAATGGAGAAACGAAAGCTTACGTGTTGGGATATCGTCTAAATATATCCTTAATGACTATAATAGCTTCTTGAACGACATAATTTACTTTAATTTTGATCAGCTCTAGAAGAACACTAATGCAACGTTCCGCAGCTCTCTCTAACTTGATAGCACAACGCCCAATAGCACGGACAGCTTTTCTTACAAAATCGACATCTACTTCTGTCGCATATTCTTTAAACTCCAACAATACCTGCATCACCAGATCCATTGAACAAAATAGAGACTTAACAATTTTACCTGTTTACCTAACTGGTTCGATTTGGGTTTATGTTTTGATCTATAATGGGTCAAACGGATAAAACTAAAAAGAAAAGTTTGGTTAACTCATACCAAAAGCCATTTTGACAAGTCGCCTGACTCTAGGCCTGTAAATGAACCGAACGTTCATGAACTTGTTTGGCAGGAAGTTCGTTTATGTTCGTTTATTTAATAAACAAACGAACATGAACACAATTTTTTGTTCATTTAATTAAACAAATGAACATGAACACACGTTTTTTTTTTTTGTTCATTTATGTTCTCGCTAATTTACATTTGTTTATGTTTGTTCGTTTATGTTCATTTCAATTTAAATGCATAAGTAGTTATATTTATAAAAATATTAAACATAAAAGGAACTTTCTAACTACTTATATAAATATAACTAATTGGTAATTGGGCTTTCTAGTAATAGAAATGGGTTTTCCAATGTAATTTATCGTAATTAATCCCTAAATTATATAAAAAAATATTTTATGTTCATTTATGCTTAGTCAATTATATTCATTAGTGTTGTTTGTTAAATTATGTGTGTTTAAGTTTGTTTGTTTATGTTCGTTTACGTTCGTGAACTGTTCGTTTAGGTTTTAAACGAACGAACACGAACATGCCCATTTTCTTAATAAATGAATATGAACAAAAAAAAAATGTGTTCGATTATATGTTCGTGTTCGGTTAAAGTTAAATGAACGAACATGAACATGCCTCTAATCGTGTTCGTTCAGTTCATTTACAGGCCTACCTGACTCGGTCCAATTTACCGCCTCTTATAACACATATGCTGAAGACAAAATAATTATAGAAAATTCAAATTACCTGGTCAATATTTCTATCTGAAGCAAGCTTTATCATGATCTCCAACTTTTCCATCTTCACGTAAATCGGATCATTGTACTTGCAGAAGAACACCTACAAAGTAGGTGTAATTTAGATGATCTATCTTAATTCATATTAACACTGGTCAAAAGAAGAAAATGTGAAATCACGATACCTTAATTTCATGGGCAAGGATCGTGGGACGCCTTTGTACGATAAGGTTGATGTTCCTTAATGCAACGTATTGAATCTCAGGTTCGGCGGAAAGTAATGTTACAAGAGGAGGAGCCATTTTCTTGCAAAGGTTCCGAATCACGTCTGGACTGGTGATGAGTTCCATTTGTTGAAGGATCATCTTTTAAGGTGATAATGTTACAATTTAAGAAAGAAAAGTCAGAACATGAATATAGGATAAATACTAGGGGTGACCATCTTGACACATTATACTAACGAATGGGTAGTTTTTGGTTGTGAATTTTATCTAAAACGGGCCGAATGAAAATAATTAGCTAAACAGAGAATGAGTTAAATGGGCTGATGAAGTCAACCAGACAGCATGTCGGCCATAGTCTTTATTTATTGCATACAACCTCCTGAGATAGTTTTTAATCAAAGATGTAGATAATTATTGTTTTTGTAATCATATATTCATTATGCATTGCATTGATTTAAGTATACGGATGGCCTCTGTATTTTACCAAAAATTTGGATTTGGTCCCTAGCTTTCCAAAAGTACATGGATGGTCCCTGTGGTTTGCACTTTGTAACACATATAGTCCCCAGCTAACAAATCTAAAGGTTTCAGCAAGTCCAAGTTAGGGACTAAATGCGTTACAAAGTGCAAACCACAGGGAGCATTTGTGTACTTTAGGAAAAAAGTTGGGGACTAAATGCGTTATAAAGTGCAAGCCAAAGTAACCATCTGTGTACTTTTGGAAAGTTAGGGACCAAATCCAAAATTTTAGTATACCACAGGGACCATCCGTGTACTTTACTCTAATGCATTTATTTTATACAGAAGTTACGAAAAAAATTGAACAAAATAGTGTTTGCACTTTGCAGGTCAACCTAATCCATTTAAACAAGTACCAAAAATGATCATTTAACCCAAACCATTTTAACAAGTTACGCAGGTCACCCCCTCTTAAAAACTACATAAGAAAAATCAAGCAAATTCACCTTAACAGCTGAAAGAACAACAGCAGAATTTGCATGTTGTAGTCTAGGAGTGACTCTCTCTACAATATTTTCAGCTTCACGAGCATCGGCTGCCTTGTACTTAGAAAGAGCATCCAATATGAAAACTTGACCCCACCTGTCGTCACGTTGATAACAACATTTAAAAACACAAAACGACAAACAGAAAATATGACAATAAATATATTTAAAAAAATCACACTCACTCAGTGCATTCGTTCAGAGCAGTAAGGAGCTTTGTAAGTGTATTGCTGGTGATCTCAAAGATGGGTTTACTGCTGTTATCTTGAATTTCCGCAAGAGCTGCAACAGCATTTGCTACAACCATAGGGTTATTGTCGGATATCAAATCCTTAAGACCGTCCAGAAAGCCTCTGTCTTCAACTAACTCGGCATTAATGTCGTAAAGTTTAGCAACACAAATAGCCGCTGTCTTTCGAACATAAGGATCATCATCCTGAATAAAGAACATAAAGATGCCCATAGAGGGAAGTAGAAAGTTAAATCGTAGAATACTTCGATTAACAAATAACTAAAGATTTCAGAAACAGAAACATATGTTACCTTAAGACACCTCTCCAGGGGATCACAAAGATATTCTGTAATTTTATCGACTCGGATGCATCCCATTGTTCGAACAGCTAACGCGCGAATCAAAGGATTTGGGTCTTGGGTATCCTGTAATATTCGTTCACTATACTATAAGAAACTCACTATGGAAATTTGAGGTCTTTTTATAAGAATTAACAGAATGATTTGAGTTCTTATTCCTGACATGCTTAAGATATATATAGAAAAAAAAAGTAAAATATAACACACTTAAAGAAACCATTTCATTCAATAGCAGATAGTGCTATAACAGCAATTTTAAATACAAAGAACAATTATCATTATACAGGAGCATGCATAGTATGAGTAAGCCTATTAAGTATGGGATAAGTGATAACATTCGCCAAAGATAAAACACCAAGGAGCAAGCTTAAAGTAAAAACAAAGAATTATTCTACTTCTTACCTTTACAAATGTATTGACTGCAAGTATAGCCAGATCAGGCTGACTTTTAGCGTAATTGATGAGATACAGGTACACAAGCTTTTTGAGCTCCAAATTTTCTGTCTGCATACAGTTCAGGACATCTGTGAATAGTGAGGAGACATCCTTCCCAACAGTCATGGCAGCAATCACCTTCTTAACAGCATCCTTTCTCTTATCCTGGATGTCAGAGAAAAGCACATTAAGTAATATTGTAAGTTAGTAACTAACTAACGGTCAGTTTTTACTCAAACGAAAGAATGTTTTATAGTTTCCAAAAAAAACCAACAATCTTAGGTTTTCAATTGGACGTCTTCACATACATATTATGTGGCCCTAAACCAGGTAAAGCTGTAAAATCTCCCAGAAACAGAAAACCACGGAAACTGCCAGATGCAAAGGTGTGCTTACAGTAACTAGGTGGTTCAATAATTT
The DNA here is from genome assembly GCA_030545235.1 of Helianthus tuberosus. NCBI lineage: Eukaryota > Viridiplantae > Streptophyta > Magnoliopsida > Asterales > Asteraceae > Helianthus > Helianthus tuberosus. The sequence continues at coordinate 105,149,639 of CM060427.1, read as the reverse complement.
AAGCTATTATACATCAGCAGTTAGCACAGTAATTCAACATTTCAAACTTCTAACAAAATGCAGTAACTACTAACATATAAATGCATAGAATGAGAAGCTTCATGAACCGAATTGAAACTTATGTTCCAAGGAGTCTAAGGTTCCAAAGAGCCAACAATCTGCGGATTTCAATTAAACGTCTTCACATACGTATCACATGCCCTAAACCGGCTAAAACCGTAAAATCTCCCTGAAACAGAAACCTGTAGAACTTGCTAGACGCAAAAGGGCGCTTACTGCTTACAGTAATTAAGTAGTTCAAATGTTCAAAATTTGAACCAATTACGCAGTATCACACTCATGCAGCGTTTCAAACTTCTATCAAGATGCACCACTAACTACTAACACGCAAATACACAGAATGAGAAACTTCATAAACTGAATTGAATCCTATGTTCCAAGGAGTCTAAGGTTCCAAATAACCAACGATCATCATTTTCAATCGGACATCTTCACACACATATCACGTGCCCTAAACCGGTTAAAACCGTAAAATCTCACCAAAACACAAAACTATGGAACTAATTAGATGCAAATGTGTCCTTACAGTAATTAGGTAGTTCAAATGTTCAATACTTGAACCAACTGCACAGTATCACACTCATTTAAACAGTTCAAACTCCTAATAAGATGCACTAACTACTAACATCTAATTGCACATAACGAATCAAAAATCGGTCCAATAAACAGCTTCAAAACGACCTAATCGATATTATATCATCTCACAGTCACAGATCTGACAATACATCTAGCATAATGATGAAATTTCGACACGGATCAACACAAACGAACGAAATTATAACCGTTTTAGGTATTTTCGCATCAGATCAGAGTAGATATGTATAAATTCAGTGAAGTTAGGTTAGATGCGATACCTTGTACTGTGAATTGAGTTCTTCTTTAAGCTCAGGGATTTCACCTTTTTTAGTGGTGGAGAAGTACTTTGAATCGTGTCCGCTCATCTCTGCTGCCGGTGATCGGAGTCAACGACGGCGATTCGACGGAGCAAAAGATGGATTTCGAGTGAGGAAGGTTTGAAGGAGAAGGTGTGGAAAAGTGGAAATGGAAGATTGGTGGAAATGGGTGTTTTGAAAAGGGTGAATGAACCCGACCCGGTTTGGTTAAAGGTGTGAAGTAGAAAGGAGCATAGGTGTCAATCCGGTTTGGATTTGGTTCGGTTTTTGGCTCAAACCAAAATTAAAACTCGGGTTTTAAATTTTTGAAAACTGTTCGATTTTCTTGATTTTTTGTTCTAATTTTCGATATTTGTATTTCTTTATCTTCTCTCGTCTTCTGTTGTTCCTTGGTCGTTCACTCGTTTGATGTTTGCTTATTCGGTACTCATCCGGGTTCGCTATTTGTGTGATGGAATTTGGCCTTCTTTAAGTTGTCTCCGTTGCCGGTAAGTTAGGATTTTGTGTTATTTTGTCGTTGTCTATTCGGATTTAGTTCTGTTCTTCGTTTTTGTACAAGTTGAATTGAATAATATTCTTTATTTGGGATATTGAATTGATTAAATTTGTCTTATGTTATATATATATATATAGGTAGAGGATCCTGTAAAAAAGTGCTCAAAGTGTATTATAACACTATATATAATACTATATAACACCATATAAACACCGTATAACAATATGTAACACCATATAATACCATATAACACTATGTAACACTATATATCATTATATAACAAATATAACACTATAGGTTGTCTGATAGCATGTCTATGATAGATGTATAGTGTTATATTTGTTATATAATGTTATATAGTGTTATATGGTATTATATGGTGTTACATATTGTTATACGGTTTTATATGGTGTTATATAGTATTATATATAGTGTTATAATACACTTCTCACACTTTAGGCCCTTTTTACACTATCCTTACCCTATATATATACTAGTAGGAAACCCGCGCGTTGCGGCGGAGTCGCCAATACCGGGTGGGAACATAATTCAAACCTTAAAACGATTAAAAATCATGTATAGGTTACATGTATATATATATAAAAGCACCTACGCCTTACGGCAGGGTAAAATTTTAACTGCTATTAGAGACCATTAATTAAATGACAAGAAATGCTATGTTCTATATACCGCAACAATGTACAAAAGATGTTTAAAAAATAACAAAGGAATTGTTTAGTCGGCATTGAGAAGCATAGGCATGGTAGGCTAGTTGTTTCATTAATCATCTTAATCTCACATTTATTTAGTTTGGTGGCTGGAGCACAAATATGGTGACAGGCCTGCATAATATGATAAGCTATCTGCTTAAAAATCACATATTTTTCAATCAAATATGCGTTCCACTAAGAATTAGCCATCATATCCTTCTTTAATCAGACCACAAATAGACTCTTTGCTGGCACGGGCTGCACTGCCAAAACACCTTCATAATGTTGAACCAAATAATATAATAAGAAATGGTTTATATATTTCTCTGACATAAGTGAGCGTGGAAACCAACCGTTTGTTTCAGGGACACCATTGTTTCTTGAACCATTATGCTTCTGGAGGTGACAGAAGCAAAAAGCATCAATACAGGAAAGAGTTTCATAACATTTATAATAAGTATCTATATAAAAATGGATGCTTACCGCCAAAAGCAAATCCAAACCTTCCATCACTGGAGGTTCCAAAAGCTCAACATCATCTACAATATAACAAAATAAGGATGATTTGAAGCATTTATAAGGCATTTCTTCATCTATCTACCAGTAAAGACAAACATATTCTAACAAAGAAGACAAATTCAACAATCAGTATAAACTTAGTAACTAACCGATACAAACATACCTGTAGTTCTAAGTAAATCTGCAGTTATGTCATATCCAGCTTGTGCCAGAGAGAGCAACTGTTGTCAAGCAAAAGAATAACATCGTGTTGGACAAGAGTACAAATCTGAAGATTCCAAAAAAAAGGAATAAATCAGGCTTGCCTGCATAGCAGTGATGAACTCGTTAAAGCCTAAAAATCCTGGACGCTTAGAATCTGCAATGGCCCAAACCTTCAAGAAGGACAAAACTATGATGAAAAACAAAATCTTGGCCTGAACAATTATCTTCAAAAGGTAGCAAAATTTAGGGGAAATAAACCAAAAAAAATCTTTCCAACTGAATTCAACAGAAGTTACAGAACTGCTAATACATCAGTAAGTTTAAAAAAACTTGGCTAGTGGGAATGGCCGCGAATTGTTGCGGGTTCTTATGTTTTTTTGACACATGTTACGTGACGGGTTTCACGTAATTTAATTTGAATATCAATTCGTTATGCATTAAACTGTACGTATTTATAGGTCAAGTGGGTCATGTTCGCATTGGTCGTAAATGAACTTGATTGCAACTCGACAACTCATATGAGAAGCTAACATAGGTCAAGCGGGTCATGTTCGCATTGGTCGTAAATGAAGTTGATTGTAACTCGACAACTCATATGAGAAGCTAACATAAAAACTATTGTTTATAGGTTTAGCTTAAATGTCACGCTAGTGATTTGGGTCGATTTTGTTTAAACTCGGGTACACACTATTTCTCGATCATTATCGCGAACCCATGGCGTTCGGGTCGCTTTTATACCCGATTCCAGTACGTGCCATCCGATTTGCCATTAACACCAGACTTGCTTACAGGTGTATCAGATTTCTAAACAAAAAACCGAATTAGGGTAAAAACAAATTGAATGGAGAGGGGTAGAATCGTCATTATTTAAAATTCATTAAAGATAAAAATTTGTCAAGTTTGGGAGGGTATATATGATATTAATCCTCATTATAACAGCAGATACCCAAACTGAGCAGAATCGTTACTTACATCCCATCTGCAATCAGGAATGTCATACGCACAAGGCACGTGGTAAGTTTTCTGGCATAACTTCCTACAGCAGCCAAGACCAGCTCCCTTTTTACCACAACTGCTGCATTTTAGCTTGTTTGCCCTTACGATTTCTGATTCTAGGTTCCTGATAAGTCCATCCTTAAAATAAATCATAGGAGTCCAGTAAATTTAACATATCAGTTCCCACACCAAATAGTTTTATGCAAGTCTATCTATGTAAACGCCTAGGGCTGCAAACGAACAAAACGTTTGGCCTACAGTTCATGAACACTTCGGCGAGAAGTTCGTTTGTGTTCGTTCGTTTATTAAACAAACGAACACGAACAAGAAATTTCATTCGTTTAGTTAATTGAACGAACATGAACAGAGGTTGCGTTCGATCATTTATGTTCGTGAACGTTCGGTAACGTGTTCGTTTGTGTTCAATAGTTCATTAGGGCTTTGTAGTGTTTATATTTTATTTAAATACTTCAAAATTCCGACAAATAAAATATATAATAAGTGTAAGTGTATTATATATTCTGTTCATGAACGCTTGTTTGTGTTCATGAACAATACTTTGTGTTCGTCAAGGTATCGGTACCGGTACGGATACCCATATAACATAATTGCATATTTCAAAAGTGAGTAATAATGTTAAATAACCAGTTCAGTTTACATGGTTGGTTCTGAATTCTAAACCGACCAGACCATTAAACCTCCAAACCAAACCATATAAATCTCAAACAGGCTAAAAAAGTTGACTTACTTCCATTTGGAGGTTTAATTAGTTTATGAACACCCTTGTGAAATAGTGATATAGTAGTTCAAATAACATAATTTGGGATGTTTTATGGGCATTTTCGACCCGTTTGACATGTTACCTTCTTAATATTGGTGGAATAAGGTCCAAAAAGAAAATAAATAAGTGGCACCTGTGAGCTGGATCGGGGTGGTCCAAACCATGGCAAGATAACTACAAAAACAAAGAGTAAGAAAAATGATATAAAACCATGGCAAGATAACTACAAAAACAAAGAGTAAGAAAACCTGAGAGATCATCACCACCAGGAGGCCAGGTACATGCTTCCTTCTTTACGGTATTGCTATGACAAGTTTAGATAAAGTATTAATATTATATTCTTAAATTAATAACCAAATCATCGCTACAATTATACAGTGATATGCAGTGAACGGCTGCATATACAGTTCTAATGTGATTGTAAATATTGCGTGTGAACGGCTGCATTAAGAGTTGAAATGAAAGAATAAAGAACAATTCTTGCAGAATTTCTTATATAACTTTCAAGAAAGTATAGAATATATATGTGGGCCCTACGAGTTCTATACATACATTTGGTAATATAGCCAAGTTTGCTATTACAAAAATACAACCGAATCATGGTGCAAAGAATTACATAATAAGATAAGTAACCCTTGTACCCCGAACCCCTATAATCATGACCATAGTTGATATACTTCGGGCCCATGTAGCTTTTCTGAACCTTAATTTCATCCTCATAGTAGTGACCCCAACCCCATAAGTCGAAACCCGCTTTCTTTTTTATCATACCAGCAAGTAAACGCCATAGGACCATAATAGCACTTGTGATCAGATTTACCAAAAAATGGCCCTTCCAAGAGCTGTTGATGATCAAATCATGCCGAAGTAACGTCCATTTGACGTCTCTTTTCCATGGTTCCGATTCTGCACCCAAAAACTTATATTCTAATATTACAAACCAAAACAGAAACGGGCTGTAATTTGTAATTAGCTGATTACCTGTTCCTGGATTACCAAGAAAAGCCATATGAGGCAGTCTGCATGGCTCGACTCTTAAACGAAGTGCCCTACGCCTCTCATCCAACAGCATTCGTTTCGCCCATTTCTTGAGCTGTAATTTAAGCTCATGTAGGCTCACTAATTGTGATATTTCTTTTTCAAGTTCGTCCATTTTGGCTTTTCTTTCACTACATGCTTCAACGACCCGACATTATCTCTGTTCTTGAAGATACAAAGTGAGAGGAGCCTGCAATTTCTCATGTTCTAGTCCTTGTGTAAGATGATCCAATGGGGGCATGCCTTCTTTCAAAAGCAACAGAAATTATAATCATGCCAACAAATTGGTTAAAAAAAAGCTCCTGGTAATTTATATTAGCTAACATTAAAAAAACAGTGAGTAATATTCTGAATCAAATCCAAATTATAATAAATTGATTTAGTAGAAATAGCTCAACAGCAAAAAAGAAATTTTACACAAATAGAACAATTATTTAGTTAAGGCGATAATTTACCTCGAGCTTTTTTTTCTTGTACTTCCAAAGCAGTACATCAAGAACAACTGCACAGGTTACAGGTACTGCAATGACTGTGGTTTTAGCCTTCATCACTTCCAGAAACTGAACAACAAATTTACATAATTCAAAACACAGTCTAACCTAAAAGGGCATTTATCGAGGATCTGATAGATGTGGAAGGCTTGTTCGAGCTCCCAAAGCATGGCAATTAATTACTGCCTGTGATCATGGATATAGAGAATTTAGTCGCCGGTTTTCAATAATGAATTTCTTCAAAACACATTGCTTTGGTTGTGTGAGCATAAGAACCCTTGCCCGCGCGTTGCGGCGGGTTCGTCCGTTTTGTCGCTATCGTGCCAGTTTCAAAACTACTTATACAAGGGTCGAATTGGGCTGTGCCAAATCACAAATAAAAAAAAATTAGATAAAAAGTAGATCAAATGGCAGGTTAAAAGTCATCATTCCCACCTCTAATAAAAATATTCTTGTGCTTTTACCTTGGTTAAATGTGGTGTTTGTCTGGTGCCGATTACTTAGCCATTTGATGCATTGCTTAGAAAGATACTTTGCCTCATGAGACTAACAATTCTGTTTATTCAGAATCTGAAAACCTGTTTCCTGTATGACTGGCAAAATTAAAAGCCAATTTAATCCTAATATAGTGTCAAAAAGTAGACAGGCACAACACATCTATTGTTGAAAGAACGACACAAATAGTTAGATACAAACACATAATCAACAATTTTAAAGAGCACAAATTCAAAAATTTCAAGAGACTCATCTGAAGAAGTTAATCGGCTTGTAGAGAATGTAAGGTTCAGCCGGAACCCTGGTTTTTATCACCACCGGCACCATTCACTAAATTTGTCGTCGTCGGTGGAAGCGGTGGCAGATTATGCGAGTGGCTGAAGAAGAAGCTTGGGTTCCAAAAAAATATCTAGTTTTCAGTTTTGAGGGGAAGCAGGAGATCCAAAACATCTAATATTGGAGAAAAGAAAAATAAGAGGAAGATCTTTTGGAATTCCTAATTAAATGTGGAGATAATCAAAGGAAGGAGGTTTGATTTTAAGGATGTCTGTTAGGTTTCTTGAGGGCAGGAAAGGAAAGAATTTTGATTATGTGAGTATGGGGTGTAAGGTTTAGTTTATTATTATATCCTCATAGTGTCTAAAAATCTTGAGCTCTTGACGATTTTACCCTCACGAAACAAGCTTTTATTAGTTGTTCATGTTGCTTTAAGAGTTGGACACGATGTAAAATTACATGTGTGTACATCACTTCTCCTTTTTATAATAGTATAGATAGGGAGGGGCTCATGCGAGAACCACCCTTATTGTGAGAACCTTGAGAACCAATGTGAACACAACCTAAAATAGCTAAAAAACCCTAAAAAACCTAACCCCCACCCCCCCTCCCCCACCCAAAAACCTAAACCCCCCACCCCCAAAAAACCTAACCCCCCCCCCCAAGCTAAAAAAACCTAACCCCACCCCCCCCCCCCAAAAAAAAACCTAAACCCCCCTCCCCCACCCCCCAAAAACCTAAACCCCCCCCCCCCAAGCTAAAATGCTAAAAACTAAACCCCCCAAAAACCTAAAAAAATCTAAAAAAAATCTAAAAAAATCAAAAAAAAATCCAAAATTTTTTTTTTGATTTTTTTAATATTTTTTAGGTTAAAATCGCTACTTTTCGCACCAAAAAAAAAAAAAAAAATTTAAAAAAAAAAATTTTTTTTTTTTGGGTGCGAAAAGTAGCGATTTTAACCTAAAAAATATTAAAAAAATCAAAAAAAAAATTTTTGTGTGATTTTTAGCTATTTTTAGGCATTTTTGGTGTGTTCACATTGGTTCTCGCGGTTCTCGCAATAAGAGGTGGTTCTCGCATGATCTTCTCCCACAAGATCAGGATAGGAACAGGATCAGGAGAGAAAGTCTCAAAGTGTGAGAACAGTGAGAAAGATTCTCAGCCACAAGATCTTAGTGGTTTGTGGTTTGTGGTTGAGATTGATGCGATGGCATTTTTGTAAATAATAGGGGGCATTGGAACTACCAGGAGGGGTAAAATAGGAAGATCCAAACAAATGTGCACATGCTAATCACATGCCATTTTCCCTCATCATATTTAAACGACAATAACTTTTTTATACATGATTATTTTTCGAAAAAAATTACACCATAAAACTCAGCGTTTTTATATCTTTTCAATGAGTATACTATTAATATATTTTTTGTAAAAAAAATAACTGGGTTTTATAGAGTTTTTCTGAACTGGGTGTTTTATGGCGTTTTAGACTATGTATTTTCATGACGTTTTTCTGAACTAGGTGTTTTTATGGCGTTTTAACTAGTTATTTTCATGTCGTTTTTCTGAACTGAGTGTTTTATGGCGTTTTCAACTGAGTTTTTTCATGGCGTTTTTCTGAACTATGTGTTTATGGCGTTTTTAACTAGGTATTTTCATGGCGTTTTTCTGAATTGGGTGTTTTTATGGTGTTTTATTTGAACACCCAGTTCATGAGAGTGGGTTTTTGACAATATTACCCCTTAGTGTAATTTAGCATCAATGCCACATGTCACCACCAAAATCATTCTCACCGTTCTCACACTTTTCACCGTTCTCTCTAAATCTTGACCCTATATATATATAAACGGGATAAGGAGAAAATGCTCAAAAGTGTGAGAACGGTGAGAACGCTTACTGGCCCAACACGTGTCACGCCACTTAGAGAAGGGCGGAGGGGTTTTTTTGTCCTTTCATATTTCTTTTTTTAAACGCGTGTCACTTCATCTTTCCATTTTTTGGCGTTTAATAAATACGCGACGTTTTTATTGTTTTTAGATCAGATCATAGTAAATATTTTGACGTTTTTATTGTTTTTTAGATCAGGATGCAGGCCTTTAATATAAAAAACATCAGTAATTTTCTTGATTTTATTATATCAAGTGTTTTGCCATGTAGGATACAGGCCTATAATGTGACAGACAATTATGGCGTTTTGAAAAGATAAATAAATTTCAATTTTCCATGTAGTGGCTTTTAATATAACTAAATATTTGGCAATAATGATACCGTCTCTTTATTTTACTGTTTCTTTCAATTGTAATCTGTCAATCAGTGTTGATTTTTCCAGTAATACTTTGTTTGCGTTTTTTGGCGTTTTATATAGCAACATCGTGCTTTGCTAGCATTCGTTCTAACAGTTTTTCACACTATCAAGCGTTTTGGTGTTTGTAGATTTTGGCGTTTTATACTCAATTTTTTTTAAATTAGTAGATAATTAGATGATAAACAACAGAGAATAAGATAACAAACAATAGAAAATGAAAAAAATTAAAAATTATAATCTAATTTCTCATCCAAATCTTCACTGCCATCAGCCTCTTCTACTTTAATTTTTTTGTCGTTTTGAACCTGCTTTTGAATACCTTATGTAGATCCTTATTTTCCTACATAGCGGTCGTCTTTAGAATATGCTTATTTTTTGTGGCATCCTTTATGGTGGGTGGATATATACTTGTTTGATAACATGTTGAAGACCAACGCCTGCTCTAATATATTGATCCCTTCATGCCATCAAGAACAAAGTGACATGATGTCATATCAGTGTTATCAGTCTTTTTTTCTTGAATATTTGTCCATCGCATTCAGCAAAAGATTATAGAGATACCCAACTCAGAGAAGAATCCATTCAGTGAAACTTCATTCACATCAATACTCAATATAGAAGAATCGAGGTTCTGCATCTGTGGCTTTTTTAACTATTATTTTTGGCGTTTTTAAAGTGAATGGTTTCTATGAAATATAGCGTTTGTTTTTGGTTTTGTGATCAGTTGATTGTGCAGAGACGTCTCTCTTATAGGATTTTTTGGCGCGTAGTTTAGGCGGGATTTTATTTATAATAAATGATATTAATAAAGTAGCCGTCTTTTCAGTTACTGTGTATTTTTACGTTTTTTTTGTTCAGCTTTTTATGAGTTTTTAGGGTCATAGACTTTCCATCTCCCAAGTTTGGCGTTTTTGAATGGCTTTAAGTGGTTTTTGGTGTTTTTTTTTTCATTTTTAGCTTTTATTAATTAATACTTCTGCAAACTACTTTCATTATAGTTTGGGAGTTTTTGGCGTTTTTACTGCATTTATGGCGTTTCACATGCATTATGACTGTTTGGCGTTTTATTAATATAATGTATTTATTTATTCTAAGTTGAAAAATACATAGCAAACAACAGAAAAAGAAAATTAAAAAAATAATAATAGAAACAATTCATCTTCCAAATCTTCACTGTCATCAGTCTCTTTCTTCTTTGAATCATGTTCGCTGGTGGTTTGGCTTAGCCATGCTTGTGTTTTTGTGGCCGTTTGGAAAGACAAAATGACATAAGTTTTTTTGTTTGAATATGTATCTTCAAACAACTCATCAGTGTCATTCGTCTTTTCATGCCATTATAATATTCATCAATAACAAAACACAGAAAATGACATAAGTCTGACACCAGCATGTTTTTGTTTATGATTTGTCCATCTCATGCAGCAAAATGTTATTTGAGTCACAGCACCTCAGGGAATAATACATTATCCGAAACTTTGGCGTAGAACAATATTTGAATATACAAGAAACGATATTTGGCATTTTTGGCGTTTTACTGAGGAAATAGTGTATCTGAAAGAACCGTCGATTTTTTTGAATCTTTGATGTTTGAGTGTTTTGGCATTTTCTAAGATTAATGGTATATAGTAGAAAATATGGCGTTTTTTGAGTAGTTGTGTTTGATGTTTTGGGGATTTTGGCGTTTGTAAGATGAATGGTATATAGTAGAAAATATGGCGTTTCGGGTCTGGGGGTGTGTTTTTATGTTTGGGATGTTTTTGTTTACATAGGGATGTGTTTTGGTCCGTAATGGCGTTTTATTCATCAGTATGGCGTTTTGGTATAGAAGTGTAAAGACCTTTTTACCCTTAATGAGGCGCGTCCACGTAATAAAATTGATGTTATTTACGAAAACGCCACCGCGTCAATCTAGTCCATAGATTGTTTTAATCGGACGATCCATAAGCGTTCTCACCGTTCTCACACTTTCTACCGTTTTCTCTAAATCCCGACCATATATATATATATATATATATATATATATATATATATATATATATAGTGGATAGTTCAAATGAGAAGAAAGTTTTTGTAAGAATAAAAAATAATAAATTTCAACCAATAAGAATGCTTCATTTTACTTCATTTAATTTTCGCATTTAATACTATTGTAAGTGTATATTGGTAAAGTTAGATAGATCATTAATTGGTAGTATTCCTTTTTAATAGCTAACTACATTAAATTTGTAACTTATTCTCAAAAAAACATATTTTTCAAAAAAAGAAAAAATATATAATTTAAAGTGTAACATAAATTACGAGACGTGTAAGATAAATTATGAGCTGTGTAGGACAAATTTCAATATGTGTAGGATAAATTTCAAAACGAGTAGAATAAATTTTAATGTCTGTAAGCAAAAACTTAAGTGTGGAGGATGATATTGTTTATGACTAATTAATTAGTCAAAGATAATAATAAATGAGTTGAGAGAAAAACTATTTAATGTTTTACGTACCCTTTGTTCTTTTTCTTCTTAATTTAATTTTCTCCTCAAATGAACCTTCCCATATATATATATATATCCAACCTACAAACCGAGTATGAAAACATGAGGTAAAAGTAATTGTTGCTTCTAAATATAAAGAAAGAATAGCTAATGAATATACTTCAAGGTAGAGGTTCCAGTAAAAAAGGGTTTTTTTTGTGAGAAAGGTAAGAAAAAATCTACACCATTAGATCTTTGATCTAATGGTTGAGATCATAATGGCAAAATTGTAAATAACGTTTACTATTAAACATATTAATTTTCTAGATTGAGGGTATACATGTAAATTTAACATTTTCAAATTAAGAAACTAACATTAATGCATATGCAACTTCCCCCCGTTTTTTTTAAACGTCAATAACGTTTTATACGTATTTTTTTTAAAGTTACACCATAATAACGAGCGTTTTTTTTATCTTTAATATGAGTACCATATTGTTGTACTTATATAGAGAAAAAAATATGTTTCGATCAGATGTTTAGTCCATGATGTTTTGTCTATGTTCATACAGTGGTGTTTTAATTGTATTGTGATTCAAAGCGTGGTGTTTTAAACACATACTGGAATGCAAGTGTAAAACACTATATGATGAACATGCGAAGAACATCTACTGGAATGTAGGTTTAAAATACCATGGTGTTTTAACATATGGAATCTAGAACATCTACTAGCATGCAGATGTAAAACACCATGCATGCAAGTTTAAAACACCATGTACAATAACCATACTATGAACATTATATTAAGAACACATTCTGGAAATGGAGGTAGTGTCTTTAATAGTGTTATATACTTATTGAATGGTGTTATATACTTATTGAATGGTGTTATATAATTATTGAATGGTGTTATATAGTTATTGAATTGTGTTATATAATTATTGAATGGTGTTATATATGTGCTGATGGTGATTTTGCAGTGTTATTCGTAGTGTTTTTATAGAGATCTTTAAAATGGTGTTGTATACTTATTGAATGATGTTATATACGTGCTGAATGATGGTTGCAGTATTATTCATAGTGTTTTTATAGAGATCTTTTAAAAAATCATGTTCCTATAAATAAGGTGGCGGTTATGGAAGGTTTGAATTAATTGAATCAATGATAAAATTACTTGTTTACGCTTTTGAATTAATTTAGATTGAGGACACATGTCATCTCCACAATATTTCTCACACTTCTCACACTTTTAACCTTTTTTACAATAAGCTTACCCTATAACTTAATATCAAATATTGTTGCTCGAAAGTTGAAATACATCATCCTACTTGGCTAACCATAAAGACAAAAGATAATCCATTTGTAGTCAAATGATAAGTTGTGGAAAACTAATTTCATTAAAGAAAAAACATGCAGAATAACAAAAATATTAGAGATGAACACTCAACTCTAACTTAGGTTTTGATTTTCATTTTCATTTTCATTGCTGATGGTGCTGATAAGACCGTGGATGTTGTTGGGTCAGTTGGCGATGGTGCTCAACCAAGCTCTCAAAAATAGTAAATTCGGGATTCTAACGTTTTTTGTTTTTTTTTGCTATTCGAGTTCTCATCGAGGCTTGTTATTTGCATAAAAGAACATTAAAAGTCGCTTTGGAATGATGGAACGAAGCTTTGCGTATTGCATCTCGCAGATAATTCACATTGTACGACATGTAACTAGGTACTAAACCCTAAGCCATCGTATTTGTTTTTTCTTCCTTTTTACACTTCTCTGGTTTGTCCTTTGGTGTGCTGTGACAACCGACAAATAATCGGTAATTCCATACACTTTAATCACTATTTATTTTATATAATCTCATGTATTACACTTATTATGTTTGAAATGGGTAAAACCCAGTAAGATATTGAATTGTTGAAGTTTTATGAAGAAAAAAAAACATAATAGTTAGAAGAATATAGATGAAGAGCTCATATGTCTCTGCCACAGATGATGCATCAATTGAGATCATGTTGTCACGCATGTCACAACAACAAATTTCTTAGAATAGATTGATCTTTTTGAAAGTTTTCATATTTTTTACTTCTTATTAGTTTTATGTAAGTCCCACACTGGTAGTAAGTAGCGGAATTGTCTATCATTTCAACTAAAAAATAAGTAAATTGTCGCTCCCACAGCAACGCGCGGGTTCCCCACTAGTATATATATATAGGGTCAGGATTTAGAGAAAACGCCTAAAAGTGTGAGAACGGAGAGAACGCTTATGGATCGTCAGATCAAAACAATCTATGGACTAGACGACGCGGTGGCGTTTTCGTAAATAAAATCACTTTTATTAATCTGGCGCACTTCATTAAGGGTAAAAGGGTCTTTTGACGTAACATAAAACGCAAAACTCACGCTATTAAAATCCCGCCTTAACACACATAGCACACTTCATCATAATATAACGCCATAGATATAAAACACCAAACTTTGTCTTTAACCGATAAAGCTGAACAAACAGGAAACGACGGAACTTAATTACTAGCATTTACTGTAATAAAAATCGCGCCTAAAATACGCGCCAAAAACTTCCTATATAAACAAACTCTCATAACTACTAAAATCCACACAAAAACCCCAAAAACTTATATTTTCCTCTGTTCCATTCATCTTATAAACGCCAAAAAACCAAAATATCAAAGATTCCAATTCATGTTTCTTTGATATACACTATTTTCTCAATAAACTTTCGCTCTATGTAATGAGCAAGATCCTCAATATAAACGCCAAAACATACAAAAACCACAAAACTTCAAAAACGTCATTTCATGGAGATTCAGTTTTTGTTCTCAAATAAAGTTTAGCTAAACGGGATGGATAACATTGTTACACATCTTTCTTGACTGAGGATTAACAATGTTATCCATCTCGTTTAGCAAAACACTATTGAGTTTAGCACGACCAAAATTAGAAGTTTATGGTAGTTTTATTTAGTGGCATTATTCTTTTTTTTTTGGGCGTTTGATTTCCTTGTCCGATCTTATATTGTTTGTTAAGTAACTTCGAAGTAACATATTATGAACAAATAGGTAGAAAAAAAAAGATGCAAAAAAAAAATGATGTATAATATGATGTAAAACGCCAAACTGAGATATGTCTGTGTTCTATAGGATTGAAATATACAAAACGCCAAACTAATCTACACTGGCTCTCGAAGACCATCTGTGTGTGTTCTGTAAGAATGAAAAATACAAAACGCCAAACTACTCTTCACTGGCTCACGAAGACCTTGTCGATCTTCTTTTAATTACGGCCTGTTTGCATGTCGATGCGTAGTGTCCATAGCCTTTGCAGTTCTGACACTGTCTTTCTTTGGCCCCGGGTTTCGACTTTGATTTCTTTTTGTCGATTGTTATCTCCTGTTTAGATTCAGACGCTTCCGAGAACCAGAACCTTTGGATTTATACCCGACAGGGAATCTTATCGGATTCTTATCGTTTTTATATTGACCGGTTATCTCGGCAAATCTATCCCTAGTACTAGCGGGAGGAGCAACAATCTGTATATCTTGAACCTTCTTCATATAAGATTGAACATGATCCTTGTATAAGGATAGCTCCTCTTTATTACCAGATAAACGGTTCAAAGTATATTCCGTTGAAAAAATAATATCTTGCATCATACTTTGCACATCAGGATCAAGCTCGGTCATATATTCATAACTAATTGAGTATTCAGGAGAGCAGTTTGGGGAAGCCTCTTTGCGCCATCTATTCAGAATGTATTGTTTTGGAAATTCCCTAATGTCCATAATTCTCAAAACATAGAATATATGTCTACATAGCAAACCAAACTGTTCAAAACGCCCGCATGAGCAACTGCATGTGCAATCAGACTTAGGGAACATTACCTGAAAAACGCGAAAAACAATATCTCTATAACGCCATGCATAGAATGTTTGTCTAAAAAAATAAAAAAAACACATTGCATATGATAAAACGCCATTAACAGAAAACGCCATAAAAACCAAAACGCTATTATTTACCTCAAATAAAGATGAACAAGGTTGTTGAAAGTCATTTACGTAAAACTTAACAAACCCATCAGGCTGATCTTCATAACGTTGATTTATGCAATCCGCAACTCCAATAAGCTCAGCTTGAACGTCACAAAAAAATACTTTTTGTGTATATGTCAACAGCTTGCCCTTCCAACAATTGGTAACAACTCTTCAACTGGGGTCGTTTGTATCGAGATTCATGATCATTTTTCCGGTGTGTGTGACGCTGTGCTTCTATTGCAGTCTCGTAATGCGTCATGAACTCAACAAGAGTAGCTTTCGAATTGCACACTTGACCCAAAAAAATGATTCACTCTCCGACCTGGATGTCGTTCGCATAAGACCCGACATCTCCTCCATTCTATAGTATGCATGGATCCAAGATTCCCTGAGTGCAAAAATTATCAGATAGCCAGTCATTATCTGCTAAATTAAACTCTGCGATAACTGCTTCCAATTCTGATTCAAACACTTCAGGTGTGAGAATATCCATCCACACAACACCACAAATACGTTCTTTAAAATTGGTGGAATTGCATAGCCTAACACCAACCTATGTATAACACGAAAACGCCATGTATAAAAAAAAATACAAAGACAAAACTTAATTAAAAAAACACTAACAAGGTAAAGAATGCCATGTATTTTAAAACGCAGTGTATCCTAAAACGCCAAAGGTAAAAAATCATAACAACCTTCAGAGAAAGTTTATGCATCACATGCCACATGCATAACCGATGCCTCGTGTCAACAAATACAACAGAAATAGCCTTCTTCATTGCTAGATCTTGTCTGTGACAACAACTTTTGGTTGAGAACCAACAGCTTTTAGAAAAACTCTCAACAACTGATGTGTGCAAAATGCAACATATAAATTACATCAATTGTGGCATAAAACTAACCCTTTTTTAGTACTAATGTTGGAAAAAGTGTGTTTTTGTCTTCCTTTTGTATTTTCAGGATTAAATAAGCTCAAATTACCAAAAGAAGCAAAAAGGCAGCTAAATCTAACATAAATACAAGAAAAGGAACAAACGTGGCATGCCCGACCTCCCCGAAAGCATCTTCCCAAGCAAAACAAGAGAACAGAAGGCTGAACACGCCCCGTGCTCAATGAGCACGGGGGCGTGCCCAAGTGTCAGCATAAAAGACAAAGTTGTAGAAGCTTCCATCGCCCACCACGGGGCCGTGCTCAGCGGACACGGGGCCGTGGTCAACTATAAGATTCGCAGAATCCAGACAAATCTTGATAGTACAGATATGCTTCTGCACACGGGGTCGTGCCCAGCGGACACGGGGCCGTGGTCAACTGATGCAGACAAAAGCAATTAATGAAGACAGAGAAGAGGATGGACACAGGGCCGTGCCCAGCGGACACGGGGCCGTGCCCGAGCTTCTGTTCAGCCTATAAATAGGAGTGCTTGGTTCAAGCTCAAACCATCCCTTGGCACACCACCTCTCTCACACTTCACCCACCACCCACCACCACCATAACTCCATCATCCACCACCATCATCCATTGTCCATCATAGAGTGTGTGAGTCGTCTCGGGATCCAAGATTGATCGTAAGAGTTCTTGACAATCAAGGCCATGTTTGCCTAAGTCTCTTACATCACTTGGTGAAGACAAAGTGTCTAGTGTAATACTTTTTATTTTTAATCTTTTCGCACTTTTTAATTGGTTATGTATTAATGACTTTAATAACTAGTTTCTTATGTTGAAGGTGATTCTTCCTTATCGTTTGTCCGTGGTGTCTTGGCATTATTTTACTGTCTATATAAAATAAAAGATTTTCACCATTCATATCTCCACGGTCTATATGGAGGTATGTTGGCTACCTGGTCGGGGGTTAAGGGAACGGTTTGGTAAGAGTCTTGCCATTGTTCAGTGTATAGATCCTGCAAAGGACCTTGGTCAAATTTAGTAGGACCTCCTTCAATACTTAACGGTATTGGATGGCGGGGGTCCAAACTCTTTGATCCCCTCATAAGTTAAACTACTATTAAAACTTTAACCCGGCTACTTAGGACTGTATCCCTGCTGACTCAGACTACTTAGCCGAGGGTAACGTCGCCTTCAAAAGAGGGGCCTACCACATTATGCATTAATAACTTAATTAATTATCTTTCAATAATCCGACCCTTTAGGATTGTATCCTTGCTGACTCAAACTACTGGGTTGAGGGTAACGTCACCTCCAAAAGAGGGGCCTACTACAATAACTAAGATAATCTCTTAAATAGTGCAAAAGTGCGGAAATAATCAAAGGTTACACTAAACACGAGTCGGAGCCAAGTGATTCATCTTGTCTATCTGTTTTTACTTTTATTTTTATTTTTCAGCATTTTAGTTAGTTTTTATTTTTTTTCTTAGTTTAAAACCTTTTTTCTAAACTTTTGATTTGATTAGACGTTGAGGATAAACCGGTACTAAAAGCTCTTGTGTCCTTGGACGACCTCGGTATCTTACCAACACTATACTACGCTCACGATGAGTGCACTTGCCCATAAGTGTGTTTAGTGTTAGTAAATATCGTGTTTTATAAATTTAAAACTTGGCTAAAGTAAGTGTAAAAGGGCTTAAAATATACTTAAACTTATATACACACTTCACACGCATCAAGTTTTTGGCGCCGTTACCGGGGACACAAGGATTTTAAGAAAGTTAGGAATCAACGGCCTAATCGTTTTTTCTTATTTTTCTATTTTTTTAGATTTTTCTTAGTTTTTCAGCTTCTGCAGAACTTAGCACGGGCCGTGCCCGCTGAACACGCCCCGTGCCCAATCATTGGAACTGGCAATCCTGTTTTAAGTCAGACAGTAAGCTGAGCACGGGGTCGTGCCCACTCAACACGCCCCCGTGCCCAAGATTCAGTTACTGAAAACAGAACCGTGAGATCCCGACGGTTGGTAATTTCTGACACAAACATGAGTGATACTGATACTTTTTACTTTCGGCACTCTTATGGTACGTTGTGTCAAATATGTGGTGGTTCCCATAAGGACTTAGAATGCTATTTTCTAAATTATAAGCCCCACTATATAGACCCATCGTTTCCTTGTATCCTTAAGAGGGGCAAAAGTAAAATAATCCCTATCTCTCCCTCGAATGCTCCCAACCAGATTTTCTAGGAGAAATGCTTCTTGATGAACTATTTCAATTAGAAGATCTAATTCTTAATTGGTTAAAAGAACTTAGGATAGATTTCAATAATTTATCTCAAGACGATAACCAAGAAGAAGTGTTGGGATCACATTCAAACAACTTCGTTGTTCCCAACGATACTTCTAACTCTAGTGAGGACTTGAGCGATAGTCGTCCCTGTGTCGATTGTGCCGTGAAGGACTCCCCATCGACTTCGTTCGATGCATACATAGACCTGAGCGATTCGACATACACCTTCTTTAACGAGAGCCCGAAAAAGGGTTGGACTTGTCCACCTACATATAGCATAGGAATCACCCTCACCGACAACCTCTTGCGTTCTCGTCTTAATCTAGAGCAATTAAGGTATCTTAGGAACTTTGGGGTTGTTCCATCCAGTAAGGAACCGCCTGATCCAGAAAAGTTCCTTAAAATAAATGAATTCCATGTGACAGCTTCTAGACACGGGGCCGTGTCCAGGTCAACACGCCCCCGTGTCCACCGAAAGATTCCCTTCTGATTTCATCAGAATACGGACAAAATTGTGTCAGGATTCTGCCTGCACACGGGGCCGTGTCCAGCCGACACGGGCCCGTGCGTAACGTACTGTCGTTTTCTATAAATGCAGCCAAGAATCCTGCACATTTGAACCATTCCAGGGACAGAGATTTGGGGAATCTTCTCACATACCATCCTAGGCATTTTCTAAAAGAAGTTTCTCAACTACCTTCTTGTCCTTTCCTCTTTTATCCACTATTATCTTCTTCAATTTTTTTTCCTATACTTCCATTAAAGCTTGAGGCCTCCATAATTTCAAGCTCTAATGAGGTGTTTGTTAGATTTTTGTTCATGGAATCTTGTTAAAAATAAGTTGTACAACAATGTTTTAAGTTGTTTCTGCTC
The DNA here is from genome assembly GCA_030545235.1 of Helianthus tuberosus. Lineage (NCBI taxonomy): Eukaryota > Viridiplantae > Streptophyta > Magnoliopsida > Asterales > Asteraceae > Helianthus > Helianthus tuberosus. The sequence continues at coordinate 105,129,821 of CM060427.1, read as the reverse complement.
AAAAAAACGTTTTAAAAATCTTGAAAACAAATTAAAACCTCAAGATTCCTTGGTCGAAAATCCTGTAGATACCTCAAAAAAACGTTTTAAAAATCTTGAAAACAAATTAAAACAAATTAAAACCTCAAAAGAGGGGCCTACCACATTATGCATTAATAACTTTGTTTGAATAATAGCTTCATCAAAATAAAAAATTTGCAAAAATAAAAAGTCTTTCGAAAACCGACGCTTTTTACGCTTTTTCACCCTTTTCTACTAACCACTAACCCAACCACCTACCTTTAACCCAAGCCTAACCCTTCACCCAAAAGTCATCTTGATATTTACAAATGTATATAGTTAAAAAGGAGGAGGATTGATTGCTTGGCAAGCCTATGGTAGGAGTAAGTTCCATGCCGCTCTCGAGTGATTCACTAAAATACATCTTCGGCTGAGTGTTGAGTGATCCCCCGTGAGGTATGTGAACTTGTATATAAATGGAATTTTAAAGAGGCATGTTATGCCCTAATAAGTAATTTATCTTATGAAAAGTTTTAAATAAATCATGACGAATAGGATTGTAAATAAATAAAAATAAAACGTAATAAAGAATCTTGGAAATCCCGACACTCTATGACAAGCCCAAAAAAACCTTCTCTTCTACCCATTCCATTTGGGAGTGTAAAGCCACATTATAAAGAGTTTTGCTTGAGGACAAGCAAAGATTCAAGTGTGTGGGTATTTGATGTGTGCAAAATGCAACATATAAATTACATCAATTGTGGCATAAAACTAACCCTTTTTTAGTACTAATGTTGGAAAAAGTGTGTTTTTGTCTTCCTTTTGTATTTTCAGGATTAAATGAGCTCAAATTAACAAAAGAAACAAAAAGGCAGCTAAATCTAACATAAATACAAGAAAAGGAACAAACGTGGTGAAGAAACACTAGATAAATGGTCGGAACCGATAAATCTAGGGGGTTTGAATCCGCATAAAAAGGTTAGTTCCCTCTCGATTGATTCAGTTGAAATCGATCTTCTTCTCCGTGAACTCTGCAAAAAAGAGCACCGTTAGCCTCGCCAAGGGGAGAAGAGGGTTCTCTCCTTGACCCGACTCCGGTGTGAGAATAAGTATGGGTAGTGAAGAAGAAAGAGTATTTGAGAAGTGTGTGTAACTTGATTTCATACCTGGGTTTTTCTCATATTTATAGCCGGGAGTCGTTTGGGCGGGAAAACCTGTTAGTGAAAAGTTAACGGAAGATGCTAACCCCGTAAGCGGTTACATTTCCTTCCGTTTGAGTCCTTTGATCCGACTTGAGAGCACACGGATCGTGGGTTTAGATCAAAGGCTGGGGATTTGCCACGTGTAATGTGATCAAGTGGAGATTATTCTCCAATTGCATGCCTTCGTTGTGATTTCAGGGGTGTCTGTGGTAATGACACGTGTCCAGACGGTTATAACAGTCTGGGTGGTGCACGATTGTATTTCTTCTAGAAGATTACTGCTGTAATCTAGTGTGGTATTTTATCGTGTGGAGACCACTGAATAAATTCATCCAAGTCTGGGTAAAATATATCCAAGTCTGGATATTTAGGCGGAAGTATTGATCTCAGGATTTTTATCCTTTGTTAATGGGAGAAGGCGCAAAGATTTATGATTTCCTTTGGGCGCGCGACTATAGATTGCTGATTACTTTCTTCCTTTTGTAAGACCAGTGCGCGGCCGCGCAAGGTTAAAAGGTTAAAAGGCATGGTTGTGGTATGGTCTTAAATACTCATTATGAGGTTTTTGGGACCTTACTCCTTCAAGTCCCCCCAGTCTAGTGTTGTACTTATGCAAGTAAGTGGAGCACTGGACTTATAAGAGGGAAATGCTTTTGGGCGCGAAAAATAAGGAATCTTCTATGAGAAGACTTAATTTTGTTAAAGAGGGAGGAAAATGTGAATTTTGCAATCATGCCTTGACGTGTGATGACGTCTTGTTGGCAGTAAAAGTTAGTATTTTTCGAGAGTTTGTCCTCTTATATTGGGATGGGTAATGGCGCTTTGTCAGACTTCATTAATGAGGATATGACCCTGGTTCCTGTAGCGCCGTTTGGATGTGATGTAGTTCTGACAGTTAATGATGAGTTGGTTTCCCCTTTCCCGAGGTTGAGTTCTTTTATATATATGTATATTCAAGATACCTTGTCTTCTGGTTGATTTTTAGCAAAGAAGATGAAGCGTTCTTACCAAACTCGTCTTTTGTTGGATGTTTTTAGGGTTTATGAGGCTGCTGAAGGCCTCATGCTTCTTTCTCGTTCTCCACCTTTAGCTGCTGTTACAGCAAAGAGTTCGTTCGAAACTGTTATTCCGGCAGCTGTTGATTCTGACTGTAAAGTTCTTCAGCACACGGATGTCACTGATGATGCTGGCGTTGTGCTGGATGCTGATGGCTTGACAGCTCGGTTTCCGATGTTTCAGAAAGGAGGATGCCGGCTGGTATATCAACGCCGGAAAACTCGTCGGTGTGAGCAGGTGTCTGTTGTTGATGATGATTCTGATGCTGGTTAGGTTTTTAACCTTAGGACTAGTTCTTCGTCCTTTGTTAATGTTTTTTGTAAATTTGGTACTGAACAATTTTTGAAGATCATTGCTATGATCTTGCTAAGTGTTTATGTTACACTTTTTTGATGATATGTATATTGTGGTATACTACTACGTCTGTTTGGTTCTTGCATGTTTGGATTACAATATGTTGCATGTGTTTAATTGCTTTTGGATAGGTAGGGCGAATGAGAGATGGTATTGTGCTCATGTGTGAACGTTTGTCCAAAAGGCGTGATAGCTTGCCTGATTTAGACTGTTCATGAGGTGTACAATGTTTGACCATATTGTTTTCGCGCTAACAAAAGAAATTACATGCAATTTGTAATAAACAGTGACATAAGTAAAGATGAAGTTTGTATTGATAAGAGCGCAAGGCTCGTAATACAAGGGATAATAAAGAAATACATTGCCTGTATGTTCTTCCGCTTTTGTAGACTGATTTATATGTAACACCTGCGCAACTGTTGTGCGTTCCGGGTGCGGGGAACTAGGGTCCCGTCGATCCTTTTTAGGGTATATGCCCCCTTGCCTAGGACTTCATTGATGATGTATGGCCCTTCCCATTTTGGCGCTAATTTTCCCGGTTTTTCAGCGTTTGAAGCTTCATTGTCGCGCAAGACGAAGTCACCGGGGACAAAGGTACATACGCGGACGCGCGCGTTGTAATATTTTTCGAGTTTGGATTTGTACCTTGCTTCTGTTATGGCGGCGTTCTCGCGCCTTTCTTCAAGAAGGTCTAAATCCATTCTTCGCTCGTGTTCATTGTTCTGTTTTTCCATGGCTAGCATGCGTGGCGATGGGAGACCAATTTCAGCTGGGATTACCGCTTCAGATCCGTAGACCAAGCTGAATGGAGTTTCTCCTGTGCTAGTTTTTGGCATTGTACGATGGGCCCATAAGATGCTGGGGAGTTCATCGACCCATCCTCCGCGCGCTGTGCCAAGTCGCGCTTTGATGCCGTCAACTATCTGTTTGTTGATGCTTTCTACTTGACCGTTTGCTTGTGGGTGCGCCACGGAAGCAAAATTGTGCTCAATCTTCATTTCTTTGAACCATTTCTGAAGATCCTCTGAAGCGAAGTTTGTGCCGTTGTCGGAGATAATGCGCAATGATAATCCGAATCTACAAATAATATGTTCCCATATAAATTTGCGAATCACCATTGCTGTTGTTGAGGCTAGCGCTTTAGCTTCGACCCACTTTGTGAAGTAGTCGACAGCTACGATGATGAATTTTACTGCGCCTGGCGCGTCAGGGAATGGACCCACGAGATCGATGCCCCACTGTTGAAAAGGCCAGGCGGAGGTAACTGGTACGAGTGGGTTCTTTGGCCGGAGTGTTTTTGGTGCGTGACGTTGACAGGCTGCGCATCTTCTTAATAAATCAACTGCGTCCATATGCATTCCTGGCCAGTAGTGTCCGGCGTTCATTATTTTTGCCACGACCATGCGCGGTCCCGCGTGTATTCCGCATAATCCCTCGTGGATTTCTCTGACCAGGTATTGGGCATCTGTTTTATCAACACAACGTAATAATGGCCCCATAAATGACTTCCGGTACAGGACGCCATCCGCCATTTCATAATTTATCGCTTTGTGTTGGAGTTTTCGGGCCTCTGGTTTTCCTTCCGGGAGCTTCCCGTGTTGTAGGTATAAGATGATCAGAGACATCCAGGATGGATTACCGACTTCTATAACGCTTACTTGCTTGAGATGGACCGAAGGGTTAGACAATACCTCTATGCGTACTTCTTTTGCTAAGTGCTTGAAGCTGGTAGCGGCCAATTTGCTGAGCGCATCTGCATGCTTGTTCTCACTTCTGTTTATATGATTGACCTTGAACGTCCGAAATTGGCTGATTAAAATCCGCGCTTGTTCAAGGTATAATGCCATAGCTTCTCCCTTTGCATCATAGTGGCCATTAACCTGTTCAGCCACGAGCTTTGAATCGACGTTAGCTTCCAGGTTTCTTGCCCCCATTTTAAGCGCTAAACGGAGGCCTGCCAAGAATGCTTCATATTCAGCTTCGTTGTTCGTGCTTCGGAAGTCTAAGCGTATGGCATATGTGAGTTCGTGATTGTCTGGGCTGACTAGTCGGAGACCTGCCCCTGCTCCGTCGTCATTGGAAGCACCATCTGTGTGTAAGGTCCAGACTCTATCGTCGAAAACGGGTATAGGGTTCTGGATTGCTTCGCACTCTTGAATTTTGTCGATGGGAACTTCAGTGGCAAAATCTGCTAGAACTTGCCCTTTGATTGCTGGTCTTGGCCTATAAAAGATATTGTATCCTCCCAGTTCAATAGCCCATTTAGCCATCCTTCCCGCTACGTCGGGTTTGGATAAGATTTGGCCTAAATGATAATTGGTGAGAACCGTGATGACATGACCCGAAAAATACCTACGTAGGCGTCGTGATGCATGTACTAGTGCTAGGACTAGTTTTTCAATCATCGAGTAACGAGTTTCTGGGCCGGTGAGCATTTTGCTTATATAGTAAATTGGAGTCTGAACGTTTTCGCGTTCTACCATCAATACTGCACCTACCGCTACTTCTGCAGCAGACAAATATAGAATCAGTGGTTCTTTTCTCTTGGCGCAGTCAGCGTTGGCAGCTGGATTAAACATTCTTTCATTTGTTTGAATGCTGCTTCTGCTTCAGGTGTCCACTGAAAGTCGGTTTTCTTTGCGCAGTTTCGCAGCGTGCTGATGAATGGATAAGACTTTGCCGCGTGATTAGCCAAGAATCTGTTCAAGGCTGCTAAACGCCCGGCGAGCCTTTGCATTTCTTTTACTGTTGCAGGTGATGGCATTAGCTGGATGGCCTGCACTTTTTCTGGATTAACTTTAAAACCGTCTCGTGTGACTATAAAGCCCAAAAATTTTCCCTCCTCCATGCCGAAGGAGCCTTTTGTTGGGTTGAGTTTCAGGTTTACGTTGCGCAAGGAGTCGAACGTGCGCTTAATATTGTCAAGCATTGTCTCTTCCTCGTGACTCATGATGACGAGGTCATCCATGTATACCTCAACTGTCTTGCCGATGTCACCTCTGAAAACTGTGTCCATCAAGCGTTGGTAAGTTGCACCCGCATTGCGCAAGCCAAAGGGCATTTTAGTGTAACAGAAGATGCCCTTATCTGTGCGGAATGCAGTTTTATCTTCGTCTTCTTCCTTCATCTGGACCTGATGGTAACCTTTGTAGCAGTCGAGAAAGCACTTCCATCTGAATGATGCTAAAGAGTCGACTTTCTTGTCTATCTCTGGAAGCGCGTAGCAATCTTTTGGGCACGCTTTATTCAGGTCTTTGAAGTCGACGCACATTCTCCATCCGCCACTGTGTTTCTGTACCATTACTGGGTTGGCAACCCATGTATGGTATTTAACTTCGCGTAAGATTCCCGCATTGAGTAACTCTGTTACTTGTTCGTCCATGGCTTTTGCTTTTTCTTCACTAAAGCTGCGCCGCCCCTGAGCAACAGGTTCCGCTGATGGTTTGATATTTAGGCAATGTTGCGCTATGTCGCGTGGAACCCCCGTCATGTCCGCTGGGCACCAAGCGAATATATCTTTGTTGTTGGACAGCAATTCTTTCAGTTGTATTCGTGTTGCCGGTGAAATGGCATGTCCTAGCAGGATGGTCTGCTCTGGGTATTCGTTGTTCAGAACCCATTTTTCTGGTTCGTTTGATGCTGAGGGTTTGACCACCTTTGCCGGTGGTTCGTCGTCTACGTACATGACCTCTTTGCTTGAGTATAAGATTGCTACTCCAGTCTCTGTTGGGAATCCACATGCAGCGTGTGGAATAGAGGTGATCATCCTGAATTCTCTTTGTGATCTTCTTCCAAGCAGGACATCATGGCGTGATGTTGCCGGCATGACCATGAAATTCACTATGACTGTTCGTGAATGCTCGCCATCCGATAAAGTCACAGGGAAAGCTATTTGCCCTAACGGGAATACAGCTTCATTACAGAATCCGGTGAGGGGAAAATTGACCGGTTCTAAGCGTGCTTTATCATCTGGATCAAGTTGTTTGAAACATTGCTCGTATATGATGTCCATCGAGCTTCCCGGATCTATAAACATATAGTATGTCCGGTAATGGCCGAAGATGCCAGTAATAATTACTGGTCGCTCTTCCTGAGGGCCTCCAGGAACGACGGGAAACACGACTTGTTGTTCCCTCCAATGTTGGTCATGGCTTCGTTTATTTAGCCTTCTTGACGGACCTCCTTGAACCATGTTTATTTGTTTTGGTTTAACTTTCGGATAACTGCTATTTCTGGATTGTATGTCAGCATTACGACTAGATTGGATATCTCCCCAACAGGGTGTTGGTGGGTCCAATACTGCAGTGATGTTTTCTTCTCCAGATCTGATGTTTGGGAACTCAGATCTGGCGATTTGTATAACGATTGTGTTTAAAGCAACTTGGCATCTGTTGAACCAATGTTCTGGGGATCTCTCTATGATTAGATCTGAGAAATCCTCCTTATCTGAATAACTGTTGTTTCTGTTTTTTCCCATAATTTCATTGATCTGAGTGTTTTGGGTTGTTGAACCTTTGAACTTAGATCGAGGATCTGATAAGTGGGATAACAAATTCTCTGCCATGTGCAGGACAGAGAATGAAAATAATCTGAATCGAAGCGAGATAAAAACTAGAAAAACAGAGGAATCGGTGGGCGCCAATGAAGAAACACTAGATAAATGGTCGGAACCGATAAATCTAGGGGGTTTGAATCCGCATAAAAAGGTTAGTTCCCTCTCGATTGATTCAGTTGAAATCGATCTTCTTCTCCGTGAACTCTGCAAAAAAGAGCACCGTTAGCCTCGCCAAGGGGAGAAGAGGGTACTCTCCTTGACCCGACTCCGGTGTGAGAATAAGTATGGGTAGTGAAGAAGAAAGAGTATTTGAGAAGTGTGTGTAACTTGATTTCATACCTGGGTTTTTCTCATATTTATAGCCGGGAGTCATTTGGGCGGGAAAACCTGTTAGTGAAAAGTTAACGGAAGATGCTAACCCCGTAAGCGGTTACATTTCCTTCCGTTTGAGTCCTTTGATCCGACGTGAGAGCACACGGATCGTGGGTTTAGATCAAAGGCTGGGGATTTGCCACGTGTAATGTGATCAAGTGGAGATTACTCTCCAATTGCATGCCTTCGTTGTGATTTCAGGGGTGGCTGTGGTAATGACATGTGTCCAGACGGTTATAACCATCTGGGTGGTGCACGATTGTATTTCTTCTAGAAGATTACTGCTGTAATCTAGTGTGGTATTTTATCGTGTGGAGACCACTGAATAAATTCATCCAAGTCTGGGTAAAATATATCCAAGTCTGGATATTTAGGCGGAAGTATTGATCTCAGGATTTTTATCCTTTGTTAATGGGAGAAGGCGCAAAGATTTATGATTTCCTTTGGGCGCGCGACTATAGATTGCTGATTACTTTCTTCCTTTTGTAAGACCAGTGCGCGGCCGCGCAAGGTTAAAAGGTTAAAAGGCAAGATTGTGGTATGGTCTTAAATACTCATTATGAGGTTTTTGGGACCTTACCCCTTCACGTGGCATGCCCGACCTCCCCGAAAGCATCTTCCCAAGCAAAACAAGAGAACAGAAGGCTGAACACGCCCCGTGCTCAATGAGCACGGGGGCGTGCCCAAGTGTCAGCATAAAAGACAAAGTTGTAGAAGCTTCCATCGCCCACCACGGGGCCGTGCTCAGCGGACACGGGGCCGTGGTCAACTATAAGATTCGCAGAATCCAGATAAATCTTGATAGTACAGATATGCTTCTGCACACGGGGTCGTGCCCAGCGGACACGGGGCAGTGGTCAACTAATGCAGACAAAAGCAATTAATGAAGACAGAGAAGAGGTTGGACACAGGGCCGTGCCCAGCGGACACGAGGCCGTGCCCGAGCTTCTGTTCAGCTTATAAATAGGAGTGCTTGGTTCAAGCTCAAACCATCCCTTGGCACACCACCTCTCTCACACTTCACCCACCACCCACCACCACCATAACTCCATCATCCACCACCATCATCCATTGTCCATCATAGAGTGTGTGAGTCGTCTCGGGATCCAAGATTGATCGTAAGAGTTCTTGACAATCAAGGCCATGTTTGCCTAAGTCTCTTACATCACTTGGTGAAGACAAAGTGTCTAGTGTAATACTTTTTATTTTTAATCTTTTCGCACTTTTTAATTGGTTATGTATTAATGACTTTAATAACTAGTTTCTTATGTTGAAGGTGATTCTTCCTTATCGTTTGTCCGTGGTGTCTTGGCATTATTTTACTGTCTATATAAAATAAAAGATTTTCACCATTCATATCTCCACGGTCTATATGGAGGTATGTTGGCTACCTGGTCGGGGGTTAAGGGAACGGTTTGGTAAGAGTCTTGCCATTGTTCAGTGTATAGATCCTGCAAAGGACCTTGGTCAAATTTAGTAGGACCTCCTTCAATACTTAACGGTATTGGATGGCGGGGGTCCAAACTCTTTGATCCCCTCATAAGTTAAACTACTATTAAAACTTTAACCCGGCTACTTAGGACTGTATCCCTGCTGACTCAGACTACTTAGCCGAGGGTAACGTCGCCTTCAAAAGAGGGGCCTACCACATTATGCATTAATAACTTAATTAATTATCTTTCAATAATCCGACCCTTTAGGATTGTATCCTTGCTGACTCAAACTACTGGGTTGAGGGTAACGTCACCTCCAAAAGAGGGGCCTACTACAATAACTAAGATAATCTCTTAAATAGTGCAAAAGTGCGGAAATAATCAAAGGTTACACTAAACACGAGTCGGAGCCAAGTGATTCATCTTGTCTATCTGTTTTTACTTTTATTTTTATTTTTCAGCATTTTAGTTAGTTTTTATTTTTTTTCTTAGTTTAAAACCTTTTTTCTAAACTTTTGATTTGATTAGACGTTGAGGATAAACCGGTACTAAAAGCTCTTGTGTCCTTGGACGACCTCGGTATCTTACCAACACTATACTACGCTCACGATGAGTGCACTTGCCCATAAGTGTGTTTAGTGTTAGTAAATATCGTGTTTTATAAATTTAAAACTTGGCTAAAGTAAGTGTAAAAGGGCTTAAAATATACTTAAACTTATATACACACTTCACACGCATCAAGTTTTTGGCGCCGTTACCGGGGACACAAGGATTTTAAGAAAGTTAGGAATCAACGGCCTAATCGTTTTTTCTTATTTTTCTATTTTTTTAGATTTTTCTTAGTTTTTCAGCTTCTGCAGAACTTAGCACGGGCCGTGCCCGCTGAACACGCCCCGTGCCCAATCATTGGAACTGGCAATCCTGTTTTAAGTCAGACAGTAAGCTGAGCACGGGGTCGTGCCCACTCAACACGCCCCCGTGCCCAAGATTCAGTTACTGAAAACAGAACCGTGAGATCCCGACGGTTGGTAATTTCTGACACAAACATGAGTGATACTGATACTTTTTACTTTCGGCACTCTTATGGTACGTTGTGTCAAATATGTGGTGGTTCCCATAAGGACTTAGAATGCTATTTTCTAAATTATAAGCCCCACTATATAGACCCATCGTTTCCTTGTATCCTTAAGAGGGGCAAAAGTAAAATAATCCCTATCTCTCCCTCGAATGCTCCCAACCAGATTTTCTAGGAGAAATGCTTCTTGATGAACTATTTCAATTAGAAGATCTAATTCTTAATTGGTTAAAAGAACTTAGGATAGATTTCAATAATTTATCTCAAGACGATAACCAAGAAGAAGTGTTGGGATCACATTCAAACAACTTCGTTGTTCCCAACGATACTTCTAACTCTAGTGAGGACTTGAGCGATAGTCGTCCCTGTGTCGATTGTGCCGTGAAGGACTCCCCATCGACTTCGTTCGATGCATACATAGACCTGAGCGATTCGACATACACCTTCTTTAACGAGAGCCCGAAAAAGGGTTGGACTTGTCCACCTACATATAGCATAGGAATCACCCTCACCGACAACCTCTTGCGTTCTCGTCTTAATCTAGAGCAATTAAGGTATCTTAGGAACTTTGGGGTTGTTCCATCCAGTAAGGAACCGCCTGATCCAGAAAAGTTCCTTAAAATAAATGAATTCCATGTGACAGCTTCTAGACACGGGGCCGTGTCCAGGTCAACACGCCCCCGTGTCCACCGAAAGATTCCCTTCTGATTTCATCAGAATACGGACAAAATTGTGTCAGGATTCTGCCTGCACACGGGGCCGTGTCCAGCCGACACGGGCCCGTGCGTAACGTACTGTCGTTTTCTATAAATGCAGCCAAGAATCCTGCACATTTGAACCATTCCAGGGACAGAGATTTGGGGAATCTTCTCACATACCATCCTAGGCATTTTCTAAAAGAAGTTTCTCAACTACCTTCTTGTCCTTTCCTCTTTTATCCACTATCATCTTCTTCAATTTTTTTTCCTATACTTCCATTAAAGCTTGAGGCCTCCATAATTTCAAGCTCTAATGAGGTGTTTGTTAGATTTTTGTTCATGGAATCTTGTTAAAAATAAGTTGTACAACAATGTTTTAAGTTGTTTCTGCTCAAAAAAACGTTTTAAAAATCTTGAAAACAAATTAAAACCTCAAGATTCCTTGGTCCAAAATCCTGTAGATACCTCAAAAAAACGTTTTAAAAATCTTGAAAACAAATTAAAACAAATTAAAACCTCAAAAGAGGGGCCTACCACATTATGCATTAATAACTTAATTAATTATCTTTCAATAATCCGACCCGTTAGGATTGTATCCTTGCTGACTCAAACTACTGGGTTGAGGGTAACGTCACCTCCAAAAGGGGGGCCTACTACAATAACTAAGATAATATCTTAAATAGTGCAAAAGTGTGGAAATAATCAAAGGTTACACTAAACACGAGTCGGAGCCAAGTGATTCATCTTGTCTATCTGTTTTTACTTTTATTTTTATTTTTCAGCATTTTAGTTAGTTTTTATTTTTTTTCTTAGTTTAAAACCTTTTTTTTTAACTTTTGATTTGATTAGACGTTGAGGATAAACCGGTACTAAAAGCTCTTGTGTCCTTGGACGACCTCGGTATCTTACCAACACTATACTACGCTCACGATGGGTGCACTTGCCCATATGTGTGTTTAGTGTTAGTAAATATCGTGTTTTATAAATTTAAAACTTGGCTAAAGTAAGTGTAAAAGGGCTTAAAATATACTTAAACTTATATACACACTTCACACGCATCAACAACCAAATATACGTATCAGCAGTTTCCGACGCCAATAATGCTGCACCAAATGTAACATTGCAGTGATGATTGTCTATACCAGTGAATGGTTCAAACACCATAGAGTATCTGCATATGAACGCCATGAGAACTGAAACAATAATAAAACACCATTGCATGTAAACTAATAAAACACCATAGCATGTAAACTAATAAAACGCCATTGCATGTAAGCTAATATAAAACGCCATAGCATGTAAGCTAATAAAACGCCATTGCATGTAAACTTATAAAACGCCAAAAATAGAAGAAGTTGAATTATAAAATATTACTTGTTGGAATGATATGTGGCGTCAAACGAAATCACAACACCAAACACGTGGTAATTACGTTTTGCTTGATCGTCACACCAAAAAAAGTCCCTTCAAACAATTCTCTTCATCTGTGAAGTAATCATACGAGAAATTAGGCTGGGAATGTTTTTTTTTTCATTCAAATGTCTCACAACCATATCGGCGTCATATTCCCCTATAAACAAGTTAATTTGCCTCTTATAGTTCTTAAATTCAACTTTACTTGCACCGACGTCTTCAAAACCGCCAAAACAAGTCTTCATAACATTAAACGCCTTGACGGGACCCAAATTCAGCTTAGACATGCTGTGTATAACATGCTTCTGGAGTTGAGTGAGGTGTCGTTCAGTTGGAAGAAACTGCTTATCAGGACGTTCAACAAGATCATGATTGTGCTCCTCGACAAACTTATACACCTTCCATGATCCAGCCTAAAAAAGAACACATAACAGTGCACCATAATCAGTCCTCTTTGAAAAGTTGGATCGCACTACTCGATCCTTTTGATTGGGGTCCAATGTATCAACCTTCTTGTCCTTGTATAACCCAGATCTTGTACACAAGTAATACTTAATATGTATGACACCTTTAGAGTTTGTCTTTGTAGTCCCTTTCCTGACTGAAAACCCACACTCCTTGGCATACTTAACATTCATTGAATAACAATCATCGAGGCTTGAGAATACCATGTCCATTGTGGGCTTTAATTCTTCACTGACGTCAGGAATGATAAATGGTAATCCAGTTTTGGGGCAAAGCCTTTGACTCGAGGAAGAAACTTTGTCTGAGAAAACACAGTGAGGAACAGAAAAATCAGAAAAACACAGTGATGTCTCGTAATAACATTATATATTAAAACGCCATTAATTGAATAATAAACAAGACATAATAAACACATAATTTAAAAACGACATGATAAAAAAGCCATGAGATGAATAATTAAAAACACTTAACAACATAAATAATTAACAAAATATAACATCATAATGAAAATGCCATAATTAACAAAACTAATGTTTACACAAATTAACAAAATAGTAATAACTGATGTTCACAAATACTACTAAATAAAATTCAAAACTAATCAAATAGATGTAAAACGCCAATGATCGTAAAAACATAATAAATATACTAGAACGTAAACGACAGTTAAAATTAATATTGAAAACTCCAATTGCAATTCTTAATAATTGTTTAAATACCAATTAAAACACGATTAAATTGCATAATTGAATAACGCTATTGAAAATCATACAACACATTATAAAAATAATAATACAAAAAAACGCCATAGAACAATGATAAAAGAACAAAACGCCATATCTGTTGCATGATTTGCTGGAACAAAAATAGAAAACGCCAACGAATTTTACTTTGTCGAACAGAATCCACGTTAAATGCCATAGATCTGAGAAAGCTTGCAAAGGAGGTAACAACTAATAATATATCTTTGGAGTTTTAATTTGAAAGAGATTTATAACGCGAATAAGGAGGGAACGTATAAAAGGACAATCGTACCCCCGCATAACAATTAGCGCCCCCTGCCACGTGTTGGGCCAGGATCCGTTCTCACCGTTCTCACACTTTTCACCATTCTCTCCTGGACCCCAATCAAAAGGATCGAGTAGTGCGATCCAACTTTTCAAAGAGGACTGATTGTGGTGCACTGTTATGTGTTCTTTTTGAGGCTGGATCATGGAAGGTGTATAAGTTTGTTGAGGAGCACAATAATGATCTTGTTGAACGTCCTGATAAGCATTTTCTTCCAACTGAACGACACCTCACTTGGCTCCAGAAGCATGTTATACACAGCATGTCTAAGCCGAATTTGGGTCCCGTCAAGGCGTTTAATGTTATGAAGACTTGTTTTGGCGGTTTTGAAGACGTCGGTGCAAGTAAAGTTGAATTTAAGAACTATAACAGGCAAATTAACTTGTTTATAGGGGAATATGACGCCGATATGGTTGTGAGACATTTGAATGAAAAAAAAACATTCCCAGCCTAATTTCTCGTATGATTACTTCACAGATGAAGAGAATTGTTCGAAATGACTTTTTTGGTGTGACGTTCAAGCCAAACGTAATTACCACGTGTTTGGTGATGTAATTTTGTTTGACGCCACGTATCGTTCCAACAGGTAATATTTTATAATTCAACTTCTTCTGTTTTTGGCGTTTTATTTGTAACACCTCGCAAAATCATGTCCAATGTAGTAACGACATGTGTCATGAACTCTAAACATGAAATGAATTGATTTCGAGGGACTAAAGTTGACAAACAAGGAAAAGATATGTGTAAAAGGATCCAAAGTGTCAACATACGAAAACCATGCCTTTTAACAAACCTACACGATGTTTATACTCTTAAACGAATAAATTGTGAAACGTATGAAGCCGTTTGTGAAAGAAAATGAAAGTTTACAAGACACGGGGGTTAAACGTGTCAACATGTTAAATTACTACCTCTGAGTGACCTTTTAACGAACCCGGGGCTTTGTAACGATTGATTATACTCTCAAGAACAAGTGACGAAAAATTCATGAGGTTTCGATATCGTTTGGTATTCAATACGTTAACTTTCGTAAACAAAGGGTTAAAAGCGTCAACATGGTGAAACTAGTGTTTTCGGTTATCGTTTAACGAAACCGGACCTAATGATGTTTAGTTATATCCTAAAGATCATCCAAATATAAACTTTATGGGTTAAAAGTGCATAAAATAGGAGTTGTTACGCTTTAAAAGGTCCAGGGTTGATTCTGTCAAGTTTGAAACTTGAGATGCTGGTTCCCCCTAGGGGTCGCGCGACGCGACGACCTGAATTTCACAGCAGCCATGCACAGGTGCAGGTTCTGCACCTTCCTTCTTCAATTTAGGCTTACACTCACATAACTCGAAACTAGGGACTGTTTGCTGGTTTCTAATACCACCTAGGACACTTGTTATCATCTGGATACATCATAAAACACTTGGGATGATCTGGAGAGGCTCACATTTGCTATAAATAGGTGTTCTTGGGCAGTCTCATTCCTTGCACTTCAAATTTTCATCACAATCTCAATTGCTCAAGCTTTGGAGCATTCTCTGGAGCATCCTAAGCATTGAGGAAGCTCTCTTAAGTCTAATCTTCGTGCTAAGGACCCTTGTAAGCGTTCTTAGCTTATGTAGTTAAGTTTTTATTAGCTTAATGACCGAAAGTCAAAGATATCGTAATGATACTTTGACTTTGTGATTAATCACTAGCGGTCCAGCCATTATTCGAATTGAAAGTGGGCTATGTGTTGGTAATTAAGTAGGTGATAGTCCCTCAAAAGGGAACCTCCTAATTATCACGTTTACTTAGTCAATTGCCGGGTCAAAGTTATCATTTTTACTTCAAAATCCAGAATGTATTTAGTTTTCCCATTTATTACAAGTCTCCATACTTGTCGGGTCTAAATTACATTCCAATCCGGTCACCGCTTAATCTTGCGTTTCGTACCGTAAACTTTTCTTTAAAACTAACCGGTCTAAGTTACAACTTAAATAAGACCCGTTAGGAATCTAATAGGTTATTAAAACCTTCATTCCAGATTAGGAGCCCAGTAAAAGCTACCCGCACTTGCTGATTAGAATATACGGCTGAGTATAATTTACATTTTTAGCTCAGGTAAATACTTTTAACTTATTTTCCCTTATACAGGCTTGGGATACGGTAAATTATTACCGCTTGGTCGGGTATTGAATATTTAATCGATTAGTGGTTAAATTATTGAGATAACCCGTTTTAATATGTTTTGTTTGATACAAAGCATTTAGGGGTTAATATGACCGTGTCCTGGATATCCTTGGCTCATTCATTTGAAATGGCCACGACTTAAGCACGAGGTGTAGGCATACACCTGACAGTTACGTATGTAAAACGGTATCTCACTCGTGAGGAAACTTCTTGTGGGCATATACTAGTGGTGTGTCTATTAATCTTGTCTCGGCTTAACCCGGTGCAACAACCCGTATTAAAAAGTCTTAATTATTATTTTAATTATCCAATAGGAAACCCTAATTGAGACACCCAAGTAATTCTGCACAAACCCTAAAACTTTCAGAACAATCAGAATCAGGATCAGGGCCCCTAAAACTCAGGGGGGGTAAAACCCTAGTTACGATTATCCAAATAAAACGTTATCTAATTCGAAATTTCTTGTTCCGTCGACTCAGCTAGGCTAGAAACACACGTGGCTAACCTATAGTGAAAAGGTGTCCCTTACGGACCGTAAGGGATGAGGCTTACGATCCGTAAGCCTGTCAAAATTCGTGTATAAATAGCAGGCATTGGGACTTGATTCCTGGTTTCATTACGACGTTCAAATTCGATTTGTGCGCTGAGTTATAATAGAAACAGTCTCAAAATCACTAATTAGTATAGCGGGGTGCTGTTACGATGCCGGGTATTAACTCAATCGCTGCTACGATTCAATGTTCGATCGATTGAAACTATCCGACCGGATGTTTAAGCGCTATCCTTTGTCATTAGTCGTGATTCCGACAGGATGTGTGAGTACCACCCGAACTCGGGGAATACTCTGTCATTCGTTGTGAATCCGATGGATGTTTAAGTGATTGCACTTTGTCATTCGTTGTGAGGGTTTTTAATCTCGTGAGTTATCGTAATTGCTGTATTAAGTTACCTACCTAGTTCGTGTGCACTAGGTTACAAGGCTAAATCTATAGGCTAAGCTCTGCCTGTATAAATCTGCAATCTATCAAGGCTTATCTGTAGACTAAACTTTGCCCGTAGAAATCTGCATGCTTATAATGTGAGTCATTCTCTTTTTATCAAATTACTTTCAAAATCATGTTTATTTTCAAAGATTATAATTACAGTGATTAAGTTTATGTAATCACCAAGTTACAGCCGGTATGTGGGGTTTTGTATACATTACTTGATAACCGTCACTATTGGACAACGAGTTAGCCAATGAGTGATATGACCATAGTCACAGACTCCATTGGACAATGAGGTTACCGATGGATGTTCGAGTGACAAATACTGTGGGTAGTTGGTTTGATATCTGGAAACATTGTAATCTCTCTTAATACTGTAAATTATAACACTGTTTTCAAGTTATCCTTTGCAGTGATTAAGTCTTTGCCAATCTTAAAGAAGCAAATGTAAAAACTCTTAATGCTGTGAAGTATAACAAATATGTTTTATAAAACCTGAATGAACTCACTCAGTATTTCCCGCTGACAAAACCTTTTTAACACGTGTTTCAGGTATTTACAGTAGATTGGATTAAGAGATGGATACGGCACTGAAAGGCTTAAAGAAATGGCTTATTTTATTAATTAAATCAAATTAAGAAATATTGTTTTATGTAATCAAATTTATCCTTATTAAAGTTACCTTTGTAAAGCATGGGTTTATCCCATCTATTTAATAAATAAAATCCGGTGTTTTCTAAACTCTGATATTTTTCCTAACTCACGGTCCTGATGAAATTTCCGCTGCAATATTTTTCAAAATAATCACCGGTACCACTTGGCTGTTCGCGACTTCCGATTCCGTCCAGGGTGGGTCGGGGGTCGTGACAGAAGGTGGTATCAGAGCCACTGCTTTAAGCCAATAAGTGTTGTAATAATAATACCTAAGCTTATATAAAAGAGTTAGGAACTTGATATTTTATGGTAGCACTCAGGATAGTATTTAGACTTGAACTTAAGAAAAGATGCCTTAGTACCAGCTTCAAAATAAGCTAAATAATTATGCTGATAAAGTGTGATGGGTTTGGTATGCCGTAAGAATAACGATTAGAACATTGCAGGCAATAGCACTTAATTGCTATTAATTCTTGCTTATTGATATTACTGGGTCTAGAATAAAGATATGTTACGGGAATACAAATTTCCCTAAATTCTGGATAAAAGCCTAATAAAAGAGGCACTTTTGAAAAGATACTATTTATGGGAAACAAAAAATTTTCTCCGGCAAGACTGGGTATGGTGTAGCAGACTCTCCAGTTTGTCCGGATATAACGGGGTTACCTCTCCGGCGAGAACCGGATAAGACAGGGGTATATAATATGTCAAACAAGTGACAAGATTTCCCTAAATAGTATCATGGTCTGATATCTGACTTGTTATTGGAATTAAGAATCTGTTAAATACATTGACCTTATAGAGGGTATGTATATTACAACATGTGAAATATATGATTATATAGATATGTATATCTATAAGAAATTCCAAAAGTCAATTTGGAATAAAGCACAAGCATCTGTGTCTAGATTTCTTTATTAAGAATCTCTTTTCCGATATCAAACATTATTTCGTTTGATCATCTACCTCGTAACTTGTGCAATAAAAACCCTTTAAGTTAGGAACGCCATCAAAAGTATACGAATTTCCAATACGTTACCATAAATTATTAACGCAAGTAAGAAGAATGTAAAGTTGTGCTAATGCACAAGAAAACACATGAAACTTAAATTATACGTCCACAGACATCGAAGTATATCACACATGATTTCCAAGGCAAGACCTTTGGAAAATATAAATTAGACACGATGATACTAATACTAATTCCGTCAGTAGAAGAACTACTAATAAAAAGAAGTACTATGCCACTCGATCCTACAAACGACATGAATTTCGCTAAGATACGTTGTAACAAGATTTCACAACCATCGGTGCACAGTCTAATCAGAGTCATAATTATTATCATTGCAAAAGGAGTCATATACTTTTGCAATTTCCCTATTTCATTTTATTCGACATTCCCTGATAATGTCACTTAAAAACGGTTATCACACGAAATTCTAGATAGAAGTTCTTATATTTCTTTCGTTGAAATTCTGACTTCTGCATATAATAAGTTGACTTTCGTGTTTCTACTTTCCCTAATGGTTATCATACCATGAGGATTTCTTTCATAGTAGCGAATATTGATTCTTAGTAAAATTCACACGTTACACATGCACTGTTTATTTCGCATGTGATTAGTTTGATTTATGAAGACCACTGGAGGGCTTCATTCTAATTTGTTGTTTTATCCAAACTCAAATATCATTCTGCTTTTTGCACTGTGAACCGCATTATTGCAAAACGGTGACTCTTTGATATCGAGTCAATGAATTTTGTTAAACCATTGAGGTAAAGAATTTATATTTTATATATATAAAAATTATATTGAGATATACTCTCATTTAAGTTTATGTTTAAGTTATTTATTATTAATAATTTTATTATTAGTAATAAATTAGTAACAGTAGTGTTAGTATTATTTTTAGGTACTAGGGTTATTGTCAGGGGCAGGTATTGGATAGCCTAGCCTTAGTTAGGCATGGACTGATCACCTATGCTTAAACAAGGCAGCACTAACCAATATCCACCCATGATAATGACTAGTTAATATATATAAATTAAGTCATCATACTTATTTAGTAAGTTTTAATTATATATAAAAATATTTTACTCTGTACTGTAAGAAGAAGACATATTTTCATAAAACAATACAAGAATTAGAGGGACGCATAAAATTATATAAATAAATTATCTATTACATGTTTTATGGTAACTATGTACCGTAACGCTCTGGCAAGAAAATGACCATATAAGAATAATATGGTAGTCAACAACTATGTTGGGTTAAGGGAACATTGTAATCTATAAGAATAGTCCCCGTTTTCACTTATTTACAACATTTGTAAATACATTCACAACGTTATATGGTTTCAAAATGAAAATAAGTAATCACATAGAATCGACTCATTAAGTGATATATATTTACAAATTATTTTACAAATACTTTTGTACAATAAATATTTTTACACCTTTAATTACAACTTTCATTTAACGTTATAAATAATAGTGATTTCTTTTACAAAATAATACACCTAAAATATTTTGTAATCGCGGTGTTTTGTAATATATATTACATAGTAAATATAAGTTATTTTACATAGTATAGTAAAATACTAAAACAATATTTATTTAAAAGTGGTGACCATTTACATACGTAACAAATAATATATATTACATAGTATTTATATTTAAGATACGGTTCAGACAGGGACACAAATAATATATATATATATATATATATATTACATTTGCTATACACATATAATATAATAGTTGGTCATGCTAAAACAACTTGTTCTTATTATATTACGATCTCTAGGATATAGTATGAAAAATATGGTCATTAATAGGGTACTATCACAATGTTTCACAATTAAAACAACTTGGAACTTTAAACAATGATACACTAACTCTATTGTCTTTTGGTGTATCTTTGTAATTCACTCATCTCAGTATATTTATTTTCTCATATCATAATTTAATATTTGACAAATCATTTTTCATGCTTCTATTTTTGAACCTATCAATTCTAAGTCTTCCTCAGTTGCCAATCAAAGTAAGTTTCTTTTGACAAAGAATTTTATTGATTCTAAAAGTCCTTCACATTTATTTTCAATATTTATTGATCATCTATCTTTTGGCTTGAACCTAGTCACTTTGAAAATTTTATCATTTCATCTCATTCATTTGTCATCGATTTCTTGAAATAATTCAGTCGAACCATTGAGTCCTACTTATTGTACAACTCATAGTCACAAAATTAGATATTTTGATTCTGTGTCATCTACGCTCAGAGCATGTGTGATAGATTTTGGTAGGAATTGGGACGATCACTTACCATTAATTGAATTCTCCTATAACAATAGTTATCATTCTAGTATTGAAACTGCCCCATTCGAGGCACTGTATGGAAGAAAGTGCAGAACTCCGGTTTGTTGGGCAGAAATAGGAGAAAGTCAATTGTCAGGTCCCGAGATAGTACAAGAAACTACTGATAAGATTACTCAAATCAAGGAAAGGCTGAAGACTGCTCGAGATCGTCAAAAGAGTTATGCAGACAATAGGTGCAAGCCGTTAGAATTCCAAGTTGGAGACAGAGTACTATTAAAAGTCTCTCCTTGGAAATGAGTTGTTAGATTCGGTAAGAAAGGAAAGCTAAGTCCAAGATACGTAGGACCATTTCCAGTGATCCAACGTATAGGACCAGTTGCTTATCGTTTACAACTACCAGAGGAGTTAGCTGGAGAACATGATATATTTCATGTATCCAACCTCAAGAAATGTCTATCAGACGAATCTTTAGTAATACCTCTCCAAGATATAGAGGTAAACGAAAAATTAAAATTTATTGAGAAACCTCTTCAGATAGAAGACAGAAAAATAAAGTTTCTCAAGCACAAGCGATTAGTACTAGTTAAAGTCAAGTGGGATTCGAAACGAGGACCCGAATACACTTGGGAGCTAGAGTCAGAAATGAAGCAAAAGTATCTTCAATTATTCCAGCAAATCTCGAGGACGAGATTTTTATTAAGGTGGGGAGAATGTAACAACCCGTATCAAAAAGTCTTACTTATTATTTTAATTATCCAATAGGAAACCCTAATTGAGACACCCAAGTAATTCTGCACAAACCCTAAAACTTTCAGAACAATCAGAATCAGGATCAGGGCCCCTAAAACTCAAGGGGGGTAAAACCCTAGTTACGATTATCCAAATAAAACGTTATCTAATTCAAAATTTCTCATTCCGTCGACTCAGCTAGGCTAGAAACACACGTGGCTAACCTATAGTGAAAAGGTGTCCCTTACGGACCGTAAGGGATGAGGCTTACGGTCCGTAAGCCTGTCAAAATTCGTGTATAAATAGCAGGCATTGGGACTTGATTCCTGGTTTCATTACGACGTTCAAATTTGATTTGTGCGCTGAGTTATAATAGAAACAGTCTCAAAATCACTAATTAGTATAGCGGGGTGCTGCTACGAAGCCGGGTATTAACTCAATCGCTGCTACGATTCAATGTCCGATCGATTGAAACTATCCGACCGGATGTTTAAGCGCTATCCTTTGTCATTAGTCGTGATTCCGACAGGATGTGTGAGTACCACCCGAACTCGGGGAATACTCTGTCATTCGTTGTGAATCCGATGGATGTTTAAGTGATTGCACTTTGTCATTCGTTGTGAGGGTTTTTAATCTCATGAGTTATCGTAATTGCTGTATTAAGTTACCTACCTAGTTCGTGTGCACTAGGTTACAAGGCTAAATCTATAGGCTAAGCTCTGCCTGTATAAATCTGCAATCTATCAAGGCTTATCTGTAGACTAAACTTTGCCCGTAGAAATCTGCATGCTTATAATGTGAGTCATTCTCTTTTTATCAAATTACTTTCAAAATCATGTTTATTTTCAAAGATTATAATTACAGTGATTAAGTTTATGTAATCACCAAGTTACAGCCGGTATGTGGGGTTTTGTATACATTACTTGATAACCGTCACTATTGGACAACGAGTTAGCCAATGAGTGATATGACCATAGTCACAGACTCCATTGGACAATGAGGTTACCGATGGATGTTCGAGTGACAAATACTGTGGGTAGTTGGTTTGATATCTGGAAACATTGTAATCTCTCTTAATACTGTAAATTATAACACTGTTTTCAAGTTATCCTTTGCAGTGATTAAGTCTTTGCCAATCTTAAAGAAGCAAATGTAAAAACTCTTAATGCTGTGAAGTATAACAAATATGTTTTATAAAACCTGAATGAACTCACTCAGTATTTCTCGCTGACAAAACCTTTTTAACACGTGTTTCAGGTATTTACAGTAGATTGGATTAAGAGATGGATACGGCACTGAAAGGCTTAAAGAAATGGCTTATTTTATTAATTAAATCAAATTAAGAAATATTGTTTTATGTAATCAAATTTATCCTTATTAAAGCTACCTTTGTAAAGCATGGGTTTATCCCATCTATTTAATAAATAAAATCCGGTGTTTTCTAAACTCTGATATTTTTCCTAACTCACGGTCCTGATGAAATTTCCGCTGCAATATTTTTCAAAATAATCACCGGTACCACTTGGCTGTTCGCGACTTCCGATTCCGTCCAGGGTGGGTCGGGGGTCGTGACAGAAGGTGGTATCAGAGCCACTGCTTTAAGCCAATAAGTGTTGTAATAATAATACCTAAGCTTATATAAAAGAGTTAGGAACTTGATATTTTATGGTAGCACTCAGGATAGTATTTAGACTTGAACTTAAGAAAAGATGCCTTAGTACCAGCTTCAAAATAAGCTAAATAATTATGCTGATAAAGTGTGATGGGTTTGGTATGCCGTAAGAATAACGATTAGAACATTGCAGGCAATAGCACTTAATTGCTATTAATTCTTGCTTATTGATATTACTGGGTCTAGAATAAAGATATGTTACGGGAATACAAATTTCCCTAAATTCTGGATAAAAGCCTAATAAAAGAGGCACTTTTGAAAAGATACTATTTATGGGAAACAAAAAATTTTCTCCGGCAAGACTGGGTATGGTGTAACAGACTCTCCAGTTTGTCCGGATATAACGGGGTTACCTCTCCGGCGAGAACCGGATAAGATAGGGGTATATAATATGTCAAACAAGTGACAAGATTTCCCTAAATAGTATCATGGTCTGATATCTGACTTGTTATTGGAATTAAGAATCTGTTAAATACATTGACCTTATAGAGGGTATGTATATTACAACATGTGAAATATATGATTATATAGATATGTATATCTATAAGAAATTCCAAAAGTCAATTTGGAATAAAGCACAAGCATCTGTGTTTAGATTTCTTTATTAAGAATCTCTTTTCCGATATCAAACATTATTTCGTTTGATCATCTACCTCGTAACTTGTGCAATAAAAACCCTTTAAGTTAGGAACGCCATCAAAAGTATACGAATTTCCAATACGTTACCATAAATTATTAACGCAAGTAAGAAGAATGTAAAGTTGTGCTAATGCACAAGAAAACACATGAAACTTAAATTATACGTCCACAGACATCGAAGTATATCACACATGAAACTTAAATTGAACACATTTTGTATATGAAAGAATTAAGGTCTAATTTTTTAGTCTTTAATTTTTGACACACATGCTACTATTTTAAGAAATGTAAAATAAGTTGAAAATCAGGAGTGTTAATGGCGATATTTTTGACATTGATAGGTTCATATTTACGATGAACGGAGATGAGGCAAGGAATTTGCATGGTAACATAGAACAAGCGCACAGGGGTGAGGAAGTGACTCCGGATTTGAATGTTGTGGCTGTGGAAGTGCAGAATACTAGCGATACGGCTGATAACAGTTACGTTGAGGTAGAACCTAATGATACGGCTGGTAACAGTTACGTTGAGGTAGAAGCTAATGAAACGGTGAAGTTTGGTAAAGAATTGGGGGTAGAAGACTATGAGAAGTATACTGATTCGGTTGTAAAGGTAATTCAGGAAGAAGGATTACAATTAGTGGACCAATGAATTTTATGTCTTGGAACGTCAGGGGGTTGGGATCGGATGGTAAAGGTACGTGGTGTAAAAATTTAAAGGTAGCTAATGAGGTTGGGTTTTTAATGTTACAAGAAACTCAGTTTGAGTCGTTGGATAATGTTAATGTTGGCAAGTTCTGGGGCTCGGATGACTTTGAATGTGAGCACGTTGATGCGACAGGTAGGTCTGGAGGCTTAATATCATTCTGGAATCCTAAGATTTTTTCCAGGTCTTCGGTGTTTAAAGATAGAAATCTTCTGGTTGTGACCGGTTTTTTAAAGAATGATGGTAGGAAAGTTACTTGTGTGAATGTCTATTATCCGCAACGTATTAATGATAAAAGGCAGGTATGGGATAAGATTAAAACGATTGTTTCAGCGGAAGACGGCCTCCGGATAGTGGGGGGAGACTTCAATAACGTAAGGGATAGTGAGGAGCGACGAAATTCGTTCTTTAATGCTGTTGAGACGAGAGATTTTAACGACTTCATAGAAGAATCGGGTTTGTTTGAGTTCTCTTTGAAAGGTCGGAAATTTACGTATTTGGTGGGGGGGGGGGGGAAATGAGTAGGATTGACCGAATTTTTGTGGATTGGTCGTTTCTTAATGAGTGGCCAAACGTGGAATATCGTGTTCTTAATCGGCAGGGTTCGAACCACTTTCCTCTTCTGGTAAAAGTTGTTTCAAGGAATTTCGGAGCCAAACCATTCAAGTTCTTTAACTCGTGGCTCCAACGGGAAGGATTCGATGATATTGTTAAAAACACGTTGAGTGATGTTGCGGTTTCTGGGGAGCCGGATATTAAGTTGATGAAAAAATTTAAAGAGCTACGAGCCAAAATCAATGTGTGGAAAGATGATGTCAAACGCAAAGAGATGGAGGAATATGAGTGTTTGTATGCTGAGATTAACGAGTTGGAAAAGGTTTTGGAGGAAAGAGATTTGAATGAAGATGAGAATTGGATTCTCCAGGAAGCGAGTGCGAGACTTAAGCAGTTAGATTATCTCAAGATTAAGGATGTGAAACAAAGATCTAGAGTTTTGTGGGCGAAGGAGGGTGATGAGACCTCTAAGTTCTTTCATGGGGCGATTAATGCTAGAAGAGTTTCTAACAACATTATGGGGTTATCGGTGATGGGTGAGTGGGTGACCAATCCAAAGGAGATAAAAAAAGAAGTGCTTCGGTTTTTTAGTAGTCGTTTTGTGGAAGACATGCCGGATAGGCCGAATTTGATTTGTTTTGGATTAAAGAAGATTAGTGAAGATCAGGCGACTTCATTGACATCTCCCTTTGTGGTAAATGAAATCAAAGATGCGGTGTTTAACTGTGGTAGTGATAAAGCCCCGGGTCCGGACGGCTTTAATTTCCGATTTATAAAGAGGTATTGGGATTTATTTTCGGCTGATTTTGTTGATATCATGCGCCGGTTTGCAGTTACTGGTATGATTAATCGTGGAGTCGCGTCTTCTTTTATTACTTTGGTTCCTAAAGTTAAAGACCCGGTGAGTTTAGATGAATATCGGCCTATAAATTTAATTGGAGTGGTCAGTAAAGTGATATCTAAAGTGTTGGCTAATAGATTAAAGGCGGTGATGGATAGTGTAATTAATGAGACACAATCTGCGTTTGTGGTGGGTAGGTATATCCTTGATAGTCCCTTAGTGTTTAGCGAGGTTCTAACATGGGCGAAAAGGAGTGGAAAGAAGATGTTTATGTTTAAAATAGATTTCGAAAAGGCTTACGACAATGTTAATTGGGCTTTTTTGATATCAGTTATGAGGCAAATGAATTTCCCCCATGAGTGGTGTATGTGGATCGAAGGTGTGTTAAAGTCGGCTCGGTCTTCAGTTTTGGTTAATGGTTCGCCGACGTTTGAGTTCGATTGTGGGAAAGGTATTCGTCAAGGAGATCCTGTGTCGCCGTTTTTATTTGTTATGGTCATGGAAGCTTTATCCGGTATTATCAACAAAGCATGTAGTATTGGTACTTTTCGTGGTGTTGTCTTACCTAGGAATGGTCCGGTGTTATCTCATTTACTATATGCTGATGATGCGATGGTTATGGGGGAGTGGTCGGAAAGTAATTTCGTGTGTTTGAGACGCATGCTTAGGATATTCCACATGTGCTCGGGTCTTAAAATTAATATTCAAAAATCTTCTTTATACGGGGTGGGAGTTGATAGTGAAGAGGTGGGGGTTATGGCTCGGAGTTTGGGGTGTCGATCAAGTGATATGCCATTTACTTACCTGGGGATACAGGTGGGGGCCAATATGTCTCGAATTAATAATTGGGAGCCAGTGATTAAGGTGTTCAAGACTAGATTGTCAAAGTGGAAATCGAATACTCTCTCCATTGGTGGCAGGTTAACCCTCATAAAATCTGTTTTACTAAGCTTACCATCGTATTATTTTTCGCTTTTCAAGGCCCCGGTGGGAGTGGTGAATACCTTGGAAGGCTTGATTCGGAAGTTCTTATGGGGCGGTAATGTTAATGTTAAGAAAGCGCATTGGGTGGGTTGGGACATAGTTACTAAACCTATTAAACATGGTGGTCTAGGTATATGTAAACTAGATGATTGCAATAACGCGCTTTTGGTTAAGTGGCTTTGGAGATTTCGGCATGAAGGGGAAGCTCTTTGGAGAAGGGTGGTAGATGCCATACATGGGTCAAATAGGAGATGGGAGGTGTATCCTAAGAGCTCGATGTATAATGGTACATGGTCTAAATTGATTCACAGTGCGACTCGGTTGAAGGTGGCAGAAGTGAACAGTGTCAGCATGATTCGAGGTCGTCTTGGGAATGGGAGGAGTATAAGGTTCGGGACTGATCCTTGGGTGTCCAGCAGCCCTTTAAAAGTGTTGTATCCTGATTTGTTTCGTTTAGAGCTTGACAAGGGGTGTATGGTTTGGGATCGGCTTAATGGTGATCAATGGGTTTGGAGAAGTCCTCCGTCTACAATTCTGGAAGTTCAGCAGCTCCAGGATTGTATGCAAATGATTGAAGGTCAGGTTTTGGGCGATGCGAATGATAGTTGGTTTTGGAATTCAGGTTCTCCCGAGGGGTTTTCGGTTAAAGAGGTAAAAAAGTGGATCGAAAGTGGGTTTTCTAGTCCTAGTCTTGTGTCTTTTAGTTGGTGTAAATGGGTGCCGATTAAATGTAACATTTTTATGTGGCGAATGTTGATGGATCGTATTCCTACTAAGCAGGCGTTAATTCGTAGGAATATAAACTGTGGGGATGGTATGTGCAGTTTTTGTGAGGACCATGAGGAGAGTGTGGATCACATCTTTACGACATGTATTGTGGCGTGTGGTGTTTGGAACGGTATTGCTAGGTGGGTTAAACATAATCCGTTCTATTTTTTTTCGGTGGCCGATATAGTGCAGGAGTTTTCTAGCCCTTCTTGGACGTCGATCAAGAGGATGAAGATGCATGGTATTATGATTATCACTTGCTGGCGTATATGGAAGGCGAGGAACGAGAAAATATTCAAGAATGAAAGGCGGAACGTGGTTGAAATTATTGCGGATATTAAAGCTTTGAGTTTTCTTTGGTTTTCTAATCGTTGTAAACAGGTTACGGTAGGTTGGAAGGATTGGCAGTCCTTTAGTTTTGATGTGATGTAATTTGGTTTGGGTGTCTCCGTCTTGGAGATTTCCCGTTGTTTTGTTGTTTGTTAATGAAATCCGCCTTTCAAAAAAAAAAGTAATTTTTACTTCCAAACTATTATGAGTATTTTTTTAATAATTTAAAATATATGCTAATACATAAACTTTTTTATGTATCATTAATAATTTAATTTACATATAATACATAAACTTTTTATGAATCATTTATAATTTAATTTACATACATTTATTTATATAACTATGTGTGTATAGATTTTTATACTTAAACACTCATAAATTTTAATAGGGGAATTGGCCTGTAATAATCTCAACTAGATGTCATTGACCATTGACAGTCTCACATTTGAATATTCCCCCCACCAGTCCCACATTTCACCTATTTTTCCTACACCGGTCCCCCGTTAAAAAAAAACTTAACGGAGTTAAGATTTTTTCCAAATTACAAACAAATTTTTTACGGCTTTTGATCAGAACACCGATACAAGTCCATTGATATAAAACCTACCTCGAAATGGTTTTACATCAATGGACTCGTATCGTCGTTCTGATCAAAAGCCGTAAAAAACTGTTTGTAATTTAGAAAAAAAAAACATAACTCCGTTAATTTTTTTTAACGGGGGACCGGTGTAGGAAAGATAGTTGAAAGGTGGGATTTGTGGGGGGAATATTTAAAGGTGACACTGTTAATGACCAATGACCTCTAATTAGGATTATTACAAGCCAATTCCCCATTTTAATAACGTTTCGTATTTGTACTAAAAAAATTAGTATTACATTACTATTATATAAGTTTTAGTTTTGTATTTTTATTTTGACGTTTTAATATTTGTTATATTTATATTAATATTAATTTATTAAAAGTAAAAAAGATAAAATGTGTTTGATTTTATACCCTACGCTAAGACCACCATATCGACCCACTTTCAAAAAAGAATTTCAAATCCCCGCCATTTCTTTCAAAATTTTCGTCCCCCCCCCCCAATTAACTCGTTTTGCATATCTTTTTTCCTCATTTTCCTCTTTTGCACAAGATGCAGAACCGTCTAAGAAAACGAGATTGGAGAGTTGTAGAGGAGAATCGTGATGGTGATTTTGAGTTTGCATTTTTATGATTTGGTGTAGAGAAAAATGGGAAGAAAGCATCAGATTCGGTGGGTAAGCTTCTCAGTTTGTGCTTCTTTTCCACCGATTTTCTCGTTAATTTTTTGAGGTGTTTTATTTGTCCAGTATACGCTTTGTTCATTAATCTGTGTATTTGACTTTTTGTAATTATACGATATTGGTTCACATAGTTTGATCCGAAATGAGAAACGATATGAGGACATACTAGGGTTTAAAACTTTGAATTGTTTTCTAATCGATTTCTAGAGTAAATGTAGAGTTGCTAGAAAAAAAAATTTAGTGGTCGGACGCATACTTAAAGGATCATTCCTCTTCTTTTGAGCAGGCATGGTTCATTCTTCTCAATGACAGTGCTATATTTTTTTAGGGTGCAATTGAAGAAAGTGCAATCTTCTTGTAGAAATTTGAGAATCTGTTCGAAGTGTTTGTATAGCCGTACAGGTCCATTTGTTTTTATATACTATGGCAATTTTTTTTTGATGTTATGAATTTGTATAAATTATTGGAATTTGAAAAACAAAGCAACCAATCTTTTATATTCAATTTTATGGTAGTCTTTATCGAATACATTATACAACACACCCACTCTCATATATGTATTCTAAAATAATCGATTATGTTGGAATTAAATGTTAAAGTAATGGAGTTTGTGTTATTTACTAGTGGCTTTGCATTTTTATGAGGAAATTTCAGGCAATCCTACATGTCGTATCTCTAAATTTATTATAGAGGTGACTTTGAAGATATTAGAGCCTGCAGGTGACTTTGAAAATTAGTAACAGAGGTAATACATTCCTTCCTATAATTTTCTTCATCAAATATATAAGTATTGTATTCTCTTTTGCAAGATTGTTCCAGGTAATAAGGTTCCTTTTAGCATGGAGATGAATATATTTGCCATCCTATGTAAACCGGGTGTCATCTTGCACCATTTCTTATTTAATACATTAATTTTATGAGCTTTAGTATGTTATTCTCATTACCTGTCATCTTACATCATAATGAGATCACTACAACAATTCATGGAAAACTAATTAATTGTTGTAATGGTAATGGCTACTGAAGCTCATTGGTATCACTTATAAACTAATAACAGAATCTTTGATCTTTTAGAAAAGCAGGGGAAAAAGGCTCTTGCTAAGGTAGCTGGCAAAGGCAAGGCAAAAGGTGGAAGAACCGTTGTCTAATATAAATGATCTCTTCAAGACAGTTACTGGTGAAACGCGAATCACCATATTTGCAATTTGGGATATAAAGAAGGCAGAACCCATGACCTATGATTGCTGGTATGTGTTGTAGTTATTTGACTCTGTTTTTTATAATCAGGTTAAATTTTTAGCATAAAGTGATTAAAAGATCCATGCTGCTGTGACTGCTATTTCTTTTAGAAAATTAATCTAGTGAGTGTCTTGCTTAATTTTTAATTTTATTTAGCTTTCACTGTGTAGGGTTTAGTTTGTATTTAGAGCCATAGATAACAAAACTAAAGAAGGCGGAAAATGAGAAGAGCATGATGACGACCTACAACAGAAAAACAAAACATGAAGACGATGACTTTGAAGTATTATATTTATCTTGTTTGTTTTTGTACATTTGTGTTCTAGAACCCACAAGTTATACAGCTTTACATATACTGTATCTAGGCACATATATTATTCTAAGAGAGCATTTCTTGAAAAGTTTTACGAACTAAAGAAATTTTGTGATTTTTTGGTATGGTTTGCTTACTTTTGGGATGATACATAGTAAAGAGACTATGGAAAAACATGTTTGAGAATAAATTAATGTATTTGATGTTATCTTTGAGTCCCCAAAAGAAATGTATTAAGGCCTAAAGGACATGGTCCAAGGGACTAATTTTCAGTCTTTACAACACTTAATAAGGACTAAATAACATCGAATCGCACACCTAATGTAGTGTTTTAAGGACAAAATAGACATGGTTTATAGTACTGATTTTTAGTCCCTAAACTTATACATTAGGGACTGAAATATCGTGGTATCCAAGATTGATTTGCAGTCCTTGAAAAAATGTATTTGGGACTGAAATGATGTAGAAGGAGTGGATAAATTAAGGAGTGATTTTTTTTATCGGAGACTGACCTTTAGTTTTTGCCGATGCCAGAAAATGGGGACTGACTTTCAATTACTAAAACCACTATCTAGGACTAGGTATCCGTTACTGACTAGGGACTGGCAAAATCAGTCTCCAATAACCATTAGGTACTGATTAGGGAGTATTAGAAACAATTTTTTCAGTCTCAGATAAGCTTTATTTTTGTAGTGAAATCAAAGGCAATGTTAAAGCATCTAGGCCTACCACTTATAGGTCTATGGTAGATTTGTCCTTATCCCTCACACTCAATGCGGTTAGAAATAAGTCTGTGAAGACTTCTGAAGAGAGAAAGAGGAAACGTGAAGATGAGAACTCACGTCGCTCTGACAAGAAAAGAAAAGGTAACTCTGAGCATAGGAAGACTTCTGGGTTTAAGAAGGACTCCCAGCAGTCAGGTGAGAAGCCTAAGTGTAAAACCTGCTAGAAGCACCATTTTGGGAAGTGCAGACTCGAATCGCAATCGCAATCGCAGACGAAGCCTAAAGTTTGTAGGATCTGCAAGTCAAAAGAGCATAGAACTTTGGATTGCAAGAAAATGAAGGATGCAACCTGTTATGGTTGCAATGAAAAGGGGCACATAAGGACCAATTGCCCGAAAAACCCAAAGAAGCCTGAAGAGGCCAAGAAGACCAATGCTCGAGTCTTCCAGATGAATGCTCAGGAGTCAGTACAGAATGATAATGTTATAACAGGTACTTTCCTTATTAATGATGTTTATGCTAGAGTTTTGTTTGATTCTGGCGCAGATAAGTCATTTGTAGACAATAAATTTTGTAAACTGTTAAATCTGCGTGTTAAAACTCTAAGCATAAAATATGAAGTAGAATTGGCCGATGGTACCATAGAGACTGCTTCAACAATTTTAGATGGATGTTTCATATCCATTAGGAATCACTCTTTTCCGCTGTCTTTGCTTCCGTTGAAATTGGCAGGATTCGATGTAGTTATAGGCATGGATTGGTTATCACGTAATCAAGCCCAAATTGCATGTGACAAGAAGCAAGTTGTCATTAAGACCCCTTATGGTGAGCCACTTACAATTCAAGGAGATACGCAGTATGGTTTGCCTAAACAAGTATCTATGCTTAAAGCATCAAAGTGTTTGAAGAAAGGTTGTGTCATTTACATGGCACAGGTGACTATAAACGAGCTGAAGCCTAAGATTGAAGATATTCCTGTTATTTCTGAATATTCGGATGTTTTTCCTGAAGAACTACCTGGGTTACCTCCCGAAAGGCAAGTGGAATTCAGAATTGATATTATTCCAGGAGCAGCCCCAGTAACACGAGCTCCTTATCGGTTGGCACCGACAGAAATGAAGGAATTAAGAACGCAGCTGGATGATCTATTGGAGAAAGGGTTTTATTCGACCAAGTTCATCTCCTTGGGGAGCACCTATTCTATTTGTGAAGAAGAAAGATGGCTCAATGCGTCTATGCATTGATTATCGCGAGTTGAACAAAGTTACAATCAAGAACAGGTATCCATTGCCCAGGATCGATGATCTATTCGATCAGCTTCAAGGGGCAAGTTTCTTTTCAAAGATCGATTTAAGGTCAGGATATCATTAGTTGAAGGTCAGAACCGAAGATGTACACAAGACTGCATTCATAACAAGTATGGCCACTACGAGTTCTTAGTGATGCCTTTCGGGCTCACTAATGCACCTGCAACATTCATGGATCTCATGAATCGCGTTTGCAAGCCGTATCTAGATAATTTTGTCATTGTTTTTATTGATGACATACTTATTTATTCAAAGAGTCAAGCCGATCATGAAAAACATATCCGATGTATTCTTGAACTTCTGCAACAAGAGAAGCTTTACGCAAAGTTCTCTAAATGTGAATTATGGCTCCAAGAAGTCCAATTTCTTAGACATGTAGTAAGTGAGCGTGGTATCCAGGCGGATCCCACTAAAATTGAAGCGATTATGAATTGGCAAGCACCAAAAACACCTACAGAGATTCACAGCTTTTTGGGTCTAGCAGGATACTACAGGCATTTCACCGAAAACTTCTCAAGGATTGCTGCACCTTTAACTTCGTTAACTCGCAAGAATGTAAAATTTGATTGGGGTCCCAAGCAACAAGAGTCTTTCGAGATTCTTAAACAAAAGTTAAGCAATGCTCATGTGTTGACATTGCCAGAAGGGATAGAAGAGTTTGTGGTATACTGCGACGCATCGCACACTGGTATGGGTTGTGTACTTATGTAGAGAGGTGTAACACCTGTGTCATTTCAACCATCAAACAAATGCCAAACCAATGAAATAATGTATTTCATACTTTGGACTTGTATAAATATGTGTATCTTTTGCACATATCGACTCATGTTCGATTTCAAGCTCTAAATCGCTTTCTGGAAGGTTATACGCGCACTAATGCGTAAATATAACCAGTTTAATGCAACGAACACTCCGTAATAGTGAAATAGGCTTAACATACCTTAAATAACCTATACATAACTTAGATATAAGTTTTGGAAGGTTTGGTGTGGTGAAATCAAAGTTAAATCGCTTACAGGGACTAAAGTTGACAAACTGCGAAAGTATGCCAATTTGAACTGTAACAGACATTCCGGAACATGACCATAAGTTAAACATACCATAAATATCCTTTACATAGCTTAGAAATAGGCTTTGATGGGTTCGGTGTGCTAAAATAAACTTTTGGGTCATTCAGGGACTAAAAGTGTCAAAAAGTGCACAAGTTTGCATTTTCGCGCATATCTTACGTTCTGAATACATCTGGACATCCAAAAATTTATGTAAGCATGACTACATTATATTTTAGTGTTCTCCATAAGAAAAATCCATTCGTCGCGTCATTTGGATCGTTTTTCGCGCTTATGCGCATTCCGTCGTAATTAAGCGAACATCGCGTTCGTACGACCAAACGAACCATCATCCGGCATATTTTTGAGTATGTTTTGAGTTCCCTATACTTTAACTTCATTTTAGAGCCTTGAAATGAGGTTAACGGGGTTCAAACGCATCGAAAAAGGCCTTAAACACGTGCAGGGACCATTCCTGCCACTTTTGAAACTTTTCTGAAACTGGGGGGTCAGTGGCGTAGCGCGACTGCCTAGGCCCTCACCGTCGCGCTACGCGACTGCCTAGTCTGGGGCAGAAACATGCAGAAAACTCATTTTTCGCATTTTCGGGACCGGATTCGATGTATCGACAGCTGTTTACAGTTGTTATCCACTCCCAAATCCCTTGCCAAGTGTTGATTCCCTATGGTTAGTGGCAATTTAGGCACCATAACATTCCGACACTTGTACGGACATGATTAAGGCACGATTTTCGACAAACGATCCTAACGGTTCGGGTATTCCTATAAATACCCAACCCACACAACATCAAAACCCACTAGAATTCTGATTTTGAGAGCTCTAAGTTGAAACCATTGTTTCATACCTGAGTTCTTGGATCGGGATTAGCATTCGGGGACCCTTCGTAAGTATTCTTTCGTTCTTTTCCTTATTTTACTGCTTTTCGAGTCAGAAAGTCAAACTTTGTTTGACTTTCAGCGTTGACCAGTAACGGTCAATGCGAAGTTCGTTTGAACTTCGCAACGTGAGTGTAATCACGTTGGTCATAGTCCCTTGGGACTATGCCCACTGATTACCACGTTGTCTAGGGTCGTAGGGTAAGCGATCTAATAAATCGCTTATACCTCGAACCCGACCCAGTTTGGTCGATCATTAGGATCCGACCAAACACATTAGGTAACCATAGTAGGTAGGGAATAACCTTCCGAGGTTATACCCTATGGTCACATCGTTTAAGTAGTTATATGATAGGTAGTTTATATGCCTTAGGTAAATTACCAGAATACCCTTTTCATGTACAATTGGTAATTAAGCATATGTAACCTAAACCTTTATCACATAACTGATTATGTAACATGTTTAGGCATATAATACTTGTCATAGGACTAGTTAGACGGTCCGAACGCGTTTCACGCGCACGACGCGTTAAAGTAGCATAAGCTTCCTAAACGGGTCGTAATGGGTCGTATACAATTATGTTAGGTTTCATTTAGTATGTAGGCTTTGTTAAACCAAATGACACGAGTCTCTACACTCGTTTGGTTTACAAACCCTAATGCTACCCGATCTTCCGATTTAGGTCCGGTTTATTAATGTAGTTACCTATAGTAGGTGCCGTTTGATATCCGCGATCTCTAGCATTGTTTGGTTGTTACTCAAGGACTTCTGAGCAATCTCAAGTGAGTACATAGACCCCTCTTTTACTGTTTTTCCAAACTGTTTTGGGGTGGAACACATGTGCCTACTTGTTACTTTCATGCTTTCCTGTTTTCCCATCATATACTGCTATGTTCGTTAGTACATTATAGTACATGATTTCATTTCATTTCATGCTATGTATTGCCATTGTGTGCATTACTTAGTACATCGTTTTACATGACATTTTGACATAGACATTTGACATAGACATTTCGGCATAGACATTTTAACATGATTGCCATTTGATCATGCATTTCCCACAAAACATAACTTTGATTTAAAACAAGTTTTACTTCAATACTTTGTTTCTGTGCATATGGTTTAGTTGAGACATTTCACTTGCCATACATGACATCTTGACATAGACATTTGACATGGATATTTGACATAGACATTTTGATATGATTTACATCTTGACATGAACACTTTGACATATTACCCAATACATTTGACAATTGATTTAAACATAGACTTCTTACATTGATTGGTTTGGTTTGATTAAGTGATTAAGTAACGATGCGTGTGTAATATGATACAAGCATGGTGGATACGCCGCTGGTACTTCCTATATATAAGTGTTTGTATGGTATTACATAACATACCGGTATTTGAATCATTTCAGTTTGAGACATAGAACATTTTATACAAATAACATACTTTTCACAAGACATTGATTTATAAACATCTTATCTTATGCAAACATATTTTACTTGGTTTTCATTTAACCCTACATTTATTTATACTTATCATCTGATCTTATCGATTTTCAAATGATTTACAAAGCAAAGCAAATAACAAGGTTCATGACTAAACATTTTCTCAAACATAAGTCATGAAACCTATTTTCACAAAACCTATGTATCTCACAGGCATTTTTATGCTGACGTACCTATTTTCACATGTGTTTTTCAGGAACTGTTGCATAAGATGATCAAGATATACATAGGCAGACTTGGGCTTTAGTAACAATAAAAGATGCAAGACTAGTTAATTATGTTGTATTTCTTTGTTTGTTAAGACATTGTAACACTTTTAATCTATAAAACGAAACTTCAATTGCCATGGATTTGAAACAATTAATTCTGTTACAACACTCCCCGACATTTCCGCCACGTTTTGTATGTTCCACGTGGTCGGGGTGTGACAGAAAAGATGGTATCAGAGCCAATGGTTATAGGGAATTAGGTTATTAGTAATGCTTTGACCTAGTCTATAACCTTCTTAGGACCCTAACGCGAGTTTACTTGCGTTTAGTCATAAAACAATACCGTCACCTATCCTTAGGCGACTACCACAACAAGAACATAAATTTCAAAACCGCTTTGAAAACTAATCATCTGTTCTAGGATGATTGATTACTAGGTTTTGAACCCTCTATTATAAGGTTTTGAACCCTTTGAGTTTTCAAAATCTCGTCAAGGTTTTGGGTTTTAAATAATGTGAACACGTGCAAACTGGAAGGGTGAATGCCTGTATTCTGAGTTTTCTGTCTAGGCAAGCACTTCGTATACATCTCATCAGACGCGAGACCAGTTGTGCTTACCTGGGAATTCTTGGGATGAGTGTTCACTTATAGGCGAGCATGTCTTTGCGATACATTATGAGGACCTATTTGCTTTGATTCAGCCTTTGTGTGTCGTTTGTTTGCCTCATGGTTCAAACAAATGACCATCACCCGTGATTTTGGTCGGTAACTGTAACATCCTATTCTTACCCACTGCCATTTCATTTGTTTTCTCTCTTATTCTTCTCTTTTAGAATGCCTCCACGACGCGAAAATCCAGTATCTATTGACGAGCTGGCAGCTGTCATTACACAGCAAATGACTGCTGCAATCCCGAACGTCGTTGCTCAATGTTATCAAGTTATCAACAACAATAATGCCCTCTGCAGCTTCAAGACGTTCAACTCGGCCAAGCCATCAAAGTTTTCTGGGTCTCAAGGAGCGACTGCACTTCTGCAATGGTTCGAGAGTCTAGAGAGCACCTTCAGGCATGTACAATGTCCAAACGAGCGAAAGGTAGACTTCGCATCTAGTGTCTTCGAGAAACGAGCTTTGACATGGTGGAACGGTGTGGTGAGAGATAGGGGTGCCGAAGTGGCACTGGCCCAAACTTGGGAAGAACTTCGAGCACTGATGATGAAGGAATTCTGTCCTCGACACGAGATCAGGGCTTTGGAAAGGGAATTCGACGATCTTAAGCAAGACAGCGGCGAACATCGAGCATACACTGATCGATATGAGGAGCTGAGCCTGTTGTGTCCTACCATGGTTACGCCTTTGGATAAGGCGATCGAAAAATACATTGATGGTCTCCCTGACTCAGTTCAAGACATTGTTACTGGTAGTAACCCCACTACGGTTAGGCAAGCCATTGAGCTATCTGCAACGTTGACTGAATCTCAGATCAGGAAACGTAAGCTTTTCCGAAAGGGTGAC
This sequence comes from Helianthus tuberosus, assembly GCA_030545235.1. Lineage (NCBI taxonomy): Eukaryota > Viridiplantae > Streptophyta > Magnoliopsida > Asterales > Asteraceae > Helianthus > Helianthus tuberosus. Next base: position 105,091,752 of record CM060427.1, on the reverse strand, counting down.
AAGAAACCAATTGAGGAATCAAAGACCATGGATGTACAGACTGGATCCCTTGAACGGTCAAAGAAGCAAAAGGTTTCTCAGAACTTCGCCATGGTTGCTCACAATGGTCAAGTCATCCCCAACCAACCAGCTCAACCCCGTGCTAGGAAGCCATACAATGGAACTTCACCTTTGTGCAACAAATGTAACCTTTATCATCATGCTATGGTGAAGTGCCGCGAATGCCAAATTTGTGGACGTAAAGGTCATACAGCAAAAGTTTGCGTAGCAGCAGTTGCACCAAATCAAGCTGACAACAAACCTGCTCAAGCTCGCTTTCCACTAGGTTCTTGCTACAAGTGTGGCGAGATGGGACATTTCCGAAGAAATTGCCCAAAGCGTGCTAATGCTAATCCAGCACAGAGATGAGCCTCTGACCGACTAGAAGACAACACTCTTTAGAAATAATCACATCTTATGTATTATTTTCTTTTGTTGTCAAGGTCCATGAAACAGTTGTTAACATTGTTTATAAATAAATCTTTTATTTACATTACAATGTATTTATGTGATTGCATGTATAAACAACATATCCCCTACAATACCGACAATCAAGGAACCGCATTCCTTGAAGAACAAACTACTCCCAAAATTCTTCCATTTTGCAATCTCTTGCGTTTTACACAAAGATCCTAAGTACCCGTCTCTTGTAAAGAGACGAAGTACAAGGTGCAAGTTATAATTCTGTACGAATACCCCAGGTACCACTATAAATTCTTAATAGGGTACCTAAGGGTATTTCCGTATGTCCTAAATTATTGTGTACCTTTATTCGAATATTGCGTTCTCCTGAAAACGAAAAATCGAATTTTTGGTAGATCATCCTATCTTCATGAATGTATTCTTGAAATGATTAAAGTGCCAAATGAAATCCACGAATTTGATTCCTGGTGTGCTTTAAGTATCCGCGTCCAAAGATAACAAATCAGTAAACAAGTTAAACAATTATGTGATTATGTGCTTATGTGTTTCCTTTTATGTTTTTGGTGTAATCCAAGTTTTTGTTATCCAAATCCTCGTAGAATCTTCCATATCTTTGTGCACTATATTAAATCCTCAATGGGCTTTTACGTAATAGTAAAGACCCTTGGATTATATTGTACCATTCCATAATTAGACCCCTGAGTGGTCTAGGTAAACAGATTGATCCAAAAATCTGGTTAGGAATATCATGTGATGATATAGCTGAAAGGACTCCTTAGTGGTCTAATTAAAAAGGATCCTTTGTCGATCTAATTAAAAGGACCCTATGGTAGTCTAGTCACACTCATCACAGGTTTGATTTTTCCTCCCCTTCACATTACAAGCAAATTGTGCGGACTATGCAAGGAATTGCGTAATTATGGATGCATACATAATTATGGAATTCAGTGCACGGAAACCACAGCTAGTTTGGTCGTGTGGTGAAAAATGACTCATTTCTTTCATTTTTGGTTTATGAAGAAATGGTGAAAAATGACTCATTTCGTTCATTTTTGGTTTCTGAAGAAATGGTGGAAAATGACTCTTTTCGTTCATTTTCGTTTCTGAAGAAATGGTGAAAAATGACTCATTTCGTTCATTTTTGGTTTCTGAAGAAATGGTGGAAAATGACTCATTTCGTTCATTTTTGGTTTCTGAAGAAATGGTGGAAAATGACTATTTTCGTTCATTTTCGTTTCTGAAGAAATGGTGAAAAATGACTCATTTCGTTCATTTTTGGTTTATGAAGAAATGGTGGAAAATGACTCTTTTCGTTCATTTTCGGTTCTGAAGAAATGGTGAAAAATGACTCATTTCGTTCATTTTTGGTTTCTGAAGAAGTGGTGAAAAATGACTCATTTCGTTCATTTTCGGTTCTGAAGAAGTTGTGGAAAATGACTCATTTCGTTCATTTTCGGTTCTGCAGAAGTGTGGAAAATGACTCATTTCGTTCATTTTCGTTTCTGAAGAAGTTGTGGAAAATGACTCATTTCGTTCATTTTCTGTTCTGAAGAAGTTGTGGAAAATGACTCATTTCGTTCATTTTCATTTCTGAAGAAGTTGTGGAAAATGACTCATTTCGTTCATTTTCGGTTCTGAAGAATGTCCGTCAAGGAAATGTCAGGATTATGCCTCTCATATCTTTGGTGGTTATTTGACACAAAGCCACAGATAGACTCCTACGAATGAATTTCGGGACGAAATTTCCTAAAGTAGGGGAGACTGTAACACCTGTGTCATTTCAACCATCAAACAAATGCCAAACCAATGAAATAATGTATTTCATACTTTGGACTTGTATAAATATGTGTATCTTTTGCACATATCGACTCATGTTCGATTTCAAGCTCTAAATCGCTTTCTGGAAGGTTATACGCGCACTAATGCGTAAATATAACCAGTTTAATGCAACGAACACTCCGTAATAGTGAAATAGGCTTAACATACCTTAAATAACCTATACATAACTTAGATATAAGTTTTGGAAGGTTTGGTGTGGTGAAATCAAAGTTAAATCGCTTACAGGGACTAAAGTTGACAAACTGCGAAAGTATGCCAATTTGAACTGTAACAGACATTCCGGAACATGACCATAAGTTAAACATACCATAAATATCCTTTACATAGCTTAGAAATAGGCTTTGATGGGTTCGGTGTGCTAAAATAAACTTTTGGGTCATTCAGGGACTAAAAGTGTCAAAAAGTGCACAAGTTTGCATTTTCGCGCATATCTTACGTTCTGAATACATCTGGACATCCAAAAATTTATGTAAGCATGACTACATTATATTTTAGTGTTCTCCATAAGAAAAATCCATTCGTCGCGTCATTTGGATCGTTTTTCGCGCTTATGCGCATTCCGTCGTAATTAAGCGAACATCGCGTTCGTACGACCAAACGAACCATCATCCGGCATATTTTTGAGTATGTTTTGAGTTCCCTATACTTTAACTTCATTTTAGAGCCTTGAAATGAGGTTAACGGGGTTCAAACGCATCGAAAAAGGCCTTAAACACGTGCAGGGACCATTCCTGCCACTTTTGAAACTTTTCTGAAACTGGGGGGTCAGTGGCGTAGCGCGACTGCCTAGGCCCTCACCGTCGCGCTACGCGACTGCCTAGTCTGGGGCAGAAACATGCAGAAAACTCATTTTTCGCATTTTCGGGACCGGATTCGATGTATCGACAGCTGTTTACAGTTGTTATCCACTCCCAAATCCCTTGCCAAGTGTTGATTCCCTATGGTTAGTGGCAATTTAGGCACCATAACATTCCGACACTTGTACGGACATGATTAAGGCACGATTTTCGACAAACGATCCTAACGGTTCGGGTATTCCTATAAATACCCAACCCACACAACATCAAAACCCACTAGAATTCTGATTTTGAGAGCTCTAAGTTGAAACCATTGTTTCATACCTGAGTTCTTGGATCGGGATTAGCATTCGGGGACCCTTCGTAAGTATTCTTTCGTTCTTTTCCTTATTTTACTGCTTTTCGAGTCAGAAAGTCAAACTTTGTTTGACTTTCAGCGTTGACCAGTAACGGTCAATGCGAAGTTCGTTTGAACTTCGCAACGTGAGTGTAATCACGTTGGTCATAGTCCCTTGGGACTATGCCCACTGATTACCACGTTGTCTAGGGTCGTAGGGTAAGCGATCTAATAAATCGCTTATACCTCGAACCCGACCCAGTTTGGTCGATCATTAGGATCCGACCAAACACATTAGGTAACCATAGTAGGTAGGGAATAACCTTCCGAGGTTATACCCTATGGTCACATCGTTTAAGTAGTTATATGATAGGTAGTTTATATGCCTTAGGTAAATTACCAGAATACCCTTTTCATGTACAATTGGTAATTAAGCATATGTAACCTAAACCTTTATCACATAACTGATTATGTAACATGTTTAGGCATATAATACTTGTCATAGGACTAGTTAGACGGTCCGAACGCGTTTCACGCGCACGACGCGTTAAAGTAGCATAAGCTTCCTAAACGGGTCGTAATGGGTCGTATACAATTATGTTAGGTTTCATTTAGTATGTAGGCTTTGTTAAACCAAATGACACGAGTCTCTACACTCGTTTGGTTTACAAACTCTAATGCTACCCGATCTTCCGATTTAGGTCCGGTTTATTAATGTAGTTACCTATAGTAGGTGCCGTTTGATATCCGCGATCTCTAGCATTGTTTGGTTGTTACTCAAGGACTTCTGAGCAATCTCAAGTGAGTACATAGACCCCTCTTTTACTGTTTTTCCAAACTGTTTTGGGGTGGAACACATGTGCCTACTTGTTACTTTCATGCTTTCCTGTTTTCCCATCATATACTGCTATGTTCGTTAGTACATTATAGTACATGATTTCATTTCATTTCATGCTATGTATTGCCATTGTGTGCATTACTTAGTACATCGTTTTACATGACATTTTGACATAGACATTTGACATAGACATTTCGGCATAGACATTTTAACATGATTGACATTTGATCATGCATTTCCCACAAAACATAACTTTGATTTAAAACAAGTTTTACTTCAATACTTTGTTTCTGTGCATATGGTTTAGTTGAGACATTTCACTTGCCATACATGACATCTTGACATAGACATTTGACATGGATATTTGACATAGACATTTTGATATGATTTACATCTTGACATGAACACTTTGACATATTACCCAATACATTTGACAATTGATTTAAACATAGACTTCTTACATTGATTGGTTTGGTTTGATTAAGTGATTAAGTAACGATGCGTGTGTAATATGATACAAGCATGGTGGATACGCCGCTGGTACTTCCTATATATAAGTGTTTGTATGGTATTACATAACATACCGTTATTTGAATCATTTCAGTTTGAGACATAGAACATTTTATACAAATAACATACTTTTCACAAGACATTGATTTATAAACATCTTATCTTATGCAAACATATTTTACTTGGTTTTCATTTAACCCTACATTTATTTATACTTATCATCTGATCTTATCGATTTTCAAATGATTTACAAAGCAAAGCAAATAACAAGGTTCATGACTAAACATTTTCTCAAACATAAGTCATGAAACCTATTTTCACAAAACCTATGTATCTCACAGGCATTTTTATGCTGACGTACCTATTTTCACATGTGTTTTTCAGGAACTGTTGCATAAGATGATCAAGATATACATAGGCAGACTTGGGCTTTAGTAACAATAAAAGATGCAAGACTAGTTAATTATGTTGTATTTCTTTGTTTGTTAAGACATTGTAACACTTTTAATCTATAAAACGAAACTTCAATTGCCATGGATTTGAAACAATTAATTCTGTTACAACACTCCCCGACATTTCCGCCACGTTTTGTATGTTCCACGTGGTCGAGGTGTGACAAGAGGCAAGGTCATTGCCTACGCTTCTCGTCAACTGAAAGTGCATGAAAAGAACTACACCACCCATGATTTAGAATTGGGTGCCGTTGTGTTTGCACTAAAGCTTTGGAGGCATTATCTATATGGAACCAAGTGTGTAATTTATTCAGACCATAAAAGCCTTCAACACTTGTTTAACCAAAAAGATCTTAACATGAGGCAACATCGTTGGATGGAGACTTTGAACGATTATGATTGCGAAATTTGCTACCATCCGGGCAAAGCAAATGTTGTCGCTGATGCCTTGAGCAGAAAAGAAAGAATCAAACCTATTAGGATCAACGCTAAAAGCATCGAGTTAAGGAACAACTTGAATGAAAGGCTGTTGGCTGCTCAGAAGGAAGATGTTTTGGAAACTAACTTTCCGAATGAGAAATTAGGCGTAACTGCTGATCAATTGTCTTATGGCAAGGATGGAATCCTCAGGTTAGATGGTCGAATCTGGGTTCCAATCCATGGAGGACTTAGAGATGTGATCCTTCAGGAAGCTCATAGTTCAAAATATTCAGTTCATCCAGGCAGTGATAAGATGTACCAGGATTTAAAGGCAAATTATTGGTGGATAGGTTTGAAGAAATCTATAGCCACTTATGTGGCTAAATATCTGACGTGCGCACAGGTTAAAGCCGAGCATCAAAAGCCGTCAGGTTTACTGCAACAGCCTGAACTTCCCACTTGGAAGTGGGAAATGGTAACTATGGATTTTATCACTAAGTTACCAAGGACGAAACACGGGAATGATACGATATAGGTTATAGTCGACAGGCTGACCAAGTCAGCTCCCTTCTTGCCTATTATAGAAACGCACAGCTCCGATAAGCTAGCTCAGCTGTATGTGGATGATATAGTATCTCGCCACGGAGTGCCAGTATCCATTATCTCTGATAGGGATGCAAGATACACATCTCATTTTTGGAAAAGATTTCAACAATCTTTAGGCACTCGTTTAAATTTCAGCACTGCTTATCATCCTCAGACGGATGGGCAAAGCGAGCGTACGATTCAAACGCTTGAGGATATGCTCAGGGCTTGTGTGATTGATTTGGGTGGAAGTTGGGATGACCATCTTCCTTTGATTGAATTTTCATACAATAATAGTTATCATTCGAGTATCCAAGCCACACCTTTTAAGGCCTTGTATGGAAGAAAGTGCAGAACGCCAGTTTGTTGGGCGGAAGTTGGAGAAACCCAACTGTCAGGACCTGATATAGTCCTTGTGATGACGGATAAGATTGTTCAAATCTGTGATCGTCTCAAAGCTGCCAGGGATAGGCAGAAAAGCTACGCGGATAAAAAGCGTAAACCTTTGAAATTCGAGGTAGGTGATAAAGTGCTACTCAAGGTGTCACCCTGGAAATGGGTAATGCGTTTCGGAAAAAAGGGCAAGCTGAGCCCAAGGTACATAGGACCATTCGAGATCATCGAATGTGTCGGAAGTGTGGCCTATAAGCTGAATCTACCTGAAGAGCTTAGTTGGATACATAATGTATTCCACATCTGCAATTTAAAGAAATGTCTAGCCGATGAATCGCTAGCAATGTCGCATAAGGATGTGCAGATTGACGAGAGCTTGAAGTTTATCGAAAAACCTTTGTCGATCGAGGATCGATAGGTTAAAAAGCTTCGAAGAAAGAGTGTGCCAATTATGAAGGTAAAATGGGATGCCCGTAGAGGCCCAGAATACACGTGGGAAGTTGAATCCATGATGAAACAGAAATACCCTCATTTATTTCAGTAAATCTCGAGGTCGAGATTTCTTTTAAGGGGGTGAGGATGTAACACCTCGCAAAATCATGTCCAGTGTAGTAACGACACATGTCATGAACTCTAAACGTGAAATGAATTGATTTCGAGGGACTAAAGTTGACAAACAAGGAAAAGATATGTGTAAAAGGATCCAAACTGTCAACATATGAAAACCATGCCTTTCAACAACCCTACACGATGTTTATACTCTTAAACGAATAAATTGTGAAACGTATGAAGCCGTTCGTGAAAGAAAATGAAAGTTTACAAGACACGGGGGTTAAATGTGTCAACATGTTAAATTGCTACCTCTGAGTAACCTTTTAACGAACCCGGGGCTTTGTAACGATTGATTATACTCTCAAGAACAAGTGACGAAAAATTCACGAGGTTTCGATATCGTTTGGTATTAAATACGTTAACTTTCATAAACAAAGGGTTAAAAGCATCAACATGGTGAAACTAGTGTTTTCGGTTATCGTTTAACGAAACCGGACCTAACAGTGTTTAGTTATATCCTAAAGATCATCCAAATATAAACTTTATGGGTTAAAAGTGCATAAAATAGAAGTTGTTACTCTTTAAAGGTTCAGGGGTTGATTCTGTCAAGTTTGAAACTTGAGATGCTGGTTCCCCCTAGGGGTCGCGTTGCGCGACACCAGTACACCCCTGTCGTCGCGCGATGCGATGGCCTGAATTTCACAGCAGCCATGCACAGGTGCAGGTTCTGCACCTTCCTTCTTCAATTCAGCCTTACACTCACATAACTCAAAACTAGGGACTGTTTGCTGGTTTCTAATACCACCTAGGACACTTGTTATCATCTGGATACATCATAAAACACCTGGGATGACCTGGAGAGGCTCACATTTGCTATAAATAGGTGTTCTTGGGCAGTCTCATTCCTTGCACTTCAAATTTTCATCACAATCTCAATTGCTCAAGCTTTGGAGCATTCTCTGGAGCATTCTAAGCATTGAGGAAGCTCTCTTAAGTTTAATCTTCGTGCTAAGGTGATACGTGGTTGAAAACCGGTGTTTGTTATTGCATAACTTGATGATTTTACATAAGTTTTAATTTCGGATAGCCTACTTTTAGTCAAAAATGTGTTTTGCAGGTTTGATGAAGTTCAAGGAGCTTTTCGGGAGCTTTACAAGCCACCGGGTCAAAAAACCGGAGCACCGGGACGCATTAAGGACCAAACGGGAGTGAAACAAAAGAAAATCAGAAAATGCAGTTTGAGAACTCGTCGCCGACGGGTCCCAAGCCTTCGGCGACGCCCCCTAATTATGCCCGTCGGCCAAAAGTTGTCGTATCCAGTCATTTAGGCCGTCGGACGGTTTCAACATATGCACGGCCCGGCGGCGACGGGTTATGTGCCGTTGGCGACGGCTACGGGATCACCAGAACGCGGAATTTGGATTTCTTTGGGTTAAGATCGATTCCCATTGGTGCTTGGCCATTCAATTCGTAAGTTACACATCTTGGGAGTTTGAAATCAAGTTCTTGGAGCCTAATACACCTACGATTCATCTCCAATCCATCCATCATCAAGAACACCACCCGAATCAAGATCATCATCATCAACCATTCCTAATTACCCATTCATTCATAAACCCTAATCATCCACCATTCCTTCATCCATCAAGCCTCAAGATGACTTCATTCACGCTCCAATCATCCGGTGATCAAGCTTCTTCAACCATGAGCGGCTAATCATCTCGGTTTCACCCCGACGTAGGTAGTTGTTAATTTAGGGTTTCGAATTGTTTATTGCTTCAACTTTGTGACAAATTGTGTTTGATTTTTGAAACCTTTGACAATAGTTAGTATTTGTTTCGTATTCGTAAATTGTCGAACGATGTTAAAAGTTATGACTTTACGAAATGGTTATGTGTAGTATGCATTGTCTTGGTTAGGTTTTACTTGTGTTGATTACAAAGTGCATTCTTGTCCGTTCTTCGGGACGTTGATAGTTATTGGCACCTAAGTCACGGTACACTAAATCCGCTAATCGTATGCAATTGAGTTGAATCTTAAAACTTGTAGAAATCCTAGGTTGGCAATTACCGAAACCGGGTGTGAACCCTTTTTCTTATCATTGTTTATTAATCAATCTTTCTTGCAATCGTTACTCATTAGTTGTTAATCAATTCAATCTATTTCATTAGTTTAAATTCACATTCTACAACAAAACAAAAAGAAAACAAATATCATAGCAAGCTTCATAATTGTGACACTTCTCTATAATTCAATTGAATCCACAAACAAACCACATACTCTTTGTGGTTCGACCCCTTGCTACCACTAGCTATTTGTTAAGGGTAAATAGGGTTTATAAATATTATCTTTGACCGGAGCGCGACACTCCGATCAAATTTTGGCGCCGTTGCCGGGGAGTGCGTGCGCTTTGTGTTTGGATTATTGTTTGAATTTTGTGATTATCTGTTTAATTTGTTTAGTTTCTTTTTGTGCTTTGTCTTTTTCCTTGTTACGCGGGGTGTGTTACTTGTGCAGGTTACAGGTAGTGCATGCATACGCGGAACTCCGGGAGGACTTCACCTTTAGTCTACGAACCGGAAATCGAAAGAGTTGCAAGGAGAAATTTAGCAAGCCGGTTAGAAGCAACTCTTGTTTCTAATTAAACCAACCAAACACCACAATCCACACCGGCCATTGAAACCGATTCAATGGAAAACTAAAACTCCAATCACCCAAACCTCAACCAAAATCAATTCCAATCCCGAGGAACCTTTTACCCCGCTCAAAATGTTCAACCTATGCATCAAGAGCGACCGGGTGGTAATAACAACAATGGACCACCCACACCACCGTTTCAAAACCAAAACCCCAACAATACCCAAAGAACACCCCAACAACAAAACCTTCATCGACAAACTTCCTTACCCGTCAACCTTGATGACCGGAATGTCAACTCCGACCGTCGAGGTAATCGAGATCGTGGCAATCCCGCGAACGAAGACCCCTTCTTCAACATAGACGATTTGAGGAACGCCATCCCCGATGACGAACCATATAGTGTTCCCGGTTATCAATCGCCGGAACATGTGAGCGTGCATACGGAAAATTCGGATGATGGAGGATACTATGATGATCGGGCTAATGATGACGAAGATTGGGGGTATGTTAATAGAGGCAATGTCTACAATGAAAGGGGGTATGAAGATGAAGAGTTTGGCTACCAAAACGCCAACTATGTGGGGAATGATGACTATGGGTACGAGAATGCAAGAAATGACGGTTATGAGAACAACCGCCAACCACGAAACAACAATCAACGGAACTGAAATGATGGGTTTTACAACAACAACAATAACAACAATGGTAACCCTAATCGGATTCCTCGTTTCGTGGGATGAGGTAATCAAAGGGGTAATCAAGGTAGGAATCAAGGCGGTGATAGAAGAGGTGATCGAAGGGACAACCGAAGGCCGGTCGATCAAGAGGTTAACGGTCCACAACGTCGTCAACAACCTCCACGGGGAGTGAATGACCGTTTTCGACCGGTAGTTACCGATAATGACTCTCCTATAGTGTGCGAAAGGAGAATGTTTGATTGTAAACCTCATTACATCAATATACTTCCCCACTTCAACGGGAGGTCTAATGATGAGCCGTACACGCACTTGGCGGAGTTTTCGTCAATTTGTAACACTATCGGGGGGCACAACTTCGCATTAGAGGAGGTCAAACTTCGCTTGTTCCAATTTTCGTTGAAAGACAAGGCAAAGCAATGGTTTCTCACACTTCCAGCGAATAGCATCCGGACATGGGGTGAGATGCAACAAGTCTTTTTAGACGAATACTATTCGATGGCGAAGACCGACGACGCTAGGGATGAAATAAGGTCGTTTCGGCAACTATCAAGTGAACCGTTACATGAAGCGTTCACTCGATTCAAAGAATTGATACGGAGATGCCCACATCACCAAATAGAAAAGTGGGAATTGGTGAAGTGCTTTGTACGGGGTCTAGACGATAATACATGGAACCGCCTTGAATCAACGAGCAACGGGACTCTCTTGAGCAATCATGAAGATGATGATTGGGAGTTTTTGGAGCGGATGAGCAAACGGTCGAAGGAAAAAGAATCGGCCGATAGAGCCAAGAAACATCCCATCTCCCGGTCACTTCCCGATCTTGATTCTAAAGATTGAATTTCCACTCTAGAACGGGAAATGGCTCGTATGAAGAAGAAGGAGGTGAACGCGGTACAATTCGCGGTGTGTGAGGATTGTGAAGATATTGGCCATAGGACCGATCAATGTCCAACGGGGCCGGGTGAGTACACCGAGGAAGTCAATCAAGTGTTCGGAGATAGAAAAAATAATGATATGAATTCGAACACTTATCATCCCGGATTGAGAAACCATCCCAACTTTCGATATGGGAATGCCGCGAATTAAATGAACCCGAATTTCCAACCAGGTAATCAAAGAGGGTCATCATATCAAAATCGCCAAGGTGGTAATCAAGGGGGTTACCAACGTAATTACAATCAAGGATACCGAGGTAGAGATAATAATTATCAAGGTGGGTATCAAATAAACTACAACAACCAAGGCGGTAATGGAAGTAGGTCAAACAACCAAGGGGGTGGTAATGATTTGAATGCGAAAATGGATGCGATGCTTTCGATGATGCAAGAATCCAAGAAGGAGAATGAGATTCGGGACAAGGCACATGAGGCATTAGCAAAACAAGTAGGCCAACTCGCGGAGGAAATGGCTCAAGTGAGAGGAAGCTCGGGAAAGCTTCCAAGTGACACAACGGTGAACCCTAAGCATCAAGGGTCAAGCTCAAGGAACACACGTGAGGTACCAATTAATAAAATTACTTTACGTAGTGGTCGAGTCGTAGATGATGGTGTCAAAACACCACCACCCCAATTTGTTGAAGGGGTGGTGGAAGATGTTAGTGAGGATGAGAATGAGGATGGTCAAACGGGTCAAAATAAAAATGATTTGAAAAAGAATAATGACACTCCCGTTGGGACCATCCATGTCCCTAAGGCTAAGGAAAAGGGTGTGGAGGCTAATACCGCCCCTTATCCCGAAGCATTGAAGGGACCTATTAAGAAAGTTGTAAATAAAAGAGGTCCACAACAAGAAGAGTTGTTGGAGATTTTCAAACAAGTTAAAATAAACTTACCTCTTTTGGATGCAATCAAACAAGTATCGTCTTATGCTAAGTACTTGAAAGAATTGTGTACCCAGAAACAAACTCATAAATTTCCTAAAAAATTAGACTTAACTGAAAATGTGAGTTCGATTCTTTCGGGTGCACTCCCACCTAAGCTCCAAGATCCGGGTGCGCCTATCATTTCAATTCAAGTAGGCGACTTTAAAATCAATCGGGCACTTCTAGATCTTGGTGCTAGCGTGAGCATTCTACCGGGTAGTTTGTATGACCAATACGAATTTGGTCCACTTCAGTCGTCAAATACCACAGTGGTGTTAGCCGATTTGACACCCAAACTACCCCGTGGAATTGTTTCGGATGTGATAGTAAAAATCGAGGATTTTTACTATTCGGTGGACTTTTTAGTACTTGATTATGTGGCCAAGGACCCAACCAAGCAACCTACGGTGACTTTGGGTCGACCGTTCTTAGCAACCGCAAATTCTCAAATTGATTATAAAACAGGAACGGTTGACATGACATTTGGAAACCGAAGGTTGAGGTTGCATGTTTTTTCCGGACTTATGAACCCTCCAGTTGATGATGAATGCTATATGGCGGACATTGTTGACACGTGTATACCTCTTTGCGACACAGTCGTGGATGGGGAAAACACAATGGAGGATTGTTATATGTTTGACAGGTCACAGGTAGAGGTGGAAAAGAGCATAGACGAGGAAGTGAAAAGTTTAGAGGTGCTTGCGGTTCGAGAGGGAAAACCGACATGGACGCACCAAGTTGAGAGTTTACTGGAGAGCATTGACACCAAGTTGAAGCCGTCGTTAGTAGAGCCTCCGGATGTTGAATTGAAGGCGTTGCCTAAGCATCTCAAGTATGCTTATGTTGGTGAAGGCAATACGCTCCCGGTTATCTTTGCATCAAACTTAACCGTGGAGCAAGAGGAGAAGTTGATGGACGTTTTGGTCACCAATCGGGTGGCGATTGGATGGACCATTGCTGATTTGAAGGGTATTAGTCCCTCGGTGGTGATGCACAAAATCATCACGGAAGAGAATGTGACCCCCGTTCGAGATGCACAACGGAGATTGAATCCGAATATGCGGGAGGTGGTGAAAAAGGAAGTGCTGAAATGGCTTGATGCGGGTATTATTTATCCGATCTCGGATAGCCAGTGGGTGAGCCAAACACAGACGGTTCCCAAGAAAGCGGGCATACAAGTCGTCAAAAATGACGCAGGTGAAGAGGTAGCCACTCGGCCGGTAACCGGGTGGCGAATTTGTATTGATTATAGGAAGTTGAATACCGCAACTTCCAAAGATCATTTTCCTTTACCGTTCATTGATCAAATAGTTGAGAAATTATCGGGGCAACAATTTTATTGCTTCTTAGATGGCTATTCTGGTTATAACCAAATTGCCATCCATCCAGAAGATCAATCAAAGACCACATTTACTTGTCCCTACGGCACCTTCGCATTTAGGCGAATTGTTAGTGCATACGTCTGTCAACTTCGTCTTGTATCGAGTCGTGTAATAGAATAGATGAAACAAGTCACACAGTTCGAGATTTACAGGATTCAGAGGTGAACAAGCCAGTTCAAACGAAGTGGCCAGTTCAAACGAACTGGACCAGTTCGTACGAACTGAAGATGCTTGTTCAAACGAACTGGAAATAGTATAAATAGGTGACTTGTGATTTTCATTTGTAACTTTTGGATTCCGGTAGCGAAGCTCTGCCGAAGTGTCTCCAGCCTTGTAAACGCGTTCTAATCAATACAAGAGACAATTAATAGTGAATATCAAGCTGATACAATCTCTGATTCATCGTATTCCGCCTTTGAATCAGTTTAGAGCTCTTCTGAAGAGTCGTTCAGATCGATTCTCGATCCTACAAGTGGTATCAGAGCTTAGAAGGAAGAGCTCTTGCTATTTCAGCTCGATTTCATCAAGAATTCTGATTTCTACTCCTTTCTGTCACGTTTTTTCAAAGTAAAACAATATTTTATGGTTAAAATGGTTTGAATCTGAAGTATTTTGTGTGAAACAGTGGTTTAGATAATCCGTGAAAGTGCTAGACTTTAAAACAGATTAAAACTCAATCAATTTGGTAAAAAATCGACCAGTTCATTTGAAGTTTGATACATTTCACACGAACAGAACTTCGAACTCAGATCTACGACGATTTAGTGGACGATATTGAACGAAATTCACCTCATTGTGATCGGAATATGTTGTAGTATAAGCCTAGGATATCAATTTTGACAAAAAACTCATCAAATTGTTCAAAACTGCTTCACTTCGTTTGAAATCGGATTTCAGTTCGTATGAATCAGATCCAGTTCGTTTGAAATTTGACCCCAGTTCGCACGTAGTGGATTCAGGTCGTTTGAAAATATTCAGTTCGTTTGAAATCTCTCGTCAGATCGTATAAAGTGACACCAGGTCGTTTGACATTCACCAGTTCGTTTGAGTTGTTGAGATCTCAGTTCATACGAAGTAGACAGTCCGTTTGAAAGTGTTCAAGAGTTCAGTTCGTTTAAGAGAACTAGTTCGTTTGAAGGTCATCTCGTTTGAAAGTTCAGTTCACAGGAAGTAAACTTGTACCTCAGTTCGTGTAGATCTCAGTTCGTTTGAGTGCAGTTCGTTTGAATAGAACTTGGTTCGTTGGATAGTTAAGTTCATTTAATTGACCTAGTTCGTTTGAAGAGGTAAGTTGAAACAAGGTGACCTAGTTCGTTTGAAAGGTCATACGAAGTGAACTTGATTGTTTTTAAAACAGTTCGTTTGAACCAGTCCGTCTGAACTAGCTCATTTGAAGAACATCAGTTCGTTTGAACCTTAACTCGTGTGAACCTTAGTTCATTTGGAATTACCCACAGTTCACACGAAGTGAACTTTTAGTTCGTCTGAAGTTTGATCTCAGTTTCGTTTGGAGATATCAGTTCGTTTTGAACTCAGATCGTTTGAAAGAGGATATAGTTTGAACTTGGTATTTCGCTTGAACAGGTTGTGGTTGAAATATGGCGAAAATATTTGATGAAAAAGAAAATGATCATATTGTACGATTAAATGATGGATATGGTTGGTATAGCAGTTATGAACAAGATGATAAAAGGATTTGGATTATGCGACTTGAAAATTTTCTGTGTAAAAAGAATGAGACATTGGAGGAGTTGGAAAGCAGATTTAACTATTTACTGGACAAATTGAAAAAATATGAGATAAAGTTGACAGATGCTGAAAAAGTATTAAAGCTTGCAGATGCATTACCTGCAGAATGGGATGATATTTTGAAAAATCTAAAATTGAATTATGGTTTCTCTTGGTTCTCAAAATTACGTCCATCAGAGCTCTTCAAAAAGCTCAAAACACACAGTTATGAGAATGATAATAAGAAAAGAGAATTGATGGACAAAATAAAAAGAAACCTAGAGAACATAAGTTTGAATGTAATTGTTGAAATAGATAAAAGAATATGTATGTGTCTTGCAGCAAAAAAATGTCATGAACTATGATGACATTAAGAGGGGTTGTTATATTGATAAGAATATGAATCCTCTTGATTTCGTTAAATTTTTTTTGCAGGAACATACAAGACAGAAACAGAGAAAGTTTCAAAGAATGAAGAATCTGAAAAGCTTGAATCTTCAAATTCTGAATCAGTATGTTCTAAGTGTGATAAATTTGAAGCTAACAATGACAAACTTTTGAAGGATGTGGAAAGTTTGACATTGGAAATCAAAGATTTGAAGGAACAGGTTAATGAAATTTCAACTTTCAACGATGAGAAGAAAGCTGATGATAAACAGATTCTTGAACTGCAGAAACATTTTGATATATTGAAATCTGAAAATGTTAAACTGTTAAGTGATTTGGATAGTTTGACATTGGAAAACAAAATTTTGAAAGAAAAAGAAAAAGATTTTGAAAATAAAATAAAAATGTTTGAAAATGAAAAATTAAAAATTGAAAAAGAATTTCAAAGTCAAATAAAGATTCTTGAAGATCAGAGATCTGTTTTTAGCAAGAATAACATTGAAAAACAAAGTACAATAAACTCTCATCTTCAGACGATTATTCGACTTGAAAAAGAAGTTGAAAAAGCTCGAATTAAAATCAAAGAGCTTGAAGAGAAATTGAAAGGTTATCCATGTCCAAAACTGATCAATTCTGATCCAATAAGTGACAATGTCATAAATTTTGACAAAGTCAAAATTGAAGATTGTGATGAGAAAACTGATGATGAAATTGAAAAAAGAAAAATATTTTTGAAATTAAATGAAATGTTTAAAGAAACTGTTCTACATTCTACTGAAAAAGGTGAATGCTCATCGCAAAAACCTGTAAAGAAGAATGTGGAACAAAAACAAAAGGATAAAAAACCGAAAAATGTTCAAAAAGAAAATAAAAGCTCATCAGTTCAATCATCCAATCGTGATAAAAAATCAAAAAAAATTAGAAAATCAAAACTCAAAAATTGTTGGTAATAAGTGGTGCAGGTTTGACCACAGTGCTTCAAAGCCAAATCCAGCTTTCAGGAGGAATGATGATTACCACAAAGCCAAACAGTGCTATGATCTGAATGTTTGGACTGAAGGTGGTAATTGGTATGATAACAGAGTGTGTTACACTTGTGGTGTTCGAGGACACATTGTTGTTAACTGCCAAAGTTGGAGGTTTGAGACGAGAAGATGCTTTGAATGCCATATCAAAGGACACATTGCCAGAGATTTCCCAAAGAGATCCAATGGAAGATCGAGGGCTGAATCTCAGAAAAAGGCAAAGAAATCAGTCAAAGTCGAAGAAAAGCCCAAAGAACAGAAAGTTCATGAACAGAAAGTGAAGCTTTCGCAGGGGCAGAAAGACAGACTGAGGAAAAAGAGGAAGAAAGCTAGAGAGTATCTCGAAAGGATTTTGTCCTCAGATACAACTGGTAAAACAGATAAAAGTTCTGATAAATCGTCTTGCTCTCCAAAGAATGATAAATCTAGCAAAACGGATTCATCAGAAGAAGAAAGTTGGTGGTGATGAATTTGTTTCTTCGGAAACAAAGGAGCCAGTTGTTGGCAATGAATCTGACTCGTTAAAGTCAGACAAGCCACGTTCAGGCGATGAATCTGGTGTAGTAAAGCCAGAAGAGCCATGTGTTGAGGTAAAAAATGAGAATTCTGGTCTAACAATGGATGATGAAAATTTTCCACCATTGTTGAACAAGAATTCCAAAGCACCCAAGGACCGTCAGGCTTGGGTGAATCTGTTTAAATGAAAAATCTGACTTGCCGGAGCTTCCAGGTTGGTAAGAGTGAAGCAGGAATCGGCATATTTCTTGAGAAATTCACGAAAGTAATTTCGTCTTACAAGTGGTAAATCAGGGACATTAAGTTATACTTGATTTTCTAAAAGTGATTGTGTTGAGAACAGGTGGTTGAAGAAAACAAGGTGATGAATGAAAACCCGAATTTGAGAATTGACACACAAAACTTATTTTCCGGAAAAACCATTTTGATTAAAACAAACTTAAGTGTTTTGAAATCACTATGGGAAAATAGTTTGTTGTCAGGGGGAGTTCTGATTGTTCAAGCCAAGTGAATGGAGAATTGAAGTGATTCTCATCATGTTGTCACATTTCTTGTACAGCTTGTTTTCAAATTTTCCCAGAAAATCAAAATTGAGACATATTTTGATTTTAGGGGGAGTAAAAATTTTAAAAAATTAGAAAATTTGAAAAGTCAAAAACATTGAAAAATGCAAAAAACGAGTTTTGTTGTGAAAAAGAGGAAATGATAGTAGATCAGTTGGACTGTCACAGCATGCTAAAGAAATGGAGAGATAAAATGTGATAAACGATCTTACTAAAGATGTGACGGTAGGCTCAGCTAGACTAGTAGATTTGCGATAACGATACAAACTAAATGAAAAAGCCTAGTTCTAGTGGGAAACATGGTCAAAAGCATAGTACTTAGTTTTGTCCTTCTTGATTGTGTGCCTACTCAGTAATCGCTGATTGTCGAAAGACATAAAACTGGTTAAGTTTGTGAACTTTCACAACTTTGCTGAAAAGTCACTGTGATTGTGTATTTCATTTTGCAAAGATTTAAAGTTGTTTTATTTCTTTATTTTGTTTAATCATTGGACATCCTCTGCGTATACGTGAGTATCGACCTGGATGTTATTGCCTAAATGTTCTGCTTTATTTTCTTTGGTGTTTCGTTTAAGCTTTGGATCACCTCTGCGTATACGGAAGTATCGACCTGGTGGTTAAAGCCTAAACAACTTCAACTTGTTTTATTTTTCTTATTTTGTTTAAACATTGGACTTTCTCTGCGTATACGGAAGTATCGACCTGATTGTTAATGTTTAAACATTCTGCTTTGTTTTTGCACAAATCACAGTTGATAAAAGTTTAAAGGCATTATTTGGGTCAGTGTGTTGCATGATGAGGGGATATGCTGAGATCGTGGGGTCCATAAGAACTTAGTGCAATATTAATATACCTTAACGTATCGGTAAGCATTCCGAAAGTTTTTAGTTTGAGTTTAAGTGGACAACAATATCGTCAATCAATGTGAATCGTTTAGAACTGAAAATGTTTAAAGCTTAACAGTGCTAGTGATTGGTCACATAAACTGATATGATCCTCTTACACAAACTCAAAAAAATATTGTTTGTAAATATTTCTTTACTGCATTCCTTTGTTATAAAAAAATCAAAAAGATTTTCGACAACTGATGTTGAAGAACTAATTTTCAAAATTTCAAGTGCTAAACAAGATGAACATGGTTGGGTTTGAGTGCTGAATTGAAAGATCTTGATTTAATAAAGAAGTTGAGTTTAGTTAATCAGGGTCATTAATTTGAACTTGATGTAACTATTTCTAATAAGTTTTTCTTATTGATTTAAGCAAAAACTTATGTTTTGGTGAGAAGTGTGCAGGAGATGTGCTGAACAAGAGTTAAAGCCAGGAATTAATCTCAAGGTGATAGCTAATTCCAGACAGCGATCCCAGCATGATGAAAGGGGGAGTCTGATGAGGTTAGAGCCAAAGAGAAAATCCTGGTACATGCTAAGAAAGAAAGGAGATCGATCAAGATTGAAGAGTCGTCATGTTGAAGACTCTCACTAAAGATTCCGTCAACATTCAAGGGGGAGTCTGTTGGTGCAGTTGTCTGTCGACTTCATCTTAGTTTGAGTCTCAGATTATGAAAGAGCCCGAAGACCGATAAAGATTGAAGAATGAGAAGACTCGATACTTCAGACTTGTCAACATCCGAGGGGGAGTCTGTTAGTGCATACGTCTGTCGACTTCGTCTTGTATCGAGTTGTGTAATAGAATAGATGAAACAAGTCACACAGTTCGAGATTTACAGGATTCAGAGGTGAACAAGCCAGTTCAAACGAAGTGGCCAGTTCAAACGAAGTGGCCAGTTCAAACGAAGTGGCCAGTTCAAACGAACTGGACCAGTTCGTACGAACTGAAGATGCTTGTTCAAACGAACTGGAAATAGTATAAATAGGTGACTTGTGATTTTCATTTGTAACTTTTGGATTCCGGTAGCGAAGCTCTGCCGAAGTGTCTCGAGCCTTGTAAACGTGTTCTAATCAATACAAGAGACAATTAATAGTGAATATTAAGCTGATACAATCTCTGATTCATCGTATTCCGCCTTTGAATCAGTTTAGAGCTCTTCTGAAGACTCGTTCAGATCGATTCTCGATCCTACATGAATGCCGTTTAGATTATGTAACGCCCCCGCCACCTTCCAAAGGTGTATGATGAGTATCTTTTCAGATATGGTGGGGAAGTCTTTGGAAATCTTCATGGATGATTTCTCGATTTTTGGGTCATCATTTGAGGCTTGTTTGGACCAACTAGACAAAGTACTAAAAAGATGTGTTGAAACTAGTTTGGTCCTAAGTTGGGAAAAGAGCCATTTTATGGTTCAAGAGGGAATCGTGTTGGGACACGTGGTGTCGAGTCGTGGGATAGAGGTTGATCGTGCAAAGGTACAAGTTATATCCACTTTGCTATATCCCACGAGTGTTAAAGGTGTTAGGTCGTTTCTAGGTCACGCGGGTTTTTATCGACGATTTATTAAGGGTTTTAGTGATATAACAAAGCCTTTGTGTAACTTGTTGTTAAAAGATCAACCGTTTGATTTTAATGAAAATTGTCAAAACGCTTTTAACAAGTTAAAAGAAAAGTTAGTTGAGGCCCCAATCTTGCAATCGCCAAATTGGTCTTTTCCTTTTGAAATTATGTGCGATGCGAGTGATTATGCGGTGGGGGCCGTGTTGGGACAACGGGTTGACAAGAAACCCGTTACCATATACTACGCGAGTAAGACTCTTTCGGATGCACAACTGAATTACACCACTACCGAAAAAGAGCTACTCGCGGTGGTATATGCATTGGATAAATTTCGGGCATATATATGGGGTAGTAAAGTGATTATTTATTCTGATCACACTGCAGTTAGGTACCTCATGGAGAAGAAAGATGCAAAACCGAGGTTGATCCGATGGGTGTTGTTACTCCAAGAGTTTGATTTGGAGATACGGGACAAAAAGGGTACCGAGAATGTGGTAGTGGACCATTTGTCCCGGTTGATGGTTGATGAGGATCCTAAATCGTTAGAGATCAATGAGTCGTTTCCCGATGAGCATATTATGAAATTGGATAAGTTACCGTGGTATGCTAACATTGTGAATTATATTGTTACAGGTGACTTACCGGCACATTGGGATAGACGGAAGAGGCAACACTTCATGTCTCAAATCAAGTATTACCGGTTGTAGGAACCGCATTTGTGGAAAGAGTGTGCGGATCAAGTGATTAGAAGATGCATAGATGACAAGGAAATTCCAAGCGTGTTGCATCATCTACATTCGTTTGCGTGTGGTGGTCATTTTAGTGGCCACAAAACGGGTCATAAAGTGTTGAATAGTGGTCTTTATTGGCCAACGATTTTTAAAGATGCAAATGAGTTTTCCAAGAATTGTATAGAGTGTCAAAAACTAGGGGGTATTTCAAAAAGGGATGAGATGCCCATGCAACCAATCCTTGTAGTCAACATTTTCGATGTGTGGGGTATTGATTTCATGTGCCCATTCCCCAATTCTTATGGCAATTTGTATATCTTTGTGGCCGTTGACTACGTGTTAAAGTGGGTCGAAGCAATAGCTACCAAGACGAACGACCATTCCGTAGTTTGTAACTTTGTTCAAACTAATATTTTCTCAAGGTTTGGGATTCCTCGTGTCATCATAAGTGACGGAGGATCTCACTTTAAAAACTTTCGGTTTGGAAAACTTTTAAAACGGTTTGGTGTTGACCATAGAATTGCTACCCCCTATCACCCACAAACAAGCGGGCAAGTTGGGGTGTCAAATAGGCAAATCAAAGAGATTTTGCAAAAGACCGTGCTGGCAGACCGTAAGGATTGGTCAATCAAATTGAATGATGCTTTATGGGCCTACCGTACGGCACATAAGACACCCATTGGCACTACACCTTACCGATTGGTTTACGGTAAAAATTGCCATTTGCCGGTTGAACTTGTGCATAAATCATTATGGGCTGTTAAAGAAGTGAATGTTCAATATGATGATGCAGGTAAGGAGCGGAAACTTAAGCTTTGCGAGTTGGAGGAGCTAAGGGAAATGGCATATGAATGCGCGTCCAAATACAAGGATGGAATGAAAAAGGCGCATGATGCCAAGTTGAGGAAGAAAGAGTTCGAGTTGGGGCAAAATGTGTGGCTCTACAATTTGAAGCTCAAATTCTTTCCCGGAAAGCTCCGAAGCAAATGGATGGGACCCTATGTGATCACCTGGGTCGGACAATTGGGTGATGTTACGATCGCGGCAAACGGTAAATGGTCATCGGCTAAAACCATTTCTCGAGGGTAACGAAAAAGTGGATGAAAACAAGGAATCGGTGAGCTTCGTGGTAAGCATCCCGGTTTATGAGGTCAAATGAAAAGGACCGATAACAATTTTTGTAGAGTTATGTATAATTTTTAATTGTTTGTGCGTTTTGTATATAATCGTTTTCGTTTCATACTAATCTCTCTTGATTGTGTGAAGTCCGGACATTCAGAACGGGTCATGAAGACACAAGGTATGCGTTTAGACTTTGTTATGTGCATTGAGGACAATACACGACTTTTTGGGGGGTGGTAGGGCCGTTAACGGTTTTCGTGTTTAAAAATTCAACTTATAAAAATTTACAAAAAGAATTTTAATTATTTTTAGGATTTTTTTATTGTATATAGTCCCTTTATAAAAAGTCCTTAAAATTCTTTTTATTATTCAAAAAAAAATTTGAAAATGGGTGAAATAGAACCCGTAGGCGACGGGCATCAAGCCGTCCCGGACGGCCTCTCGTTAAACCCGTCGGCACAAAACTCCCTTAGACAGTCGTTTAAACCGTCGCCCAAATGCCCGTTCTCCCTTGCCCGTCGGCGACGGGTTGTTGTTTGTGCTCCGACGCCACCTCGTTCCTATGCGTACAAAACCGAACCAAAACCCATTTTTCACTTAATTAAACCTATTTCTAACACCACTTAACCCACAAACTCGAACCAAGGGTTCACTATCTGACCTATACACATTCTAATCTACCAATATTCTGCATTTTTTCATATCCATATATTACTCTCTCTCTCTTGAAGCTTCATCTTCTCCACTACTCCACCAAGAACCCTAATCTTTCAAACCTCCATAACTTCATCAAATCTCCACCGAATCACTTGATTTTTGGGTCCATCTTGCGTGATTTTTCTAGAGGAACAAAACCCCTATCACGGTTTTCCTACACTCTTGCTAGTTTGCAAGATTTATGGGCGTGCAATTTTGGGTTTTTGAAGGGGTGTTTATCAAGTTGTTTGCTTTACATCTTTTTCTTAGTTCTTCTTGTTTACAACACTAAAGGTATGGATTTTACTCAAAGTTATGCATGATTATCATTGTTAGTTGTTTTTCTTCCGAAATTTTAAACCTTTTAGTTTAAGAGTAGGTTGTTTAAACAATGTATGTTGTTTTAACATGATTTTTGAGTAAGATTACTTGTCTTGGATGGAATTTGAGCATGTTATAACCATAATGATGTGATTACACTCGTTATGTACATTATCGAACATGAAGTTGATGTTGAACCTTGTTGAATTTATAATAAATTGCGAATTAACAAGTAAAATTGATATGTATATGATAAAATGAGCGACTTTGGAAGTTTAAAAAGGCGATTTTGCATATAATTGTTAATTAAAACTTCAACATCATACATCATGTTCAAAGTTTGAGAGTTTAGTAAAGGTTGGGGTTTATATTGATGCCTTGTTTATTTTGTGCTTGTAGTTATGGCTGGAGGTAGAAAGAAGCAAAAGACTACAGAGCAAGGCTCATCAGCTGGAGCAGGATCTTCTTCCGGTTTAATACCGAAGAAGTGGGAGCAACTGAGCTCCGTCGAAGAGGGTGATGCGAGACTGTATAGACAGGATTGGGCGTGGGAAAAGTTCCGGGATAGTAAAAGCGCTCAAGTATGGGATGATGAGAAGAACAAACCCTTATCAGCGTATCAAGATAGGAAGATGGAGGCCAAACTTTGGAAATGGAAGATGGTCAACAAAGTTAATACTTCAGTACCGGAAAGGGTGTTGTGCGAAAGGGTTGGGAATGTGGAGGAGTTTAGGCAAATAGGGATTGTGCAAATGTTTGAGCGTCTAGGATGGGAAAGAGTGCTCGATTGGTGTGAAGACAACACCTCGCGGGTGTATTTGGAGGAGGTGTGTGAGTGGTTATCGACGTTGAGGTTTATGAATAAGGATGGCCCTCCCGCTCAGTGGAAACTGGTTGGTAAGACAAGCCGAGGGCCAATGACGATGTCCTTTGAAACAATTAACTACATCGCTCGATTTGATTCTCTGGGGGTGCAAGCATATGACTATCCAACTATGCAACAATTTTTGGATAATCATATGAGTGATGGTGATCCGGAGCAGATGACCGCGGTTATTTTACCATACAGTGATGGGGGAGAGGCTAAAAGAATTCAAATGACGACCGAGGGAAAAATTCTTCAAGGAATTTCCCTAGAAAATGTGATGGTGAGATTCGGTGATCGAGGGGGAGTTAGAGCGAGCGATTGCAGGGTTGTCCATTCTCTGTTGTATGGGACCCCTACCTTGTCATGGAGACATATTGTTATGATGAATACATGGATCACTCGGGAGGCGTCTCAAAGGCGTTTTATTCCTTATGCACGCCTCATCAGTGCTATGATTGTCCAACAGAATTGTTTGCCTCCGGACTCACTTTGGGTATCCAAACCTCTGGAAGAATTCAACATAGCCTCAATGAGAAAAAATTGGAGAATAGATGTGGAGCTGTCTGGAAACAAATACGTGGTGACCGACCAGTTGGGTCACAGGTATGACTTTGCTAATCCAGATGCACAGTAAGGAGCTGGGGGAGATGAGGAAATGATTGAGGAAGAAGAAGAGGTTGAGCCTTCTGGTCCACGGGGACCACAACAGAGGTACATGAGGCGACACAGGGAGATTAATGCAGAAGTGGCAGGTTTTGTGAAACAAAGACAGGTACCGATGTATAGAAACTTTACCCGCGGGCAACAAGCGACTTATGATAATGTCTTGGCATGCATAGGCGAGGGCCGAGAATATAACAGGAGGAGAGAGAATTGGGAAGGGATGCATGGGACCTTCTCGCAAGAACAATGGGCCTCACAAGCGGCTTATCGCGAGAGAATGGAGAAATGAATGGAAGAGCAACAACTGCAACAAGCGCTTCAAAGATCGCACATGGAACGCTTGATACAGTTGCAGGATGAAGATATGGCCCACAGACGGGCATGGGAAGAAAGGGAGGAAAAAGAGCGGCACGAGCGAAACACGTTGGAGGACAACCGTTTTAGTGCCTTATTTGTCTCACAGGAAACGGCTATTAATAATGCCAAAATCCTCCACGATCAGGAGAGACATCGAAGAGACTATGAGGCCGGCCTTCCTTACGTCGAGCACTCGGGGTGGACCAACTACTCCAATCTCTCCGTTCCACGAGGCCCTGTTAGTGCATTTATGTCTATCGCCTTCGTCAATCCGAGCCGTAGCGAGAAACAGAAGAAAACGAGTCGTTATATTAGTGATAGCTAGACAAAAAGGCAAGGTGGCATAATTGTAATAATGAGAAATCTCATTAAAAGCCAAGGACTATAAATAGGGAGGATATGTCATAGATTAGAGACTTTTGGTTCATTTGTCATTTAGAAAGCTCTAGATCTAGAGAGAGATTCTAGAGAGAGAAAGTGATTCAGGTGGTGTACAATTTCATATTTTTCTATAGAATCACGTTTATATTACGTCGTGTGTGTTAGGTCACGTTCGTGTACGGTTTCCGCACGTGTCACGTCCGTTTCGCAATCGTTTCGGAGTCAAAACCGGTCCTACAAGTGGTATCAGAGCAGGAGCTCGATTGCACTGATCTATCACACGATTTCACACAGGATTTCATCGATTTCAGATCTGAATTTCATCTATTTCTTCATCTTTTTCATGTTTTTCACTGAAATTCGTCAAATTGAACGGGTTTTTACGGTCCAAAATTCATGATTTTTTAATATGTTGTGCGAAAACACCTGATTTACAACCCTACCAAATTTCAGATTCAAACTCCTAGCCGTTTAGGAGAAATCGAAAGTTTTAGGTCCGATTTTGTATCAAACAGCCAGGTTTCGCTTGAAAGTAATGAATGGTTTCGCTTGAAAAGTACATATAATCAGGTTTCGCTTGAAATATCTGTTGGTTTCGCTTGAAAAAGTACTTTAAAACTGGGTTCGCTTGAAAGTAATCAGGGTGTTTCGCTTGAGTTGGGTTCCGCTTGAGTTGATCGCTTGAATTGGGATTCGCTTGAAATTGTATTACCTGGTTTCGCTTGAACAAATATATCTCTTGTGAAATCATAACTGTGTGTGTCAGTTCATGTGATTCAAAGTTATTAGCCCAATCAGATTTAAGTAGTGTCAGCCCATTGAATGCAAAGTGTCGGCCTTTAATAGTGTGTCAGTACATGTGATACACTTGGTTTACTTAAAACTCATCGAATTAGTGATTTGCATGTGAACTGATCAAAAGTAACAATACACTTTAACGGTCCATTCAGCTTCAAGTGATATTAAAGTTGTTGTTGGCTCAAAAGACTTGTGTGTTTAGTAATTGCATGTGCCGCCCATATTATTAGGTTGTGTGAAGACTGTTCAGAAATTGTTTTAAGAGATTGTCGGCTCATTAATCAATTTGTTAAAGTCATCGGTAACCACAATTTGGATTTAATAAGTTTGTCGGCCATTTTCAATCAAAGTTTTGCATGTGTAGCATTTAAAAGAAGTTGTCAGCCCACGTGAATGTTTTAAGCTACCCGCACTTGCTGATTAGAATATACGGCTGAGTATAATTTACATTTTTAGCTCAGGTAAATACTTTTAACTTATTTTCCCTTATACGGGCTTGGCATACGGTAAATTATTACCACTTGGTCGGGTATTGAATATTTAATCGATTAGTGGTTAAATCATTGAGATAACCCATTTTAATCTGTTTTGTTTGATACAAAGCATTTGGGGGTTAATATGACCGTGTCCTTGATATCCTCGGCTCATTCATTTGAAATGGCCACGACTTAAGCACAAGGTATAGGCATACACCTGACAGTTGCGTATGTAAAACGGTATCTCACTCGTGAGGAAACTTCTTGTGGGCTTATACTAGTGGTGTGTCTATTAATCTTGTCTCGGCTTCTAACCCGGGCCCTGAACGTACGACAAACATGTAAATCTGTATACAATATTATTTTATATAATTGTCCCAAGTTATAAAAGATTTTATGCCTTGTGCATCCAAACCAATTTTTACAAACACTTTTCAAAAGAGTCAGCTAATTGTATTTACCAGTGTAAACTGACGTATTTTTCAAAAAGATTAAGTGCAGGTACTACGCGAAATTGGCTGGAAGCTCCTGAGTATTAGTTAAAGAGTCTTGCAAGCTCTTAATACTTAAAGTCTGTCGAACAATGTTTTTCTTTATGTTCTAGATCCACCTGTGGATCCACACACAACCGTTTGTATAATATTTAATTATACTTTTCATTTCGGTTTGTAATATTATTTTCATTCTTGACTTCCGCTGTTGCATTAAACTATGATTATTTAACTATGATGATATCAACTACGTCACGATACTCCCCACCGGGCCCACCGGTAATACGTGGAAATATAGGGGTGTGACATTATTAGTTTACATGCAATGGCTTTTTATTAGCTTACATGCTATGGTGTTTTATTAGTTTACATGCAATGGCGTTCTATTAGTTTACATGCTATGGCGTTTTATTAGTTTACATGCAATGGCGTTTTATTATTGTTTCAGTTCTCATGGCGTTTTCATATGCAGATACTCTATGGTGTGTGTACCGTTCACTGGTATAGACAATCATCACTGCAATGTTACATTTGGTGCAGCATTATTGGCGTCGGAAACTGCTGATACGTATATTTGGTTGTTGAGAGTTTTTCTAAAAGTTGTTGGTTCTCAACCAAAATTTGTTGTCACTGACCAAGATCCAGCAATGAAGAAGGCTATTTCTATTGTATTTGTTGACACGAGGCATCAGTTATGCATGTGATGCATAAACTTTCTCTGAAGGTTGTTATAATTTTTTTACCTTTGGAGTTTTAGGATACACTGCGTTTTAAAATACATGGCGTTCTTTACCTTGTTAGTGTTTTTTAATTAAGTTTTGTCTTTGTGTTTTTTTATGCATGGCGTTTTCGTGTTATACATAGGTTGGTGTTAGGCTATGCAATTCCACCAATTTTAAATAACGTATTTGTGGTGTTGTGTGGACGGATATTCTCACACCTGAAGAGTTTGAATCAGAATGGGAAGCGGTTATCGCAGAGTTCAATTTAGCAGATAATGACTGGCTATCTGATATTTTTGCACTCAGGGAATCTTGGATCCCTGCATACTATAGAATGGAGGAGATGTCGGGTCTTATGCGAACGACATCCAGGTCAGAGAGTGAGAATCATTTTTTTGGTCAAGTGTGCAATTCAAAAGCTACTCTTGTTGAGTTCATGACGCATTATGAGACTGCAATAGAAGCACAGCGTCACACACACCAGAAAAATGATCATGAATCTCGATACAAACGACCCCAGTTGAAGAGTTGTTACTAATTGTTAGAAGGGCAAGCTGTTGACATATACACAAAAGGTATTTTTTGTGACGTTCAAGCTGATCTTATTGGAGTTGCGGATTGCATAAATCAACGTTATGAAGATCAGCCTGATGGGTTTGTTAAGTTTTACGTAAATGACTTTCAACAGCCTTGTACATCTTTATTTGAGGTAAATAATGGCGTTTTGGTTTTTATGGCGTTTTCTATTAATGGCGTTTTATCATATGCAATGTGTTTTTATTTTTATTTTTTTAGACAAACATTCTATGCATGGCGTTATAGAGATATTGTTTTTCGCGTTTTTCAGGTAATGTTTCGTAAGTCTGATTGCACATGCAGTTGCTCATGCGTTTTGAACAGTTTGGTTTGCTATGTAGACATATATTCTATGTTTCGAGAATTATGGACATTAGGGAATTTCCAAAACAATACATTCTGAATAGATGGTGCAAAGAGGCTTCCCCAAACTGCTCTCCTGAATACTCAATTAGTCGTGAATATATGACCGAGCTTGATCCTGATGTGCAAAGTATGATGCAAGATATTATTTTTTCAACGGAATATACTTTGAACCGTTTATCTGGTAATAAAGAGGAGTTATCCTTATACAAGGATCATGTTCAATCTTATATAAAGAAGGTTCAAGATATGCAGATTGTTGCTCCTCCCGCTAGTACTAGGGATAGATTTGCTGAGATAACCGGTCAATATAAAAACGACAAGAATCTGATAAGAGTCCCTGTTGGGTATAAATCCAAAGGTTCTGGTTCTCGGAAGCGTCTAAAATCTAAACAGGAGTTAGCAATCGACAAAAAGAAATCAAAGTCGAAACCCGGGGCCAAATAAAGAAAGTGTCAGAACTGCAAAGGCTATGGACACTACGCATCGACATGCAAACAGGCCGTAATTAAAAGAAGATCGACAAGGTATTCGAGAGCCAGTGAAGAGTAGTTTGGCGTTTTGTATTTTTCATTCTTACAGAACACACACAGATGGTCTTCGAGAGCCAGTGTAGAGTAGTTTGGCGTTTTGTATATTTCAATCCTATAGAACACAGACAGATATCAGTTTGGCGTTTTACATCATTTTTTATACATCATTTTTTTGCATCTTTTTTTCTACCTATTTGTTCATAACACGCTACTTCGAAGTTACATAACAAACAATATAAGATCGGACAAGGAAATCAAACGCCAAAAAAAAAGAATAACGCCACTAAATAAAACTACCATAAACTTCTAATTTTGGTCGTGCTAAATTCAATAATGTTTTGCTGAATGAGATGGATAACATTGTTAATCCTCAGTCAAGAAAGATGTGTAACAATGTTATCCATCTCGTTTAGCTAAACTTTATTTGAGACAAAAACTGAATCTCCATTAAATGGCGTTTTTGAAGTTTTGTGATTTTTGTATGTTTTGGTGTTTATATTGAGGATCTTGCTCATTACATAGAGCGAAAGTTTATTGAGAAAATAGTGTATATCAAAGAAACATGGATTGGAATCTTTGATATTGGGTTTTTTTGGCGTTTATAAGATGAATGGTATAGAGGAAAATATAGGTTTTTGGGGTTTTGGTGTGGATTTTAGTAGTTTTAAGAGTTTGTTTGTATAGGAATGTCACACCCCAACCGATGGCGGAAACATCGGAGTGAGACAAAATAGATTGCAAGAGACTTCATAACACTATTTTGACAAGTATTTAAATAATAAATTTTCATTTCATTTCTAAAGAGTCAATTACAAGGATTTGAAACAATTACAACATAAATGATGAAATACAATACAATAAGAATACAAATTTAAAGTGTGTATCTAAGCATCCTACTAGATTCCATGCATCACCAACGTCATTGCTAGACCTGCAACATGTTTTAAAAGTGTAGTTCAATACAAAAGTATTGGCGAGCATACAAGTTTGGTGCGTAGTATATAAGTATAAAAATGATAAGGAACAATCCACATGGCAAACCTAGTTATCAAGATAAACGTATAAACTGGCATGTGATTTACAAGTCAACCCTCTATTTACGCAAGTATGAATGAATAAACCTAACATGACCTCTCGTTCACGGGTGGTGCGTTACTCCTATAGCGCTATACATGTTAAGTGGAGGCTTGTACCAAGCTAATAACAAGTTCATCACATAAGAATCACCCAGAAAACACGAATCAAGCATAACAAATAGTAAGCATGTATTGGATTGTTTGTTTATGTATTTGCATAAGAGTATGTATACTAAGTGTGTTTTGTATATAAAAACATGTCACACCCAAAAGTGTGAAAACGGTAAAATGGGTCAAGTATACTCACAATATTGCTAATTCTTCCGATTATCCAAGTGTTGACGAGTGTATGAGATTGGGAAGACAAATGTATAAGGGTTAAAGTTCATGGTATGTTTAGAGTCGAGATTCGGAATTTAAAAGGAATATGGAAAGTACATATGCAAAAGTAATCATCTTTAACACATAATGTTTTAGATGATGTAATCAAACACCTTGACAAATGAACATAAATTCGTCATCAAAGGTTCGATTATTTGGAATATACATATAAGTAGTATGTGGTGTATATTATATCATATAGGTCAAGTAGGAGGTAGGAGGATAAATCCACCATTTAGGAACCTCTTTGTATCATGGAAGTCATGTAGGAGGTAGGAAGAACAAGTCTTCCATTTAGGTACCTCTAGATGTTCACTACTACACTTGATGTTATGAACATTCAAGGAGGGTCATGAACTTACAAGTAATAATGGAATAAGAACAACTAATCTAAGAGAAAACATCAAGCAATATGTGGATTTTCAGGTAGGATAGCCCAAGCTAATCCTAAATCACACATTCATCAAGCTTAAGGCTTGAACATCACTTATGGGTTTAAATCCTTGACCAAAACAGAAAGTTTGTGAGGTTTGCACCTCTGATTTTACACGTCTCAACCTTGTTTTTAAGCCTAACTAACCATAGATGTGGTTATAAGCATAAGGACATAGGTTTGAGATGAGTTTCCTCAAGTTTAATCAAGTTTATCAAAGTTTGAATCAAGAACAGAAAAATCAGTCAACTTTGGAGCCCTTTTGGCGACATTCCAGGGCCTGGTTTTCCAGGGAAAACCAATGGAAACGTAGCTAAGGTCGATACAAAGAAGTAGGAAAAAGAATCGAGTGAATCGAATAAGAAATGAGTGAGTTATGCTCACTTTTGTGAATGTTGGTATTTCTACTCGAACTTATGGAATCAGCTGCGATTTGGAGAGAGTTTGAGAGTGTTTTAGTGTTGCAAAAGTGGTAGGGAGGCTGGTTATAAGTGATATTTATAGGGGGAATGATTAGGGTTAAGTTGGGTTGGCATTTAATACAAGTAGGTGAGAGTTTAAGCAATAAAAAAGAGAGATAATTCAGCAATATATGGCTGAATTGCAAGGCCTGTTTGGCAGCTTTTATATTTTTTTTTTGTTGTGTAAATGATGTAAAATGTATAAATAAGATGTATTTTATATATGGTTAACATGTCCTACAATGTCTAGTGTGTATTGAACATGTCTCAAGGCCCAAATGTATATTAAACATGAATTAAAGTAAGAGTAAAAAAAATATGTTATGCATAAGTATGTGTAACAAACCAATATAATAAGTATGTACAACAGGTGACTTGAGGTATCAAATAAGCGTAAAGAACATGAATTTGCGTCTTGCAAAATGTGACCAAATGTTTGTTTAAGAATCACGAACACATGGTAGTTGTTTGCGAGTTAATCTTTGTAAGTATGCATTAAGTAAAAACAACATAAATTTCATATAAAAGATCAATCTTTTTTTTACTACAACCGAAGTCTCGAATTTACAATGGCTTGAAATGAATTATAATTACAAAGGAGACGGATTTCCGAAAGTAGAAATATACGACAAGTTTTCTAATTAGGGAAAGTGCGGAAAAGCAGGGCGTTACAAGAAAGTTTTTGGCGCGTATTTTAGGCGCGATTTTTATTACAATAAATGCTAGTAATTAAGTTCCGTCGTTTCAGTACTGTTTGTTCAGCTTTATCGGTTAAAAACAAAGTTTGGTGTTTTATATCTTTGGCGTTATATTATGATGAAACGTGCTATGTGTGTTAAGGCGGGATTTTAATAGCGTGAGTTTGTCGTTTTATGTTAAGTCAAAAGACCATTTTACCCTTAATGAAGCGCGCCAGATTAATAAAAGTGATTTTATTTACGGAAACGCCACCGCGTCATCTAGTCCATAGATTGTTTTAATCTGACGATCCATAAGCGTTCTCTCCGTTCTCACACTTTTGGGTGTTTTCTCTAAATCCTGACCCTATATACATATATATATATATATATATATAGGGTAGGGTTCTAGAGTGAACAACCTCCCAAGAGTGAACTATGTGAACTGATCTGGACCCTTGATTTTCTTTTTGGTTTTTAAGGGTACGATTGTAATTATATAAAAAATTAGATTTAAATCACTATTTTAATAACTGAATTAAGTTACATCTTTCCTATACTAAATTCATTATCCACAATATCTTTCCTATTTTAAATTCGTTATCCACAATATCTTTTGTTCCAATTTTATTTTCAGATTTCATTACCAGAATTCAAATTTTGATTTTTAAGATCCACGTAACCTTCATATTTCTACGGTATACACATGTGTACCCAACATCGTACATATGTGTACAGTAATTCACAGGTGTACGTACATCAACATTCAATACAAAAAAAATATGAGATGTCACAAAAACAGACGATATACACATGTGTACATCGCATTAAAAACGGGGCAAAATCAAAATACGCATGTGTACATCGCATTTAAACATAACAAAATCAGAATACACATGTGTACATCGCATTAAAAAACAGAGCAACATCAAAAAATTGAACAAAAAAACTCAGCTCTCCTAAGAACTTGGTGAAGACGATCCGAAAGATTAATGGGAGCAGAACCCTTGATGCAGCCCTCTTCGGAACACAATAAACTGATCGCCGACCGTGGCAATGCATCTTGAAGCCCGTAAAGATATCCTCTGTAACTGAACCATAAATCCATCCAACCTATTTTACAAAAACAAATTAGTTATATTAATTTGATGAGAATGACTCAAAAGTAAGTTTCTAAAATTTCATGCATTCTTAACATTTGCACCTCGAAATCATTCATATAATATTGTTGCATTACAAAGAAGAAATCGAAAGAAAAACTGGGAATATTGTAAAACTAGGGTGCCAGTTGCATGCTCACCCACCTTTTGTAGAAGTTGAGATATATGTCCTTCAAGTTGATCCACTCCATGAAGTATAATAATGTATGAAGGTAGCTTCATTTTTGAAACTTTGCATTGCTGGGGAATTTTTATCCTTATAACACAGATGGAATTCTTCCCACCGGTGCACATAAAATAAATTCATAGTTAAGTTAGAATATAGAATTAAAAAAGTAATAAAAATAATGATAAACTCTCATCAGAAAGATCATGGACCATGCAAGACTTCAAGAACATACACTAGTTATTTACATGTTAAACTAAATTTTTTTACATGTTAAACATAATGTTTTAATAACCAGAAACCCAAATTTATAATCAAAGCAACCAAAAATTAATTCTTGTGGTGATCCTTGATGGAAGGAAACCAAATTAAGGCATTGGTAGAAGAATTCTTACAACGATAGCACAATAACTGATTCACTTATCAATTAGATCTTCTCCATCTTAAATTCAAATGACTAAATAATCAGAAAACAAATTTATCAAAATCAATTTCCTTGATCATGAATGTATCGGCCTAATTATGCACAAAAAATGTTCGAGTTACAATATCATGTTTATTGTTGTATGTAAGTAACTCAAATTCAGTTGAAAATGACACATTCACACACGTCTGTAATCATACCAGCGAAAAGAGAACACGTAAATAGTATACAAATTACAACAAATTGAAGAATAATATGAACGAAGTGTATCTGATTGATTATTGTGTGTGAGTGAAGATCGATTGAGTACCAAATCGGAAGGAGAATAATCGTCGAAGGAGCGGTGATGTTTGATGGCGATAGGATGGAAGGGCGACGGCGAGAGGTGGTGGTGGCGGTGGGAGGGAGAAAGATGAGGTATGTGAACGATGGTAGTGAGGTGATGAAGGTGGCCGGCGTTGCTCCGGTTGCCAGAGCCGGAGAAGAGAACGAGGGAGAGAGCAGGGTGTCGCCGTTGGGAGTTTTTGGGGTAGGGTTTTGACAAAATGAAGAGGATAATTGATTACTTGATTTGTGAGAGATTTATGCAATCAATTTAAGACTGAAATTACACATATACCCTTTTTGTATTTAATTAAATGGAAAAAATTAACCACATAATTACCATCATGCCACTCATTTAAATCTCAAGATCATAAAAATCAAGGGCCCAGATCAGTTCACACAGTTCACTTTGGAGAAGTTGTTCACATTTGAACGTAATCCTATATATATATATATATATATATATAGGGTAGGTTTCATGAATGAACAATGATTTAATTGTGAACAAAATGAACTTATCATGACCATTGATTTTGTAGATTTAGATTTTTTATTTAGTGGCAAGATTGTAATTATCTTTTGTAACTTACATGTATTTTAATAGACACAAGGGTTTAATTGTATATTTCTATCTTCATTTAATTCATCGATTGTTTCTCTCTCCTGATTTCTCTTTCCAATTAAAAGAATATTTAATTGCATTCTCTATATTTTTTTCTCTCACATATTACCTAACTTAATATTTCATAATTTAAAAAAAAATACAAACATTATCAAATATTGTTCCATCTAGAATACAATTAAAAATATTTTATTACATTCTCTATACATATATGTATTAGATCAATGTTTGATGAAAAGATGTATAGTGGAAACAATATGTAGTAATACACAAGTGTATAAGTCTGGTATATATCGACATGTATACACTATGTACTTGAATAATACACAGGTGTATACGTCTGGTATATACCGATCCGTATACACATATGTACTTGAATAATACACAAGTGTATAAATATGGTTTATACCGACCCGTGGAAACAATATGTTGTGTATAAGTCTTGTAAATACTGACCTGTATACACATATGTTAAAAATCATAATTTAATTAGGTTTAATATTTAATTTTAAAAGGAACATAACAGTTTATTAAAAAAAACATTAGCCATTCCATCTCTTATAATTAAAATAATAGAGAAATAATTAAAAATGAGAGAGAGAGAGAGTTAAGAGAGGAGAAAATTAAGGGATTTTAATTAAAAGTACTTGGCTAACGTCAATCTTACCCTTTTAATCTAAAAAATGATCAAGGGCCAAGATTAGTTCACTTAGTTCACTCTCAAGAAGTTGTTCACTCCTGAACCTAATCCTATATATATATATACACATGTTGTACGGATTATTTTTGCTAGGGTATTATGGTGTCATCAGCTAGTAGCGGCATCTATGATGACCATGATCATATGGAGATTTCTTTGGATGATGAACCTATTGTGGAGAT
Organism: Helianthus tuberosus; assembly: GCA_030545235.1. Lineage (NCBI taxonomy): Eukaryota > Viridiplantae > Streptophyta > Magnoliopsida > Asterales > Asteraceae > Helianthus > Helianthus tuberosus. The sequence goes on along the minus strand of CM060427.1, from coordinate 105,055,612 downwards.
CATCTCTTCTGACGATTCCAGTGTCTACTCGGATCCCGAGGAGGATCCTGACTACCTTTCCGACGAGTTCATGCATTTTGTTTAGGGCGGCAATGCCCATCTTGCTCTTCTTGACTACCCCGACATAGTCGTCCCTCTGGAGGACGATGTTCTAGCTGTGGGACCCCAGCTGAACGACTTTGTGATCATAGGCCACCCGAAAGGTGCGCATATCGTCGAGTACACACCTCTAGATGTTTTACCCCTTGTTGCCATTCCACCATTTATTGTTTTGCCTGACGACAAGGACGAGGTCCCCGTTTTTCACGTTGACCATTTGGATGATGATATCGGCGACGACGAGGTTATAGATGTGGCTATTCTAGAGATCTCTTCACCAGTTGTTTCCGTCATGGACATTTTTTCATCGTCAGATGCGAGCGACAACGCGCCATCTTCTGCCATCCGCCGAGCGGGACTCCGTGCGGATGCGACAGATAGTAGTTTTGACACCATCCCTATTGCCACCCCGACCCCACACCTGTACCTACGCACACCTCTGTGCGTATTGCCACACCCCCTCTCACGTACCCAGAGACCCCCATTTCGAGACACCCATTTGCTCCACTCGCTCATGACCCCACTACCCCCAACCGGCCTACATTCCCATACCCAAGCAAGTATGCCTTCATATATAAAAGTATTGTAAAGTACACATATAATTCTAGATATTAAAGTCAATCAAAACCCATAATTTACCACACTCCATCGGCCATCACTCTTACTGTATCTTAATCTTTGAAATTTCAAGTTATATTAACTAATACTTAGATATAAAAATAAAAAGTAAATGAGAACAATCATAGATTACTGTTTTTCTTCTACTACAACACCTTTTTTTTGAATTTTTCTTCAACCTCCTTCTCTTCAAAGAAAATAACCAGGTCACCAGAAGGAGTTTGAACTCAGACCTTTCTTCTCTTTCTTCACTATCCTCTCTTTTCTCTTTTCTTTTAATTTTCGCTTTACAATAAGACATTTAAAGGGTTAACTTGAAAGCAAATCTCCGCCGGATACTTTATAAAAAATGGTTCGCCGGAGGGGTCAATTAACCCACCCCTAATTATATTAAGCAATACACTACCTTTAGATGTGTCAAAATTACTTATTCCAACATCTCTTGTACTCTAATCTTCTTGAAAAAGGCATCAGTTACCCATGCTTGCCCCCTAACTCCCCACCTTACTCCATATGAATTTTTAAACCGAACACTAAGTCGGTTGTTATCCCGCCCGAGAAAAATCCCTGTAATTACAACAACATGGGAACTGATTTGCTGATGTTTTGGGATCACAAAGGGTTCTTCAGCAGTTGCATATTGCTCTACACGGTCTTCCATGACATTATTTAAGCGACAGCCCGCTATAATATGATACTTTGGCCCATCAAGAGCAAAATTTCTTATTAAAGCTTGCCTTATTTCTCTTCGGTCTTCAATAATGGTCAAACTTTGAAGCCCATGTTTTCTCAAATCTTCGCCGGATACTTTATAAAAAAAATGGTTCGCCGGAGGGGTCAATTAACCCACCCCTAATTATATTAAGCATTACACTACCTTTAGAGGTGTCAAAATCACCTATTCCGGCATCTCTGGTACTCCAATCTTCTTGAAAAAGGCATCAGTTACCTATGTTTGCCCCCTAACTCCATATGAATTTTTAAACCGAACACCAAGTCGGTTGTTATCCCGCCTAAGAAAAATCCCAGTAATTACAACATCATGAGAACTGATTTGCTGAGGTTCTAGGATCACAAAGGGATCTTCAGCAGTTGCATATTGCTCTACACGGTCTTCCATGACATTCTTTAAGCGACAACCCACTATAATAGAATATTTTGGCACATCAGAAGCAAAATTTCTTATTAAAGCTTACCTTATTTCTCTTCGGTCTTCAATAATGGTAAAACTTTGAAGCCCATGTTTTCTCCAATCTGATGGTGGGTCTGGATGTTGCTGATGCATGCGTAACCATTGCTGATGCCGCATGTCATAGAGTCCTTCAGAACCCGTTAAATAGTCTGGAAGGTTTGAAATAGAGTAACAACGTTCGTTAATCAACTGTTGCAGGGACAGAATCAGAGATCGATAATTCTCTGGGTCCCATATTCGGTAAATCATTGTCATAAAGTGGGCAGTCGCGTATGCCACACAATACGGAGTACCTTCTTGGTCCCATACTTCCGGAAATATATCTATTGTGCGGGTGTATGGTCGTTCCCTGTAAGGTTAAATCGATTGTAGGGGGTTCGACCCACCATGGTTTCAGTAGAAGTAGGACTAAAAGTCTAGCAATGTTTTTCATTCATCACCCCATGGACCAACCGAGCCTTTCCCCACTCAATACTCTCCGTATTGCATGCTTATTTCAGATCCAGATCACCATACTCTTTAGGAGGATCAGGGATCTCGAAGCAGAGTTGGCTTCCTTTATGAAGGTAATGTAGCCCACTCGCAACATCCAGATGATGTGGCGGCATTTTTCCCGGTCAAGAATGGAACTCTTAGATGAATCTGCATGAATCATCAAGATGTAGCCCTCAGTAACAATATTCAACACAACAAAATATAATTCGTTAAACTAACATTACAGAATGAGAAACAAGACGCTAACATGTAAATGCACAGTATGAGAAACATCACGAATCGAATAGAAACTTATGTTCCAAGGAGTCTTACGTTTCAAACAACCAACGATCTTCAATTTTCAATCAGACATCTTCAAATACATATCACATGCCCTAAACCGGCTAAAACCGTAAAATATTCAAAAAACACAAAGCTATGGAACTAATTAGATGCAAAGGTAATAAGAAACTACTATCAATTAGAAGAGTAGTAACTACTAACATTTACATGTATATGCACATAATAATAAGAAACTTCATAAACCGAATTGAAACTTATGATCTACGAAACCTTTTCGCATAAGGAATCATATATCGGTCCAATAAACAGCTCCAAAATGACCTGATCGATTAAATATCATCTCACAGTTACAGATCTGATAATACATCTAGAATAATGATGAACTTTCAACACAGAGCAACATATACGAACGATATTGTAAGAGTTTTAACCCACCCCTAATTATATTAAACATTACACTACCTTTAGAGGTGTCAAAATTACCTATTCCGGCATCTCTGATACTCCAATCTTCTTGAAAAAGGCATCAGTTACCCGTGCTTGCCCCCTAACTCCCCACCTTACTCCATATGAATTTTTAAACCGAACACTAAGTCGGTTGTTATCCCGCCCGAGAAAAATCCATGTAATTACAACAGCATGAGAACTCATTTCTTCTTTTGTGCGGATTAGTCTATCTGTCAGGATGTTAGCTAGTGTGTCTTAGCGTGTACAGGTATACACGATATGTCAACCCTAGCCTTGACCATGTCTCGAGGCAGAGTTGGCTTCTTTTATGAAGGTAATGTAACCCACTCGAAACATATATGATGATGTTGCGGCGTTTTTCTCAATCCAGAATGGAACTCTTAGATGAATCTGCATGAATCATCAAGATGTAGCCATCAGTAACAATATTCAACACAACAAAATATAATTCGTTAAACTAACATTACAGAATGAGAAACAAGACGCTAACATGTAAATGCACAGTATGAGAAACATCATGAACCGAATTGAAACTTATGTTCCAAGGAGTCTTGCGCTTCCAAAGAACCAACGATCTTCAGTTTTCAATCAGAAATCTTCACATACATATCACATGCCCTAAACCGGCTAAAACCGTAAAATATCCCAAAAACACAAAACTATGGAACTTGCCAGATGCAAAGGTAATAAGAAACTACTAACAATTGTAAGAGTAGTAACTACTAACATGTATATGCACATAATAATAAGAAACTTCACAAACCGAATCGAAACTTATGATCTACGAAACCGTTTCGCACAAGGAATCATATATCGGTCCAATAAACAGCTTCAAAACGACCTGATCGATTAAATATCATCTCACAGTTACAGATCTGACAATACATCTAGAATAATGATGAACTTTCAACACAGATCAACACATTCGAACGACATTGTAAGAGTTTTAGGTATTTTGGCATCAGATCATAGTAGATATGTATAGATTCAATGAAGTTAGGTTAGAAGCGATACATTGTACTGTGAATTGAGTTCTTCTTTAAGCTCAGGGATTTCACCTTTTTAGTGGTGGAGAAATACTTTGAATCGTGTCCGCTCATCTCTGCTGCCGGTGATCGGAGTCAATGACGGCGATTTGACGGAGCAAAAGATGGATTGCAAGTGAGGGAGGTTTGAAGGGGGAAGGTGTGGAAGACTGAAAATGGAAGATTGGGTGTTTTGAAAAGGTTTAACAGTTCTATTTCATGCTTTGCCGAGTTGTTTTTCATGCTTTCTATGTAGTAGTTATTTTTATTCCTCTAATTATATACACATACATTCAATACGGTATTTATTTTCAACTGGGTAGAAAACGACAGCTCCATGCCTTTATATTCATTTCTTCCAAATTCCCAATAGCATGTTTATTAATTGTACCAGCTCAACAGAAAGCGTCAATCCCTTTTTTTTATCTCACATCTCACCATTTTTGTCTAATAGTGAGTTTGTATATTTGTTTATTTTAATAGTATGTTAGAATCCCGTGTGTTTATTTTTAATTTCCTCTTTGATTCCGAACATACTTTGCAACATGCTTTTTTTTCTATGTTTTCATATATTTTATATAGTTTAACGGGGTACAATGTTACCGTTTCATGAAAAATTATTTTTATAACTCTGGATCATGTAAAACACGTGTTGATATCCTTTTGGGCATACTTTTTATAGTTGTTATACTAAGTACCAATACCGTACCAAACCGAACCGATATTGACTGAAACTCCACAGCGTGTCACACCCTCAATTTCCACATGCGAGGTATCACCGCGAGGCGTGCGACTGACCGAATCATGCCACCAATCATATTGAACAATTAAGATAATTTAAAGTAAAACCAACATTTCAAATACGGTTTGTGACGTCACATTTAAACTCTTAAAATAAAGTTAAAGTATTTAGCGGAAGCATTTAATACAAAGTCTACAAATAGTTTAAAACATAAGTTCAAATAGGAATCCAACAACGGATTCTAGATGATACTCACTTCCTTGAGCAGACTCCGACGCAGCATCTACGGACCTGCAAGGCGAACAGTGGATGTGTGCGGCCTGTTGAGGATATGGGCTCCTTTAGTGTGCGGCCTGTTGAGGATATGGCCCAAGACGTAATAGTGTGCGGCCCACACAGGGGTGTGTGGCCTACTGACAAGTGTGCGGTCGTGCATAGATGGTGCAGTACACTGTGCAATAGAGTTTGTACGAAGAGATTGTGCGGCCAGGGATGTTTGTGATAAGGTTTTAAATAATGTTTTATAACTAGTGGTTTCCGCCCACGCTTCGCGACGGGGGAAGACCGATTGTTAATAAAACTTAAACGAAAAAGTATGCGCAATGGTAGTCATTAGATGGATTTCCACCCTAAGAATTAAGAACAAAACAAAGAATCGTAGAAAACTCAAAACAAATTAAAATCCTAAGAACTTAAGAATCCCTATATGCGATGCAATGGGAATTTTGAACATGTATGTTTTAAGCGAACGTAAAGCTAAAGTTATCGAACTTGTGTTGGGGAATTTTCCTTTAATATACTTTTTTATACGTGACATTATGAAACTTGTGGTTTTGGTATTCAATTTTATGTCTTATTTCTTGTGATATAATGATGTAAAGAATAGTTTAAAACAAAAGGAGTCATAAAAACATTATATTTACTCTACTTACATGATGAATTTATATAATTATTATATTTATCTTTCTTGTGCCTAGCTGGTTAATAAAAAAAGGGGAAATAGCGAAAATGGCCACGACTTGGTCAACTTTTCCGTATTAGCCAACTCAAACGTCTTGGGAAGACGTTTCAAACATCTGCAAACGTCTTGGCGTCTCACCAACCAAAAGCTGCCACGTGTCCGACAGGAGAGTCAGACGTCTGGACGTCTTGGCTGGACGGCTTGAGACGTTTCGTTATGGCTGGCCATTTATCCAGACGACTTGAGACGTTTCCGGATGGCTTGAGCCATTTAACTGTATTTAGCCGGCTACATCAGCTCTTGCCGGATAACACGTTTTGTTGTACTTATTGAAGACGCTTTGTACGATTTTAAGACGCTTTGTACGAATTTAAGACGTTTTATTAGCAATTTAAGACGTTTTTATATTTTTTTTTATTTTAACACGTTTGTTGCAATTATTTATATGGAACCCTTATTTAAGATTCAAAAAGTTTGTTTGTTTTTAATAAATATCTCACAACATGAGGGTGAGGTTTGTTGTTTATACTGGGGGGAAGTGGGATGTCATTAACGGAAACATTGAGTATGTTACTGATGGCGATTCAAGGAGACGTGGTTTAGAAGTTGAAACATATCATTCATATAATAGTTTTGTAAACTATGTTTCTAACATGTGTGATATTCCAAGCATTACACGGTTGTCATACCGGATGTCTACGTTTACTGATCCGATCGATATAATTAATGATCGAGATGTTAGATTTTTATTTGATTTGGCGATGCAGAATCCTTTTGAATTATATAAATTATATGTTATTCAAGAGTCTGATGTTGGTTCCTCTGGTTTTTCTTCTTTAAACAACTTCAAAGCTCCAGATCTAAATATTTCAGTAAAAGAAAGTGTTGATGTTTTAAACGAAGAGTGTCCTATTTTAGAAAATAATTTTGAAAAATCATCCACGTCTAACAACGAATCAGGTTCTATATCTATAGTGTTTGAGGCCGGTCATATATTCAATAACAAAGAAGAGATGAAGCTTGAGCTGGGAAAGAAATGTTTATTAGAGCATTTCGAGTTTAAAGTTGATAGATCATCTAAGACACGGTATGAAGTTTCATGCATGGGTGATGGTTGTGTATGGCGATTTAAGGCAAATGCTATTCCTTGTGGTAGTTTATGGTTTGTTAAACATATGAACGATAGACACACCTGTTCGAAGACGCAAACACACCCACATTTCCGTCAGGCTAACCCAAAGGTTTTGGGTCACTTTTTAAAGGAACAACTAAAAGACAGTGGTAGGATATATCGAGCGAAAGAGATTGTCAAAGATTTTAGAGAAAGGTTCGAGGTTGAGATGACAAACCTTCAAGCTTGGCGTGGTAAAAGCTATGCACTTGAACTTCTACAAGGAACAACCCGAGACTCTTTTGCCGAACTACCAATATACTGTTACAATTTGAAGCTTGCAAATCCTGGAAGCGTTACTCACATCTTGGTTGATGAGCAGAGTCGTTTTGAAATGGTTTTTGTTGCTTTAGGTGTTGCGGTAATTTACACATTTTCTTTTGTACTTGCTCTTATTTTTTTAAAGTAACATGGGTTTTGCTCTTATTTCGTTTTCATAAACTTTCAGATTCGTAGCTTTATGATTAATCTAAGACCTGTTGTTATCATTGACGCGGCACACCTAAAGGGTGAATTTAAAGGGACGTTGTTTTTAGCAGTGGGCATGGATGGAAATAATCAGATTTTACCACTTGCTTATGGCATTGGAAAATCAGAGGATGGTGAATCTTGGACATGGTTTCTCTCAAAGCTTAGAGACTGTGTTGGTGAAATAGCAGATATGGCGATCATTTCGGATAGGGCGAATTCTATACATGTAGGTGTTAGAAACGTGTTTCCACGGGTTGTGTTGTCGTCATTTAATGATGAATTTACGTTTGCCGTCGTATAAAAAAAAAGAGTACGAGGCACTATGGTGGAAGACATGTAAATCTTATCGGATGTCTGACTTTAACGAGTCATTCAATGCTTTGTGTCTTGCTGTTCCTAGAATACGTCAGGTTTTAACAAATATTGGGTTTGGTAGATGGGCAAGAGCTCACTGTCCTGGCAATCGATACCACTATATGACATCTAATAGTGCGGAGTCTATTAACTCTTTGTCTAGATTCTCGCGTAAGATGCCGATAACGCAACTTATCGAATTCTTCCGCGAGTCTGTACAAAAATGGTTTTATGACCGTCGACTGCAGGGCATGCAGGAGAGCCATTCACTGACTCAGTGGGCACAGAAGAAAATTGTAAAGAAAATTCAAGGGTCTAGGACCTGGACTGTTGCAGGCATCCAGGTAAACAGTTTTCTTGTTGAAGACGGTGGGAAAAGGGGTGTAGTTGATTTTTTGAATCGTTCGTGCAGCTGCCGTGTCTAGCAAGTTTCTGGTCTACCTTGTGGGCATGTGGTTGCTGTTTCAAGATTTTTGGGTGAAGCTGACTGCAGTCATTATGCATTCTCGTGTTATTCAAACGAAGTCTACAAAAAAACGTATGAAGAATCGATTAATCATCTGCCTCATAGGTCTGAATGGGTGATACCAGAAGGCCTTGGCAGTGTATTACCCCCGCATCTTACAAAACGTCAATCTGGCCGTCCAAAAGAAAACACCCGAATCTTGTCTCGTGGGGAAGAACCTGTTCCGGTATATTGTTCGCGGTGTCGAACATACGGACATGTTCGTGACGTTTGTTTAGATCCAATGAAATCACAGATTCGTTCACATAGATCATCAGGCAAAGGAAAAGGAAAAGGGAAAGAGACAGAAACCCAGAGTCCAACGGATGACATTTTTCCATCTTATAATTTAGCAGATTTTTAATAATAGCTTAGTTTTTTTATGTTTTATTTAGGAAAATCATGTAACAAATTCTGTAACCGCAATAGTAATTAGTACTTTTAATTTATATATGAATTAAATTTTACAATGCATACGTCCAGCCATCAAAAATTAATTGGTGTGTAGCGGCCGGCGTAGAGTTCATCAGCCATGTAGCGTCTATATCTGACACAAGCATCCTGCATGTTTACTTCGTTCCATGTTAATGAACGGTTCTTAACTAGATTTTCCAATAGCATACATATGATAGCACCTGAGTTTCGACCAATATGAGCTCCGTGGTCAGGCCACACAACATCCCCGCAATACTCTAAGGCTTCTACACGATGTTTCCCTGATTGTTGCCAGTATGATATACGTCCCAGAAACCATACGAATGGAGATTCAAATTCTAAAAGAATTTGATGTATTTTCCTGTGTATGCAAAATCCTTCTCCACAATTACTTAGGTTACAGTTATCGGGAAAATAAGCATATATTTTAAGCGAACGCATATTTATTTTTAGAAGTAACCAGTGGTTTTCGTTGTGCGCTACGGGCATGTAAATCTGCAAAAATTTGAAACGTAAATAAGCCCAAGAGAAGGTATTATTTTAAGGGAATTTTTTTTAAAGTTACAAAAAAAAATCTTTTGTACCGTATCAACGTCCCAAAAGGGAGGAAAAAATTCTTTTGAACCGTCTCCATATCCGTAGGCATCTCTATTCTGTTCTATTATCATGTTAAAAAAAGTAGGCGGGACAACTGTCCACCGATAATCATTTGACGGCATCGCCCTTAAGCGTCTGTGAAGCTCCCGTTGATACATAAGCTTGTTGCACCATGCATTGATATGCTAAGAAAAATATGGTAAACGTTTGACACACAAAAAAAAAAAAAAAAAAAAAAAAACACAGTATCATTAACATGAAAGGTATTTCGAAGGTACCGTTTCCTGAATAAAACCGTTTCCACAAAATCCAAGTAATCGACCCCACCATTCTTTTCCGAGAGGTGTTTTACCCATGTAGGTTGAGTAGCAAGTTGGAGTATCGCCGTCATAGTAAAACTCTAGAATATTTGGCGACCAATGTTCAAACCGATCATTTTGGTTTATCCAAATGGTGCGTTGCACGGAATGAGGAATGTTTGAGTAAGACATTTGGTGTGGCATTATTGACATAGTGAGGGCACACATATATATACACACATGTTCACAATGAAAATAATTAATATAAAATATAATATTCAAAATACAAATAATTCTGTTTTATAAAATATAAATTAATACAAATCATTTAATAAATTCAATATCGTCCTCTTGTATCTCGTTGACTAATTCTTTAGGAATAAGCGAGTTGTAGAAAAGTGTCAACATATGGTGCCTCATCCTTGTAGCCGTTACGCTTGTGTCTTCACCATCATTTAGTGGTTTTTTGTTAATCAACCGGTCTAGAAATATACAAACCCAAACCCCACAGTCCCCTAATGGTCCTGACTGTTGTGGCACATCATCTGCATATACTGTTTCAAACGGATACTTTAACGTTAAAGGTTTGTTGTCATAGTAACCATGCAAACGAAGCCAATGGTCAAAAACAAAATTTATCTGGCAAACCACTTCCGTTCTTCCTTTTTCGATTTCTCGCATACCCATCAAGCTACCAAAAAAAACAAGCATTGATTAAAAGTCATAGCTTTTGAGAGTAAAACTATTAAATAATCAGCGTTTATAAATTTTTACCTGTCGTAAATAGTGAGGGTCTGGTTAACCAGGTTGAAAACTCCTAAAAACCAGTGAAATGATGGTATATATAACGGTACATACACCTCGTCAACGCTAAATATCCGAGGAAAAGGCTCTACCTCCCCGTTGAAGTAACATTCGAACTTCTGATCTAAATTTTGACAATGCATCTGGAAATACGGGGGTAAAATGGACCAATTGTCGGATGGATTTCTTGAATTATACATGTGTATCATCCATCCAAAAAGGTGCTGTCATAAGTTTGGACAATTTTAGCGAAAGTTTATAGGAAACTATAGTATATTTAGTATTAACAAATTTACCTCATCGCTTAACCAGCCTGTCCCGTCAGTGCCTAGCAAGGCCGCCCAGAAACTAGGACCAACATAGCCGCCTGCAGTGAGTGTTAGTTGTCTAACGCCGCTAGTTGGTGCCCAATTTTTTATCTTTTCAAATAATTTATCTTCATCATTTGCTATATTTTTTGGCTTCCGCTTGAGGTTTCTGAAAACTACAAACGGTGATAGCACAGCCTTGGCGGGCTTCACAAGCCTTTCGGACCGCCTCACTTTAATCATCTCCGGATCCTCATCCTACAATTACATTATTTAACAGGCCATTTAACAAAACGTACAGGGATAACAAAAATAAACTTATACGCAGGCCAAACTTACGGCTTCTTCGGTAAGATTTTCGGGAATTGCAGACACATGATACACTTCCTTATCGAAGTTAAAATAGGAATAAGCTGCCGCCTACAAATTTAAAAAAAAATGTTAGAAACATTTTCAAATAAATTTATTTTTTAGATTTTTATAACCAAATAAATGGGTTACATTATCATCTTCTTTTTGCGATTGGTCCATCGGTGTTCGTATGTGGCTTGGAGTATTAACCGGAGCCATACGAAAAGTTTGCAACAACTCCGACTTGAGCATGTCAGTCAACGCCCGGTTGTTTGAGTAGATCCTTTGCATCAACTCTGAGTTGTTTGATAACATCAATGACTGAAATTTAGAGACAAGCTGCTCTTCGGAATAAAATCCTGATGAAAACTGACCGGGACCAGCATCCCGTTGCACGTCAGCCGTGTTTAACGGAATATTATCCGTCTGAACCGGTTCCGTCTGAACCGGTATTTCAGGTGCAAATCCCTGCATTTGAGGCAGCAGAACTTCATCATCGCCGAACAACTCGGCAATGTAGTCCTTCTGTGGCTGGCCGTAGTTTTGACTCGGGCCGATTGGTTTATGAATTGGAGGGGGTAATTCAGTCGCCATAGCAGGGTTAAAAATTTGACGTTCAAGGTCCAAATAATCCGAGCTTGAAAGATACCATTGTGTCTCGGCCTCAAACATAGTTGGTGGTATGAAGTTTAGCGGTTTATATTCGCGTATCTAACACATTGAAAACGAAACATTTTACAAAAGGTTCAAACTGTTAACGGTTGGAAATTTTATTTTTTTAATTTTATAATTTTTTTTAAAAACTAACAAAGGTTCAAACAGTTAAAGGTTGTAACTGTTAAAATGTTTAATTTGTTTTTATAATTTTATAATATATTTTTTTATAAAATTATAATTTGAAACTAATAAATTTATTTTTTAGAAACATTTTGAAACTGTTAACGGTATGAATTTTTTTTTTAATTTTTAAATTTTATAGGTTGAAACTGTTATCGGCTTTTAAAATATAGTTATTTAAAATTATAAAACTTTATAAAATAGCAATTTACCTTTATTGCATTCGCTAAGATGCCATCAACACTACCCTTCAACAGCTTTTGTCCTTTTTTCCATCCTAAAAAACTCGGAATGGTCTGAGCATTGAAATATCCCCTCCTCTGTTTGAATTCCGGAAATACCTCTAGAATCCACATCTATAAATGCATTACATATTTACCAGCTATTAGTATACAAGTTAAAACGAAATTACACTTAAAATATAAAATATATTTAATATATATACGATTTCAAATGGTACCTTAAAGGGCCAAACAAATCCATCTAACGAAAAACCCTTCGCGTTTGCCTTTTGACGAACGTGCATATCATACACGTTCGTATACGTGCTCTCCCAAAAATAATTACCCCATGGATATTGGTTAAACTCATTCAGATTATCCACCAGGTGTAGCAGTTTAATATCGATTGTATTTGAATCCTGCAACCCTAAAAACCCTTGACCCAAAAGCATCAGTAGACATATCCTTGTGCAATCTTCGTCACTATATGGCATCGGACCTTCAAACATATCTCTAATTCGTTTGAAAGCAATACGTTCACGGCCCGGGAAATGACGGTTTTTAAATGAGTCAGGGTGGTCAATCGGGGTCCAGTTAGTGGACCCAAACCTTAACCCTGTTATTAAACAAAATTGTGATGGGGTAAACATTAAAATTTCTTGGCCTAGGCGATATGTAATCCCTAATCTGGGTGTAGGTGTATGCACTTGTAATTGTGCAACGCCGAGTAAGAGTAGACTGTCACACATAACACACTTAATATCCAAATAAGGCCCAAAACATGTCTGCCTAAACTTGGATTCAATAGATTCCGTCATTCTTTCTTTCATAGTCTTTACTATATTCCATTTTTGACGAACTTTGATCTTTTGGACCTTGTAAAGTAACAAATGAAACAAAAAAAGAGAACAATAAATATACTAAAATACTAAAACACTATAATAAAGAAAAAAAAAGACAAACTCATAAAGTATCACCTCTACACTTGGGAGAAGATTTGATCCCACGTCTTGCATGACATGATCAGGAGGTTGCATGTGCTCTTGACCACCCAATGGTGGGAATCCGTAGTAATTTGGATCCATTTTCAGTCAACGGGTCGGGTCTTTGGTCGTCGGGTATTTCTTCGGATCTTCAATGTGGTCTGGTCTTCAACGCGGTTCGGGTCTTTGGTCGTCGGGTATTTCTTCGGATCTTCAATGGTCTTCGGATCTTCAATGGTCTTCGGATCTTTTCTTGAAGGTGGTCCTAAAGGATAGAACGTGGTCCCCGAAGACGTTTGACGGTGGAAATGAAACACATGAACCCACACTCAAAGTCAAAACATGTTCCACGACACGTGTCACGCGATGGCTACACGGGGACCCAAAGTGGAACACGTGTCTTTCAGCAGACGTCTCAAGATGTGGGAAACGTCTCAAGATGTGGGAAACGTCTCAAGATGATGTGGGAAACGTCTCATGATGTGGGAAACGTCTTAAATGTACTAAACGTCTTAAAATCTGCTGAAAAGCTGAAACGTCTCTGCATGAATGCCACGTGTCAAACCCTGAGACGTCTTAAATCTTGAAACGTCTTAAAATGTGCTGAAACGTCTCTGCATGAATGGCACGTGTCCGAAACGTCTCTGCATGTCCGAAACGTCTCTGCATGTATTTAATTTAATTTTTTTTTAATAAATAGCAATGGGAATCCAATAACAATTTTTCACTTCAAGTATAGTATTTGAGTACGTTTCTGGAGCACGCAAAAATGTCTGAAACAAATAAAAATGATGTATACTGCTCTCAACCAGTAAACAAATCATCATCTTGGATTCTCAAAAAATGGAGAACTAACAAGGGTGAAAGTTCTTCTGAAGTTCCACAACGAGATGATTCAGAACAAAGGCACTTTATACACAATAGACAAAGTTTTCACCTCCACCGGGCTGGTACATGGGCAATTCCAGACGACGAAAGTGAGAACTGGTCAAAAGACGTGGAAACATTCTACAGAAATGGGGATGCGCCGTTCTGTTATTCAGCAGTTTTCACAAGATCAATAGAGTTGGACAAAAAAATTTGGGGGACTCTATTAGGTTTTCGCTGTGGCGGCTACCTAACCTCAACAGTTAATTATTCTTCCTAATATTTTTATTATTTCTTCAATTTTTTCCCCGTTATTAATTAATTTTAATTTTAAATTACAACTTATACAGCATATTGAAGGATGGGTGGGAAGGCTAATGGCTTGGAGGAATAAAAAGATTCAAAGGGATCCGTTGTTAAACTTGCGGTGGACAATTCTTCCACCACAATTTTATGAAATGTTGTTAGATTCTACTCCTAAAACCGTTGTTAAATATGCCAATGGAAAATTACACCCATTTCCTTCTTTCTTCGAAGTGGATTACGTCTTATTTCCGTTACCGTTAGAAAATAACGAATGGCTCCTAGCTCGACTAGAGTTATCGTCACAGGACTTGGTGTATTACCCGTGCGAAGATGTTTGTGTCGGCAATAAATACAGAAACGTTATTCTGCCCCGTTTGACGAAAGTTAAAGTTTACTTAGGAGCATTACTAGTGCATTTGCAATATTGGAAAAAAACGGGAAAACCAGAAAAATGTATCTGTTCCGAGCTCAATGACAACTACGTGGTATCTAACACAACAATCGCAGGGAATGAAGCAATCTACCTGTGTATGCTTATGGAGCATCTGGTTACGGATAAACCAATAAATATAACTGGAGACATTTGTAAATCAATTTTGTCGTACAGACGATTTATTGCAGAAAAACTGTATTTTTGGCGGTGTTTACCCCGTCCAAATGTTGTCTAGTTTATGCAATAAAATACTTGTTTTTAATTTATTTTATTAATTTGATTAATAGTGATCAATGAACCCAATATAAAATGGCATATAGGCATTCTTGCCATTTAACCACACCCAATCACAATTTTATCTCAAACTTGAAATTTTTTAACAAAATCATGGATTCTTCTTGGACCGACGAAGAAGACATTGCTATTGCCGTCTCCTACGCTGCCGCTCATGATGAAGACACTTACTCAGTTTCCGATCCCGCGTTCTGGGGTCAAGTTATGAACTATTTCTGCATTCACGTGCAACAAACGACCCGTAGCGCGAATGACCTCAACACTCGGTGTGCTTTCCTACGCTTCAAATGTAGCCGTTTTTTAGGAAGGTATAAGAACGTTAAAAAAAAGGATCGGCACAATAACCTGCCTGAAGAAGAGGTGATTGAAGAAGCCCTGCTAGACTACGCAATAATTTATGACGAGGATTTTGAACACATTTCAGTGTTTGAAACCTTGAAAAATTATATTTAGCTAGCGTTTTAGGATTTTATCTTTTATTAAAGTTATGTTGTATCGTTTTAAAAAGAAGACCACCCTTTTTAGACATTGGCAATTTTGGTCCAGTTGCAAATTCCTTCATAACAAGTGCTTCCAAACACTAAAATATGATAGCAATTCAATACATACTAATTCCACAAATACAACAATATTGCAACTGCAATTAAAAAGGTTAGCACATATAGTTTCTTCGACTTCGTCTTTGTGTCAAATCTCATTGCTTTCAAGTTATTGTTCTCTTCTATTAATAACATATTGTGTAATTCAAGGTTCTTTATCTTCAGGTCTTTAAACGTCACTGGAGTTGAGGTGCCGAATGAACGTTCAACGAACATATTATCAACATCTTCTTTCCACAAGAAGAATTTGCAATCACCTCTCTACAAAAACACAACTATAAAGAAATTGCAATTGACTATCTACAAAACACCAAATTGAACTTACAGGCCAGTGAGAACACCCGTAAAATTCTTCACCATGTCTTTCACTTTTAAGTCCAGCTACTCGAAGAACCGCAAGAATGTCGTGATGACAGTACACATTTCCATCCAAATCGACCTTCAAAAGTTTAGGTCTTCGAATTAGACCAGAGGTAGAAGACGAGGACATGTTGAATCAATGTTACAAAATGATTGTCACAACGGGCTTTTATAACCCCCCAGCTTTTTCACATTTTTAAGTTTTTTATATTTTTTTTAAATAATATAGTTTATATAATGTAAGGAGTATATAAATATAATTTAAGTTCAAATTATAACAGCTCTGGACAGAGGATAAACTGGTTAGGACGTTTGGGTTACACACGTGTTGCGCGGGTTCGAATCTCACAAACGGCCGGTTCTTTAAAGAAGACCCCGTTTTTTAAATTTTTAACTTTTTGAAATATCAGTTTAAATACTATAGTTAAATTTTTTTTTAAGTAATATAGTTTATATAATGTAAGGAGTATATAAATATAATTTAAGTTCAAATTATAACAGCTCTGGACAGAGGATAAATTGGTTAGGACGTTTGGGTTACACACGTGTTGCGCGGGTTCGAATCTCACAAACGGCCGATTCTTTAAAGAAGACCCCGTTTTTTTAAATTTTTAAGTTTTTGAAATATCAGTTTTAAATACTTAACTTTATTAGTTAAGGTTCAACTTTTAAATACTTAACTTTATTTATACCGTTTTAAATCCCAACCCCGTTAAAGAAAATATAAAACATTATAGTAAACATTAAATTTAAAAAACAAATATATACAAAAGAAAAAAAAATAATACATTAAAAAAAAAAACCAACATCTAAATCCAAACCCTAATCGTTTCCCACTGCGAGACATGTTCGAAATCATGTCCTTCGGCGTGGCGGAAGTTGATGAGGGCAACCGCCTTGATGTCGTCCTCGCTAAGGCCCTCGGATGAATTCTCCGCAGACTTGTAGTAACTCTCGAACTTCTTACATTCCAACCGTATAACACGAAACCTTGAAGATAAGGCATCAACGCTACGGCCGTGGTCCGGACCACGGAGTTGTGCAAAATATTGTTGCACCCGAACCCATAGACCTCCCTGCCCTCGACGAGGAGGATTGATATACACCTCCTCCCAAGCCTCCACCAATGCTATGTCCTCAACTTCCGTCCACGAGTTAGCAGCCATGTGTGGTTGTGTGTTTCTGGGTGTAGAAGAAAGATGAACAAAGAAACTAGAATAACAAGAACGGCGTGTGTTTATGTGTGTTTGGTATTAGGGGTATATTTAGTTGGTAAATTGCCTGTTGAAACACCTTAACAGGTTGAAACGTCTTAACATATAGGCTGTTATAACGTCTTTAAACATTCAATTATACTGGATTGAGCAAGAATTAAAAAGTAAACAAATTTATAACTTTATTATCATTGAATACAAAAGTACATAAAAAACATTACACTGTTACAAATATAATCATTTGAACTAGAATACACTAAACCGCTACTTCCATAAATTTAAAATGGGGTAGGAGATCCGGACTTTGATTCCGGAATTTGCATCGAAACACCTAGGAATAAATATGGGTCGTGAACTGGTAAGTTCCATCAGCCCACATTTATTTTGGCCTAGGTGATATGTAACGGGTTGTTCATATTTGGTTCTGCGGTTCTACGTCATCGGTGATGGTAGAGGATCTGGCAAACACACTGGTGAGAGCCCATTGTGTTAGACCAGCTCTCGTCCACCACCCAGAACGGGCAGAACTGTCATGACCCGAACAACCCGTTTAACCCTTCACGTGTCCGTTGTAGATGAGTTCTTGAACCCGATCGACCCCGCATAGCACGTGGAAGGGGAAATCCGATCTAATCCCATTACAAGGGAGAAGATCTGTGTCCGTTGTAGATGACTTCTTAGACCCGTTGTAGATGACTTCTTAGAACCATTTGTTGAATCCGGGGGTCTGCCCATTTTTTGAAGTTGTGAACACCAATGTGCTAGAAAATATGGTGAACAAAAAACGTTGTGTATAACAGGGTGGAAGTGGAAAATTGTGAACGACTTAAAAACAGGTTCCAAACGTCTTGAAAATCACTTTGAAAACCGGGAAACGTCTCAAACGTCTCATGGTTTGAATTAAACGTCTCAAACGTCTTAAAAAGACCTTTGGAAAACGGGAAACGTCTCAAACGTCTTAAAAAGAGCTTTGGAAGACGAGAAACGTCTCAAACGTCTTAACTTTTATTGAAACGTCTTAAAACTTTTAATGAAACGTCTCAAACGTCTCAATATTTTAAAATATAATTGCTGACGTCTGAAGCCATGTTTAGGCGTCTCAAGCCGGCTTCAAACGTCTCAAGCCATGCAAGTATCAGCTTCTTGGTTCAACTATTAAAACGTCTCAACAAGCCGTCTAAAACGTCTCAGCCAAGACGTTAAGACGTCTGACCTGCATGGGACACGTGGCGGCTTTTGGTTGGTGAGACGCCAAGACGTTTGCAGATGTTTGAAACGTCTCCCCAAGACGTTTGAGTTGGCTAATACGGAAAAGTTGACCAAGTCGTGGCCATTTTCGCTATTTTCCCAAAAAAAAAACCCATCTAGTGACTTGGCTACAAATGGCGTTTAGTTTTTGTGTGCCAAATCTATAATTTAGTGGATCACATAAATATAAATAAAATAATGATATGAAAAGTTGTAAACAACTGAATTTCGGATTTCAATTGAATTATTAACTAAATTTGAATTTCTTGTATTGTATCCAAAACTCCCAAATCTCTCTTCCATATCTTACTTTTCAGTTTTCACACACTACAAATTTTCTTTTCTACAAAACCATGACTTTCTTTTCTACAAAACTATGACTCCGCCACAGATAGCCAGAACAACCATCACTCCGCCATCGTCACCCTTGCAGTCGTGGTGTACGGAGGTAGATGAGGAGCTCTCAATGCCAATATCTCCTCTCACCATCATACACCGTAGACCACCACATGGCACCGCCGTCTCTATCTTTAAGTCCACCGTTGGATTTCACGTGAAGGTTAAACAGTCTCTATTCTCTATCTTCTGGCTCTCTCTTTGACCATCATCTCAAACCTTAACCTCCCCTTGACCAACCATGGGTCACCGTGGCCACCGGATCTTTTCTTCTCTTTATTCACTATCCTTTCTTTTCTCTTTTCTTTTAATTTTCGCTCTCCAATAAAAAATTTAAAGGGTTAACTTGAAAACAAATCTCCGTCGGATACTTTATAAAAAAAATGGTTCGTCGGAGGGGTCAATTAACCCACCCCTAATTATATTAAACATTACACTACCTTTAGAGGTGTCAAAATTACATATTCCGGCATCTCTGGTACTCCAATCTTTTTGAAAAAGGCATCAGTTACCCGTGCTTGCCCCCTAACTCCTCACCTTACTCCATATGAATTTTTAAACCGAACACTAAGTCGGTTGTTATCCCGCCCGAGAAAAATCTCTGTAATTACAACAGCATGAGAACTGATTTCTTCTTTTGTGCGGATTAGTCCATCTGTCAGGATGTTAGCTAGTTCAACTGTTTCTTCAATAGTCTGTGGTCTAGCGGCCTTGACCATGTCTCGAGGCAGAGTTGGCTTCCTTTATGAAGGTAGTGTAGCCCACTCGCAACATATATGATGATGATGTTGCGGCGTTTTTCTCAATCAAGAATGGAACTCTTAGATGAATCTGCATGAATCATCAAGATGTGCCATCAGTAACAATATTCAACACAACAAAACATAATTCTTAAACTAACATTACAGAATGAGAAACAAGACGCTAACATGTAAATGCACAGTATGAGAAACATCACGAACCGAATTGAAACTTATGTTCCAAGGAGTCTTTCGCTTCCAAAGAACCAACAATCTTTAGTTTTCAATCAGACAACTTCACACACATATCACATGCCCTAACCCGGCTAAAACCGTAAAATATCCCAAAAACACAAAACTATGGAACTTGCCAGATGCAAAGCTAACAAGAAGCTACTAACAATTGTACATAATAATAAGAAACTTCATAAACCGAATCGAAACTTATGATCTACGAAACCGTTTCGCATAACGAATCATAAATCGGTCCAATAAACAGCTTCAAAACGACCTGATCGATTAAATATCATCTCACAGTTACAGATCTGACAATACATCTAGCATAATGATGAACTTTCAACACAGATCAACACATACAAACGACATTGTAAGAGTTTAGGTACTTTCGCATCAGATCAGAGTAGATGTGTATAGATTCAGCGAAGTTAGGTTAGATGCGATACCTTGTACTGTGAATTGAGTTCTTCTTTAAGCTCAGGGATTTCGCCTTTTTTAGTGGTGGAGAAGTACTTTGAATCGTGTCCGATCATCTCTGCTGCCGGTGATCGGAGTTAACGACGGCGATGCGACGGAGAAAAATATGGATTGCCAGTGAGGGAGTTTTGAAGGAGAAGGTGTGGAAATGGGTGTTTTGAATAGGGGGAATGAACCCGACCCGGTTCGGTTAAAGCTGTAAGGCGGATTAGAAAGCATGGGTCAGTCTGGTATGGATTTGGTTCGGTTTTTGGCTTAAACTGAAATTAAAATTTGGATTTGGGAATTTTGGAAAATGGTTTGTTTTGGTTTTTTCGGTTTTCATGAAGAGTTTGGTTCTTTTTTGATTTTGCTATTTGGGCTAGAAATTTTTCGGTCTACATGTATTTCATAGTTAATCTATACTATCTATAAAAGGAGCTTAAAGGCTGACATCACTTTGCTTACTTGTCAGCCTCTCAGCTATGCCACATAGGATGCCACATAAGCTCCGCTGATGTCATTCCGCTTATGTCATTAATCCGATTTTGTTTTAATCATTTTAATCTCAATGTATATACAAATCAAGTATTTTAATTTAAAAAATTACAAAAATCAGGTTTGTTTTAGGAGGTAAATTTGAAAATGCATGGGGAGTTGAATCCCCATTTAATGCACATCATATCACCGTCTCTTTCTTCTCAAATACTAATACCTTCTCTTTCTTCTCAAAGCTTTCTTCATTCAAATTCTACATTTCTCTGTTTCTTCATTTCAGGCGATTTCTCAAGAAAATCTAGGGTTTCAAAATACAAAGCATTCTCAGCAAAATGTCATCGGAGAATAAATCCGTCGGTGAATCAAAGTGTTTGTCAATCAGTTTCATAGACGATTTGAATCCATCCAAAGATATGTGGACTATCAAGTGTCGAATCATCCGCAAATGGATTCAGCCCTTTCAGATGGATCTCGTGTTGATCGATGAGAAGGTATTAGTATTTGTGTATTGATGATTCTCTTATTTTACTGTTTTAGTGTTTATACAGAGATGATTCGACAAATCCCCATGATTTTGGGTTTGTTTTTTATTTCTAATCTTCTTGGTTTTGTAATAGATGTTTGTGTTTGTGTTCTTTGGACAGTTTAGGTTTGTGTTTTTTCTGATACTCTTACATGTTTTAGGGTTAGATATAAAGGACTGAAGATGAATATTGTTTAGTTGGTTATTGATCATCGATAGATGTTTGTTCTGTGAAGCATAAAGTATGTTTGTTTTAGTGTTAGATGAGTTTAGGGTGAGTTATAAAGAATCACAGACTGAAGATGAATATTCTTTAGTTGGTTATTGATCATCGATAGATGTTTGTTCTGTGAAGCATAAAGTATGTTTGTTTTAGTGTTAGATGAGTTTTGTGTTATTTGGGCTTATCTATGTTTTCTAAAAAGTATGTTTTATATTTTTTTTGAGGTATCGTTTGGTTGTTTATTTCTAAACTGAGTGAAAAGTATGTTTAGGCTGAGTTATAAATAAAGAAAGATGCATACTTTGGTGAAGTTTTAATGTTGGTGACATGAAATGAAATGGAAGGTTTTTTTTGAAAGTTATTTTGTGATTTCTGTAATTTACTTTTGTACACAAAGTCTAACTAAGTATGTTTGTTTTAGTGTTGAAAGTTATTTTGTGATTTCTGTAATTTACTTTTGTGTATATTTTCTCATGTCATGAAACTGAGTTGAATATTATTTGGTCTTTCTTTGTTTTAGTCTTCTTAAATTTGATGCTATGGTATTTTACTAATTGTTGCTTTGTTTTGTGTTATTTGGGCTTGTCTATATTTTCTGAAAAGTATGTTTTATATTTTTTTTGAGGTATCGTTTGGTTGTTTATTTCTAAACTTCTGAAAAGTATGTTTGTTTTAGTGTTAGATGAGTTTAGGCTGAGTTATAAAGAAAGAAAGATGCATACTTTGGTGAAGTTTTAATGTTGGTGACATGAAATGAAATGGAAGGTTTTTTTCAAAAGTTATTTTGTGATTTCTGTAATTTACTTTTGTACACAAAGTATGTTTGTTTTAGTGTTGAAAGTTATTTTGTGATTTCTGTAATTTACTTTTGTGTATATTTTCTCATGTCATGAAACTGAGTTGAATATTATTTGGTCTTTCTTTTTTAGTCTTCTTAAATTTGATGCTATGGTATCTTACTAATTGTTGCTTTGTTTTGTGTTATTTGGGCTTGTCTATATTTTCTGAAAAGTATGTTTTATATTTTTTTTGAGGTATTGTTTGGTTGTTTATTTCTAAACTTCTGAAAAGTATGTTTGTTTTAGTGTTAGATGAGTTTAGGCTGAGTTATAAAGAAAGAAAGATGCATACTTTGGTGAAGTTTTAATGTTGGTGACATGAAATGAAATGGAAGGTTTTTTTCAAAAGTTATTTTGTGATTTGTGTAATTTACTTTTGTACACAAAGTCTAACTAAGTATGTTTGTTTTAGTGTTGAAAGTTATTTTGTGATTTCTGTAATTTACTTTTGTACACAAAGTATGTTTGTTTTAGTGTTGAAAGTTATTTTGTGATTTCTGTAATTTACTTTTGTGTATATTTTCTCATGTCATGAAACTGAGTTGAATATTATTTGGTCTTTCTTTGTTTTAGTCTTCTTAAATTTGATGTTATGGTATCTTACTAATTGTTGCTTTGTTTTGTGTTATTTGGGCTTGTCTATATTTTCTGAAAAGTATGTTTTATATTTTTTTTGAGGTATCGTTTGGTTGTTTATTTCTAAACTTCTGAAAAGTATGTTTGTTTTAGTGTTAGATGAGTTTAGGCTGAGTTATAAAGAAAGAAAGATGCATACTTTGGTGAAGTTTTAATGTTGGTGACATGAAATGAAATGGAAGGTTTTTTTCAAAAGTTATTTTGTGATTTGTGTAATTTACTTTTGTGTATATTTTCTCTTTGTATATTTTGTGTTTTGTTTTAGTGTTTCATTTCATCAAACTGAGTTCAATCTTTTGTGTATATTTTGTGTTTTGTTTTAGTGTTTCATGTCATGAAACTGAGTTGAATATTATTTGGTCTTTCTTTGTTTTAGTCTTATTAAATTTGATACTATGGTATCTTACTAATTGTTTCAGAAGTTTAGAAATAATGAGGTATCGTTTGGTTGATTATTTCTAAACTATGGTAATTTCATTACAATGGTCAGGGTCGTAAAATTCAAGCAGGTATTAAGGCTCCATTGATACCTGTGTTTATCTCTCAACTCCATGAGGATGAGGTTGTTATTCTATCCAGATTTGGTGTTGGAGAAAACAATGATACCTACAAAGTTGTTAATCATGGTTACAAGATTAACTTTTACCGTTGTACGGTTGTTACACGTGCCAGTGGTTGGGAAGGGGTTGATTATGGATTTAACTTCATGGCACATTCAGAAATTCTTAAAGGAGAGGGAAAGAATCTGCTCACTGTTGGTAGGACTGTTTCTCATAGTCTGATATATATTTTGCTTACATTTTTGAATCTGATGACTGTTGCTATGTTTGCCATTTTAGATGTTGCTGGAATTGTTGTGTCGTGTGGAGATATGGAAGTCTTTCCGAATGAAAGAAAAAAGATGAACTTTGATCTTCAAGATGTGCAGTAAATTTTTCTATCCCACTTAAATAAATTTGTTTGTGTGTTATTATTGTATTTAATTAATGTATTTAGGATTCATTAAATGATTTAAATAAATTTGTTTGTGTGTTATTATTGTATTTAATTAATGTATTGAGGATTCATTAAATGATTTTTCTTATTCATGTTTTTTTATATCTGTTTATGGTTCTTTAATGATTATGTTATTATTAGCACATTCATTGGAAATAATGTAAAGACAGATTGTTGTTTTATTATTGTCTTTAATTAATGTGGGAGTTGGACATTCATTGCATTTAATACAAAGACAGATTAAATCATTAGCATTATTTATTGTGACTGATTATTGTTCTTTTAATAGATAGTATAAATTTTAGTGGAACTTTTAATGCTGTTTTTTTTATCTGTTTGTTGTAGGGGAGAAGTAGTTCGTTGTACTTTGTGGAATGGATAAGCACAACAATTTAATGATTTCTTGACGCAAAACAATCCGATTGAGAATGTCATGGCTGTCATTCAGCATGCGAAGATTAAGCTGTGGCAGGGTAATTTACATTTGACTGATTCATTTACTTTAGTGTTTCCAATGTGTTTTTTTCATTTGTAATGAATTTGTTGTATATGTATATTGTTACATGCAGGACAATATACCGTTCAGAATGATAAGTTTGGAACTCGACTGTTTCTCAACGAAGAAATTCATGAGGTGGATGAACTTCGTAGGAGGTACTATTACTGAATTATATTTCTTATTTACAAATTTTTTTTTCTTAATACGAGTTTGAGTATTAACACGAATGTTGTTTTCATAGGCTTTTAGTGAAACACTTTCAAGCTGGTGCTTCTTCTTCTCAAACCGTTCTTTCATCTCAGAGTGTATTTCCAGTCCGTCAAGAATTTCTAATTGATACTCCTAAGAAAAGTGTTGATGAAATAATTGAGATTGAAAGCGTATGAATATTTCTATATCCATTCAAATTCATTTAATTTCCTTTAGTGTTTTCTATGTTTTATAATATTAGTATGTTAATAAAGTTTTGTCTTTCATTTTATAGGTAATGTCATGTGTGGTAGTTGCAACGATCAAAATTGTTCAAGAAAACTATGGGTGGTTTTATCCGGCATGTCGAAACTGTAACAAGAAGGTGTTGACTAAAACTGAATACTTACAATATGCTAAAATCATTTCTGATGAGGTCATGAATCTGTCTCCTGCTTCATTGGTTTGTCCGAAATGCGATAAAGAATGTACATCGATAACCATTAAGTAAGTTAATGTTGCTTTATAGGTTTATTGCTTCCTATAATATGAATGTAATTTAACTACTATTTATTTCAGGTTCAAGGTACATTTGAGAGTCCAAGATGAAACCGGTAGTATCTCTTTCGTGATGTTTGATAAAGATGTAATGAAGCTCATTGGTTCAACTGCGAGTGATATAAGGGAACGCCAAGTGAAGGCCAATGATACTGAGAGTTTTCCACATGAAATATCTCGGTTGGTTGAAAAAAAGTTGGCTTTTAAAATTGAAGTTTCTGATTACAACCTTAACCATGACTATCATGTTTACACTATCCAAAAATTATGTGATGATCCGGAAATACTTGCTGAGTTGGTTGCTTGTAATCGTAATGGTCTTGAGGTTGTTGATGAGGTAATAGTTTTTGGATATCTTTTATTGATGTGTTTTTGGTTTTCAGTTTTTGTAGGTTAATTAACTTAGTTGAATTTTTTTGGTAATATTTTGATAATAGGTGTTTAGTCAAGAAGGTTCAGAAATCAAAGTTGAGAGATTATCTGAGTCCTCACAGATAGCTGGTGCTGCTATTTCAAAGGTGAATATGGATTCTATGATTTTGTTTTTTCTTGACTGTAGATTATATTACCTTATTTGATACTTTAGTAGTTGTTTTGTGATTTAATTCAAGGATGTTGTATCTGTTACCGCCGACTCTTCTGTTGTCGAAGCCGAGAAGGATTCGGGCACCAGTCCGAATGGTAAACGTTCGTTGCAGGATGTGGAAGGTCAAAATATCGGGGAACTGTCTTCTACCAGCAAAAATAATCGGAAGAGGTCATCTAGGGTTAAAACCTAGCTCCTTTCATGTCTTTATCTTTTGATGTTTAAGCGACTCTAACTTTTGGTCTGTACTTAAGTATGTGTTTTTGGAAGTTGGGTTGTTGTTGGTAAGTGTTAACTACTGAAAAAGTTTGTATGTATGTGTTAGATGTTGGTAAGCCTATGAACTTGGATTGTGTGGTAAACCATGATGTGGTTTAATTTTTTGTATTATAAACTATGTTTTTATACTGCTAACTATAATCTTTGCTTATAATCTGTGTTTTGATTTTTGCAATATACTTTATGCGATGCTTAGTATGCTTTGTCGTAGTATAAATTCTAACTCACCAATGGTTCGTGTTGGTGCACTACATCTGTCGACTTTGTCTTGTATCGAGTCTTAGACTAGCTAGAATAGATCAGGGCACGTAAAACGAGAGAATGAGAGAGAGTTAGCAAGATTTCGCTTGAAGGTATGTGTATGTAAAGGATTTCGCTTGAAGCAGCTCAAGCGAAATCAACATGTTAAGATTTCGCTTGAGTTATGCTGAAGCGAAATCCCATTCCCTATATATAGGAGATCAAGGTCAAGCGAAATCATAAGTAACATTTGTGATATTTCCATACCGAGGTGCTGCCGGTGTGAGAACTGATTGTATTTGTGTTCATATCAATACAAATCAGTGTTAAAGTGAAGATTCAGCTGTTTTAAGTCAAATACTTGTTTTCCGCACCTGTATTTGATGGAATTCCTTTGAACCGACTCGTTTAGGTCGTGAACACGGTCCTTACAATTGGTATCAGAGCCTGGAGGAGGATTTCTGCAAAATTCAGCTGAAATAGTTCAAAATATCTTACTTCTACATCTTCTTTCATCAGTTCAGAAATTTTTCACGGCCAAAAACTATTCAATTTCTCACAGATTGTTTAAAAGTACAAGATAACAAACCCTTGAAAGTTTCATAGCAAAATTCGACCTAAAAGTGATCAAAATCGATCTTCGAATGGATTTCGCTTGAAGAACATAGTTTCATTGGACGATTTCGCTTGAAATTTCAAGCGAGACTTTACATTTCGCTTCAAACAGATTCAAGGATTTCGCTTCAAGTCTTTCGCTTCAGAAAAGTTGTTTCAGAACGTTTTCGCTTGAACGATTTCGCTTCAGGATTTCGCTTCAGAAAGTTATCACTTGAAAGTTCCGCTTGAACCATTTCGCTTCAAGGATTTCGCTTCAATCAGTTTGACAATTTCGCTTCAAAGACTGTTCACTTGACCAGTTCGCTTGAAAGACACAAAGTGACCAGTTTGCTTGAAAGAATCTGTTATTGAGTAACGTGTTAAGTCAGTATGGATTCCGGGTTCTATAATGCGTTTGCAACACCGTCATCACCAGCTGCGATTGCTCAAGCCATGAATCTTGAAAACGAGACGGGAACCACTCAGAAACCCCCGAAACTGATGAGTATTGAAGAATACTACGGGTGGAAAGATCGCTTTGAAAACTGGGTTCAGGCAAATCATCTCAGATCGTGGGAATGCATATTGAAGAAGTACACATTGCCTCGAACAGATTTGCAAGTCATCAAAGAAATATCCGAGTTCACTGATCAAGAACGAGCAATGTATAGAGCTGAGAAAATGATGATTAGTTTGTTGCAGCAGGCGATAAAAGAAGATATATTCATTCTGTTACAGCACGACAAAACTGCTAAGTCAATTTGGGATGCACTAAAGGTCAAGTTCGAGGGAAGCGAAAACATGATCAAAAGAAAGAAAGCGTTACTAAAGAAAGAATTTGATTTGTTTTGTAGTTTGCCGGGAGAGGATACTAAAAAGCTAATCGAGAGATACTGTCATTTGGTGCGATCTTTATCTATGTTGGGTGTTGAAAAAGGTCGTGAGGAGTGGGTGGATAAATTGGCGGACGCGTTACCTCAAAAGGAGTGGGGAACGTATTTGATGATATTGAAGAATACTGGTGTGTATGATGGATTGACAATCTCACAGTTTATAGAGAAAATTGAAAGTCAAGATCTGGAGCAACAGAAAATAGCTAGGATGAACAGTCCGAGTGGTCAACAGGATATTAAAATGTACTACAAAGGTAGCATTCCGGTTTCAGAATCTGAGAGAAGTCCGAAAATTCAGACTGCATTCAGTGCTGGGGATTCTTCAGAAAAAGCTGATCAGTGTTCAGGCAAAAGCACCAGTGGATTCTCATCATTTCCGAGTGTTAATCCTAAAGAATCAAATTCGAGTTTTCAGTCTCAGAGTACAAAAACAGGAAATGGATACATGATTCAATGCAACATAGCTCTAAATCTTCCAGAAAGTCAAAGTTTTTCTGAAGACACTGCTAAAGACCATATGACACTTCTGGGTTCAGTTCTGTTATCCTATGAAGGTCTTGTTGCTGGTCGGATCGGAAATCCTATGCTCACCAAAGAGGATTACGATCAGATAGACGCCGAAGAGATGGAACTTATGGATATAAAATGGTGTCTCGCAAGTGTTCTTCGACGAGCTGAGAAATTCAAAACAATTACCGGGAGAAATGACTTTCTTGACGCTTGTGTATCTACTTTAGGTTTTGATAAATCTAAAGTTACTTGTTTCAGATGCAGGGAAAAAGGCCATTTCAAGCGGGAGTGCAAGAACAGGGAAGCTAGTGGTGATCAGAATCCGTTTGGAAAAGATGATTACTACCGGAAAACCATTTATCAGCAAGTTGGACAATCACAAGATTCACAGACAGCTCATGGTAGAAAGATTGAGGATTCCAAGAGAGCGTGTGCGGTAGATTTCAACTGGAACAATTACATATCTTCTGATAGGAAAGCATGCATAGTTGATCAAGATGATGAGAGATTACATGAAGGCTTCAGCTGGGATATGTTTGTTGATGAAAAGGGTGATTTCAAAGCATTCATTGCCAAGATCATCCGAGAGCCAGATTTGTTTGTTACTTGGATGAGATCTATCGGGGAGAATGTGAAAAGTGAAGATTCAGCTGTTTATAGGTCAAATACTTGTTTTCCGCACCTGTATTTGATGGAATTCCTCTGAACCGACTCGTTTAGGTCACAAACACGGTCCTTACAATTGGTATCCAAGTTTATATCGTGGATCAGGAATCGGCATCTTTCAAATGTTTGAAGATTTTGGTTGAAAGATTTTGATAGTGTTTGGATGTTTACAGGTTGTATGACTACGCCGGAGCTTCCAGGTTGGTAAGTGCGAAGCAGGAATCGGCATTATGATTGGTAAAATGGTGATGTAGACGTAACATTCCTACATGTGGTAATTCTTACAATTGGTATAGAAAATGCTTACATGAAAAAGGTTAATCAAGGTCATTAAGTTGAACTTGATTGGACCATACTTACAATTGGTATTTTGAATGACAATGTGATGAACCACACCCCGAATCTACAATTGATTATATCATAAAAACTTATTTTCCGGAAAAATCATTTTGATTAAAACAAACTTTAGTGTTTTGAAATCTAAATGAGAAAATAGTTTTGTGATAGGGGGAGTTCTGATTGTTTATGCCGAGTGGATGGCGATTTGAAGTGATTCGATTTCAGTTGTCAAGTTTCTGTACAGTTTGTATGTTTTAATTGTGTCAAGAGTTTTAGTTTTCAAATTTCCTAAAATGTGTTTGCATTTTAGGGGGAGTAAAAATTTTCAGAAAATCCAAAAACATTTGAAAATTTGAAAAAGACAAAAACATGATAAAATTCAAAAATGAGTTTTTGTTGCATATAGAGGAAATGATAGTACATCAGTGGACAATCACAACATGCTAAAGAATTGGAAAGAAATTGTGATAAACGGTCTCACTGATGATATGCCAGTAGGTTTTTGCACTTTTAGTAGATTGAGACGAGATATAAATCTAAATTCAAACTTGCTTGTTCTGTGGGTAAACACAAACTTGGATATATAGGTAACCCCAGAAATCTTGTTTGAAAGGTCCCTTATTCTGAGATACTAGGTCTTTATGCTCAGTGATATCTGGGGTATTATCCCGGGACTTCTGCTGAAAGAAATTTCTGACCTAGTCCCTGGATAATGCTTTCTGCAAATGCTTGAAACATAGCATCGCCCTCAGCAAGCTGATGAAACAATAAAATTGATAGTCGCTGCTGTTGTAATGCAAAAGATCCTCTAAAGGGGACACACCAAAAGTCGAAGCCGTCATCTCTCTGCGTATACGGGAGTATCGACCTGAGCTCTCACGGCCCTCGTACTATAATTTATTCCCCTGACAGATATCATCTGTGGTATACTCACCTGTAAGACTGAATATTGGGATTTGGATACGGGAGTATATTCAAGTAGTGGGACACACGGATAAGTTCAAGTGTTTAAAACATTAATATCGTATCTCGGATCAGTTGAACTTTGTGTGAAAATTTAAGTGGACAAATATACTGACAATCTAGGTGAATCGTTTAGAACTTAAAATGAAATGAAGCTTAACGGTATTGATGATTTGTCTCAGAAACTGATATGATCCTCTTGCACAAACTCACAAAAATATTGTCTGTAAATATTTTATTTCTGCATTTTAGTCTCTCAGAAAATCCAAAAAGATTTTGTGTGTGTTTTAGCATAATTTTTGAAAAAGATAAAAAGATTTTCGACAACTGATGTTGAAAAACTGATTTTCAAAATTCCAAGTGCTAAACATGATGAGCAGCATTTGAGGGGGAGTGTTTGTGTAAATCTAATTGTTTTCGTTAAATCTAACCTTCTTCAAGTGGTTCATCATAGATATTTGAGAGAGAGCCTGAGATATTGTAATTATATCTGTTGGTGCACAGGTATTTGATTTGTGATAAAATTAGAAAATTTATATCTGGGTTAAGATTGTGCAGGTAGCCAAGTTTCGATCCTGAAAATCAATTCTGAAAGCCTGTGTAGATTAGACAAAGATCCTGCAGATATTGCTGAAGAACAAATGAATGCCAGCAAATCGTGAGGGGGAGTCTGATAAAGCCAGGTGATTCTGGAGAAGAAGATAGAGAGAGAAAAGCCCAGAGACTGATCAAGACTAAAGATGTGAAGACACAGTGTTATTGTGACTCGATAGTCGACTCGTCAACATCTGAGGGGGAGTCTGTTGGTGCACTACATCTGTCGACTTTGTCTTGTATCGAGTCTTAGACTAGCTAGAATAGATCAGGGCACGTAAAACGAGAGAATGAGAGAGAGTTAGCAAGATTTCGCTTGAAGGTATGTGTATGTAAAGGATTTCGCTTGAAGCAGCTCAAGCGAAATCAACATGTTAAGATTTCGCTTGAGTTATGCTGAAGCGAAATCCCATTCCCTATATATAGGAGATCAAGGTCAAGCGAAATTGATACACTCTTATTTACACATATTTTAGTCCCCCATTTTACCCCTATTTTATGCGTTTTTGGCCGTAAAACCGTCGTTCGGATACTTATTTATCTACATTTGTGTTTACAGGCCTAAAACTGCATTTCAGACAAGATGATAGCAAAAACGAGGACTTTCCGGACGAAACGAAGAAGCTGCGGATATTCTGTTAAGAATTCAGAACTGGGCCTGTGGAACGGTCGTTCCACCTGATGCACGACCGTGCATCTCCGACATCGAAGATCATCTCGGAACTGAACGGTCGGTGCGACCTGGCGTGCAACATGTATAGCTCGGAACAGAACGGTCGTTCCATCCCGAAGAACGACCGTGCAACTTCAGATCTGGTCAACGATCCGGTGACGTATGCAGTATGGCGACCCATCATCAATAATTCAATAAAGTGAACGGTCGTTCCATATGGGGAACGACCGTGCAACAGCAAAAAACTATAAAAACACAGCAGAAACATTCTGCTCGTTATCTTGGGAAATTCTGGATTTTTGGAGAGCTCTCAGGCGATTTTAAGGCTCCGGAGGCACTAGCTTTCACCCGGATTCAAGCCACATTATCCCGATTAGCTCGATTACTACCCGGATCCTTAGTCTAGTACTTGTTTATGGTTTGATTTTCTAATCTTTCCAAGTTTTTGTTAATCTTTCAAGTACTTAGATTATGATTTATGTATTATTGTAGCCTTTGGGCAAAAACACAACAATCCCTTGCTAGATTATAACCATTAGTTTGTTAAACTTTGTTTGTAATGACATTTGAAGTATTTTCTATGATTATCTTTGATGATTAGTTTGCAACCTTGTTATTGATATTGAATTCTTGATTATAAGTAATTATGTTGGATGATTGGTGCTTGGTTAGTTAAGATAGTTGAAAAATGAAGCTTAATTAATCTTGTATTAGTAAACTTTGAATTTGGTTAACTAGTTTAACTTGGTTTAAATGTATGCATCATGATACTAGAAATGGTTAGTGATTTAATAAAATGTAATTATTATTAATCAAGAGAGCTTGCCGTCACGGAAGGACCTAAACGGGTTAGATGGTGTCGTTATGAATTCTTGCTATGATTTGTTAGCTTAGTTAGTAGTTTAGGCCAAAATTGCTATCTTAGTGAATTATTGTGCAAGATTTGTAAAATGAACTCGGTTGTGATTTAATCTAGTTTATGCTTATCTCGGTGGTTGCATTGTGTTTATCGGTGTCGCTTTCCTTGTTTAAGTGAGGTTAGAATAATCCTAACGGCTGCCTAACTTATTTTTAAGAGATTTTCATAGACATTTATCAATTGCACGTTAAAGAACAATTTTAGGTGGTTAAAGTGTGTCTATCGTTTTAACTTTCCGAATGATTGTCATGTTAGGATTCCCGAAAGGGATACTAATTGTTTTAAATTGGAAAATTGACCGAATGCTTCTAGTGCCAAAACTGACTTAGTTGACATGCTGTGGTTGTGTATTTAGCAAGGCTTTTTATCTACTTTCTATTATGTTTTTATTATGTATTTGGTTATGTTTACTTTAGTTTAGTTTAAAATCACAAAACCTATGTTTTTACCGGTAGTTTAGTGACAAAGGTCTAGTACAAATTCTCCGCCCATTTCTTTGGATCGATACTTGGTTCTTACCAATACTTTATTACATATATGACGGGGTACACTTGCCTCTTTCGTGTGTGTTTTGATGTAAAAGTAATAATCACTTTTATAAATTTAAAACCTAATCGTGTGTAATTCATTGCAAAATATTATGTATATATACGCACACGTCAAGTTTTTGGCGCCGTTGCCGGGGAAATGGCGAGTTTTAGGAACGACCCGAGTCATTATGTTATCGGTGTATATACTTGTTAATATTTGTGTATAATTTCTTGATTATTTATTTGTTAATATTTCTTGTTTTATTCGATTTATTCTTGTTTTTGCGTTATTTTTGTTTCATTTGTTTATTTGATCCGGGTTCATTTATTCGCTTATTCTTTGGGTTTTCGGCACCCTAAAGCCATTTATGTATTAGTCGATTCATTTATTTATTTTGTTGAATTTTTATAAAATTTCGGGCTATTTTTCGGATTTTTATAAAATTTTCAGCCCTTTTATAATAATTTTCTGCTTCTATTCAGCTGGAAAAAAAAAAAAAAAAAAAACATTATTTAATTAATAAAATATTCACCGTGTCGAATTTTCGTTTGCAGGTTGATGTTCTCGACCCCCGCCCCAGAACTTGTTGAACCGTCTGACGAACCCGAACGTGATCTTCGGAGGCGTCTTCGCGCGAAAGGGCGTGCGGTTGGGCTATTGCTCGCATCTGGCGGGCCGGATTCGGTGGTACCTACTGAAGCCGAGGGCTCAGGAGGAAACATAACTATGGCAGACGATAATCAACCGTTGAATGAGTCTAATCAGCCTGGAGCGACAGGCCTGGAGCCGAGTATCCTTAGACCTACTATTGATGCACCTAACTTTGAAATTAAATCTAGTATAATTAATATGGTGCAGAATTCGGTGCAGTTCGACGGACGCGAACATGAGGATCCCGGACGACATATTGCAGCTTTTCTCGAAGTGTGTTCCACGTTCAAAATGCGGGATGTTTCGGAGGATGCCGTTCGGTTACGGTTGTTTCCTTTCTCACTGCGTGACAAAGCCAGAGCATGGCTTATGTCACTGCCAGCTGGGTCCATCAGGACCTGGAATGGGTTGGCGGAGCTATTTATGAAAAAGTACTTTCCACCCGAGAAGACAACCAAGCTTAGGAACCGAGTGGTGACCTTTCGTCAGGATGAAGGGGAGTCGTTGCATGCAGCGTGGGAGAGATTCAAGGACCTGTTACTTGATGTTCCACATCATGGGTTCACCAGGAGACACTTAGTCTTGACATTCTATCAGGGGCTGAGCTACAATATGCAGGAGCGATTAGATATGAATGCAGGAGGCGATTTGGGGACAAAGACGCCCAATGAGGCTTACGATATCATTGAAAAGGCTGCGTTGAAATCTAGCTCTCACCGCGAAGGAGATAGGGGTCGGGCTACATCATCATCATCAGGATCCCGCGCAGGAGTGCATGCTGTTGACGACTATACGGCTATTACCGCTCAGATCTCGGCTCTCGCATCGAGATTCGACAGGTCCCAGATGATTGCGCATGCGGGCTCGGGCTGTGACCAGTGTGGTGTGTCACACGAGCCTGGGGCATGTTTTCAGGGAGTCGGATACGAGAGCCACGAAGAGGTAGATTTCGTGGGTAATCAAGTTAGGCCGCAAAACAACCCTTACAGTAACACCTATAATCCAGGTTGGAGAAATCACCCAAATTTTGGGTGGCGTGCGAACACAGGCAATCAAAATCCTTTGGGATTCACTCCGCGCGCTCCAGCGCAACAGCATCAGGGTCAGGGTCAGCATTATCAGCAGTACAACCAATCCTACCAACAACATTCATACCCGCATCAGAATCAAGGCTCTGGGAGTAATTCCCAGCAGCAGGCCCCTCAGTCTAGTTCTAAGCTGGAGGAGATGATGTCTCAGCTTCTTACTAGCTCCTCGAGCGCGAATCAGCTAGCTGAAAAACGCTATCAGCAGAGCGAGGATCGGTTTCTCTCTCATGAGGGAGAAATGAGGAGCCACAAGGCCTCGATTCAGAACATAGAGAATCAGGTTGGTCAGCTGGCACAGATGATGTCAAAGAGACCCCAGGGTGGTCTCCCGGGCAATACTGAGAAAAACCCGGGCCCGCATAGAGATGTGAATGCGGTAATGACCAGGAGTGGAAA
The DNA here is from genome assembly GCA_030545235.1 of Helianthus tuberosus. Classification (NCBI taxonomy): domain Eukaryota; kingdom Viridiplantae; phylum Streptophyta; class Magnoliopsida; order Asterales; family Asteraceae; genus Helianthus; species Helianthus tuberosus. The sequence continues at coordinate 105,020,358 of CM060427.1, read as the reverse complement.
ACCTACCGGACCCGTCATATCGGACTCACCACCGATCACTGAAGCGGTCCCGACCGACACACCGGATGAGGTGCATGCCAGGCTCCGCCCAGCAAGTACAGCACAAGTCCAGGAGCCGGTCACAGGTTACAAGCCTCCAGTGCCCTATCCAGGAAGGTTGAAGAAGCAGAAGATGGAGGAACAAAACGGTAAGTTTCTTGAGATGTTTAAGCAATTGCATATAAACATACCGTTTGTTGAGGCTTTGGCACAGATGCCAAAGTATGCGAAGTTTCTGAAAGACATCCTCTCAAATAAGCAAAAACTCGAGGACATGTCTTGTGTGGTTATGAATGAAAGCTGCTCTGCTATTCTCCAGAATCGCCTGCCTACAAAAATGGGCGATCCAGGCAGTTTCACGCTTCCTTGCCTCATTGGCAATCTGTCAGTCAGTAATGCGTTAGCAGATCTTGGAGCGAGCATAAACCTTATGCCCTATAAGGTTTTTACAAAGTTGGATCTAGGTGAGCCGTCACCTACGAGGATGAGTATTCGACTTGCGGATCGTTCTGTCAAGTATCCACGCGGGTTTGTAGAGAATATGCTTGTTAAGATTGACAAGTTTGTATTTCCCGTGGATTTTGTTATCCTGGATATGGATGAGGACTCGAGAGTGCCTCTGATACTCGGACGTCCGTTTTTGAATACCGCCCGGACGATTGTGGACGTGGCGGCGGGTGAGATCACACTCCGAGTAGATGATGAGCATGTGACGTTTGACATTAAACGTTCTATGCAGCATCCTATGAGTCAGGACGACGCGCTCTATTATGTTGATATTGTCGACACTTATGTGAGCACGCATTTCCAGGGTACGATCGAGGAGATAGATTCGGACACACACCTGTTGTGTGGGGATTTAGATGGCATTACGCAGGAGGGCCACTACTTAGAGCAGCCAGTCTATCAGATTGGTGATGATAGTCCCCAGAGTCCGGGTCGTTTCACAGAAATTGATCGCGAGAATGAAGTGAAGTCGAAGCCTTCAGTGGAAGATCCTCCTACCTTGGAGCTTAAAGAGCTCCCACCGCACCTAGAGTACGCATTTCTTGATGAGGAGCGTCATTTGCCTGTCATTATTTCATCTGGTTTGGCAGGAGAGGAGAAGAGCAGGCTACTTAATGTGTTGAAACTTCATAAGAAAGCAATCGCTTGGAAAATCATGGACATCAAAGGTATAAATCCCTCCTTCTGTACACATAAAATTCTTATGGAGGATCAGTTCAAGCCGTGTGCGCAGCACCAGAGGCGGCTGAACCCGAACATGCAGGAGGTCGTTAAAAAGGAAGTAATTAAGTTGTTAGATGCTGGTATGATCTATCCCATTTCCGACTCTGTTTGGGTCAGCCCTGTGCAGGTAGTGCCCAAAAAGGGGGGCATGACTGTGGTCACGAACGATAGGAATGAGCTCATTCCAACCAGGACGGTCACTGGATGGCGGGTTTGCATCGATTATCGCAAACTCAACGACGCCACCCGCAAGGACCACTTCCCGCTTCCATTCATTGATCAGATGTTGGAGCGTCTGTCAGGGAAGTTATATTATTGTTTTCTAGATGGGTTCTCGGGTTATTTTCAAATTCCTATCGCTCCTGAGGATCAGGAGAAGACCGCATTTACCTGTCCTTTCGGTACATTCGCCTACCGGCGTATGCCGTTTGGGCTGTGTAATGCGCCGGCTACTTTCCAGCGATGTATGGTCGCAATTTTCCACGACATGATTGAGGATTCCATGGAGGTGTTCATGGACGATTTTTCGGTATTTGGGGATTCCTTTGATCAGTGTCTGGAAAATTTGAAAAGAATGTTGAAGAGGTGTGAGGAGACCAATCTGGTCCTGAATTGGGAGAAATGCCACTTCATGGTGAAGGAAGGCATAGTTCTAGGACACAAAATCTCTCACGCGGGCATGGAAGTCGATCCAGCTAAGGTCGACGTTATATCACGACTTCCGCCCCCCACCTCAGTTCGTGCTATACGGAGCTTTCTCGGTCATGCCGGGTTCTATCGGCGATTCATCAAAGATTTTTCCAAAATCGCCAGACCCATGACTCGTTTGTTAGAGAAAGATGCTCCGTTCGTGTTTGGAGATGATTGCTTGAGGGTTTTTGACCTCCTCAAGCAAAAGTTGGTAGAGGCCCCTATTTTAGTCGCACCGGACTGGAGTTTGCCCTTTGAAATCATGTGCGACGCGAGTGATTACGCTATAGGGGCCGTTCTGGGTCAAAAGAAGGAAAAGCACTTCCATCCGATCTACTATGCGAGTAAAACTCTCCACGACGCTCAAGAGCATTACACCACGACTGAAAAAGAGCTCTTGGCGGTCGTTTTCGCATTCGATAAATTTAGATCGTATCTGGTGCTTTCGAAAACCGTTGTATACACTGATCATGCAGCCATTAGATACCTCTTCAGCAAACAGGACGCAAAACCGCGTCTAATCAGATGGATCCTGTTGCTGCAAGAGTTTGATATTGAGATACAAGATAAAAAGGGTGCCTTGAATGTAGCGGCCGATCATCTGTCTCGGTTAGAGCACGGAGACATCGAGGATTCGCGTTGGGATTCAATAAATGACAAGTTCCCACACGAGTCTTTGATGGGTGTAGAGGTTTGTGATGAGTCGCCATGGTTCGCCGACCTTGCGAACTATCTTGCTTGCGGGATTCTGATAAAAGGGTTGACTCACCAGCAAAAGAGAAAATTCTTTTCGGATCTCAAGCATTACATATGGGACGACCCTTTCTTGTTCAAGGTGGGTGCTGATCAGGTGATTAGGAGATGTGTATCTGGATCTGAGGCGACCGACATTCTGCGCCAGTGTCATGAGGGACCTACCGGAGGCCATCACGGAGCCAACTTCACCGCGAAGAAGGTGTTAGATTCCGGGTTTTACTGGCCGACTATTTTCCGTGACGCGCAGAGTTGGGTGAAAGCGTGCGATGCTTGTCAGAGGGCGACGAACATATCGGCACGCGACGAAATGCCCCAGAACTGGATACAGGTTTGTGAAGTCTTTGATGTTTGGGGGATAGACTTCATGGGACCATTCCCCCCTTCACGTGGAAACAAATACATACTCGTGGCTGTTGATTATGTATCAAAGTGGGCGGAGGCGCAAGCCTTACCCACTAATGACGCCAGAGTAGTTGTAAGGTTTCTTAAGAGTTTGTTCGCCCGATTTGGCGCTCCGAAAGCGCTCATTAGTGACCGAGGGACTCATTTTTGCAATACACAGCTTGAAAAGGCTTTGTCCCGATACGGTGTGCATCACCGTTTATCCACACCATATCATCCGCAGACGAGCGGGCAGGTGGAGGTCACGAACCGTGGGCTTAAGCGCATCCTTGAGCGGTCGGTTGGAGCGAACCGCAAGGAGTGGTCGGACAAGCTTGATGAGGCATTATGGGCATTCCGTACAGCTTATAAGACCCCTATAGGGACCACCCCCTTTAGGTTGGTATACGGAAAGGCATGCCATTTACCGGTGGAGTTGGAGCACAAGGCTATGTGGGCTTTGAAAACCGCGAATTTGGACCTTAAGACCGGAGGTGAAGCCCGGTTTCTCCAAATTCATGAATTGGAAGAATTGCGGCACCAAGCCTATGAAAGCTCCGTACTCTACAAAGAGCGCACGAAGAAACGTCACGACAAACGCTTGAAGGACCACAAAGAATTCCAAGCGGGTGATCTTGTTCTTCTCTATAAATCACGGCTGCGCTTATTTCCTGGGAAGCTTCATTCACGCTGGACAGGACCATACACGGTTAAGGAAGTATTTCCGTATGGTACTGTTGCAGTAGAGAACGCGGATGGCGTTACATTCAAGGTAAATGGTCACCGGTTGAAGTTGTACGTTGCCGGGCCGATAGAATCGGCGGTGGAGGTGATTGAACTCCAAACCCCGCACACATCATAAGTGTGGGGAGGAGAGAGTCTACGCTACTGACTCGCGGATCAAAAATGTAGCAAGAGCGTATTTTGCGCTTTAGGGGTAGTTTAGTCTTTGTAGTCTTTTTCGTAGTTTTTATAGTTTTTCTAGTTTTTTTTTTAGCTTTGAGTCTTGCTATCGACTCGTCGACAAAAATTTAGCATGAGTCTACGCTACTGACTCGCCGACAAAAATGCAGCAGGAGCGTCTTTGGCGCTATAAGGGCAAAACTGTCCTTTTATTTGTTTTTGTAGTTTTAGCGTAATTTAGGTTAGTTAGGTAGTTTTCGTTTGTTTGTTTAGTTTCCGTACGTGCCGGGCGAAGGTTCTTTATTGTTATATTGTTAGAACAGTTGGTGTGTCGAAAAAACGGCGAAAAACGGCCTAAACGGGTGCTGTAAATAGCTTCTGCAGAAAATCTGCATCTGCACCTGATGCACGGTCGTTCCACCCTATGGAACGATCGTGCAATGCCGAGCAAGCCGGAACGGCAGATCGCACCCACCGTGCATCTCCGAGAACACGCTGCTGGGTTTGAACGACCTCGGTGACGCACGACCGTTCCACCCGGAGAACGACCGTGCGACAGGCTGAGGGCAATTTGGTCATTTTGCACACTATATATATCATTATCTGCTGCAAAAACGATCATTCGCGAACCCTAGCAGCTGCAGCTCGTTCCAAGGCGATTTTTCACCGTTTTCCACGATTTTTCGCACGATCAAACACCCAACTTCGCACGGTACGTCTCTAGTGTTAGATTTCTTGTTTTATTTCCTTTCTAGTGTAGTTTTCTTCCGATTTTTCAAGGAATTTTTAGGGTTCTCTTCATAAACAAATCGAAACCCTAACCCTTGTTAAATCGAAGTATCGTGAACACCCGGTTGATTTGCAGACCCCTGTTGACCCAATACTTGTTGAAATTTTGAAAAATCTGATTGTTCTAAGATCAGGGGTCGATGTCTGCAGACTCGGAAGTGCACGGTCGTTCCCCGGGTGGAACGACCGTGCGTCGCCGGCTATTCACGATATCTTCTGGCTTGGCCTGTTAGTTCTCGGTGACGCACGACCGTGCGACCCGGAGAACGACCGTGCCATATGCCCAGCACAGTTTGGACAGTAGCTTCATAATTGGCTGCTCGCTTGTTTTCAACTCAATTTTCTCCTGTTTCTGTCTTCCTAACAACATTCCCCATTGCAGATGGATCATCCTTTCCTACAATTTAACCCCAACATCGAGAAGGAAGCGTTATGTATACCAAAGCGCAATCAATTATGGGCGAGGCGAGATCAGTTTGGGGAGCCCCGTTGGTTAGATTGGGAGGTCATGAGGGATTTAAACCAGTATGATCGCCTAGATGAAATGATGACTCCCGCACTAGCAAACCTGGTCGGTTGCAACCGACCCGTGTACCAGGAATTAACTATTGAATTCTTCGCCTCGTATAAGTATGAAAAGCCGGTTTTACATACAGAACCTGATTTCCGCTACAGGAATCGGGTCACCTTCAGGTTGTGTGGGCGATGGCACACATGGTCAGTGGGTCGCTTGGGACGGAGGCTTGGGATCTATACGCGGGAGGACATGGATGATCCCGACGTCTTCAATGATCAGTACAATTTCCCCAATGATGCAGAGAGAGACGCATTCTGGGCACGTAACGCCATTGGGGGACCATACAACCCTCGGATGTCAAAGGCTTCGCGCCTTCGAGACCCTCTGGTGCGGGTGATGCACCATGTTTTCAGTCATTCCATTTGCGGACGCATGGACAGTCAAGGTAACTGTCCAACACCTGATTTGCTCTTTCTCTATGCGTTGGTTGACAAAGCACCGATCAACCTCGCCGCTCGAATGGCTGAATACTTTGTTAAGTGTTCAGGGCGGACCCACAATAGTGAGATCCACGGCGGACAGTACGTGACTGAGATCGCGTACAATGAGCGACTAATGACGCCGGGGGTGCTTAGTGGTCTCACTTTGGTCACTGAGGGGGTGCATGTGGACATCCGGTCTTTGAAGTTTATGGGGGTTATTGCGGAGATCCAGCCAGGACAAGATAGGTTGAGGGGTCTGAATGGAGAGATATGGGACCCGTTACCTCCAGCTGAGGAGGTACATGAGGATGAAGACGAAGAGATGGGGGAGCAGCACGAGCCGCAGCCACCGACACCACCACACTCGCCGCAGCATCATGCATTTCAGCAGCATGAGGATTGGCCTACTTTTTACCAGCAGTTCCAGGACATGCGTGTCACACAGGAGCAGCATGGTACTTACTTTGACCAGATCAGATCCAGCCAGGACGAGATTAGGGCCAGTCAGGCAGAGCTTCGGGCCGCACATGATCGACTAGAGCAGCGCCAGGATACTCTATACCAGGGGGTGTCCGCGGGTTTTTCTTATTTGTTCGGGGAGATGCATCACGCATACCCCAACTATTTTCAGCACCCGCCGGAGTTCCCACCGTGGAACCCCCCTGGATATGGCGATCAGGGCCCATCTGGCACGAGGCATGATGACGATGCTGATGAGTAGTTTGTGGTAGTAGTAGCACTTGGTGGTGTTTATGTTTCAGTACTTTGTTTTTTTTATTTTATTATTTGGGTGTTTATTTTGACTTAGTATTTAAAACACCCCGGATATGTATTTTGAAACATTTTCCTTTCTGTTTTGTTTGGATATTATCATCTATGTACATTATGGTTGTTTGGTTTTTCCTTTTCTGTTATATTTTGGGTGTACACGACATACTTGCAGATTTTGTCTATCGGATCTTGGACCGGAGCACGTACCAGTTAGAGCTTCGGAAGTCTCGTGGCACCAACATCATCTTGAGGGGAGTATTTTTATCCCTTTCTCTATATTTCGGGTCTCGCATTGGGGACAATGCGAAGTTCAAGTGTGGGGAGGGGGTTAACTTTGTTAACAATAGCTTTGTTTGTCCTCATATAAAAAAAAAAAAAAAAAAAAAAAAAAACAGAAAATCAGAAAAATCATTTAAAAATACTTGTGTTTTGTATATATGTTGGTAAATAAACCGGTTGGTTGTGTTTTAGAAAGCATCGGACTTGATAAAAACTCGACAAGCAAAATATTTTTGAAAAAAAATAGAAAACCGGAAAGCGTGACAAACAGAGAAAGACTTGCATGATAGTTTTCACACTTTTTACCCATTCCTTCCGTTACGTGAGCATATTTGAGCCTTATATTGTTATATATTTGTTCATTTCGGATATAGGAGTGAGCCGGATGTTTTGTGCAATTTAGAACTTGTCACTAGTATGCTTGTTAAGACCATGAACGTGCGGATTTGTGTAAACGTGATAGAGGCACTTAGATTACCCCTTTGTTGTGTACCTTGTTCTTTGTGTTGTGCTTCCCGTTCACCTTATATTACCCTTTAGGATTAACCATGTCGAGCCTTCCCGTTCACCTTTGTTTACCCACATTATCACCTACTTAACCAAATTTAGCCTTTTTATGTTTTTAACCCTTTTTAGTGTTGAAACTCGGTTAAAATAATAGTTTAACTAGCTTGTTAATATTTATATTTCATTGTATAGTTTGTAAAAAAAAAAAAAAAAAAAAAAAAAAAACAGAAAATAAAACACCCTAAAATAGGGTGAAGTTGATAGAAATCGAGCAATTTTGAATGCTTAAATGTTAAAAATCTTGTTGATAAGCTCGATTGCGCTTTAGTCGCCTTTTTAGGGCGTTTGTATATAAAGTTGTATTGTTTCGTTGCTAGTTAAACGCTACTACCGAGTTTTAACCATTTTCGCCATTTTAAATGTCCACTTCCATACCCTTCGCCAAAGCCTAACGTTACAACCCGTAAAGACCTCTTGATTTACACTTATTTGCATGTTAGTTGGTGGAGACGAGATCTTATGACAAGCTTATGATATTGCACATTTCATTGACTAGGCGTTGAGTGTTTACGCATACACATTTTATGTATGATTCATAAATAAAACCGAGTGTGTGTGAACATTGTGAGTTGGGTGAAGATTAACATGTGAGTCAATTAAATGTTTAGTCTCGGCTTTTTGGTTGTCGCTTTATAATTGCATATGCTTGTTTGGGTTTGAATCTTTTGATGTTGTCTTTCGACAAACCGGCTAACCGTTTATATATTAGTTTTCAATAAAATAGTGTGTAAATTATCGTTCTTGTTTGTTTATGTCTTTTATTGCTTTTTAGTTTAGCTTGCTTGAGGACAAGCAAGGTTTAAGTGTGGGGAGATTTGATACACTCTTATTTACACATATTTTAGTCCCCCATTTTACCCCTATTTTATGCGTTTTTGGCCGTAAAACCGTCGTTCGGATACTTATTTATCTACATTTGTGTTTACAGGCCTAAAACTGCATTTCAGACAAGATGATAGCAAAAACGAGGACTTTCCGGACGAAACGAAGAAGCTGCGGATATTCTGTTAAGAATTCAGAACTGGGCCTGTGGAACGGTCGTTCCACCTGATGCACGACCGTGCATCTCCGACATCGAAGATCATCTCGGAACTGAACGGTCGGTGCGACCTGGCGTGCAACATGTATAGCTCGGAACAGAACGGTCGTTCCATCCCGAAGAACGACCGTGCAACTTCAGATCTGGTCAACGATCCGGTGACGTATGCAGTATGGCGACCCATCATCAATAATTCAATAAAGTGAACGGTCGTTCCATATGGGGAACGACCGTGCAACAGCAAAAAACTATAAAAACACAGCAGAAACATTCTGCTCGTTATCTTGGGAAATTCTGGATTTTTGGAGAGCTCTCAGGCGATTTTAAGGCTCCGGAGGCACTAGCTTTCACCCGGATTCAAGCCACATTATCCCGATTAGCTCGATTACTACCCGGATCCTTAGTCTAGTACTTGTTTATGGTTTGATTTTCTAATCTTTCCAAGTTTTTGTTAATCTTTCAAGTACTTAGATTATGATTTATGTATTATTGTAGCCTTTGGGCAAAAACACAACAATCCCTTGCTAGATTATAACCATTAGTTTGTTAAACTTTGTTTGTAATGACATTTGAAGTATTTTCTATGATTATCTTTGATGATTAGTTTGCAACCTTGTTATTGATATTGAATTCTTGATTATAAGTAATTATGTTGGATGATTGGTGCTTGGTTAGTTAAGATAGTTGAAAAATGAAGCTTAATTAATCTTGTATTAGTAAACTTTGAATTTGGTTAACTAGTTTAACTTGGTTTAAATGTATGCATCTTGATACTAGAAATGGTTAGTGATTTAATAAAATGTAATTATTATTAATCAAGAGAGCTTGCCGTCACGGAAGGACCTAAACGGGTTAGATGGTGTCGTTATGAATTCTTGCTATGATTTGTTAGCTTAGTTAGTAGTTTAGGCCAAAATTGCTATCTTAGTGAATTATTGTGCAAGATTTGTAAAATGAACTCGGTTGTGATTTAATCTAGTTTATGCTTATCTCGGTGGTTGCATTGTGTTTATCGGTGTCGCTTTCCTTGTTTAAGTGAGGTTAGAATAATCCTAACGGCTGCCTAACTTATTTTTAAGAGATTTTCATAGACATTTATCAATTGCACGTTAAAGAACAATTTTAGGTGGTTAAAGTGTGTCTATCGTTTTAACTTTCCGAATGATTGTCATGTTAGGATTCCCGAAAGGGATACTAATTGTTTTAAATTGGAAAATTGACCGAATGCTTCTAGTGCCAAAACTGACTTAGTTGACATGCTGTGGTTGTGTATTTAGCAAGGCTTTTTATCTACTTTCTATTATGTTTTTATTATGTATTTGGTTATGTTTACTTTAGTTTAGTTTAAAATCACAAAACCTATGTTTTTACCGGTAGTTTAGTGACAAAGGTCTAGTACAAATTCTCTGCCCATTTCTTTGGATCGATACTTGGTTCTTACCAATACTTTATTACATATATGACGGGGTACACTTGCCTCTTTCGTGTGTGTTTTGATGTAAAAGTAATAATCACTTTTATAAATTTAAAACCTAATCGTGTGTAATTCATTGCAAAATATTATGTATATATACGCACACGTCAGAAATCATAAGTAACATTTGTGATATTTCCATACCGAGGTGCTGCCGGTGTGAGAACTGATTGTATTTGTGTTCATATCAATACAAATCAGTGTTAAAGTGAAGATTCAGCTGTTTTAAGTCAAATACTTGTTTTCCGCACCTGTATTTGATGGAATTCCTTTGAACCGACTCGTTTAGGTCGTGAACACGGTCCTTACAGTACGTTTCAATGTATGTTTAGTTTATAACCACATTATAAACAAATTCTTAATATCCACTAATTATGTCAAACAAGTTATTAAATTAAAGTTCCAGAAGTAAGTTTTCTTTATGTCAAATTGATAATTTAATATAGATAACTCATAAATATGTAGGAACCAATAGATTGATAAGACGAATACAAAGGATGTTTGGAAAATATGTAGCATTTAAATCCATAGAAGTTTCTCCATGCACATAAATTAAGGATCACATAAATTAGTAAGAAGGTGTGACTCCGTTAAAATGAATCATCAAACTTCAAATCCAAATATAAATCGGGTATATCTCAGGCATGGTAACTTCATTGTAAGAATGTATAGATTCATAAAACCAAGACAAGCATGATTAACAAAATATGTATTAATTAAATCCATATAAATTATGTTAAGTATCAATGTAAATTACTTAGATATGGAGCATCCAAAAAACAGTTTGTAAAGAAACAAAGTAATAAAATCAGTACAAAATGGTATAAGCCTTTCAATAATTTATGGTCCATAAGTTGTGAACTATAAAACCAACCCATAAGGCCCAAAACTTTAATCAGTTTTCTTAAATCCTAATCTCATTACCTCCGCTAAACATACCCTCTTATTAACTCGCTCTGTATCAAACTGAAGATCAAAAATTAGCGCCAAATCTCAATCCATATTTGAGAACCCTGACACTTTAGAAGCACTCGATCAACATTTAATTGTAGGTTTTTCTATTCCAGAAGTTGGAAATCTTCTCTGCAGGTTTGTCTTCTTTGATTGTTTTTTTAGTTAGGTTTTTAATGTGGATGTTCAATCATCACTATCTGTTTAAAAAATTTATTTTTTGGACAGTGGTTACAATAATTACTTTTAACTAGCCCTAAATCAAGTATATTTCCCCAATTCTTATGTATAGTTATGGAAAATAATAAGAATTTTATAGCAAGAGATAGAAAGTGTTTTCCACAATGCAGTACCCAAATGTCCAAAGAGACAAGGAGGATAAGAAAGTCTATTCTGAATAAGCGTAGAAACAGTGGTGTGTCTCACTCTCTACAGACATCTCCTATTATTCATACACTTCCGGCCAATGTTCTTATTACTACAAACGATAATGGAGGTCTGTTTTTGATGATTGTTTTTCATAATACGTATATAATTTTAATATTATATTAACTGAAATCTATTTGCGTATCTATAACAACCAGTATCATCAAAAGGTCTGTATGAACCCTCAAGTCTATATTACAAGCCAAGGAACTTAAATCACAGTCAAACTGTAATGTCGTCCGAATCCTCTTCTACAAATATGGGTAAACAACTCTATTGGTACTTTTCAAATTGTTTCACATACTAATTGTAAAAAATGTGAAAATTGTAACTATTTATTTCTGGAATTAACCAAATCTCATCATGTACAGCATGTCACACGCCTGCCAAGTTAGATCCATCATGTGTTAGTAGGATCCATTTGACTTCATCCAGTTTTGGTAAGTTTATAAATCATATTTTTTTAAGGTATGATATCATATTTGACCTTGTCACTTTGTTTCAATTTTTAGGACAATTGGAAAATGCTAATTATGGTGTGCATGAGTCTAGAAAGAGGAAACAAAGATTGAAAATTATTGAAGGTGATGAAAGGAGGACAACTTCAATGGTTACACCACCTGCATCATCCAATCATTATATTCAGAGCAGTCCTTTAATGAATATTACAAACTGTAAGTTCTTTATAGTTTTCTTATTACTGTTAATCATTCATTGAATATTGCTCGAAGTTGTATAACATTTGTATATTTTTTTCTTGCAAGTGGATCGTGTTACAGTAAGTTCCCGTGGAAGTCATATTCCAACTCCTCCGAATATTGATATTAGAACTTCTCGACGTTTGCCAAAGTGTTCGGTAGTAGGTACTAATGGTATGTGGTTTATTTTTAGCAATCTGACTAAATATACGTTTCCGATTCATTGTATTTTGAATAATGTATTCCATATGCTCCTGCCTGTTGAAACTGAGTTTAATGGTCATTTCTAAAATGAAACGGCAGGAAAAGAAAACTCTTACCCTGGTCAAAGCTCTAACTGTGATGATTCCAATTCTTCTGATCGTTTACCATCTTCTGTCGTAAAAAACATTTCCGGCTTTGGTGCAGCCTTTCTTGCAAAGCTCTAAATTTGAAGACTAAACAACATAAACTTGCAGATTTTCATTATTTCTACATATTTGATTTCTGATATATGTTGTTTTAAAAGGTCAACTAACAAAATTTAGACCATTACATAACAGCCAGTCATATGTACATTACAAATCTTCAATCATACATCCATAAAATGTATATTAAATCTGCACTATAATTCCCATGTAACTCGATACGATTTAGAACGATTTTAGAATCCACAAGTAGCTGACATTTCAGAATTACAGTCAAAAAGCATTTCAGAATTACACTATTTTTTAGAAAATCAAATCAAAATTCTATTAAAATACATATTGTTACTCGAGCATAATCTGTTATTAGTCTAGACTTGCGGTAACTTGGTCCAGTTCAGCAAATATCATTCCATACATAATCGTACAAAATCTTCATACAAAGTCTAATAAACACTCCTTTTTAACATTGCCCTAATTGAGTTGAAATAAATTAATTTGACAAATACTAAAACTATTAACTTCAATCGATCATCAATGCCTACAACTATTAACTTCAATCGTTCATCAATATGAAAATCAGAAGTATAAGTCATAGAATAAACACCCAAGAGCCGAATATATACTACCGTCGTATAATAAATTAACAGAAGAGAACATTTTACAACAACAAACTCTTCGATTGATGCATATAGATGATTACCTGTGGATTCGTTTGCCAAAAATCTTGAAGAAAGGTCTCCGTTCGTTCTCGCAAGTTACTTCCGAAAGACTTCACAATAAAAAGAACACACGGCTATATGTTCGATACAAAATGTCTTTAGGGCTATATGTCAAACACAGGGCCTTCAACCCACAAGCCCATTGACAGCTTCTAATTGGATACAAATTCTTTGGCCCATTTTGAAATTTGATTATTTACAACCTAAAATGAATAGGCCTTTTATTGAATTATACAATAACAATGGACTTTTACTGAATTTTACACTAACAATGTGTCAAAATAAATTAATGTCATATATAAGAAGTTATTACACAACATAAAATTAGGTCATGCTTATCAAACATGTAGACTAAAACAAACTATCTTTAACATTGTTTTATAAAGATATGTAACTAAACACAAAAATTTAAATAATATGTTATAATATTTTTTTAGCATTTGATTCCGATTGTTATTAGAACAAACCCGTGTGTTCACACGGGTGTACACCTAGTGATTGATTAACTGATTATTACATTTTTTTTTTGAATGGCTAACTGATTATTACATATATACGTTTAATTTTTTGACCTAACCATTTGTTAATTTCTTATAATAAATTACTTAAGTTTGAAAATAAAAACTATAATCCATAATTTTAATACCAAAAGTTAAGTAATATAATTTTTTTTTTGTTATTCAGTTTTATTTGGTTTTTTTCGGTTTTCAGAAAATTAAAAACGAAACCATCGGTTTTTGTACGGTTTAGTTATTAAGATTTATTTACTTTCGTTTCGGTTTTGTCAGTATTCTGTTCACCCCTAGCAAATAATAAAATCTTTTAGGTTATTTGTGGACAACCCGAAATATCTTTTATATTTTAAATTGGTTGAAAATAGTGTTCAGTTGCATAAATGAGTTCTCTGTTAGTTTAATTAACAAAATATGTACATGTTCAATTAGTTTGTTTATAAAAAAAATATATGTTGAGTATCTGGTTACATGCCCAAAAGTGGCATTTTATAGTTTAATTATTAAACTTGAAATTTGAGTCGAAAAAAAAGAATAATCAAACTATAATTGAAATATTTGAACGAATTGAGAAACCGATTATTCAATTATGTTTGCTTTTTTATATATAACCGGTTTATATGATAACCAAAACAAAAAAAAAATGAAATATTTGCATTGAAACGTATGATCTTCTTAAAATCTCAGTTCATTAATCAATTGTTAAAACCATGGATGTGTTTGGTTATTCATTACAGTTTGATAGAATTACAAACTTAGTTATAAACATTTTAAAATTTTTGGGCCTTATTAATTGGGCTTAATCAGCTATTAGTGATACGTTGAGCTTGCACATCCTTGTACGGACCCAACTTCCATGCGAATTTTACACTTAACTATTAAGGCGTTATGAGCTAAACCTAGTGATGCACAAAAAACTCGAACCCGAAAAATAACCCGGAACCGGGTATTGTAATAACCGGGTTTTTAAAACCCGAACCCGAACCTACCCGTAGGGTAGGGATCGGGTATGCATAATGTCATCAGAACCCAAACCCGTAACTGGGTTTTTTCGTACCCGTATTCTACCCGGGTTTTAAGAATACCCGGGTTTATAGAATACCCGGAACAGGGTTTAACGAATACCCATAACTGGGTTTACAGAATACCCGTAACCGGGTTTTAAAATACTCGGACCAGGTTTTAAAATATGTTTATATTTAACAAAAAAGAACAAAAAATTGGAAAAAAAAATGCCCACAAAATTCGCTACACGCATTCTGTTGCTTATTTCGCTAACCAGGTTTTCAAATACCCGGTTGGGTTTTGTCAATACCTTATGCGGGTTTTTCAATACCCGACCCATACCCGAACCCTACACGAGCCATACCTGAACCCTACCTAAACCCGGAAATAGGGTATTATAAAACCCGACCCGAACCCTACCCAAACCCGGGTACATAGGGTATGGAATTCCTGGCGAGAACCTAGACCCGAACCCGACCCGGGTATTCTCAATACCCGAAAATTAAGAACCCGGTCGTACCCGAACCCGGTTCCATAACCGAAACCGGGTATTAAAAAAACGATTTATGCACCTCTAGCTAAACTTTCATTTTGTAATTATATTAGTTATGCACGTGACAAGTTTTAACGTTTAAAAATGGATGTCGTTTGGGGCGGGGAGTGAAATCGTGATGGGCTTCATAGATCAGGGAGTAAAATGGCTATTTTTAAAGTATTAGAGCAAAACCGTTAAAATGACCAAATCACAGTGAGCAAAATAGAAGTTTACTCAAATAATTATATGTTTTATTCTCATTCTCGCCTAACACGTGAATTAGGGGCTGTTTGTTTACCTCTTAATGAGGCTCTTAATGGTTCATACCTCTTACTGGTTCAGGCTGTTTGTTTCATGAGCAGATGTCTGAATGGTTCAGACATTTGCCTCTGAATGGTTAAGCATTATACAGAGTCTGAATGGTTAAGACCTCTAATCTGAATTTGTCAGACATTTGCCTCTGAACGGTTAAGCATTATACAGGCTCTTAATGGTTCAGACATCTTACTGGTTCAGCACTTAACCATTCAGATGTTGCCAAACAGCCCCATAATTGTTAAGGCATAATCATATGATCTTTCCATCATTCTCGCCCATTTTTGGATCGTATATTTTTGGATGAGATGAGTAATGCTAAGCCTAGTAAACTGGATGGGTCGAACGGGTTTGCGTGTTAGGTCAAAATTGGCTCAGGTCACAAAATGTTCGTGTTAGAACAATCTTTTTATATGTAACGTGGATCACTTTTTTAAGTAACTTGCCCCGCTATGATAAAAATCTACAACCCCTATGCCTAAGTTATTTGATAAACTTTTAGCTCTTTGAAAATAAAATTAGGAGCGTATTTATTATAAAACTCAAAATTCATTTCCTTAGGCATTATATTTTTATAAAAAAAATAACAATCTCGAAATCTTTTTTGACCCATTTTATAAATCAGTACCCCACTTGTTAACTTTTTACTATTTACCATTTACCCTATCCAATGTTTTAATTACCTCTGTATACTCGTGCACGGTTGACCTGTGACCAACCACCAACCAACCGGCGAACAAGTGAAGATGAAATTGCGTAATCAGCAGTGGCGAAACTAGCCCGTTAAATCAGGGGTATCCTAATTGTTTTTACCGTGCAATCATACAATATTAATAAAAACAACAATAACGAAGGTCGAAGAATGTCGCGTCTGAGCGAGAGGCCAGAGCAACGTTTGGTTTTCTTCCAGGTTGCTGCCATACGTAGTTGTTTTTTTGGGGCTAATCTAATCAATTGGGTCAGTGCTTCAATCGAACTCCCTTATTTTATAAGTTTGAGTTGGTTAGACCACACGGTGTGGAAGGGCTTGAAGATGGGACATTATGCGACACGTGGACCACGCGTCAAAACGGGACGTGGTGTTAAAACGAATGGTGTGGCCTGGGGCGTGTAAACGTGACTTTTTTCGACACGTGTCACACACCTTTTGTATTATTTTATAATTAAAATTATATAAAATGTATTAAAAACTTATAAAAATATTACTAGTAAGTAAACAAATACATAACACTAAAAAAACATTACATAAATTTTAAAAACATTACATAAAATAAAAATACGAGACAGATTGTCCTAAACGATATGAGAGGGAGTCGACGGTTCGGTTATTCTCACCCGTATAGGCTTGAAAGTGTTGCCGGGTTGTCCTCCAAAAAGGACCGCTCGAGCGCCTATCCGGCGTGTGGTGGCTCAAAGCTTCGACCCAAGTCTCGCAATCTTCTTCGGTCCACGCAACGGCTCTCATCCTCGTTTTTTTTTTTTTTTTTTGAAGTGGAACGACATTGAGAGTTTGTATAAATTTAGGTGAAGTGGTGGAATTTGTAATTTAAAAATGAAGAAGTGGGTTGTATTTATAGTGGTAAAATTAGAATTTTTAAAAAAGGTAAGTTTTTTTTAAGTTTTAAAAGTTAACCGTTGGCGTTAAATGACTACCATCCACGTCCATTAACCACGTGCCACGTCGATGCCAAAAACTCTTCCACGCCAGTGGAGATTCCCTGACCTAATCAATAACGCCATGGTAACGCCGTGGATGGGACAGTGTGAACGACGTTGAGCAACAACAACGCCTTTTATTAAACGCCCACACCGTGTGGTCTTAAAGGTGTCCTTGTATTAATTTAGGGGTATCCTTTGTATAAAACAAAAAAAAATGCACTACGAATATGGACTTGAGCCGTAGCCCGTGCTACGGCTAGATTTATATTAGTTCCGCCCCTGGTAATCAGATGGATGAAAAAAATATGTACGATTTTGCATTTTATACATAGAAAACACACTTTAAGAATGTTTAGATCACAAAATTAGGGAAATGATCAAATAGAAAGTTTATTTTTGCTAGGAAGTGTAGGAATAGAATTAGGACATGTGGCAACATTTAAAATAAAGAAAAAGGGTATTTTAGTCAATCCAACCCTTTCTTCTTCCTTTTCAAAACCCTATAACTTCAAAACCCACCATTTTCAAAACCCACCATCTTCAACCATTTCTTCACTTTCTATCTCAATAATCACTACATTATAGTGCGATTTTCATCATCAATCAATTATTCAAACACCCGATCAACGTGTTCTTCAGCTTTTTTGAAGAAAACCCAGTTTAATTTCATACAAAATCTCGTTTTTTTCCGGTGATTTTGAAGATAATCACTCGATCCGTTCGATTCGAGCACTGATAAGTGTTTCAATCATTCAAAAATCGTCAATTGTTGAAGAAATCACTTCGATCCATGTAAGAAATTCTTTAATTTCATTTTTACGATCTGGGTTTTTGATTTAGTCATTGCGTTTTACGATCTTGGCGGGGGTCCGGGGGCAGCGCTGTAACGCCCGGCTCTTTTGTACTTTCCATTTATAGAAAGTTTTGTTCGTATTTCTATTTTTGGATTCCTTGTATTCTCGTAATCGTTCTTTCTTTGTAATCGTTGTAAAAACCGAGACTTGGATCATTAATGAAACTCGTATTTTGTTACAAATATGTTATACACACTTTATATATACTCGTACGTTCGAATTGGTGAATCAATTGGTGTTTAATTGTTATTCTTGGAAACTATGTGCTAAACTTGTAATTAATCTAAACTTGTGCACGAAACGTATTTTGAACGTGAACGACACTTGATTCGATACTTATACGCTTGATTATATTGGGTTTATACTCCTCATACTTAAATGTACCTCAAACTATGCTTTTGTGACAAATATGGCCCTTAAATACCCTAAAAACATCAAATACACAACTCTAGGGGCCAAATTGTAATAAATGAAACTTATATCCGGAACCTTAAGGGCGCGCGGCCCGCGTGGACTTACCCTGTCCCCTTACGCGGCCCGTATGGACCTCAGGTCTGCAGAAAACATCTCAGATCGCGACCAGATTCGTTTTTGAGCGGGATTTCTTTGTTTAAACCGAGTTTTAGCCTTAATTATCCCCCCAAAACAACCCTAATCACTCCCCTATAAGTATCCAAGGTCCTCCAAGCACTTGGACACTTTCAACACTCTCAAATCTCTCCTAAACACTCTCAAGTTCTAGCAAGAATCTGCATTTTCGGACAGATTCATACTCTTGCACTAAAGTGAGTATAACTTGCTCATTTCTTAACGAAATTACTTGATTCTTCTTCCTACTTGCTTGGATAATCATGGGGTTTGATTCCTTGACTTCTCCTTGGAGAAATCAGACCTGGAATTGCTCTGAAATGGTCCAAGAACTTTCTGTTTCGTTACATACTCTTTCAAACTTGTTTAAACTTCATCCAACTTGTGTCTAACACATCTCACACCAATGTCCTAATGCTTACAACCTCTCTTATGGTTGGTTAAGCTTAAAAACATGGTTGAGACACTTAAATCAGAGGATTAAACCTCATAAACTTTCTGTTTGTTTAGGGTGTTTTGACCCACAAGTCATGTTCGAGCTAGTTCTTGATGTAGAGTGATTATGGAACAACTTGGGTTGTTCCAAACATACAATCCTCACATGATTTGATGATTTCTCTTAGTTAGATTGTTTATATTATACTAATCCTAGTTCGTGACCCTCCTTGGTTGTTTTTACATCAAGAGAAGTGGTGAACATTCAAGGGGTTCCTAAACGGAAGCTTATTCTTCCTACCCCATACATGACATCCATGAATAACTCGAGGTGCCTAAATGAAGATCTTAATCTTCTACCTCCTACTTGAATTATTGAACTTAATAATATGTAATACTTAACCTAAATATATATATACACTCATTCGAACCTTTAATATTAAACTTGTGTTTATATGTTAAAGTAGTAGAATACCATCTAAGACTTAACACTCCAAGTATGATTCTAATGGGCATACTACCCATGAAATACAATATAACCCTAGTGGTTATGTAGTGTCATATAAGAGTATAAGTTGAAGATGATTATTTTGATATCATACTTTATGTTATGTTAAACTCCAAATTATAATCTTCCGTTGAACGCCAAACTCACACACCTACGTTTCCTCGTGTAGAAGGACTAGGTGCTCCAACTTAATCTACTCCAACAACTCGCTCGCGGGAATTCCAAGTAGGAAAGCTTGCAACCACCGTGAGTATACTCGATCCCTTTTTCCCCCTTTACACTTTGGGATGCAACACGTATAATTATGCAAACAACTTTTGAACTAAACATACTCAATCTTTGAACGAAGCATGAAACTAATGTGACTTACTTGCTATTCTTGTATGCTCTATGAACGATTTGGAACGTTATATGCTCATTGACTTTGCTCGCCCACCTTAACAATTATAGCGCTATAGGATTAACGCCCCGCCTGCTATTCTATTGGGTATTGTTAAGTTACCACCCCGCTGAACGATTGGGATTAGGCTATTTTTATGCGTTGTGTTCTAGGGTTTGATCATATATTACGCCAAAATTGCATACTAGTAATCACATATTATGGATCATGTTGGATTTGAGTTTTTATTCTATTATGCTATGTAAACAAACTTGTATACTCGCTCATGCTTTTGCATTGAAACTCTATTTTAATACATGTTGCAGGTTGATTATTGAAGTATGGATGAATGATGAAACAAGTTTAGGGTGGACTAGATACACACCTTAAATCTATTTAACTTTTGTTGATTTGAATTCGAACAATGTTGTATTTCCATTTTTCATGTTGTATGACAATTTAGTTCTTGCAATGAAATTTGAATTTTATTAAATATTGTCACATAGTGTTATGATGTTTTGAGCAATTTGTTCGTCTCATCCCGATGTTTCCGCCATCGGTTGGGGTGTGACAGATTGGTATCAGAGCCATAACTATAGGGAATTAGGAAAATTGCCATGCTTTTGCCCTAATCTATAGTTTTAGGAATTTTGCCTCTTATGTGTTGTTTAA
The DNA here is from genome assembly GCA_030545235.1 of Helianthus tuberosus. Taxonomy (NCBI): domain Eukaryota; kingdom Viridiplantae; phylum Streptophyta; class Magnoliopsida; order Asterales; family Asteraceae; genus Helianthus; species Helianthus tuberosus. The sequence goes on along the minus strand of CM060427.1, from coordinate 104,999,778 downwards.
AACTTTTGTACTCTACCATGCATGCTTCCTAGCTACACTTCTTGTTGATTAAATTTATATGCCTTTCCTAAGGTTAACATGAATACACTTTTGTTTATTTGTGTACTCTTGTAACACAAACGAGACAACTTTACCAAAATAGGCGTGAAACCCACAATTTGGTAAACGACTCTCATTCTACCTTAAACTATATTTTTGCACGAAATTACACCATTAAGCTAGGAGTGAAATCCACAACTTAATGGTAATTTCCATTTCAACTCTAGTGGACCCTTGTCATAGTGTCGAAATTTTATTTTGACCCGACAAGTACCAACCACATTTAGGGTACGAAATCGTCAAGCTAGGGGTGAAACCCGCATCTCGTCGATTAAGTCCCATTCCTCGATTTTCAATCTCGCCAAAGTCCCGATTGTTTCAATCGATTAGAGATGTGTAGTAACCGGAAGGGTAAGATACCGTTAATCGCTTCTCGACGAGAGTATTTTACCTATAGACCAAAGCACGTTTTCTCTAATTCGAAAGGACTTTCGACCCACTTTGGAATAGTCGACGTTTCTCTACCCGAAACAATCCTATGTTTTATTGAGCCTCTCTTTTATGTATCTCAATTTATATGTGATTTTATACTTGAACGATCGTTCATTTCGGAATTTCGTTTTAATCATTTCGCACGTCATCGCAATCACAAACAATAATAATCCCTCGTGAACAAACTAAATTTACAATGCTTTCATTTATCCATTTTATGCTATGTTGGACTCATGACTATGCTATATGTGACATCTAAACTCTTTATGTTATGTGAATCAATTTGAAACTTTTATGCTATATGACACTTTATGCTATGTGAATCAACTTATGCAAACGATTTTTCTTAAACAAACATTATGATCAAGTCTCACCCATCCGTTCTTTTGAATCTTAGATGTCTTCTCGTCACTCCAACTCGTCTAAGAAGTCTAAGTCCCGTGCTACGAAGAAGATGATGGCTTTCATGGCCGATCAATTTGCGCGCGTCGTTCCAAAGGTCATTTCCGAGATTCGAGCTTCTGAAACTTCAAACTCTTCCGTCGACTCCAAGGTCGAAATACGCAAGCCCGCTTCGTTCAGCTTCAAGCACTTTTCATCGTGCAATCCCAAGCCATTCACCGGCAATGATGGGGTGACCGCCATGCTCGAATGGTTTGATAGCATGGAGGTCACGTTCATCAACAGTGATTGCCCCAAAGAGCTCAGAACGCGTAGTGCGACTGGGGTATTCCAAGCCCGAGCTCTTGAATGGTGGACGAACGAAAGGAACATTCGTTCGAACGAACTGGCATATGCGTTGGAGTGGGAAGAGGTCAAGGCCCTGATGATGGACGAGTTTTGTCCTCCGCATGAGCAACAAAAGTTGGAGGAAGAATCTTGGGCACTAAAGCAAGTGGGGGACGAAAACCTAGCCTACACCACCCGTTTCAAACAACTTAGCTTCATAGTTCCTCACCTTGTTATGACCACCGACCGCAAGATACGGAAGTATATCAATGGGTTACCCTCTGCTATGCGCGACACGATCGAGGCTGCCAAACTCGACAATATCGAAGCTGTTTATCGTTTGGCCGCTTTCCTTCAATTTTCATCATTTAATCTTAGCCCTTGATTAACTAAATGGATGGTCAAGATCACTTCCTAGCCTTTTTAACCAAATAAACTTTCTATTGTATCTCCACCCCACAAAATTAATAAAAAGATACAAATTAGTAAAGAACAACCATAAAAAGTAATGTTTTTTATTCATTTTCTAATTACATTGTATTTTGTATATGCCTTATAATGACAATGTAATTATATTACGTGGTCTCTAATGGAACTGGTTTTTATTTGTGTAACCATCCATACCTAAACCGAAAATTTTCGAAAATTTTGACTCTTCGTTAAAAAGATGCAATATCATAAAAGATAATCAACCCGTTGAAGAAAAGTCAAACTCCATCCCTATCTCTTTTCAGTTCCATCATTATATATACAGAAACATAGTTAGGGGAATATTCAAATGAAAACTATTTGAAAACTCGAAAACTAACTAAAAACCTAAAAAACATATCATTTTTTTTATATAAAATAACTTTAAAAAAAATTATAATAATACACATGTGTAGTACGCATACACATGTGTACTACAATTTTTTTTTTTTTTTTGAAAAAAGGGTTTTTTTTATATATAAAAAATAGCGAAAATTGGTAAAAAAAAATTGGTACATTTTTTAGGCTTTTGTAGTTAGTTTTCAGGTTTTCACTTTAACTAATGGTTTTTATTTGAATCTTTTCCTAGATAATTACAAAATCATAATTTTATTTACAAGTATTATGCATTTTGTCAAGTAGTGATTTGCTCACATAAGAGTAGTGGTGTACAAAAAACCCGGACCCGGACCCGAAAAAAAACAGGAACCGGGTATTATAAAAACCAGGTTTTCTATACCCGAACCCGACCCTACCCATAGGGTAGGGACCGGGTATTCATATTTGATCTAAAACCCGAACCCGGAACCGGGTTTTTATATACCTGGTTTATACCCGAAACCCGGTTTTTATAAATACCCGGAACCGGTTTTTATAAATTCCCGGAACTGAGTTTTTTTATACCCGGTTATATAGCTATGTTTTTTATCTATGTTATTTTATCTATGTTTTCAAGCATTAAGACTTCTAGTTCTTATGATTTAACAAAATTATGTATGCACTTTGATGTAATCTTGTTTAATTATTAGGTTTCTAATGATATTTGAAGTATTTGGTCATTATTCCCCTCTATTTACTGGAAAGATCGATTGATGTTTGTCTAATACAAAAAAATGAAAAATTGATGGAAATTGGTTAAAACATAAAATAGCAAATAAAATATATTGTTGTTTATGTAATCCAAAAGGATTCAAATCAGGATTATTCCTTCGATCTAGCACTATCGAATTTAAATTTAGAAATGTGGTTAAAATTTCAATAAAAGCATTAATACCCGGTTGGGTTTTTTTAATACCCGGTGCGGGTTTTTTCCCAACCCGATACATACCCGAACCCTACCCGATGAATACCCGAACCGGACCCGAACCCGGAAATAGGATATTATAATACCCGGGTTTTATAAAACCCGACCCGAACCCGGGTATATAGGGTATACATGGTATACATTTTCGGTAGAAAACCCGGACCCGGACCCGACCCGATTTCTAAAAAAACCCGATTTTGTAAAACCCGATCCTACCCGAACCCGGTTCTATACCCGGAACCGGTTTTTAAAAAAACCCGATTTGTGCACCACTACGAGCATGAATTCATGGTCCTAGGATTATCTAAAAAACAAATAAAGAAGCCCAAAGGGCCAGCCTTAATGCGTAAAGCCCACCAACATAAGAGATTCAATTGGAAATGAGTTTTTCCCTATCAAGGAATAAATATAAGATCTAACTCTAAGGCATATATCTTCCTTATAACCACATATCTAAAATAACCTTAGAACAAGCACTCTCTTCATAGTCACTTAACCTTATCCCTAGACGATTACCTTTCTATGTTACGGTTAGTTACCGCAATCACGTCTGCAGCCTTGTCATTGATAAATTACCGGTGAGTGTTAGAATTTGATCGGATTCCATATGACAATGCCACCTAGCCATACATTATTGGTTTATAAAAACAAACTATTCGTTCCTTAATGATATGGTCGGTCCCAAACGTCCTTATCTTTCATTAGAACTCAAGGCCTACAACAACAACGAATTTTCATCTCCATACGCGGTATTCTAAGAAACCCTACTTCTTTCATTACTTTTCTATCTTCGAAAATGTCTAAGTTAAACAATTGAATGATTTGTAAGGCCAAGCTCTTAAAAATTATCTAAATGTTTTTTCTTTCCATTTTAGATACGAGAGAGACATTAATTGGTCTACCCTCAACCTTCATTTGTTTTTTTTAATGTGTTACTCATTTGTTTTAAATGTAATGAACTTATCATAGTCTTAATCTTTTTTTTTTTGAAGTATCGATTCATAAATGTTATATTTCAATTCAATTAATGATTGTATTCACTTATTATGTATTATATTTGTGTTTTGATGTATATTCTTTATACATCAACAGTTCGATATATAAAGTGAGGTAAATGAAATTTAGTTGACAAGCACATCTTATTTTTATATAAATAATATACAGCAACATGTGATATAAAAAATCTTCCACGTCAAATCAAATTGTTAAGAAGTATCAAAATCATTTGTGTGGTAAAAAACTTAAACAAAACAATCAATAAATAATACAAAACAAAATCATCCGGGTGAAAAGAGAAAGAAACTTAAACAAAACAATCAAGAATTGATAAAAAAAACAAACAGGGAATGAACAACAACAAAAAAAAAGAAAGAAACCGTAAACAATTGAACAAAACAATAATATATAAAAGGTAAAGAGTGGAATTTAAAAAACTATAAAATGATATTTTTAAAAATAGGGGTATAAACAGTAAAAATGAAGGTACATTTAGCCACACCATATTTTTAACCTTTAGAATATACCAATTTAAACTTGGATTTTGTAGTGAAGATGTAAAATCTACCAATTTAAACTTGGATTTTGTAATGAAGAGGTAAGAAAACAAATGTGATGAAACTTATGTTTATAATATAATACAAAAGAAAAGAACATATAAAAGCATGAAAGGTACCATTTGTCATTTGTCATCACCTTTTAGGTTGGTCAAACTTAACAATACAAATAAACTTTGATTGGTTTGGTTGGTTAATGGCTACTTTTCTAGTCCATTGTAGCTATTATTTCTTTCACAAAATTCTTGTGTCTTTTTAAATCATTTTTATTATCTTAAAGCCTATTTAACATGTTCCTATTACCTTTTTACATAGGTTTGTGCTTATGTAGAATTTAAAATAATATATATACATAATATTTTTTTAATAAATTTTACAATAAAAAATAATTACGGGATTAAAGGCCAGTTGGTCCAACAGTATCCCCATTGTCTTTTTTTATGGGAAGTTGTGCGTTGAAGTCTTACCTGAAGCAAATTGCTCCTGATTGAACCAAAGAGGGTTTTTTTTTTTTCAATTGTGGGTTATCTCTTGGACGGGTGGACCAAGTCACAACGTTTTGTTTTCAAACAGAAAGATGATCTATTTGTTAGCGTGATCTCAAGTGTCCCGTTCTTTCATGTTTTAAGAAATAAATAAATAAATAGGGGAAATATATAATTAATTAGAAGAATGACACGTTGGCTTGACATGGAGACCACTTAAACCCTAGATGATAGGTGCAACAACATTGGGGTGAGTGGGGACTAGTGTTTTGAGAATCCAGACAATTTTATTCATATTCATATAATAATAATGGTGAAATGTTTTAAAAGTTCATTTAGTTTTCGTAAAAGTAATAATTAGATGATACAATAATTAAAATTGTAGACGAAGGCACCCCCGCACCGGATTTTATATTACGTATTATTTATACCAAATTCAACTAAAATAATGAAAGAATTTGATAACTAGTAGATATAAACCTAACTAATTTTTTAGCTTTGAAGCTTAATGCCAAACTACCAATCTTAATTACTCTACATTATAACTTTTTGAAGCCTTCCACAAACAGATTATAGTTTATAGATGATTAGATGTCTAATTGAGTCAAGCCAACTCCTAAGCTTGAGTAGATCTTGGATATGATATTTGACTCGATTCAGTTTAAGTTAAGGTAAGCAACCTTTCTAGACTTTTAATTCAAGTTCAATTATTAGCGCGGGGGGGGGGGGGGGGGTTTCTCCCCTCGGTTTGGAAAAAAAATTAGTGGAAACCTTGTATGATGTGAAAATAATTAGTGAAAATCTACCAAAAAGAATCCCTTGGAAAAAATTCCTGAAACCGTCACTGATTATTAGAACAATGAACCTGTAAAGCTCCTAAGTTTATTAGGGTTGTGTTATTTTTTTATGTTAGCCTTTGTGTGTGTTCACATGAGTACTTGTAATGTATAATCGAGGTATCTTGACCCAAGCACGCAATTATTCATTAATTTGTCAACATCAAGCTTGAAGATCAAACCCAAAATGCATTTATAACAAATTTTAGGCTCCAAGTTTCACAATCATATTGATTGAGATTGGCATTATCGACTTGGCTTTACATACTCGTTTATTGTGGTTAAAAAGAGTTGTCGTAATTTTGTTTTGAGGCGGAGAAAACTATAAACAAATAAGTTGTGTATATTAGCATTGGCCATATAAAAGAAGTAAACTATGACTAATTTATAAACACTACTAGAAAAGTGGTCATTTTGCTACAGAATTTTCCTACGCAAAAAAATGTGTCACAAATTCTAACACATTTACTACGCAATTCCTAGAGATAGAAAGCCTTGATTTTTTTGGCCAATTTGTGACGTAATAGCGACAGAAATACTAACTCTAAGTATTGCGTCAGAAATGCGTAGCAACTTGCTACGCACTTACGACGGATGAATTATATTTGTATTTGATATATATTTAAATATTTAATTATTCGCTATTAACTAATGTGTCGGAAATGTGTAGTAACTTGCTACGCATTTCCGACGGAACTATTATTTATTTGTTGGAATTATATTTATATGTTGAATTCATTTAAATATTAATTGTTGCGTCAGAAATGCGTAGCAACTTGTTACACATTTTTGACAAAACATTTATTATGATATTTAGATCGTATTTAAATGTTTAACTAATACTATTATTGTTACACATTTTTGACAAAACATTTATTATGATATTTAGATCGTATTTAAATGTTTAACTAATACTATTATTAATTATATCATCTGAAATGTGTAACAACTTGCTACGCATTTGTGACGAAACATTTATTATTATACTTAAATTATATTTTAATGTTTAATCAGTTTTATTATTAATTATATCGTCTAAAATGTGTAGCAACTTGCTACATACACATTTTCTCGTAAATTAGTCACAAATAGCTATTTGTGACGGATTTTTGACGGAAAACGGTGTTAGAAATTTTGAGTTTTCTAGTAGTCAAAAGATGACGTAAAAGATTTCATATTTAGCTAGGAAAACCATTCATTTCTTCATTCACCGCTAATTCGAGATCAAAAGTTATTCAATCCTAACGAAATAGAAGTGAACACCTTTGACATACAATTTTACTAGTTCGAATATTACGTTTCGATTGAGTTTATTTGTATCCATCATTATTTGGTTATCTAGGTTTCAAGATGCTCATTGAGATTTACTCATGTTGAATTTCATCCAACTTGAGATGGCTTCCTGAGATTTGTGAAAGATGTGTATACACTAAAATGCATAGGATTAATGATATCTTATATAGATGTTTTGATGAATCAATTACACTTTAATAAATCTAGTATTATACTATTCTATGATATATTGGTGGTACAAGGTTCATTTCATTATAGTTTATACGGCACCCTTGTTAATTTCGAGTTACTACGTTTAAGAATTTAAATGGGATAAGCATACCGCTAACCGCTTATTATGAGGGTTTCTAGTCGGTCTTACCAGACTGGTTTTACATAATACATTTATACGTGCTATAATGTCAGTTTTCTTTTGTATGCTTTTAAACGTTGGGTAAAGTTAAGCATTTCCCTTATAAAACTCTGGGTGAAAAGATTAATTAGTTGTAGTATAATGAAATGCATTGCCAAATGCGTGTGTAGATTGTAGGCACTCCCATCTCTTGTATACAAAATGTGAATGAATGATAAGATACAATATTAGCAATGGATAATAATGTTACATAAGTAATGTTTTGAAAACCAGACCATTTATCGTTGCAACAAACCAGTTGTTCTATCGTTTAATTGGTTGGACTGCTCAAGCGAGATCATCATCCTTGTCTCATTAAAGGTGTTCTAATCGGATGTGGGGAGTGGACGAGGATTCCATGTTTCTGTCAAGATCTAAACACCCTATTATTACCGTCTATCTTCACACTCGTTGTTCCTTCTTGGTCCTATCCAAGTACCCAAAACAACCATGTTTAGTCACAAACTGGTTTTCTCGGTTCAACGAGATGCGTGAAAAAGCGTACAATTCATCCATCAATGGCCAACAGATTAGACCGCCCGGTCTAGTCTAGTTTCAGATAACATTGTACATAATTCATAAGTAGGTATCAATCATAGTGTCAGAATTTCATTGAAGAATTATAATTTTATGGAACATGGAATTTTGAATAAACAAACATCTTTTATATTAATAACCTACAAAAAGGACATAATAGCCGACAAGTTTCTTCTACATGCTAGATACTTCAATCTGTTTAAAATACATGTAATACTTTTTTGTGTTTAACACTAAATAAAATAAGCTTCTTAAGTAAAAGTGTTTATAAATTTAAAAGTATCATCAACTTGCCAAATTATTAAAACAAGGAACCATGTTTTGTAGTTATTGAACTATTTGTGGCATAAATTTAAATCATCGGTATTATTTTTCATTCTGGTATTCTAATGGACAATTATGAAGCTAATAGTTAACTTTAATATACTTTTGGCAAATGAAGAATATTAATCATTAAACTAAGGCCATGTGTTGTGGAGGTTTTATGGGGGCATGAAAGCAGTCCACGGCGGATACAGAGGAGCGATACACCGCTAGGGATGAGCAAGTGATACCCGGTATCGAATCGTATTGTATTGGGCTATTTTTGGGATCAGTATTTTCGGTTTGGTACGAATCGTACGATACTTGTGGCATCCACTTTATTTAACGATCAAACATACAATTTTTTTTTTTACAAAAATTGGGCATGACACATTCGTAATATTGACGTTTCCCTGTTTTTACAATATAATTCAAAATCAACCCAAGGATTCAAACGTTCTTAAAACACTTACTACAATTCTAGTCATACGGTTAACATTTACAATAACAAAATGATTTTGACCCATTAGTAAAAGACTACATGGTCCGGAAGCACAAAAAGGGCAATTTAGTGTGTTCGTCCGAGCTCGCCAACTTCAAACATGAGATTTACCTATCATGCACAACATCAAACATTAGTAAATTCACAAAGCTCAAGCAAAATCCATAACATACCTTACATACTTTTAATCGACCCATAAACAATATACCAATCATTAACAAATATTGTTTACAACATTCTTTTCATTAAACATTCTTTCCATTAACTTTATTTTATTCCAACATCTCGGTACATTCATACATCCATATCATTCGACCCATTTCGTAATGAGCCCATATTCAAACCTCAACCGAAATCGTCATGCTTGTCCTATTTTACCCATTTACGACGGGTAACCCTTATCATACATGCTTAACACAAAGATACCATTTAACCCGTTTACAACAAGTCTTTACTTAATCATCTCATAATCTTACTTTCCATAAAACTTTATCTCACTTGAGTGATCATTATACATCCGACACTGTTGTGTCGCTTATCCGCTTTCTAACATATAACATATCGACATTTGAACCAATAACAACACACAACTCAACATTTAGGATTAATAAATAAACTTTCATCCGTAGAACAACATAAAAGGATAATTAAGTTCATATGAACTTACCGTGATCCTGAGCTCCTTGTGCTTTGGAGTGACTTGCTCCTTCTTCCTTCTTATTTCCTGGACATCATAACTTTATTCACTTAGCTTCCATTACTTTCACATTCCTTATTATCCAATATGATATTTATAATTCACATACATTCCCACCATGATTACATCTCATCTATTTAGCGAATTTTCATAAAAAAAACATATCTAAATTCATTTAGACATTTCATCAAACACATGGTGTGCATACTATCTACAAGGCATGATGTACAAGTAGTTATAACATGTCCATCCTATCTCATCAATGGTTAATCAAAATCTTTCATAATAATAATCATTACCCTAATCCATAATTTACTATTTTAACCATAAACATATGGTTCCGAATCAATTATTCATAACAATTTCATCAACAACAATCAAATTAACATGTAGAACTTCACAATTGCTAACCATTACTTGACATGCAAGTGGGTTTTGCCCTAATCATGCTCATATTCGAAATTTAGCATCTATTGATGTCTAGACATTCATAGCAACCATTAAGCATACTAAATTTTGCATTACATTCACGAATTACACTAAACCCACATAATCAAACATCATCAAATCAAGAAATTTCACTTACTTGAGATCAAGAATGCTTAGACAATCATAATTCTTAGCTCATGCATTCGATTCTTCACTAATTTGGCTTTCAATTGATGGAATTTTAGTGATTTAGGGTTTTGAGAGGGAAGGAGTCCCCCCTGGCTTCTCACGATCGCACACACCAGACTCAAGTCTGGTTTCTTTTTTTATCATGTTTTATAACAATATTTACACTTCTAGTCCCTCATCATTTAATCCCTATTCAGTTTAGTAATTTACCTTCTAACTTAACCATCTTTCTTTTACTAACTTTTATTTTTTGACATAATTCTATATATTTTCCATTTTAACTTATTAAAACATCACTACACATTATACTTTTAGGTCATACGAGAATTTGGGGTGTTACAAGTCTACCCCCCTTAAAGAAGGTTTCGTCCCCGAAACCTGAATACGTACCAAATAATTCTGGGTAATGTTCTCGCATTTCATCCTCCACTTCCCACGTGAGATCCGATCCTTTTCGATGTTGCCATTGGACCAACACTTGCCAAACGGATTTGTTGCGGAGTTGCTTTACTTTAAAATCCTTTATTGCGATGGGCTTTTCAACATAATTTAATTTCTCATCCAAAGGCACGTATGCAGTCTCATCCGCGAGGCACTTTCGCAATTGCGACACATGAAAGGTGTTATGAATCCCATCCAACGCGGGTGGTAATTCTAACTGATACGCCACCGCCCCGACCCGAGCGAGTATTTTGAATAGTCCGATGTATCGAGGACCTAGCTTCCCGTGTTTACGAAAACGAATTATCCCTTTCCATGGAGAGACTTTTAGTAACACGTGATCTCCCATTTGAAACTCAATTGGTCGCCTTCGTCGATCTGCATAAGACTTTTGTCTATCTTGCGCCACCTTAATTGTTGATCTAACCATATCAATCTTTTCATTCATTTCGGCTACTAGATCCTTTGACGCGAGTTCGCGCTGACCCACTTCCCCCCAGCTAACCGGGGTTCTACATTTCCTTCCATAGAGCATTTCATAGGGGGCCATTTTTATGCTGTTATGATAACTATTGTTATATGAAAATTCTACCAAGGGTAGATGATCATCCCAGCTTCCCCCAAAATCCATGACACACGCCCTTAACATATCAACTAATGTTTGTATAGTTCGTTCCGATTGACCATCGGTTTGAGGATGGTAGGCGGTGCTAATATGTAACCGGGTTCCCAATTCTTCATGAAACTTCCTCCAGTAACGGGATGTGAACCGGGTGTCCCGGTCGGATACTATAGACACCGGAACCCCATGTCGGGATATAATCTCGTTCATATAAACTTCCGCCATCTTTTCTAAATTATAAGTTTCCCGAATGGGTAAGAAATGTGCACTTTTGGTCAGTCGATCAACGACCACCCATATTGCATCGTGCCCTTTTCTTGTCTTGGGAAGCTTAGTTACCAAATCCATCGTTACATGCTCCCGCTTCCATATCGGTATCTCCAACGGTTGCAATTTCCCATATGGTATTTGGTGTTCGGCCTTTACTTGGGAACATGTCAAACACTTAGCCACATACTTGACAATGTCTCTTTTCATTCCCGGCCACCAATAATTCATCCTCAAGTCTCGATACATTTTTGTAGCCCTTGGATGAACGGAGTATCGAGACTTGTGTGCCTCATTCAAAAGTAATTATTTCACATCACATTCCCGTGGTATCCAGATTCGACCATACCTCGTTTTCATACCATTCACATTCTCATTCAACTCGTGGATAAATCCTTTCGTCCTTTCTTTCTTTGAGTCCTCGGCATCCAAGGACTTAATTTGAGCCTCTCGTATTTCTTCAAGGAGTTTGGAAGTGACTACCATTTTCATTGATCTTACCCGAATCGGGGGCAGGTACTCTTTTCGACTTAGAGCATCCGCCACTACGTTAGCCTTCCCGGGATGATAGTGGATATCACAATCGTAATCCTTGATAAGCTCCAACCATCTTCGTTGCCTCATATTAAGATCTTTTTGTTCGAAAAATATTTGAGGCTCTTGTGATCCGAGAAGATTGTACACTTCACCCCGTATAGGTAATGTCTCCATATCTTCAAGGCGAACACGACCGCCGCCAATTCTAGATCGTGGGTTGGGTAATTATTTTCGTGTTGATTGAGTTGTCTTGAAGCATATGCAACGACTTTACCCCTTTGCATTAGTACACACCCAAGACCCTGATGGGAGGCATCAGTATATACCACCAAATCATCCGTTCCATCCGGTAATGTCAACACAGGAGAACTTGAGAGTTTTTCTTTTAGTGCCTGAAACGCTTTTTCTTGTTCTTCGCCCCATAAAGACTTCTCACTTTTCTTCGTTAACTTTGTCATGGGCGAGGCTATTTTGGAGAAATCCTGGATAAATCTCCTGTAATAACCAGCCAAGCCCAAAAAGCTTCTTATCTCGCTTGGATTCTTCGGGGGTACCCAATTCATCACTGCCTTTACTTTGGACGGGTCCACATGGACACCGTCCGCATTGATTACATGACCCAAAAATTGTACTTCTCTAAGCCAAAAGGCGCATTTTGAGAACTTTGCATATAACCTTTCCTTGCAAAGCGTCTCCAGCACACCATGTAAGTGTGAAGCATGCTCTGCTTCACTTCGGGAGTACACTAGTATATCATCAATAAAAATGATTACATACTTATCAAGCATAGGCCGGCACACCCGATTCATTAGATCCATAAATGCAGCTGGCTCGTTTGTTAAGCCGAAGGACATTACTAGGAACTCGTAATGTCCATACCGCGTCCGAAATGCAGTTTTCGGCACATCCTCTTCTCGTACCCGCAGTTGGTGATACCCTGATCGCAAATCAATCTTTGAGAACCAGCTCGCCCTTTGAAGTTGGTCGAATAAATCGTCAATTCTAGGTAAGGGGTAACGATTCTTCACCGTTAACTTGTTCAACTCCCGATAGTCGATGCACATTCGCATCGAACCATCTTTCTTTCTTACGAATAATACGGGTGCTCCCCATGGCGAAACACTTGGCCGAATAAAGTCCTTGTCGAGCAGTTCTTGAAGTTGGGTCATCAATTCTTTCATTTCGGTCGGGGCCAACCGATAAGTAGCTTTAGCTACCGGTGCGGCTCCCGGGGTAAGCTCTATCTTAAACTCCACTTCACGTTCGGGCGGAAGCCCCGGTAAATCCTCCGGAAATACATCCGGATATTCATTCACTACTTTTACAATTTCCAGCTTCGGTACAACTTGATTGTTATCGATCACGTAAGACAGATACGCCTTTCCCCCGTTCTTTACATACTTGACAACTTCAATAATAGAACAAAATTTCGACTCGTCGACCCTATCCCCTTGAATGCTTACCCGCTTTCCCTCCGAGGTTACTACTTGGATAACTTTCTTTTCACATTGTATTTCAGCATGATTTTGGGCCAGCCAATCCATTCCCACAACTACTTTAAATTCCCCCATACACATTGGAACAAGGTCTATGCTAAATTCCTCATCTTCAATCAAGATCTTACAGTTTCTACATACATCATGCAATAGGTAAATTTTGCTATCCGCTACTTCCACTTCTAAAGGTACTAACATCTTTTCAAGCATAAAGGAAGGATGACATAAAAGTTCATTCGAAAAAATGATCTACTAGCCTCGGAATCAAATAAAACATTTACAGGTATTGAATTTACTAAGAATATACCTGAAACTCCTTCCGGGAGAGACTTTGCTTCTTCAGACGTTATCTGGAACATCCTTCAACGAGCCCTAGACGGCGCCTCTTTCCTTCCTTCTTTCCTAGGCGTTTGTTGGAGCTTTGGACATTCAGATTTCATGTGCCCCGCTTGATGACAATTGTAACACGTTTTCTGATTGTCTGGACATCTGTAGTACGGATGTCCCTCTTGTCCACACTTGTAGCACCCTTTCTTTCCAAGCAAACATTCACCCGAGTGGTGTTTCCTGCACGTCTTGCAAGTCGGAATCCCACTACTTGTCTTCCCTTTCTTGTTTTGATCTTGATATTTTGCCTTTTTCGATGGGTTTGTGTTGGTAGGCTTCTCCGCCACCCTTTTCTCTCCCCGTTCAACCTGCCTTCTTAACTCGATCTCCCTATCTCTTGCCCAGTTGATTAATTCATTTAATGTTGCACACTTGGAGGGATTTACGAACTCCCGATATTCAGTCTTTAACATGTGACAACTGGTACCAAACCGGTAATTTCCGTACACTTTAATTATTATTTAATGACTGCAATTATGTGCTTAAATGTCAACATAGTCTGATTACATACTATACTAGTGAATTCATGCACGTTTTATACTACAAAATATTGCTTTATGCATTAACGAGAGCGTTGCGTCAGAAATACTAGTAAACTCACCAGTAAGACACAGTATGTCAACAGAACTGCAGAAAACAGTCAGAAATTAGAATTGAGGCCTAGGTGTAGGTCCAACGACAAGAATACATTAAAACCCAAGAGTACATACAAGGGTTAATATATAGACGTTCTAGAAGCTAAAATACGCACTAAAAAGCACCCGAAACGCACTTTAAGTGCAGAATTTTATTAAATTCAGCTCAAATCAACTTTTAATCTCAAAATATCATGCAGAATTTATGTATTATCATCCAGAATACTTCCCCAAGTGTTGGGAATGGAAAGGGTTACAAAAGGGCACTTGAAAGACACTAAACGGTGCAATTTAGCACTTTAACAAACCGGTACTTAACCGAACAACCGGACATTACCGGAACACAAAAATATTGTCAAACACATTGTTTTTATTTTTCTGAGTTAGTTAGGGTCCCCGAACACCCTAACACACTATATATTTAATAACACACCAAAACCCACTAACTAAAACATTTGGTTTCTAACAAAACAAGTAACTAGACATTTAAAACCCAACCCTATATCCCCCCCCCCCCCATTGGGACGGTTACCATGGGTGTCCCCACCCATGGATTTGTTTAGTATTTTATTTGATATGGTTGGTAATTAAGAAACATAACACACAAGGGGTAAAGATGAAGATGGGTTATAAGATGGCACAAGGGGTTAAGGCATTTCATTCTCATCACAACATCAAACACCAACTCTCTCTCCCTCTCCCTCTTTGGTCTCGGCCGACCCCCACACCACACACCATCACCATCATTCAAGCTTCATCATCCATTCCAAGGGCATCCAAGGGTGTTAGAGATCATACAAACAAGCTTGGTGTGTTCGGAAGCTCAAGGACCTCTTTCGTCTTCTTTTAACCACCACTTTTCTACACTTGAACTCCCCTAGCCTTGTGCTAGTGGTAAGAACTTTGATGTTGCTATTTTACATCTATTCTAAGTGGTTAATGATGAATCATGTTCAAAAACATCAAGAACACTAATGAATCATAAGAAGTAAACTTGAACATAAGCTTTAAATATGAAGAAAACTTGATGTACATGAGTTGTTATGATTGTTGGTTATTGTTTGTTGGTAGAAATGATGTAGATCATCATACAATCTTGCTAGATCATGATTAAAAACATAATCTAGCAAGATACGGGGATGAACATGTTAAAGATTATGAATCATCCACAAAAAGATCATGAACTTGAAAGAACACTATGTTTTCCTAAAAATAAAGATCAAAGTAAGATGATAAACATGTAGATCTAAAGATCCATGAGTGGTTTTTCAAAAGAACCAAGTTAAAAATACAAGTATTACTTAATCTTGGTTCTTAAACAAATAAACCTTATTTTTGGTGGTTAATAAAGTAAAGATACACATGTGTAACAAGAAAAATACAAGAAGAAGTATTTTTAGAAAACATGAACATAAGTTGTAAAGAATCATATTCTTTAAAAATGAAGTTTTTAAAGAAGCAATCACACTTTAAAGGGTAACAAGACTTACTAAATACCCTAGTAAGTTACTACACATTTTTATAAATTTTCAAGTTCATGAAATAAAGAAGTTAGTGTATGTTGTTGATGATTGTTGTTGAAATTGATTGATGATGATTTTTAAAAGAAAATAAACACATGTTTTGAAAACATGGGAAACCTCCATCTTTAGGGGAAACTCTGTCAAAATTTTATAAACTTTGACACTTAGAAAAAATAGAAGCTTTGAGAAGCTTATTCCCCAAAAATGTATTTAAAAATCATTTACCAAGGTTTCCCTAATTTTTGTATTAAGAAATGATGATTTCTTCAAGATTAAAATTTATATTAAGTATGTATATTTTTGAGGAAAAATATATGTATTTATTGATCACTAAATTTTGTGCTAAGTGTATGTAGTATGTATTATACATGAATAGTGTATTAAGACTTGTAAATACACTAAGTACTCATAAGAAGTAAAAGCACAAAAATACACATACAACATACTTAGACACATACGAGAGGATATATTTATGAAAATATATTACTTGATAGAGTGAATGACTTGGAAAAGTTATGAACATGAAATGATGATTTGGACAAAATACATAATTCGGGTGCAAAATACTTATATTTATTTTTGAGAAAATGATATAAGTAAGACACATAGTTAAAAATATAAATTATTTTTAACACAAGAACAAACACATAAAAGATGGTGACCTGTACTTGTGCGATACAAGTCTAGTGACTAACGATAATAAAACACGTTTAGGTCACGACGCTAGATAAGCAAATCCGGTGAAGTTTACGACGCAGGAACGCAAAGTTGTGAGTTCATGCTCCCCCTTTTTCTTTTAACTGTTTTCAGTTTCATAACTTCGGGAGTGAAATACATGTTACAAATACGACAATATTTAAATGGTATGATACAAAAACAAGAGGCACTCTTGGTGATAACTACTACCAAGTATGATGCGTTTTGAGAAATGATACGAGAAATCGTGTCACGAATAGGGTACCATAAGCACCATTAATCGTGTACATACTTAGACCGCAGAACAAAATGTTAGATCTAATGGGTTACAGGGCAGCCCCACTCTTGGTGACAACTAGTACCGAGTAGTGTTTTTGTGTCTCCGTCGTGAATCGACAACTAGAAAAATGCCTATGGTTTGGTGACTTCCTATGTCGTGTCACATGTTAATGGCTTTGCAACCCATTAACACTTGATACATATAGAAATACTTGATTTATACGAGAATACATGATTTATACGAGAACACGTGATTTACACAAGATTCATACCATGTTTTTCATACAAAGTATACAACGTTCAATACAAGAACTGCATGAATTCACACCAACATTATGTTGACGTTTTTCAAAACTTACATGTATTTCAGGTAACTAAAGTGGATGTGCGCACGGTCTTACTCATGCTTGTGGATGTCGTTTATGTTTATCTTTTAATAAAGTTGTAAACTTTCAAGACAATGTTTTATGCTATCTCATGATGTAAACGCTAAACTTATGTTTTCAAGTTATGAAACGTTTGGTATTTGAAGTTATTTTTACGAGCATGTAGTATGGTTACCTTTCGTATGCAATGAGAACCTTTCATGATCACACCTCGGACCATTCAAGATTCTAGAAAGAATTGGTACCGTGGCTTACAAATTGGAGTTATCGGAAGAACTTAATGGAGTACATGATACGTTTCATGTATCCAACCTCAAGAAGAGTCCAACACAAGAAAACGTGATCATCCCTGCGGATGAAGTGCATATTGATGATGCCCTCCGATTTACAGAACAACCCGTTGAGGTTACCGACTGGAAAGTCAACAAGACCAGGAGGAGCAGTGTGAAACTTGTCAAAGTACGATGGAACTCAAGGCACGGACCCGAGTATACGTGGGAACGTGAAGACCAGTTCAAAGAAAAGTATCCCCACCTGTTCAAGAAGACTCCTGCGAGAGCTGGTTCAGCCTGAATTTCGGGACGAAATTCTTTTAACGGGGGGAGATTGTGACAACTGGCACCAAACCGGTAATTTCCGTACACTTTAATTATTATTTAATGACTGCAATTATGTGCTTAAATGTCAACATAGTCTGATTACATACTATACTAGTGAATTCATGCACGTTTTATACTACAAAATATTGCTTTATGCATTAACGAGAGCGTTGCGTCAGAAATACTAGTAAACTCACCGGTAAGACACAGTATGTCAACAGAACTGCAGAAAGCAGTCAGACATTAGAATTGAGGCCTAGGTGTAGGTCCAACGACAAGAATACATTAAAACCCAAGAGTACATACAAGGGTTAATATATAGACGTTCTGGAAGCTAAAATACGCACTAAAAAGCACCCAAAACGCACTTTAAGTGCAGAATTTTATTAAATTCAGCTCAAATCAGCTTTTAATCTCAAAATATCATGCAGAATTTACATATTATCATCCAGAATACTTCCCCAAGTGTTGGGAATTGAAAGGGTTACAAAAGGGCACTTGAAAGACACTAAACGGTGCAATTTAGCACTTTAACGAACCGGTACTTAACCGAACAACCGGACATTACCGGAACACAAAAATATTGTCAAACACATTGTTTTTATTTTTCTGAGTTAGTTAGGGTCCCCGAACACCCTAACACACTATATATTTAATAACACACCAAAACCCACTAACTAAAACATTTGGTTTCTAACTAAACTAGTAACTAGACATTTAAAACCCAACCCTATACCCCCCCTCCCCCATTGGGACGGTTACCATGGGTGTCCCCACCCATGGATTTGTTTAGTATTTTATTTGATATGGTTGGTGATTAAGAAACATAATACACAAGGGGTAAAGATGAAGATGGGTTATAAGATGGCACAAGGGGTTAAGGCATTTCATTCTCATCACAACATCAAACACCAACTCTCTCTCCCTCTCCCTCTTTGGTCTCGGCCGACCCCCACACCACACACCACCACCATCATTCAAGCTTCATCATCCATTCCAAGGGCATCCAAGGGTGTTAGAGATCATACAAACAAGCTTGGTGTGTTCGGAAGCTCAAGGACCTCTTTCGTCTTCTTTTAACCACCACTTTTCTACACTTGAACTCCCCTAGCCTTGTGCTAGTGGTAAGAACTTTGATCTTGCTATTTTACATCTATTCTAAGTGGTTAATGATGAATCATGTTCAAAAACATCAAGAACACTAATGAATCATAAGAAGTAAACTTGAACATAAGCTTTAAATATGAAGAAAACTTGATGTACATGAGTTGTTATGATTGTTGGTTATTGTTTGTTGGTAGAAATGATGTAGATCATCATACAATCTTGCTAGATCATGATTAAAAACATAATCTAGCAAGATAAGGGGATGAACATGTTAAAGGTTATGAATCATCCACAAAAAGATCATGAACTTGAAAGAACACTATGTTTTCCTAAAAATAAAGATCAAAGTAAGATGATAAACATGTAGATCTAAAGATCCATGAGTGGTTTTTCAAAAGAACCAAGTTAAAAATACAAGTTTTACTTAATCTTGGTTCTTAAACAAATAAACCTTATTTTTGGTGGTTAATAAAGTAAAGATACACATGTGTAACAAGAAAAATACAAGAAGAAGTATTTTTAGAAAACATGAACATAAGTTGTAAAGAATCATATTCTTTAAAAATGAAGTTTTTAAAGAAGCAATCACACTTTAAAGGGTAACAAGACTTACTAAATACCCTAGTAAGTTACTACACATTTTTATAAATTTTCAAGTTCATGAAATAAAGAAGTTAGTGTATGTTGTTGATGATTGTTGTTGAAATTGATTGATGATGATTTTTAAAAGAAAATAAACACATGTTTTGAAAACATGGGAAACCTCCATCTTTAGGGGAAACTCTGTCAAAATTTTATAAACTTTGACACTTAGAAAAAATAGAAGCTTTGAGAAGCTTATTCCCCAAAAATGTATTTAAAAATCATTTACCAAGGTTTCCCTAATTTTTGTATTAAGAAATGATGATTTCTTCAAGATTAAAATTTATATTAAGTATGTATATTTTTGAGGAAAAATATATGTATTTATTGATCACTAAATTTTGTGCTAAGTGTATGTAGTATGTATTATACATGAATAGTGTATTAAGACTTGTAAATACACTAAGTACTCATAAGAAGTAAAAGCACAAAAATACACATACAACATACTTAGACACATACGAGAGGATATATTTATGAAAATATATTACTTGATAGAGTGAATGACTTGGAAAAGTTATGAACATGAAATGATGATTTGGACAAAATACATAATTCGGGTGCAAAATACTTATATTTATTTTTGAGAAAATGATATAAGTAAGACACATAGTTAAAAATATAAATTATTTTTAACACAAGAACAAACACATAAAAGATGGTGACCTGTACTTGTGCGATACAAGTCTAGTGACTAACGATAATAAAACACGTTTAGGTCACGACGCTAGATAAGCAAATCCGGTGAAGTTTACGACGCAGGAACGCAAAGTTGTGAGTTCATGCTCCCCCTTTTTCTTTTAACTGTTTTCAGTTTCATAACTTCGGGGGTGAAATACATGTTACAAATACGACAATATTTAAATGGTATGATACAAAAACAAGAGGCACTCTTGGTGATAACTACTACCAAGTATGATGCGTTTTGAGAAATGATACGAGAAATCGTGTCACGAATAGGGTACCATAAGCACCATTAATCGTGTACATACTTAGACCGCAGAACAAAATGTTAGATCTAATGGGTTACAGGGCAGCCCCACTCTTGGTGACAACTAGTACCGAGTAGTTTTTTTGTGTCTCCGTCGTGAATCGACAACTAGAAAAATGCCTATGGTTTGGTGACTTCCTATGTCGTGTCACATGTTAATGGCTTTGCAACCCATTAACACTTGATACATATAGAAATACTTGATTTATACGAGAATACATGATTTATACGAGAACACGTGATTTACACAAGATTCATACCATGTTTTTCATACAAAGTATACAACGTTCAATACAAGAACTGCATGAATTCACACCAACATTATGTTGACGTTTTTCAAAACTTACATGTATTTCAGGTAACTAAAGTGGATGTGCGCGCGGTCTTACTCATGCTTGTGGATGTCGTTTATGTTTATCTTTTAATAAAGTTGTAAACTTTCAAGACAATGTTTTATGCTATCTCATGATGTAAACGCTAAACTTATGTTTTCAAGTTATGAAACGTTTGGTATTTGAAGTTATTTTTACGAGCATGTAGTATGGTTACCTTTCATATGCAATGAGAACCTTTCATGATCACACCTCGTGCTTCCGCCTAAGAAAGGGGTGTGGCATAACATAGCATGATAACATATGATTTTCAACCTCTCAGTCCCCGCTATCTCCCCACAAAATTTCACCTTCTCGAGGAACTTATTCGTTATTTTATCAATCGTTTCATCCTTTTGTCAAAGACGTAAGAAGTCTTCTTGAATCTTATCAATTGCGGATTATGGGCTATGATATTTCAGAAATGGCTCCTTGAACTCTTGCAATGTCAACGTTTGTACTTTATCATCCCCCAATTCCTTCGAATGTGCGTCCCACCAATCCTTTGCTTGGAGTTGTAGGAGGCCCGTAGCAAACATCACTTGATCCTCCACTTCACATTTACTTCTTACAAACACTGCATCGGTACTTGAAATCCATTTTTGACAAGCTACCGGGTCAATTTCCCCTTTGTACGGCAAAGGGTTACGTGCCATGAATTCCTTGTACGTGCACCTTCGAGTACTTTTCTTTGTTTGTAGTTCACTAATCATCTCCTTTAGTTCTTCCACCTTGGACGTTACTAGAGTATCGACTACTCCCAATACTTGACCTTCCACCTCTTGAGCTAGTCGGGAAATACTAGCTTCAATCACTTTCTCTACTTCTTCCACAATCATTGTTCTCATTTCATTTCGACGTGCTTCATCGTCATCATTTACATTCACCACATCAGCCATCTACATAAAACATTCATTATATTCATTAGATTTCATTTCATACTTCCCATCATCATGTTTTAACATCATTTTATCATGACACATTCCATTTATCATTCATACTTCATGCTTTATCGTCATTGACGATCGTATCGTATCATTTCGACCGAATTCTTTAATCATAACAAATTTCCTTCTCATCATTCACATGAACCTTTCTTTCATCCTTTGATTATCAAATTTGCCTTAAACATTGTTTATAAGGCCTTTAAAATCAATTGGAACGAGTCCCGTATTCAAAATCGTCAAAACAAAAAAAAAAATTCGGGAGCAGATGGGGTGCTCGCGTGGCGCGAGGGCCTACCCGCCCTTCCGTCGCGCGATGCCAGCAACGTCGCGCTGCGCGACGAACATGGATCGTGGGCGTGGCGTGACGCGAGCAACATATTTTGACAGAATGTTCGTTGTTTTGCTGCAGTTGATGCCCAGCTCCATAAATTCTCAAACTTAATTCTTAAAAACATCATATCTCAAGTTCTACTAGTCCATTTTACCCGATTCTTTTTCCTACGCGTCCGTAATTTAATTGCGGACCCGTTTAGCATATCCGTTAGCCGTAAGACTCAGTTTGAGGGCAAATAACCTATAAATCCCATTCTATTTATAACTACAACACAATAAATTTTATAATTTACTTACTTGCGTAGCGCTTCGGAACGAACACACCTTCATACGAGCTTTTAGTTTGAGTTCAAGCATTTGACTCAAATACTTGAATCCCTCAAACTTTGGCTCTGATACCAACTTGTGGCATCCACTATATTTAACGATCAAACATACAAATTTTTTTTTTTTTTACAAAAATTGGGCATAACCCATTCGTAATATTGACGTTTCCCTGTTTTTACAATATAATTCAAAATCAACCCAAGGATTCAAACGTTCTTAAAACACTTACTACAATTCTAGTCATACGGTTAACATTTACAATAACAAAATGATTTTGACCCATTAGTAAAAGACTATATGGTCCGGAAGCGCAAAAAGGGCAATTTAGTGTGTTCGTCCGAGCTCGCCAACTTCAAACATGAGATTTACCTATCATGCACAACATCAAACATTAGTAAATTCACAAAGCTCAAGCAAAATCCATAACATACCTTACATACTTTTAATCGACCCATAAACAATATACCAATCATTAACAAATATTGTTTACAACATAAAAACATCATATCTAAAGTTCTACTAGTCCGTTTTACCCGATTCTTTTTCCTACGCATCCGTAATTTAATTGCGGACCCGTTTAGCATATCCGTTAGCCGTAAGACTCGGTTTGAGGGCAAATAATCTATAAATCCCATTCTATTTCTAACTACAACACAATAAATTTTATAATTTACTTACTTGCGTAGCGCTTCGGAACGAACACACCTTCATACGAGCTCTTAGTTTGAGTTCAAGCATTTAACTCAAATACTTGAATCCCTCAAACTTCGGCTATGATACCAACTTGTGGCATCCACTTTATTTAACGATCAAACATACAATTTTTTTTTTTACAAAAATTGGGCATGTCCCATTCGTAATATTGGCGTTTCCCTGTTTTTACAATATAATTCAAAATCAACCCAAGGATTCAAACGTTCTTAAAACACTTACTATAATTCTAGTCATACGGTTAACATTTACAATAACAAAATGATTTTGACCCATTAGTAAAAGACTACATGGTCCGGAAGCGCAAAAAGGGCAATTTAGTGTGTTCGTCCGAGCTCGCCAACTTCAAACATGAGATTTACCTATCATGCACAACATCAAACATTAGTAAATTCACAAAGCTCAAGCAAAATCCATAACATACCTTACATACTTTTAATCGACCCATAAACAATATACCAATCATTAACAAATATTGTTTACAACATTCTTTTCATTAAACATTCTTTCCATTAACTTTCTTTTATTCCAACATCTCGGTACATTCATACATCCATATCATTCGACCCATTTCGTAATGAGCCCATATTCAAACCTCAACCGAAATCGTCATGTTTGTCCTATTTTACCCATTTACGACGGGTAACCCTTATCATACATGCTTAACACAAACATACCATTTAACCCGTTTACAACAAGTCGTTACTTAATCATCTCATAATCTTACTTTCCATAAAACTTTATCTCACTTGAGTGATCATTATACATCCGACACTGTTGTGTCGCTTATCCGCTTTCTAACATATAACATATCGACATTTGAACCAATAACAACACACAACTCAACATTTAGGATTAATAAATAAACTTTCATCCGTAGAACAACATAAAAGGAGAATTAAGTTCATATGAACTTACCGTGATCCTGAGCTCCTTGTGCTTTGGAGTGACTTGCTCCTTCTTCCTTCTTATTTCCTGGGCATCATAACTTTATTCACTTAGCTTCCATTACTTTCACATTCCTTATTATCCAATATGATATTTATAATTCACATACATTCCCACCATGATTACATCTCATCAATTTAGCGAATTTTCATACAAAATCATATCTAAATTCATTTAGACATTTCATCAAACACATGGTGTGCATACTATCTACAAGGCATGATGTACAAGTAGTTATAACATGCCCATCCTATCTCATCAATGGTTAATCAAAATCTTTCATAATAATAATCATTAGCCTAATCCATAATTTACTATTTTGACCCTAAACATATGGTTCCGAATCAATTATTCATAACAATTTCATCAACAACAATCAAATTAACATGTAGAACTTCACAATTGCTAACCATTACTTGACAGCAAGTGGGTTTTGCCCTAATCATGCTCATATTCGAAATTTAGCATCTATTGATGTCTAGACATTCATAGCAACCATTAATCATACTAAATTTTGCATTACATTCACGAATTACACTAAACCCACATAATCAAACAACATCAAATCAAGAAATTTCACTTACTTGAGATCAAGAATGCTTAGACAATCATAATTCTTAGCTCATGCATTCGATTCTTCACTTATTTGGCTTTCAATTGATGAACTTTTAGTGATTTAGGGTTTTGAGAGGGAAGGAGTCCCCCTGGCTTCTCACGATCACACACACCAGACTCAAGTCTGGTTTCTTTTTTTAACATGTTTTATAACAATATTTACACATCTAGTCCCTCATCATTTAATCCCTATTTACTTTAGTAATTTACCTTCTAACTTAACCATCTTTCTTTTACTAACTTTTATTTTTTGACATAATTCTATATATTTTCCATTTAACTTATTAAAACATCACTACACATTATACTTTTAGGTCATACGAGAATTTGGGGTGTTACAATACTGGTATTTTGGGTTAATTTACCTTTGGAGTAATGTACTTACTATATGTGAGCACTTTCAGTACCGGTAGCCATTTTTTTGCGATTTTCGAGATTGATACCTTCGGTACCCGTACAGGTACGATACATAACTCATCCTTACACAACGCCACAGAGGGGTGCAAAACGGGGCTTGGGGGCACCAACATGAGCCAGAAAACATGCATGGGGGAGATTATTTGGTTTTTTATTTTTAAATTATTAATTTATATACAAACTAATCATTTATCTCCGTCTCATCATTTCTTTTTTTAATTATTTTACTCATCCCGTCACATTTGACATTCCCAGAACACACACACCTTAGTGAAAAGTCAAACTGCCCCTACATATGTGGCGCCTACTAAAGATTCAAAAACGAGACATTTACACCTACATAACAACATTTTTTTACATTTCGCCCCACCACAACACATAGTTAATTGTTTGTGAATATTGGACAGAACCTTGGCGTTGTCGACTTGGTCAAAACCGATACATTTACACCTACATAGTAACATTTTTTTACATTTCGCCCCACCACAACACGTTAGGGCTGTAAACGAACCGAACGAACACGAACAAGGCCTTGTTCGTGTTCGTTCGTTAAGGAAATAAATGTGTTCACGAACGGTTCATGAACACTTACCGAACGAGATTTTATGTTCGTGTTCGTTCATTAAGGGAATGAGCGTGTTCGCGAACGGTTCACGAACACAAACAAACACAAATAAATTTGGCGAACGCGACGAAGGATAAAGATAGATGGCCCAGAAAGTAGCACTCGAACTTGAATCCCTTATTGTGGAACGGAGGTCGATCGTTTTCGTGGATGTAAATAATGAGAATTGGAAGGGAAATAATGCATAAACAATGTGAAAGTGAGTTTCCTAGTTTAATTGTTAGGGAAATAAAATAAATAAAAGTTTAATAATATAAAAAGTACAAATAAAAAATAAGAAAGTACAAAGATCTTCAATAAAAACACAAACATACGAACATAAACGAACGCAAATCAACGAATGTTCACGAACACGTTCACGAACACCTTACCGAACGTTCACGAACACAATCGAACGAACGAGACCTCTGTTCATGTTCGTTCATTTAACTAATCGAACGAAATTTCTTGTTCATGTTCGTTCATTTATTAAACGAACGAACATAAACGAACTTCCCGCCGAACGGTTCACGAACTGTTCGCTGAACGTTCGGTTCGTTTACAGCCCTACAACACGTAGTTAATTGTTTGTGAATATTGGACAAAACTTTGGCGTTGTCGACTTGGTCAAAACCGAGAGAAAACCCTTAGATATTTTTATTCTCGCATTACCTATAGATTAATATTTTTAAGACCATGTCAATCAATTGAATCGCAGAACATGTGAGATTACATGTTCGGTTACCGGTTTAATTTTCAAAACATTATCATCATCATAATAATGTTTTGAAAATTAAACCGAAAAGCAATCACTTTAAAATTCAGAAAAAGGAAAACATTTTAAACAAATCAATCATTGTACATCTTGTAAAAAATGTTTCTTTTGTTCTTTCAACATTTCAATATTGTTTCAGTCAAAAGTGCATGTTTGGAATCATTATAAGTTGGGGTGCGAAAATGATATATTAAAATAAGGATTCTTTTGACAATCTTTCATAACCAATAATTTACCACTAGTTTTTTTATATCGCGCGTTGCGGCGAAACCGAGCAAATGATAATGTAAAACAAACGTGATTTGAAAATAAAGCATGTTGTTTAGAAAGTCAAACCATTAGAACGATTTAGTTTATCATCGTACCATTTTATGATACCAAATAAATATATTATTTTGAGAACAACTTCGTTTTTTAACAAAACTTATATCAGAATGTCAGGGAAAGAAATCAAGCACAAATACGTACTTAATTTTTAGAAGAAAGTTATAAACGTAAATTATTAAAGAAGTATCAAATTAATCGATAAATTATAATATGTTCAAAAAAAGAAAAAAAAAACAATTATTAAAAAGAGTAAAGGAAATATATATTTGAAAAAAATATGTTATTAAAAGTAATATAATAATAAACTATTATAATATATTAAATAATAAAATAATTAGATAATAAAAAACTATATATTATTATAAAAATAAAGTTACTATTCATCAATGCTCGCCAACAATATATATATAACTAGAAAATCATTACTAAGGGTGATCGGGGCACTCGCGGGGAGTGAAATCGGTGACCCCATTCCCCGATCGGGAACACCGCAGCCATCACCGCGGGGACCCAAATCGGGGAGGGGAATCGGGGGGGAGACACCGCAAGAAGAAGAGAGGAGATGGTGGGCCACCCTCATTTTCAACCAATCAGTGAATTTCCTTTTTTTTTAATAAAAAAAAAGTCCCCTAAGAGGGGAGTGCCGCCATCAAATTAGGGTGTGAGGGGAGTTTAAGAGGGGAGTTGACGTGGCATAACCTGATTGGGTGTGCGTAAGAGAGGGGACTCCCCTAAGAGGGGAGTGCCCCTCTCACCCTAACATTTAAGTTTATACTTCGATGACTTTATAGCCAAGTGGTATCTTGGGGATGTGATAAGACTTTGGGAACAATAGGTCTTGGGTTCGATTCTCACAAGAGGGTTTTTCTTATATTTATTAGGTTTCCTTCTGAATTGGTGTATTGTTGTTCATTCTAAACTGAAGGAACTTGGTCGATATGAAATGTATATGATTTAGTTTATTTACATCAACGGTTTAATGTATATTTTGATTTTTTTTCTTTTACTTTAGGAATATACAATTATGTATGTGTCACATTCATGAATCATGTTTATTATTTTTAAAAAGCTAACACAAAATACGTTTTGATAAAATTAAAATAATTGGTTCAGAACCAAACCATCAACCTGGCAAACTGCCCAGTCCGATCGACCAAACCAGCCTGGTCAGTTCGTTTTGCCGTTATTCGTAACTATAAAGAGAAATTCGGTCTATGATTGTTGTTAAAGTTCTTAAATTGGACAATTAACACCCTTAATTAGTATTAATATGCATGTATAAAGAAATTAGGTTTTTTTTTTGTGTGTAGATCAGTAATATTATTTTTCTTGACATGATTTGTGGTTTTTATTATCTATAAATTAGAGAATTTTGGGGAAGATAAAAATCAGAAAAAAATGAAACGGTTAGATTCGGTTTTGTTGATCGTTATATTCTTTTTGGATTTTAAGTGGTATTCTAGGTGTCAAATTTTTGATTTTAAGTGGTATTCTATGTGTCAGTTTTTGGATTTTAAGTGCTATTCTAGGTGTCAGTTAATTAGTCCTGATCGTGTTATAGAAGGTTCAAAAGACATTTATTAGGTAAGTGTTTAGTGATAACTATAATTATGAAAAGTCATATTTATTCCTTTAATTAGGAAATAATTAATTGGTAAGGAATCGAGATAACGAATGAGAAAGTACATAATGATTGTCAAATGCCAATTATCTATAGGTTAGGAATTTAAGCCGTGTATGGTTGGTGAGTATTGGGTTGTCGGTTTAGTTTTTTTTTTTTTTTGAAAGGTAAACTTCATTCACAAAAACACGACAACCCAAGACGGGCCGCCAAAAGACAACAAGATTACATATTCACAAAGTTGATCCAGTCCCTCCACTCTACACCTTTATGTTTAGATCTATTCGAATACCAAAAATAACTAAGAGCCTTTATCTCGGAAACTAAATTACTAATACAAACCGAACCGCCTGAAAACTTCACTTTGTTCCTTGCCCGCCAAATGACCCAACACGTAGTCATGATAATGCCATGTATCGCCTCCTTTCTCTTTTCCGATAGCCCACTGTTGTTATGATACGTCAACAAATCACGAGTAGAGAATGCATAAATATGCGGAATATTGCACCAGATGCTAATGGCATTCCAGATATTTGAAGCATAAAAGCAAGCAATGAACAGATGGACTGCAGATTCTTCTTCGGATTGGCATAAAGGACAGCCCGGGTCGCTGATTACCACGTTTCTCCTCCTTAAAGCCTCGGCCGTTGCCACTTTGTCCTGCTCCAGTCTCCAGCAATGAATGTTAACTTTACCGGGGACCCAATTGCACCAGTCCATAACGAACAAATCGCCCTGAGTCTGCTGTCCGGTCAGCAGGAGTTTCACCGACTTAACTGAAAAGATTCCGTCCTCGTGCGGAGTCCACTTCCATCGGTCTTTCATAGAGGTGATTTGCACACTGTTAAGGAGATCTTTTAACTGATTCAGCTTGTCTACCAAACCTGGTTCGGACATAGCTGAGGTCCAGCTCCATGAATACCGGTTCTCAAAGCTTTGCGTACTAATCCTCTTTGCCACCGTGACTCTTTTATCAGCTTCCAAACAGAAAAGTTCAGGAAAAACTGATTTTAATGGATCATTTGAGATCCACACGTCATGCCAAAAAGCCACTCCCTCTCCGTTACCAATGAAACCTTTCATAAATTGACCAAGAGAACGTCCTTCGACCTTAGTTTGCACAAGAGATTTCGCGATATTGTTCCATGTACCCGAGAGCGATTTTTTGCAGGGAATACAGTCCCAACCCGACCTGTTTGAATGAAGCGCCATGATAACTTTTTTCCACAAGGTGTTCTCTTCCGTCTTAAACCTCCACCCCCATTTGGATAGCATAGAAATATTATTCACCTCGAGCTTGCTTAGACCTAAACCTCCAAATTTTTTGAGACGAGAAACTTTCTCCCATGCTACCCAATGCATCTTTTTTGCTTCCCCGACACCTCCCCAAAGAAACTTCTTTATCATAACTTCTAATTCCGATATGATTTTCTTCGGAGCCCTATAAAGGGAAAAGTAGTACGATGGAAGGCTTTCCAAAACCGATTTGATCAAAACCACTCTACCACCGATCGAAAGTAAGTGAGACTTCCATTTAGCGAGACGGGCTCTAAAAATATCAATAACCGGACTCCAATTAGCAATCCTATTCATATTAGCTCCCACTAAGAGCCCAAGATACTTAAAAGGCGGGCTTTCAAATTTGCATCCAACGACATTGGCCATTTCCTCGGTTTCGCCCAATCCGACTCCAATACCATAGAGATAAGATTTGTTAATATTAATTCTAAGACCGGAACATATGAAAAAGCACCGGAGAATTCTCACAACGTTGACAAGCTCTCCTCTAGACCACTCTCCCATGACAATAGCATCATCCGCATAAAGAAGGTGAGAGACGTTCGGACCATCATTGGGCATATGAATGCCTTTTAAAATCCCCCCATCTTTCGCTTTATTCAACATGACTGATAGCGCTTCCATTACTACGAGAAAAAGGAAAGGAGATAACGGATCTCCTTGCCTCATACCTTTTTCACATCTGAAGGTAAACGTAGGCGATCCATTAACCAGCACCGATGAATTTGCCGATTTCAGAACACCCATAACCCAGGAACACCATTTGGCATGGAAACCCATCTGAAGAAGAATGTTCACGACAAAATTCCAGTTCACGTTGTCGTATGCTTTATCGAAATCGATTTTTAGAATAAACGCCTTATCTTTTTTCTTTTTTATCCACGAAGAGAGCTCATTGACGATAAGGGGACCATCCAAGATAAACCTACCTTTCAAGAACGCAGACTGGTTTTCCGATATAACTCCTTCGAGAACACTCCTCAACCGGTTAGCTAACACTTTAGAAATGACCTTACTGATAACGCCCACCAAATTAATAGGTCTGTAATTTCCAAGGGAGACCGGATCCTTAATTTTAGGTACAAGGGCTATAAACGATGAACCACTTCCGAGAGCAACTTCTCCTGAAGAGTAAAACCAGTCGAAGATTCTCTGGAAGTCTTCTTTGAAGAGGTTCCAAAAGTGTTTTATGAATCTAAAGTTCATCCCATCCGGGCCAGGGGCTTTCTCGTCTCCACATTCAAATACCGCCTCTTTAATTTCCTGCTCCAAGAACGGCTCAATCAGAACATCGCGATCCAACTCTGAAATTTTTTTTATATTAGAGCAATCTAGCTCAGGCCGGTTGGGAAATTTCTCTTTAAATTTGTCGCGAAAAAAAGAGAGAATCTGCTTCTTGACCAAATTCGGTTTATCACACCAAGAATCATTAATGTTAAGCCCGTGTATCGTGTTAGACGCCTTCCTACTATTAATCATGGCATGAAAAAATTTAGAGTTCTCATCGCCATCTAAAGCCCATCTTATCCGAGATCTTTGTTTAAGATCCGATTTTTTCTAAAATCCGCATCCTTAACGATTTTCCTATTTTCTGCCAAAATCCACTCCTCGTCTTCCGTGAGGTCTCTGTTTTCCAACTCTAATTCCAGAAACTCTAACTCCTCCATAGCCAGACTCAATGTCTCTTTTTCTTTCGCCAAGAAATCATCCCTCCACTCCTTGATACGGGACCTCATATGGGAAAATTTAGCCGTTAGACTGACGTCCGGCGGATCGAAGACTTCAAAACTCTCCGCAGCATCAACCACGGTTTCTTCAAAACCTGGTTGGCCAATCCAAGAGCTAAAAATCCGAAACGGGCGAGGGCCGTACTTGAGATCAACTACTTCCATAATGATTGGGCAGTGGTCCGAATACCTACCAGGAAGGACACGAACACACGATTGAGGCCACCCATTGAAAAATTCTGCGCAAACCAAGAATCGGTCCAGTTTACTGAGCTTTCTTCCACCATCTCTCATACAAGTGAACTTCCGACCTTGCATCGGAAATTCTAACAACCCGTTGTCGAAGATAAATTTATTGAAGTTTTCTGCACAAACGGCTTTAAACTTCGAACGTTTCCTTTCTTCCGGGGATCGAACTGCGTTAAAATCCCCAGCTAACACCCATTTACCATCTAACGTCTCCATCTGAGCCGAAATCTCCTCCCAAAGTTGGCGTTTAGCCACAACGCTTTGAGGCGCATACACATTCATTAGATTCAATATCACCCCACTACCAACTAGAGAACCCCTGATAACTAGAAAGCTCCTGTTCTGAATACTAACTTCAACTTTGAAAATATTTGGGTCCCACAGCCAAACCAACCCACCAGATAATCCCACGGAAGCCACGGATGTGAAATCAAAATTGGTATTCCCCCAAAAACCCGCCAAATCAGCCTTAGACACCGATCCAGTTTTTGATTCTTGAAAGGCCACAGCCCCAATTTTGTTTGAAATCCTTAAATCTTTCACCCAGCTTGCTTTAACACCCCCATTTAACCCTCTGATGTTTAAAGATAGAATATTCATTGATGCACAGTGTACTTACCTTCTCCTCGAATCGCTTCGATAACAACATCGCTGTGCTTGTTGAGTTTGACTCCAATGATGTTCCCAATTCTGAGTGTTGCTTCAATTTCATCCGGCTCCGGTGTGTCATACGTATCTGCAATTTCATCCGCATCAGATTCCGAAACATAGTCGACGGCTTCATCTGGGGGCTCAACTTCCTGCACAGGTCCTTCTTCATCTACCTCCTTTACTTTATCCTTTTCTTTATCTATATCGGAAAGAGCCAACTTTTCTCTAGGGTCCATATTAAGATCGAAGATAAAGTCCCCATCATCCCTGGGCCTTTTTTTGGGTCTTTCCTCAGAAACCGGGGAGGCCCCTCTACCGTGTCTTTGGATTATGCCTTTGGGCCTCTTAAAAGTTTTACACTTTTTGGGCCTACCACTTGGATCCGAAGATGTGAAAAACATTACATCTTTTCTAGAAGACTTTTCATAGTTGTTTATAACCTGGGTCCCACTTATTAGATTTGACGGCTTTGAATGATTAAAGAGAGAATCAATGTTGCCAGACTCCATGCAGTTGACGTTAGGTTCCATAAGACTGTTTGTTTCCCCATGCAAGACATCGATAGGTTCTTCCGATCTACCTTGAACCCTTCCCGCCTTTTGGTTTTCCAAAACTGACCCTTGTGGACTTTTCGAATTCTGACCGTTACCGGAATCTGCTTTCTCCGGTGATATCTTCTCCGGCGAGAGAGCTACGTTGTCCTGAAAGGTAACTTCCCCCACCGAATCTGGGCACCAGTCACTGTTTTCCTCTTCAATCCATACTCTGTACTGTTTATCCTTCCACTTTAATGTAACCTCATTATGAATTCTTTTACCTTCTCCAACGAGTAACCCGATCCAACTAACCGATAAATCCCGGTCATTCGCCTCCAACTGAGATCCGTGAACTATCTTACCAAAGTGTTCTGCGATGTTGTTGAGAACGTCATTTTCCGCTAAGTGGATAGGGACACCGAGAATTCTAACCCATGCAAGTCTTTCGAATGGGAGTGATTGGCAGTTCCATACATCCAAGCTTTTAAACCACTCCTTCCACACCTTATGGTTTAGTAAAAAACTGTTGCATTCAGCTTCTTCCTTAAACTTTAAAAGCATGGACAGTCCACCTAGATAGCTTAAGGAAACCCCCTTAATTCTGCTTTCCGACATTAATGAATTTAAATTCCTCAAGACCCGGATATCCTTACATCTTCCTATTAGAGCAAGACCAACCAGATCGCTGAATGCAATTGTCATATCCGACACCTCAATACTGATTCTCGGAACAAGACTTGACTCATCGTTGTATGTTGGAGAACTGTAAGCATTCTGCCCCGGAGCACTATGATCCATTTTGAATAATTCGCTAAAAAGCTTGCCGTTACCTTGTTCGATGAACGCGTTGCTGTCACGGCCCACGACCCGGTTTGACCCGTTTCAAGAGCCGCGGCAGAAAATACTGCGGTATTTATTTAATTGAGTTTTACAGCGGAAACAGGATCGTTTAAAGCTAAAATTTTTCCCCGATTATTTTATTTCACAATTCGGGATAAAACCCCGATAATTTACAATAGTATGTTTTTATTATAAAAGCGTGATATTACAAAATTTATTTCTTTATTTTATACTGAGCCACTATCTTAAGCTTGAAATGCTCCACAGCACTTTTCCTGATTTACAACAGGTCACCTGAAACATGTTTGAAAAAGGTTTTGTCAGCGGGAAATACTGAGTGAATCATTCTATTTTGCATAATGATGCATAGTTATAAATTACAGCATAGGAGCGATTACAATGGCTTCTATCTTATTTTTATCTGGCATTCTGTCACAATGGTGACAAGTCACAATGGTGACGATGGTCATACCACTATTTAGATCAATGAACCTAAATAGTGACGATTATCGCTGTAGGTCAATGAACCCAACAGTGATTATCCCGAGTAGATCAATGAACCTAACTGGGTGAGAATTAGTAATGTGCACAATACCCCACTAACCAATAATTCAAGATATCCACGACTTAGTCCCTGTAATTATAACCTTGAAAATAATTTGAGGTATTGTAAAATATTTGATAAAATAACTCACAAACTGTGAGAAAAGAAGAATGACTCACATTGCAGATTTATACGGGCAGAGCCTAGCCTACTGATTAGCCTTTTATCCTAATTTCAATAACAAGCACACAATTTGGAATTAGTAATCAATCCAGCATTTACGATAACTTACGAGATCAAATTCTCACAACGAATGACAAATGCAATACTTTGTCCATCGAATTAACGATGATCC
This sequence comes from Helianthus tuberosus, assembly GCA_030545235.1. Lineage (NCBI taxonomy): Eukaryota > Viridiplantae > Streptophyta > Magnoliopsida > Asterales > Asteraceae > Helianthus > Helianthus tuberosus. The sequence continues at coordinate 104,964,727 of CM060427.1, read as the reverse complement.
GTTGAATTAACAACGAACGACAAGGTATAATACTTTACCCATCGAATTAACGATGATCCGTTGAATTAACAACGAATGATAAAGTATAATACTTTACCTATCGAATTAACGACAATCCGTCAAATTAATGACGAACGATAAAGTATAACCCTAATGTGGGCGGCACTTAATCATTCATTGGATATATTGATCGTCGGAAAATGAATCGTAGCAGCGATTGTGCTAATACCCTGTTTCGTAGCAGCACCCCCCCTCTAAATAGTGTTTTGTGTGTGTTAATTGTGATAAACAGACGATATATCGGAGCCTGAAGCGTATTTCTTCGTCGAACGAATTCCAGAATTCAAGTGCCAATGTCCTCTATTTATACACGATTTTTGGTCAGGCTTACGGACCGTAAGCTTGATGACCTTACGGTCCGTAAGGTATACAAAATACCTATTTTGTTGCCACGTGTGGGACTAGCTCTGATGACTTGACATTTCCTAAAAATTCAGCTTGTAGAGCACGTAATTCGGATAATCGTCAAGTAGGGAATGTCCCCCCTGAGTTTTAGGGGCCCTAATCCTGATTCTGAAAATTATGAAAATTTCAGGGTTTGCGCAGAATCACTTGGGTGTCTCAATTAGGGTTTCCTATTGGTCAAATTAATTTAATAATTATGACTTTTGATGAGAGTCGTTACATTCTCCCCAACTTAATAAAAATCTCGTCCTCGAGATTTACTGGAATAATTGAGAATACTTTCTCTTCCTTTTTGATTCCAGTTTCCAAGTATATTAGGATCCTGTCTTTGAATCCTACTTTACTTAACATTATTGGTTACTTTATATCTTGGAAAGGTACTACCAAAGATTCGTCTGATAGACATTTCTGGAGATTGGATATATATAAAATATATCATGTATTTCAACTAACCTTCCTGGTAGTTGTAAACTATAAGCAACTAATCCAATATGTTGAATTACTGGAAATGATCCTACATACTTTGGTTTTAGCTTTCTTTTTTTTTTTTTTTTTTTTTTTTTTTTTTTACCGAATCTAACAACTCCTTTCCAAGGAGATACTTTCAATTATATTTTGTCTCCAACTCGAACTCCAACGGCTTTTATCTATTATCTGCATAATTCTTGTGACTATCTCTTGCCGTTTTCAGCTTTTCCTTTCGTGATACCGAATATCACAGTCGTAGTCACTTAGGATTTTCATTCATCTTCTTTGCCTCAAATTCTTTTTGCCCAAAAATATATATCTTAAATTTTTATAATCCATATAGATAGTACCCTTACTTCCATACGGATAATGTTTCCAAATCTTAAGGCAAAAATTATGGTTCCTAATTATAACTTATGAGTATCGATTCTTAGTTATAACCTTATTCAATTTCCTATAATCAATATTCATTCTCATCGAATGTCTTTCTTTTTCTTAACAACCAATATTGTGCTAACCGATAAGGTTCCCTGGCTTATCGGTAAAATTCCTGGAATTAGATGAATTTTAAATTCTATCTTCATGTAATCCAGGTAAATCTTCTGGAAATATATCTGGGTATTCTAAAACTACAGAAATTTCCTTAAATTCTGTATCTTTAGTATTAATGATTACTGAAATCATGTATACCATTTCTTGCTTTCGTTCATAATTAGCAATTTCCATTACTGATATGAACTTCATAGGCTTACATGGTTTATCTCCTGTAATCATAATTACTTCTCCGATGGTTGATTGAATTTCTAAGAAATTCTGATCACAGATAATGATCACATCTTTGAACTCAACTAATTTCATAGACAATAGAATTGTAGAAAACTTATAACTTATTTCTAGGTTCTGCATAACCTTATCTATTTTAACTGAATTCTCATCTGCCGTTTCTAATATATAGAAATTTATCGAATGCTGTTTAACGGTAGGTTAAGAGTTTGGCAGAGTAAAGTATTTATAAAACTTTGGTTTGCACCAGAGTCAACTAATACTTTTATGTAAACGTTGTAAGCTAAGAACATACCGGCTATCACATCTGGAATCATCTCGGCTTCATGAGTAGTCAGCTGAAAGGTTCTCGCATTCCTTTTTGCTCCTTCTGCTGGTTTGACTTGATTGTCAAATGGTTTATTCAGTTTTGGACAATCTGGCCTAAGATGTCCAGTTTCTCTACAGTTGTAGCAAACTGAAAATTTCTTCCTCCTACAATCTTCTTCTTGATGCCCTGGGATTTTGCAAAAATTGCAATATCCTTTGCATCTTCCAAAATGCTTCCTTTTGCAAAAATTGCAAAATGGACTAATAGAAGATTGCCCATTCCCTCCTTTCTTGAAATTGTTATGGTTACCCGAACGAAATTCTTGGGTAATCTTTTGGGCTACTTCCTTCCTTCTATTTTCTTCTCTTGTCCGTACTAGCTCGTCAGTCATAGTATTGGCTAATTCTACTGCATCATCAATCGTGCAAGGTTTTGCAGCTTTGACGATATTACGGATCTCGGAAATCAATCCCCAAATATAACGAGAAATAAGTACCGGTTCTGGCGAAGCCAGGGTTGGTACTACTCGAGCATATTCGAAGAATGTCGTAGTATACCCTCGACAATCTATATCCACCATCCGATGGGTTAGAAACTTATTTGCCATTTGATCTTTTTCATACTCAGGACAGAATTTTCTTTCTACAACGCTCTTAAATTCTTCCCAGTTCATAGCATACGCCATCCTTCTTCCTTTTGCTTGTAACATCGTATTCCACCATTCTAGCGCTACTTCTTTGAAAAGGTTTGAAGTGTACATAACCTGATCATCCTGAGCACATTTACTTATGGCAATTACTGCCTCGGTTTTCTCTAACCAACGCAGTGCTGCAGTCGCTCCTTCATTGCCTGCAAACTCAGTGGGTTTACAAGCAAGAAATTCTTTATAAGTGCAACCAGGCGTTGCAGCTTTCATTTTCTTGGGGAGCGGAGCTTGCCGTGGTTCATTATCATGATTAACATGATTATTACCTCCATTTACGCTATTACTGAAATTATCTTCAGAAATGCGTTTACTAGGAACAACTTGTTGCGGTTCGATTGGATTTTTAACAGCAGCAATGATTGCTGGAATAGCATTGGCTATCCCTTGAGCAACTATTCCTGGAATAGTGTTGGCTATCCTTTGAGCAATGATATTTTCTATATCTTGCCTAGTCACATATTGGTTCCCCGATTGTTGCTCAGATTGATTACCCTCATTAACTGGTTCATTATTAGCGTTTTCCATCTGATATCTATTTTATAGATACATAATTAGTATAAAGGAAATAATTCAATGTCACAATTTAATTGCACATAATCACATAAACGAATATACAAACAAAATTGTAACTTTTCTAATATTTCCTTATATCATGTTTCTATATACACCCGTTTTATTATTTAATTTACACATACTGATTTTACTGTTACTATTACATAACCATAATTTCATAATCTCCTATCCTTTGTCAGATGATGTTCTAGTAGCGGCGTTTCTTCTCATCGTATTTCCAGGAGATTTGTCCCAAAGTTTCTTGGATCCTATTCCCAGCATCCATGTTGTCAAAATGATGGAGTTCAGTCCTATTCTTGTTACTTATTGGTAAATTTGGTAAAAGTTCTGGATTGTACTTAGGAAAAAGCCTATAGGGATGGTTTTGTAACAGTATTTCATTATCTAACCATTCGTCTATATTCCAGTGATTTGAAGAATTTGGAATAGATGGTTCTAAGTTTATAAAATTATTTTCATTAACAGGCTCAATAGTATCATCAGTTGCCATTATAAAATCTAGTTCTTCTTGAGATGGTAATTCCTCCATTTGCCTAGAACTTTCCCCAATTTCCATTTTCTTAGGCTTAGGTTTCTCGAAAGGTAAAGCATTGAATTCTATAGGTTCTTCTATATCTGGTATATACCTATTGAAATCTCTGGAAACTTCTATTCTTACTGGATAGAGATTTAAATTCTGAAGGGCTTCCGACAGATCACTCATGCTGTTTAGTAACATACATACAATTACTAAGTCATAACAAAATTTTATAGAACAAAAATAGTATTTCATACTACCAAAACAAATACAAATTAAAACATACTAGGTTTTATTTGTAATTTATTTATAAATTTTCTAGACTGTAGATAATAAAAATACTAAACTTTAAATCAGAATATTTAAAATTTTATTATTACAGTAGTTAACATATAAAAATCTATATACTAGATAAGTATAATGACTTAATTTATATATATTAACTAGTCATTATCATGGTGGATATTGGTTAGTGCTGCCTTGTTTAAGCATAGGTGATCAGTCCATGCCTAACTAAGGCTAGGTTATCCAATATCTGCCTTTGATAATAATCTTAGTATTTAAAAATAATCTTAATACCACTATTATTAATATATTATTATTTAATAATAAAATTATTAATAATAATTAACTAAACAATAATTTTAGATAAAAATATACTTCAAATATAAAAATATAATTTCTTTACCACAATATAGTAATACTATATTATGTAATTCCATATATTAATCAAATATATAATGTTTTTCAATTAATAATAATAGAGCAACAAAATAAAAATCTGCCTATATTAACAAATAGCCAGTTAATAAAACACATAATTACCTAATAGTAATCAGGAAAAAAATTAAGTATTTCTAAATACTTAATTAGCTTAACCCAGTGGCTCTGATACCACCTTTTTCTGTCACGGCCCACGACCCGGTTTGACCCGTTTCAAGAGCCGCGGCAGAAAATACTGCGGTATTTATTTAATTGAGTTTTACAGCGGAAACAGGATCGTTTAAAGCTAAAATTTTTCCCCGATTATTTTATTTCACAATTCGGGATAAAACCCCGATAATTTACAATAGTATGTTTTTATTATAAAAGCGTGATATTACAAAATTTATTTCTTTATTTTATACTGAGCCACTATCTTAAGCTTGAAATGCTCCACAGCACTTTTCCTGATTTACAACAGGTCACCTGAAACATGTTTGAAAAAGGTTTTGTCAGCGGGAAATACTGAGTGAATCATTCTATTTTGCATAATGATGCATAGTTATAAATTACAGCATAGGAGCGATTACAATGGCTTCTATCTTATTTTTATCTGGCATTCTGTCACAATGGTGACAAGTCACAATGGTGACGATGGTCATACCACTATTTAGATCAATGAACCTAAATAGTGACGATTATCGCTGTAGGTCAATGAACCCAACAGTGATTATCCCGAGTAGATCAATGAACCTAACTGGGTGAGAATTAGTAATGTGCACAATACCCCACTAACCAATAATTCAAGATATCCACGACTTAGTCCCTGTAATTATAACCTTGAAAATAATTTGAGGTATTGTAAAATATTTGATAAAATAACTCACAAACTGTGAGAAAAGAAGAATGACTCACATTGCAGATTTATACGGGCAGAGCCTAGCCTACTGATTAGCCTTTTATCCTAATTTCAATAACAAGCACACAATTTGGAATTAGTAATCAATCCAGCATTTACGATAACTTACGAGATCAAATTCTCACAACGAATGACAAATGCAATACTTTGTCCATCGAATTAACGATGATCCGTTGAATTAACAACGAACGACAAGGTATAATACTTTACCCATCGAATTAACGATGATCCGTTGAATTAACAACGAATGATAAAGTATAATACTTTACCTATCGAATTAACGACAATCCGTCAAATTAATGACGAACGATAAAGTATAACCCTAATGTGGGCGGCACTTAATCATTCATTGGATATATTGATCGTCGGAAAATGAATCGTAGCAGCGATTGTGCTAATACCCTGTTTCGTAGCAGCACCCCCCCTCTAAATAGTGTTTTGTGTGTGTTAATTGTGATAAACAGACGATATATCGGAGCCTGAAGCGTATTTCTTCGTCGAACGAATTCCAGAATTCAAGTGCCAATGTCCTCTATTTATACACGATTTTTGGTCAGGCTTACGGACCGTAAGCTTGATGACCTTACGGTCCGTAAGGTATACAAAATACCTATTTTGTTGCCACGTGTGGGACTAGCTCTGATGACTTGACATTTCCTAAAAATTCAGCTTGTAGAGCACGTAATTCGGATAATCGTCAAGTAGGGAATGTCCCCCCTGAGTTTTAGGGGCCCTAATCCTGATTCTGAAAATTATGAAAATTTCAGGGTTTGCGCAGAATCACTTGGGTGTCTCAATTAGGGTTTCCTATTGGTCAAATTAATTTAATAATTATGACTTTTGATGAGAGTCGTTACAGTTGCCGTGTTTCCTTGTTCCTTGGACAGGTTGACGAATATCTTTAACTTCCTTTTCATAGTTACCAGTCCTCTTACTGTTGATACCCTCGTTCTCCTTAGCAAACCGCGCTAGGTTGGCCATGAGCTTGAATCCTCCCATTTTGGTACCATTAAGTGCTCGTTCCATTTCCTTAACGTCTGAAATGTTTTTAAATTTCACAAATCCAAACCTCCTGCCTTCCTTATCGTTTTTCTTGGCAATAAACACCCCCGCAACTTCTCCGAATACCTTGACAAAGTCAGCCACATCCCAAGTGTTGCAGTTATAGGGAAGATTTGTAATAAAGAATTTTGTAATTCCTCCTTCTCGAGTTCTGTTGTTCTCCTTTCCTTTGTTTTTCTGTTTGTTACCGGCCGGTGCGTCGTTCCACCTCTCTCTTTCGTCCCCCACGTCCATTGATGAAGACGAGATCTAAGAACAGTGCAAGGAGCGAATGGAAGAGATCTAAACTGATTAGAAAGAACGGACAACTCTAGATAGCTCCCATGAACTGATCGAGAAGTCCCCCCTTGCTAATCGGAATTAGAACATCAACGTCGAGCAGCCTCACCACCGACTTAGAGGGAGAAAGAGTAGAGAGTTATTGGAGAATTTATAAAATCACTCGGTTTAGTTAAGTCGGGAATTCCGAACACACATAAAAATATAAAATCATGTAATTGTAAGCACAACACAACACAACCATGCAATATTTTCTCTCCGATATCTTTCAAACATTTGTGATTATTCTCTCATGTTTTACTAGTGTAAGAAATTTTGTTACGTTATTTGTAACACTTTAGGTAAATCTTATATCGTCCTGTTATGCCTACATAAGAAATTTTTTGCCATAAAGAATTCTTTGCGTCAAATATCATCGACGTGTTTTGGGAGCATTGGTTGTGGAGAAAATGAAAACTTCACAATTAAACCTACTTAGGTGAAAGTAATACTATGATGGGTAACATCATGGAAAGTCTCCACTTATCCTCGTAAGTAAAGCGGACAGTATTAGTGATACGAGCAAGTCTTGGCTCCACCACAATTTTTTATTTTTTTAATTCATTTCCCATTAACCACAATTTTGGGCCCAATTTTTTTTTTTATTGCCTGAGGTCTAAATTGTTTTTAAGAGTTCTCAGAGACGGCTCTGGATACGAGTGGTTGTATGTTACATCATTACTACTATGACTACAACAAGGTCGACAATGATGAGATGAGGATCACCACCATAACCACTATTCGTAATTGTGAGTTGGGACCTCTAAAGTGATATATGAACTTGGACCAAAGTTAATGTTTGGTTTTAAAATGAAATCACGAAACATGACAAAATATATAAATGATTAACAACATTAACTTAAGTCGAAATATCTTACACTAATCAAGTTATGGTATTTTATGGATTCATATCTTAGTTTTTATTTGAAATATATATGTATATTTTTATGAATAGTGTCATCATATATGTTATATGTTCAATGACAACAAACATTACGAATAAAAAACCTCCAAATGTCGAGTTTAATTGGATACACATGCGAATGGAGTCAAACTTATTTTAATGGGATTGTGTTGGTTTTATTGGTTGTATCTCTTTATTCAAAAGTGTAAGGACCCTCATGATACCAATCAATTCTCAGATAAAAACTCATTGACTAAAGAGCCCTATACACATAATACATTGGTGGATTAACCATTATAAGAGAATAAAAGCTTAATTATATGCACTAAAGCATCATCATGTGATTTACCACATCAAGCACTTCCTAGGATGTAGGCTTGGAATTTCTTTGACTCGTGCATTTTGTGTTATTTACAGAAAAAAAAATGTGTGCTACTTTTGTTTAATTGGAATACTTTACCTTATTTGGTTTAATTGGAATACTTTACCTTATTTGGATTGGGGGTTCAAAGTGGCCATTCATATGAGAGGGATATGTTCCTTCATGTTTTACATGATTGTATTTATGAGAGGTATATGTTCCTTCATGTTTACATGATTGTATTTGATATATCATAAAAGTAAGGTCGAATATTTTAATTTAATATAAACTAGTACCAGAATCCGCGCGCGTTGCGGCGTGGCTACATCGCAAACATCGATTGGATTAGTCTAAGCGTTATGTGATGAGTTAATCATATGAAAATACGTGTTTAGACGTCACGTATCCGTTTGAACTCAATGTAACATATATAAGCATTGTAATTGGATCAAAACGTTAAGTAAATTGAATTTATGCCGTACAATCATAAGTGACTCGACTCATACATAGAAAACATAACAGGTATTAAGAAAAACTTACTCGCGTAATTAAAAAGGGAAAAAGAAAAAAAAAGCCATAATTTAACCCAACTCGATTCGGAACAAAATTTACGAAACATACATAAGATAAGCACGAAAACATATTATATTTGAACTAACTCGTTTCCCAAAAAAGTTTACGTTAAAACGTAGACCAATTCGAAATTATACCAACGCGTACATAAATATACACGCAAAATGTTTTTTTTAAACGAAAATGTACTATAGTTGACCTGACACGTTCCTAGAAAAAGTTTGCATCAAAACGTAGACTAACTCGAATTTATACATACATTTACATAAAAATATGCACGTAAAATATTAGTCTTCTTAAAGTAAAGGAATGATAAGGGTAAACAAAAGAAATTAACGAACGAAAGTTACTAAAAGAAAATTAAATTAATAAAATACTTAATAGGTGAAAAACGTATATTATATATTTAAGCCCCTATATTACTTTTCTTTAATAGTTTTTAAATTACAGTAAAGGGTACTTAAAATTATTATTCTACAACCTAAACCCAAATTAATTTGGTATTAGATTTGTTACTATTATTCAAAGTAAAAGATCAGTTATATATGTTTGTTGAATTTGCGAAAATATCATAGAACCTGACGATTCCTTTGAAATGAAATACAAAGGAAACCAGCAATAAGAAACCATAGAGGAAAAAATGAAGTAATAACTAAGCAATGCAGAGAGAGACTCAAGAAAATATAATCAAACTTGAAGGGTCAAAAGAAAATAAGCAGAAAGGATATAACATGTAAATTTCACCGACATTCCTCTTTAACTTAATAGATAACTAGTTTTTTTATATCGCGCGTTGCGGCGAAACCGAACAAATGATAATGTAAAACAAACGTGATTCGAAAATAAAGCATTTTGTTTAGAAAATCAAACCATTAGAACGATTTAGTTTATCGTCGTACCGGTTTATGATACCAAATAAATATTTTATTTTGAGTATAACCTCGTTTTAACAAAACTTATAACGGAATGTCAGTGGAAGAAATCAAGCACAACTACGTGCTTAAGTTTTTAGAAAAAAGTTATAAACATAACTTATTAAAGAAGTATCAAATTAATCGATAAATTAATATATGTTAAAAAAAGAAAAGAACAATTATTAAAAAAGGTAAAGGAAATATATGTTTAAAAAAAGAAAAATATGTTATTAAAAGTAAATATAATAATAAACTATTATAATATATTAAATAATAAAATAATAAAAAACTATATATTATTATAAAAATAAAATTACTATTTATCATCCCTCAAAATTAATATATATATAAGACCAAGCGGTATGGGGGCTGACTTAGGCCCGGCGAGGCCCGGCGCCGGTCCCCCACACCGCCCCCTCGCCCCGTCCCGTCCTTTCCGGCTCCAACCAGACGATCTTCACGGGCCTCCCTTCTCCTCCCTTCTCTCACATATACCTATACATACATATATATACATAAAGGGGTTCATCTCCCACCCCCTAGGTCCATCCCCTCCAAGCCACTCCTACGTGGCGCCGACGTGGCGGCCCATCCCTTAGGGATGAGGCTCTCCATACCCACTAGTCTAATATATGATATTCCATTATAATCCCAAGATTGAATGAAAACTATGTGTATTTTTACAAGACAAGTTACATAAATTCATATGTGTCAATTTAAACGACAACCAAATCAACGTTGTTTATGTTATTGATTTGTGATACAAGCAATGTTTCAAAAACTGGTTTAAACTGACTGGTTGTACCAGTTGAACCGTCCGGTAGAACCGATTAAACCGTTTCTGAGCCAAATCTGATACGATATAAAAACCGGATTTTAAAAAATTGGATACAACTACAAGTATATTGAATTGAAGTTTATTTTAAAAATACTGAATATACTATATTTTTTCTTAAACTAGAATTATCACCCGCCGCAACGCGGAGAGGATTCGTTAGTTATATATCATATTAGATGAAAGTCAAATGTTTTTTACATTACCGAGAACCTATGTGTAAAATATAGAAAAAAATAACTAAGTTGATCTCTAAACCGCGCATTGCAACAGACTTATCAAATGGGGGAAAATAGACGTGTTGTGACAGGCATGTCAAACGGTAAAAAAATAGATGAAAAAACGTTGAACCTACATGCACTTTGCGGTGTGTTAACTCAGAAAATTTAGAACGAAACGTTAAACGGAAAACTTGCGAAAGATGAAAAGTATAAAGGACCAAAGTTGAAAGTTAAAAAGTGTGTGGGTTAAATTGCAAATGATGAAAAGCTTTGAGTTAAAAGTAAAAAAAAAATCAAAGGGGTTAAATTGCAAAAGATAGAAACTTTTGAATTATAAGTGAAAAATCAAACTAATCAAAGGGTTTAAATTATGAAAGAATGAAACTTTAGACTTAAATTGCCAAAGATTGAAACTTTAGGGTTAGAAAGGAAAAATCCAAATTTTTTTTAAAACTCACAAAACCAATGGTACAACTACCATATGCATATACATATTGATTATTTATAGTTTATAATAACTTAGTTCTAAACTCTAATTATCTACTTATTACAAGTTATCTCTTTTGTTACTTTGTATTTTTTTATGTTACCCACTTGGACTATTCTTCTTAAAGTCTTATGTGTTACTGATCTTTCATAGCATAGATGTCTTGGTGCATAGACTTGGTTCAAATCTTAGAGGATGTGTTACAATTTTCACCGGATAATTAAAACAGACAATAATCTTTTTGTAAGTTCACTCTATTCGTGTGTAGTTTGTTACCCTTTTGGTTTTACAGAGTGCATGTATTCATTTGTTGACATCAAAGTCTATTTGTACATGACGCGAGAATGTATATCTTGAATTTCAATTACGTTAAGTCTTTGATCCGTATAGAGTATAAATCCATCTCCAATCTTATTCTCTCCATTATAACTTCAAGTTCCGACATTCAAATTTATGAGTCGTGATTTAATTTACAATTAGTTGTCATCCGTTTCAAGACTTATCGCTATGTAATATTCAAAATTTCTGCAGATGAGAATATATGTGAAATAATATATATCTATACTATATAATAAAAGAAACCTGATTTATGACACATGTCATTCAATGAGGATATCAATAATTTATTGATAAATTTTAAATTTTAAATTAAAAAGATTTAAATATTATATTAGAATTTTATTTTGATTGTAAATCTAAAGTCTAAAATATGTTTTAAATCTAATCTATAATTTATGGATTTAATTTTGATTTGAAATTATTAAACAAAAACCCATAAAATTAGTAACCATTTAATCAATTTCGTAAGTTTTACTTTTCCTTTTAGAATCAAATTAGATTTTTGTGATAATTAAAGTTTTGTCAAGAATATAAAAATCATTATTTAATATTCAATATATTACATCAAATATTTAGAATTAAACTCCACTTCATTCTAAATACTAGGTATGTTTTTTTACTCTTCATATGCTATGCATATGCACTATGTCACATAGAAAACATCATGTTTTTTTAGATAAGTTTACCATGTCAAATAAGTAATATGCGTATTATCTATGTCACATAGAAAACATCATGTATTTTTAGATAAGTTAGATATATGTGTTTTAAAACAAGGTAAACTCTTAACATACATATTTTTTCCTATTGTAACTAAGATGTAGAGGTCTGTGAAAGGTATCTTCACATTCGAAATGTCATAACTTTTTTTTTTAAATTTAGATTTACTTAGTTGTCGTATGGTGTCTCATGTCTTTATTTTTATTTTTTCACTTATATATATGTTTCATTGGTTCAATTGTACATGTAAAGTATTACACTATACATAGTATTTTCTCAACTATAGTTAATTGGTTTTATTGATTCAATTTTTGTCTATTCATTTACATTACTTTTATCTGTCTAGAAGTCCCTTTTCAGACCTTTCAAATGGTATGGGACATATTACATTATCAATAGTTTTTATTGGTTTCCTTACTAATTGCGATAAAAGTAATTATTTAGTACAATTCATATTGGTTTATAGCTTTGAATACGAGCATACCTTATATTAATGTTAACGATAGCGAAAGTGAGAAAACTATATTTGGATGGTAGAAAATATAATATTATGCCAACATTAACCCGTCAGAATAATCTATTATCAAATAAAATCAGACACGTTACCTTTGAACAAGAAAATGTCACAATAAATATTAGTAGTGGTACAAAATTTTAAGTTCCTATGACAAATCCTAAAAAAAATAACAGATCATATTATTATGAATTACTATACAAATTTCAATATTTATTTCGTATTTGGTCTGCATATTACTCTATATTATATATACTTAGATCATATTATGAACATATTTTTTAAATTTCACATTATAATTATGATTCACCCCGTGTATTACACGGGGCAATAACCTAGTTATACAATAAAAAAGCCAAGTATATTGGAATATTGATGACACAAAAGCAAACATTCAGTATAAAGGAATATTGATGACACAAAAGCAAACATTCCCAAGCTTTTATACTAATAATGTTACCTTTTACATTGCATAAAATTGTCAAATCAAACTAAAAATGTCTTTATGCCTCTATATTTTTAAACATCAATTCCTAAACTTTCTAAGATAAATACATCACACCTGCAATCTGCGAGATTTAAACTCCCGATCTTATCTTTTATGCTTCTATAGGCGTCTAAGCTCGTAACCTAACCCCCTCTTAAACACAACTATTCAAATTTTAATAATCTATAAAGCATATTTTATTTATTTATTTTTATGGCCATATAGTAACCATCTAATAAACTATCCCCATAGATATTTGAAGGGATGCATTATTATTTTCATTGACGAAAATAGCTAAATTGATTTAATTGGGTGGTGGGCATGTAGGTGTTGGAAAATTGCCCTCCTTGTAGGAATTCTTCTTGCAACCCATCCATCTACATACAACACAAAAAATAAAAGGTTAAATTGGAATTTCATATAAACCTATTTCACTTTAATACACGTACTCCTGAGACTAAAGGGTCCCAATTTTCAATAACGTCCGGAAAAAAAGTAGTTGTGATTCTATAGGATAAGAAAATTATATACTATAATAAAAATCAAAATATAAATATTAAATTTTCTAACAAAATAATACATACCCATAATTCATCTTCATTCTCGTACCGTCGAAAAGTAAAAGTTTTAGGAGTCTCTCCAGGTTCATCGTTACGCGCAAATCTCCCACGGATTCTTGGCCGGTTATCCGCAAGAGTTTTCCGACAAGCATACTTTTAATTGAATATATACATGTTAGCTTATGCATCATGCGAGAACTACAAATACACTTGTATATATTGCTTTAAACGTGACAAATAATAGAGATGCTTAATTACCTTAATTGTTTTATTAAAATTTCTTTGTGTCCTCTTTGCTTTGTACCTCAAGATTTTCTCTTTCCTTTCTTCTGGACTATAACGACCCACCTTGAAGTTTGCTTCCTCCATGAATGATCCTTCTGTTGCTAAAGGACTTGATGACAATGTTTGACTTGTTTGCTTTGTTTCCAAACTCTAAAATCAAGAAATAACCAATATTTACACATATTTATTTAATATTAAAAAGGTCTTTTTTTTTACTTTGAAAATTGGGGGGGGGGGGGGGGGGGGGGGGTTATAAATTCAATTATCAACATAAAATTTTCATATCACACCCTAAATTGTTATATCTAATGTTTGTATCATTTAATTTGTGTAGATAAAACACAACTTGAGCAAATTTTGAAGTTGAAAATGAACTGAGTTGACCAAGAAAAAGTCAAAATTAGACATGCATAAAGTGAACTAACATGTAAATCACCAGTGCTGCTGACCCTTCTCATATGGCTATGATCAGGTGAGGTGAGGGTCATGGATTGAAGATTTGAGGACTCAATCAAGCTTCTTTGCATCATCTTCATCAAATTGTCACACCCATCATAGCTATGAGGCAAGAAAGAGTTAATGTTGATGTAATAATCATAAAAGGGTAGTTGACTTTTCTCTGTTTTGAGCTCAAGGGGAGATAAATATGGAGAATTTACTGAATTGCCCATTTGGTAAAATGATAGATTTTGAAATTGGTGGCATGGTGGGGAGGAAGAGAGGGTGGTGGTGGTGGTAGTGGTAGTGGTGGTAGGGTTAATTTGGTCAATTTCATCAAGTGGGGTGTCAAGAATATCATGGGTCAAAGGGTTCAAGTTGTGATTGTTTTCTTGAAAAGTTTTGAGGATGTCAATGGAGGAAGAATCACTCAATGGGGAGAATGGGTGAGTGAGGAAACACTCCTCAAATTCACACATATCATAAGACATTGGATATGATTGAATCTTGAATTTGCATGCAATTGTCACTTGTTTCCCGAAACCGAAACAATTTGTTACTATTGGTCGAAGAGTGGAATTCGAGACTGATAATCTTCAAAAGAGTATGGAAAAAAGTGAAACTTTAATTTCTGACAATCTTAAAAAGTCACTTTTTAATAGAGGAAAAAGGTAAAAACTGAATCTTTGACGATTACAGGACTAAATTTTCTTCCCTTCTACCTCTACTCATAAGGATGGAACTTAAATGGTTATGATCTTGAAAGGCTGCGTATTTAGAAACAAAACTTTTTAAAGCGGAATGCTAACGATCTTGAAGGAGGAAGAAATTTAGAATCACAACCATATTAAAGTGGAACGCTAACAATCATGAAAGAGGTGAAAGTTTAGAATCACAACTATTTATAGAACGGAATGCTAACGATCTTGAAAGAGGTGGCAACTTAGAAGTTAGAACCACGACCTTTTTGGAACAAAATTACACAACTTGAAGTTACAAACTACAAGAACTCACTTTCTCTTTGTTTTCAATGAAATGAGTGAAACTTGGAACTATGACTATCTCCTCAATAATTTTGAGGATGGCACCAAAAGCACTTGAAAGCAAAGTAGAGAGAGAGAGAGAGAGAGAGAGAGAGAGATGACACTCTATTTAAAAGAAGAGGACACCATTCTATTGCCAAGAGAATGGCAGTTTAAAAGCATCAACCTCCCTTTTGTCACAATACCAAAGGACAACTAGAAGCTAGTCCACTTATACTATATTTATATTCTAATATAAAAGGTTTTCTACTGGACCCCTTGAACCTTGCCTTCTTTCAAAAGCTTACCCCTCACAAAAAAGACAAGGATGCGGCATTAGAAATTTAGAATCATTGTTTTTTCTTACTAAAAGTGTTACTGTGTTACATATAACTGTAGTTTAAAGCTCATAAATTAAATGATTCTTCTTAGGTCTGGCAATAAAAACTCATTTGAGTATTTTGAGTTATTTTAAAAATGAAGATGAGTTAGAAAATAATTAAAGGATGTATCAGAGTTGTAAGATATCTATTCAAAATAATCCCCCACTTGTGGCCTAGTGGTAGGAGACTTGAGTTTTCCAATGGAGACTCAAGTTCAATTCTCACTTGTGTCATATTGGGGTGGATATTGGGCAATGATGGTGACAAACCCACCGAGGGGGTTCGATCCTGAGCCACACCCTGGTTTTCATCCGGCTTTTACTTCAGCGAGGCAACTCGTGTGGAGGCAGTACGGTTTCCGGGGGAACGCCGTAACCAAATCTGGCCAACCCAGCGCGGGCCCGGTTAAGCAACGTAAGTCTGGGCGGACTTGGCTAGGGCCGCCGATTAGGCGGTGTGACATTAAGTCACTCAAAAAGAAAGTCACCGTTCAAAAAAGAATCTATCCAAAATAATTCGTAAATCAGGATGGGTATTACGCAAGGGAAATGGTTACTCTAAAAGAGCATCACAGTCAGATTCTTCGACCTATTCGAGTGTTCGTAGACGTTGACTTCAAAAAAAAAAACAAAAAAAAAATCTAAAAAGTTAAAAAATCAGGAAAATTAAAAAAATTAAAAAAATGGGAAAAATTTTAAAAATTTAAAATCCCAAAAAATAGTATTACAAAATTCAAAAAAATAAAAAAATCAGAAAAATAAAAATTTAAAAAAAATGCTAAAAATAAAAAAGCGTTAAAAATAAAAAAAAAAAGAAAAAATCAGAAAAAAAGTAAAAAATTTAAAACATCCAAAATTTCAGAAAAATTCAAAAAAAAATCAGAAAAATAAAAAACAACTAAAAAACTTTAAAAACACTTAAAATCCCAAAAAAATCAAAAAATTCAAGAAAATAAGAACAATTATTTTTTTAATGTAAAAAAGAAAAAAATGCTAAAAAGAAAAAAAACTTAAGAAAAAAGTAAAATTTAAAAAAATCGGAAAAATCAAAAATTAAAAAAAAAACCTAAAAAGTCCCAAAAAATAAAAAAACAGAAAAATATAAATAAAAAAATAATTAAAAAACTAAAATAAAATAATAAAAAAATCAGAAACATTAAAAAAGTTTGAAAAATCAAAATATCCAAGTTTTTTTTTCTTTTTTTTTTGTTTTTATTTTATTTTATATTTTTTTAGGATTTTTAAATTTTTTTAATTTGTTTGATTTTTGGATTTTTTAATTTTTTGCCTTTTTCTTATATTTTTTACTAGGTTAGAACCCCGTGTATTACACAGATTGAATAAATATAATTTTATATACTAAATTAAAACAGTTATTATTTAAAAATCTCGTTTATTACACGAGTTGAACAAATGTAGTTTTATATAATAAATAATAAAAAAATTATAACTCTAAGAACCCAATGTATTATACTGAATAAATGTAATTTTATATACCAAATAATAAAAATCCGTGTATTGTACGTGTTGAATAAATCTAATTATATATACTAAATAATAAAAAAATATATCTTTAAAAACACTGTGTATTACACGGGTTAAATAAATGTAACTTTGTATAGTAAATAATATGCTATTGGATTCGTTTAAAAAATCATAAATTTGGTTCGGTTTAATTCGAATCAATTCACAAACTTTGTTAAGTTTAATTCGAATTGATTAGAACACCAATTTAAAAAATCAAAAACAGAATTATATTATTAGTTTCTCTTCCTAATTAGTGTGTGTGTGTGTTTTTTTTTTTTTTGATCTAATGTCTAATAAGTTATTTTGTATATTTTGTTTGTACTTTAAATTTTTTATATGAGTGTATTATTGTTTTTTTAAGTTTAAGATTATTGTTTTGTAAAAAGTTATTTTGTATATTTTGTTTGTACTTTAATTTTTTTATATGAGTGTATTATTGTTTTTTTAAGTTTAAGATTATTGTTTTGTGTTATTATTTAAAAAATATCTTTAATTTATAACTTAAATTTGAAGATAATATATTATTAGAAAAAATAGAATGATTCTATCCGACATTCAAAGTAAGATAAGATTTAATATTAATTGATTATTTATTATTTAATTTATTGATATAAGATAAGTATGAAAAGATAGGAAATTACAAATGTAGACGTCTTCAATGAATGACACGTGTCACTTATTGGTTTCTTTTATTATAGTAGATAGATTTTTAACAATTTTTTTTGTTTTTACAGTTTTTTGAATTTTTTTTTAATTTCCTGATTTTTTTTGGATTTTTTAAATTTTTTAGTTTTTTTTATTTTCTTTATTTTTTAACATTTTTTTATTTTTTGCAGTTTTTTTTTTTTTTTGGTTTTTTCTGCTTTTTTCATTTTTCTGAATTTTATTGATTTTTTCTGATTTTTTCTGAAATTTTTGATTTTTTTTGGGATTTTAACTTTTTTATTTTTTAAATTTTTATTTATTTTATTAACATTTTTTTATTTTTTTTATTTTTTATTTTTCTGATTTTTTTCTGTTATTTTTATTTTTTTTGTTTTTTCAATTTTTTTTGTTTTTATTAATTTTATATGTTTTATTTTTTTCTGTCATTATCGAAAGTCGAACAATATTTACCCAAACTCATCTTAACCTTTAGTAAACCCATCTTATCCCATACCAATCCTAACTCATACTCATCCTAACCTAATAGCGTACCGTAAATCATTTATTGATTTACGTATTTTGAGTATTTGATTGTGTAATATTGTAAATCAAATTGTATATTCACTTTCCTAGTTTATAGGTGTACATGTACTCTATATATTGTTTTTACCAATCAATACAAGTTAAGAGATTGAGCCCTCATATTTACATGGTATCAGCCTAAAGGCGATCATTTTCCTTCTTCCTCTTTTCTTCGGCCTACCCTACCTCTCCTGTTTCCGCCGCCACTTCCTCATGACTGACTGGTCGACCTCCCTCAATCTCCCAACCACCCTTCACTATCTTCTTCATTTTATTCCCCACAAACTCACCTCCTCTAACTACCTTGCCTGGAGCCAACATGTTACCTTGTTCTCTCCTCTCAACACTTGCTCGGTCATGTTGATGGCACTAAAAACCCTCATGCCGAAACCATTTATTAAAAATCATGCAAACCCAAACCTATCACAACCTATACGCATCGTAACCCATAACTCAAACCTGTCCAACCCATCACTTTTGCCACCCCTAATTCTTCCTAACCATTTTATGTTGACTTATTTGAAGATTGTCAAATTTGTGTTGACTTATTTGAAGATTGTCAAATAGTTCAATTTCGTGATAACAATATTACGTTTGTCGTTTGTTTCATCATATTCGCCATCGATATCCCTTTTGCATCATGTCAAGAACTCATAAACTTCAATATTATCATTGGCGGAGCTTGACCAAAAGTTTCGAGGGGGCGTAAAGTGATGGGACCCAATTTTGTTTTCCTATCGTTATGTTTCGGGTCGGGTCGGGTCGGCTATCGATTCGGGTCAAGTCAAATAATAATAGTTCCAAATAAAACTAAAAAAATTCATTCATTCAAAGGACCCGTTCTTAGACATAAAAATTTGTGATTAAGTTTATTGTGTGGTGAGTAACCTATGGTTAAACAAATAATAGTTAAAATATATTTACAAAACTACCTATCACTTATATACAAAGTGGTAACAAACTTTACTTTAATTTATATATTGTATAAATATTTAGGAAAAATAATTGGGGGGAGGCGATCCTATATAATTTTTTAAATTTCCGGACGAAAAACCGGAACCTATACGCTTCTAACCGAAATGTTGGGGTGGGCGGGTGCACCCCCGGGCACCAACAAACCTTCGCCCCTGAATATTATACAAAGAATTAAGGATCTAGAACTCGATTAAGCTCAGAACTAGAACTTTACAACAAAGTCATTCACTAGTGATATAAATCTCAATCTATTATCTATTATAAACGAAAATAATTTGGGACACGTGTCACTTGATTAGAGCTTCCTGGATGTGTTTTTGGCGGGAAAATTGTTGGTCATTATTTTCGTCGATGAAGCTCCATTTAACTAACCCGATCCAACTATCAAATTCGGATCTATATTTAAACATAAAAAACACGTTTTCTTCTTTTTCTAAACCCTAGATCTTAATTTTCTCGTCCTTCTGATCCTCTTCTCCCTTCTGATCTAAACCATAGCCACCTTCAAGCATTGCATCCTTCATTCTCATCGGAGATGCCTTGGTCCGCATACATGACAAATAGGATGGAAACAAAAATTCTTTGATCAAACCAATATCAGTTTTCATACTCCAGTGAGTTTTTACTTTTTGTTTTCCTTTATTTCATTTTTTTGGTTTTTTTCATCTACCAAAATCAGGGATTAATCATAGGTTTCTCTCTCTTCCTCTTTTCGATCTCCAACAGCCAAAGAAATGCGTGTATTTCATGTGGGCCCTTCCGCGAAACATTTGTCAGAGAGGGCAAGAAACTGATGATTGGTCTTCGATCGGAGTTCCATGGGCCTGAATTTGAGCCGCACATGACTGTCGTCGGAGCCATCACGTTGACGGAGAATGACGCATGTGACAAGTTAAAGAAGGCTTGTGAGGGTTTGAAAGCTTATAATGCCACTACGAAGAAAGTGGCTACCAGAACTTTCTTTTATCAATGTGTGTTTTTGTTGTTGCACGCATACGACCACAAAGGAAATTTAGCATTTTTATTGATTAGTTTCATATGTGGCTTTAGTTTGAAATCTTTTGATTTGTTAATCAAGTAACTAATGAAGATTGTATATCAAAATTGGAAATTTAGAGTTTCAGTTCTACTTTTCAGTGTCAAAATGTATCACTTAAATCTGAATTACTAAAGCTTTTAGTTTTTCATTTCATATGAATAGATTTATTTTATTTTATTTCAAAAGCATCAAATCAAATCTGAGGTCCAAAGTTTTTAAATTTTCACCGGTCTATGAATATTGTGTTATATGAAGGGTAAATTTGGTATTTTTTATTTTTTTGGATTAGCAGGCAATGGCAACTGCATATGATGACAGGAGACTCGATGCTATTGTGAATGGAGCACAGAAAGTAAGTGGTAGATATGGGTATTTTTTGTTTCGACAATTCTTTTTAACCTTTTTATTGTTCTTGAGTTTTTTGAATGCATAGTTAAGCGGGTAGCCAGGCCACCGCATAATTTGATTCACCACCACAATTTTGCAATGAATCGTTTTGTTAAGGTATGTTATATGTTCTATTTTCTCATTCATTTGTGCATCGATCATTAATCTGTATGTAATTGATTTGATTCAGTCTCTTTTTCCGTGTGTTATCAATAACTTTTGTTTTGATATTTTTTTACACATTTAGTTTAAAAGTTTGCCTTGTGGATGCTCATGGTTTGTTTGATATTATTGGATCTCTTTTGAAAACCCTTTCAATCTATTCATCTTGGCCAGGAAACTTCCATTGGATTTCCAATTTTGTTTCTATTTTAATGATTACTATATAATGTGAAAATATTTGTGATCCTTCTGGTATACATAGGCAAATAGAAGCGTATTAGCTACTAATGAATGGCTTTAAGTTGAAGGGTCCAACAACATATATGAATGGTCGTTTCAAGAGATATACTGTAAAATACTGGCAAATACGATGGGCCATTGAGGTTGGGTAACGGGTCAAAGTGGGTTAGCGTGATGTTACAATTTGGGTGGCGTTTAAACCATGTGGGGTTGAAGTGTTACTAATTTAACCTTTTCAATTTCAATTATGTAATATGCCAATTTGTTTTTATGATTGAAATTATGTATTAATTATTATTAATTAATATAAATAACTTGCTTTGAACATTTACAAGGTTTATTGTTTTTTTCAAGTATACGACAAATTGATTTATTAAATATATATATCCGTATGTATAAATTTTTTTGTTCCCTTTAGGTCATCGGTTGGTGTGATTTGATAAGAGGCGATGACATGTCAATTGGTGATTGTTGTGTTTTTAAATGGTCACGGAGCAAATGAAAGATTTTGGTTGCAAAACCTTCAAAGCATGTAGTTCCAGACTAAAATAGCCTTTATGGAGTTTGATGTTTTCATTCATCTATTCACTTATTATTAGTATTGTATTGATTTCTTATCGTTTAAATTTTTTGAACAAGCTTTTTATGTGTAATACATTAACTTATTATTTAATTGTTTTCAAAAATAAGATTCAATTTTTAACACAAAGGAATTTATAAACACTAATCATAAGCAATCAATAAGTTTAAAAGTCTTATTACACGTTCACAACTCGTGATTAACTTATGAAAAATTTATAACTTTATAGCAAAGGCATTAATAAGTTATGTTATTGTATTAAGAATTAAGAATGTCTTGACAAAGTTTAATGAAATAATACGTTATATTTTAAAAAAGTATACATGTTTAATAAGTAATAAAATAAAACTACCCGGGAAGCAGTCCCGGGTGATAACCTAGTACTAAATATACATAAAAAAAATTGTCTAATATAACACTTACGCCCAGAAATAACATGAACCCTAGATTTATAGTGTAAACGAACAAGACCGGTCACCAGAAAACTCAGACGAACAAACGAAAATATACAAATGAGAAGGTGAAACTAAGAGAGTAAGTAAGCATGTGAATAACAAAATGTATACATATTAGGAGGAATAATTGAGACGAGAATCCGAAGAGAAACTCAAGTCACGGTAAACCAATTTGGTTTTATGCCAGGGCGATCGACTACGGAGGCAATACATATTCTAAGGAGATTGATGGAGAAGTATAGGGAGAAGAAACGGGACCTACACATGGTGTTCATTGATCTTGAAAAGGCCTATGACAGTGTGCCACGTGGACTAATTTGGGATAGTTTGGAGAGTAGAGGGGTTTCTGGGAAGTATATAGACTTAATTAGGGATATGTATGTTAGGACTGAGACTAGTGTCCGAGCGCCTGTAGGGGATACTGATTCTTTCCCGGTGGAGGTAGGACTCCACCAAGGGTCCGCTTTGAGCCCTTTTCTATTTGCAGTTATCCTAGATGAGTTGACAAAGTTAATTCAGGGGGCTCTTCCGTGGTGCCTACTCTTTGCAGATGATATTGTGTTAGTTGCTGATAGTAAACAAAGCCTGAATGCGAGGTTAGAAGAGTGGCGAGCAGCTTTAGAGGGAAGAGGTTTAAAGATTAGTCGATCTAAGACTGAGTACTTGTATTGCGACTTTAGTGGAGTAGACAACGATGAGGACATTCAGATCACCATTGACAGTCAAGCGGTCCCGCGGGTGACTAAGTTCAAGTATCTAGGATCGTTTGTCCAGAGGGATGGGGAGATAGATAGTGACGTTGCTCACCGCATCCAGGTCGGATGGTGTAGGTGGAGAGCTGCCACTGGGGTATTGTGCGATAGGAGGTTCCCAACAAAATTGAAAGGGAAATTCTATAGGGTTGCAATTAGACCTGCTATGTTATATGGAACTGAATGTTGGGCCATTAAGGAAGTACAGGCACGCAAGATGGAGGTAGCAGAGATGAGAATGCTAAGATGGATGTGTGGCCACACAAGGTTAGACCGGATAAGAAATGATGTTTTTAGGGAAAGGTTAGAAGTAGCTAGTATATCAGATAAGATAAAGGAGGGAAGATTGAGATGGTTTGGGCATGTGAAGAGGAGGCAGACGATAGAACCGGTTAGAGTGGTTGAAACCCTCGAGGTGGAGGGGAGGAGGAGTAGAGGCAGACCCAAAATTACTTGGGATGAGCGGATTAGGCAGGATTTGCAAAAATTGCACCTCTCTGAGAACATGGTCCATGATAGGAGCCCGTGGAGACGTAGGATTAAGGTTAAGGATTTCTAGGAAAGGGTACAATTGTGTTTTTAGGTGTAGTGTATGGTCGTACATAAGTAACTATGTATATAGGATGTTTTGTACAGTTGTGTTTCTAGGTGTAGTGTATGGTCGTAGATATGTAATTATTTGTATAGACTGTTTTGTGTTGTCATATTTGTTTTGTTCTACCATGCACTATTTTGCAACTCATACTACTACATTGGTAGCTTCATACACATACACACACCTCATGCTCTATTTATTTCTTTCCTGGGTGTTTTGGAGCCGAGGGTCTCTCTGGAAGCAGCCTCTCTATCCCTAGGGGTAGAGGTAAGGTGTGCCTACATCCCACCCTCCCCAGACCCTACAAATAGCTTTGCTATCTGTGGGATTTAATTTACTGGGTATGATTGATTGATTGATTGATACATATTAGGAGGAAAGTTCAGGTACAAAGAGCTTTATCGTACAAAACTTACGAAAGCCATAAAAAAGCGGTGACATTTTTGTAATTATTTGCACGTAGGGTAATTATTAAAATTACTCTACAAATGATCTTATAGGGTAATTTTGATCTTGTAGAGTAATTTTGTAAAATGATCTTGTAGGGTAACTATCAAAATTACTCTACAAATGTATCAAAATTACTCTAAAAGTTTATCAAATATCATACAGTTCAAAATTACTCTACAAGATCATTTGTAGAGTAATTATGATACTCTACAAAATTACCCTACAAGATCAAAATTAACGTACAAGATCATTTGTAGAGTAATTATGATACTTTACAAGATCAAAATTATCCTATAAGATCATTTTACAAAATTATCCTACAAGATCAAAATTACCCTACAAGATCATTTCTAGGATAATTTTGATAATTACTCTACGAGTAATAATTACGAAAATGCCACCGCGTTTTTTTACCTTTTCAACCTATTCATACGTTTTGTATGATAAAGGTATTTGTAGTTGATCTTTTACCCATATATATACTTAAGCAACTTTTCATGTACTCTAGTCCTTAAGCTTCCACAACATCCACAACTTTGATCCAGAGCTTCCACAGCTACACAACTTTAATCCCTCAACTTCATGACAAACACTATATTAACACTCACACATAAAACAACCAAATTAGTGAATCCTAATCTTTAAGTTTGCAACATCAAACTGCATACTTTCAACGCATCCTTGTAGTGGTGTCAGCGTCGGAACTGATGGCAGGTGAAGAGGGTCCGCTAATCCCGGTCACCAAGATTTATTGAATTTTTATCTCTAAAATATAAGGGTTTTTTTTTCAAGATAAAAACATGAGACAGACCTCATTGTTGTAACCGCTAGAGAACATGACTATTTATTTACCCCCGACTAAAAAAATTCTAGTTTCGATATTTAGGGATGAGAATTTTTTTTTTCCAAATATCTATATCTATACCCGTACCGTTACCCATACATGTTCCAATTTTGACAATTTGGTACATGTATCGGTACCGGGTTTCATTAATTTTGGTTCATGTACTTTCGGTATCGGTACGGATAAATAATGGTATCGATACCGATTTTATATAGAATTTCAAGATTTTTTTTGAATGCATATCTTTTTTCGTATTATGGTATTACGATACTCATATCGATGGTGCCTATTTGGTACCGATATTGTATTACTACTCGTACTTTTTATACCTCATTTGGTACCTTGTATTGGTATTAGTACCGATTTTACCTATTTGGTACCGGTACGAGTGCTCAAAAGAAAAAAAAAACATGGTATCAAAGCGGGTACCCTATTGAAATACTGGTAGCGATACCTATACCGTATCATAACTGTTTTGTGGAAATTACCGATATTTTTTATACTGATACAAGTATGAGTACTATAGTGATTCCATCCCTATCGTAAGAAATGAGCCTAGAGGCGTGTTAAATATTTGGGGTCAAGTTATTCTACAAAGGCTTCTAATTGTAAGAAGTGTAAGAAGGATTTATAGAGTGACAAGTGTCCAATAACCTAAAACTAAACCCACTATATCACCACCAAAAACCTAAACACCCACCCCCACCCCACCCCCACCACCACCCAAAAACCTAAACCCCCCCCCCCCCCCCCCCGCAAAAAAAAACTATACCTCACCAAAAAAACCCCCAAAAAACCTAACCCCCCCCCCCCCACCCCCCACCTCCACCCCCCAAAAACCTAAAAAAAACCTAACCCCCCCACCCCCCCCCCCCCCCCCAAAAAAAAAAACCTAAAAAAAACTAAACACCCACCCCCTCGGCAAAAAAAAAAAAAAAATTTTTTTTTTTTTTTGGGTGGGTGATGTGGGGGGTACGGGGGGGGGGGGGGGGGGGGTGTTTGATGGTGGTGGATGTTTAAGTTTTTTTTTTTTTTAGTGGGTTTTTTGTGTAGTGAGCTTTTTTAGGTTATTGGACACTTGTCACTCTATAAATCCTTCTTACACTTCTTACAATTAGGATCCTTTGTATTTGATCTTAATCCAAATATTTGAATCATAGAATTTCCGCCGTTAAAAAGGTAAGTCTTCATTTCATTTCATTTCATTTCAAAGATGTTTCGTCTTTGTCACATCAACTTCCGTTGAGTCAACGTCCGTATTTCATGTTTGATCATTTGTATTGAGTTATGTAATGTTAGGTATTTTCAGTTTTAATATGTTACAAGTATGCTCACGGTTTGGATTAGTAATCTGTGACGATTATGTTAGACCACCCGTAGTGGGGCGTGGTTTTAAAAAAAAATTGCAAAAAAACGCCCGGAAACGCCCCCACCCCCATTACGGCCGGCGTTTTCCGGCGTGATTTTTGAAAAAAAAACTGGTTTGGCGTTGTTTAAAAAATGCCGGAACTTTATTTGGTTGTCCAATGAAACCTTGCCATGTGTGTATAATATTTGTGTGTGTTTATAATTAGTTTTATTTAAAAAAACAAAAGAAAAGGAAGAAGAGAATGGTTTTTTTTTGAAGTTGCAGGTGGTGGGGAAGAAGAAAGGAAGAAGAAGAAGAAGAAGGTAGTGGGGTCAAAGAAGAAGAAGGGGTAAAGAAGAGTGGGACCTTTGTACTTTTCAATTTTAAAAGTGTCAAATAGTGTAATTTTTATTTTCTGTTTTTATTTTCGTTTTTTTATCATGAGCTGGAAATTGCTGTTGTTTTAAGTAGTGTAATTTTTTTATATTCTGTTTTTTGAAATTGCTGCTGTTTTTTAAATTAAAAAAAAAGAAAATAATTGAGAAATGATTGCATGGGCGTTATTGGAATAATGCCCCACTACACCACTTTTGCTATAATGCCCCATGCTGACTGGGATGACACGTGTCGAATAATGCCCCATGATGGGGGCATTATTTTTCTAAACCACTACGGGTGGTCTTAGGAAATCTCTCAATTCCTTACTAGATTGAGGCACCTCACTAGAACATGGCATTGTCAGTGTTGTCAAGTCATTTTGGTTAATAGGGGTTTACTTTAAGACCAAATGGAAATAAGAATAAACATTGATACGAGTTTAGAGGTGTGAAGTACTTGATCGATCATGATGATTTAAATTTCATGCACCAAACTTCCAAGGGGGTTGCGCCCCTTGTTTGGGGTCCAATGGCAGTGGCGGATCCAGCCAGTTTTTTTCACTGGGTTCCTTTTTCCAAATCATACAAGGTTTACACTAAAAAAAACGTTTTTTTCCAAATCATACAAGGTTTACACTAAAAAAAACGTTTTTTTTTTCCAAATCGACTGGGTTCCTGGGAACCCGTAAAACCAGGCTAAATCCGCCCCTGTCCAATGGGCAGAGCACATGGTGGGGGTCTCGTTGAAATGCTACTGGAAGTTGCTTCGGATTTATTTGATAGAAATTGCACGAAAACTAGTAGTCAGTGGTAACTAATTATAGTGATAATCATCAGGATTAAGTTAATGTATATTGGTGGCATTTTGGTCCATTAGTGGTATGGTTTTCCAACTGATATAACCATATGCCATCTGACACGTTGTGATGGTTGATCCCCTATTTGAAATATTTCAATCTGAAATAACATGTACACAATTTACACGAGATATTCATGCCTATACGAACTTCTATAAAACCTACAAGCATTTCGTTCTTTAGACATGAAATCGGTTAACTGTTGGGGCTTCAACAAGCCCTTATGTAAAATTCTTATCCTAGTGTGTATTAAAAGTTCTATCTAGATATTGTAAATTGTAGTTTTTTTATGAAATTATTCTTTTCATATATCACAACAGAGGCCGGGCGATGGATGTTATGAACCTTTCTTTTATTTATACACATTTTCTTTGGATGTTTGAACACTGTTATAACATTTGGTGTTTGTGTTTCATCGAAGCTCGGATATGGTTATGGTTAAACCTTCACAACCAAACCGAACCGACTTTGCACCCCTAGAAATACAACGTACCAAAGGTACGAGTTTATGTTTTTTCTGACTATGATAAACATATGGAAGTAATCAAATATACAATAGATACATGCCATGTACATCATTCTCTCATCACAGAAAAAAGATATATAAATATAAGTCTCCTAAAAAAGTTCAATATCAAAAATAGAAATAATTTCATTCACAAAAACACTCCAATAGTTTCAAAGATTTACCTTTAGTAACCTGGGGCTGCAACCCTATAATGATACGGGTCAAAAATCATTTGAAACTATTGGATTGTTTTTGTGAATGCATTTATTTCTATGTTTGATATTGAACTTCTTGAGGAGACTTATATATCTTTTTTCTGTGATGGGAGAATGATGTACATGATGGCATGCATCTATTGTATATTTGATTACTTTGGTATGTTTATCATGGTCAGAAAAACTACCTTCAGTACGCAGTAGTTTCGAGGGGTGTGCAAAGTCGGCTCGGTTTGGCTATGGAGGCTTAACCATAACCATATCCGAGCTTCGATGATGGAAGATTGCTTAGCCATAACCGATGGTTGGTTGACCATGGGTCGCTATTAGTTAAGTTCAGTTAACTCTCTAGAATTTTTTTTTAACTTTGTACACACCATCCCCTAACCCGCTTCAAGGTTCAAACTTTAACCTAGATGGGCTCGTTCTAATGCTTCCCAAGTAGCTTAGATTGATTCTAAGACCACATCGAATGTGCAGCAAGCACTTGGTCCAATAGATCTTGTGTACAGTACAGGTTCACTTCTTCTTTGCTAAGGGGAGATACTTTGTGTGAACCCATGTTTCCCAATTATACTATATAATATGAAATCAAATTCACAACAGTTAATTATCCACAATCTAAAATAATTTATAATTTTGATTTCATACCTGCAGATCCACATAAGTTTTCTGATTTACAATATCAATTGCGCAGTTTGTAACATAATGCCATTTGTCAAAACATAAAAATAAGCATTGGTCTTATTGTTTTTACAGATAACATGTTTCCATTCAGTAATACACTGAAAACTGTGGCATTCACACTTTCCGGTTCCAAGTGTTTCAATCGCTTTGCTGCTACTTTAGAAACAGAGAATGGTCTTCTAGTTATTCGTTGTGAAAGTTCGGATCTTTTGAAGACACATGTGTCATATATATATTATTTATGATTCATCGTGGCGTAGCATGTCTTTATTTTGTAATTTGATATTTTGATTAGTGTTCAGTTATGAGACACCTTTAACCATAACCATAACTGTTGGTTAATCTTGGTTATCGGTTAATTCGGTTCAGTATTGATCAAGTTTTTTTTTAAATATCATTTGAATATTGAAATTGGTTATTTTTCGTATGATATCATCTATTCATCACCATCGTATTTAGTAGATATAAATTTTCAATGTAATAATAATTTAATAATTAAGATTAGTAAATACTAAATACATAATAGTTTATAATAATTTATTTACTCATTTGTTTTTTGAACAACAACTTGTTACACCTAAACACTACTTAATATTGCATTTGTAATAATTTGAACCCAATCATTTGTGTGGACGGAAACACCATAACATTAGACCACTATGTTATAGATGTTGTAAATAAGTAATTACGTATACAAAAAAATATATGTACGGATAGATACATGTGTGTAAAATAGTAATTAATAATACCTGTTTCAATTTATCCTTTAAAATATATCACTAGTAGTGATATCCGTGTGCAAACACGGGTGGTTTTTAGAAATTCATGCATATTAACAGAAAGTATAGATAGGCGTATAGATATTGTACCAAAACTTGATATCTATTATAAACAATAGACAAATATAAACATAGATTATCGGTTAATATATCACTTACATATGACTATTTTCAATGTCCTATCCACAAAAAAGGAGTACCCACCCATTGACAACGTAACATGTTTATAGACATAACTGCATGCAAAACATGTCTAAGAAGCTAAATTACTATCACCGAGGAAGCAAATGTACAACCACAAACAACTATCACATCAAACATTGTTTATAAACCTCCAACCAAAGCAACACTCATGAAGAGGGCTTTCTCTTTGTCATGATACACACAACTTTTGTTAGCTTCAGCAACTGAGTAGAGTTGTGAAACTCAAACGAAAGTTCATCACCAAAAACAATATTGCAAGATCTCAGATAAGCAGGCCATCCAACAATTCTGTAGCTGAATCCAGTATTGGTTTTTTCATATCTTGTCAACAGTTCCTGGACTTCACCTTTCAGGTTTTGCATCTTGACAGACTTATGATTATCAGTACGCAGATCCAACGCAGATGATACATCTGATGGAAGATGCTAAAAAGCAGAAAATTGAATAATGAATTTTATAAAATATTGATATGTAACTGGAATTGTTGAAATAACGACACAAAGTAAGGACTGCAAAATCTTACAAGCCTGTGTTTAGCTTGTTTGGTGAAGTGTAAGACTGGCTCTGAAGTGGATGATACTAAATCAAGCTTTTGAACTTTACACGGTCTATGAACAGCTTGTTTACCCTGCGCAATGGTCTTGCCACGAAGATTGCGCATATTTTCAATCTAAGTAAATTAATTTAGACTATAACAACTCTGAATTGTTGAAATTTTCTAACTTTCTTTATCAACACAAACTATGTTCTCAACTTAGCTTTGAAGTTTAAGACTCAATCATACAGAATAATATCAACATTTTGAGAGAATAATAAAATGGGAAGTGTAAAACTAATAAACGCTTACATCAGATACAACACTTGGAGCGGCAGGAGTGTCATGAACAAAAAAATCTTTAGACTGAACTTGAGGATCGTTAACATCAACAACTATTTTTACAGAATGATCTTGAGGCTACAAAAAAATTTTAAAAAACCTTGTTATACTTATTGTGCAATAAATCTGTATATGTTTATATACAATAGATAACATAAGTAGAAAAATTTAAACTTACATCACTTATATACGTATGTTTTAATATGAAACTAGCTTACTTGTTAGATTTTTTTTCTTAGTGAAAGGTCTCAGGTCTCAGATTTAATACCTGGACATGAAGTAATTTTAGAATGGTAAAGTAAGGCTATGAGGTGTGGATGGAGCCCTCTTGGGCTTTATCATGCCAAATAGGATCCACGTCATCGCCATGTCAGCATGGGGGCTTTATCATGTCCCCCTTTAATTTGGAGGGTGTGTATGGAGCCCCGTGTCATGATTAACTAATTATTTATTTAAATATTTATTTTTTTAAATTAAATGGCAATTTTAATAGCTACAAAATTAAAAATAAAAACATAATTTCACTAAAAAAACACTACAAAGTCATAAAAAACATAACATACTAGAAAAAAAAAGACAACATACTTAAAAAAAACTACATATATTTGGCCCGAATTTGTGCCTTACGAGTCTTCAAAATGACTCGGTCCTCCTCTGGTAGATGTGACACATCCCTTGCGAGAAAGTCCATGTCTCTTTGGGTAACGCGTATGTTTGGTGGTGGCATGTTTGACGGAAAAAATGGGGGTTGAGAATAATACCCGAAATATGGGGGCATCGGTTGAGTGGTGGGATGAGGAGAAGTTGGTGGCATTGGATAATATCCAACCTCACCCGTACGCGGGTCTCGGCGATAGCGATCCTCTTGCTCGTTGTTTTGCATATTTTGCCAAAACGGATTGGTCGGGTCCCATGAGTTGTTGGGGTTGTTGGAAAACATTGTTGGGAAATTTTTAAAAATATGAAGAGAATTGTATAAAAAGTGAGGGAGAAAGTGAGAGGAATGATGTGAAAATGTTAAAGAATAGTGGGTATTTATAGTGTTAATTTATAAATAAAATAAAAAGTAATTTTTTTTTTAAATTATGACCGTTTTCAACGGTCAAAACTTTTAATGTTCCTCGGTCCAAGCGCAATGAAGCTCGTTACCATGCTCGCGGTGACTCAATGGCGCCCCGGCATAGCACCGGGGGTGTGGGACGATGGCGCCGTGGAGCGCTATAGGTGGCCAGCTGGGTTAGGTGACGCCCCGACACCTTCCAGCCTAAGAGTGGTACAGATTTAAAGTTGTCGACTCTCATCTAAAGTTACTTGTTAAAATATATATATATATATATATATATATATAGAGAGAGAGAGAGAGAGAGAGAAAGGTTAACATACTTCACGGCTTATCATACTTCACGTAGGAGACAATGGTAACCGTTGGATCAGGGGTATAATCACGCATGGAACATATAATCACGCATGGGACCACATAATCACGCATGGGATCCAAAATCACGCACGTTATTTTGGTCAAAAAAATAATTACGCATGTTATATATTTCGTGAAGTACGTTAATGTACGTTAAGGCGTGAAGTACATTATACTTTCTCTCTCTCTCTCTCTCTCTCTCTCTCTCTCTCTATATATATATATATATATAGGGGACCGCTAAAATGAGAACCACCTCCAGTTGTAAGAACTGTGAGAACTTTTTGATCCGGGGCGAGTTGGACCAAAATTTTTTTTTCATAAACGTAGATGCGTGTATTATAAACACATTTGTAAAAAAAAATTCAAAAAAAAAAAAAATGTCGTGTGTGTTGTTTTAAGCACCACAAGTTTGTGTTTACGGGTACCGTAAATTTTAAATTTTACAAATGTGTTTATAATACACGCATCTACGTTTATGAAAAAAAAATTTGGTCCACCTCGCCCCGTACGGTGTAGTTCTCACGGTTCTTACAACTAGAGGTGGTTCTCATTTTAGCGGTCCCATATATATATATATATAGGGGAGGGTTATATAGGAAACCCTATCTATATGAAAAACCCTAGAAAACCCAACCTCCCGACATTTTTTTTTTGAAAAAATTAACACATGTAATATACATGTTTTTAAGAGTTTTGGGCCAAAAAATCAAAAAAGCGCCGAAGGGATCTTTTAAAAAAAAAAAAAAAATTTCAGCAACTTTCAGCATTTTTGTCTAACACATGTTAGGCACTGAATTTTGTTTATTTTTTTAAAAAAAATCCCTTCGGCGCTTTTTTGTTTTTTTTGGACCAAAACACTCTAAAACATGTATATTACATGTGTAATTTTTTTCAAAAAAAAAAAATGTCGGGAGGTTGGGTAAAAATGGGTTCCCATTTGGGTTTCCAGAGTTTTCTAAGAATTTGAGGGTTTTTTGTCTATCTTTATCCTATATATATATATATATATATATATATATATATATATATATATATATATATATATATATATATATGTTTGTGTTTAGACTTTAGACTAGTTTAAGATTCCTGGGAATCATTAAGAGATTAAAACAAAGTAAAGCTGCTTTGTCTTATCATCTTGTTAGCGATGTTTTGAACAGAAGGAATGTCTAATCGCCGGTTCTTGATTCCGGTGAACATTAAAAGAAGATTAACAAAGGTCTTCGTAACAAACTTGCCGAAGAAGTGTAGCGGGAATGATTTATTGGATTCCATTCGTACCTATGGCAATATTTATGATCTTTACATTGCTCGAAAACGGGATAGAGCAGGCAATCGTTTTGGCTTTATTTCTTTTCTAGATGTTAAAGACAGGGGGGATCTGATACGCAAGATTTGTCACACTCGTATCGGAGATTGGTGGTTGAAGGCGAATGTGGCCAGATTCACTCTTGAAGACGGAGAGATTGAGAAGACGCCAAAGAAGATTGCGGACCAGAAACATGCTGAAAGAAGAGAGGGAATGCATCGCGAAGGAAAAGCTCCATTGTTTTTCAATGGGATTCGTTCGTTTAAAGACACTCTTACGGGGAGACAAGGGTCGTTCTCAGAAACTAACACGGTGGTTGTCGATAATCAGGTGAACGGGTTCCATGGTTTGCATGGGAAGGCTTTGATTGCTCGTATGTTGGACTTAGATGCTTTAAGAAGTATCCACATTATTTTGAATGAAATTTGTCCAGGTTTGGGAAGGGTCCAATATCTTGGAGGTTTAAGTGTTCTTATATCCTTTGAAGATAAAGAAACGGCAACCACAGTTCTTGAAGCGGCGAGAGAGGTCCTCGGAAGATTTTATTCGGTTGATTATTGGGAAGGACAGTCCTTGGGTTATGATCGCTTGGCATGGCTTAAGATAATGGGGATTCCTCTGCAGTTGATTAACAATGAAGTAATAGACGCTGTGGGAGGCGTTTTCGGTAAGATCGTGCACCGAGTAAAACGGTCCGACGATGATGGCGATCTTTCTTTTGAATACATTGGGGTCTTGGTCGGTGACGGTAAACGGATTTGTGAAGAAGTGACGTTGGTATGGAGAGAAAGGAAATTTAAAGTTTGGGTTTCGGAGGAGTCCGGTGAATGGGTACCGGAATTTTATCAAGTTAGCATCCCGTCTGAGTCTATGACTGAGATGACGCCAGATCCTATGCCTGAGCACACCAACGAATGCGAGATGGAAGATGCTGATTTGAACAAGGCTGGTGAAGATGAAGCTCCATCGGAGTTTGTGATCGGAAACGGATCGTTGTCGTCGGAATTGGAAAGGCCTCCGTCGTTTTTTGGGAGTAATTCCAAAGATTGTGTAACACCCGTCTTAATTACTACTCGAATTTAACAATAATTCATAAGGTTTTACATAAAAGATGACCCATTTCAAACATAAGTTCCAAAAGTAAGGTTTCAAGGTAACAGACATTTGTCAACTACCGACTAATTCACACATTCGTAAATTGTTTAGCAATTTAGTTACATCATAAACATTGTCTAAACAAAGTTGATTGACGCGGAAGCTACAAAAGTTCGTTTTCGGTTCTTCAAAACATGCTTGATCGTCGTCCACATACTTACTATACCTACAAACTGAAATTTTTGTCCAATATTAGTATTAAAGTTCTTGGAATTATTGCTTAGTCGAAACTACGCTTAGAAACGGATTCGAATAACCATAATATGCAAGGTTTAACAAAGGTTTCTGCACTCTACCGTAACTTACGGTATCTACCGTAAGTTACGGTAGACATTAAGTTATACCAGTCACCGTAACACAGTACTGAACCACCGTAAACTCCTGATCTCTACCGTAAGTTACGGTGGGTACCGTAACTTACGGCAGCCCCTGTAACTTTGTGTTTTGACTTTTTGTTTGTTTTGCCCAAACCCCATTCTCGGGTTTCTCATTCTAACAAACCACACACTAAATTCTCGTATTCTAATATGTCCTTTATTATCAAATACAATGATCAAGTAACCATATTATGATGCGTTAACCACGCATTTTTTTTAACTATCTGTCACGGCCCACGACCCGGTTTGACCCGTTTCAGGAGCCGTGGCAGAAAATACTGCGGTATTGATTTAATTTGAGTTTAACAGCGGAAACAGGATCGCTTAAAGCTAAAACTTTTTCCCCGATTATTTTATTTCATAATTCGGGATAAAACCCCGATAATTTACAATAGTATATTTTTACTATAAAGCGTGATATTACAAAAGTATTTATTTATATATTGAGCCACTATCAGTAAGCTTTGAAATACTCCCCAGCACTTTTCCTGAATTACAACAGATCACCTGAAACATGTTTGAAAAAGGTTTTGTCAGCGGGAAATACTGAGTGAATCATTCTTTTTACTAAAATGACACATTTGTTATAATATACAGTATTAAGAGCGATTACAATGTTTCTG
Source organism: Helianthus tuberosus (assembly GCA_030545235.1). Lineage (NCBI taxonomy): Eukaryota > Viridiplantae > Streptophyta > Magnoliopsida > Asterales > Asteraceae > Helianthus > Helianthus tuberosus. The sequence goes on along the minus strand of CM060427.1, from coordinate 104,928,890 downwards.
ATATCAAGCCAATTACCCACGGTACTTGCCACTCGACCCATTGGCCCATTCGTCCAATGGTGTCTGTGACTGCGGTCATATCCCCCACTGGCTGCCCCAATGGTGACGATTATCAAGTAATGTATACAAAACCCCACATACCGGCTGTAACTTGGTGATTACAAAGACTTAATCCCCGTAATTATAACTTTGAAATAAACATGATTTTGTAAATAGATTTGATAAAAAGAGAGAATGACTCACATTGCTGATTTAATATGATCAGAGTCTAATCTATGATTTAGCCTTGTTAACCTAATATAGATAATGCATACAAAACTGGGTTAGTAATCAATCCAGCAATTACGATAATTTACGAGATCAAATTATCACAATGAATGTCAAAATGCAATACTTTGTCCATCGAATTAACGATGATCCATTGAATTAACAATGAATGACAATGTATAATACTTTACCCATCGAATTAACGATAATCCGTTGAATTAACAACGAACGATAAAGTATAATACTTTACCTATCGAATTAACGACAATCCGTCAAATTAATGACGAACGATAAAGTATAACCCTAATGTGGGCGGCATTTAAACATGCATTGGATATCTTGATCTTCGGATAATTGAATCGTAGCAGCGATTGTGCTAATACCCTGTTTTGTAGCAGAATTTCGATACCCGGGGTATAATTTCGGAATAACAGAACGTAAGCAGTGTATTTGTGAGAATTCGGTCGACGTAAAATGTTCAGAAAACGAATGCCAATGTCTGCTATTTATAGGTAAAATTTTTCTAGCTTACGGACCGTAAGCTTGTCAACGTTGAGGTCCGTAGAGCACCATACGGACCGTAAGGTTGAGAGTGTTGCGGTCCGTATGGAATCAAAATAGGCTATAGGGTAGCCACGACTGAAACTAGCTTTGCTGAGTTAAAATTTTCGAAATTCAGTAACTTGACAACGAATTTTGAAGATAATTATCAACTAGGTTTTACCCCCTTTGAGTTTTAGGGGCCCTAATCCTGATTCTGAAAATTATGAAAATTTCAGGGTTTGTTCAGAATCACTTGGGTCTCTTAATTAGGTTTTCCTTTTTGACTAATTAATATAATAAGTATGACTTTTGATGAGAGTTGTTACATTCTTCCCACCTTAAGAAAAATCTCGTCCTCGAGATTTACTGGAATAAGTGTGGATACTTCTTCTTCATTTCTGACTCTAATTCCCAAGTGTATTCAGCTCCCCTCTTTGAATCCCACTTGACTTTGACTAAAATTAGTCGTTTGTGTTTGAGAAACTTGATCTTTCGATCCTCAATTTGAAGAGGTTTTTCAACAAATTTCAACTTTTCGTTTACCTCTATATCTCGAAGAGGTACTACCAGAGATTCATCTGATAAGCATTTCTTGAGATTGGATACATGAAATACATTATGTACTCCAGATAATTCTTCTGGTAATTGTAAACGATAAGCTACTGGTCCTATACGTTGGATCACTGGAAATGGTCCTACGTACCTGGGACTTAGTTTTCCTTTCTTTCCAAATCTGACTACTCCTTTCCAAGGAGAAACTTTCAACAGTACTCTGTCTCCAACTTGGAATTCTAACGGCTTGCTTCTATTGTCTGCATAACTTTTCTGACGATCTCGAGCCGTTTTCAACCTTTCCTTAATTTGAGTAATCTTATCAGTTGTTTCTTGCACTATTTCAGGTCCTGATAACTGACTTTCTCCTATTTCTGCCCAGCAAACTGGGGTTCTGCACTTTCTTCCATACAGTGCCTCGAATGGAGCGGTTTCAATACTTGAATGATAACTATTGTTATAGGAGAATTCAATTAATGGTAAGTGATCATCCCAACTTCCACCAAAGTCTATTACACATGCTCGGAGCATGTCTTCTAGAGTTTGGATCGTCCTTTCACTTTGTCCGTCTGTTTGTGGATGATATGCAGTGCTTAGGTTTAGTCGAGTTCCCATAGCTTGCTGGAAACTTTTCCAGAAATGGGAAGTAAAACGACTATCTCTATCCGAAACAATGGAGAGTGGAACTCCATGTAAGGATACAACTTCATCTACATATAATTTAGCCAGTCTTTCCATGCTAAAGGTTTCTTTCATAGGTAGAAAGTGAGCTGATTTGGTTAATCGATCCACAATTACCCAAATCGCATCATTACCTTTTCTGGTTTTAGGTAACTTAGTAACAAAATCCATTGTTATAAGCTCCCATTTCCATACTGGCATCTCTAATTGTTGTAGTAATCCTGAAGGTTTCTGATGTTCTGCCTTAACTTGTGAACAAGTAAGACATCTGGAAACATAGCTGGCTATGTCTCTTTTCATTCCTATCCACCAGAAATTCTTCCTTAAATCTTGGTACATCTTATTGTTTCCTGGATGCATAGTGTACCTAGATTTATGAGCTTCTTCTAAAATCTTAGGTCTTAAGTCTCCCTGCTTAGGTACCCAGATTCTACTTTTATGGAATCTCCAAATTCCATCTGCTCCTTGCTCTAATTCCTTGATTCGTCCTTTCATCCCTTCCGCATCATCCTGGATTGCCGTAGTTTGAACATTCTTCAATTGTTCCATTAAATCTATTTGTAGATTTAATCTGAGAGCACGAACCCTTCGTTGTTTCTCATAATACTTACGACTTAAGGCATCTGCAACTACATTCGCCTTTCCTTCGTGATACTGAATATCACAGTCGTAGTCACTTAAAATTTCCATCCATCTCCTTTGCCTCATGTTTAACTCTTTTTGCCCAAAGATATATTTTAAACTCTTATGATCTGTATAGATAGTAAACTTACTTCCATACAGATAATGTCTCCAAATCTTAAGGGCAAAAATTACGGCTCCTAACTCTAAATCATGAGTCGTATAATTCTCTTCGTGCTTTTTCAACTGCCTTGATGCGTACGCGATTACCTTTTTGCGTTGCATAAGCACACATCCATAACCTAATTTTGAAGCATCACAATATACTTCAAAATCTTCAGTTCCTTCTGGTAAGGCTAAGATTGGTGCATGGGTTAGTTTCTGTTTCAAAATCCTAAAGGCTTCTTCCTGTTTAGATCCCCATTCAAACTTAGTGGCTTTACAGGTTAACTTAGTTAATGGTACGGCTATCTTGGAAAAATCCTTAATAAACCGTCTATAATACCCAGCTAAACCTATAAAACTTCTAATTTCCATTGCTGTTTGTGGAACCTTCCACTTGGTAATTGCCTCTATCTTAGCAGGATCTACATGAATACCTTCATGATTCACCATGTGTCCTAAAAATTGCACTTCCTTTAGCCAGAATTCGCATTTCGAGAATTTGGCGTACAACTTTTCTTTTCTTAACAAGGTTAAGAGTGCATGAAGATGTTCACAATGCTCTGTCTGACTTTTGGAATAAATAAGTATATCGTCTATAAAAACAATTACAAATTTATCCAAATACGGTTTACAGATCCTATTCATCATGTCCACGAATGCTGCAGGTGCATTCGTTAACCCGAATGGCATGACTGTAAACTCGTAATGACCATACCTAGTTCTGAAAGCAGTCTTAGGTATGTCTTCTTCTTGTACCTTCAATTGATGATATCCAGAGCGTAAATCTATCTTAGAAAAATATCTAGCCCCCTGAAGTTGATCAAAAAGATCATCAATCCTAGGTAATGGATATCGATTCTTAATTGTAACCTTATTCAATTCCCTATAATCGATACACATTCTCATTGAACCATCCTTTTTCTTTACAAACAACACTGGCGCTCCCCAAGGGGATGAGCTAGGTTGTATGAATCCTTTACTTAGTAATTCATCTAATTGCTTTTTCAACTCTAACATTTCTGTGGGTGCTAACCGATAAGGTGCCTTGGCTATCGGTGTAGTTCCTGGAATTAAATGAATTCTAAATTCTACTTCCCTATCTGGAGGTAATCCTGGTAAATCTTCTGGAAATATATCAGAGTATTCCGATACTACTGGTATTTCCTTTAGATCTTTTCCCTTAGTGCTAATGATTACTGAAATCATATACACTATTCCTTGTTTTCGTTCATAATTAGCAACTTTCATTACTGATATGAACTTCATGGGTTTCCGTGGTTTATCTCCTGTAATCCTAATCACTTCTCCGGAAGGTGTTTGAATTTCTATGGAATTTTGATCACAAAGGATTCTAGCATGGTTGGTTACTAACCAATCCATTCCTAATACAACATCAAATTCAGCTAAATTCATCGGCAATAGTCTTGCAGAGAATTTATGTCCTAAAAGTTCTATGTTTCCTTCCTGCAACACTTTATCTACTTTAACTGAATTTCCGTCTGCTGTTTCAATGGTAAAAATCTGCCTAGTATTTGTTAAAGGTAAACTAAGAGCTTGACAGAATGAAGTATTTATAAAACTTTGGTTTGCACCAGAGTCAAATAATACTTTTGCATATACGTTGTGAACTAGGAACGTACCCGCTATCACATCTGGAATAAGTTCGGCTTCTTGGGTGGTCAGCTGAAATGCCCTAACATTCTTTTTAGTAGTTCCTTCTGTCGTCTTTGGTTTGTTATCTACTGTTTTGACCAATTTAGGACATTCTGTTTTATAATGCCCCGCTTCTCCACAGTTAAAACAGATTACTGTTTTCTTTTTGCAATTCTCTTCACGATGTCCTACAGCTTTGCAAAAATTGCAAGTAATATCGCACCTTCCAAAATGCTTCTTTTTGCATTTCTTGCAGAATGACGGACCTGGAGATTGCCCTGTTCCTTTTCTCTTGAAGCTGTTATTATTACCCACACGAAATCCTTGGGTAATTTTCTGAGCTAGTGCCTTCTTTCTATCTTCATCTCTTGTGCGCACCAATTCATCGGTCAGAGTGTTGGCTAATTCTACCGCATCATCAATAGTGCGAGGTCTCGCAGCTTTAACAATATTGCGGATTTCGCTAATTAGTCCCCAAATATAGCGAGAAATAAGTACCGGTTCTGGCGAAGCCAATGTTGGTACTACTCTTGCATATTCGAAGAATGTCGAGGTATAACCGCGACAATCCACACTCATCATCCGATGATTTAGAAACTTATTCGCCATCTGTTCTTTCTCATACTCGGGACAGAATTTTCTTTCCACCAAACCTTTAAATTCTTCCCAAGTCATAGCATAAGCTATTGCTCTTCCTTTTGATTGTAACACAGTATTCCACCACTCGAGTGCTCCTTCTTTGAACAGATTGGACGAATACATGACTTGATCATCTTTACCACATTTACTTATTGCAATGACTGCTTCGGTTTTCTCTAACCAACGCAGTGATGCAGTTGCTCCTTCATTGCCTGCAAATTCAGTGGGTTTACAAGCAAGGAATTCTTTGAAAGTGCAACCAGGCGTTGCAGTTTTCATTTTCTTGGTTAATGGAGCTTGATGTGGTTCCTTATTATGGTTATCATGCTTATTGCCTCCATTTACACTATTACTGAAGTTATCTTCAGTAATCTGTTTGCTCGGAACAAGTTGTTGTGGTTCGGGTGGATTCTTTATAGCAGCGACGAATGCTGGAATAGCATTGGCTATCCCTTGAGCCACAATGTTTTCGATATCTTGCCGAGTCATATATTGATCTCTGGAATGTTGTTCAGAATGATTAACTTCATTAATAGGTTCATCATTACTGTTTGCCATCTGATAATGTATATATATAAATTTTATTAGTAACTGACAAATAATAATTATATACAAATAATCAGAAATTGCATAATACAGATACAGTCAAAACAATCGATATTTCGATTTTATTTATATATCTATTGTAATATGCATCATTACTCACAGATATCATACAGAGTTTTATTGACTATTTACAGACTAACTTGATTAGTACTATTATACAACTATCATTTTATCATCGTTCTAACTTTTGTTACTTGCTGTTAAAAACGCATTTCTCTCTCGTCGTACTTCCAAGCAATCTGTCCACCTATCTCCCTCATTCTATTTCCCATATCAAACAACTCTTCGCCAAAGTGGCGAAGTTCGGCCATATTTTCTGTGCTCATGGGTGGATTAGGTAATGGTTCTGGATCGAATTGTGGAAGAAAAGTGTAAGGATCATTGACAATATTTTGAAATTGCCAATCGTTCGTCCACCATTCGTCCATTCCTATGGGTTGGGAATGAACTATTGGATCTGGAATTGCTGCTGGTTCCCAATTCATAGGGAATTGGTTTTCAATAGGGTAGGTAAAAAGATTTGTTTGGACAGGCTGAATCGTCTCACAGTTTTCCAACAGAAAATCTATTTCATCTTGAAAAGTTCTTTCCTGGGTTGGATTGGAACTCTCCCCAATTTCTCTCTGAGCTGGTATAGACCCTTGCCCAACTTCCATTATTACTTCTTTAGTAATTTCCTCCATTTGTATTTCTATCTCCTTACCCTTCTTTTTCTCTCCAGTTTCCATTTCTTGTGATTTGGAATTCTCTCCGGTTATGACTTCTTTTCCCTTTTTCAAAGGATTATTTATTTTGGGCAGTTTCTTGGCTGGCTTCTTCTTACGGATTTTCCTCCATCCTACATAAGTTCTTTTCTTTTGTTTCGGCTTGCTCAAAGGTGGAACCTTGAATTCTACTGGTTGTTCAATATCAGGATAGTAGCTAATATATTCTTTGGAAGCTTCGACAGTTACGGGATACAGATTAAGATTCTGGAAATCTTCGGTTATCTCACTCATGCTGATGTAGCATATATGCAAAATGCATAAAATACTAAGTTAAAATTTACAAATAACTTTGTAATTTATTTCATACTGTGTACTAGTTGATTACAAAGATAACTAACAACATACTCAGTTTTCAAATTTTATTTATCACACAAGGTTTCTAGATTTATGAGAATAGGGTGCTAATCTTTTAAAGATTTATATTTTCTGCTACGGTGGCTAGCATATATAAATTAGCCCATTTCTCATCTAGTTTATCTTCCCAAGGTGATTTATCAATTAATTCTTGAGTTTCCCGTTTAATCCTCTTTTGTCGAATTTGCTCTTTACTTTTCTTAATAATCATCTCCCTCCTTTGAGGAGAAAGTGATTCCTCGTATTGTGCCTTTCGCACAAATATTCCTTCTTCAGGAATTTCAGACTGACTTGAGGATTTGGTTCGGGATGAACTTCCTTTTTCATTAGATGATTTCTCTAATTTAAGATAAATGCTTGACAGCTTTTTCTTACCCATACTGTAACTAACAAATAATCAAATAGTCAGTTAATAATACAAATAATCACATAACAGTAATCAAGAAAAATTAAGTATTTCCAAATACTTAATCAGTTTAACTCAGTGGCTGTAATCAGGAAAAATGGAGCATTTCTAAAATACTTAGTCAGCTTAACCCAGTGGCTCTGATACCACCTTTTTCTGTCACGGCCCACGACCCGGTTTGACCCGTTTCAGGAGCCGTGGCAGAAAATACTGCGGTATTGATTTAATTTGAGTTTAACAGCGGAAACAGGATCGCTTAAAGCTAAAACTTTTTCCCCGATTATTTTATTTCATAATTCGGGATAAAACCCCGATAATTTACAATAGTATATTTTTACTATAAAGCGTGATATTACAAAAGTATTTATTTATATATTGAGCCACTATCAGTAAGCTTTGAAATACTCCCCAGCACTTTTCCTGAATTACAACAGATCACCTGAAACATGTTTGAAAAAGGTTTTGTCAGCGGGAAATACTGAGTGAATCATTCTTTTTACTAAAATGACACATTTGTTATAATATACAGTATTAAGAGCGATTACAATGTTTCTGATATCAAGCCAATTACCCACGGTACTTGCCACTCGACCCATTGGCCCATTCGTCCAATGGTGTCTGTGACTGCGGTCATATCCCCCACTGGCTGCCCCAATGGTGACGATTATCAAGTAATGTATACAAAACCCCACATACCGGCTGTAACTTGGTGATTACAAAGACTTAATCCCCGTAATTATAACTTTGAAATAAACATGATTTTGTAAATAGATTTGATAAAAAGAGAGAATGACTCACATTGCTGATTTAATATGATCAGAGTCTAATCTATGATTTAGCCTTGTTAACCTAATATAGATAATGCATACAAAACTGGGTTAGTAATCAATCCAGCAATTACGATAATTTACGAGATCAAATTATCACAATGAATGTCAAAATGCAATACTTTGTCCATCGAATTAACGATGATCCATTGAATTAACAATGAATGACAATGTATAATACTTTACCCATCGAATTAACGATAATCCGTTGAATTAACAACGAACGATAAAGTATAATACTTTACCTATCGAATTAACGACAATCCGTCAAATTAATGACGAACGATAAAGTATAACCCTAATGTGGGCGGCATTTAAACATGCATTGGATATCTTGATCTTCGGATAATTGAATCGTAGCAGCGATTGTGCTAATACCCTGTTTTGTAGCAGAATTTCGATACCCGGGGTATAATTTCGGAATAACAGAACGTAAGCAGTGTATTTGTGAGAATTCGGTCGACGTAAAATGTTCAGAAAACGAATGCCAATGTCTGCTATTTATAGGTAAAATTTTTCTAGCTTACGGACCGTAAGCTTGTCAACGTTGAGGTCCGTAGAGCACCATACGGACCGTAAGGTTGAGAGTGTTGCGGTCCGTATGGAATCAAAATAGGCTATAGGGTAGCCACGACTGAAACTAGCTTTGCTGAGTTAAAATTTTCGAAATTCAGTAACTTGACAACGAATTTTGAAGATAATTATCAACTAGGTTTTACCCCCTTTGAGTTTTAGGGGCCCTAATCCTGATTCTGAAAATTATGAAAATTTCAGGGTTTGTTCAGAATCACTTGGGTCTCTTAATTAGGTTTTCCTTTTTGACTAATTAATATAATAAGTATGACTTTTGATGAGAGTTGTTACACTATCCGACCCGTTTGGCTCATCTACGGAATCCTCCATTACGATGACTACCAACGAGATTCCAACCAATTCTTGACTTATTATACAATTTAGCGAATTCTATCACTTTAAATCAACAAAATCTTTATTCTACAATTCTATTACACATATGCTAGTTATCAAAATTACCCAATGTAACAAGTCAAGTTACATACTTGCATAACTAAACAACATTATCAACCAACAATTCTAATTAACTATTTTGACCCGTTTGTTTGTCGAGTGAACTTCGTCACTTCTATGACATACCAACTCGCAATTGACACTACATTCTCATTAACTTTTCTAAGACTATTGTTTATGCACAATGTAAAGAAACCGAAGTTACGTACCTTTAAAACACACCTTTCAAGCGTGTATCACCTCCGGCTTGTCCGCTTGACGTTCCAGATTCTTTGCCTAAAGAGTTCAATTCACAATAAGTTTAGAACTCTTTCACAAGCTTTAACGCATAATTCTCTACAATGATCAAATCTGCGTTTTTACTCAACTTTTAACATTTTAACCCTCATTTAGGCGTTTTATCAAACACCTAGCGGGTCAGATTTCTACATGATCAAAACCAAGCTCATGACTTGAGTTTATCACCCTAATTAACTTCAATTAGACTATATACACATATTTTAACACCATCATATCAGAAATCACTTTCTATGACCCGTATTACACTAGAATAATCATTTTAAACCCTAGTGTTTACTAGTTTCCCACAAAACCCATGAATCACCTTCAATGTGTTCATGAGATTTTCAGGAATTAGCCATGATTTCGCATGTTATTGTCTAGGTTTTACTCCTAGACACTGTATCAACCCTATTCTACCCAAATAGCAAACATGCAACATCAATTTTCAGATTTCCCAATTTCATGAGAATTTCAAACAGAGAATTAACACCAAATTTTACATACCTTGTAATCCCCTTGTGATGAGGATCACTAATCTATGTTCGGGTTTTGATTTGGGACAGAAATTAGCCTTCAATTGATCAATTTTGTGGAGTTAGGGTTGGATGAGAAGTCCGGGTCGCCCTTTTTCCTTGTCCGGTTCGACCTCAAACACACACCAGTGTGTTTGAGTTTCTAATTTACTTGTTTTATTAATATTAGTTTTAGTTTAAACACATTTGGTCCCTCAATTTTCACCCTTTATTTATTTTCACTTCTAAACTACTCACAACTCATTCTCTAACTAGGTTAACATTATTCCTAGTTAGTTTATAATTCTTATTTATTCGCAATGTTATTGTAATATAAGAATTCGTATTTTCGGGATGTTACAAGTCCATCCCCCTTAAAAAGGGTTTCGTCCCCGAAACCAAAGTACATACCAAATAATGTAGGGTAGAGACGTCGTATCTCCTCTTCGGACTCCCACGTAGTGTCCGAGCCTTTCATATGCTCCCACTTGATCTTGATCTTGACTTGATCAATTTGTTTGTTTTCGCAATTGCTTGACCTTCCGATCCAAAATCTCCAATGGTCTCACCGCATGATTCAGGCTATTATCCACCTCGATATCATCGTAATGGATATAAGTTGTTTCCTCCGTTAGACATTTCCGCAATTGTGACACGTGAAACGTGCCATGTATTCCACTCAACTCTTCCGGTAGCTCGAGGCGATAAGCCACCTTGCCAACCCCGTTCGATGATTTTAAATGGCCCGATAAACCTCGGGCTTAGTTTCTCTCTTTTCCCTAAATTGGATAACACCCTCCCTTGGGGAAAATTTTTAGCATAACTATATCACCTATTTCCTATCCTTTATCCCCCCTTTTGATCGGGTTGTCTTTTGACCATTCAGTCACTGAGTCCGTCAGCATACTTACTTGACGCTAGTTTTATATTAACAAGCGCTCTACACAAGTCACAGTGTTATTTAGGCTACAACTTGTTTTATTGCCTAAACTAATTGGTCACCATCTTACCTCATACCTCGTCATTCGGGTATGCAATATTGCCGCCATCGGCCCTTTGCGTGCTTATAATTTCATATCTAGTCATTCACACTATAACGTGATTACATTCTCTATTACTTTTGTGTCCGTGATCACATCACGCCATGTTTAGTTTTACATCGACTTTTCATTCTTAAGAATCTTTCCTCCGAATGCATCATCTTACAGCTTTCGGCGTTTGACCTATATTCTTTAGTACTAACCATTTTCTAATTTCTCTCTCGGTATTCATAGGTGTTAGAACATCGTTTTTTTTTACTAAAACTGAATTTTAGTTTGATGTTTCTCTCTTTAACCATGTCGATTAATCATATCAAGGAAGTGACGACAAGGATTATTCTTCGGGATTATCATTTTACGCGAGAAATCATAATTGGTTCTCCACGCTTTATATTATCGACCCGTAGGTTCCTTTACTTAGCCTTGTAGACTATTCTATTAGGTCTTCACCTTTTTAGGGTGAGACCCCCCTCCTAGTATGTTCCTTTGTATTTGCAACCCAATGGTCATTTTGTTCCCGTAGACTAGAGGTGGCAAAATGGATGGGTTGGATTGGATTGGTTATTGGGTCAGGATGGGTTTGGGTTAGAATGAGTTTGGGTTAAGATGGGTAAAAGAAAGAAGAAGGTCAGGATGGGTTTGGGTCAGGATGGGTTTGGGTCAGGATGAGTTCGGGTCAGGATGGGTTTGGGTCAGGATGGGTTGAGAATAAATTAATAATAATAAAAACTGAAAAAATTTATAAAAAATTAAAAAACGAAAAAAATTTTAAAAAAATTAAAAAAACGAAAAAAATATAAAAAAAATAAAAAAAACGAAAAAAATTTAAAAAAATTTAAAAAATTTAAAAAAAATTAAAAAATCGAAAAAATTTTTAAAAAATTATAAACGTGCAGAACAGGTTGTCTTTTACGAAGCTGAACAGTCGACATAATCTGTTTTACGGATCTGTTTTAAAAAAAATTAAAAAAACGTGCAGAACAGGTCCGTGCACTGCAGAATCAGATCTGTTTTAGCCGATATAATCTGTTTTACGGATCTGCAAATCAGTCGACATAATATGTTTTAAAAAAAATTAAACAAACGTGCAGAACAGGTCCGTGCACTGCAGAATCGGATCTGTTTTAGCCGATATAATACTGCAGAATCAGTCCGATATTTAGCCGCACTGCAGAGTGCAGAATCAGTCCGATTATTTAGCCGCACTGCAGAATCTGTTTTACAGATCTGCAAATCAGATTCGTTTCATTTTACGGATCTGTTTATTATTTAGCCGCACTGCAGAATCAGTCCGATATAATCTGTTTTGCAGTCCAACTCCAAGTTACCAACAACCTAAACAGTCCTACTATCATAACAACCATGATACGAAAAAGCATACGAAAAAACATCGCATATAGCCATGAACAAGTTTAGACAAACAGTTAACAATAATGTTAAAACCATAAATGTGTACCTGCAAACAGTATATACATAGAACAAGTTTATATTGTGTACCTGCAAACAGTAAATGTGGAATAGCTAGATTCTGATCTTAATAGTTCAGCCAGCATTCACTTCTTTGAAGACAAAACAAAACAAAACAAATTTATATTTCCAAAGGCATTTCAATAAAATATTAGTGTAAGCGAAAGCGTGGATCAAGTGATTTTAAGTGTGTTTGGGTCAACCCGTTTACTTACAACCCAACCGGAACACACCTGATTTGTAAACGGGATACAAGATCAGCTCTTTTACGGCCCATACTCGTTCGACCCAACCCATACTATTTCACGAACGTTGTGTTCAAGCTTTAACCATACAAAAACACACTCACATACAAAAGTAATTTACTGCTTAAAAATCATATGTCAAAGATTTAGATTCAAAGGCAATCCCAAATCTTTCTCACTCAAGTTTCCGACACAATCACTGTGTTCGTTAATCTTAACCAAGTGTTAATATCTATCATCGCATACAAAACATAAGGAACCACGAACATACCATATAACCAAAACATAAACACAAATCTCCAAAATCATCACAACATAAGTCGGTCCATTCAACCTCACCATCAAGCTACGTAGTCCCACGGCCCCTATAAATTACAACAATTTTAGAATTGGCAATATGTAAAAATTTTAGAATTGAGCTCGAGTTTTAGAAATAAAGTGAATATTACCTAAACTTGGCTACTTTGATACGTTGGATACAATGCTTCAATATCTTCTGCAAGTTCATCCTCCATATCTTCCTCATCTTCCTCTGGATATGCCAAGAAAGTAAACGATGAATTATGATTATGATCCTATATAAAGTTAAGTCACAAAGAGAAGAATTTGATACCTTCTAAATCGAACAACCAATCACGAGTACATAACAAAGCCTCGACACTTGATGAAAGTAGTGAAGTTCGGTATTTACTTAGAACCCGTCCCCCGATACTAAAAGATGATTCTGAAGCAACAGTAGTGATTGGGATGCTCAATATATCACGAGCCATGAGAGACAATTGAGGATATCTACCTTGATTATCCTTCCAATATTATAAGACGTCAAGTTCTTCTCTCCTATTAAGTTCAGGCTCCTCCAAATACATGTCTAATTGTGATTTTTCTTTCTCAACCTTTTTAAATTCGCTTGTAAATGACTCAAATCCATCCAAGTCATCTCTTGTGCTGACACTAGTATTTGAACTCTCGACAGTTGAAGAACTTGTCGTTGAAAAGATACCATACTCCTTATCATATAGCTTATGCATACCCTTGAAAATAATGTCCAATTTCTCTTTGCGCACTTTGTCCTCCATATTAAGTTTTTTAAAACAAAACTCAACAACCTTAAACTTATATCGCGGATCTAGAACAACTGCAAAAGACAACACCATGCTATAATTTTCCCAATACTTATCAAACTTCTTTTTCATTTCTTTTGCCATGCCACTTATCACATTATCAGCATTGTTGATAGCGTCTTTAATACACATCTGAATTCTCCACACGTTATGAAAATATAGGTTGGAAGTAGGATAAGAGCTACCAGAAAACAAAGTTGTGATGTCATAAAAAGGCTTCAATAATTCTGTGATTGTTTCCACCCTTGCCCATTCTTTTTCTGTTGGAAAACTCTTATAACTAGAATCAACTAGTGCTAACCGAGCATAAGCATTACGATAAGCCAACGCACTATCGAGCATAAGATATGTAGAATTCCATCTAGTTACAATATCTTGACGCACATATTTCCCGCATTGTAATGAAAGGTGGTGTATACATTCTGCAAACTTATACTTTCTTGCACCACTTCCTCTAACAAACTTCACGGACTCTCGCACCTTCTCAATAGCTCCTTCAATTACCTTCAAGCCCTCTTGAACAATAAGGTTTAACACATGTGCAGAACAACGTACATGAGTAAAATCCCCATCACAAACTAACACATTATTCAAACGCAAGTGACTGCTTAAACAATTTACCAAAACATCATTATATTTAGCATTGTCTAATGTGATCGTAAAAACTTTTTTCTGAATGCCCCAATCTGCTAAAAAGTTAATCATGTACTCTGCTAAAATTTTACCACTATGCGGAGGTGGTATAACTTTAAAGTTCAAGACCTTTTTTCTTAGAACCCAATTCTCATCAATGTAGTGAGCCGTTAGAGCCATATACCCATCTGTCGTGATAGAACTCCATAAATCAGTAGTCAAACATACTCTACCATTTACTTTTTGTAATTTTTCTTTAAGAATTGTCTTCTCTCTATCATATATTTTTAGGACATCCGCCTTCGCAGTGTTTCTTGTTATGGGCTTCACATCGCGGTGTAAAAACTTGTGCAAATCTCTTGTTCCCTCATGTTCAACATAGCTGAAAGGGTAGTTGTGCTTGATGATAGAGTATGCTAATTTCTCCCTATACATTGCTTGATCTAATGGGGCAAGCGTTTTTGGTGCACCGGGTTCATTAAGATCAAAACACTTGGGAAGATGTCGTTTCATATTAGATGTTCCCGAATTGGCACTAAACACTTTTCCACAACCCGTACAACTGGCCTTCTGAATTCCCCCGGGTCCAACTGGTAATTTATCAAAATAGCTCCAAACCACGGAAGAATGTTTGCCCGAACTAAATGAACTAACTTCATCTTCGTGATCATCGTTACCCGACATATTTAATTTAATCTGCAATAAAGCAAAACACGGGTATTATGACATAATCATCAATAATAATAAATTAAACAAAGCCCACGAAAGATAGCTACTTGACATGGGTATTACGATAAAACAACAATTACAAAAAGCAGAACAAATATATTGAAATAAAAATGACATAATCAATGAACCATTTTCATTGGGGCAATAGGTCGAACACTTGGTAGGCATCAAGCAAAACACTCAATAATAATAAATTAAACACATGGGCCTTCAATTTGTCAGATTAAAAGTCCTAATTCACTATCAGGATGTCAAACAACAACATCAGGATCCATTTAAGGAAGACTAAATTACTAAAATGGTGTCGAATGTATACGTACCTGCTGAAACAATGGATTCTTGATAGAGAAAACCTGCTGAAACAATGGATTCTTGATAGAGAAAACCTGCTGAAACAATGGATTCTTGATAAAGAACTCGCCGCGTGGTCGCGTTCAATAAAAATCGATTGTCCGATGCAGCGATTGCCAATTTTGAGTTACTTCGTTTGGACTTTGGAAGACCTGTTAAGTTGTTATGTTATTTTAGGGTTACCCATCTTGACCCACGGTTCTTTTTAAGTTGGCCCATCCTGACCCATTCATGTTTTTAATTAATTTTTGATATGTCCATTCTAACCCATTCCACTAAAAATCTTAACCCAAAACAGCCCATTGCTTTACTTTTAAAGTCCAAATCAGCCCATATTCTAGCTTTTGGGTAAAAATGCCAGGTCTACCGTAGACCTTTACATTGTTTATAATCTGGAGGTTATGGTGATCCCATGGATCACCTTCTATTCTTTTGACCTTGACCGTAGTCTAAGGCTACACTCATTTTCTTTCGGATTATCTTTCCGACTCTATAACTTCTTATGTGTCCTTCCCGTCGGTTATTTTATTCATACCGTTATTTGGTTTATGCCCCTATTTCCTTTCAACCCGTTACCTGGGTTCTTTATCTTAATGGTTTTAACACTCCGGTTTTAGTTTGCGTTTTTCCTTTCCATATTCTTTTACGACCTATCACATAGGTTCAGTAATATTTCACACTTCCATTATTCGTTTCGCTCTTACTCGGAATATCAGGTATTATACTTTATTCAGTCCGTCCAGCATTGCAATAGTCGAACATAACTATCGAAATTTCTGTTTTGTGAAATTTTATCGTCTTTTAGTCCTAACTATTAATCCGAGTCTTTTGACCTTTAATCTGCGTCACCGTCTCTTGGTTTACGTATAGATCTGTATTCCTACCCATCTATCGGGTATTTTACCGAAGTCACTATCAAAGCAGCCATTCCGGCATGTATTAAGACTTCGTTTTGATTTATTCAGTAGTGTTAGCGTATTCCGTTTACTTTTATTATTAAGCATTTTGCTTATTTGATCGTAACACCACCTTTCTGTTGTTAGCGACCCTTAGGTCTGTTTCTTTTACTAATATTTCGAAAGCCCATTTCTTGAGTTTTATTTGGTAAAACCACTGTTATGGTTATACGGCTTTTGGGGTTTACTCGTTCTTATTCTAACGCTTTCATAATGTTTGTCTTACTAATTCTTTTACATATTCACCCTCATCAAGGTGATTATCGTTCTTCCTCAGGAGGAATTTATTAATAACATGTTACTTGGGTATCTACCCATACCCGAGCTTTTAAATCCAAATTTATTGGTATTCCATTATTTACAGCAACAAATAATACATATTGTCCATTTAGTTTTTTTTTTTTTTTTTTTTGAGGATATTCCTATCCAAATCTTAATTTCTTGATTTCTGACTTTAACCCACTGTTACAATAACAAAATCAATTCATTTCATGTTATTGTTTCATATCGTTGTATGGAATTTATCCACATCGTTTGTTGACATAAACGATGTTTCTATTTGTTTCATTTAGTTTGGCTTAGTCTATAACCATGTCCTTGTCATCTATTACTATTGTAAACTCCCAGGGTTCGGGTATTATTACACTCCTCCCTATTATGACGCTTATCTTTCATTACGTTCTCGGGTTCGAGTGTGCGCGCACCCCTTCCCAAGGCAATATTTATCATGATTATTATTTTTTTTACCTCGCTGCTCAACGTACAGTTTCAGCACCTCTTATAAACTATAGAACTTCTATTATTACCTCTTTCTATTTTTCAAAGCCTTGGTAATTTCGTCAACACTAATGTAGAATGTTAAATAAATCGATATAAAACAAACGATTTATTTGCACTCGTAATAATTAAAAATTATGCTGAAATTTAATTTACAAGAGTATACCTGAAACGACATCAGGTTCAGCTTTAGCCTCCGTGGCTGTTATATAAAACAACTTTGTCCTTGATTTCTTGGCATCAGACTTTGTGTCGGTTGTGTCCTTGGTTCCAAGCCTCTCTGGACATTTAGACTTTTTATGTCTTGGCTTACCACATGTGCCCTTGTGAATTTTTCCACAAAATCTACACTGATGTAACACACTTTTTGTAACCCCCTTCTCGGGAGCTTTATTAGACTTGGACTTCTTTACGGATCTTGGATTCATATCCAACACCCTCCTTTCTTCTATTTCTTGTAGTATGTTGTCTTTCAATTCAGCCATCATATCGTTCACCACCGGCACGATTGTGGTTTGTAATCTATCAATATACTGTGATAGACTATTTTCTAGAGCTTTTCCGGCCGTCTCGGGAATCTTAGCTTTCATTTGTTCAGTCAATTGAGATGTTGAATCATCTCCGGTTACTCCAGACATTTCTTTAACTGAAACATCCATCACGATTTATCAATAATTATTTAATTCATTTCCATCTTATTATACGGAAATTTATATCATTCTCACTCAGTCATAAATAATGTGTTATTCTTTTTCGGTTTGGTCAAGTATATATCTTGCCTTACCTTTCTTACTTAGTGTATTTTCCCGGGTTCGAGCGTATATATGCACTCCCCCCATCTTTACGTCATCTTGAAATTGAAATGTTTACACTAATTGTTAAACATTTCATCTATGACATATGCGTCATTCATTTTGATCTAGCCAAGTTCACCACTTGCTTAAACCATTTATGCTTAGTGCACTTTTCCGGGTTTGAGTGTGTAACCACGCACTTCCCGTGCATATCAATTTAAATTTCCTTTTTCTAGTATTCTAGTAAGTCTACTAAAGCAATTAATTCTTACCGGACGATCGATCAAGCTTGAACCGAACACTTGTTGACAACCTTAAGCTCTGATTACCAACTTGTAACACCCGTCTTAATTACTACTCGAATTTAACAATAATTCATAAGGTTTTACATAAAAGATGACCCATTTCAAACATAAGTTCCAAAAGTAAGGTTTCAAGGTAACAGACATTTGTCAACTACCGACTAATTCACACATTCGTAAATTGTTTAGCAATTTAGTTACATCATAAACATTGTCTAAACAAAGTTGATTGACGCGGAAGCTTCAAAAGTTCGTGTTCGGTTCTTCAAAACATGCTTGATTGTCGTCCACATACTTGCTATACCTGCAAACTGAAATTTTTGTCCAATATTAGTATTAAAGTTCTTGGAATTATTGCTTAGTCGAAACTACGCTTAGAAACGGATTCGAATAACCATAATATGCAAGGTTTAACAAAGGTTTCTGCACTCTACCGTAACTTACGGTATCTACCGTAAGTTACGGTAGACATTAAGTTATACCAGTCACCGTAACACAGTACTGAACCACCGTAAACTCCTGATCTCTACCGTAAGTTACGGTGGGTACCGTAACTTACGGCAGCCCCTGTAACTTTGTGTTTTGACTTTTTGTTTGTTTTGCCCAAACCCCATTCTCGGGTTTCTCATTCTAACAAACCACACACTAAATTCTCGTATTCTAATATGTCCTTTATTATCAAATACAATGATCAAGTAACCATATTATGATGCGTTAACCACGCATTTTTTTTAACTATCCGACCCGTTTGGCTCATCTACGGAATCCTCCATTACGATGACTACCAACGAGATTCCAACCAATTCTTGACTTATTATACAATTTAGCGAATTCTATCACTTTAAATCAACAAAATCTTTATTCTACAATTCTATTACACATATGCTAGTTATCAAAATTACCCAATGTAACAAGTCAAGTTACATACTTGCATAACTAAACAACATTATCAACCAACAATTCTAATTAACTATTTTGACCCGTTTGTTTGTCGAGTGAACTTCGTCACTTCTATGACATACCAACTCGCAATTGACACTACATTCTCATTAACTTTTCTAAGACTATTGTTTATGCACAATGTAAAGAAACCGAAGTTACGTACCTTTAAAGCACACCTTTCAAGCGTGTATCACCTCCGGCTTGTCCGCTTGACGTTCCAGATTCTTTGCCTAAAGAGTTCAATTCACAATAAGTTTAGAACTCTTTCACAAGCTTTAACGCATAATTCTCTACAATGATCAAATCTGCGTTTTTACTCAACTTTTAACATTTTAACCCTCATTTAGGCGTTTTATCAAACACCTAGCGGGTCAGATTTCTACATGATCAAAACCAAGCTCATGACTTGAGTTTATCACCCTAATTAACTTCAATTAGACTATATACACATATTTTAACACCATCATATCAGAAATCACTTTCTATGACCCGTATTACACTAGAATAATCATTTTAAACCCTAGTGTTTACTAGTTTCCCACAAAACCCATGAATCACCTTCAATGTGTTCATGAGATTTTCAGGAATTAGCCATGATTTCGCATGTTATTGTCTAGGTTTTACTCCTAGACACTGTATCAACCCTATTCTACCCAAATAGCAAACATGCAACATCAATTTTCAGATTTCCCAATTTCATGAGAATTTCAAACAGAGAATTAACACCAAATTTTACATACCTTGTAATCCCCTTGTGATGAGGATCACTAATCTATGTTCGGGTTTTGATTTGGGACAGAAATTAGCCTTCAATTGATCAATTTTGTGGAGTTAGGGTTGGATGAGAAGTCCGGGTCGCCCTTTTTCCTTGTCCGGTTCGACCTCAAACACACACCAGTGTGTTTGAGTTTCTAATTTACTTGTTTTATTAATATTAGTTTTAGTTTAAACACATTTGGTCCCTCAATTTTCACCCTTTATTTATTTTCACTTCTAAACTACTCACAACTCATTCTCTAACTAGGTTAACATTATTCCTAGTTAGTTTATAATTCTTATTTATTCGCAATGTTATTGTAATATAAGAATTCGTATTTTCGGGATGTTACAGATTGCATGGTTGGTTCTCAAACCATGTGCATGGGAAATCAAAAAGGTCTTTCTGTTCCCAATATGGATGAGCATGTGCAGGTGGAGTGCATTGGGAATCAGGAACCGTTGCATAGTATTATCAATGGAGAGAGAGAAGTTGTGGGGACTGTGTTGAGCAATGGTCTTGAAGCCGAACAGGGTGGGCCTCCGGATGTAGAAAATAGGCCCAGTTACATCACTTGCAGGCCCAAACGCGGTAAGAAAACCAAGAAAAAGGCCCAAAATGTAATTATCCCTGATCTAAACCAGGAGCCGGAGATTTCAAACACTTCGGACCCGTTCAACCTCGAGGAGATCTTCCGTTTGGAGGAGGAGGTTCGCCTTAATTTTGAGGATGAAATTGCGGGGGAAGATCAGGTTCGCCTTAATTTTGAGGAAGAAGTCTCTCGTACATTGGAATTTGGGGCCTGTCTTGGAATAGGTGTGGATGGTTTTGAGAATCATGTGAAAAAATTGATTTGGGGGGAGATGGAGATGAACTGGGACCAATGAATTTTATCTCAATCTATATCAATGGGGGTTTGGTGTCGGCTTGGGAGCCGGATGGAATTGGTTAAGTTTTGATTCTGTAGGGCTGTTGTATTTGTCTTTATGTCTTCTGTCGTTTTTTTATTTTTCCTGTTTTGTTTCCCAGTTTCTAGCAGGCTCTTTATATATATATATATATATATATATATATATATATATATATATATATATATATATATATGTATATATGGGTGGAGTTATTGTAAAAAAGACCAAAAGTGTGAGAAAGGTAAGAAAGAATCTCAACCATTAGATCTAAATTAATTGAAAAGGGTATAATTGTAAATGCATTAACAAATTCAAATATGGTAATCCTTGATTTAAGAATTTGGAGAGAGAAAATCCTTGATTTAAGGACTTATAACCGTCCATAAATATAACACCATTCAGAGCATGTTCATACATGGTGTTTTAAATATAACACCATTCAGAAAATATAACACCATTCAGCACAAATATAACACCATTCAGCACAAAAAAAAACACCATTCACACAAAAATAACATCATTCAGCACAAACATAACACCATCCAGCACAAAAAAAAAACACCATTCACACAAAAATAACATCATTCAGCACAAAATATAACACCATTCAGCAAAAAAAAAAACACCATTCACACAAAAAATAACATCATTCAGCACAAAAATAACACCATTCAGCACAAAAAAACACCATTCAGCAGTAAATAAAATAAACACCATTCAGTACAAGAATATAACACCATTCAGTAAAAGAAATATAACACCATTCAGAAAAAGAAAAAAACACCATTAAGAAAAAAAAAATAACACCATTCAGAAAAGAAAAAACACCATTAACAAAGGAAAATAACAGATGGAGATGAACATGCCGGTGAGATTTGTTGTTTTCGCCGGAAATTTTCGCCAATGATTCGACGGTGATCGGCTCCGCTGCTCGCTCCTCCGCTCGATTTTACCAGGTAACTATAAATTACGATGAGATTGTTTCTATTTCAAACACGATTCTAAATCGCCTTCATCTTGTTTTTCAAATCTGAATCGAGCACGAACGTATTAATTGTTGCCGGATGACAGAACAGAACTAATATCCACCGTCCGTTCTCTGATTGATGTTTACGTTTTCTGTTTGCAGGGATTCTGTTCTGAATATGGAAGAAGAAAGAGAGAGAAAGAGAGAAATTAGGAACGTATGATAGAGAGAGAACGAAATTGTAGGGATTTTGATTTACAAAATGAAGATAAAAAGACACAATTGCCCCTAGATATTTCAATTCAATCCAAATTAATAAAAATATTTTACATTTTGGTCCCTATTGATCTCAACCATTAGATTAAAAGATCTAATGGCTGAGATTCTTTCTTACCTTTCTCACACTTTGGGCCTTTTTTACAGGATCCTAACTCATATATATATAGGACAAAGATCCGTTAGGAACCACCCCTTATTGCGAGAACCGCGAGAACCAATGTAAACACAACAAAAAATAGCTAAAAATAGCTAAAAAACACACAAATTTTTTTTTTAAATTTTTTTATAAAAAAATCGCTACTTTTATTAGATTTTTTTAGGTTTTTTGGGGGTTTAGTTTTTAGCTTTTTAGCTGGTGGGGGGGGGGGGGGGGTGTGGGGGGTTTAGGTTTTTGGGGGGTGGGGGGTTAGGTTTTTTTTAGGTTTTTTGGGGGGTTTAGTTTTTAGCATTTAGCTTGGGGGGGGGGGGGGGGGCGGCGGTGGGGGGTTTAGGTTTTTTGGGGGGGGTGGGGGTTAGGTTTTTTTTAGGTTTTTTTAGCTATTTTAGGTTGTGTTCACATTGGTTCTCGCGGTTCTCGCAATAAAGGTGGTTCTCGCATGAACCTTACCCTATATATATATATATATATAAAGTGATTTGCGTTAAAAAAAAAAAAAAGATTCCTGGGAAAAAAATATAGAACAGCCCGCACGCCCACCTAGAATTGATCAATTCATATATTTAAAGGCATAAATAAATTTCAGATATTTGTGTGTAAGCCATTTGTCACTGTATCTTGTACGTTGAGGGTGTAAACAGATGTACACTACACTCCCACGTTTCTTTCTTACATTCTTTTTTCCTAAAAAATGGTTTCTTAAAAAACAGTTTTATATATTTCAAATAAAAAGTTATGCACAGTTATATATTTAAAAAAGTTTTAACTATTTAACTTTGGCTATCGGAATTTTTGTCTCAGCGAAAACAGTTCTGAAAAAAAAAAAAAAAAATTTAGCTTACTTTTTTAAGTCATTTTTACCAATATTTCTCAATGACTTAGCATTTGGAAAAATATAGATTTAGTAAGAAAAAAGCTTTTATAGGATTTGAGTGTGTAATCGGACCAATAATTGAAATGGCCGCACCACATGTTCATCAGTCGATCGGTTAAACCAAACAAAATCATAATTAACTTTAAAATGTATATTATTCAAAATTTAAATAGTATTTTTCTAAGAAAAATATTTAAAGCTGGCCTAACTAGTGAACCAGTTCACCAGTTTAACCGTCACTCATAAAAGATTAACCCGTGCAATCTATGTCAACATAACCGGTTAGGGATGCGGTCCCTATTCCGAGTACCCGGTTGTAATGTAACACTAACAACATTAACATGAATATACATATAATATATGTTAGTCGGAACACATTCTTTTCAGAACCAATAATACAAACGGATGACGGGTTACAAATACAATAATTGATTGAACTACAAAGAACCAAGGAGTGACGAATCGCCATAGTAATCCGCGATACCAGAAGCGGCCCACAACCGTTCGTTAAACGAATCCTGCAAATCATCAGGCACAAACAGCAACCGACAAACCGGGCAAGTTTTCTTGTCATAATCCATCCACCGATCAATACAACCCCGGTGGAACACATGTATGCAGTTCGTCAATCTACGTATCTCATCACCCCCATCAAACTCACACAAACACACCACACAACTCTCCGGAGGGTCCACAATCTCCGAGAGTTTAACAACAGGGAGGAGTTCTCGAAGTAGGACCGCAGAGAACGACTGCGGCTGGATTAACGGCTCCGGTTGGGCCCGGTGGATATGTTGGAGGAGGCCGGTGAAGCTAAAACGTGTGGAAATGTGATTACAGATTGAAACTAGATGGGTTAAGATGTGGAGAATGAGTTTTGGGAGGGAGAAATCGGTGTAACCAACTGGGAAACCCATGATCAGATGCTTTTTTTTTTGTGTGTGAATTTTGTGAAGATTGAGAGGAGTTGTTATTCATGAAATGGGAATTTGGTGAGAATGGTGATGGGTTGGTGAAGATGATGAATTGATGATGAAGTTGGAGAAAGAATGGTGTGAAACTATGGTTGTATAAGTTATAATAATCTTATCTTTTGAAAATACATTATTGTTTTATTTCTTTTTACAACTTTTCCGGGGATGTGTTTTGAAAATAGCTATAGCTATATAATCAAACAAGTATTTAAAAAAAGTCTAATAAATATCTTTAGCTTTTAACCTTATGGTTTTATATGCATAAGAAGAGGTAGACTAAACCTCTTCAGTCTGCTCGTGGTGGGTGGTGGACGGTGGTGGGTGGTGGACAGTGGTGATGTTTAACCCTCTGCAGGCATTAGAAGATCTTAAAAGTGGCTGGGTCAAGTCTGCACCAAGAAGAACTTGCACAGACGCTTTTTAATGAAACGTCTTCAGAAAAGCAAGCAGTCTACAGATGACAACGTCTGCGCGTGGTCTGTACGACGCAGACAGAAGAGCCTGCCGCGGATTTTTTTAGAAAAATAAACACCCCCTTACACATAACTTTTATTTTTGTGTTTAATGATTTCACGAACAAATTTAACTAACAAATAAATAAATAAACAAAACAAAACAAAAGAAAAATGATGAACCATGATTGGTCCAAATATCACACTCTACTTCGTCACAATGTGAGATGGAATGGCGTTTCACGCCCCAAGCCCATGACATGGGCATTATTGCAAAATACATAAGATATCTCTAGTCTATATGGTATAATCGAGTCAAGCTGTCGAGCTATCTAACATCGGCTCGTTAAAAGTTTTAATCGAGCCAAACTTCACTTATCGAACTCAAGTTGGCTTATGAGCCTAAACAAACGTAGTATCGTATAATCTTTATTTAATATATACTTTTGTGATAATTATTATTTTATTTATATATAAAAAAATCATAAAAAATAACTAGATAAGTGGTAGATAAAATTTTAAATTATAAACATACATAAAATAATTAAAAATATATAAATAAATAAATAATATAATAATGTGGGCTCTGGCTTGGAAAAACTGCTCACTAGCCAAACTCGAGTTTTAAAAGTATACCTCGAAAAGAGCTCTGGCTCTCGTAAGTTAGACGAGTTAAACTTGAACTTAGACGAACTCGTGCTTGGCCCAGCTTGACACATTTACAACTAGTTAAAAGTCATACAAAGGTTTGATCTTTGTTATATGTAAATATTGGAAGATTGGTTACTTCTTTTTCAATAAATGCATGTTTTGGTAGTTTCTTTTTTGGAAAAGGGTTATTGGATTTTATCTACCCTAACTATTGGCTATTGGTCGCAGGGCCAACCCTGGAGGTGGGTGGGGAGGACCACCGGCCAGGGCTCGTAATTTCGTAGGGCACGTAATTTTAAAATAAAATCCAATATTATATATGTAAAAAAATTAATAGAGTATAGCCAAACACATACTAACATAACATAGGCCCACTTACAAAAAAAAATCATATGGTTTAGATTAGTTAACCTATTGGGATTAAGTTAGTGAGTCCAATACCCAAATGATTGTTGAAGACTAAATTGTTGGTAATTTATACAAAAACGATCGTCAAATTCAGGCCCGTTTTTTTTTTTTTTTTTTGTCGAATTCAGGTATGATTTAAACTGTAAAAAGTTGATTCACCAATTTGCTATCAAGAATGCAAGAAGGGCTTTACGAATCATTAGTTAGCTATTAGCTTATTACTTTTTACTGTATGTCACTCATTCGAATACTATATTTTGTATTTTGTTAATTGCATTGTTTATCGAATGCTATATTTTTGTCAACGGTTCACGGTTGTATGAAAAACTAGTTTAAATTATTTATTTTGTTAAGGCCCGAGGGCACGTTTTTTTCGAGCTCGAACAGGGTACAGGAATTCTCAGGGTCGGCCCTGATTGGCCGCTGCCACTCTCAAATATCACTTTGACGCCCGTCACCCCCAACTTAACACTTAATGTGTTTTGTCACCACGTCGTTAACTAATCACTAACTTTTGATCTTGTTACTATACTTTTGAGGTATTCCTGAGATCCCTAAAACCTTCCTAAAATCCATATGACATCTCCAAAAGTATAGTACCAAGATCAAAAGTTAGTGATCAGTTAACGACGTGGTGACAGAACATACTAAGTGTTAAGTTGGGGGTGACGAGCGTCAAAGTGATAGTTGGGGATGGCCGCGACCAATAGCCAATAGTTACGGGGTGATAAAATTCAATAACCCTCTGGAAAATTGCATGTTTCGCTCCTCCTTTAACACTGGCTAACATGTTTAGTCTCTTGAGTCTTTCACTATTTAAAATTTTGTTATCCGATGTGTAATGACCAAACATACAAACTTCATTAAAAAAAACACAAACAATGAGTGACTATCATGTTTTTTAGTGAGCTCAGTGGCGGACCCAGGATTTTTTCCCTGGGGGTACGGAAATTTTTTAAAGATTTTAGACCACTAGCTATATAAAAAAATCGGTTCATAGCGGGTCGGGTCGGGTCATGTAAAACAAGTAAACACAAACAAACAAAGTTTCATAGCGGGTCAAATCAGATCGGGTCGGGTCCATTTCAATTTTCAAACAATCAAACCCTAGTTCCTAACTTCCTATCACATTAACAAACAAAAACGCATCAACATTCAAATCATCCCTACTTCTATTTCTCTTAATCATTAAATAAAAGAACAAAAAAAACTTATCTAAAACATACATTGGTCTTTATTTAGAAGAATCCGATGAAAAAAAGTGGCTCAACCCCTTTCCTCTTGAGAAATCGATACATAACTTCCCTACTCATTGATCTTTCCTAATCCTATCACATACAAAATAAACAAGGATCTTCAAGTGTTCAACCATAGCACATGTTCCTTAATTTTCAATTTAAAAATTTGAATTTCAAGCCCTAGTATTGTTATTTACCAACCAACAATCATATAATCAACAAAACCACCGACGATTTGGGTTTTTTTTTATTACGTGGACTGAATTTGTTTAACAAAACTAGTAGTTGGAATGGGGCTTGAATGAGTATTAAGTTATTGGGCCTGATGGATTGAATTTAAGTTTTACTAAAGGGGTTAGTGGACTAACTTGTTTACATAATTTGATTGGGTTTCAATCTGTGTTCACAATTTTTTTATACAAATTCCTAACATTTTTTTCTAAGGGGTGCGGACGAAAATGTCCAAGGGGTGCGGTCGGGATTTTTCACGAAAAATACCACTAAATTTTTTTTTTCAAGGGGTGCGGCCGCCCACCCACCCCATAAAGTAGGTACGCCCATGAGTGAGCTTCAATGATTTACTTGGCCAATGTAGTGGATGTGGCCAACTTATGTGAGAAGAGGGTGGGGTGTGTTGTGAAGGAACAATCGTGACCACAAATGCTATGTAGTGTTGTGGAGAGGGGGGAAAGAGGTGTGGTTTTGATGACAGTGGTGATGAAAATAAATCAGCGAAGAAAAATAATGGTTATTTGTGAAAAATTATTTATCGGATAATTCATCATCATACTCAGTAAATCCCACCAACAGCAAAGCCAAGGTATGGTCTGAGGAGGGTAAGATGTAGACATCCTTACCTCTACTTCGTAGGAATAGAGAGACTGCTTCCAGTCAGGGGCGGACCTATGTATAGCGGAACGGGGTCCCCGGACCCCAATCTTTTTTAAAAAGTAGTAGAAACGGTATATAAAATTTGCTATGGACCCCATAAAATTATTAAGTTGGACCCCATAACAATGAAAGTGAGCCTGGTGTAGTGGTAAAACCCCTTGTTTACACACAAAAGATCCTAGGTTCGATACCTGTTTGTTTCATTTTTTTGTGTTTTTTTTTTTAAACCTGAAAATTTTGAACACCGGAAAAATTGGACCCCATCGTTCCAAAATCCTGGGTCCGCCACTGCTTCCAGTAAGACTTCCGGCTCGAATATTTCAGATAATTATACATCTTAAATATGGTTTGGTGTAAATGACGAACTTCTCAATATTGTATGTATCTTCTTGTTTGTTTTCTCTTTAGGTCTCCCTAGTAAACCATTTGAACGACTATATTTAGCAACTAAAAATAAAAATAAAAATAAAAATAAATATTGGAGAACTAACAATCGACACATAGGCTTAGTTATTCAAGCCATTGATTCTTTGGCTTATTCCCGACGTTGACACATGTGTCCCTTTCGCACGTTATTTTCGCTTAACTTTTATAGCCGAAACATCTCATACTTGATCGTTGTGTACAATGTCTTGTGCATGCTAGGAACAAAGACAAATATGTATTTATAGGCTTAACTCTTTTGTAATTTTGTTTGCTTTAATAATGAGGGATTAGGATCAAATACAAAGGATCCTAATTGTAAGAAGTGTAAGAAGGATTTATAGAGTGACAAGTGTCCAATAACCTAAAAAACCCACTACACAAAAAAACCCACTAAAAAAAAAAAAAAAACCTTAAACATCCACCGACCACCACCACCAACCCCCCCACCCCACCCCGCCCACCCCCCCCCCCCCCCACATCACCCACCCAAAAAAAAAAAAAAAATATATTTTTTTTTTTTTTTTTTTTTTTTTTTTTTTTTTTTTTTTGCCGATGGGGTGGGGGGTGGGGGTTTAGGTTTTTGGGTGGTGGTGGGGGTGGGGGTGGGTGTTTAGTTTTTTTTTATATTTTTTTTTAGGTTTTTGGGGGGTGGGGGGGGGGGGGGTTAGGTTTTTTTAGGTTTTTGGGGGGGGGGGGGGGGGGTGGGGGTTAGGTTTTTTTAGGTTTTTGGGGGGTGGAGGTGGGGGTGGGGGGGGGGGGGTTAGGGTTTTTGGGGGTTTTTTTGGTGAGGTATAGTTTTTTTTTTTGTTTTTTTTTTTGCGGGGGGGGGGGGGGGGGGGGGGGGGGGGGTTTAGGTTTTTGGGGGTGGTGGTGGGGTGGGGGTGGGTGTTTAGGTTTTTGGTGGTGATGTAGTGGGTTTAGTTTTAGGTTATTGTACACTTGTCACTCTATAAATCCTTCTTACACTTCTTACAATTAGAAGTCTTTGTAGAATAACTTGACCCTAATAATGAGTTTTGTACTTTATTATTGGTTATCTGGTTTATTAATAAAACGTAGCGTACAATGTTTTTGGCTTTTAACTCGATTGGTTTTCCTTATAACTAACGATTGGTTGGAAACTCCCATTTGTGTTATATATTATATTATTATTTACTTTTGAAAATGATGGTCAGGGCCAGCCCTGAGAATTCGTGTACCCTGTTCGAGCTCGAAAAAACGTGCCTTTAGGCCGTAATAAATGTGGGTATTAGGCTCACTAAAGGTCTAAACCAATACAAATGGGCTAATAACTAATCTAAACCATAAAATAGTTTTGTAAGTGGACATATGTTGGTGTTTGTATGCATATACATATCAAATTTTTTTAAATATGACGTGCCCTTCGAAATATCGGACCCTGACCGATGGTCCTCCCCGCCCACCCTCAGGGCCGGCCATGATGATGGTGTTACATTGTACACTCTATTGGATTGGCTGGTGTACTGATGTTTCTTGCAATCATTTATTTTGAACTCTATGAGCTCATATAATTGTTTTTAGTTGCACGAGTGGCAAACGACTTTCTAAGAGGTCACTCATCATAGATTGCTTCCACAAAAATGATTTAAATGTGAAATTCTCATCTTATCCACAAGCAATATGTTATTGGTGATATTTCAGGCGAGTCATTTCTTGTGACCCAATATCTTTCTTTTACATCAAATAAAACGATTTAGGATTTGCACAATTTCATAAGGCAACCAAAACAAGGGGCAAGTAACAAGTTAACATCGCAATGCCACAACAAGATGATCATTCATACCCTAAAATCTTGAACAAATTGAAAATCAATGGTAGTTTGAGTAGGATTTGCCTATGCACAATTTCATAAGGCAACTATATATATATAAGGTTAGAAGGTTAGGATCGTGTGAGAAGTGCTAGACTAATTGAGAAACTTAATAAGCATTCTGGACCACACATTTTCTTAATCAAAAATGCAAAAAAAAGGCAATTTTTTTTTGAAAAAATCGGAGTTATTTCTATCAGTTTTTTTTAAAGAAATTATACACATGTGTATATTGTCAATCTTTTAACTATACATATATATGTATATACGTGTTTAAAATTGAAAAATCAGCAATGTACAACTATGATTGAGGTGAATAATTTAGTTTTAGCTTTTTGATTTAGGGTTTAACATTAGTATTAAGGGTTTAGCATTAGGGGTTAGTTTTAATGTTTAGCATAATATTTAGGGTTTAGCTTTAGAGTTTAGTTTTAGTGTTTAACATTAGTATTTAGGGTTTAGCTTTAGGGGTTAGGGTTTAGTTTTTAGGTTTTAGCATAGGGTTTAGCCTTAGGGTTTATGGTTTAGATTTAGGGTTTAGAAATTTTGGTTATTGTTCAATGAGCCGGTATCAATGCCGCTGGAATGAACTCAATCATCATTCGTTTGACCCGATTCCCTACACTCCTTAGAAATTGACTATATACATATGTGTATAATTCAAAATTGACAATAACCATATATGTATATATGTAAAAAAACATCTTAAAAACGTGCAATTAAAAGTAAAAAAAAAATATTTTTTTTGTTTAAAGAAATGTGTGGTCCAGAATGCTTCTTAAAAAAATATATATATATGTATGTTTTTCATTCATTTTAATAATAACTAGGGTTAAGACCCGCCCGCGTTGCGGCGTGGGTACATTGTAAATATTGAATGGATTAGTCCAAACGTTATATGATGCATTAACCATATGAAAACACACATTTCGACGTATCCAGTTGAACTCAGTGTAACCTGTATAAGCATTGTGATTGGATCAAACGTAAAGAAAATGGAATTCATATCGAACAATATATCTGACCCAACTTATACAAAGAAAACGTAACGGGTACGAAGGAAAATATGCACATGTAATCGAAAGGGATTAGTTAGAGTTTTCAAAAAAATGGGAGAAAAAGAAACCATAATTTGACTCCACTCGGTTCGAAACAAACTTTACGAAACATACATAAAATAAACACGAAAACGTATTATATTTGACCTAAATCATTTCCCAAAAAGTTTACGTCGAAACGTAGAACAACTTGAACTTATACGAAAATGTACATAGAAATATGCATATAAAAATGGTTTCTTTAAACGAAAACGTATTATATTTGACATGACTCGTCTATAAAAAAAGTTTACATCGGAATATAGAAGAAATCATATTTGCACATACCCGTACATAAAATATGCACGTAAAAAATAGTTTTTAAGTAAAGGAAGTATAGGGTGAACCGAAACAAAAAATTAGTAAAACAATTAATAGGTTAAAAATGTTCGTAAAACAGTGCCAGGTAGCACCAATGCCACAACCACATCGACTCTCAACATCGTAAAAATAAAATAGATAAAATAGTAAAAATTACACTGAACGAAAAGAATACTAAAATCGTTGAACCACGCACACCCGTTACACAGTCTTAATGCGAAGAAATTAACCAGAAACGTAAAACGTAGAAAATAATAACTTAGTCGATCAACGACCCGCCCGTTGCGGCGAACTTTTCAAAAGGGGAAAAATGGATGCGTTGCGACGGGTCTGTCAAATATGAAAAATAGAGCAAAAACGTTGAATCTCACATGCACTCTACGACATGTTAACTCGCAAAATTTAGAACGAAACGTAAAACGAAAACTTGCGAAAGATAAAAAGTATGGGGGACGAAAGTTGTAAATAATAAAGTGTTGTGTTAAATTATAAAAGATAGAAAACTTTGGGTTAAAAGTAAAAAAATGAAAAGGGGTTAAAATGTAAAATATGAAATGTTTAGGTTAAAAGTGAAAAATGAAAAAAAAATTTAAACACTCTCCAAGCACAAAATACAAATCATGATGCACATATAACTTGCTTATTTATATGAAATAATTGTCAGAAAATGTCCTTTTGTGAGTAAAAAGAATAAGATTTAATGGTGTGTTACAACTACAAGAATAATTATGTTGATTCCACAAAGCCCAAGGCAAGTAAGGAAAGAAATCATTATTCAAAGTTGTGTGCAACAAATGTGTGGTGATGTTAAATGTTTTTGTAAGGCTACACGGTATGGGGTCGTCCCCCTACCGTCTTGGATCAACGACGGTAGCTACACTGTGCCGCCCCCCTCCCCCCCCCCCCCACGTCCCGTCCTCTTCGTCCTTTTCTCGCCGTTTGTGACGGTCCAAAAAGTGGGGCCCAATCCAAAAGTTACCGTTAATAAAAAAAATTTTAATTTCCATTTTACAAACGGTCAAAATTTCAAAATATATATATTTCCATTCCATTTTCACTTCCATTCACAAATTTAACCCCAAAATTTCATCTCTCTCACATAATTTTTATAAATCTTCTTCCACTTTTATAAACCTTATACTCTTTCATGGATCTCTTCAACAACCCGAACAATCCGAACAACCCGAACAATCCCAACAACCCGACCCAACCTAATGTTTTCTCGGTTCCGGGATATTATCCGACGCTAGAACCGAACCAATTCTCGCAATATTCATCAAATGCGTTTGCATCATTCCAACACTCGCCAAACCAATTCGCTCAATTCTCTCAAAATCAAGCCCTTCAACAAATGATGATGCGGGGTGCTTATAATTTCCCACCGAACCCGACACCACCCGTTCAACCCTAACCGATCCCGACGCAACCCTTTCAACAAACCGAACCCGACAACGATGTGGAGGTTGTTCCCGAAACCCAACCGCCTAAAGGAAAAGCAAAACGAAACAAAGGCAAGCAAGTGGTGGGTGATCAACCGTCCAAACCGAAGTCGACTAAGTGGATGCCAATCGAAGAAGAAGCCTTAACCAAGGCTTACATTGGCACGTCTGACAACCCGACAAAAGGTTCGTATTTTTTTTAAGGTTTATACATTTTTTTGTTTATTTTTTCTTAACAGTTTGTTTTTTTTTTAAGTTTAATTTTTTTTGTTTTTAATTTTCTTAACAGTTGGTTTATAATTGTTTTAAAGTTTGTTGATTTTTTTAAAATATATAATTTTTTGTTAACAGTTTGCATTTTTTAAAGGTTTTTTATTTTTGTTAACACTTTATATATTTTGTTTGTTTTTTATAGGTAATAACCAAACGGGTGACGGGTTTTGGGCCAAGGTTTTGGCGAAGTTCCTCGACCTTATGGACCAAGGCCCGTATCGAGATATCGACTCGGTCTCATCAAAGTGGCGGAAAATGAACGCGTCCGTCAATAGGTTTTGCGAGGAATATAATAAATTATATACAAGTGACCGTCGTAGCGGCATCAGCGACGACGATGTGTTCAAAAAAGCGTTGGACAAGTATAAGGCGAACAATGGTAATACCAACTTTGCTCACGTTCGCGCGTGGGCAATTCTAAAAGACGAACCAAAATGGGCGCCGATTCCCAACGAGGTGGCGATGCCGAAACGCCAAAAAACATCGGAAACGGGTAGTTTTAGCGCCGGTGGATCGGACGCGAGGTGTAACATAAACTTAAATTGTAACATCCGTCAAAAACGGATATCCAAAATTCTACCCATTTTGAAATTCGGATCCTAAGTTTGAAACCTCGGAATTTCTTTTCGCGAAATAAATAACCGTCAAAGGAATTATTCTCTAATTAAATCCCGTACCGACTTAGCTTCCTACTATTTGATTACTTGCTTAATTTATTTAATTAACTTAATTAATTTAGAAGTTTATATACATATAACCTAGTTAGCTTGGTCAACTATGTTATATAACTTAAACCAAGTTAATTCAACTAATTAATAAAACCTTTCAAAGTTAAGGGGCTATATTGGTTCTTTCCTAAAAATGAAATGCAAGAACCCTATATCTCTATTGTTTATATGCGCATACATCAGACACAAACAACATTTAACTTTTCATCTAACTCTCTCTAAAATCCGGCCACCAGATTAGGGTTCCGGTGACCCTTCCGGCGCCGCCTTTCCGGTGAGCCACACCCAAACAAATCGAACAAGACCTCCACCTCTCTCTCCACTCTCGCTCATCTCTCTCGCTGTAAATAAACGGCCGGCCACCACTCTGGGTGGCGGCACACCACGCGATGTCGGAAGGGGGGGTATGGTGGGGTTTGAGTGGTGGCTCAAGGCGGAGGAGGTGCAGGTGCAGGCGGCGGCGAAGCTGCTCTGGTTCGGGTCACTGCACCGGCACCGGCTCGGTTCGATTGCTGACAATCGGTTCAGGTCATCGGAGCTCCGGCCCGACTGACGACGGCAACGGATTCAGGTCTCGGTTCAGTTGACTCGGGTGGCTCGAGATCGAGTATGGATTTGGTTTCGGTTCATCTTCCGTTCTCATGTTCGAGTCCCGTTCGACTTCAGTCCACTCCAGTCATCATACGGCTCCGGTTCAGATTTCAGTTTCAGCTTAATCTCAGATGTTGGTTCAAGCTTGGCTCGGGTCTCGGCTCAGTCTCAGTTCAGCCGGTTCAGACTCGATTCGGTTCAGGTTAGCCTCGGTTCGGACTTTGGTCTTTGTTTCTATTCAAGTCTCGTTAACTCCTTCATTTTATTCAGCAGGTTCGGGTTTAATGTGCAACTCGACTTTACACGGTTCAGTTTTGGATTTAATTCAAGTGAGTTGTTCGGGTCTTGATTCGGGTCTTGTTACAGTTTTCGGTTCGTTTTTTATATATATATAATTGTTGAATAATACGGAACCGAACCTGAGGCGACACATTTAGTAAACTTAGTAAAACTTGCGCGGTTCTTTATTATTTAAAATTTTCTTATGTTAAAGTATATATCGAACCGACACCACTATCACATGTTGAAAAGTAACTATTGTATATTGTTGTTTGACGAATTATTGTTGAATTTTGAAAATATATCGACAACTTGTGTTGTCGGGATCGTCCAAAAACAGAGGAAGCTCTGCCCGTTTTCGTAAAATTCCGTAACGAAACGTGTAAATATTATAAAACGATACCTATCAAAATCAATTAATTTTTATAAAATAGATATGAATATAGACTTATTTGACATCATGTCCAATACTCTTGATGGACTCGATTTATAATCTTTTTTTTTACAATAAACTATATATATGTCTTATCAACCGGTCACACTCTATATTCCAATCCAAATCCTCCGTCATAATTCCGTTTCGCTCATGCACCATCATTTTCCCTTATAGGGTGACCTCGGTGTTCCATCCTCCTAAACTCGTCAAAACATGGATAATCGGAAGACTTAGCAATTATGTGAGTATACTCGATCCCTTTTTCCCTTTATACTTTGGGATGCAACATGTATAATTAAGCAAACAACTTTTAAACTCAATTAAACTTACTCTATCCATGATTAAACATGAAACTAATGTGACTTACTTGTTATTCTCGTATGCTATGTGAACGATTTGGAACGTTATATGCTCATTAACTTTGCTCACCCACCTTAACAATTATAGCGCTATAGGATTAACGCCCCGCCCGTTATACTTTTGGGTATTGTTAAGTTAAACATTACCACCCCGCTAAACTTTTGGGATTAGGCTCTTTTATGCGTTGTATTCTCGGGTTTGATCATATTGTACGCCAAAATTGCATACTAGTAATCACATATTATGAATCATGTTGGATTTGAGTTTTTATTCTATTATGCTATGTAAACAAACTTGTATACTCGCCTTTGCCTTTGCATTGAAACTCTATTTTAATACATGTTGCAGGTTAAATTGTTGAAGTATGATGAAAGATGAAACAAGAATAGGGTGGACTAGATACACACCTATAAATCGTTTATCTTTTAATGATATGTTATTTGTTGAAACAATGTTGTATTTTGTTTTGGATTATTGTATGACAATTTAGCAATTGCAATGAAATTCGAATTTAATTAAATATTGTCACATAGTGTTATGAAGTCTCTTGCAATCTATACACACTTCGTCTCATCCCGATGTTTCCGCCATCGGTTGGGGTGTGACAGATTGGTATCAGAGCCATAACTATAGGGAATTAGGAAAAGTAGGAATGCTTTAACCTAGTCTATAGTTTTAGAGATTTATTCTTATGTTTTGCTTGAAACTACTTGCATGCTACTCTATTTGCTTTTATTTATTTGCTTGACGTTTTAAACATATATGTCGCTTGTGTGTTAATACTTGACGTGCTATTATTATGTGACAATACTTGTCTTATTATGTGTCGATACTTGATCTATTGATCTATTCTTCGTGTGTTATTCTCGACATGCCTTTTATGTGCTTATACTTATTCGTTATTTCCTTTAACATACGCCTTTTTCCAAGGCATTTTACTCGATTTTTGTTAAACACGAAAACACTCATATTATACAAACGAGACGAGTTTACCAAAATAGGCGTGAAACCCACAATTTGGTAAACGACTTTCATTCCGTTTAATTCTATTTTTGCACGAAATTCACCATTAAGTTAGGCGTGAAATCCACATCTCAATGGAAATTTCAAATTTAAATTCGTCAAGTAGGGTACGAGGTCGCCAAGTTAGGGGTGAAACCTGCACCTCGTCGACTAGTTCCACTCCTTGATTTTTACAAATCCCGCCAGGTCTCGAATTTTCGATTGAATTGGAACGTGTAGTAACCGGAAGGGTAAATACCGTTAACCGACACGTCGGCGAGAGTATTTCACCTATTAGGCCAAAGCATGTTGTTAATTTCAAAAGACCTTTCGACCACTTTGGTGAGTCAACGTTCCGTTTAGGAACTATCCAAATTTCTTCTTATCAAGCTTACGCTTTATTATTTTCGATCTTTTATGATGAAACTCACTCTTGTCAACTTTGAACCATTTTTCGAGATTTCATTTTTGCGCAACATCATACTCTTACTTTTCATACGATTATACATTATTCGCATGCATGATTTCACGTAATTTTATTTACACTTTTGTGACGAGTGGAGACATACTATCGAGATAGGAGTGATTTCCTTACCTTGACGACTAACTCCGTTTTATTTCTCACCTTGCAACGACCTCACCAACGAGTTAGGGGTGATTCCCTTACCTAGGTGATCGTTACCAACGCTTTCTTTTAATAGGCTGTATTATGTAAACACGATCATGTTTATATCTAAATCATTTATCATGTATTTCAAAATGCTTCATTTATTTAAACGTACCTCTTATTCTATAATCTATTTTCACATCACTCGCATACACAAAAATTTTAATGTTACCATAAACGCGTGTTCCTCGATTTTCAAAATTTCACGAAATACTACTTGTCAGCCTAGTCGGCTTAATAAATCCGTTGCCCACAAATTCACCAATCAACGTAAACATTGAAACACGCTCCTCTCACACCATTAAACTAGAGATTGTTATTCTCAATTAAGAATCAAATCAACTTTTTCGCACACACCTATAAAATATTACCAATATTATTCAATCATTTACTAAAATTCCTTTTCAAAACCAATGAAACATTTTTCAACAATCACTAAGTTCATGTACCAAATTCCTTTTTCTAAGGATCAACTTTTTCACAAGAAGTTGTAAGTTTCAGAATTTTCTAACACAAAGTTACTTAAAACGATGCAAACTTATTAATCTCTAGAACTTTTCAAAACCTCACTCGATACGTCAATTAAATACAAAACACGTGGGCAAGGAAACTTCATAAGAACCGACAAATTTTCAACTTATGCAAACCCTTTTAAAACCGCAGTAGCATTTCCATTCCTTTACAAAGTACTTTCCACATAACCAATAGACGTTTTATACTCTCTTACATTCACAAACTAGAGTCTATATTTCGTGACAACTCAATCTATTTTAACTTCACGTTTTGCACAAACAACTATATATGCATATCATATTACACGTTTTAGTCAATATCTCACGACAATCTCACGCGCGTCACTCGTTCCCTTTTCTTTCATACTCAAAATTTTTAATCTTTTACGCGCACAAACTCGTGTATTTTGATCTATACTATAAACAAAATCATTATTTCCTACATCCATACTTATACATTTTATGTCTTCACTAATGTTCACACTTACACATTTATGTTATATACTCACGATTCAAAATTCATACGTTTTACGTTATACATACACCCATAATTATACATTTACGATGCACTTACATTCATGTTTATATTACATTCATATTCATGTTCATACGTTTTATGTTCTCATTTACGCATATACAACCTTGTTTACACTTATATGCATACAACATATATTTTATATGTACTTAAACCTTCATGTTTTACACCTATATTCACGTTCATACAGCTTATGTTCACACTTATACCCGTATTCATACTCATACGCTTTGTGTTTGTACTTATACTCATGTTCGTACTCACACTTATACTTATTTTTCTTACACATTATGCTTATCCTTTTTCTCATACTCATGCCATGCGTGTTGTGTTTATGCTCACGTGTGTATTCATATTTAAACTTATGCTATGCTTATGCTTCATTTATACACAAGATTTATACTTTCGCACCCATACGCGAGCGAAACCTAAGGGATTCGCTTACGTTGATCTTATGCTATTTGGAACACAAACATGCTTATATGCTACATTTCTTTCACACGCAGTCTTATTTTCATAATTTATGCATACCTTAATTCATACGCAACTAGTACAAGCTATGCGGATCATGCGACGATCAATATAATCGCGGGTGCACATGGGATTATAGTGATGGGCGTATGAGAAACCATAGAGTGTACTACTGTGTATGGTAAGACACGGGATGTAACATGACACCGAATACGAAACGGACGTAACGTAGTCAAAACATGGTGGATACGCCGTTGATACTTCCTATATATAAGTGTTTTCCCCATGTTACTAAACTTTCGTAAAACGTGCCATGAGAAATCCAGTGTTTTGCAAGCCTTTTTGGACCTAATACAAACTTTAGACAACTCACAAACGCAATATATCTGCTTATCCACGACGAGACTTCATTATTAACACGCTACTTTCATCTATCCAACCCTTATGCCATTCTTATACTTGTGTTCATTAAGAGTAAATCACTCACTTCCATACCTCTATTTACTCTTCATCACTCTTTTCTCTTATACGAACCCCGTTCGCCAACAGGTCTCATCTATTCTCTCTGTTGAACCTGTGGATGTCATCTTTTCGCCAAAATCCTTTTCAAGTCTTCCTCTTGAATAAATTTCGGGACGAAATTTCCTTAAGGAGGGGAGACTGTAACATCCGTAAAAAACGGATATCCAAAATTCTACCCATTTTGAAATTCGGATCCTAAGTTTGAAACCTCGGAATTTCTTTTCGCGAAATAAATAACCGTCAAAGGAATTATTCTCTAATTAAATCCCGTACCGACTTAGCTTCCTACTATTTGATTACTTGCTTAATTTATTTAATTAACTTAATTAATTTAGAAGTTTATATACATATAACCTAGTTAGCTTGGTCAACTATGTTATATAACTTAAACCAAGTTAATTCAACTAATTAATAAAACCTTTCAAAGTTAAGGGGCTATATTGGTTCTTTCCTAAAAATGAAATGCAAGAACCCTATATCTCTATTGTTTATATGCGCATACATCAGACACAAACAACATTTAACTTTTCATCTCCCTCTCTCTAAAATCCGGCCACCGGATTAGGGTTCCGGTGACCCTTCCGGCGCCGCCTTTCCGGTGAGCCACACCCAAACAAATCTAACAAGACCTCCACCTCTCTCTCCACTCTCGCTCATCTCTCTCTCTGTAAATAAACGGCCGGCCACCACTCTGGGTGGCGGCACACCACACGATGTCGGAAGGGGGGGTATGGTGGGGTTTGAGTGGTGGCTCAAGGCGGAGGAGGTGCAGGTGCAGGCGGCGGCGAAGCTGCTCTGGTTCGGGTCACTGCACCGGCACCGGCTCGGTTCGATTGCTGACAATCGGTTCAGGTCATCGGAGCTCCGGCCCGACTGACGACGTCAACGGATTCAGGTCTCGGTTCAGTTGACTCGGGTGGCTCGAGATCGAGTCTGGATTTGGTTTCGGTTCATCTTCCGTTCTCATGTTCGAGTCCCGTTCGACTTCAGTCCACTCCGGTCATCATACGGCTCCGGTTCAGATTTCAGTTTCAGCTTAATCTCAGATGTTGGTTCAAGCTTGGCTCGGGTCTCGGCTCAGTCTCGGTTCAGCCGGTTCAGACTCGATTCGGTTCAGGTTAGCCTCGGTTCGGACTTTGGTCTTTGTTTCTATTCAAGTCTCGTTAACTCCTTCATTTTATTCAGCAGATTCGGGTTCAATGTGCAACTCGACTTTACACGGTTCAGTTTTGGATTTAATTCAAGTGAGTTGTTCGGGTCTTGATTCGGGTCTAGTTACAGTTTTCGGTTCGTTTTTTATATATATAATTGTTGAATAATACGGAACCGAACCTGAGGCGAAACATTTAGTAAACTTAGTAAAACTTGCGCGGTTCTTTATTATTTAAAATTTTCTTATGTTAAAGTATATATCGAACCGACACCACTATCACATGTTGAAAAGTAACTATTGTATATTGTTGTTTGACGAATTATTGTTGAATTTTGAAAATTGTTAGGCCCTTTAAGGTTTATGGATAAGATAATGGGTGGATTAGTAGGTGTCATGGGTTAATTATGGGTTTTGGGCCTATTTGGGTAGTTATGGGCCTAGGGTTTAGGGAGCACACTCCGTAATCTCTTTCTATAAATAGTATATGATGTAATAGATGCATGGTTGGTGGTTTTGTGCAATCTTGTATTAGACAAACACTTGTATGCAAGATTAGTGAAGCCTTTGAATATCAATCATCTTTACTTTTCATCTTTATTTCTTTTGCAACTTGTTTGTGTGATTCCGCCACCTTACGAGTTATGCGATATCATTGTGATCTCGGTTTCGGGACTTACAATTGGTATCAGAGCCATTGAAGTCTTTCAAAGGCTCGGTTTTGATGTCACTCGAAGAACAAGAAGAAGATTTGTACAGTGTCCGGGGATGAATGTTCGTCAAAGCTGAGGTCGGGTGTCCGTTGATTTTTATTTTGTGTTAAATCACGAGCTGGTTGTTCATCCAACTACACAGTTGAGTGTGTGTTGTAGATATTTCAGTCACCAAACTGAACAAAGGTGTAGCACGGTGGTAATCGGAGGTGGAGTTTCAACGATGATGAACGGTGTTCGGTGGCGGTGCTCCGATAGAAGATGACGAAGAGATTCGGAGACGGTGAATCTGGTTATGGTGGTGACGGTTCAAACAGAGAAGACAACGGAGTGAAGAAGAATGACAGAAGTGTCACGGTGATGGTGGTGGCTTTTCGGAGATGAGAAAGTTGGTCGGAGAAGATGGTGTCGGTTCGTGACAGTCGAACAGAGATGGTTAAGGTTTTACGGTGGCCGGAGAAGACAGTTGATGAAAAGTTAGGTTGAAGGTGACCGGTGTGTGTGACGATGATGACGGTGAACAGCGTTTGAAACTCAAGGTGATGGAGACGATGTTCGGTGAACGGAGAAAACTGTTTCAGGTCATCGCCGGAGATGTTGAAGATGACTGAAGATGTTTTGATGATGATGCTGATGAAGTACAGGTTGGTCGGAGAAGATGACCAACGACAGAGACGATGATAATCGAAAACGCGAAAACTTGAACTCGAAACAACGATTCGAAACGGTGTTCACCGGAGAGTGCGGTGAGTGTAGATGATGGCGACTAAGGAACGGTGTTCGAAGGTGATGACGTCAGGATGACATCAGCAGATAAGAGAATGTTTGCGAATGATTGTTGGCGGCTGTGCATAGGATGTCAAATCAGAAATTTAAAAAAAAAACCCTAGTAAATGTGAGCCATTGAATGATTGATTGATCCACGGTCTCAAATGAAAGGTATGTTTTGAATTCAGCAAAATGTTGTGGGGACCATGGTGAAATCTGATGATGAATTGGACAGAAGTTTCGATTGGGCTTAATAGTGGCCCAATTCAAAATAAAACTAATGGATCGGAGATACAATGCTATATGATATGGATCAGAATATTATTCGAGATCATTCTTCAGCATGACTTTCATTCGTGATACACGTAAAACTGTTTTTTGTTTCATCCGTGATTACTCGACGTCATCTATCTTCGTCAGGTTGTCATCCGAGATACATTTTAGTTCATCCGAGATCAACTTGGTTTCATCCGAGATACGTTGATGGGCTCGTTCACTGCTGGGCCACTAAAGGAGAAGACCCAAGTTTGGAGATTGCCTAAATCGTAATAAAGAGAGCATAAAACTAGGGGGAGATTGTTAGGTCCAGAGTTTTACGCTTATCTTTATTACGTTTGTTTTATGT
Source organism: Helianthus tuberosus (assembly GCA_030545235.1). Lineage (NCBI taxonomy): Eukaryota > Viridiplantae > Streptophyta > Magnoliopsida > Asterales > Asteraceae > Helianthus > Helianthus tuberosus. The sequence goes on along the minus strand of CM060427.1, from coordinate 104,886,327 downwards.
TTATTTGGTTTTAAATTATGTGTTGGGCTTGGGCTAGGCCATGTGGGCCAATAGGGTAGAGGATCCTATAAATAGTCTTATCTAGGTTATTGTAGTAGAGCTCTCCATTGTAATCATGTAGCCCCCAAAAGGAGAACCTTGTACCAGACAATCCTAGAGATTGTGTGCAAGGTTCTCGGAGATCGTACCAGACAGTCTTCGAGACTGTGTGCGATCTAAGCAGCGACACTCATAGTCTGCTGAGTGTATCGCAGATGTGTGACAAAGGAATGGAAGTTCTGTTCACTAAGAGTGGGTGTGTCATCCTGAAACCAGGAATCCTCATACCTGAAGACTGGTTTCTGATAGAAGCTGAACGAAGAGGAAATGCCTACGTTATCGATATGAACAAAGCCCCTACTGATCAAGTTACTTGTTTGTTTTCAGAAATTGTTGAACATTATGCTATGCTGTGGCACCGTCGGTTGGGTCACCTGAACACGAAAAATTTGAACCGGTTAGCAAAAGGAGGTCTCGTCAGGAACTTACCAATCAAGGATTTCATGCAAATAGAGAAATGTGAAGCATGTGCTTGAGGGAAGCAGCATCGCAGACCTCATAAGTCCAAACCTGTTCACACCACTTCGAAAGTCTTGGAACTGCTGCATATGGACTTATTTGGTCCAGTCAATGTTCTCAGCATCGGAGGAAAGGCTTACTGTCTGGTCATCACAGATGATTTTTCACGCTTTACTTGGGTATTCTTCTTGGAGCAGAAAAGTGAGACAACTGGTTTAATAAAGAAATTCGTAATACTCATGGAGAATCAATCAAATGAACGTGTGAAGATTATTCGCTGTGACAATGGAACAGAATTCAAGAATGCTGAGCTGAACGAATTTTGTGCCCTTAAGGGAATCGACCGTCAATTCAGCATAGCAAGATCGCCTCAACAAAATGGGGTTGCAGAAAGACGCAACCGTACTCTCATCGAAGCTGCTCGCACAATGCTGATAGATTCAGGTCTTCCACTTATATTCTGGGCCGAAGCAGTAAATACGGCTTGCTACGTTCAGAATCATGCTTTGATTAACAAGCGTCACATGAAAACTCCATATGAAATAGTTGAAGGTCAAAAACCCTCGGTGCAACACTTTCGCACTTTCGGCTGCCCATGCATTCTTCTTCTCATGGACTCCAAAGGAAAATTTGAAGCTCGAGGAGATCCATGCTACTTCATTGGTTATGCTAAGAATACCTCCTATCATGTGTATAACAAGGTCAAAAAACAAGTCGTGGAAGCATATCATGTAGACTGGCTTGAAGAAAATCCAAAAGACGCTCGCATTGGCCCTGACTGGCTATATGACTATTCCTCCTTGTTTAAATCGTTTCCTATTTTGTCTAACGAAGTTGTTGTTGCAGAGAATTTAACAGAAGAAATGCCTACTCCTGTTGAAGATGAAGATGAGAATGTGCCATTGCAAAATCTAATCAGAAACCTTACTGTGAATCCATCGGGATTTGACAAAGAAAATGCAAGCAGTTCATCATCCACTCAGGCTTCACATCCTGAACTCCTAACAGAGAACTCAAACAGTGAAACCAACAACACGGAAGGCACCGCCGGTCTGTCAAATATTCAGGGAGCTCCTCTATTTCAAGATTCAATTCCGTCTGACTGCACTGTGGAAACACATGTGATCAGCACCACAGCACCAAGCGAGGGGGAGCCATCTGGAATAGCTTCCAGAAGCTTTTCAAATTTTCAAACTAATCTGCAAGCTCCTGCAACAACAATTCCGCAATGTGTTCAGAGAAGTCACCCAATCACAAATGTCATCGGCCCAGTATCTGCTGGTGTTCAAACCCGCAGCAAATCTGGAGACATCAACACATGCTTGTATTCTTGTTTCATATCTCAGATTGAGCCTAAAAATATTAATGTTGCCTTGCAGGAACCTGGATGGGTCGATGCAATGCATGAAGAACTCAATCAGTTCGAACGGCTTGGAGTATGGAAACTAGAGAAGTTTCCCCAAGGAAAAAGGGCCCTTGGCACACGATGGGTATTTCGTAACAAGCAAGATGATTTGGGTGTGATTGTGAGAAATAAGGCCACACTAGTTGTCCAAGGTTTCAGTCAAGTTGAAGGCCTAGATTATGATGAAGTATATGCCCCAGTCGCTCGTCTAGAAGCCATTCGTATCTTCTTGGCATACGCATCTTTTATGGGATTTACTGTCTATCAAATGGATGTTAAGATGGCATTTCTTTATGGAAAAGTCAAGGAAGAAATCTATGTCGCTCAACCGCCGGGCTTCGTTGATAAAGAAAAGGAAGGGTATGCTTACAAGTTAGACAAGGCTTTGTATGGTTTGCATCAAGCACCTCGTGCATGGTATGCAACTCTAACAGAACATTTGCTCGCTCATGGATACACCCGAGGAATGATCGATCAGACATTGTTCATCAAGCGTGTTGACAAGGATATCATCCTTGTGCAAATATACGTTGACGACATCATCTTCGGGTCGACCAATGATGATCTTTGCAAGGAATTTGAAGAAGTCATGAAGAAAAAATTTGAAATGAGTTCCTTAGAAGAAATGACGATGTTTTTGGGTCTGCAAGTCCGTCAAAACAATCAAGGAATACTAATTCATCAAAGTAAATATGTAACTGACGTCCTTGCTAAGTTCAGCATGACAGACTCAAAGCCGAGTGACTCCCCAATTGCAGAAAGGCCATTGCTGACTGAGGATCCAGAAGGAAGTCCTGTCAACCAGACACTGTATCGCTCAATGATCGGGTCACTAATGTATCTGACTGCCAGTCGGCCAGACATTCTGTACGCCGTGTGTCAGTGTGCTCGTTATCAGGTTAACCCTAAACTCACTCATTTAACTGCTGTTAAAAGAATTTTTAGATATTTGAAGGGAGCTCCTAAACTCGGACTCTGGTATCCCAGAGATTTGAACTTTGATCTGTTTGCCTTTTCAGATAGCAATTTTGGGGGAACTGACAGGGATAGGAAGTCCGCATCAGCTGGATGTCAGTTCTTGGGAGAAAGGCTCATATCTTGGCAATGCAAGAAGCAGCAGACAGTATCTCTTTCCACAGCGGAAGCAGAATACGTTGCAGCATCTGCATGCTGCTCCCAAGTTCTCTGGATGCAGCATCAATTGGAAGACTACGGTTTGACTTATCTTGACACAACCATTTATTGTGATAACGATGCCGCCATCCAGATCACTAAAAACCCTGTTTTTCACTCCAAAACCAAGCACAGTGACATTAAAATTCATTTCATAAGAGATTGTTTTGACAGAGGTCTTATTAAACTTGAACAGATCCATACTGATGCTAACACAGCGGATCTTTTTACCAAACCTGTCAGCATCTCTAGGTTCAATGAGCTTGTAGACCTCTTGAAAATGATTCGCTTCACCGACTGAGCAAAAAAAAAAAGGAACTCTTGTAAATAATAATAAGGGGTTTTTATGTGTTTCCATCTGGTAAATTTGGGCATAAAGTACGTTACTTTTGCACAAATTTAGGGGGAGAAAAGTTGCTGGGAAATGAAATGAATTTTCGTGTTAACGAACATGATTAACACACGTAAGGTTTCAATGTTAAACAGGTTAGGCTCCACTGCGATGTGTTGATAGGTCTGCCGCTCGAAAAGCAAAAGAAGCAAAAGTGATACAAACATAATGGACTGGACATCTCGTGGGTAACAGACCAACGGTGTATGATTTCATGGTCTTAAATCCGCGTTGATAGATAGCCAACATCTGAAGTTTCGGGTCTTTATGCTGATGTTTCATCCGGGATATCAGGGCTGTCCCTCTGCTGTACGAAAGTACTGACCTGGACACAGTCAGGATATCCTGCTAAAAAGAGCCCTTGTCAGATCTTCTTGGTCTCTCTGCTGTAGGGAAGTACTGACCTGTTCACCAGGAAGTCTGACATTTAAAAAAAAAGGGCCATCGTCAGATCTTCCTTGGTCTCTCTGCTATACGGAAGTACTGACCTGTTCACCAGGAAGTCTGGCGCTGAATAATAAATTAAAATAAAAGGATGATCTCAGTATACTCACCTGCTACGATGAGCCGTTGTGCTTACCTTGATCGCGGGGGTATGCCTTGGAATGGGACACACAGATGTCTCAGTATAAATCTACCTAAAGGCGTATCACAAAGCAAAACGTTGAAGTTTGAGCGGTGGATTTAAGAGGACAAACATATCAACAATTGAGTGGACCAGCCTAAGTAAACGAAGAGCTGAAAAGTGTTCCTTAATCAGTTCAAGAACGATTTGATCCCGTGACAGTCTTCCCAATATCTTCCTTATGTTGGTAACTTGTGCATACTATTATAGTTAATTTTTATTATTTTATTATTATTTTTTTTAATAAATTAATTGCTCAGTGGGGTGTTGCGTTGATTTTAAAAGGGGGTATTTTGCTATTCTTGAAAAGGTTAAATAAAATAATATTAAAATGATTAAGTATGGATGGCCCACTGGTCGAAATGGGCCCATCATTACGAACAATCCGAAATGGGCCTGGCCCAAAATCATTCCGGAGTATTTAATGTTGAAAAGGACAAGAATCCGCATTCTCATTGCGGACCATTACGGATTCATCTGAATTCTCTCTAGGATCTTCATTTCGGATTGATTACGGATTGATTACGGACATTAGGTACTGCATTCCGGATCATCATTTGGCATTACAGATGATTCCGGATCATTCCGGACAAGGAATTATTCATCACGGATGATTCCGAATGATTCCGGACTGAGAAGGTTCATTACGGAAGACTTCGGACGGAATTCCATTCCGGGTGAAGAAGCTCATTCGAAATGAACCCCAATTTGTGACCCTTTGACTGTTTGACCTGTTTGTCTGAACCTATTGGACTGTTTTTGGACTGCTCGCTCAAAAAGGGTTGCTTATGTTTGAATTTTCAACGAATTGACTTTGTCAACTCGTCGTTAACTCAAAATATAAGTGACACCTTCAATATCATCTAACGGCTATTTGTGAAGTGCAGAAAATGGCAGGCGCAATGTTGAAAGAAGGAAATCAACGGCAATTGGAGGTGAACGAATTCCATAATCAAGCAGGCTATCTATCAAATCCTCCAGCAGATCAAGCAGAGTTGTTTGGATCACTAATCAGGGGTCTGAACAACTGTCCTCTTACACACGCTTTAAGAGCAAACCCGGTGATCTGCATCAACACTTTCTGGAATACCGCAAAGATCGACAGGCAAGGTGCAGGTTTCATCGAAGCTACTGTTCAGAAAACAAAGATTATCATATCTGAAGCCATAATTCGAGAAGTATTAAGACTAGGAGATCAGCCGGATCATCCTACGTTGTACGATCAAGCCCGAGTTCAAACTGCTTTAAGAAGAATGAGCTATGAAGGGAGATATCCTACTGTGCTGAAGAAGCTATTTCCACCTTACTGGAGACTGTTAGTTCATTTTTTCCTCCAGTGTATTGCTGAAAACAAGGGTGGATGGGATCAATTGAACAAAACGCAGACTTCAGCAGTTGTTGCTCTTGTGAACGAATGGGACTACAACATCTCAGCATTCATCTTTGATAACATGAAGAAGATGCTGGAAGATCCAAAGAAGAAGATATTTATGTTGTACCCGAGGTTCATACAGATGATTCTTGATGAGAAATACCCAGCATTGGTCAAGGGGCCAAACTACATCAACTTAAAGCCGATGGGGCCAGGATGCTTTGAGAATGCATGCAGAAACAAACGAGCAAAACATCATAATTTCGAAGGACTATATGCTCTTGAGAAACATGGGAGGTTTGCTGATAATGTTCAAGGAGCTCCTGTTGCACCAGCTCCTCCTGTCATTCCTGTTGCTCCAGTTCCGCCTCCAGTAAATGCACAAATAGCGGAAGAGCATGATGTGCAAGTGTTGCAACAAGCACAACAGGCAGGTGATGATGAAGAAGAGGTTCTGATGGTGGATACTGAATCTGACACAGACTCTAGTGAAGAGACAGATTTCAAAAGCGAAGCAGAGATAGTAACATCTGACAAAGAAGAGGATACTGTTCGTAAGCCTGTGCCAATGACCGCTGATAATCTTGCAGCTTTGATTCGTAGTTTACAGGGTGGTGATGGAGACCCTCCATCCATTTCCGCTCCTGTTATTCAAGAAACAGCTGATGTGACTAAAGAACCAGCTCAAAAGAAGCAGAAGATCGACAATGCACCTGACAACACTCATTCTGGGCCCGCGACTACCTCTAAACCCACTCCTACAGTTGACCCTCAACCTGATCCACAATCTACTGATGCATCAAAGAAAACGGACCTGGAGGACACAGACTTGTACAATTTCAACTTCGACTTCGAATCCACCCCCTCTCAGCCAGGCAGTTCAAGTGGTGGTATTCAGTTTGAAGCAGGAAGCTCAAGCGGGGCGCATTTAACTGAGCATGATGAAGCTGCATTCCGATATGCAAGCGAGAAGAGACAAGTCTATGAAAGCGACAGTGATGAAGAAGAGTATGTTAAAAGATTGAAAAGGCGTGTAGTGATATTGGAGCAAGACGGAGAACTGAAAAGTGCTCAGATTGTTTCTCTACAACAAGACGCTGCATTAAAAGAAGCCCAAATCTCCTCTCTACAATCTCAGCTCACAAGCAGAGATCTTACTATAGATTAATTACAAGGGGATGTAGGGATGCTGATGTCAACTGTTTATGATCTTAAGGCGAAGCTTGAAAAGAAGTTCGGAAATGAATTTGTTGATAAAGAGGATGAGCAGTTCTATGTTGGAAGACCTGAGCAGACACAAGAACAAAGAGCAGCAGCTCATGCAGCAGCTGAAGCTGAACGAGCAGCTGCCTTAGAAGCTTATCTGGCAGCAAAACCAAAGAAGTTGAGCAGCAAGACCAAAAAGAGACGAGAACAGAGACAGTTAGAGAAAGAGCAGGAGAAGCAAAGAAAGAAACAGCTGCTGGTTATGAAAAATCAAGACATGAATCCTCTAGATGAAAACTTTCAGCTAAAAGATCCCACGACAAGGCCCGACAGACTTGTGATGGAACTTGGATCTACTTATTACGATGAAGTGGGAAACAAATCAGATGTGGCATGTTGGAGATATGAGCCAGAGAAAAGGATGTGGTTGATTACCCGAAAGAGTGGGCACAGGGAGTATTATGGCAATGAAAGCCAATTCGAATCCTGGACTCAAATTGATCTGAAGTGTGGCCGACCTAAGATAAATGGCGGTTGTCCTTCAACATTGGATGGCGTGTGGTCCACAACTAGGAAATCTTTGGGGTAATAACAATCGCCTACTCTTACAGCAATTCCTCTCAACATCCCCCTAGATGGTTTCCTTGACTCGTCTGCAAGCACAATCGTAGTGTCCACCTCTTCAAGCTCACCAAAATCGTATTCATCAAACACTCGACCCGCCAATATGCTTATGCTTGCCCCATGATCCACCAATGCCCTCTCAGTCTTGAACTCACCCAACTGAACTGGGATCATAGGCCCACTCTCCTCTTCATCTTCAACACTTGCAACCAAACGGATTGCACCAATGGTCCTATTTAAACGGACGGGTGAATCATAATCATCTACTATTACCCGTACAGGAGTTAATGCCTCTACATCTGGTTCTTCAATACAAACCTCATCTTGGGAATCCGCGAATGACTCAGATATTTGAGATTGTGAGTCCACTTGATTGTTGCTTCCTAACCTCTCGGGCTCACCTTTGACTCGCTCATTGCATAGTGCATTTATGAATTCACCTAGCTTGACTACATCTTCATAAATCTGATATATATCAGGGATGTCTTGGGCGTAACTTGATGAGTCACATTCATTAAAATGCCCATTGCCTTCATAACCATAGTCCTCAAAATATTCTGATTCTCCATTACAACCCCAATCTGGCTTGTACCGATGACCATCATCCATCTCATAACCACTATACTCCCAATTTGGATCATGATGGTAGTCCATATCGTCGGTCTCTTCTTGATATCCATCTTGGTAAGAATAACCCTGGTAACCCTTATCTTCTTGTCTTTGCATGCGTTGGGACCATATCCACTCATCTAATTCAGCCTTACTCTCAAACATTGGGCATATGAGTGCCCAATGTCCTTGGTACCCACACCTTGTGCATGTAACATATTCTTTATATTGCAAGCTCATATTTCCTGCACAAGTAGCAAACGAAAAGCAGTACCGAACAAAAAGAAAACAAAGACAAAAGTGAAAGAAAAAAAACAAACTAACTAGAAAAGGCAAATACTTTTTGGATTTTGGAGTTTTGATGTAAAACGAAAGCAAACAAACTAAACTAAACTAAACTAAACTAGCACTAAGCGCACGACTCCCCGGTAACGGCGCCATTTTGATGTCTGTCGTTAAGGACATGAAAAAACCTAATTAACCTAGGTAGCTAGGGTAAGCAGGGTATCGAATCCAGAGGAGTCTGTGGTTAATGCTAATTATTATTTGTTTGTAAATATTTGAATTACTTTGAGAACTTGCTAGAAAACTATAAACAATAACTTTGAGATTGTAAAAACAATGATGAGAAAAGGTGATCACTCCGGGATTCAGATTCTGTAATTACTAATAACCTAGTTCTGATTTTATTGGATGCTATTAATTGAATAGTAAATCTGTCACATCTACCAATTACCTATGTAGTTCAAAATCTTAATATTAATTGATCAGATAAATAATAAAACAAACATACATAGGAATCATTCAATCAACAAAAGCATAATTGGATTCAACACATAATTATAACTCTGACTGTCACTCAGGATTTGTCTGTCACACAAATTATATAATCATGCAAATAGTCGGCTGTCACCCGACTACAAATCCAAATCTCAATACAAAACAGAAACTAGAATTAAAAGTGTCTCACAAGAATCATTCACCCGAAGTGTCCACGAGAGATTTAGCCGCTCATGACGCCTGAACAATCTTTAATAGCTTGAAAGAAAGTTGAATTCATGATCGATTTGGTTCAGTGGTGGGAATGATGATGTTCGATGATCCGATCCCCCTGCCGTCAAGGATGTGATGATAGTTTATAAGATAATCCCCTCCACAATTGTTTGCGCATCTCATCTTTAGTTGGCCCTCAAGTCAGCCCACAAAGAAGTCCACGTGACATTGTGCTTCCTTGTTTCTCCAAGTGTGTGTTCATGTGCGGCCCACTAAAGACCAAAGATACCGGCCCACACTCTCAAGTCAGCAGCCCAAGAATTTTCAATCTCTTTGTAAAAAGTTGTCTTGTGAAAAGCTGCCAATCTCGTATGATGTGATGTTATCCTATGTCGGCTGTGTTGATGATGATTATAGTAATTGCCGCCAATCTGCATATATGATGATAATTATGTAGTTGTTGACTTTTGTTGCTGCCTTTCACGTGAGTCCACGAAGTCCAAGCCCCCCTCTTTTTTTAATTGTTAGTCTTCAAAACCTCACATGTGATGTCGGCCCACTATGTGATGTATGATAATAATTAATAACCTCACGTGTGTTTGTTGTTGCCATACATACACGTAAGTTACGTTTTTAAACCGTAACCTACTGTTCGCAATTTCTGTTGCTTTTGTGTTGTTTTCAACCGTAGGCTACGAGACTCCACCATAGGTTACGTTACCTTTTCTCAGCCATACATAACTTCAATTCAACTTTCATTTAAGTGCACAACTACCCCTAACTTCATTATCTCTCATTTCTTTAGCTTCAAAACCATATCTTGGCCCGAATCAATTTCCGAACATTACCGGTTACCTTATTTATCATCTTCGGGTATTCCGCTTCATCTCTAACCACTTTAAATTCACCAAATTACGTGATTGACCTGAAAAACCACATACTTGCGTAGTTAATATATTCAAAGCATATAATCAACTAAACGGCCATAAACATGTAATATAACACACTTTAACATCCAGGTTTCACACACTCCATCACATCCCCACACTTCACCTTGATTGTCCTCAAGCAACCATTACAAGCATTACTCACCTTATTAACAAATCACCAGTAAATCTCTTACCGAATCAACAATTTAAGGTCCCAAGTCATACCAATCCCATAGACTGACACAATCGAGATTGACAATCTGACAAATAAGTAATACGCATTTAAAACAGCTTAAGACTTGCCTAACTAAAACTAACATGCTTATATTACTACACACATGCCACACGCCCCTCGCAATAATCACTCCTCTTGGCTTAATCAAGACTAGCGTGTAATGTGCTAGTATGTAATTCACTCAAAACCAAACACGTTACTTTGCAATCATAAGCTTGTATGGCAATCACACCTCCACTGTATCAGGTAACGTAACACATATCAAAAGGACTTTCGGGTTTCGGGTTAAGGGTAAAGGTAAGGAAATATTTTTGGTTTTTTATGTTTATTGGCGAACACAAATGAATATACCAAACCATGACAACTTATTCACAATAGTACTAACACCTTGGGTTATTTTCGACCCACTTATATAATACGAACATAGTAATAATTTTTGTTGTTTTTTTTTTTCTTTTTCTCACTTTTTTTTTCTTTTTTTTTCTTTTTTTCATTTTTTTTTCATAATTTTTTTTCTTTTTCAACAAATATCTAAAATATAATTGTCATTCATGGTTGGTAGTTAAACATGTCAAACAAGGTGTAACAAACGAAAGGTAAAAGGCTCAACATGGTTAACTAAGATGGGTGAATAAACAATCAACAAAAACACAATGAAGGGATCCTAATGCCTTTATCATCTATGTGCATACGCTAAAGCACAGTCTCAGCATGTATCAAACCACACAAGTTCTAACACAAAGCAACATATGGCCTACACTCAACAATTGAACATTTATTGCAATTCAACTAACAATCTAGTAGGCTCAAATATCTCACCGAATAAAAGGAATATGGGTTACCGACACGTAGCATGTGTAATTCCTAAAGCATGTTACCCCTAGTTAGGCATCTCTTCTCAACTATTCTCTAAAAACATGTCAGAAATACTCTCATGAAACTTAAAGGGACAACCATGACTAGGGATCTAATTTAGTTTAATATCAGCAAGGAACCCATTAGCGATTGAAAATGTTGGTTTTCATGTAGTTCAAGCATACTTGAGACAAAAATTTTCAATTTTTCACAATTTCAACTCTTCAAGCATTTCAAGATCATCAATCCTACCAACCCTCTCTCGAGTTACCGCGTCCCCACACTTGGGATACATTGTCCCCAATGTATGGTGCAATTTATAATCTGAACTCGAGAGATACCACCCGCAAACCATGAACGGCTAACAACTAGACGACTCAACACAAGGAAACCACTCCCAACACAAAAATTTCACACCACCAAGTACACAAAAACAAATAAAACACAGGATAGATAAACACATGCACCTGATCAGAACACAAGTGAGTGTTTGTAGTGGTGTAGCTGCTGCGATCTAACCGGAACATACGCCCCTCATGGATTCCTTGAAATCTCACCGGGGATGTTGCCAAACATCCCCACACTTGATTCATTGCATCCGTGAAGACGGAACGTAGAAACCTGTCAAAACACAAACACACCAAAACGAAACCAAACAAAAATACAAACTCTACATCCTCGGGCTGCCTCCCGAGAGCGCTAAGTTTAAAGGTCTTCAGCCAGACCGTACCTGATTAAGCTCATGGTGGTTCAAATGGCATCCCTCGTGCAAAGAACACTTGTGCTGGTGAATGGTTAGTATCCCATTGCCATCCATCACTCCATATGGCATCCAAATGATCCGGGTTATCGAAATCTATCGACTGTGCGAATTCACCCTTAATTTTCCTCGCGGGCTTCTTCTTTTCCTTCAACTGTGAGAACTCACCCATATTCACCTCAAGTGGTCTCTTCTTGGATTTGGTTGCATCCTCTGGTGACTTCTTTTCTAACTTGACTAACCTCTTTTTGTTTCTCATCTCGAGCCACCACGGTAATTTGACCACTTTATCCTTCACAACCTTTTCATCTTTAGACTTGTCAATCACAGCAACACTCGGGTTTGATCATATTGTACCCCAAAATTGCATACTAGTAATCACATATTATGAATCATGTTGGATTTGAGTTTTTATTCTATTATGCTATGTAAACAAACTTGTATACTCGCCTTTGCCTTTGCATTGAAACTCTATTTTAATACATGTTGCAGGTTAAATTGTTGAAGTATGATGAAAGATGAAACAAGAATAGGGTGGACAAGATACACACCTATAAATCGTTTATCTTTTAATGATATGTTATTTGTTGAAACAATGTTGTATTTTGTTTTGGATTATTGTATGACAATTTAGCAATTGCAATGAAATTCGAATTTAATTAAATATTGTCACATAGTGTTATGAAGTCTCTTGCAATCTATACACACTTCGTCTCATCCCGATGTTTCCGCCATCGGTTGGGGTGTGACATAAATGATGACGCCGACTTTGACGAAGAGGAGTACGCCGTACATGAAGCGGAGCGTCCACCGGGCCGAGACAAATCAAAGAAGGAGCGGGCCAAGGGGAAAGAAAAGGAAAAGGTGGACCCGAACATGGTTGAGTTTATGGAACACTTAAAAATGTATAACGACGTCTCGGCCCAAAAGACGAAGGTGAAGGAGCGGGCCGTCGAAGAAAAAAGTCGTGTAGCGGAAGAAAAGTTACGCGAGAAGGTCCGATTGTCGAATGAGAAAATCCGAATTTCCGATGAAAAAATTCGGCTCAAGGAATGGGAAATGATAACGATGAATGTCGATGAGTATCCCGAGCCGAAACGTTCGATGTTGAAAAAACTACAAGACGACATCATGAAAAAACATCAAATTATTTAACTCTATGTTTTTTTTATTAAGTTTATGTTTTTTTTATTAAGTGTATGTTTTTTTTATGTAATGTCTTTTAATACTAATGATAATTTTTTGGTTAGTTTATTTGTTAAATGTTAAAAAAAGGTAGAAGATTAAAAAAAATAAAAAAACATAAAAGTGGTGGGGAGGACTATGACTAGGACCATCCTCCCGTGCCCTCTAGTTTTGGAGGATGGACCATCCTTGGGAGGACTATGACTGTGACAACCGGTAATTTACGCCCTTAATTACGTGATTAACAGGCGATTGACGCGACAATAAATAATGTTTACGACGCAGATAAACTTAATTAGGCCATTGGAGTGCCTAGGAACGCCCGATCGACTTTACAGTACGCGCATGACAGACCACAGAGAACCTGCTAAACGATAAACGTTAACGACCTGAAACCGTACGAAATACTGACGACACCGATGGATGTTACACGAATACTTTATGCTTATGGAGTTTGGGTCACTTACACATGAGATGGGCTTGAGGGCCCTAGGCCTAAGCCCAAAACCCACAAGCCTAAACCCGCACATAATATATATATATATATACATATATATATATACATATATATATATACATATATATATATATATATATATATATATATGATCTCTACAAAAATCTTACCCAATCTTAACAAATCTTGCAAAATCTCTTTAAGATTTCCAAATCTCATAAAATCCCATTAAATCTATATAAAAGATTGTGTTTCAAAAGTTTGGAACACATAAAGATCTTACTAGATCCTAAGATCTCTATATATGACCCATATCCCTTTCCTCATTCTTCAAATGTGCAGACTATACACACACATAAAATACCCTCTTCTACTCTCCCTCTCTAAACCAATACATACTTTAAATCTGTCTTTCTCTCCCACTCGATCTATACATAAACAAACACATAGAAATCACAGCAAAAGAAACACCTCCGAGCTCCCACCTCCCTCTCGATCCTCCCCTGCACACACCCAGCGGCTGCCGGTGCCGGATAAACGACCGGCGACAGCTCCTTCGGTGAGACACCCACCTGCAGCCCCCCCTTACCCGCACCAGACTGGAGACGACAGAACCGCCGCACGCGGTGGCGCGTGGCGGCAGAACAAGAAGAAATAGAGAGAGAGATCGAGGAGAGAGAGAGAGAGCGACGGAAAGATGAGTAGCCGTTGAGCTCCGTCGAGCGGCAACAGAGACAGGCGTCAGCGCCGCCGTCACAGCGGCAGTGGCGGTGGTCTTTGGTTCTGTTCCGACGGGTTTTCCGGTAAAACCCCTCTTCGATTTCTTTTTTTTTTTTAATTTTATTTCTGAAAATCTGTTGAGATGATGATGGTGATGAATTTATGTTAATGAAAGAAATGAAGAGTTGCTGTTGATGTTGATATTCTTGCTCGGGAACCGGGTTTCAATCTCGGGTCACTCGCGGGTGTTCGGGTCGGCACCGGGTTCGAGTTTTGGTTTGGTTCGGGAAGTATGACACAAGTTCCGTTTCGCGCTCACAAGAGAAACACACGAGAAGTTCGGTCAACTCCGGGCCTGTTTGGTCAACGTAAGTCAACTGGTCAGCAGGTTCGGTTTCGGGTCAGGCGGTTCGGGTCAAGGTTTGATTCAACTCGGTTCAACTTGGTCAACCGAGTCAACTCGGTCAACCCAGCCAAGCGGCTCGACGTTCCGATACGAAGAGTGGTAAAATATTAACAACAAGAATTAATTACGTTGTTTTATATACTTTTAACTCATAACGTGAACACGAGCTCGAACCGACTAAACTGACGAGTTATTAGTTAAAGTTTAGTTAGATTTATTTACTAGATTGTTTATATAAATTGATCATACGAAAAGATTATTGATTATCTTGTTGAATTTTGGAAAATAGCGACAACTTGTGTTGTCGGGGCGTCCAAAAACAGAGGAAACTCTGCCCGTTTTTCGAGAAAATCCGTAAAAACAAAACATATTTTTCGATACCGAGCGACTTTTATAAGAACCAGAATGAATATGTATATTACTTCAACGGCACTTTATAACTTACAAGAACAACGATGACGCAAATGATTTTACAAAATAAATATAGATATTATATTTATTTCGAACGTCAAACAAAAACGACGATTCTTTTATAAAATAGATATAACTTATCTATTTATTTCAAACATCGTACAACATGAATTCGTTTTTACAAAATAAATATAGTTTGTATATTTATTTCAAATATCAAACAATACGAAATCTTTTCGTAAAAATAAATATAGTTTATGTTTATTTCAAAAATCGAACAATACGAGATTGTTTCATGAAACAAATATGGTCATATATTTGTTTTAAATAGCATACAACACGACCTCTTTCTATAAAAATAAATATAGATTTTATATTTATTTCAAATATCTTATCATACGAATATTACTATATATCAACTTACGACTTCTCAAAAAACGAGCTAACAAGTATAACTTGTTCGCTTCTTTTAAGTTGACAATTTACCGTCAAATTGTTCGGTCAACGATTCGGTAGAGCTCGATGACACGTAGTTTAGTTACTACGTTTATTTAGAAACTTATTAAATATTCCATGTTAGGAATATTATAGAATGCACACTAGCGAGTCTCGTCTTGGAAACGACATCACGAACTCGTATTTAGCTAACTTTGCACAGGAATATTCAGGTGAGTTCATAACCCCACCTTCTACAGTTTTACATTTTTCTAAATGTTTTCGGGGTGGAAAGACATGCACTTTTTGCAAAGCATACAAGAATTACTTATTTCTAAACCATTTTACAAGCAAGTTTTAACTGACACAAATGGTTTACGAAAAGCTTATGTTTTATACCGGTTTTTCAAACAAGCGTATTTTTCGAAATATGCATGCACACGAATTATAGTTTTCTAAACTACGGGAAAATACAAGATACAAATGTTACAAAGTTACAAATGATATGATACAAAACAAGAAGCACTCTTGGTGAGAACGAGTACCAAGTATGATGCGTTTTAAGGAATGATACGAGAACGATACAAGAATTGATACGAGAAATCGTGTCACGAATAGGGTACCATAAGCACCATTAATCGTGTACATACTTAGACCGCAGAACAAAAGGTTAGATCTAACGGGTGTCAAGGCAGCCCCACTCTTGGTGACAACTAGTACCGAGTAGTGTTTTTGTGTCTCAGTCGTGAATCGACTACTAGAAAAATGCCTATGGTTTGGTGACTTCCTATGTCGTGTCACATGTTAATGGCCTTGCAACCCATTAACAACATGATACATACAAGAATACTTGATTTATACAAGACAACAAGATACATACAAGAATACTTGACTTATACAAGAAAACATGATACATACAAGAATACTTTACTTATACAAGATACATACAGAAACACTTGAATTATACAAGATACATACCATGTTTTCATACAAAGTTTCTGTATAACATGACAAGAAAATGATTTTAAATTCGTTTTCTCAACAATACTTCAAAAACCGGTTATTCAAAAAGATTTATTTCAAATCTTTTACAAACAAACTATGAACTCGCTCAACTTTATGTTGACTTTTTCGCATGTTTCTTTCTCAGGTTACTTTTCAGAAATTATGGAACGGTTGGAATAGGAGAACCATGAAGAGTCGAGTACTTAGTGGGCGTTCAATTTCTAAAAGACTTAGATTATTTGTTTCCGCTGTGCAATGAAGATACCGGTCCAGTCACGCCATGCTCTGATAATTTAGGGGTGTGAAAGATTGGTATCAGAGCTATAGGTTACAGCGAATAGGGTTTCTGTAAAGATACCTTTGCTCTAACCTCACTTTCCTCTGGGAACTTAGAATATTAAAACCTGAATACATACAGAACGCATAGTACTCGAATATGGTCTCCAACCGTTGCCAAAGAACAAACAGTCAAAAATTTTGCTTTCAAACATACGCTATTATGGTGTTTTACACATGGCACATGATACACTCTAATTTACACATATTTTAGTCCCCCGTTTTACCCCTATTTTATGCGTTTTTGGCCGTAAAACCGTCGTTCGGATACTTATTTATCTACATTTGTGTTTACAGGCCTAAAACTGCATTTCAGACAAGATGATAGCAAAAACGAAGACTTTTCGGACAAAACGACAAATCTGCGGACATTCTGTTAAGGATTCAGAACTGGGCCTGTGGAACGGTCGTTCCACCTGATGCACGACCGTGCATCTCCGACATCGAAGATCATCTCGGAACTGAACGGTCGATGCGACCTGACGTGCAACATGTATAGCTCGGAACTGAACGGTCGTTCCATCCCGAAGAACGACCGTGCAACTTCAGATCTGGTCAACGATCCGGTGACGTATGCAGTATGGCGACCCATCATCAATAATTCAATAAAGTGAACGGTCGTTCCATATGGGGAACGACCGTGCAACAGCAAAAAACTATAAAAACACAGCAGAAACAGTCTGCTCGGGATCTTGGGAAATTCTGGATTTTTGGAGAGCTCTCAGGCGATTTTCAGGCTCCGGAGGCATTAGCTTTCACCCGGATTCAAGCCACATTATCCCGATTAGCTCGATTACTACCCGGATCCTTAGTCTAGTACTTGTTTATGGTTTGATTTTCTAATCTTTCCAAGTTTTTGTTAATCTTTCAAGTACTTAGATTATGATTTATGTATTATTGTAGCCTTTGGGCAAAAACACAACAATCCCTTGCTAGATTATAACCATTAGTTTGTTAAACTTTGTTTGTAATGACATTTGAAGTATTTTCTATGTTAATCTTTGATGATTAGTTTGCAACCTTGTTATTGATATTGATTTCTTGATTATAAGTAATTATGTTGGATGATTGGTGCTTGGTTAGTTAAGATAGTTGTAAAATGAAGCTTAATTAATCTTGTATTAGTAAACTTTGAATTTGGTTAACTAGTTTAACTTGGTTTAAATGTATGCATCATGATACTAGAAATGGTTAGTGATTTAATAAAATGTAATTATTGTTAATCAAGAGAGCTTGCCGTCACGGAAGGACCTAAACGGGTTAGATGGTGTCGTTATGAATTCTTGCCATGATTTGTTAGCTTAGTTAGTAGTTTAGGCCAAAATTGCTATCTTAGTGAATTATTGTGCAAGATTTGTAAAATGAACTCGGTTGTGATTTAATCTAGTTTATGCTTATCTCGGTGGTTGCATTGTGTTTATCGGTGTCGCTTTCCTTGTTTAAGTGAGGTTAGAATAATCCTAACGGCTGCCTAACTTATTTTTAAGAGATTTTCATAGACATTTATCAATTGCACGTTAAAGAACAATTTTAGGTGGTTAAAGTGTGTTTATCGTTTTAGCTTTCCGAATGATTGTCATATTAGGATTCCCGAAAGGGATACTAATTGTTTTAAATTGGAAAATTGACCGAATGCTTCTAGTGCCAAAACTGACTTAGTTGACATGCTGTGGTTGTGTATTTAGCAAGGCTTTTTATCTACTATCTATTATGTTTTTATTTTGTATTTGGTTATGTTTACTTTAGTTTAGTTTAAATCAACAAAACCTATGTTTTTACCGGTAGTTTAGTGACAAAGGTCTAGTACAAATTCTCCGCCCATTTCCTTGGATCGATACTTGGTTCTTACCAATACTTTATTACATATATGACGGGGTACACTTGCCTCTTTCGTGTGTGTTTTGATGTAAAAGTAATAATCACTTTTATAAATTTAAAACCCAATCGTGTGTAATTCATTGCAAAATATTATGTATATATACGCACACGTCAGCACACAAAAACAATTACATACAGTACACAAAACTCTGAGAGTTTAGGAAACATGCATTTAAGACCTTCGGAAACTCATGTTGAAGTTCATTAAAGGTCATCACGTAGGAACCTCGAATATAAACTCGGGCACACACTATTATCCATATTGTCTATGCTATTTTAACTTCCCGAGCAGGTAGCCTACGCATAACGAAACGCTAGTGCACAGCTATACGTGAAAATTAAGCTATACATCAACGGAGGTTGAAGTACACCATATACGACTTTCGAGGAAGCGGCAGTTTGGCACGCGGTTCTGCAAACGACACAAGTCATGCTAAGAAGAAGACGTATGTCTCCGCATTCCCCCTAACTTGGTAACGACGAATACGCTATGGTAATGTCACCTAATAACTGGTTATCACATACAACCCCAGGTAAAGTCCTTAAATTTCTTTTATTGGAATTTCGACTTTCACACTTACTGAGTAGATTTTCGTATCTCTACTCCTCTTAATGGTCATTGTACCACAATCATTTCCGTCAGTATAGCGAATACTCATTTGCTTCGTTTCTTGAAAATTCATATGATACGCATGCATCGTTTGTTATGCATGTGGTTTCGTTTCGAATAAGCGTTTCATCAAAGTTCAAATATTATTTCGCTAAATCTAATTATTGATTTGTGATTCGAATGACCCGCGTTATTGAAATTGTTGGCTTCTTTGTTATCAAGTCAACACATTTTCTTGAAAATTCCTTTCTTTTTCAAGTTGCATACATGGTATTTCGTTGTGACCATGCCAAAATTTTTCTTGACAATACATGTATTTATTGTCGGCTTGCGCCGAAATCAAATTCAATTGTTTGAACTAAGTTCATTACACATATTCAATTCAAGACATCATATGATGTATTGGAAACATCATATTCAAATTCGTTTTAACAAGCATTTCATTGTTCTGAGTCGTAGTAGATTTGTTTGGTCTACGACTCCATTAAGTCGTTTGTTGATTTCGACACCTTGTGGTGTCAGTACATACTTGTAGCTTGGGCTAATCATGATTGAGCGTTTTATGCAAAACACAGGTGATACTTGTTCGATCACCGCAATATTTGAATTGTTTCATTCACTACGACACCTTGTGGCGTCGGTAGAACTTGTAGCTTGCGCTGATCACGATCGAGCGTTTCATGCAAACTATTACATTTGAGCTTGTTGAATCTAAATACATTTATTAGATGCGATCATTTCTAGAATTCATTTGCATATTGTGATACGTCCTTGAACTCACATCATTCGAATAAGTCTTGATTCGACTTCATGATCGTTCACTTCGGTACTATTCGTATTTTCTACGCATAACGTAACTCTAAGGAGTTAACGTAGTCTAAATTTCGAGGACGAAATTTTATTAACAGGGGGAGAATGTGACAACCGGTAATTTACGCCCTTAATTACGTGATTAACAGGTGATTGACGCGACAATAAATAATGTTTACGACCCAGATAAACTTAATTAGGCCTTTGGAGTGCCTAGGAACGCCTGATCGACTTTACAGTACGCGCATGACAGTCCACAGAGAACCTGCTAAACGATAAACGTTAACGACCTGAAACCGTACGAAATACTGACGACACCGATGGATGTTACACGAATACTTTATGCTTATGGAGTTTGGGTCACTTACACATGAGATGGGCTTGAGGGCCCTGGGCCCAAGCCCAAAACCCACAAGCCTAAACCTGTACATAATATATATATATATATATATATATATATATATATATATATGATCTCTACAAAAATCTTATCCAATCTTAACAAATCTTGCAAAATCTCTTTAAGATTTCCAAATCTCATAAAATCCCATTAAATCTATATAAAAGATTGTGTTTCAAAAGTTTGGAACACACAAAGATCTTACAAGATCCTAAGATCTCTATATATGACCCATATCCCTTTCCTCATTCTTCAAATGTGCAGACTATACACACACATAAAATACCCTCTTCTACTCTCCCTCTCTAAACCAATACAGACTTTAAATCTGTCTTTCTCTCCCACTCGATCTATACATAAACAAACACATAGAAATCACAGCAAAAGAAACACCTCCGAGCTCCCACCTCCCTCTCGATCCTCCCCTGCACACACCCAGCGGCTGCCGGTGCCGGATAAACAACCGGCGACAGCTCCTTCGGTGAGACACCCACCTGCAGCCCCCTTACCCGCACCAGACTGGAGACGACAGAATCGCCGCATGCGGCAGCGCGTGGCGGCAGAACAAGAAGAAATAGAGAGAGATCGAGGAGAGAGAGAGAGAGCGACGGAAAGATGAGGAGCCGTTGAGCTCCGTCGAGCGGCAACAGAGACAGGCGGCAGCGCCGCCGTCACAGCGGCAGTGGCGGTGGTCTTTGGTTCTGTTCCGACGGGTTTTCCGGTAAAACCCCTCTTCGATTTCTTTTTTTTTATTTTATTTCTGAAAATCTGTTGAGATGATGATGGTGATGAATTTATGTTAATGAAAGAAATGAAGAGTTACTGTTGATGATGATATTCTTGCTCGGGAACCGGGTTCCAATCTCGGGTCACTCGCGGGTGTTCGGGTCGGCACCGGGTTCGAGTTTTGGTTTGGTTCGGGAAGTATGACACAAGTTCCGTTTCGCACTCACAAGAGAAACACACGAGAAGTTCGGTCAACTCCGGGCCTGTTTGGTCAACGTAAGTCAACTGGTCAGCAGGTTCGGTTTCGGGTCAGGCGGTTCGGGTCAAGGTTTGATTCAACTCGGTTCAACTTGGTCAACCGAGTCAACTCGGTCAACCCAGCCAAGCGGCTCGACGTTCCGATACGAAGAGTGGTAAAATATTAACAACAAGAATTAATTACGTTGTTTTATATACTTTTAACTCATAACGTGAACACGAGCTCGAAGCGACTAAACTGACGAGTTATTAGTTAAAGTTTAGTTAGATTTATTTACTACATTGTTTATATAAATTGATCATACGAAAAGATTATTGATTATATTGTTGAATTTTGGAGAATAGCGACAACTTGTGTTGTCGGGGCGTCCAAAAACAGAGGAAACTCTGCCCGTTTTTCGAGAAAATCCGTAAAAACAAAACATATTTTTTGATACCGAGCGACTTTTATAAGAACCAGAATGAATATGTATATTACTTCAACGGCACTTTATAACTTACAAGAACAACGATGACGCAAATGATTTTACAAAATAAATATAAATATTATATTTATTACGAACGTCAAACAAAAACGACGATTCTTTTATAAAATAGATATAACTTATCTATTTATTTCAAACATCGTACAACATGAATTCGTTTTTACAAAATAAATATAGTTTGTATATTTATTTCAAATATCAAACAATACGAAATCTTTTCGTAAAAATAAATATAGTTTATGTTTATTTCAAAAATCGAACAATACGAGATTGTTTCATGAAACAAATATGGTCATATATTTGTTTTAAATAGCATACAACACGACCTCTTTCTATAAAAATAAATATAGATTTTATATTTATTTCAAATACCGTATCATACGAATATTACTATATATCAACTTACGACTTCTCAAAAACGAGTTAACAAGTATAACTTCCTCGCTTCTTTTAAGTTGACAATTTACCGTCAAATCGTTCGGTCAACGATTTGGTAGAGCTCGATGACACGTAGTTTAGTTACTACGTTTATTTAGAAACTTATTAGATATTCCATGTTAGGAATATTGTAGAATGCACACTAGCGAGTCTCGTCTTGGAAACGACATCACAAACTCGTATTTAGCTAGCTTTGCACAGGAATATTCAGGTGAGTTCATAACCCCACCTTCTACAGTTTTACATTTTTCTAAATGTTTTCGGGGTGGAAAGACATGCACTTTTTGCAAAGCATACAAGAATTACTTATTTCTAAACCATTTTACAAGCAAGTTTTAACTGACACAAATGGTTTACGAAAAGCTTATGTTTTATACCGGTTTTTCAAACAAGCGTATTTTTCGAAATATGCATGCACACGAATTATAGTTTTCTAAACTACGGGAAAATACAAGATACAAATGTTACAAAGTTACAAATGATATGATACAAAACAAGAAGCACTCTTGGTGAGAACGAGTACCAAGTATGATGCGTTTTAAGGAATGATACGAGAACGATACAAGAATTGATACGAGAAATCGTGTCACGAATAGGGTACCATAAGCACCATTAATCGTGTACATACTTAGACCGCAGAACAAAAGGTTAGATCTAACGGGTGTCAAGGCAGCCCCACTCTTGGTGACAACTAGTACCGAGTAGTGTTTTTGTGTCTCAGTCGTGAATCGACTACTAGAAAAATGCCTATGGTTTGGTGACTTCCTATGTCGTGTCACATGTTAATGGCCTTGCAACCCATTAACAACATGATACATACAAGAATACTTGATTTATACAAGACAACAAGATACATACAAGAATACTTGACTTATACAAGAAAACATGATACATACAAGAATACTTTACTTATACAAGATACATACAGAAACACTTGAATTATACAAGATACATACCATGTTTTCATACAAAGTTTCTGTATAACATGACAAGAAAATGATTTTAAATTCGTTTTCTCAACAATACTTCAAAAACCGGTTATTCAAAAAGATTTATTTCAAATCTTTTACAAACAAACTATGAACTCGCTCAACTTTATGTTGACTTTTTCGCATGTTTCTTTCTCAGGTTACTTTTCAGAAATTATGGAACGGTTGGAATAGGAGAACCATGAAGAGTCGAGTACTTAGTGGGCGTTCAATTTCTAAAAGACTTAGATTATTTGTTTCCGCTGTGCAATAAAAAAAAGTTATATCTTTAAAAACCATGTGTATTACACAGATTAAATAAATGTAATTTTGTATACTAAATACTAAAAACGTCGTATCTTTAAAAAAACCCGTGTATAATCGGGTTGAATAAATCTACCAAATAATAAAAAATTACATCCTTAAAAACCCCGTATATTACACGTGTTGAATAGATATAAAAAAGAGTTATATCTTTAAAAACCATGTGTATTACACAAATTAAATAAATGTATTTTTGTATATTAAATACTAAAAACGTCGTATCTTTAAAAAACCCGTGTATAGTCGGGTCGAAAAATCTACCAAATAATAAAAAAATTATATCTTAAATAAATGTAATTTTGTATATTAAATAATAAAAACGTCGTATCTTTAAAAAAAACTCGTGTATAGTCGGGTTGAAAAATCTACCAAATAATAAAAAAAAAATTATATCCTTAAAAACCTCGCGTTTTACTCGAGTTGAATAAACATAATTTTGTATACCAAATAATAAAAAAAGTTATGTTTTTAATAAATTAGGATAACATTTAATATTAATTTTTATTTATATATTTAATATAAATAAGTAGATAAGAGAGGTATTTGTTTTAAAAATATATTAAATTAACAATTTAGATTTGAGGATAATATCTTATTAAAGTATGATAAGATTTAATATTAATTTATTATTTATTTATTTAGATAAATAAATATTTGAGGATACCTTCAATGAATGACACGTGTCCAAAAGTTGGTTTCTTTTATTATAGTAGTTAGATAACTATTCTCATTACGTCCCACTTGCGCACATATAATATATACGTGTGAGCCCTCGGAGGGTAAAAGTGAAATTGTACTAATTTTAATGTTATTTTAATAATATTGTGAAAATAATGTTAAAAGAGGTGGACGGTTAATTATGCATCATGTGGTGGCGTTGACGGCCGAAAGATAAAATGGTACATGTACTAACAGGCATTTGTCCCGATTGTTGAGTGTTATGTGCCTTATGTCCAAGGCTTAATGCAAAACTACTATCGAGCCGGGGGTCTCAATGGAAGCAACCTCTCTATTCCTACGGGGTAGAGGTAAGGCTGTCTACATCTTACCCTTCTCAGACCCAACCTTAGTTTTGATACTGGTGGGATTTACTGAGTATGATGATTAGGGGTGAGCATGGTGCGGTTATTATCTATAACCGAAACCATAATCGCACACTGCGGTTATAAAAAAATCATAACCGTTCGGTTTCGGTTAATGCAGTTTCGGTTAATCGGTTATTGCGGTTAATGCGGTTTCGGTTCAGTTATAGGTCGGTTATTTTCATTGTTTCTAATGTTGGACTTTAAATGTGTGGGTCGAGCAAAACTAATGCGCAAACAATAAATATACACGGTTAATCAATTATATTTCACTACCATATGCATACTAATTCCAAAACAAAAGTAACACGTGTAGTCACGTGTTATTTGGAAACATACATACGAACACAAAGTGGTTTTTAAATTCGACAGTTTTTAATCAAAACATAAAAAGTTGTAGTGCAATCTTCATCATCTTCATCAAAGTTGGGTCATGGTTAAAAGTTAAAACATTCAAATACTTCACCAAAGATACATATAGATTAGGCCATGGTTAAACATTTAAATACAAACTTAAAGACTTATGGTGCTACGGATTTGGCTATGTTTAAAATATTCGGTTCGGTTCGGTTATTTGCGGTTATGAAAATAAGAATAACCATAACCGAACCGCAAAAATCGGTTATTAAAAATATAAATGACCAACCCTTCGGTTATTTCGGTTATCGGTTATTTCGGTTCGGTTTTTTCGGTTATTTCGGTTACGGTTCGGTTAATTCGGTTGTATGCTCACCCCTAATGAAGATGATGATGACATCTAGTATCATCGTTACAAGCCTATGATTTACTGTAACCACACATGTTAGTCTGAACAGTGTGGGGCTCGTTCTCGGGCTAGCATGCTCCGGCTCCCCCAGCACAACCACCCTCGGGCCCTTCAACGTCGCATCCGGCTTTCCATTGCCGCCTGTGACGGGGCTGTCATACACGCACACACATATACATACGTACACATATATGTATATATTGAGGTCCATCACTCCACCCTAGATTCATCCCTTTCAGGCTTATCCTCACACCCACTTATATGGACGCCTACATAACAGAGTATCTTTTGAGAACTACACTCCTCCACATCCCATAACATTAGTAACAAGATAAAGCAAGGCTCTATTCAAGACCTATGAATAAACAAATAATGCATGAAATAATAGTGCTTGATCATCATACTTCATAGGTTAGTGGGACCCATGATCAAAATATTTATATTTATATTTATATTTATATATACTACATTTGAATGGAGAGGAATAATGCTAGGCAGCTCTGACACTTTTTCATTGGTTCAGCCAAATTATGATTTTACCCTGTTTAAATTTACACTTATGTCATTGGTTTTGTTTTTTTCTTCTCCTAGCCAATTTGCGATTTTACCCTCAAATCAAATTTATAGTTTTGCCATTATTTTTGTTTTTTTTCCATGTCAAGTTACGATTTTGCCCCCAGTGTAAAATTCGTTTTAGTGTTTTTTTTTTTTGACAAAACTATGGTAGTGTATTGTTTTAATTGGTTGACTCGATGTAATTTTTATTCGTACCAAGCGGTAGTTTTTCCATTGTTTTAGTTTTTTTAGCAAACGTATGGTAGTGTTTTGTTTTAATTGGTTGACTCGATGTAATTTTTTTTTGAGATCGTGTTATTAGTAGTGTGTACAAGTAATCGAAACACAAACGTATATGTTTTAGGCAATGTTGTAGAAATCGCTAGGCGCTAGTCGGCCGGTGAGGTACCACCTAGGGATTAATCGGATTGGACTTTTTATATATAATTTTGCAAATTTATTAAAATATAGAGTTAATTTTATACATTTTATATATAAATATACAAGTTTGAGAAAGATATGTAAATTAGTGAAAGATTGGGGGTGTTAAATGTTAAAAAACCCAAACATAATAAAACCTAATCCCTTACCCACGTTCATCACACCGCTCTTTTGCAATCTTCATCATTCATCAGATACAAAAAACAAAGCACAAACCCTAATCCCCAAATTCTCTTCATCTAAACAATTATTTCTTAAATGGGGTTCGATTTTGAACAATGGATATGAATGCAGGTCTGATTTTGGTTCGAATTGAGGTAAGAACTCATTCCACTCGATAGATTTGGTCCGATTTTGACCCATTATGATCCAATTTTGACCTGTTTTTTTTGTCCGATTAGTCCGATTTTAGACGCTTTTTGACCGATTTTGACTTTTACCGCCTAAATTGACCGATTCGGGATAATCCAGGCAGTGGACCTCCGATCAGCGCCTAGGCGCCGATTAATCGGCCGCCTAAGATTTTTTACAACACTGGTTATAGGAGAGAAATATTTGGCTTAATGCCCCGCAACACGGGTGTTCAAAATCTAGTTAACCTACATAAGAGTTGCGGTTATTTTGTTTATTACAAAGTATTAAAGTTGCACAAGCTAGTACCTAAAGCTATTAAAAGTGCATTTGTGAATATTATTTGCAGAAGTGTTACATGAGTAGCGTTTGTAGGTTGGTTGGTTGGTAGAAAGTAGAAACCAACATGGATTTTCATATCATACGAATGAATCTGAACACGACATGAGTTTTCATGGGTTGATACCGGCACAACCCACATGACTTGTTTTTTACTCATATAATAATACTCTATAACCAAAAGTGCATCTATATAAAATAGTTACTTTTAAACTATGAGTGTACACGAGATGGCTCGTTTCAGTTTCGAGCCCCACCAGACCGAAACCAAAATTCTTGGTTATTAGTTCCAATTGGTGTTAATCAGTTAATTCCATAAATTCATTTCGCTTATGGTTTGGTTAAACAACTTAACAAAATTTAATCTTTTTTTCATAGTATCGTGTTGAAGCTTATTTTACTAATCCAACAACCTATTGCTTCTCCTATTTTTGTTGACCACTCATGTTCCCTTTGCATATAACCTTAAACCTTCTATGTGGGACAAATGGGTAAACCAATTGTGCATAAACTGTTTGGATACTAACTGAGCCAATGAAAGAAAGTTAGAATGATGTGTTGTATTTTGCTTTTTATTACTACTTCAATTAAAGTTGTTAGTTTTCTTAAGATCGATGGTGCAAATAACATATCACATACGTCTATTTTTTATATAGCATATTATGTTATTGTACTGCACTAGGGTCAAGCCATAGTAGGTATGTACATGATTGATTACGTACAATTATGATTTAACCTATATCATATGTGAGATTCAAGCTTATATGATGTAAATGAGAAGGGTATGAAACTTGATATGTATTGATAAGTGATATTTGTACAAGGGGGCATGTCTATATATAGGACATAGGAGCTAACAAATAAATAAAAATAACATACTAGTGTCTACACCAATTAATGCAATTACCAACTAATTAATTAATACAACTACCATCTACCAGCTAACACTGCTCTTCAAGTTGGAGCATAAATGTTAATCATCCTCAACTTGCTACATATATATGAAATCTATTTGAGCTCTCCGGAGTGGTTTTGTGAAAATATCCACTAGTTGGAATTCCGTTTTAACATGAATTGGCTGAATAGATGGAGGATCCTTTTTAGTGCCTACTATCCGATCTCTGGTTAGGTTACAATCAACCTCAATGTGTTTAGTTCTCTCATGAATTACTTGATTTTTGGCTATATGTATAACTGATTGATTATCACAGTATAACTGCATTAAGTCATCAGAGGTAACCATGAGTTCTCTGAGAAGGCGACAAACCTATATCATCTCTGATGTAACATCTGCCATAGCTCTGTATTCTGATTCGGCACTTGATCTGGATACGTACGTTGCTTCTTACTCTTCTAGGACACAAGATTTCCACCAACAAAGACACAATACCCAGTAGTGGACCGTCGTGAAATAGGACAACTTGCCTAGTCTGCATCGGGAGATTCCAAGCACAGTGGTGGTGGCGTGTAGTTTAACTCGCCGGAAAAAGTGTCGGATCTAAAAAATGGAGGTGACGGGTTGTGGTAGTTTTGGGTGTTAAGTAGGAATGTTATACCGAACTAATGGTGACCAGAAATTTAGTCGGAATGGTCACTCGAAAGGTGCTGTGAGCTAAATAGCCTTTAGCTCTGATACCATGTAAATGAGAATGGTATGAAACTTGATATGTATTGATAAGTGATATTTGTAGAAGGGAACTCTCTATAATCTATATATAGGACTAGGAGGAGAGAGTGACTAACAAATAAATAAAAATAACATATTAGGGTCTAAACTAATTAATAAAACTACCAACTAACTAATTAATACAACTATCATCTACCAACTAACATATGACATATGAGTAGACATGTTTTTAAAGGCACACTGCTCACTCAAGGTGCAAAGGGTGAGTCTTGGGCCTAAGGGTAAGGCGCTTAAGAAGTGAGGCCCAATATAGGCAAGGCACACAGCATAAACATACCATTTTAGGGTTTTAGCAATGTTTTAAGTTTGTTTATGGCTAGTTTAAGATGGTTTCAGACCATTTTTGGATGTTTCAGACCAGCTTGCCCATAATTTACTTAAGTTTCATGGAATTTTCAGGATCTCGCAGGAATCTGACACCGGAATCTCACCTGAAGGTCGGCGGAGTACCTGGATGTTTTCCTTGTGCCTCGCCTTCGAAGGACTTTTGTTAACATAGCTTCGAATATCAAGTTATTGGTGAGAAGAGCCCTGTAACCAAACTCTTGATCCTATCAATCAAGTTTGTATACTTGATCTTGCTGCCACACTTACTCGGTTTATGCTGAAGCATTGAACTACATCACTCATTACAAAAAGTTATATGTGAAGTTGTTTAGTTCGGTTACTGGTTATGTCACACACCATAACCAAAATCAAATCATATTTTCAAATAATTGATTATCGCTTAAGCAAACTATCTTAATTGGCTGGTTCGGTTAAGATAGTTAATTTGGTCATGGTTCGGAAAATTAGTTTATTTGTGGAGCCCTAGTTTAAACTATAAGATTTGATCCTAATTCTCTATCTTTTAAACTTTTAAGTAAAACTCCCAATAGTTTAATTTTGAGTAAATTGTCATTTTAGTCCCTGAGGTTTGTTCCAAATTGTCATTTTAGTCCAAATAGTTTTTTTTTCTCCTCTGGGTCCTTGACTTTTCTCATTTGTTGTCATTTTGATCCAAAACACTAACTCCATCTAAAAGACTCGGTTAACTTTACGGCAGTTTTATCACTTTACATATTTATTTAGTTTTTCTATTTTTTATTAAAAAAACCCTTTTAACTCAAAAACATAAAAAAATATAAATATGTATAATTACACAATCAGATTCTCACAATATCCCTTCTCTCTCTCAATATATATCTTCCACCCACAGCCACCACGATCACTACCTTCCACCACCAGCCACCACCATCATAGCCTTCAACCACCCACCCCACCAGGGGCGCAGGTTTAAAGTTTTGAACGGAAATTAAAGGTTGCAGTTTATGAATAAGAAGCAGAGGATGATGATTGAAGTTGCTTGCTAGATGTTAGGGGCAACTGTCTGTGCCTGAAATTGGAGAAAACAATATTGCAGTGGGGCTGGTTGTTACCGGCGAGGTGGTGATGGTGGTTGTGACGGTGATGGTGGTGTTCTATAGAGAGGGGGAGAGGAAGAGAGGTGGTGCTTTTTTTAAAAATAAACTCTAGACATGATTCAAAATGTAAGCTACATTGTTCCGCAAGTACCACCAACGGATCCAAAAGGTTTTGTTTTTTCTATGCATCAAACAACTCTAACCTTAATCCTCATAAAACTGATGGGTTCACAACACTGTACCATTATTACTACACATTACATAATTACAGTACGTCTATATCGATAAAGATTCTAGTACCCTCATAAGTCCGATAAAGATTCTAGTACACTCATAAGTCAGGATCATACAACAAAACCAAAACATATTTCATAGTATATGAACATTTAGAAAACATCACCTCTCAGTTATCATCTCGGGTTGACCATGTTTCCCATAGCGACAGAAGAACAAGCGGCCCAAGCACCGGTGGAACCGGTGGCGGCTTACTGAAAGTAACAATCGGGTCAACCTCCTCCTTCTTCATCTCTTGTGTCTTCTCAAACCCATCATCCTTTACCTTCTTTGGTGTCAACGTGGCGACTGCACATCACGTTTAAAGTTAAGATCATTATAAAAATAAGGGTTTGACAGACGAGACAATGTTATAAACGTAAACTGGTATTACCCCATGATGGTTTTACAAGATTAATGTTGTTGAATGTATTCTTTGCCCGGGATAATGCAGCTGTTCAGCGCATATATGTTGTTGTTTCCTTGTTTCTTTGAAGAAATCTGTATCAAGATAGCAATTTGCAAATGTTAGGAAAAAAAAAGCAAAGTAAAAACCAAGAAATCATAATGTTTTGCAACAACCTATATGAACATGAAACAATTATGAATGGTCTAACTGATCAAAAAAGGCTTATATGTGAAAAAGATGATAGAGATGCAATTTCTGGTTATACATAATGCTTCTTTGGTTTGGTTGTACATAAAGCTCTTGCCTCGAGTCTCGGCTTTCAGAAACTAAACGCCTCATATCGCCTTGCGCTTTTTATAACCGAGCACGTACTAATAATGCTATTAACTAGTTCATCTCATAATTCGTAAACCAGTTTGTTTCAGTGCAACTGCCAGTTTCCTGAATAAAACTGAGTCTGGTAAATAGCTACAAATAGGGCTGCAAACGAACCAAACGTTTGCCGAACAGTTCGTGAACCGTTCAGCGGGAAGTTCGTTTGTGTTCATATGTTTATATTATACAAACATATACAAACGAACACGAACAAGAAATTTCGTTCGTTTAGTTAAATGAACAAACATGAACAGAGGCCGCTTTCGTTCATTTATGTTCGTGAACGTCCGGTAACGCGTTCGTTTATTTTCGATAGTTCATTAGTATTTTTAGTGTTTATGTTTTATTTAAATACTTCAAAATTCCGACAAATAAAATATTTAATAAGTGTCAATGTACTATATATAATGTTCGTAAGCGTCTATTTGTGTTCATTTGTTTTCATTTGTGTTTGTGAACATTAGTTTGTACTCATTTGTGTTTATCAACGTTCATTTTTGTTCGTTGCCTAAAATTAACAAACACGAACAAGTTCATTTCCTTAACAAACCAACATGAACAAATAATCTCGTTCGGTAAAGTATTCATGAATAGTTCGTGAACACATATATTTCTTAACAAACAAACATAAACAAGGTCTTGTCCGTGTTCGTTCGGTTTGTTTGCTGTTTGCAACGCTAGCTACAAATTAAAATCCACAATATGACACAATTAACCATCAAACACTCCTTCATCCACAATCTGTACTCAAATTCAAATAAAACTTTTAAATTCGGCCTAAATTTAAATAAATATTCATTAAATCACTTCCTAATTTACTAATTAAAACAACTTATGTCACAGATCAAACGTACACTAAGTTTCCAGTATAATCTTATAATCAGAATTCGAAATATTAATACAAGTTAAAAAATCTTGACCTGTGATGGTACGCCGGTGATTCTAACGGTGACGGTGGGACTGCCGGAGTTAATAAGAGTGAGTGAGATGATTGACGGTTGCCGTTAGCACGAGAGTAATCGATGAACTTCCTGAAGTTTCTGAAATTTGCAACTTATAAAAGTGGACTTGATTGAGTGGGCTGGGCCATATGTGTGGGTTTTTATGTAGATTTATTGGGCTGATATGGGCTGGGCCATATATGTAGGTTTTTGTAAGACTTGATTTTGAGAATTTGTACATTAGTATTCATCCCATGAAAAATTTC
The DNA here is from genome assembly GCA_030545235.1 of Helianthus tuberosus. Taxonomy (NCBI): domain Eukaryota; kingdom Viridiplantae; phylum Streptophyta; class Magnoliopsida; order Asterales; family Asteraceae; genus Helianthus; species Helianthus tuberosus. The sequence continues at coordinate 104,853,852 of CM060427.1, read as the reverse complement.
ACGTTGAAACGATGATAAAGTTAAATATGTTACAACGATAAATTCGGAATTTTATAAAACATCATATTCTAGAGGAGAAAAACTGTAAAAAAATATCTTTGAACAACTTTGACGACTTGTTGCTTCTATGACTTGTACATTATTACATACAACTCGGTTTACTATTTTTGTTTGGCCATTGGATTTGCGGGTGATAAGCACTTGAAGATTGGACTAGTTTTATACCCAACTAGTTAAATAATTGCTTCGAGAACCACCTTAATAGCTTATGATTAACAACATAAAGAGACTGTACTTTGTTTTATTTACTGGGTTTTGATGTAATTCGTAACAAAAACCAATGGCAAGAGTTATATTGACTGGGATTACATTTTGGACATACTTTTGGTTTGAACTTTTTTGGGCCGGTCTCTGGGATTACATTTTGGACATACTTTTGGTTTGAACTTTTTTGGGCCGGTCTCGTTGTGACACAACGACACCAATGGCAACACAAGAGGCGTCTGTTGTCACATCAAATGGAATCGTGAAATCCTACAAGAGCAAGAGTTACAAGGGATTCACAACAAGACGGTGACGACGTAGATGTAATTATTACAACACATTTAAAGGCTCTAAATATTTGCAACTGGTGAGGGTACAACTATATAATCAGAAAATGAATGTCTTTTAAATAATCATACGATTTAAAAATTAAAATAATGGCAATCATTACATTACAGTTTTACTCAAAACTAAATGCGTAATGAACTATTAACATTTTTTGAAACTTATACTTAGTTTTTTTTCTTTTTTGAAAAGTGAAACATATACTCAGTGGTAGCAAGTAGCAACTATTGTAACCTAGGATATCTACTTATTAGTGGGTCCAACTATCTTTTCTTTATCCTAATTACATCCGTGAGTTCAAAACTATTAGGGTCTGTTTGGTACGGAGTAATGGAATAGACGAAGGAATGGAATGAACGAGGTAATGGAATGGACGAGGGAATGTAATGGATCATTACCATTCCATGTCTTGTTTGGTTACCATGTGTGAATGGAATAAATTATTATTGTATATTATTCGGTAGGCAAGAAAAACGGAGTAATAAAATCAACGGTGAGTGGTGGTGGTCGGTGGTAGTGACTGTGGGTGGTTATAGGTGGCGGTGGTGGGTGTCGGCGATGGGTGGTGGTGGCGGCGGCGAGTGGCGGTGCGGCGGTGAGGACGAGTGGTGGTGGCGGCAAGGTGGCTGTTGGTGGTGGGTGGCAGTAGAGGTGGCAGTGGGCGGCGTCGGCGGTTGGTGGTGGCGGTGGTGGTGGCATCGACGATGGAGGTGGGCGGCGGCAACGAGTGGCGTTGGCGGTTGGTCGCGGCTGCGCTGATAACGGTGGCGACTGAGGGGCGGCGGCGACGGTGGCTGTCGGGGTGAGGTGGTGGCGGATGGCGGCGATGGCATCGGTGGTGGGTGGTAGTGGTGGTGGGTTGTGGCGAAGGTGGTGGGTTTTGGTGTTGATGAATGGTGCAAGAGGGGATGGAATGGAAAAAAAAAACATGGGGGGTGGAATGAATGATTTTGAGGGAATGGAATGCCTTATGGAATGCGTGATTCCATTCCATTGACCAACCAAACACCATTTTCTTCATTTCCTCGTAATCATCCATTCCACCTACCATTTCTTCATACCAAACACTACCTTACTAATGAATAATACACATGAATTTATGAGAATAGAATAATATGTGTCCTTTCTTTAATTCAACGGTTTCAAATTAATTTACATTAAAATGGCATTAGATTAAAATGTACATAAATATAATTTTATTCATGAATTATTAGTAATAGAAAGCTTACCTTTTCTTGATTGAACACCAATATTAATCTTTTCCTCCACAAAGGAAATGTCCCATGATGTAACCCACACGAGTGTTTTTCTGCTTAATTTCCCAAATGCCATCAATTATTTCTTTCAAATATCTGCAAATTCAAACATTAAGAAATCAAGTTCTTTTTACCTATACAAGTACATCGAGATATGGAAATTTTAACTGCAAATGAGTAAAAAGAATGTTGGTTTTATTCGGTGTGTGTATTGTAGTTAACAGAAGAATGGGGAGATACCGTTGTTTTAGGCATTGAGCAAAGCAGCAGGGAAGGCTTTCAGCAACATGGTTATAGGCTATAACAATGTTGATGTCGATACAAGGTGTTGCTGTTTCAAACATACCTGTGAGTTTCGTTTTTCAGGTCAATATTAATGGCAAAACGACATTTTATTCTTTTATGTGCTAAAAACTTAGACTTTATTTGATGATGTTGATGTTGATGCAGAGGTGTTTTTACATTCAACTGGACTTAAAAATCAAGTGCATAAAAATGGTCATTGTAGAATGGATTTGATATTGCTTGGTGCTTATTTGGACAAAAAAATCAATATTTTTAAACAGGTAAATTTACAACCGCTTATTTATGATAGTGTCTGGTAACTTGAGTTTGTATTTACGATTAGATACTTTCTATTGAATTTACTCTATAGGTAATGCTGTAGTAAAAGGAGATTTAATTATAACTGAAAAACTAACATAAGGCTTTTGTTATAAAAGTGCAGCGAACCAGACCACATTGGTTAGTAGGGGTAATGAGTACCATAACAAAGCAAGAAAAGGAATACCAACAACATGCAATTAGGTACAGTTTTGGGGCTGCTAATGGTGTCTAAACAACCATTATAAGCGATGGTTGCGGCTGCCAAAACAGTTCAGAAAGAGGAAGCCATGCTTAAATGATTCAGGGTCGGTTTTCGGGTTGAATCATAGTTTACAAATTGTGACTTCGTAAGGTATTTTTAGGGTATGTTAAAGGTTATTTCTATTCCATGTTTTGTATGTAGAGTCTAATTTGATATGTAATAGAAAAAAATATGCAAGTTTATAAACATGGAAGTGAAAACACCAAGATCAATATTTCTCTTTTGTACGTGTTCGACTTCTTGACTTATTATTTAAGAGTTTGTTTTGATTTGTCAAATTTTGAAATTTTATACTTTATCAGAATTTTGGTTATTTTCTTCTTATTAGTGATACTGATGCTTATGGCCACATCTTATATCCCAGTTAGACAAGAAAAAAAATAGAAACTCAGTTTAAGAAATACAATTGTTCTGCTTTACTTAGAATGCCAGTGTGTTTAAAAACGTAAAAGATAAAAGATGATGCATGAACTAAAGCAAAGGTTCCTTAAAATCAGCTTTGCATTTGTTGCTCGATATGCAATCATGGTATCTATACTTTGGCAGGGCATTCCAAGTGGTTTTAGGCGATCGACGGCATAGTGGGCAATAAAATGACATTGCCTTTGCATACGTGTCTATATACAAGTATATGGCATGTTGTTCGGGTTATTTAGACACAAATGGTTAGAAAACATGAAGAAATGATTAATAATCTGATTTTTAGATACAAATGGTTAGAAAACATTTAGAAATGATTAATAATCGGATTTGTAGACAACATATTATCAATTACTTAGATTATTTCTATATCAAACCTGAACTAATAATTTTTTGAGAAAAATTAAAGCCTAAATTGTATATTAAATCTAATAAATGCAATCTAATAATTAAATCTTTTTAAATAAATGCAATCTAATAATTATGTGTATACTATATATAACAAATTATTAAAGCCTAAATTGTATATTAAATGTAAAGTTTTAATACATACAATACAGAGAAAACACGTCATACCAACTTCGTAGACTTGACAGGACTTACAGACTCGATAACAAAAGACCGTAACATACAATACAGAGACAACATGTCATATCACCACAAGCAATTGTGGATCTTTGCTGATGGGTGCACTTCGGGATGTAGCAGATATGAATGAATATAATCCCAGTGTAGCTAATTACATATCTGCCACTTGGGTTATATTCATTCATATGAATGAATATAACCCCAGTGTAGCTCTTCGATTTTCCTTGAAATTCCAGAGCTCGCTAATTACATATCTGACACTGGGGTTATATTCATTCATATACAATTGATCGTTCTGATCAATTACTTCCTTATGTGCACCGCACCATCTTCTAGGAGGTTGTCAAGTGTTCTCGCCTTCGTGCTTGGTTTTTTGCATATCTTTACATCCGCAGCCATTCTGTACAATAAAACAGATTCAAATGACCAATATAAACACATTCAAATGACCAATATGAGGAACCCATATCATCGAATCAAACCAAAAATCAATATGACGAACACGTCAATCCGAAACTGATCCGATCAGTTCATTTGTATAAAATTTAATTCTGATTTAGTTCATCTTTTTAAACAATTCTCAAACAACCAAAAATCAATTTTCACATTTCAAGTATCAATATTGATGTGTTCAAATAACTACACACTGATGCGCTTTATCAATTTCCATCATTTGTTTCTTCGCATTTGATTCAGAAATTAAAACCCACAAGTATCATAGTTTCAATAAACAACCTAGATCTGTACTCTAATTGTTTTTAGAGAAAAACACACAAGAATCAGCCAAATGATCACATGAGATCTGAAACTATAGAAATCAATGATACATTTTGAACAATATACTCAGTTGATACCCGAGACAAAAACCCACAAGAATCAAAACCAAAACATAGTTGATCTCATATGAGGAATCGAAAACACATTCAAAACCTCTGTTTTGCTACCCGAGACAAAAACCCACAAGAATCAAACAAAACCTCTGTTTTGATACCCGAGACAAAAACCCACAAGAATCAAACAATATTTTCATACAAAACCTGAAACAAACCTTCATAATAACCAAAACCCAAACCTCTGTTTTGATACCCGAGACAAAAACCCACAAGAATCAAACAATATTTTCACACAAAACCTGTTACATTCTAGCATATCAAAAACATAGTGTCGATCATGTTTTAGGTATCTGATTTTACCTTGGATTGTTATAGAAGATGAAGATGATGAAGATGAAGATGAAGCTGATGATCGGTGGAGATTACAGAAGAGGAAAATGATTCCGATGAAGATGATCCGATGAAGATGAAGATGATTGAAGATGAAGATGAAGATATGTGTTTTGGGACTTGAGAGAAGATGAAAATGATTTTATTGAGAAGTGTGATTGTTCTAATCATACATATATGTTTATCATTAAGATTTGAGGGTATAAAAGACATTTCACAATTGTGAAACAGTCAAACAGGGTGATGTTTCTCACATACCACAGAGACGCAAATTGTGTTTTTCTTTGTAACATAGTAATGAAATTTTTATGTCCTAACACATACTGTCTTAATATTTGTTTTTCATCTTTATTAAACATACCCGTGTGTTCACCATTGCGTCACAACTAACAATGTGTAAAAAAATTAGTTCATGTTTTCATTTTAGACAACATATTAGTTCATGTTTTCATTTTAGACAACATATTACCAAGTACTTAGCTTATTTGTATATCAACCATGTACACTAACACATAATTTCATTAACATTGTTTTATAAAGATATGTAACTAAATGCAAAGAATTTAAATCATATATTATAATCTGTTTTTTAGTATTTGTTTTCGATCGTTATTAAGCATACCCGTGTGTTCACACGGGTGTTACAACTAGTTATTAGTAATAGAAAGCTTACCTTTTCTTGATTGAACACCAATATTAATCTTTTCCTCCACAAAGGAAATGTCCCATGATGTAACCCACACGAGTGTTTTTCTGCTTAATTTCCCAAATGCCATCAATTATTTCTTTCAAATATCTGCAAATTCAAACATTAAGAAATCAAGTTCTTTTTACCTAAACAAGTACATCGAGATATGGAAATTTTATAATTGTTATTAAATGAGGGGAAAGATCCACTAAAAAGTGAATTTTGCCTAAGTAGTCTAAGAAGGATTGTGATGATGACATGTGCCACTCCTAATAAGTAGGAATGAAGGGTATTTTGGTCCTTATAAATAGAAATGAAAATGACATGTGGCACCCCTTTTGTTTTTTAAAAATACAACAAAATAATTCTAGTACAAAAAAATCTAGCACAAAAAATCTAGTACAAAAAAATCTAGCACAAAAAATGTAGTACAAAAAAATATAGCACAAAAAAATCTAGTACAAAAAAATGTAGCACAAAAAAATTCAGCAAAAAAATGTAGTACAAAAAAATCCAGCACAAAAAATTGAGAAAAAAAAATTAAGATAAAAAAATCCAGCACAAAAAATTTAGCACAAAAATATAGTACAAAAATCCAGCAAAAAAAATGTTCTACAACATAGAAATACAACACATTTTAGTGGGTTTTTTTAGTCTTCATATTTTCTATAGCAATATGGTACTCAAATTAAAGATAAAAAGACGCTCGATTTTATGGTGAAATTTTTATGAAAAAATAATGTCGTATAAAAAAGTTATGAACGTTTAAAAAATATGGGTGGAATATGCATGTGTCTTGCATGTGGAGAGAGAAAGTCAATAAATAGGATTTTCTCAAGATACCCTTGCACTCCTCCTTTCTCCTACACTTTCATCTTAACCATTGATTTAAAAAATGAATGGTTAAGATCCCTTCTCATCCTACTTAGACAAAATCAACTTTTTATTTGATCTTACCCTGTTAAATGATTACGAGTTTAAACTACATGCACCTTTCATGTAAACTTTAGAATAAATTTACTAGTGATTCATTAAATAATATCAAAATATTTATAGTGGAGAATTCTAAATGCGTAGAAGAATTATCAACCAATGGCCTTTGAAAGCCTAAGAGCATATCTCGACATCGGTAATTGTTTATTTAGGCTTATCCGCTTATCCCTCAATTGACACGGCCAATTTTTCCTTTCTCCTTGTAGTTGACAATTTAGGGGGTGTTAAACGTGTTCTATTTGTGGGTTGGCGGGTTCAACCCGACCTGAACCCGAAAAGTTTAGACGAATTCGAACCCCAAAATCGTGTCATACATATGAACCTGAACACGACCCGAATATTCGTGGGTTGATCCGAACACGACCCGTTCAACCCGAATTTTTTTTTTTTTTTTGTAAAAAACATATTAAAATAATTTTTTTACTAAAAAACACATAAATGTATATAATACAATTATATTTTAATTATAAGATCTTATGTTAATTCTTTTTTTAAGTTATAATTGTGGCATAAAAACTCATCCAATTTAATATATGAAATAAAATATAATAAAAAAAACAAAACATAATATAATATAATTGGGCTGAAACAGGTTAACCCGATCGGGTTGACATGAACCCGACCCGTTTAGCTAAACAGGTTTGCGGGTTCAACCTAAAATTGACCCGAACCCATTAAGGCTAAACCCAAACCCACAAATTTCGTGTAAGGTTCGTGTCAGAAATTCACACCCCTAATTGACATCATAAGGGTATCAGAATATAGATATTTGAATTCAACTGTAATTTTGTAATATCATAAGCTATAATGGTTAATAAGGTTATAGATATTTGAATTCAATTGTAATTTTGTAATATCATAAGCTATAATGGTTAATGAGGTTATTGGATTATTAATATTTAACTAGTTATGATTTCAGAATTGTTTGGGATATAGAAATACCATGAATGATCTTAGAGACGTGTCACTTTTAGATTAAATTATTTTGGTGGTTCTCCTAAATAATTCAATCGGATACAACTCAAAATCGAGAACAAAACTTAGTATGTGTGTGTTGTAAGAATTCGTATGAACCAGAAACTGTGTCAAGAACAATTTTCGAATTAGTGGAAAAAGCATCTGGGAATCAATTTGTGTTATACTGTGTTATTATTTTAAATCTAGAATTGCCTCCAAATGCCTTCATTGTTTAAAACCAATTTGTGTTGCGTTTTAAGTAGAGTAATCAAGTTAGTATAATTTCAATCAATCATAGTTTTTAGTTAATATCAAACTCATCGGTTCATTCCGACACACTTTTCAAAACAAACAAATCATTAATTTATTTAGCAAGCTTCATAATTGTGATAACACCTTCATAATCAATCACGTCCATACACAATCCATAAGCTCTTCGTGGATCGACCCCGTACTACCACTAGCTCAAAGTTAAAGGTAAATCGGGTTTATAAATATTATATTTGACCGAGATGCGACATCCTGATCAAACACCTGGCTGGGGTTGAGCTGGAAAAAATAAGGCATTTGGAGGCAATTTTAAATATAAAATAATAACTGGCAAAAGGCAGTTACGAGAGGTTTTTTCCCTTAATTCGAAAATTGTACTTGACATATAGTTTTCGATTCATACGAATTCTTACAACACACACATACTAAGTTTTATTATCGATCTTGAGTCGTGTCAAATTGAATAATTTGGTAGAACCACCGACATAATTTGATCTGAAAGTGATCACATGTCTTTCAGATCATCTGTTGTATTTCTATATTCCCCAACAAAGATCAAATTAATTTTTGTGAAGATGATGAGCGTGAAATCAGTGAAGGATATGACAAGCAAGTTTGACAAATTGGAGAAATTCGAAGGGCAGGATTTTCATCGATGGCAAAAGATGATGCACTTTCTTCTTACGACCATGAAAGTGGTGTACGTGTTGACCACTCTTATACCGGAGATATTGGAGCAAGGCAATCTAGAAAAAAAATCAGGAAACGGTCAAAGTGGGAGAATGACAATTACATCTCTCTTGGCCACATCTTAAATGGTATGTGTGACTCTTTGTTTGATATTTATCAAAATGTAGAAACCACAAAATTATTGTGGGATTATTTGGAAGCCAAGTATATGGCAGAAGATTTTATTAGTAAGAAGTTTTTTGTGATTAATTTCAACAATTAGTAGATGTTTGATTTGAGACTTGTCATGGAACAGTACAATGAACTGTTGCGAATTATGGGGCAATTTGCCTAGCATGACATGAAGATGGATGAATCAATCCCGATTGAGTAAATTACAAGTTTTGTCCTTTATGTTTGTCCCAAATTTCAGACGCTGTCCTTTACCTTTAAAATTGATGAGTTTTGTCCTTAACGTTTCAAAATCCTGCACGTTATGTCCTTTAGGGCAAACCCAGTTACAATTTCCAGTTAAGTTTTGTCATGTGGACAGCACATGAGGGTAGCATTGTCTTTTCACATCCTAATTTATAATTGATTTTTAGAAAACAAATAAAACATCCTATCCTGCAATTAACACACCCGCACACACTCTCTCTCTTTCCAACCACCTACCGCCACCACCTCCCACCCTCACTTGCCGCCGACCACCACCACCACCGCCCACCCTCACCTGCCCCACCACCGCCCACCCTCACTTGCCGCCGACCACCCACTATCTCCACCATCGCCTGAACAAACAAAAAATACAGAGCTACAAACTATCCCAAAATCGACAAACTATCCACCCCTACGAAATCATCTGAACAAACAAAAAAAATACCCAAATCTCTTCTTCTCTCTCAAACCGAGTGAATGAAAAGTAGTAACAACAAATTGAATGAAAAGTCAAAATTAGTCAACACTTTACAAAAACTGATCAAAATTGAAGTGAATCAGACAATTAATAATGAAATTTGATCATAATCAAACATCTCACAAGTCAAAATCAGTCAACAATTCACAAAAACTTATCAAAACTGAACTAAATCACACAATTAGCAACAAAATTGAATAATACATACTTATACTCCATGTATCTATCGAACGAATCACCACTCCATCCTTGAGTTTTATCAGAAACCATAACAGAAAGAGGAGATCTGATCGGTGACGATGGCGGTGGAAGTGGAAGTGGAGGTGGAGGAGATGATGTCGTACCGGAAATAGGAGATCTAATCGGAGATCGGAACTTGTCGACGGTGACGATGGCGGTGGAAGTGGAGGTGGAGGAGATGATGTCGTACCGGAAAGAGATCGGAGATCGGAACTTGTCGACGGTGACGGTGGCGGTGGAAGTGGAGGTTGAGGAGATGATGTCGTCGGAGCGGAGAGGTGAGTCGGCGCGAAGAGGAGAGTGGAACTCGTCGAGTTGAGAGTCGGTGTCGGTGTCAGAGATTGAACGGTGGCTCGTGGCGGAGCTGTGGCGGTGGTGGTGGGAAAGTCTCTCCCTCTCTCTTCTCTCTCTCAGAACTTTTTGATCGTTTTCTATAAACCCCCTTCATATAAGTTTTTGATCATAACTTTTGATCACTTTTTATACACAATACCCCTTCATATAAGTTTTTTTTTATATTATAGTCCCTGGAAGGTGAAATGACAAAGTTGTCCTCATGTGCAAATCACATGACCATATTTAACAAAAAAATCTGACTGGGTTAGGGGTAAAGGACATAACGTGCAGGATTTTGAAACGTTAAGGACAAAACTCATCAAATTTAAAGACAAAGGACACCGCCTGCAATTTGGGACAAACATAAAGGACAAAACTTGTAATTTACTCATCCCGATTTCAAGTATCATTAACAAGTTGTCTCTTTCCTGAAAAGATTTCAAACACAATTTGAAACATCAGAAAGGAGAGTTAAGTTTGGTTGAACTTGGAAGTCACTTCAGAATTGAAGAGGCTTTGAGAGCACAAGAAAAGTTGTGGTCAATGATGACAAGAGAAAGGCTGAAACGTCTTATGTGAACATGGTTGAGGCGGGTGAATCATCTATATGAAACAAGTTCAAAGGGAAATGAAAGTTTCAGAGGAACAACAATGTCTTTGTTCCAACATGTGACATGTCCCTTTGTTCCAATTTCTTTTTATTTTTAACGACAAAGGTTACTCCTATTCTACTTTACACAAATTATTTTAAATACTCTCATCGCTCAAGTTTAAACATGTGACCCCCCTCTATAAGAGACATGTGCCTCTATTAAATGGGCTAGCCCCACATTGACCTTTGTTCCAATTTCTGGTTTAGGAGTGTTATAGTTCAACATTTATGGTAGTAATAACTAATATTTATTGGTATTGGCCATATTTCTTGAAGTGGTAACTATGTGAAGTTAACATCGATATTTTCTTGTGTTGTTTATAGAAGCTACTAATGATCTATAGGATTTTAAGTGTGCTACTTGCTTGTTGTATCCAGGTTATGATTTTATGTAATATATGTGTAGTATTATATTTAAAAAATTACCTGCAATGAATGTGTACTATTGTGAAATGTAACGCAATTTGCTATTGGTATGGTCTGTTACGTAGTGGCTTTCTTAATTTAACTCTGTGCCATCGGATAAGGAGGTATGTTTGATTTTAGAAATGATGCAAAATATTCACACAAAAGTTCAAAACGTATTTGAGCCATAATTAACTTGTAAACTCTATAAACGTTTACAAACACTAACTTGTAAGTACTGATGATCACTGCCAAGTTAGTAAGAATAACAAAATGTATTTAACACCTAGATTAGTAAGGGGTTGTTTGTTTACCTCTTAATAAGGCTCTTAATGGTTCAGACCTCTTACTGGTTCAACACTTAATGGTTCAGACTATTTGTTTCACGAGCAGATGTCTGAATGGTTCAGACATTTACCTCTGAATGGTTAAGCATTATACAGAGTCTGAATGGTTAAGACCTCTAATCTGAATTGGTCAGACAGTTGCCTCTGAACGGTTAAACATTATACAAGCTCTTAATGGTTCAGAGCTCTTACTGGTTCAATACTTAATGGTTCAGACCTTTTATTGGTTCAGTGCTTAACCATTCAGATGTTGTTAAACAGCCCCTAAGAAATGTAAAAGTGGTCACAACCTTAATTAGTGAAAAGATAAAAAGATGATTAAAGTGAGAATATTGTGGTGATTCCTTCCACATCGTTACAAATAGAAAGTTGGGGTCATCTCTACATGTTAGAGGAAAAATACAAAATTGATCTCTACGAGAAAAGTAGTGAAGAACAACTTTTTTAGAGTCCAAGAATGGATGTAAGATCGGTTTCTTAACACCTATCCTAAGCAGTGACGGATCTAAAAAATCCTTATAGACCTAACGTTTAAGAAAAAATGGGTAACGAAATCGAAAAAAGGTTATATTTTTCCAAAATTTACACTACCGCTAGAGCGTTAAGGGGTAGCCGGGCCCTGACCCTTAGGCCGAACTACTGTAAATCATTGCTTTGTGTGGTAATATCTCTTTAACTCGAAACTTGTATTGTTGGTTTATATATATTAATAGTTGATAAGAAATATTTTTCTAACTTACAAAGAGTTTTAAAAGTGGTTAGGAAATTAAAATTAACATATTCACGTCCACTAGATTTTGACAAAATGTCGTAAAATCAAGGTTAATGTTTTACTTAAAAGAGTTGGGCACCTATGGATTTATCTAATGTGTTATCACTTTTATTGCTGTGTAAAAATTTAGAATTAGTTTGAGAATGGTTTCTCTTCTACACTTGTTTAACTTGTATGAGCTTAATTTGTCTAATCTGAAAAGAAAATCCAAGAGAATGGTTTTCCTTTGGCATAAAACCTTACAACCTTTTGATACTTTTAAATGAAGATGAGAGAACGGTTGTTTGTGTTATTACTGTTTTGATTCAAGAATTACATATGAAGTAGCAACTAAAACTGTGACTTTGAATCTTTGTTTGAAACAATATAAATTTCATCGTGTACTGTCATTCAGTGGCGGACTTATAGTACAAATAGGGGTAGCACAGGCTACCCCTCAACCCCGTCTCCGTAGTGTAAAAATAACCCTTAACTCCATTTCCGTAGTGTATAAATACCTCTCAACTCCGTTTCTGTTATATAAAGGATACCCCTAATCCTAAAAAAAAATAGGATACCCTTAACTTTTTGGGCTAGTTCCGCCACTGCTGTCATTACATGTAAAGCTTCTTAAGTTGTGTATGTTGTGTGCTCACACAAGACATAAAAATAACGCCCCAAAACATATGTGTTGTAATAATATTTATTATTGTCATTTTGGTTGTCTGTACTGTTATTACTTAAAGCCATGTTATATTTTTATGTTATTGTGTAATTTTATACCCGACACATTATAACCGACTCGTTATGACCTGACGTTGTTTAACTTTATCAGTCATCTCCGAACGAAAAAATCCTGGATCCACCCCTATCTCGAAACCACATAAACTGTCACACCCCCAACCGATGGCGGAACATCGGAGCGCGGCACTAAGCGAATTAGATTGCTCGAGAGAATCCACAACACTATTTGTTTCAATATAGATTAATCAAAATTTCATAAATAAGTCTAAAACATCAACCACAATTCATGTCCAACGTAATGTATCAAGATATCACAACGATTCAAATATTGTTCAAATTGTCTTAATTATCTAAGATCAGTTTCTAAGCATCATCCTAGCTTGTTTCTTGATTCCCAGCTACTATCAACCTGCAACATGTATTAAAATACAATCAACAAAAATGTTGGCGAGCATACAAGTTTGAATACGTAGCATAATAGTTTAAAAACTCATATCCAACACGAAAACATATAATAAGTTTCACCATGCTAGTTAACACAGTCCAAGTGATAGCCCAAGTTTCCAACGCGTTAAGTGCCTTTCCCAAAGTTTAACGGGAGGTTATGTGTCTCATCCTAACAATACCCCAAAGACTAACGGGGAGGTGCATTACCCCTATAGCGCTACCATTGTTAAGGCGGAACTACACACAGGGATTAAACGTTCACATAGCTTAAAAAGCCTCAAGTTTCACAAGTTTCATGTTTCATGTTTAAATGGATAGAGTACGTTTCAAATAAGTTTCAAGTGTCAAGTGTCTTGATATAGAATACATGTTGCATCCCAAAAGTGTTTAAAACAAAAAGGTACCGACTATACTCACAGTGGGTGCTTAAACCAAACACTGCTAAGATTGGATCGAAGGGAGCGCTGGATCAGCCTGCGTGCGGGGAACAGAGCATAAGTCCTCTAAGTGCTAACCCGGTCGGGAACAGAGTGTCGAACAGTGCAAAAATCGAGTAAAAGTGTCTGACAGAATACCTGAACGGATGGTCATCCGAACGGATGGTCATCCGGACGGATGACCATTCGAACGGATGGCCGTTCGAACAGTGGGTGTATGAGAACTGTTAAAGTTTTCAAGGTTTTGATCATAGCGTTCTGTAAAATAAACAAGTGTCTTCATGATTAGATCATCTGGACGAATGGTCATCCGATCGGATGACCATTCAGACAGATCGTCAGTGAGTGTTGTTTTGTGAAATTTTCTAAGTTTGAGTTAACAGAGACGGTGTGACGACGTGTCAAACAACGGAAACACACCAAGCACAGCTCGCCCGATCGGATGGGTATCACCCCTTTCAAACCGTTAAGCTGTTTCTGATAGAATTTCATGTTTGGACCCGTCGGTCGGCCAGTTTTCCGGTGGGATTCAGTCTTCAAGCCGGCTTTCGGATAAGGAATGAGCCGAAAGTCTATTCGAGCCTGATTTCTCCCATGTTTCGTATAAAGATTGAAGAATAGTCCGAAAATAAGTTGCAAAACGTGATGTTCGTCAGATCTGAACTGGAAACAAGTGGAGTTCTATCAAATCTGAGGTAAAAATGTGAGGTTCCTTTAGATTTTGTATAAAAGTTGTGAAAATCCTTTAGATTTGGGGCCAATCTTGATTAAACGATGCTCCACTACAGTTTGTACAAACATCTAAGAGGAAACCATCTTCAAGAGATCCAAATCAGTTGGTTTTCATGAAAAAGTTGATGTGTTCGTGTGATTTTGATGAAGAATATTGTGTAGAAGTGATAAATGATGAAAGTCGTACAAGGATTTAGGAGAAATACTTACGAGTTTGCCTTGAATCTTGATAAAAGTCGCTAAAAGTGCCTGAGAGTGCGTGTGGTCGAATGGCAGAGGCAAAAGTGTGAAATGAAGGGTGAACAACCCTATTTATAGGTGACAGGGACAGTTGGAGGAGAAAGGCAGGCGATCGGATGGCCTTCCGGTCGAATGGCCATCCGGTCGGATGGTCATCCGATCGGATGTCCATTCGGACAGCCGATACCCGTTTGCCATTTTTCCAACTTTGGTTCATTTTGCGAGCCAGATTTAGTGTTGCGTTGTGTATTATTGTGAGTAACCATTGATGCGTGTCGAGTGCGATATGTTTTTGTGTATATTTTAAGCCCTTTTTAACACTTTAGTCAAGTTTTAAATTTATAAAACACGATATTTTACTAACACTAAACACACATATGGGCAAGTGCACCCATCGTGAGCGTAATATAGCGTTGGTAAGATACCGAGGTCGTCCAATGACACAAGAGCTTTTAGTACCGGTTTATCCTCAACGTCTAATCAAATCAAAAATTTAGAAAAAGTTTTAAACATAAAAATAAAAACTAAAAATGCTGAAACTAAAAATAAAATAAAATAAAACAGATAGACAAGATGAATCACTTGGATCTGACTCGCCTTTAGTGTAACATGTGATGATTTCCTCACTTTTGCACTTTTTAAGAGATTATCTTAGTTATAGTAGTAGGACCCTCTTTTGAAGGTGACGTTACCCTCAACCCAGTAGTTTGAGTCAGCAAGGATACAATCCTAAAGGGTTGGATTATTGAAAGATAATTAATTAAGTTATTAATGCGTAATGTGGTAGACCCCTCTTTTGAAGGTGACGTTACCCTCGGCTAAGTGGTTTGAGTCAGCAGGGATACAATCCCAAGTAGCCTGGTTAATGTATTAATAGTAGTTTACATATGAGGGGATCAAACCATTCGCACCCCTGCCATCCAATACCAGTGGGTATTGAAGGAGGTCCTAGTAAGCTTGACCCAGGTCCTTGCAGGATCTATACACTGAACAAGGCAAGAACCTTACCAAACCATTCCCTAAACCCCCGACCAAGTAGCCAACATATCTCTATATAGACCGTAGAGATATGAATGGTATAAATCTTTTATTTTATATAGACAGTAAAATAATGCCAAGACACCACGGACAAATGATAAGGAAGTTTCACCTTCAACATAAGAAACTAGTTATTAAAGTCATTAATACAAAACCAAATAAAAAGTGTGAAAAGATTAAAAAATAAAAGTATTACACTAAATGCTTGTCTTCACCAAGTGATGTAAGATACTTAGGCAAACATGGCCTTTGATTGTCAATAACTCTTACTATCAATCTTGGATCCCGAGACTACTACACACACTCTAAGATGGATGGTGGATGATGGTGGTGGATCTGGGTTGTGATGGTGGTGGAGTGTGGGTGAAGTGGGAGAGAGGTGGTTTGCCAAGGGATGCCTTTGAAGTGAACCAAGCACCCCTATTTATAGCCTGCACAGAAGCCCGGACACGGCCCCGTGTCCATTGGGCACGGCCCCGTGTCCATCCACTTTCTCTTTCTTCATTAATTGCAATTTGTCTGCATTAGCTCCACACGCCCACGTGTCCGCTGGGCACGGCCCCGTGTGCAGAAGCGTATCTGTACTATC
Organism: Helianthus tuberosus; assembly: GCA_030545235.1. NCBI lineage: Eukaryota > Viridiplantae > Streptophyta > Magnoliopsida > Asterales > Asteraceae > Helianthus > Helianthus tuberosus. The sequence continues at coordinate 104,837,437 of CM060427.1, read as the reverse complement.
AAGATTTGCTTGGATTCTGCAAATCTTAGCGTTGACCACGGCCGTGTTGAGCTGGGCACGCCCCCGTGTCGGGAATAGAAGCTTCTATAGCTTTGTCTTTTCTGCAGACACCTGAACACGCCCCCGTGTCCGCTGGGCACGGGGCCGTGTGCAGCTTTCTGTTTACTTGTTTTTGCTTGGGAAGGTGCTGTCGAGGGGTCGGGCATGCCACGTTTATTCCTTTTCTTGTGATTATGTTAGATTTTGCTGCATTTTTGCTTCTTTTGTTCATTTACGCTCTTTTAATCCTGAAAATACAAAAGGAAGACAAAAGCACACTTTTTCCAACATTAGTACTAAAAAGGGTTAGTTTTATGCATCATTTGATGTAATTTATATGTTGCATTTTACACACATCAAATACCCCCACACATGAATCTTTGCTTGTTCTCAAGCAAAACTCTTTATAATGTGGCTTACACTCCCAAATGGAATGGGTAAATGTAACACCCCGAAAACGGGTTTGGTAATCAAACTCCATTAATACTAAAAGACGGGTAACGTACCGCTAGTAGTAAAAATAACCCGGTAAATATTTGGATTTAAATAAGAAATCCTAATATTAAATACAAACGAATCAAAGTTTTAAGGAATTAAGTTTATAAGAGCCTGAGTTAACGGGACTTAAAATAAAACGGGTTTTAACTCCCGGAACCCACTAAATAACTAGGAATGTCAACCTAGTTAGTCTAGTGTTTTAAAAATAATGAGGAACTTGATGTAGTAACCTTTATAAACCTGGGTAAAGTTGAGGGACTAAAATGGTTAAGGTGAGAAAATGAGTTTTATTAATTAAAATTAAAATCACCAAAACACACACCTTTGTGTGTGTTCTGGTCGTACAAAACACAGGAGTCAAGAAGAGCTCTCAAGCTCAAACCCTAACAAGCATAAAATCAGCAAATTGAAGGGGTAAATCCAACCCAAATCGAAATCCAAGCACGAATTCGTGATCACCTCGATGAAGGGATCATAAGGTATGCCAAATTTCATTATTTAGTTCCATCTTGAATTCTTGGTGAACATATGAAATCGAAAATTTGGCTTGCATGATTGAAGTTTGGATGAAATTAGGATGAAATCATGTCTAGGAACAAACCCTAGTCAATATTTTGTTGAATTAGTGTTCATAGATTTGAAGTTCATAACCATCCATTTATGTGTTAAATGGGTTTTTGTAGAAATATGATGAACACTTGAATTAAGGTATTAAATGGATGAACATTGAAGTAGTGATGCTAGTTCTAGGTGTAGTTCATGTACACTAGACATAGAGGCATGATTTTGATACTAAAACTTGGTTAACATGATGACCATAATTAGATAAAATATGTTTACAAAATCGCGCCTACAAGATGTTTGTTAAAATGCCCGAATGAATATTGAAGTGAAGATTTTACGAGAGACATGCGTAATTGGCTAGTTTGACTAATAGCGTGAAATATGGGTTAAAACGGATTCTAATCATAACGATGATTTAACTTAATTATGCCTACGGTATGATTAAAGGTAGTTGACTTCTAAAAGTCAAACTAACCAATGATGAATTCGAATAGTAGTTTCGGCATGAAATCCGTAAAATGAAATAGTCATAAGTAATGATGACTAATCTAATCGTCTTACGGATTATGATAATAGTTTGACGCTTGACAAGCTAGATGGAAGCTTGGGAAGGAAGCGGGTCAAACGAGTCAAGTATGAAGGAAAGCGTATTTAGGATGCGAGGTAAGTCAAAACTTACACCTTTTATTTAATACCTATTTGTTTTATAGGTTATGAATAATAGAAAGTCATGTTTGAATTATGATGTTCCGAGACGTCATGTGCGGTTCGGAACAAAAGACAAGGGTAATAAACCATGTATAATGGTTAAAAGGAGCTAAAACGATTAATTGGTCATGCAATGACTAAATGGTAATGAGTTTTAAATGGTTACCTTATAAGGTAACCCATCGCAAATAATAAGGGTAAAACGTTATTTTGGTCACTTGTTGATAATAACCGTTACTCGTGAAAGACACCTTATAGCGTAAGTTATAATGGGTCAAAAGAATCAATAAATGATTTATAAGTAAAAATACTATACGGTATAAACCGAAGCGAGTCTTGTAGATGAGATGGTACTAAATAACATCTCGCAAGGATAATCGGTCATTTAGACCAAACGGGTCAAAGGGTGGAGATACCACCTTTTGATAATAGCGACTAATGTTTCTTGTCGAGTTATATGATTTCAGGAATAAATGTCGAGATGATATTTGCATCGCTATTACTTAGCGATTATTATAGCAAGACATTAAAACAGGTCAATACATTGACCCGAGCCAGGTATGTGTAATAGAGTAATTATCCATTTAGAACGTAAGGTTCAATGAGCATTAAATGAAGTCTTAGATAAACAATGGGTTACTTAAATGGGTAAACCGAATGTTTTAAAAGAGGGTCGTGGCGTTTCGAAAAGCATAATGACTTTTCGAACAAAATCATAACTCAAAAGAAGAAGTATGGGTCAAACATGCTCTCAAAAGACCTCGTCGTAATTGAAAGACTAAAAAGGACCAAAACGCCCTTGTTGGCTAATTCGAATAAACAACCTTTAAAGGGTATTTGGAAACAAGTTTTATGATTAGATAAATACTTAGAATAAGTATAGAAGCTGAAAGAGGTATTATGTTAGTCAAATGACTCTGCATGGGTCTTTGCCGTAAAATGATAATCTGAGGGATAAAACTCGGAACATATAGATATCCACATTAAATCCAACACACATAGAGTTGTAGTTGAAGATTACTTGATAAGAAATGTAGGAATAAGATGCTAGAAATGAATGAAAGCGATTTCAAGCTTTAAAGTGCTTAAATACCCTTAACGGGTCAAAATAAGCATATAAGCGAAATTGGGTTTAAGTTGTGTAATAAACCTGTGATTAGAACCTAAAATGGTAGATAACATTAATTTGAAGAAGTGTATGTGATATAAGGATCAAACAAATACGTTTGTTTGATAAAATGCATAAACGGGTTAAAATTCAGTAAAAAGGTAACGAGTCGAAGGCTTTGAAGTCTCAAAATTTATTATGTTAGAAGTTGGTTTTTAAATTCATATGATGGAGAATAAAATTACAATCACCTAGGAAGAAACGGTAGGTCAAACGGACAAACGGATTGAAAGATACGAAGGTTTTCGTGTTAAAAACGGAAAAATGGAAGAAGCTGATGCAGAGGCCACCGTAACTTACGGTGGGTACCGTAAGTTACGGTGGGGGACTGAAAATGTTACGGCGGTTAGCTCCTGTCTTACGGTGGAGTATTTTTAAACAAGGGCTACCGTAAATTACGGTGTCCACCGTAATTTACGGTGGACCCTGTACAAAAATGTATTTTGATCAGTTTTGTTTCCCGGACTCGTTTAGATACGTTTTAAATCCCGTATGACTAAAGCATTTCATGTTTTTATGAAATGTAGGTACTTTTTGGATGCCGGAAGACGATCAAGCTCAACGAAGAACCGAACACGATAAAGATACATGCTTCCGCACTTTGCCTCGTCATAAATTTTAAATGATGAATCTGATCACGTTATGTCAAATAACTTATGATTTGTAAAAGTTTCTAATAAACCCGTATTTCCGATGTATATGTAATTTTAATTACATGATTGTTTTCGTAAAATATACGTTAAATCGTGGATTATAAGAACGGGTGTTACAAGTTGGTATCAGAGCCCTGGTTTAAGAGATTCAAGTATGGTGGGAAAACTATGCTTGGACTTAAACCTTATGCTCTTGATGGAGATTGGTGTTCGGTTCGATGCTTGATCGCAAATCCGGTGAGTGTAAGTATGTTAATTGTTTAGCGTATTAAAGTGTTGTAAATAACACATAGGGTTATCGTGTGATACACGTTACCCCCAATTAAATGATTGAAGTAGTTGACGAAATTTCGTGTGTTGATGCGTATAGTAGAAAAAGCCTTGTATTATAATACGGGCAATTGTTGAAGTTGACATTACTAATTCTTGTTAATGTTTTAATTTAAGGACACTCGCGTCTGAAGATGACGAGAGATGAATGAATTGCGGATATGATAATGGAACGGTCCGAGGTATGACAAGCAGAGCGTACTCATCAAGGACCTAAATTGCGTAACAATCGCAAATAAGTAATGGCAAGGAAAGCCTGTTAGGGCAAGCATTTATCAGGTGCGCATTTTAAATGATTATGTGAATAGTAATATGCAACAAATACGTAGAGATTTAAAGTTGCATATGTGGATTAAAAACTTGGAAAAACCTGAATAGGAAAAACCTATCCGGGATAGTGTTTCCAAGAAAAACAAATAGAGGCATTACTTACATGGGGTGTGATGTGAAAACTATAAAAAGGTCGTGTATGTCATGTGTTAACCGCTTACTCTGGCCAAGTAAGTAGTGGCATATGATACCATGAGTTTCTTATAGCGGACACATTTACATCTGATGTAGTAAGGACGGGGTGAATGGGACAAATTAAAAGTACCCAAATGAATCAAATGAGCAAAATACTTAATGTAAACGCACAACCGGGTGACGGAAGCGTATTACATTATGATAATGAGCCCGAGTGAAGGGACAAAGATTAATGTAAAGTAATTAAGATACGCAACAGGAGGGAGTGTACTTACACTCGAACCCGGAAAATACAAATATGTAAAATGATTAGGATATGCTTTGGGAGGGAGTGTACTTGCACTCGAACCCGGAAAATGCAAATATGCCTCTTAACGGGCCGTTTTTTTTTTTGTAAAACGCCAAATTTGAGGACAAAGTCGGAATATAAAAATAAAGCGAGGTCTTAATGCATACCGGGAGGGTTGCAATAATAACGACTTCGGTAAAACACCCGGTTGATGGGTAAGAATTAAACACATTATTAGACCGAGAAAAGGGAACCCGGATGGAAGGTTAAAAGACTCGGATTTTGAGTCATAACTAAAAGACAACAAGATAATGTAAATAGAAATTTTGAATAAATTATGTTCAACTGATTTAAAGATGAACGGGTCGAATATAATATCATGCCGGACGACATGAGTAAAGGCAAGCAGGATAATGGTAGTGTTAAAAGCAAAAGAATAATGAGCCCGGTAATGGGACATAATCAAATATGAATGTATGTAAACCGAATAATGGAAGCGCGAAGTATAAAGAACCCGGGTAACGGGTCGTAAAGAAGTATAGGTAAGAACCTGGTAACGGTAAGCGTAAGACAAACCGACGTGTAAACGACGTTAGAAATCATAAAGTCGGAAAGATAATTCGAAAGAAAACAAATGTAGCCTTAGACTACGGTCAAGGTCAAATAAAAATCCAAAAATGGAAAAGTAAATAATTCTAAACCTAAAAAGGGGTGCTTCGACGCCATGTACATATATAAACATATATTCATTTGAATAGAAACTCGAATAAAGTATGATCTACGGGATCATCATAACCTACGGGTTAATAATGAAAAACAAGAAAACTGGTTATAACTCCCCGCGTAAAATGATAACGGGAGGTAAGGTTAGTATTTAAGTGATGGGTTTCGCTAAGTTAATTGAATGGGTTAAAGCGAAGAGATTATGAAAGGTCTACGAGACTAAAACGACCCACGGGTCATGATTAGAAAGAAATTATAAGGACTTCGCCCTAAAGAGGTGGAAGTCTAATCAAAATAGCCCATAAGGCTAAGTGATAAAACCTACGGGTTAAATTAGATAAAGCGAGGGAATCAGTTAAGAATCCCCGCATAAAACTAAGACTGTAAAAAAAAAAAAAATTATGGACTGTCAATATCCTGGTATGGATAATTGACAAAAGTTAAAGAAAAGATCCTAAAACTAAAACTTCGGTTTTAGTAAGAAATAACGTTTTCACAAATATAAATTCTGATAGGAATTTGAATAGTAAGCACGAAAGATTCAAGTCTTGACACTGATAGGCGCAAGACGATATATTCGAAAAGTGATATTTTCGAAAATGAAAGGTTGATATAAATTAAACATGATGTGACATGATCACGGTCAAGAAATACAATGTGAAGTAGAATCACATTATAACCAAGTGAGCGGTAAAAAGTAACTGGACTAATAAGTCTAGTTAGTGAGACCGGTTAAGGTCAGCAATTCAAATCAAGAAATTTGGTTTGCTTGTAAGCGGTGGATTCGGTATAACTGAACCGAATAAATAAATTTGAAAATAAAAGAATTTGTTGCTAAAAGTGAAAGATTTCACTAAAAATCTTTAAACGGGTCAAAGTAACGGATTCATAAAGAATTCGATAGTATATGAAAGCGATGGATATCGCTAAGTTAACCAAACTAGTGGAAATAACGAGATTACGTTATTTCAAGTTGCACTATGTCGTATGAGATATGTAGACAATTAGTAACCAAAAAGATGTTACCATACTTTTCTGGTAATACTAACGAATGGTTAAAAGATTTCTCGGATCGAATACAATGAGTTTAAACTCAATAAATTAAGTAAGAAAATGTTTCGAGGACGAAACCTCTTTAAGGGGGGTAGACTTGTAACACCCCGAAAACGGGTTTGGTAATCAAACTCCGTTAATACTAAAAGACGGGTAACGTACCGCTAGTAGTAAAAATAACCCGGTAAATATTTGGATTTAAATAAGAAATCCTAATATTAAATACAAACGAATCAAAGTGTTAAGGAATTAAGTTTATAAGAGCCTGAGTTAACGGGACTTAAAATAAAACGGGTTTTAACTCCCGGAACCCACTAAATAACTAGGAATGTCAACCTAGTTAGTCTAGTGTTTTAAAAATAATGAGGAACTTGATGTAGTAACCTTTATAAACCTGGGTAAAGTTGAGGGACTAAAATGGTTAAGGTGAGAAAATGAGTTTTATTAATTAAAATTAAAAACACCAAAACACACACCTTTGTGTGTGTTCTGGTCGTACAAAACACAGGAGTCAAGAAGAGCTCTCAAGCTCAAACCCTAACAAGCATAAAATCAGCAAATTGAAGGGGTAAATCCAACCCAAATCGAAATCCAAGCACGAATTCGTGATCACCTCGATGAAGGGATCATAAGGTATGCCAAATTTCATTATTTAGTTCCATCTTGAATTCTTGGTGAACATATGAAATCGAAAATTTGGCTTGCATGATTGAAGTTTATATGAAATTAGGATGAAATCATGTCTAGGAACAAACCCTAGTCAATATTTTGTTGAATTAGTGTTCATAGATTTGAAGTTCATAACCATCCATTTATGTGTTAAATGGTTTTTTGTAGAAATATGATGAACACTTGAATTAAGGTATTAAATGGATGAACATTGAAGTAGTGATGCTAGTTCTAGGTGTAGTTCATGTACACTAGACATAGAGGCATGATTTTGATACTAAAACTTGGTTAAAATGATGACCATAATTAGATAAAATATGTTTACAAAATCGCGCCTACAAGATGTTTGTTAAAATGCCTGAATGAATATTGAAGTGAAGATTTTATGAGAGACATGCGTAATTGGCTAGTTTGACTAATAGCGTGAAATATGGGTTAAAACGGATTCTAATCCTAACGATGATTTAACTTAATTATGCCTACGGTATGATTAAAGGTAGTTGACTTCTAAAAGTCAAACTAACCAATGATGAATTCGAATAGTAGTTTCGGCATGAAATCCGTAAAATGAAATAGTCATAAGTAATGATGACTAATCTAATCGTCTTACGGATTATGATAATAGTTTGACGCTTGACAAGCTAGATGGAAGCTTGGGAAGGAAGCGGGTCAAACGAGTCAAGTATGAAGGAAAGCGTATTTAGGATGCGAGGTAAGTCAAAACTTACACCATTTATTTAATACCTATTTGTTTTATAGGTTATGAATCATAGAAAGTCATGTTTGAATTATGATGTTCCGAGACGTCATGTGCGGTTCGGAACAAAAGACAAGGGTAATAAACCATGTATAATGGTTAAAAGGAGCTAAAATGATTAATTGGTCATGCAATGACTAAATGGTAATGAGTTTTAAATGGTTACCTTATAAGGTAACCCATCGCAAATAATAAGGGTAAAACGGTATTTTGGTCACTTGTTGATAATAACCGTTACTCGTGAAAGACACCTTATAGCGTAAGATATAATGGGTCAAAAGAATCAATAAATGATTTATAAGTAAAAATACTATACGGTATAAACCGAAGCGAGTCTTGTAGATGAGATGGTACTAAATAACATCTCGCAAGGATAATCGGTCATTTAGACCAAACGGGTCAAAGGGTGGAGATACCACCTTTTGATAATAGCGACTAATGATTCTTGTAGAGTTATATGATTTCAGGAATAAATGTCGAGGTGATATTTGCATCGCTATTACTTAGCGATTATTATAGCAAGACATTAAAACAGGTCAATACATTGACCCGAGCCAGGTATCTGTAATAGAGTAATTATCCATTTAGAACGTAAGGTTCAATGAGCATTAAATGAAGTCTTAGATAAACAATGGGTTACTTAAATGGGTAAACCAAATGTTTTAAAAGAGGGCCGTGGCATTTCGAAAAGCATAATGACTTTTCGAACAAAATCATAACTCAAAAGAAGAATTATGGGTCAAACATGCTCTCAAAAGACCTCGTCGTAATTGAAAGACTAAAAAGGACCAAAACGCCCTTGTTGGCTAATTCGAATAAACAACCTTTAAGGGGTATTTGGAAACAAGTTTTATGATTAGATAAATACTTAGAATAAGTATAGAAGCTGAAAGAGGTATTATGTTAGTCAAATGACTCTGCATGGGTCTTTGCCGTAAAATGATAGTCCGAGGGATAAAACTCGGAACATATAGATATCCACATTAAATCCAACACACATAGAGTTGTAGTTGAAGATTACTTGATAAGAAATGTAGGAATAAGATGCTAGAAATGAATGAAAGCGATTTCAAGCTTTAAAGTGCTTAAATACCCTTAACGGGTCAAAATAAGCATATAAGCGAAAATGGGTTTAAGTTGTGTAATAAACCTGTGATTAGAACCTAAAATGGTAGATAACATTAATTTGAAGAAGTGTATGTGATATAAGGATCAAACAAATACGTTTGTTTGATAAAATGCATAAACGGGTTAAAATTCGGTAAAAAAGGTAACGAGTCGAAGGCTTTGAAGTCTCAAAATTTATTATGTTGGAAGTTGGTTTTTAACTTCATATGATGGAGAATAAAATTACAATCACGTAGGAAGAAACGGTAGGTCAAACGGACAAACGGATTGAAAGATACGAAAGTTTTCGTGTCAAAAACGGCAAAATGGAAGAAGCTGATGCAGAGGCCACCGTAACTTACGGTGGGTACCGTAAGTTACGGTGGGGGACTGAAAATGTTACGGCGGTTAGCTCCTGTCTTACGGTGGAGTATTTTTAAACAAGGGCTACCGTAAATTACGGTGTCCACCGTAATTTACGGTGGACCCTGTACAAAAATGTATTTTGATCAGTTTTGTTTCCCGGACTCGTTTAGATACGTTTTAAATCCCGTATGACTAAAGCATTTCATGTTTTTATGAAATGTAGGTACTTTTTGGATGCCGGAAGACGATCAAGCTCAACGAAGAACCGAACACGATAAAGATACATGCTTCCGCACTTTGCCTCGTCATAAATTTTAAATGATGAATCTGATCACGTTATGTCAAATAACTTATGATTTGTAAAAGTTTCTAATAAACCCGTATTTCCGATGTATATGTAATTTTAATTACATGATTGTTTTCGTAAAATATACGTTAAATCGTGGATTATAAGAACGGGTGTTGCAGTAAAAGAGAAGTTTTGGGCTTTTCTTGAGTGTCGGGAATCCAAGATCTTTATTAGGCTTTATTTTTATGTTATTTACAGTCCTATTCGTTATGATTTATTTAGAACGTTTCATAAGAGAAATTACTTATTTGGGCATAATATGCCTTTTTAAAATTCCATTTATATACAAGTTCACATACCTCACGGGAGATCACTCAACACTCGGTCGAAGATGTATTTTTGTAAAACACTCGAGACCGGCATGGAACTTACTTCTACCATATGCTTGCCAAGCAATCAATCATCATCCTTTTTAACTATACACCTTTGTAAATATCAAGAGGACTTGGGGAAGGGTTAGGTTTGGGTTAAAGGTAGGTGGTTTTGGGTTAGTGGTTAGTAGAAAGGGCGAAAGACGTAAAAAGCGTCGGTCATCGTAAAACTTTTTATTTTTGTGACTTTTTATTCAAACTAAGCATTTTCAAACAAAGTTTCTTTTGATGAACTTGTTTGTTTATTGCTAGACTTCATTTTTTTTATAAGGATGTCACATGAAGACCGAGCTTTTTACTAAAATAAAGGGTTTAAAAAAAATTTGTGGGTAAAGGGTGTTTGTTTTATGGGTTTAGAAATGAAAAGGTTTAGGCTGAAAGGGGTTAACTAGGGGGATTTTTGGGTAGGTGGTAAAAAAAAATGAAAAACAATGGTGTTGAAAAGATTAAAGGGTTAGTCCTAACGCGTCTATCATTTACTTACTTGGGTTTAAGTTGGTAAGGACAGGGAATGTATTGTCATGGCAAGTTCTAGAGTTGTAAGAAACCAAGCGGCTATTCACACAAGAAACGAAAAATAAGCATTTAATCTAAAGATGTGTATTTGTATGCTCAATGAAGGCTCAAAACTCACTTTTTGTGGGAATGGGTTTATAATGTGATCAAGTATATATAATCAAATTTTAACTAGATTTGTCATGTCGTTTCATAATTTTCTTATGTTGGTTCTTTTTATCGCTACGCTATCGGTTGCAAATTTCTAAAAATATAACCTTTTTAGAACTTGTTATTCCCAAATTAAACCAAGACAAGTAAAAAAATGAGAAGTTTTTTGAAAAAATTTGGGGTGATTAGCGGTTCCAATAGAGTTTTGTGTAAGGCTTGTTATTAGGACTTGAATTCAAGGTTTTAGCATCCCCCCCCCCCTCACACTTAAATTACACATTGTCCTCAATGTGTCCCAAAATAAGTTTTTAGGTTGATTGAATGTGTAAAAAGGTGTTAAAAAGCAAAATTTTATGTTACTGGGCATCTGGACACGGGCCCGTGGTGACCGGGCACGGCCCCGTGTTCAGATTGCCAGTATCATGGTTTACAGAAGGCTAGGCATGGGGGCGTGTTTAGTGAACACGGCCCCGTGTCCAGTTACCTGAACTGGGCATTTTCTGCAGATCCTTGAGCACGGGGGCGTGTTGGGCTGAGCACGGCCCCGTGCTGAACTTGCTGTAATGGAGAAAAATCATCGGGAGGCTCTGTTTTTGTGCATGGGGTGTAGGTTCAAGTTTCCCTTAGTGACCTCCATTACCCTGAGTGTGTTTTTTTCCTGAAAATTAAAACTAAACTAGAAAGCATAAAAGTTAATCTAAACTAAAACTAAGGATAGTTCCGCGGAATGCCTCCGTGGTGTGCCACGTTTATAAGGGTCTTTGGCTAGACCCAAAGTCAGTCATATGTTACCCAAGAGGGATGTTTTGCATCCCATGTTGCACCGTCGGAGAGCATCATCCAAACTTGAGTCTATGACTTTCATGTAACTGACCGGGTCGTCGTCCTCTAATCACTTCCCAACCCCAAACTTCATTTCTTTATCCCCAAGCCTCAATGTTAGTGTCCCACCATTCATTTCTACCATTGCGTGGGCCGTAGCTAGGAATGGCCTGCCCAAGATTAGCGGTACTTCGGTATCTTCCTCCATATCTAGTATGACAAAGTCGGCCGGGAAGACAAAGTCTCCGACTTTTACCAATAGATTTTCGGCGACACCTTGTGGGTATTTAATGGACCTATCGGCGAGTTGTATGCTCATTTTTGTAGGGCTTGTCTTTCCTAGTCTGAGTCGGTCGAACATTGATGTGGGCATGAGGTTGATACTAGCCCCGAGATCGGCTAGTGCATTGCGTATGGGTGATTCCCCAATCGAACAAGGGATGGTGAAGCTTCCGGGATCGATCTTCTTTTATGGGAGTTTGTTGAGTAGCAAGGCGGAGCACTCTTCGCTTAAATTTACTAATTGCAATGATTCGATTTTCCTTTTGTGAGTGAGGAAGTCCCTCATAAATTTTGAATATTTAGGCATTTGAGTTAGGACTTCGACAAATGAAATATTAACATGCAATTGTTTTAGTAAATTTACGAATTTTGTGAATTGCTCATCGGTCTTTTGGCGAAGTAACCAACCGAGATACGGTACCGGGGGGTTCTTGGTAGGCTCTTGATTTGGTGGAGGAGCCGTCTCTTTTTGGGGTATTGGTGAAGTTGTGGTTTGGTTAGACGGGCTCTTTTCAGTTGGAGGGAGCGGAGCTTCTTCGGGCCATACGGTACGGTTTCTCAATGTAATGAGATGCACTTGCGCCTTTGGGTTGGTTTCGGTGTTGCTGGGTAACGCGCCTTGTGGTCTCTCGGAGAAATTTTGAGCTAGTTGATTTAGTTGTTTTTCAATGTTTTGAATACTAGCTTGTTGATTTTTAAAGTTCGATTCCAGTTGTTGAAATCGATCTGAGTTTTTCTTTTCGGTGTCAGAGATGAGGCGAGAAACGGTATCCTCAAGCCTCTCTCGTCCCCCTTGTTGTTATTGAGAGAAATTTTGTTACTCGTTTCTTGGTTGTTGAAAGTTTGTTCGTTGGTTTAGATTTACTTGGTTACTACTATTGCCGGGTTCCCTCCAACCAAGGTTAGGGTGATTACACCATCCTTGGTTGTAGGTACCCGTTGGTGGACCTGACGGCCTAGGTCTATTATCGATGTAGTTTACCGTTTCCGTTTGATCATCCATTTCTTTCATACAACTCCAATTTTCATGTGGTCCACCACACCCTTCACAAGCCATAACCGAGGCCGATTTTGCCATTTTTAACTTTTTGATTTTTGAAGAGAGGGCCTCGATTTGGGCTTGCAAAGAGGTGCTTTCGTCAACCTTATGGGTGCCCGGGGCAATAGATTTTGTGCCTCGGGGAGTGTGCCACTGAAAATTGGTTTGAGCAATTTTCTCAATTTGATTGTAAATTTCATTTGGGCGACGATTACCTAGAAGTCCCCCGGAGCTAGAGTCAAGTGTTTATCTTGTGTGTGGTAACAACCTATTATAGAAAGTGGATACTTGTTGCCATACAACAAGACCATGATGAGGACACTTTCTTAGTAGCTCCTTGAACCTTTTCCAAGTTTCATATAAGGATTTCCCGTCCTCTTGTGAGTATGTATTAATTTCAGTCATTAATTTAGCCGTTTTAGCAGGAGGGAAATACTTATACAAAAACTTTTGGGCTAGTTCATCCCAGGTGTTTATCGAACCAACTGGGAGGGCGTTAAGCCAAGCCTTAGCTCGGTCTTTTAGTGAAAATGGAAACATTCGGAGGCGGATGGCGTCATTTGATGCTTCGTTGATCCGAAAAGTATCACATATTTCCAAAAAGTTGGTAATATGTAAATGGGGATCTTCGTCCGCAAGCCCGTGGAAAGTTGCGGAATTTTAGAGCATTAGGATCAAATGCGGCCGAAGTTCGAAGTTGTTGGCATTGACATTCGGTGCATTGATAGCGGCGCCAAGATTACCTACAGTGGGTCGTAGGTAATCCATGAGGGTACGTTGATCCACCATTGGAAGTGGGTCCCCCGAAACTTTCTCTTGGTTTTTAGCTTTAAGTCATTTTCTTAGAAAGCGTTCAGGTTCGTATAGAGGTTCTTTTATGTCTCTACTGGAACTAGAGCTCATACACTGCGTAGAAAGTTCAGGTGCGGCTGACTAATATATCCGTTGGATTGGTATACCAACCGATATATTTGGGGACAATTGTTATGGCTCATTTTCTAAGTATGCATGCTGACTAATATCCTGCTTTTCATTGTTTATCTGTGATCAGGATACTGGACGAGGACATTGCTAATATCCTGGGTGATATCCTGGGGTATATCGAATTAATCACGTGCAAGTTAAAGACTGGGACTTGCCAACGGTCAAGTGGACTCCATCTCCTCAAGACTCGGGCGTATTTGTTAAAGGAGAGACGTTGAGCCCGAAAGACCAGGTCTCCAACGTTCAACTAAGGAATATTCGGTGGATCCCGGTTATGTAGGATAGTTAGTTACATTAGTTTTACTATAAATAGATGGGGGCGGATCAGATTAAGGCACGCAATTTTACACACTTTCAAACACTTTCTCTCTAGTTCATCGCAAACACTACACACAACACTTGTACTCAAATTACATTGTAACACATAGTCGATCCGCACCACATCCTGCACTGTATCCTGATATTTGAAGCAATAGAAGAACAAGACAGCTGCGATTGTCAGCTCCCGAGGTTTTATGCCGGCGATCTAGATTGATCAAGGTCTTTCCTCGTACATCACGTGTCCACGTTTACATTTTCGCTCATTGTTTGATCATAGATACAGCTCTATATCCTAAGCCATATCCTGAAACTGTTTTCATATCTAATTTTGTTAACACATTTTTTCATACATATTTCTAGCACACTACCTCACTTAACTAATTTGATCACTTAATTGCTTAGGTAATTTTTGACCAAAACAATTTGGCGCCCACCGTGGGGCAAGTGGTGCTACTTTTACTAAAAATCTTTGCAAAATCATTAATCGGTTTTCTATTTTCAAAACTTTTTGCCACATTATTTACAATGGCCTCTAGATCAAACATGAGCTCTTCCACTATGTCTGCTACAACCTCTGCTACTACTGGTTCGGTGCTTCCACCACCTCCTCCAAGGATGCCGTTTTCTTCACAATCTCAAGATGTTATCCCTACTCGGAGTGTCCAGGGATCTGCTCCCGTTTTAGCCTCTAACAATGAAATTTTGACTTTATTTGGAAGTGTGCAGGAACAAATGAGGCAGCAACAGGAGACTAACCAAATGCTATTAAGAGAAATACAACTCTTAAAAGCTAGCTCGAGTAGACCCGCTGAAGAAACTGTCACTCCTATACAGCCCAGGGCTTTGAACTTCAGTTCCGCAGTTTACACTGAGGATAATATGGGGAATATCGTCCCAAGCCATTCTCAGAATCATACCCCTGAGATACCCTCTTCGGTCAAGATATCGACTGTGAGAAGTTCAGGATATGCTTCAGGATATGGCCAAAATCCTCAGAATGGTAATGTGTCAAATAATAATATTTTTGCTACTAACAATAATGGCTATTTGCAGGATGCAGGTATGACGTCAACATTTACCAGGGAGCTCCAGAAATTGAAGGACATGATATCCAGTGTACCTGGAGTGGTCCAGCCAATTCCGGAAGTATCCCAGGACAGCCATAGGATATCCCGCTTTGCATATCCCATCAGTGATGCTGAAATCCCAAAAAGATTTCAGACTCCCAACATGAAGCTGTATGATGGGACTACGGATCCTGAAGAGCATATTGCCCAGTATAGGGAAAGAATGGAGATTAACCCTATCCCTCCGGAGCTTAAGGAAGCATGCTTATGCAAGGGATTTGGTTCTACTCTGATAGGATCAGCCTTAAAATGGCTGTTAAACGTTCCTCCTCACTCAATTACTTCGTTTGCTCATTTGGTTAATTTATTTAACCGTCAATTTTCTTGTAGTCGGAGTTTTGAGAAACTAACCAGTGACCTTTACAGGATAACTCAAGGGCCTCAGGAATCCTTGAGGGATTATGTGAACAAATTCAGTCGAGAATCCTTGGATATCCCACATCTTGATGTTGCAACAGCTGTGCAAGCTTTTAAGATGGGATTACAAAAGGATTCTCAGTTTTATCAGGATCTTGTAATGAATCCCTGCAGGAATCTCGACGAAGCTCGTAACAGGGCTTTGAGATACATCCGTCTGGAAGATGACAAGAAGATGCAGGAGAGGATGAATTCTACCTCAACCTATGAATCAACTAACAGGAAATCAGAAACCTCATATAAGCCATATCGCTCCAGGCCATATGGCAGAAATGATAACAAGAAAGTGAACGCTGTTGAAGACGAGGATCCTGAAGAATATCCTGATTTATCTGAATACTGCTTTTCTGTTAATATACCTGAATTAATGTATGCTATGCAGGGCTTAGGGGACAAAGCTAAGTGGCCTCGAAAGAACCAGCAGAAAGCTGATTGGAAGGATAAATCCAAATGGTGTGCCTTCCACGAAGACTTCGGACATATGACCGAGGATTGCATTGCTTTAAGGAAAGAGATAAGTTACCTGTTAAGCAAGGGGTATCTGAAGGACTTGATGGGAAAAAAGAAAAATAAAGGGCAGGATCCCGAGAAGGATCCTGAACGAGCAGCATCACCCCCAGCAGATGCCAAGATAATTAACTTTATTTCAGGAGGATCCGACATTTGTGGAACTTCGTATTCGGTGGCCAAGAGACATGCAAAGGAAGCTAAGAGCGAGAGGGGAGACAGACCTGGTTTGGTCAAAAATTACCGAAGCAATTAAGTGATCAAATTAGTAAAGTGAGGTAGTGTGCTAAAAAATGTGTTGAAAATATGCTGGAAAATCAGTATTCAGGATACGGCTCAGGATATTGAGCTGTATCTACGATCAAACAATGAGTAAAAAGTAAAGTAAATGACACGAGATGTACGAGGAAAGCCCTTGATCAATCTAGATCGCCGGCATAAAACCTCGGGAGCTGACAATCACAGCTGCCTTGTTCTTCTTATTGCTTCAAACTTCAGGATATAGTGCAGGATATAGACCAGATCGCTAAGTGTTACAATGCTTTTGTATGAAAGTGTAAATTGCTAGAGAGCGAGTGTTAGAGTGTATGCAGTGAAAATGTGATGTCCTATTTGATCTGGTATACCCACCTATTTATAGTTACAAAATAGAAACTAAAATTCCTATAAATATGGGATGCTCCTGAATATTCCATAAATAGCCGTTTGAAACCAAATAAAGCGGGCTTAACGTCTTTCATTGAACAACTTGGACCGAGTCTTCCGCGGAATGAGTCTTCGTGAACGTTGATAGCTTCTAACCCACGTACCTGCACATAATCCGTTAGTAATCCTGAGGATACCATTCAGGTTGTTACCAATATCCTGAACCAGCATCCCGGATGTAAACAGATACTGTATAGCCAAGATATAAATCAAGATATTTTCCAGGATATGGGCTCAGAATTTCACCCATAACAATTGTCCCCAAAAATGTTACCGTTTGTTATCCTGCACTAACGGTTACATTTTTCACGGTGGCCGAGGTAATTAATAGATAAGACTAATGATGTGACCGTTTTCAACTACCCAGCCTATATTTACTCATCATGCCCTATATCTTCTCATCCTCATCTCTTTTTTAATCATAATCGACAAGGAAAAGGTAACATTCTCTCTCTCATCTTCATATTTATCTTTATCCTCTTTCTCCGGCGAAAAATTCAGGCGATCAAATGCCAAGGCAAACAAGGTCCAATTCAGGTGACTCGGCTCCCACATTCATCCAACATAACCTTCTCCAAGAACCGGAGAAGGAGATATGCACCTTTGACAGTGCCCACCTGTCGGCCTTAAAATCCTCCGGTATCTTCCCGGAAGGAACCGTATTTAGACCGCTTAACCGGGAAATCCGGTCGGATATGGTCTCCAGCGAGTGGATTTGCTTCAGTGCTTTCCCTTTTACCCTAGGGCTATAATTCCCCTTTCCGGACTTCATCACCGAATTCTTTAATATCACCAAAATCTCTTTCAGCCAAACCATGCCAATGCTCTGGCGTGTCTTGTCTGTTATTGACCAGATCAAGAGAAACCACATTCCTGATCTTTCTGTCCATGATCTCCCCTTAGCTTACAAACTTAGATGCCATGGATCATGTAGGTTTCTGTTTTATTCTACTTCCGGTGACCCATTGATACTTCGTGCCACCAGGAACGAGGATGGTTGGCAATCCAAGTTTTTCTTTGTAAAAAGGGATTCAATCCCTGGTGGAACGGATTATCCGATGAGATGGTCGAAGAAGGGTAGGATTTAGGGTTTAAAGATGATCCTACCTCTTATCCTACTTTATATCCTGAACTGACCAATTTTATTTTCTCTGTTGTGTATGCAGCTGATTTTAGGAAGATTGCACCTCCTCTTGCTGATTCTCAAAAAAGAATAGACGCCATCAGACTCCTTCCAGAGGCTGAGAGAAGTTTCAATCCATCCCCACCTACTCTAAGTCCTCTTTCAAGTGCAAACATGTCTGGTAAGGATCCTGCAAAATATCCTGTACATATATGTTTTTATTTGATTTCCTTAGGAGAAATTTAGAATTTTACTCCCTGTGTGCAGACTCCAGCAAAGTTCCAGTCTATCTATACCTCGACGAACTCGACAGCTACCCAACTCCAGCCACAGTCAAGAAAGAAACTCCTGCTGCTACTAGCTCCAAGCCACTCCCGGCTCCCAAGGCCAATCCAAGGACTCGTGCTTCCACAGCAAAAAAGAGGAAAGGTCTTGAAGTCAGTGCTCTAGGTTCAGAAGGGTTCTCCTATGACGAACTCAGCTTCTCTGATTCCTTAGAGCCAATGACATCCTTCCTTAATAAGGTAATATCCTGACGCATATCCTGCACGTATATCCTGCACGTATATCCTAATAGGATATCCTGACAGGATATCCTGGTCAGTATATATTCTAACTTATACCTGTAATTGATGTGCAGGGCCTCCAGCATTTGCTCCACTTGTATAATGATGCCTGTGGTACTGTTGCACTCCATGAAGCCATGATCAAACAGCTTGAAAGCACCGTTGCTGACCAAGGTGCCATTGCCGAAGCGAAGACCCGGCACTACGAAAGCCTGCTGAAGAAGGTCACCCAAGACGCTGAGCTCAAACTTGCCACCGTTCAAATGGATCATGATCAAGCCTTGGTCAATTTCCGGGAGGGAATCAAGGCTTCCGCCATCGTCTCCTTGTTACAAGCACGCATTAAGATGGCCTACGAGGCCAAGGAGACGGGCCTTGTTTGTCCATCTTGGCCAGTTGAATCCTGGGTGGCCAAGCTAAAGGAGCTCGGAGGCAAAGCTGTGCCACTTCCTGTTGAAGCTGGTGAGTCTTCTAAGTCAGCAGAGGTGGTGATCCAGGCTGGAGACAAGAAGGACGCTGGAGCGGATGCTGGGATGGATACTGGTGAGGATGCTGCTCAGGATGCTGGTGCTGAGAAGTCTGAGAAGGTTGGAGACGATGCCGCTGTGTGAGGGCATTCAGGTGGGCGATGATGGATATACGTGCCAAGGCCGGAGCCCACCTTTTTGAATTTGAATGTTGGTCTGTAGTCCCAAAACAATTTACTTTTCTGCACTTTACTTTTCTGCACCTGAACAATTTTCATTTCCTGCATGCTTTTTTGAACAATACAACAGTTGAAGGTGGATGGGTCTCGGTTTGAGATGAAACCTTCAACTGTTGGGTAAATATGGTAAGGAACTATTAGTGCTCTTAGTGGATGGGCCTTGTTTTGAGGTGAAACTAAGAGCACATCTTTTGGTATGTTAATAATATAACTTCTCTTTTGACTTTATTATTGTTGTCATTGATATACAAATTTTACTTGTGAAAACTGTTTTGTTTGGACATTTTTTTTAGGAACATATTGCAAACGTATCCTAGAAGATATCCTGAAAGATATCTTGATCAGGATATTGACATACAACCTATTAATTATCCAAATAAAAAGGAGAGATCATACCAGAGATTCTTAGAGAATCGATTACAATCCTCCATTATAAGTTTGTCCCCAGTGCACACTTATAAACTTGGATCCATCCTCTGAATAGTATAATGTATGGCCCCTGTGTTCGATACAGAAACGCAAATGTATTCATACTTTGACTTGAATAAATTCTGAATACCCCAGGGCATAACCCCTGATATCCTGAAATGAATCCTTAGCATACTTGGGATAAACCCTTAATATCTTGGGGATAAACCCTAATATCTGGGGATAAACCCTAAATTTCATGCGCTACAGGCGAGAGTGTATAAACTCCAGTTCTTAGAAAGGTGAAAACCTTTAAACCTTAGAGAGCATGAAAATACTCTTTCGTGAGAGAGGGTGATCAATCCTCATATACCTTCAGGATCCAGGATATAGCCAACAGTAACGAAATTGTCAGCCACTTTTACATGAACTGGTCCCGCTACCTTGAACTATACCTAGATAACTTGCGCTCCAGGCGAGGTGTTTAAACCCAATTCGAAAGAAAGGTGAATACCTTTAAACCTTTGAAGGGACCGGGATCCCTTAAACGTGAGAGAGGGGGCCAATCCTCTAATCTTTCGAGATATCCTGAGTACATGTCCCGGAGCTATATCCTGAAACATATGCTGCAAAACAATTGTAAACTAAGGTGGGTGCTAGCTTGGCTAACACCCCTCCGATGCTTAAGTCAGTATTGGGTTCAAGATAATAAACAAATATAGTTAAAATAGATAGAATACATACCATTCTGAGACAGAAATTAAATACTGCTCTTACTTGAAATAAAACTTTAAATGTATTGCATTCCAGGATCTTGGTAGCATATCCCCTTCCATATTCTTGAGTCAATATGCTCCTTTCCCTGCTTCTGACTCGACTTCATATGGACCTTCCCATTTAGGAGCTAACTTGCCATCGGCAGGATTAGTGGTATTTTGAAAAGCCTTTCTTAGCACCCAATCACCAACTCGAAATCTTCTAGTCCTTATGTTCTTATTATATGCTCTGGATATTCTTTGTTGATATGCTGCTATCCTTAGTCTTAATGCGTCTCTTTTTTCATCTATAGTATCCAAATCTTGAAATAAGGCTTCAGGATTCTGTTCAGGATCCTGTAGGATAGATCTTGCAGTAGGTATCGTCATTTCTGTTGGAATCACTGCTTCTGCTCCAAATACCAAGGAAAACGGGGTTTGGCCAGTTGCATTCTTTACCGTTGTCCTATCAGCCCACAAAACAAAGGGTAACTCTTCCGCCCATCTTCCTTTTTTTGTTCCAAGCCTCTTCTTTAAGTTATTGACTATTATCTTGTTTGAGGATTCAGCTTGTCCATTCGCTTAAGGATGTACCGGAGTAGATGTGATCATTTTGATTCCCCAACTCTTGCAAAAGTCAGTAGTCCTTTTGCTTATAAACTGGGACCCATTATCACAAATGATCTCAGCTGGTACCCCAAACCTAGTCAGGATATTCCTCTTTATGAAGGATACTACTTCTTGGTCTCTAACTTGAACAAACGCTTCAGCCTCAACCCACTTAGAGAAATAATCCGTCATCGCTAACATAAAGACTTTTCCTCCCGGAGCTTTTGGTAACTTCCCTACTATATCCATCCCCCATTTCATGAATGGCCAAGGGGAAACTACAGGATATAATGGTTCAGCTGGTTGATGTAGTATGTTACTATGCCTTTGACATGCATCACATCTTCGAGCATATTCTGCAGCATCTTTCCTCATCGTTGGCCAATAATATCCTGTCCTTAATACTTTCGAGAACAATGATCTGCCCCCAGTGTGATTACCACAATCCCCTTCATGTATATCCTGAAGTACTTCTTTGGCTTCAGGATCCTCCAAGCACCTTAAATACGGTCCTGCAGGAGATTTCTTGTATAAAACATTATTTATAATAGTGAATTGTGATACCTTCATCCTAAATGCCTTAGGATTTTCATTTCCGGGGATGTGTCCTTCTTTGAGATATTTCACAATTGGAGTCGTCCAAGATTTAGGATCCTGTTCAGGATATTCCGCTCCAGGATCCCGAATACCCGCTACTTCTTTATCCTGAGGATTTGTTGCAGGATATAAGACATGTAATATTGGTATTTGGGTCCCTTCAGGTATCCTGATCGATGATCCCAAATTTGCTAAGGCATCCGCTTCAGCATTATCCTCCCTTGGTACCTGTTCAAGTGTAAAAACATCGAAATATCCTGCTAATTTTTTAAGAATATCGAGGTATTCGATTAATTTCTCACCCTTAACTGCATAGGATCCATTAAAATGGTTAGTAATTAACAAAGAGTCAACATATACTTGTAAATTTTTGATACTCATACTCTTAGCCAACTCTAATCCTGCAATTAAAGCCTCATACTCTGCTTCATTATTAGTAGCAGGAAATTCACATCCAATAGCCTGGGGTAATATGTCCCCCTGTGGCGATTTTAGTAGTATTCCTAATCCTACTCCTCTTATATTAGATGCACCATCAGTATATAATGTCCAGGATCCTGAGGATTCTCCTAACTGTTGAACTTCTAGGTCTACCTCATCCTGAATGTCACTACTAAAATCAGCCACAAAGTCAGCTAAAGCCTGAGACTTTATGGCATTTCTAGGTTCATATACTAAATCATAAGCACTCAACTTTACTGACCACTTAGCCATCCTGCCTGACATTTCTGGTTTCCTAAGTACATTTTTAACAGGATAATTTGTTTTAACATGAATCCTATGTGTCTCAAAGTAATGTCTAAGTTTTGTCGACGCCATAACTAATGCTAGTATCAATTTTTCTAAATGAGAATATCTAGTCTCAGCATTTAATAAGCTTTTGCTAACATAATAAACAGGATATTGCTGACCTTCATGGTCCTTTACAAGGACAGCACTTACAGCATTCCCTGATACTGCGAGGTATAGGGATAATGGTTCACCATTCTCAGGCTTCATCAGTAATGGTGCGGTTGAAAGATATTGCTTTAAATCCTGTAGGGCCGCTTCATGCTTCTCACCCCATTCGAATTTCTTCTTCTTCTTCAGGATATCATAAAATCTTTGCATTTTTCTGAGGATCTTGAGATAAATCTGTTTAATGCTGCCACTCGCCCTGTTAATCGTTGAACATCCTTCATATTTGAGGGCGATTTAATATCCAAGATGGCTTTAATCTGCTCCGGGCTCTCCTCTATTCCTCTTTTGGTCACCATATATCCTAGAAATTTTCCTGCCCCCACTCCAAAATGGCACTTAGCAGGATTTAGGTTCATGTTATACTGATCCAGGATATCAAATGCTCCTTTAATATCCTGGAGGTGATCCTGAGCTTTCTTTGATTTTACCACCATATCGTCAATATATACCTCCATGGTGTCCCCCAGTTTGTCTTTGAACATCATGTTTACCAATCTTTGATATGTTGCACCTGCATTTTTCAAACCAAAAGGCATAGCGGTATAACAATAAATACCTGTCGGTGTCATGAAGGCAGTGTCCTCCTGGTCAGAAGGTTCCATTTGGATCTGTTGAAATCCTGAGGATGCGTCCATGAAGGTCAGCATTTCATGCCCGGCAGTGGCATCTACCATTGCATCAATGTGGGGAAGAGGAAATGGGTCTTTAGGACAAGCCTTGTTCAAGTCTGTGTAGTCTACACAAACTCTCCATTTCCCATTTTTCTTCTGTACCACAACCACGTTCGCTAGCCACCTTGGGAACTTAACCTCTCTGATCATCCTGGATTTCAATAATCTCTCAACTTCCTCTTGGATAATCGTATTCCGCTCAGGAGCAAATTTCCTTCTTTTTTGCTGAACAGGCTTGAATGATTTATCAATTCCAAGCTTGTGAGTGATAATGTCTTTGGATATGCCTGTCATATCCTCATGCTTCCATGCAAACGTTGACATCCTGCATTTCAAAAAGTTAATTAACTGTTCTTCAATATCCTGAGGGATATTGGTTCCTACGAGCACCGAAATATCAGGATTATCCTGGTTCAGGATAATTTTCTTCACATCCTGCTCCGGATCCTCCACGATATCCCGGGCCTGCGTCTTTAATTGCTATGCTGCACTAGGCTTGGTTGAGGATTTCATCGAGGATGAGTAGCATTCTTTCGCCTCCTACTGATCGCTTTCGACCTTGACCACTCCCCAAGGGGTAGGGATCTTGATGCATTGGTGATACGTCGACGGCACAACCTTCATATCGTGAATCCATGGTCTTCCTAGTATGATATTATAGCAGGATAGGGAATCCATCACACAGAAACGTTGTATTGAGTTGACTCCTTCAACATATACCGGCAACTTTATCTCTCCTACTGTGTTTCTAGCCTCTCCACTGAATCCAACAAGCACTGTAGATTTCGAAGTGATATCCATTGGAGATACATTCATTCTTTTCAGAGTCTCTAGTTGGATTATGTTGACAGAGCTGCCATTATCGACCAATATCCTGCGTACAAAATGGTTAGCCACATATAATGTTATTACCAGAGCATCATGGTGAGGATCCTGGACAGTATCCCTGTCATCAGCATCAAATGTGATCACTTTATCAGTTGTGAGCGTAGTCATCCCGACAGGTCTGTCTCCCCTTTCGGCCTTAGCTTCCTTTGCATGTCTCTTTGCCGCCGAATACGAAGCCCACAAATGTCAGATCCTCCCGAAATGAAGTTAATTATCTTGGCATCCGCGGGAGGTGATGCTGCTCGCTCAGGATCCTTCTCAGTATCCTGACCCTTATTCTTCTTTCTACCTAAGAGATCTTTCAGATATCCCTTGCTTAGAAGATAGCTTATTTCTTTCCTTAGAGCAATGCAATCCTCAGTTACATGTCCGAAATCTTCGTGGAAAGCACACCATTTTGACTTATCTTTCCTATCGGCCTTTTGTTGATTCTTTCGAGGCCACCTAGCCTTGTCTCCTAAACCCTGCATGGCATACATTAATTCAGGAATGTTAACAGAAAAGCAATATTCAGATAGTTCAGGATATTCTTCAGGATCCTCGTCTTCAATAGCATTCACTTTCTTGTTTTCATTTCTACCATATGGCTTAGAGCGATATGGCTTAAATGAGGTTTCTGACTTCCTGTTAGTTGACTCATAAGTGTTAGATGAGTTCATCCTCTCTTGCATCTTTCTGTCATCCTCCAATCGAATATATCTCAGGGCCCTGTTCCGAGCTTCATCCAAGTTCCTGCATGGGTTCATTACAAGGTCTTGGTAAAATTGAGAATCCTTTTGCAACCCCATCTTGAAAGCTTGCACAGCTGTTGCAACATCAAGATGCGGAATGTCCAAGGATTCCCGGCTAAACTTGTTCACATAATCCCTTAGGGATTCTTGATGCCCTTGTGTTATCCTGTAAAGGTCACTTGTTAGTTTCTCAAAGCTCCTACTACAAGAGAACTGACTATTAAATAAATTTACTAAGTGAGCAAAAGATGTAATCGAATGCGGAGGAACATTCAAGAGCCATTTCAAGGCTGATCCTGTTAAGGTAGAACCAAAGCCCTTGCATAAGCATGCCTCCTTGAGATCCGGAGGGATAGGGTTAATCTCCATTCTTTCCCTATACTAAGCAATATGCTCCTCAGGATCCGTAGTTCCGTCGTAAAGCTTCATGTTGGGGGTTTGAAATCTCTTTGGGATCTCAGCATCACAGATAGGATATGCAAAACGAGATATCTTGTGGCTGTCCTGGGACACTTCCGGGATCGGCTGGACCACTCCAGGTACACTAGATATCATGTCCTTCAACTTCTGAAGTTCCCTAGTAAGTGCTGATGTTACACCTGTATCCTGCAAAGATCCACTATTGTTAGTAGCATGAGTATTATTATTATTTGACACGTTACCCGTCGGAGGATTTTGCCCATATCCTGAAGCATATCCTGAGCTCCTCATGGTTGACATCCTGACCGAGGAGGGTATTTCAGGAGTATGATTCTGAGGAAGGCTGGGGACAATATTCCCCCTGTTATCCTCAGTATACACAGCTGAACTGAAGTTCAAAGTTCTGGGTTGTAATGGAGTGACAATATCCTCAGCAGATCTGCTCGAGCCAGACTTCAGGAGTTGTATTTCCCTCAACAGCATTTGGTTTGTTTCTTGTTGCTGCCTCATTTGTTCCTGCATACTTCCAAATAAGGTTAGAATTTCATCATTAGAAGCTAAAACGGGAGCAGATTCCTGAACACTGCGAGTAGGGATAATATCCTGAGGTCGTGAAGAGGCTGGCATCCTTGGAGGAGGTGGTGGAAGCACCGAACCGGTAGTAGCAGAAGTCATAGCAGACACGGTGGAGGAACTCATGTTTGATCTTGAGGCCATTGTAAACAATGCGGTGAAAAGTTTTGAAAATAGAAAACCGATTAACGATTTCACAAAGATTTTTAGCAAAGAGAGCACCACTTGCCCCACAGTGGGCGCCAAATTGTTTTGGTCAAAAATTACCGAAGCAATTAAGTGATCAAATTAGTAAAGTGAGGTAGTGTGCTAAAAAATGTGTTGAAAATATGCCGGTTAAGTTATATGGAAAATCAGTATTCAGGATACGGCTCAGGA
Source organism: Helianthus tuberosus (assembly GCA_030545235.1). Lineage (NCBI taxonomy): Eukaryota > Viridiplantae > Streptophyta > Magnoliopsida > Asterales > Asteraceae > Helianthus > Helianthus tuberosus. The sequence continues at coordinate 104,811,073 of CM060427.1, read as the reverse complement.
TATTGAGCTGTATCTACGATCAAACAATGAGTAAAAAGTAAAGTAAATGACACGAGATGTACGAGGAAAGCCCTTGATCAATCTAGATCGCCGGCATAAAACCTCGGGAGCTGACAATCGCAGCTGCCTTGTTCTTCTTATTGCTTCAAACTTCAGGATACAGTGCAGGATATAGACCAGATCGCTAAGTGTTACAATGCTTTTGTATGAAAGTGTAAATTGCTAGAGAGCGAGTGTTAGAGTCTATGCAGTGAAAATGTGATGTCCTATTTGATCTGGTATACCCACCTATTTATAGTTACAAAATAGAAACTAAAATTCCTATAAATATGGGATGCTCCCGAATATTCCATAAATAGCCGTTTGAAACCAAATAAAGCAGGCTTAACGTCTTTCATTGAACAACTTGGACCGAGTCTTCCGCGGAATGAGTCTTCGTGAACGTTGATAGCTTCTAACCCACGTACCTGCACATAATCCGTTAGTAATCCTGAGGATACCATTCAGGATGTTACCAATATCCTGAACCAGCATCCCGGATGTAAACAGATACTGTATAGCCAAGATATAAATCAAGATATTTTCCAGGATATGGGCTTAGAATTTCACCCATAACAAGACCAGTCAGAATGACTACCCTCACAACTGATAAAGTGATCACTTTCGATAGTGATGACAGGGATACTGTACAGGATCCTCACCATGATGCTTTAGTAATAACATTATATGTGGCTAACCATTTTGTACGCATGATATTGGTAGACAATGGTAGTTCTATCAATATAATTCAGCTGGAAACATTGAAGAGGATGAATGTATCTCCGATGGATATCACTTTGAAGTCCACTGTGCTCGTTGGTTTCAGTGGAGAAGCTAGGAATACCATAGGGGAGATAAAGTTACCAGTATATGTTGAAGGGGTCAACTCAATACAACGCTTCTGTGTGATGGACTCCTTATCCTGCTATAACATCATACTGGGAAGACCATGGATTCACGATATGAAGGCTGTGCCATCAACATATCACCAATGCATCAAGATCCCTACCCCTTGGGGGGTTTCAAGGTGGAAAGTGATCAACAGGAAGCGAAAGAATGCTACTCATCCTCGATGAAATCCTCAACTAAGCCTAGTACAGCATAGCAATTAAAGATGCGGGCCCAGGATATCGTGGAGGATTCGGAGCAGGATGTGAAGAAAATTATCCTGGATCAGGATAATCCTGATATCTCGGTGCTCGTAGGAACCAATATCCCTCAGGATATTGAAGAACAGTTAACTAACTTTTTGAAATGCAGGATGTCAACATTCGCATGGAAGCATGAGGATATGACAGGCATATCCAAAGACATTATCACTCACAAGCTTGGAATTGACAAATCATTCAAGCCTATTCAGCAAAAAAGAAGAAAATTCGCTCCTGAGCGGAATGCGATTATCCAAGAGGAAGTTGAAAGATTGTTGAAGTCCAGGATGATCAGAGAAGTCAAGTTTCCAAGATGGCTAGCAAACGTAGTTGTGGTACAGAAGAAAAACGGGAAATGGAGAGTCTGTGTAGATTACACGGACTTGAACAAGGCTTGTCCTAAAGATCCATTTCCGCTCCCTCATATCGATACAATGGTAGATGCTACTGCTGGACATGAAATGTTAACATTCATTGACGCATCCTCAGGATTTCAGCAGATTCAAATGGAGCCTTCGGATCAAGAGGATACTGCTTTCATGACACCAACAGGTATATATTGCTATACTGCTATGCCTTTCGGTTTGAAAAATGCAGGTGCAACATACCAGAGATTGGTAAACATGATGTTCAAAGATAAGCTGGGGGACACCATGGAGGTATATATTGACGATATGGTGGTAAAATCTAAAAGAGCTGAGGATCACCTCCAGGATATCAAGGGAGCATTTGATATCCTGGATCAATACAACATGAAGCTGAATCCTGCTAAGTACCATTTTGGAGTGGGGGCAGGAAAGTTTCTTGGATATATGGTGACAAAAAGGGGGATAGAAGCAAGCCCAGAGCAGATCAAAGCTATCCTGGATATAAAATCACCCTCAAATATGAAGGACGTACAAAGGTTGACAGGCCGAGTAGCAGCTTTGAATAGATTTATTTCAAGATCCTCAGAAAAATGCAAGGAATTCTATGATATCCTCAAGAAGAATAAGAAATTTGAATAGGGAGCAAAGCATGAAGCAGCCTTGCAGGATTTGAAGCGATATCTCTCAACCGCACCTCTATTGATGAAGCCTGAAAATGGTGAACCACTATCCCTATACCTCGCTGTATCAGGGAATGCTGTAAGTGCCGTTCTTATAAAAGACCACGAAGGTCAGCAATATCCTCTATATTATGTTAGTAAAAGTTTGTTAGATGCTGAAACTAGGTATTCTCATTTAGAAAAATTGATATTAGCTCTAGTCATGGCATCGACAAAGCTTAGACATTATTTTGAGACACATAGGATCCATGTTAAAACGAATTATCCTGTCAAAAATGTGCTTAGGAAACCAGAGATGTCAGGCAGGATGGCCAAGTGGTCAGTAAAGTTAAGTGCTTATGATTTAGTATATGAACCTAGAAATGCCATAAAGTCTCAGGCTTTAGCTGACTTTGTGGCTGATTTCAGTAGTGATATTCAGGATGAGGTAGACCTAGAAGTTCAACAGTTAGGAGAATCTTCAGGATCCTGGACATTATATACTGATGGTGCATCCAATATAAGAGGTGTAGGTTTAGGTATACTACTAAAATCGCCACAGGGGGACATATTACCCCAGGCCATTAGGTGTGAATTTCCTGCTACTAATAATGAGGCAGAATATGAAGCTTTAATTGCAGGATTAGAATTGGCTAAGAGTATGAGTATCAAGAATTTACGAGTATATGTTGACTCCTTGTTAATTACTAATCATTTCAAGTGAGTTTAGAATTTAATTTCTAACTCAGGATGGTATGAATTCTATCTTTTTTAAATATGTTTTGGTTTAATTTATTCTTTGAAACCCAATACTAACTTAAGCATCGGAGGGGTGTTAGCCAAGCTAACACCCACCTTAGTTTAAGGATGTTTTGCAGTATATGCTCCAGGATATAGCTCCAGGATGCTCACTCAAGATACTTCGGAAGATTAGAGGATTGGCCCCCTCTCTCACGTATAAGGGATCCTGATCCCTTCACAGGTTTAAAGGTATTCACCTTTCTTCCGAATTGGGTTTAGACACCCCGCTTGGAGCGCAAGTTATTCAGGGATAGTTCAAGGTGGCGGGACCAGTCCATGTAAAAGTGGCTGACAATTTCGTTACTGTTGGCTATATCCTGAATCCTAAAGGTATATGAGGATTGATCACCCTCTCTCACGAAAGGGTATTTTCATACTCTCTAAGGTTTAAAGGTTTTCACCTTTCTAAGTCTTGGAGTTTATACACTCCCGCCTGTAGCGCATGAAAATTTGGGATTTTCCCCAAGATACAAGGAATTTATCTCCAGTACATTCTTGGGTTTTACCCCTGTGACATGAAAAATTGCCTGTACAATAGAAACTGACATTCAGAAGATTTCTAAGTATTTGAAGACATTGTATACAGGGGACATTCCTACCAAGGCAATGATGTAAAGCTCAAAGGATAAGGCTCGGAACTAATGCACTAAGTGTCTCAGACAGGGGACATCTTCATTGGAAGAATTGCAAAGGGATTGAAGTTTGGTAATAGGTTTATACCCTATTCCTGGTATGATCTTTCCTTTGTAAACATCGTTTAAGTTTTTAATAATACTATGTTTGGTAAAAGGTTAAATATCCTGATATATTCTCAAAATATGTTTTCAAAATACTTCTCAGAATATTTGATTAAAATATTTGAAGTTAATACTAGTTTGAAACGTTGACCATTTAGGTATTATCAGAACAACTTTTGGTAAGATAGATTATTTTTCACTCTTTAAAGAACTTTCTACAAAGTTGAACGAATGTTTGGAAGTCCTATCTAATAAGTTTTTTTGTAATATATTGCTGAGCATATTGATCAGGATATTTTCATAAGTTAACAATACAAAATTTTTACAAAAGAGTTACATTAAGTAGTGCAAGGCAATAATAAATAAGTCAAAAGATAGTTATATTATTAACAAGTCAAAAGTCATGCTTTTGGTTTCACCTTAAACTAAGGCCCATCCCCCAAAAGCACAATTAGTTTCTACCATACTTGTGTAATGGTTGGAGGATCTATCTTAAAACAGGACCTGTCCACCTACAACCGTTACCACATTCAAAACAGGTTATACTAATCGATGACCAAGGGCTTCATCCTAAAACATAGGACCCATCCACCTTTGGTCATCATATTGTTCTAATGCAGGAAATGTAAATTGTTCGAAGACAGGAAAAGTAAATTGTTTACATAACCACAACCACGAAATTTAAAAGTGGGCTCCGGCCTTGGCACGTATATCCATCATCGCCCACTTCGCCGCTTAAGAAGCGGCACCTTCTTGATCAACAGCCTCCTTCCCAGCATCTGCACCAGCATCGGCCTCATGATTCTTCTCGGCATCACCATCATCAGCATTGGCCACTTCCTCTGCCGCCTTAGAAGGCTCTTCACCAGCATGCTTTGCAGGATGAGCAACGAGATGACCTCCGAGATCCTTTAGTTTCACCTCCCAAGTCTTTATGTTCCTGGAGGGGCATTCGAAGCCCAAATCCCTGGCCTCATAAGCCATCCTTATCCTGGCTTGGAGAAGAGAGACGACCACGGATGCTTTGAGGCTATCCCGATATGAACTCATATTCTGCTGGTATTGGAGAAGGGCGGCATCTAGTTTGGCTTGGGCATCCTCGTTGGCTTTATGGAGGGTAGCTTGGTGTTCCTGCATCATGGCCTTGTATTTGTCCTCGTAATGCTGGGATTTGGCAGCCGCAATGGTTCCTTGATCAGCTATGGTGGCTTCAGCTTTCTCCAGCTTGATCTCCAACATCTTGTTAAGCCCGCAGGCGTCTTCATACAAGTGCATAAGACGATCCAAGCCCTATCGATAAGGACACAGGTATCGATGTAAAAATAAGCAGGATAAGGACTAACATACTTGTGCAGGATATCGAAAGGAAAATCTTACCTATTTGAAGAATGAGGTGGCTTCGTTAAACCCATGATTCTCGAGAGAGAATGTTTCAGAAACAGCTGGAGAGTCCGTCTCCTTTCTCTTACGAGAACTTGATGCCCGGGTCCTAGATGCCGGAGGGGCTTTGGAAGCAGAAACGGTCCTTGAAGAGGTAGGCTTTGGTGTAGCAGACGACTTTGGCTTGGATTCTTGTTTGATGGGTGCAAGGCTGGAGTAGCAATCCAACTCGTCAAGTTGGAAACCTTCAAGGTTGACAACTGGTACTGCACAAGGGAAGATATTCTTAAACTCATCATACTTTTGAAAAATAATTGATTTAAAATATATGCTGAGAATGTGCTTACCAGACATTTCTGAGCTTGATTTCTGGCTTGGATCTGTGAGAGACAGGGAGAAAGTTCTTTCACTGGAAGGAAGTCGGTAGATTTCCTTGATCTTGGATTCGGATTCTGCACTGGGAGGCACTAAATCTCTGAAGTTCGCTGCATAAAAACATCAGGATATAAGTCTGGGATATAGTTTGAGGATATAATTGGGGATATTCCTAAAACCCTAAATCCTACCCTTGGTTAACCATTTAACCGGCAGATCGAAACCCTTATCAATAGAGTCTCTTTTTACAAAAAAGAATTTTCGTCGCCATCGATCCTCGTTCTTGGTGGCCTTAAGAACCAAAGGATTCTTGGAGGTAGAAAACAGAAGAAAACGGTGATCGCCGTGGGATCTCAACCGGTATGCTATAGGGAGGTCTTCAATAAACAGGTCAGGAAAATGACGAGACTTGATTTGATCCAGCACTATCAAAACTCGCCAGACCATTGGCATAGTCTGGGCATAGCTAAGGCCGATGAGTTCAAAAAAGCGAGAGATGAAGGGTGGAAATGGGTACCGGAGTCCAAGAGAGAAAGGGTAGGCGAAGAAACAAACCCACTCGTCAGATGACGCGTCTGATCGGGCTTCCCGATCGAAAGGGCGAAAGACTGTTCCGGTGGGGAAGGCGCCGGAATCTTTAAGAGCAGCGATGTCGGCGTTGTTGAAGCAGCAGATTTCCTTTGCTGGATCACGGATGAAATTTTGACTTACGAGGGTTGAGGCCGGTCCGTCCGATCGAGATCTTGTTCGTGATGCCATGAAGGGTGTTGGGCAAACTAAAAGAAACTCAAGAAAGAAGGATAGAGGATGGAGAGAAAAGTGATTACCTGAAAATCGCTTGAAGAATGATGATAATAAGCAGAAATGATTTGGCTAAATATAGGCTGAATATAGGGGGGTAAAGAGTAAATATTGCATTGAAAATGGCACAATGTCATTTCAACCATCGTTTCATTTTAATTGCCTCGATCGACGAGATAAGGTTTTAAAATGTATCCGTTGGATTGGTATACCAACCGATATATTTGGGGACAATTGTTATGGCTCATTTTCTGAGTATGCATGCTGACTAATATCCTGCTTTTCATTGTTTATCTGTGATCAGGATACTGGACGAGGACATTGCTAATATCCTGGGTGATATCCTGGGGTATATCGAATTAATCACGTGCAGGTTAAAGACTGGGACTTGCCAACGATCAAGTGGACTCCATCTCCTCAAGACTCGGGCGTATTTGTTAAAGGAGAGACGTTGAGCCCGAAAGACCAGGTCTCCAACGTTCAACTAAGGAATATTCGGTGGATCCCGGTTATGTAGGATAGTTAGTTACATTAGTTTTACTATAAATAGATGGGGGCGGATCAGATTAAGGCACGCAATTTTACACACTTTCAAACACTTTCTCTCTAGTTCATCGCAAACACTACACACAACACTTGTACTCAAATTACATTGTAACACATAGTCGATCTGCACCACATCCTGCACTGTATCCTGATATTTGAAGCAATAGAAGAACAAGGCAGCTGCGATTGTCAGCTCCCGAGGTTTTATGCCGGCGATCTAGATTGATCAAGGGCTTTCCTCGTACATCACGTGTCCACCTTTACATTTTCGCTCATTGTTTGATCATAGATACAACTCTATATCCTGAGCCGTATCCTGAAACTGTTTTCATATCTAATTTTGTTAACACATTTTTTCATACATATTTCTAGCACACTACCTCACTTAACTAATTTGATCACTTAATTGCTTAGGTAATTTTTTACCAAAACAATATATGAAATTTGGTATTTAGTTGAAGTGACGAAGATCATTAGGTAAATAAATGGGTCGAACAATGGTTGAATTTGTAGTGTCGAAATGACTTAAACGTCACTCATTAAATTTGAGTTGTAAAAGCATAAGCCATGGAATGGATGTGATACGCTAAGGTTGACAAGCCCCGGGAATGGGTAATTATGGTTAGAAAACAATGTTGATGAATTATGAAGATACGCGACCTATGGTTTCGTTACAATATGTTATTTATTTATCATAGTTAGTCGTATTGGAAATTAACCAAACAAGAAAACCCGTTAAGTCACGGAAGTGACGAAGTGCTTAGACAAATAAAATGAGTCAAAACATGTGTTAGAAATAGAGTTTGGAAGTAAAACGACTATACGGTGTAAACCGAAGTTAGTCATATAGATAAGATGGTAATAAATATCAACTCATAGAGTTTCATGGTTCTTTAGACCAAACAGGTCAAAAGGTGAAATTATCATCCTTTGACAATATCGACTAATGGTTTGTTGAGTTATATGATTATAGGAATAAATATCAGATGGATATGTACATCGCTATTGCTTAGCGGCTACTAAGGCAAGGTATCGAAACGGGTCAATATATTGATCCGAGTTAGGTATGTATAATGATTCAACTCATCATGTAGAGCTTGAGGTTCTATAAGAGTAGGCAAGGTTAAAATATAGATATTTGGTTACCTTTTTAGTAAACCGAATAAATTGAGTTATGATTATGGTGTTTTAGAAACATATTGGTTTCTAAACAAGGCTATAGTTAAAAGGTCGGATTTTTGGGTCAAACAAGTATTTAAAAGTCCTTCGTAGTAAAAGAAGGATGAAAATTGACCAAATGCCCTTGTAAGCTAATTCGAGCGAACGACCCTTAAAGGTGGGTCGGAAGCAAGTTTTATGATTAAATAAATACTCGGAATAAGTATAGAAAGTGAAAGATGTAGATTCTTGGGTTGAATGACTTTATATAAGTCTTTGACGTAAAACGATAATCCGAGGGGTAAAACTAGGAACATATAGATATCCACATTAAATCCACCACACATATAGTTGTGGTGGAAGATTACTTGATAAGAAATGTAGGAATATGATGCTAGAAATGAATGAAAGCGATTTTAAGCTTTAAAGTGCTTAAATACCCTTAATGGGTCAAAATAAGTACTTGAGCGTAAACGGGTTTTAATTAAGTAAGAAACATGTGATTTATGATTAATATGATAGGAGATATTGAAATTATGAATCTCATGAGTTTATAGATCTAATAAACATGTTTGTTTGATAAAATCACGAACGGGGTATAAAGGGTAATAAGTCGAAGATTTAAAAGTCTGAAATTTTGTTAATCCGGATGTTGGATTTTAACTCCATAAGATGGAGAATTAAATTACGAGCGTGTAGGAAAAAGAATCGAGTAAAACGGATTAAAAACGAGAGAGTTATGCTTGTTTCCGTGAAATCGGGTTATGCTGGGAATATGCAGCACCAGCAACACACTTTCTGTCAAATTGGGACCGTGGCGTCACGCCACGGCCAAGGCCTTCTACCGTCGCGCCACGGCCAAGGCCTTCTATCAAAACTGACTTCTAAGTTGGTTTTGATCATAGGTGAATGTCGAGAGCCCCGGACGAATATCAAGCGACGAGCAAGAACCGAACACACGTTAAATGAAGCTTCCGCGTTAAATCTTGATTTGTTTTCTTATAAGTGAATTATGTAAACACTAATAAATATACCTTTGAAATGTTGTAAACATATGGGAATGTGGGTATGACAAGTTTTTGTAAAGTCATATTTTAGCCTTAAAATATGTATCTTATTATTAAAATCTTGATTAATTGAGACGGGCGTTACAAGTTGGTAATCAGAGCTCAAGGTTAAAAAGAATAAAGTGTTCGGTTTGAGGCTTGATCGCAAATCCGGTAAGTACATGTATGTTAATAGTTTAGCATGCTAAAGTGTTGTAAACAACACATAGGGCTATCGTGTGATACACGTTACCTCAATTAAATGATAAATATAGTTGACGAAATTGCGCGCGTTGACGCGTATAGTAGAAAAGCCTTGTATTATAATACGAGTGATTATTGAAGTTGATGTTACTAATTCTTGTAAATGTTTTAATTGAAGGACACTCGCATCTGAAGATAGCGAGAGTTTAACAAATTGCGGATATGACGGTGGAACGGTCTGAGGTATGACAAGCAGAGCATACTAATCAAGGACCTAAATCGCGTGACGATCGCGAACAAGGTTAACGACATAAAAAGCCCGTTATGGCAAGCATTTACAAGTGCGCATTTTAAATTATTACGTGAATTGTAATATGCAACAAATACGTAGAGATTGAAAGTTGCATATGTAGATTAAAAACTTGGAAAACCCCGAATAGAAAATCTATCTGGGATATTGTTTCCAAGAAAAACAAATAGAGGCATTACTTACATGGGGTGTAATGTGAAAATTAGAAAAAGGTCATGTATACCAGGTATTGATCGCTTACTCTGGCCAAGTAATTGGTGAGCACGTGGTACCATTAACTTTTTATGATGGACATGCTTACATCCAATGTAGTAAGGACGGGGTGAGTGGGACAAATTAAAAAGTACCCAAATGAATCAGATAAGCAAAATATTTGATAATAATGTAAACGCACAGCCGAGTGACGGAAGCGTATTATATTAGGATAATGGGCCCGAGTGAAGGGACAAAGAAACATGTAAAATGATTAAGGTATGCACTGGGAGGGGGTGTACTTACACTCGAACCCGGAGAATGCAAACATGTAAAACGATTAAGGTACGCACTGGGAGGGGGTGTACTTACACTCGAACCCGGAGAATGCAAACATGTAAAACGACTAAGGTATGCACTGGGAGGGGGTGTACTTACACTCGAACTCGGAGAATGCAAACATGTAAAACGATTAAGGTATGCACTGGGAGGGGGTGTACTTACACTCGAACCCGGAGAATGCAAACATGTAAAACGATTAAGGTATGCACTGGGAGGGGTGTACTTACACTCGAACCCGGAGAATGCAAACATGTAAAATGATTAGGATATGCATTGGGAGGGAGTGTACTTACACTCGAACCCGGAAAATGCAAATAAGCCTCTTAGCGGGCCTTTTTGTAAAACATCAAACTTTAGGACAAAGTCGGAATATAAAAAAATGAAGCGAGGTCTTAATGCATACCGGGAGGGTTGCAATAATAACGAATTCGGTAAAACACCCGGTTGATGGGTAAAAATTAAACACATGTATAGACCGAGAAACGGGAACTCTGATGGAAAGTTAAAAGACTCGGGTTTTGAGTCATAACTAAAAGACGACAAGATAATGTAAATAGAAATTTTGAATAAATTATGTTCAACTATTTTAAAGTTGAACGAGTCGAATATAATATCATGCCGGATGGCATGAGTAAACGCAAGCGGGATAATGGTAGCGTTAAAAGCAAAAGAATAATGAGCCCGACAATGGGACATAATCAAATACGAATGTATGTAAACTGGATAATGGTGAGCAAAAGATAAACAGACGCATAAATGACGTGAGAAGTCATAAAGTCGGAAAATTTGTCCGAAAGGAAACGAATGTAGCCTTAGACTAAGGTCAAGGTCAAAGAAAATACGAAGGCAAGAATAAATGATTTTAAACAAAAACAGGATGCCTTGACACCAAACATGTATTTTAAGAATGACATGAGTAAGGAATGATCTACGGGATCAACCTAACCTTTGGGGTTATAAACAATGGAAAGGTCTACGAGACTAAAACGACCCACGGGTCATGACTAGAAAGAAATAGATTATAAGGACCTCGCCTTAAAGAGGTGAAAGTCTAATAAAATAGCCCATAAGGCTAAGTGATAAAACCTACGAGTTAATTAAACCAAGCGAGGGAATCAGTTGAGAATCCTCGCATAAAACAAAGACTGCAAAAGAATAAATTTTGGACTGTCAATATCCCGGTATGGATAATTGACAAACGTTAAAGAGAAAATGCTAAACTAAAACCTCAGTTTTGATAAGAAATAGCATTTTTACAAATATGAATACTGATAGACATATAAATAGTAAGCATGAAAGATATAAGTCTTGACACTGATGGGTGCAAGACGATATATTCGAAAAGTGATATTTTTGAAAATAAAAAGTTGATATAAAATTTGGCATGACGTGACATGATCACGGTCAAAGAGTGTAATGTGAAGTATAATCACATTAGAGCCGAGTGATGAATATTGCTAAGTTAATTAAACTAGTGGAAATAACGAGATTACGATATTTCAAGTTGCATTATGTCGTATAAGATATGTGGATGATTAGTAACCAAAAAGATATTATCATACTTTTCTGGTAATGCTAACAATTGGCTAAAATATGAGCAATGCTTAATAGATAATCGAGAGCAAATGCATGGAGTTAAACTCGATAAATTATGTAAGAAAAGGTTTCGAGGACGAAACCTCTTTAAGGGGGGTAGACTTGTAACACCCCGAAAACAGATTTGGTAATTAAACTACGTTGGTACTAAAAGACGGGTAAATTACCACAGGGATAAAAGTAACCCGGTGAATATTAGGATATCTTGACATAATAAGAACCAACAATGGTTAAAATACCCTTTATAAAAATTGGGTAAAGTTGAGGGGCTAAACATGGATAAAGGAATTAAAGTTTTAATTAAAAAAATTATTAAACACAAAACACACACATACATGTGTGTGTTCTGCGATCCTAACCAGAGCCAGGAGAGCTCTCATGCTCAAAACCCTAATGTGCAAGAGTTGATCAAATCAAGAGGCCAAATCAAACCCAAATCGAAATTCAAGCACAAATTAGTGATCACCTCAGTGAAGTGATCACAAGGTATGTCAAATTTCACACTTTGATTTCATCTCAAACTCTAGATGAACACATGAGATTTGAAATTATAGCTTGCATGATAGTTGTTTGGATGAAACAGTAAAGAAATCATGTCTAGGAGTAAAACCCTAGCCATTAGTTTGTTGAATTTGCGCATAAACCATGAAATCCATAATAATCCATTATGTGTGTAATGGGTTTAGTAGAAACATGATGAACACTAGAATCACGATTTGTTAAACTAGTGTTATTTGAGCTAAATGAAACAAATCCAGAATATGAATGTGAAATTTGATATATGAACATTGTGTAGATGTTAAAATTTGGCAAAATAACTAATCATGAGACTTGGTTGTTGGATTGGAAAAATAATGCCCTTTAGGTGCTTGTAGAAATGCCTAAAAGAGGGCTAAATATCAAAATTCTGAACAAAAACGCATATTAAAATGATGAGATGAATTATGCGTTAAAACTTATAAAAAAAGGGTTCTAAAACGATTGTGAATTGAACTCTTTAGGCAAGGAATCCGGATCGTCAAGTGGACAAGCCGGTGGAGAAACGTGTTTGAAAAGGATGCTTAAAAGGTACGTAACTACGGTTTCGTTATGTTATGCTTGATTACGTATTTTCGCAAGTAGACTTTAAATTAGCATAATATATGAAATTTGGTATTTAGTTAAAGTGACGAAGATCACTAGGTAAATAAATGGGTCGAACAATGGTTGAATTTGTAGTGTCGAAATGACTTAAACGTCACTCATTAAATTTGAGTTGTAAAAGCATAAGCCATGGAATGGACGTGATACGCTAAGGTTGACAAGCCCCGAGAATGGGTAATTATGGTTAGAAAACAATGTTGATGAATTATGAAGATACGCGACCTATGGTTTCGTTACACTATGTTATTTATTTATCCTAGTTAGTCGTATTGGAAATTAACCAAACAAGAAAACCCGTTAAGTCACGGAAGTGACGAAGTGCTTAGAGAAATAAAATGAGTCAAAACATGTGTTAGAAATAGAGTTTTGAAGTAAAACGACTATACGGTGTAAACCGGAGTTAGTCATATAGATAAGATGGTAATAAATATAAACTCATAGAGTTTCATGCTTCTTTAGAGCAAACGGGTCAAAAGGTGAAATTAACACTCTTTGACAATATCGACTAATGGTTTTTTGAGTTATATGATTATAGGAATAAATATCAGATGGATATGTACATCGCTATTGCTTAGCGGCTACTAAGGCAAGGTATCGAAACGGGTCAATATATTGATCCGAGTCAGGTATGTATAATAATTCAACTCATCATGTAGAGCTTGAGGTTCTATAAGAGTAGGCAAGGTTAAAATATAGATATTTGGTTACCTTTTTGGTAAACCGAATAAATTGAGTTATGATTATGGTGTTTTAGAAACATATTGGTTTCTAAACAAGGCTATAGTTAAAAGGTCGGATTTTTGGGTCAAACAAGTATTTAAAAGTCCTTCGTAGTAAAAGAAGGATGAAAATTGACCAAATGCCCTTGTAAGCTAATTCGAGCGAACGACCCTTAAAGGTCGGTCGGAAACAAGTTTTATGATTAAATAAATTCTCGGAATAAGTATAGAAAGTGAAAGATGTAGATTCTTGGGTCGAATGACTTTATATGAGTCTTTGACGTAAAACGATAATCCAAGGGGTAAAACTAGGAACATATAGATATCCACATTAAATCCACCACACATATAGTTGTGGTGGAAGATTACTTGATAAGAAATGTAGGAATATGATGCTAGAAATGAATGAAAGCGATTTTAAGCTTTAAAGTGCTTAAATACCCTTAATGGGTCAAAATAAGCACTTGAGCGTAAACGGGTTTTAATTAAGTAAGAAACCCGTGATTTATGATTAATATGATAGGAGATATTGAAATTATGAATCTCATGAGTTTATAGATCTAATAAAAATGTTTGTTTGATAAAATCACGAACAGGTCAAAGTTTAGTAAAAAGGGTAATAAGTCGAAGATTTAAAAGTCTAAATTTTTTTTAATCCGGATGTTGGATTTTAACTCCATAAGATGGATAATTAAATTACGAGCGCGTAGGAAAAAGAATCGAGTAAAACGGATTAAAAACGAGAGAGTTATGCTTGTTTCCGTGAAATCGGGTTATGTTGGGAATATGCAGCACCAGCAACACACTTTCTGTCAAATTGGGACCGTGGCGTCGCGCCACGGCCAAGGCCTTCTACCGTCGCGCGCGGCGACGGCCTAAAATGCTGAAAATTATGTTTATTTTGTTTATTTCGATTATTTGACCCAATTACTTTGTTGTACTTGTTATTTAACTATCAAAACTGACTTCTAAGTTGGTTTTGATCATAGGTGAATGTCGAGAGCCCCGGACGAAGATCAAGCGACGAGCAAGAACCGAACACACGTTAAATGAAGCTTCCGCGTTAAATCTTGATTTGTTTTCTTATAAGTGAATTATGTAAACACTAATAAATATACCTTTGAAATGTTGTAAACATATGGGAATGTGGGTATGACAAGTTTTTGTAAAGTCATATTTTAGCCTTAAAATGTGTATCTTATTATTAAAATCTTGATTAATTGAGACGGGCGTTACAAGTTGGTAATCAGAGCTCAAGGTTAAAAAGAATAAAGTGTTCGGTTTGAGGCTTGATCGCAAATCCGGTAAGTACATGTATGTTAATAGTTTAGCATGCTAAAGTGTTGTAAACAACACATAGGGCTATCGTGTGATACACGTTACCTCAATTAAATGATAAATATAGTTGACGAAATTGCGCGCGTTGACGCGTATAGTAGAAAAGCCTTGTATTATAATACGAGTGATTATTGAAGTTGATGTTACTAATTCTTGTAAATGTTTTAATTGAAGGACACTCACATCTGAAGATAGCGAGAGTTTAACAAATTGCGGATATGACGGTGGAACGGTCTGAGGTATGACAAGCAGAGCATACTAATCAAGGACCTAAATCGCGTGACGAACGCGAACAAGTTTTTGAATTATTTAAACACTTAAAAATATACCTTTGAAATGTTGTAAACATATGGGAATGTAGGTATGACAAGTTTTTGTAAAGTCATATTTTAGCCTTAAAATGTGTATCTTATTATTAAAATCTTGATTAATTGAGACGGGCGTTACATTTTAAGAGATTATCTTAGTTATAGTAGTAGGCCCCTCTTTTGAAGGTGACGTTACCCTCAACCCAGCAGTTTGAGTCAGCAAGGATACAATCCTAAAGGGTTGGATTATCGAAAGATAATTAATTAAGTTATTAATGTGTAATGTGGTAGGCCCCTCTTTTGAAGGTGACGTTACCCTCGGCTAAGTGGTTTGAGTCAGCAGGGATACAATCCCAAGTAGCCGGGTTAATGTATTTATAGTAGTTTACATATGAGGGGATCAAGCCATTCGCACCCCCGCCATCCAATACCAGTGGGTATTGAATGAGGTCCTAGTAAGCTTGACCCAGGTCCTTGCAGGATCTATACACTGAACAAGGCAAGAACCTTAACAAACCATTCCCTTAACCCCCGACCAGGTATCCAACATATCTCTATATGGACCATAGAGATATGAATGGTGTAAATCTTTTATTTTATATAGACAGTAAAATAATGTCAATATACTACGGACAAATGATAAGGAAGTTTCACCTTCAACATAAGAAACTAATTATTAAAGTCATTAATACAAAACCAAATAAAAAGTGCGAAAAGATTAAAAAACAAAAGTATTACACTAAATGCTTGTTTTCACCAAGTGATGTAAGAGACTTAGGCAAACATGGCCTTTGATTATCAAGAACTCTTACTATCAATCTTGGATCCCGAGACTACAACACACACTCTAAGATGGATGGTGGATGATGGTGGTGGATCTGGGTTGTGATGGTGGTGGAGTGTGGGTGAAGTGGGAGAGAGGTGGCTTGCCAAGTGATGCCTTTGAAGTGAACTAAGCACCCCTATTTATAGCCTGCACAGAAGCCCAGACACGGCCCCGTGTCCATCCACTTTCTCTTTCTTCATTAATTGCAATTTGTCTGCATTAGCTCCACACGCCTCCGTGTCCGCTGGGTACGGCCCCGTGTCGGGAATAGAAGCTTCTATATAAAATAAAAGCTTCTATAGCTTTGTCTTTTCTGCAGACACCTGAACACGCCCCCGTGTCCGCTGGGCACGGGGCCGTGTGCAACCTTCTGTTTACTTGTTTTTGCTTGGGAAGATGCTGTCGAGGGGTCGGGCATGCCACATTTATTCCTTTTCTTGTGATTATGTTAGATTTTGCTGCATTTTTGCTTCTTTTGTTCATTTACACTCTTTTAATCCTGAAAATACAAAAGGAAGACAAAAGCACACTTTTTTCAACATTAGTACTAAAAAATGGTTAGTTTTATGCCTCATTTTATGTAATTTATATGTTGCATTTTACACACATCACCATTACATGGTATTATTATTATATAATTACACGGAGGTTTCCATGTTTCAAGTCTGTGTTTAAGCTAGTTTCTCGTTCAGTAAGTATCAAGTCTCTCGTTCAATAAGTATCAAGTTTCTCGTTCAATAAGTATCAAGTTCCTTGTTCAACCAAGTATCAAAGTTTCTCATTCAATAAGAATCAAAATTTCTAGTTTAATAAGTATCAAGCATAACAAGTGTCAAGTTTCAAGAGAGTTTCAAAGTATCACAAGAGTCTAGTATCACAAGAGTCAAGATTTCTATTATTCATGCATAACGTATCACAAAAACATCACATAGGATAAAAGTTTCATATAGAGTAGAAGTTTCACATAGTTTACCATAATTAAGACTCGAATAGTATCATTAGGGATCACAAGGACGAGACTTGCCAAAAATAAAAAGTTTCGAAACGCAGGGCGTTACATAAACACATAAACTTTTTGCTTTACATGTGATTATCTTTTATACACATGTACAATGAACAAGTGGTTATACAATTCTCATTACTCTCAGCTCAATTATGTTTCTTTATAAGGCCATGCGTAGTGGTAAGTGGTTTGGTCAACCACACGCCCAACACCATCACCACCACTTCACGTGGTCAATCAATTTAGGTCTTGGTTCATTGTTATGGCCAGAAGTTGGATAGAGAGAAAGATTGGTTGGGCTTTGGCCTACACAGTAATTTTTTTTAATTACAAACTGTCGCAACCCCCGCCCCCTAACTACCCGGGAACGGGCTGCCGCGACCAGTTTCGGTGGTATCTGTGTTTGTCAGTTTGGCAGCGGAATTTACATCAGGACCGTAGTTAGGAAATATTTTATTAGAGTAAAATACCACGCTTTTATAATATTAAACATATGTGAAAATCCCAAGTTTCAAGTACACACATTTTCATAGGGATAAACCCTATTTTATTTAATAAAAACATCTCTTTATTTAGGTAACTTTATAGCCACTTTTCCAAGCCTTCAGTGTTGTCCAGCTGGCTTCTAATTGGGCTTTCACATTTTGTTACCTGAAACGCGTTTAAAAACATTTTGTCAGTGGGAAATACTGGTGAGTGAATTCCAATTTAATCAAGAATTTTAAAAACTGTTGTACAGTATTGAGGGCGGTCACACAATTATATTTGTTTCCATCTATTTTAATTACCACCCATGGTACTGTCAACCCGACTTGTGGTCATGTTACTACTCACAATGTAGTAACAAATTTTGTATACAAAACCCCAACATACCGACGATAATTGTAGAATACAAATACCCAATCACTGTTTAATATATTATAAATTAATTGAGGTTTTGTAAAACAGTTTGCAAAAAAGAGATTACTCACTTTGTTGTCTTAGGGTTTTCCTTAAGGATTTCCTGGTGATTATCTATTAATTACACAAATGCACACGCGTTAGTATAATAACCCAATATTTAAATTAGTAATACCCTCCCCGATATGGCATTCCAACGACTACGTCGGGCAGAACCACGACAGCCGTTACGGAACCCTAAATCAATCGTGTAGCGTATCTAACACGTAACCGGGGTTTTAATACTTACAACGGGGCAGAACTTCGTTATTTAGGGGGGTATAATACCCGATTTTAGCTTCTCCACTTATATATTTCGAGAGAGAAAGAAAGATTTTGAACGATTTGTGAACTGTGCTCGTCGACTCTATTTATAGGGCTGATCAGACCTTTCCTCGCGCCCCGCGTAGACCACACAGGGGTCCTTCGCGGCCCGCGACCTAGGGCGTAGGGCCTAGCTGTGCTGATTCGTCGAGTATAGGCTTAACATGCGTTTGACACGTGGCGGCACCGGGTGAGGCCTGGTGTCCAGGTGCTCGCGGCCCGCGTAGAGCTTGGAGCAGTCTGTCGCGGCCCGCGACAGACTTATTTTTCTTGTTTTTATTTTATCTTTAATTATACAAAGTAATTTAGGCTCGGTTTTCGCATACGTGGTATGTTTTAAGACATCTAGGGACATTTTAAATATATTAAGGGTGTCGGAAATTATTTTGGAGGGTTGTTATACAAACTCAACACTACTACACTTTTTTTATCAAATGGTTTGGTTAAAATGACGTGAACGCCACGTGTTAAAAAAGAGCATGTGGTTTGTCAAACCACTACTCATGGTCTAAAAAGAACGCCCTACATTAACAACTACCAATGTCTAAAACGTAAAAAGCACCTAACAACATGTTATAAAATTATAGTATATTAGTAAACTAAATCTGAATCATCCATCATATCAAACCAAACAAACACAATGTTATAAAATTATAGTATATTAGTAAACTAAATCTGAATCATTCATCATATCAAACCAAACAAACACATAAATATATATATATTTTTAACCGCAACCTAACTAACATATATATTATTGCTAGAAGATCAGGAATGTCTTGCGGGCCGGCCAACATTCCGGCCAAAATCCTTTCAAGAATTACTAAGGTGTTTATTTCTAACTTGCCAGAAAAATGTAGTGGCAATGATCTCTCGGGTTTTATTCGTTCGTATGGTGTTATTTATGATCTCTACATCGCTAGGAAACGTGACAAGGCTGGTAATCGGTTTGGTTTTGTTTCGTTTCTTGACGTTAAAGATAGCAATGAGTTGGTTAGATTGATTTGCAAAACTCGCATTGGAGATTGCTGGTTGAGGGCAAACATTGCAAGATTTACATTGGAGGAAGGCGAAATACGAGCGGATCAACATTCGTCTTCTAGGCAGAATGATAATATCAACACGAACCAGAAGAACGGTGGCAGACCCCCTGTGTGGAACCCTACGTCGTTTTACAATGGGTCCAAATCCTTCACGGATACCCTTACGGGTAAGTCTAGTTCGTTGGGTAACCAGAAGTCCTTGGTGGTCAAAAACGAGGTTGAAGCATTCCGGGATTTGCATGGTAGGGCGGTGGTGGCTCGTATGATCGACCTGGATGCCCTCAAGAGTATTCATGTGATTATGAACTATCTCTGTCCAGGCATGTACAAGATTCAGTATCTAGGAGGTCTCTCCACGTTGATTTCCTTTGAAGATGAACAGAAGGCTCGTTCTGTCCTTGCTGCGGCAAGGGAGGTTATTGGTAGGTTTGCAAAGTTAGACGTTTGGATGGGCCAGTCATTCAGCTTCGAACGTTTGGCTTGGCTTAAACTTACGGGAATTCCTTTGTAACTTATCTCTAATGAAGTTATTGATGTGATTGGAGGCTCTTTTGGTAAGATTGTCCATAGGACGTCTAGGTCCGATTTTGACGATGATCTTTCTTATGATTATGTCGGGGTGTTAGTGGGTGAGGAGAAGAGCATTGGTGAATCGGTTTCGCTGGTCTGGAGGGATAAAAAGTTCACTATTTGGGTTGAAGAAAATGCCGGGGTGTGGATGCCTGAATTTTACAAAATCCCGTCTAAATCGGATACGGATTCAGTGCATGAGAATATGGACATCGAGAAGGATTTTCATGACAAAGAGGAGTTTCATCCGGTGGAGTCGGATGCCGGAAATTCTGTTCCGGTAACGGAGGAGCCGGTGGAAGACGTCAACGTTCCGGTGAATAGGGAGGAGGAGGTTTTTTTGGTAACTCCCAATCAACTTAATGCTATTAATGAGATTCCTAATTTGTTGGAAAGGAATGAGGAAGTCATTAATGGGATGGAAGACTTTGTGCCTGGCAATCAATTTGATTTCGGAGAAAATATAGTAACTGAAGCAGATAATGTGGACCAATCGGGCTTGATTAACAAAAGGAAAAAGAAATCTGGGCTAGGAACTTTGGGCCGGCCCAATCCGGCATATTCTAGCAGCCTTGAAAAAACTAAGGTTGGTAAAAAGCCCAAATGCCAAGATGACTTATTTGGGTTGGATCCGTTGTTGGGCCTGGACCAAGATGGTGGAGGTGAGATGAGTGCAGCCCAGCTTAGGTCTGACTACATTGACCTTAATACTCAACCAGGAAGTGGCGATGAGGTTGGGGAGGACAGTGGAGGCCAACACATGGATAATAGATCGGATTCCTCTTATAATGAAGTTGAAGTCACAATCCTTTTGGGTACCAAACTCGGAGTTAATCTTCACAACTCCAACAAGTTAATCCAGGACTCGATTGTTCTTGAAGGTGTACAAGGAGGTAAGGAATGAATTGTCTTTCAATTAATATTCGTGGGTTTGGGGGTAGAGGTAAAGCGGGTTGTATTAAGAAGCTTAAAAACGTTCATGGGATTTCTTTTATTGGAATGCAAGAGACGATGGTTAGCAATATTTCCTCCTCTTTGGTTTCTAATTATTGGGGAGGGATGGGTTTTTAATATGAGGATGTTAACGCTTGTGGTAATTCGGGTGGTATAATAAGTATGTGGGATCCAAAAGTTTTTTCTAAAGAGATGGTGAATAAAGACCGGAATTTTTTACATGTGGCGGGTACTATCTTGGCTGGGTCGATTCGTATTAATATTGTCAACATTTATGCTCCACAATCGAATGAAGGTAAGAGGACGTTGTGGTCTAAAATTTATAATTTGATGTGTGGGCATCTAGGGTGGTGGATTGTGTTCGGAGATTTCAACGCGGTTAGAGAAAGGGATGAAAGAAAAAATTTGGTTTTTGACCCGGTTTGTGCCCGTGATTTTAATAGTTTTATAGATGAAGTCGGTTTACGTGAATATGATCTGAAAAGGCTAAAGTTTACATGCATGACCACTAGAAAAGGTGTGTGTAAATTTAGTCGGATCGATCGGGTGTTGGTATGTGACAATGTTTTTAATAAATGGCCTAACGCGTGTGTCCGGGCCATTGGTAGACAGTGTTCGGATCATTCACCTTTGGTATTTTCTGTTAAAGATTCTAACTTTGGGCCCAAGCCTTTTAGGCTTTTTGACTCTTGGTTGGATAGACCGCCGGGTTGTGTGCAGGTTATTCAATCAGTTTTTGAAGAATGGAGAGATGAAGGGAAGTCGGATTCTAATCTGCTCAACAAATTAAAACGGCTTAGAGGATGTTTACGGGCTTGGTTCAAGAATTATAGTGCAAAAGAATTGGAGGAAGAGACTCGCCTTAGAAAAGAGAAAGATGAAATAGAAATTCAAATGGAGAATAATGCTTTGGAAGATGAAGACGTGTGGATCTGGACAGAATGCAAAAAAGCGTTGGAAGAAATCGAGTTTCTAAAGGCCCGCGACATCAAACAGAAATCCCATGTTAAATGGGCTGCTTTGGGGGACGAAAATTCCAACTTTTTTCATAACGTGGTTAATGGGAGAAAGGCGAGAAATTCTATTCCGGGTATTATGATTAATGGGGAGTGGGTTACTAAGCCGACCTTAGTCAAAAAGGAGGTGATGCGATTCTTCAGGTGCCACTTTAAAGAAGACAATTATGATCGGCCTACCCTTGTTTGTTCGAACATTGGTTCGCTGGTTCAGCAGGAAAGCGAAGATTTGGTGGCTCCTTTTTCTAGACAAGAAATTAAAAACGCCGTTTTTGAGTGTGGCTCCAATAAGGCTCCGGGTCCGGATGGTTTTAATTTTCGATTCGTGAAAAGATTTTGGAATTATCTTGAAGGAGATTTTGAAAAGATTTTGTTGGATTTTCACGGCTCAGGTTCCATTAGTCCGGGGTGCGGTTCGTCTTTCATTACTTTGATCCCTAAGACTAAAACGCCTTTGGGTCTTAGAGACTACAGGCCTATTACTTTGATTGGTTTGATTAGTAAGGTGATTTCCAAAATCCTTGCTACTCGACTTAAAAAAGTTATGGGTCGTATTATTTTCGAATCCCAATCCGCTTTTATTTCGGGTCGGTTCATTTTGGACGGCCCTTTAATGGTAAATGAAGTTATTGATTGTTTGAAGAAGCGAAAGAATAAGGCGTTTTTGTTAAAAATAGATTTCGAAAAGGCATACGACAATGTCAATTGGAATTTTTTGCTTTCTATTATGTCTCAAATGGGGTTTCATCCTCGATGGTGCGAGTGGATTAATGGGATTTGTCACTCTTCTAGAGCCGCGGTTCTAGTAAATGGTTCGCCTACTTTCGATTTTAGGTGTGAAAAGGGGCTACGGCAAGGGGATCCATTATCGCCGTTTCTTTTTTTGATAGTGATGGAACCCCTCTCGTGGCTCCTTGATAAAGCTAAGTCTCTTGGTGTCATTAAAGGTGTTGATTTTTCGAGTGGAGATATGGAGCTAACCCATCTCTTCTATGCGGATGACGCGTTGATTATGGGAGAGTGGTCTAAAGATAATATCCAAGGTATTGCTAGAGTTCTTCGTATTTTTTACATTTGCTCCGGGCTTCGCATTAATCTCCATAAATCAAATATATATGGAGTTGGTGTGGAGAATTCCGAAGTGGACGACATGATGGGTTTTCTTGGGTGTAAAAGAGGTGGTTTTCCGTTTACCTACCTTGGTATCCAAGTGGGAGCAAAGATGTCCCGGGTTTGTAATTGGGATCCGGTTGTTGATATCATTAGTAAGCGGCTTGTTTCATGGAAATCTAAGAATCTGTCGATTGGAGGTCGCCTTATCCTCATTAAAGCGGTTTTAGAAAGCCTTCCCGTCTACTACTTTTCTCTTTATAAGGCACCAAAGGCCGTTATTGAGTCGATTGAAGCTATAATGCGTCGCTTCCTCTGGGCGGGCGCTAGCGTAGAGAAGAAGATCCATTGGGTTTCTTGGGATATTGTTACATCTCCTAAAAAGATTGGAGGTTTGGGAATATCTAGATTGCAAGATGTTAATGACGCGCTCCTTTTAAAATGGACTTGGCGATTCAAAAATGAAGATAATGGATTGTGGAAGAAGATTATTATGGGGTGTCATGGCAATAGTAGACCATGGGCGTTACTACCGTGTAGTGCTTCATCGAGTGGGTGTTGGAAACGTATAGTTAAAATTGGAGAAAAAAAACACCAAACGGGTCTACTTTTAATTCGCATTTCGGTGGTGATCTTGGAAACGGAAATTCTATTAGTTTCTGGGGTGACCCGTGGCTAAGAGACGAACCACTTCGATTGGCATATCCTAATCCTTTTAAAATCGAAAGAAATAAATGGGTGAAAGTGGGAGATAGAATTTCGGTTACTGGTAACGTCAAGAACTTGTCTTGGGATTGGATTTCGATACCAAATACAGCTGCAGAAGTCAATGATCTTTTTCAGATCCTTTCGGAGATCCATGATTTTAAATGGAGAGGCGGTGCTGATCGATGAAAATGGAAGATTGCCGCTGATGGTCAGTTCAGTGTGAAGTCTGCAAAAAGTTTGTCGTTTGATACCAACACGGCTGGCCAAGTTCGGAAGATAAAATGGAAGGTTTGGGTGCCGCTCAAGTGTAAAGTTATGGCGTGGAGAGCAGTCTTAAATCGCTTACCTACTATTGCAGAACTGATTAAACGAGGGGTGCGACCTCAACATACAACCTGCACATTCTGCAAAGATGAAGTAGAAACGGATCTACACTTGTTCACGGGGTGTTGGTTCTTGCAAAAAGTTTGGCATAGAATTGAGAATTGGTGCCGGTTACCTCCATCTATTCTCTTTGATGTTACGGATATTCTGCAGATCCCGGAGGCTCATCTGATGTCCAAGAATGATTAGGAAGTTTTGCGAGGAATAGTATACACGACCATGTGGGTTATTTGGAACGAGCGCAACAACCGTATCTTCAACAACAAGCTTCGGAGACCAATAGAGATTGTTGAAACTATCAAGTATACGACTTTCTTTTGGATTTGTAATAGATCTAGATTGATAGATGTAGAGTGGTCTAGTTGGTATGTGTATCCTTTGGGTTGATTTGGTTTTGTAGTTCGCCTTTTGGCCCTTGTTTTGAGGACCAATTGTGCGCCTCTTGTTGAATGAATTTTTCCTTTAAAAAAAAAAAACTAACATATATGGTAATACTTTGTAACAAATATTTGTTGAATTCTCTTTTAAAACAACATTGTAACAAATATTCGTTCAATTCTCTTTTAAAACAACATCCGCTAATTTGGCAAATTGTCCATCACCAAAACATTTGAAGTGATGAAACAAAAGCAACCAACCAACAATCCCCCACCACCACCTAAGCAAACACAAAAAAAGGAATAAAATAAAGTGTTGATAATAGAGTAAATTGTCATAATGGTCCATAAGGTTTGGTTACTTTTGTCATTTTAGTCAAAAAAT
The DNA here is from genome assembly GCA_030545235.1 of Helianthus tuberosus. NCBI lineage: Eukaryota > Viridiplantae > Streptophyta > Magnoliopsida > Asterales > Asteraceae > Helianthus > Helianthus tuberosus. Next base: position 104,786,224 of record CM060427.1, on the reverse strand, counting down.
CAAACATTTTGAATCTGGGTCCCTGTGGTTTCAATTTTTGTTGTCATTTTCATTTAAAAGCAAAATTTAGTCAGATTTTTCAGTTAACATCCAGTTTTTTTTGTCTTTTTTCTCCCTTTTAATGAAGGGCAAATGGTCTTTTAACGTAGGGCCAAATGGTCTTTTAACGTTTTATTATAACAAATTAAAAAAATTTGACCATTTTGTCCTTCATTAAATGGGAGGAAAAAGACAAAAAAAATTGGATGTTAACTGAAATATCTGACCAGATTTTGCTTTTGAATGAAAATGACAACAAAATTGAAATCACAGGGATCCAGATTTGAGTTTTGGACTAAAGTGGCAAAAGTGATCAGGGATCATTTTGGCAGATTACTCGTTGATAATATTTACATATTCAAATTCAAAAATGATTAAAATAATTACAAACTTAACGTCAATTTGTAGAAGGTAGATGTCCCTCATATATGCTTTCTATGTCCATATATATGTGCATAGTTAGGTTAGAGGGTGAAAATCATATATGCTTTCTATGTCTATATATATGTTCATAGTTAGGTTAGAGGGTGAAAATAAAAGAAACAAATAAGAGACCTGAGATTTCTAGGGTTGGGTTTCAATGATGAACAAAAGGAGAAGTTCTGGTGGAGGACAAAGTTCTTTAGGTTACTTGTTTGGTTCTGATGACTTATTAGGGCAACAACAAAAGGATCAATCTAAAGTTCCGGTATCTCCGGTTTGTGTGCCGCCTTACGGCACCGATAAGGAGGAGAAGTTGCCAGAAAAACTACCAACTCCTCACAAGAAAGATGACACCGGCTCTTCTAGTAATTACATATATCATGGGGATGGTGATAAGTCCACAGGTTTTCTAGTGACTGTAAGTCTCTTATCTTTTGGTTACATAAGTAAACACACCAATATTTCACACCCTATTTGGATTAAGGATTTATTCTAGGTGTTATTTTGGAAGTACTTGTACTTCTTGGCAGTTTGCTATCCCTGCAAACCAGTGGTAAGCAAACTCCATATATAGAGTCTGATAAAAAAATATGTAAACAACGGGTGAATTAAGTTTGGTGAAAACTATATGGAGTTTGCTGGCCACGCAAGCGAACTTGCCGAGTTTGCTTGCAGGGGTAGCAAACTGCCTAAATTACAGTAACTTTCAAAATACCCCTTAAAGGCTAAAAGTACTTAGCGGAATCCTAACCCACCTACTAATCCAAAATATTTTTGATTACCTTGCTTCTTTTCCGATGATTATAGGGCCGGCCGTCAACTAGGGTTAAATCGGTTCCGGGTGGAGATTCATCTCTTGGCTACTTGTTTGGAGATAAGTGATGATTTATATAAGCTCAAACTTAGATGTATTAATATGTTTTACTGCTTAAGCTTATAGAAGTGACTGAATATGTTTAATTAGGGTTTTCAATTAAGAGTGTACTGCTTTGTGTTTGCTTTTTAAAGCTGGAGTGTGCCATAATCATGTACGTACATGACTAATAATTTGTAACGAATGTGTGTATTATTGTCATAATATTTACTTGTTGAAAAAAAATCGGTATATAAAAACATTATAAGAATAATTTATTGTAGTTTCGAAATAACTACAATTTAAAATAGCAACATTGATATGGAGAACTACAATCTTTTCCAAGTAAGTTTGTGAATGTTTCATTGATCTTTCTGGTGCATTGGCAATCTTGGATTTATAAAGATTTTACTATTTTCACATCTCTAAATCTTATTTCCACATCTTTTTACACTCTATCTCTCTTTATACATATCTATATCTATATATATATATAAAGAAAGATAGAGATAAGAGGTGTGTGAATATTAACTCAGATAAATCAATATCTTTTTTTAGCAAATTATGATCGATATTTAAGGAGTTAAAGTTATGAAGATGGGCACATACGTTTAGAAGCTCTATTTTCATGATATTTAATTTTATTTCCCTTTTATTGTGTTTTAGCACAATCTAAAGAAACAAATTCTAGGGTTTCAATCTCACCATCTATATCTATACTAGCTTATAATAGAACTCTTTATGAAAAATTTAATATTTCACTTAAATTTAAGACACCTATTGGGAGCATTTTTGGTATTTCTGATATAATTTTTGTTATTTAATGCAATTTTGGTATTTAAACAAAGATATTTAGTAATCTGTATTTATTCCATAATTTTGTTATTTAATTCAACTTTGGTATCTAAACAAAAATTTAGAACAAAAAAAAAAGCATAAGTCATGATATTACTAAGACAAAATTGCAGAAAACAACCTTTATGTATACCCAAAACTGCACTTTATACCTTTCACTATGAAATCCGCCAAAACCAACCTTTACGTTCATGTTTTGTTACAAATCACAACCTTTACACCTAACCTAGTAAAAAAAGTCAGTTAAGTTGCCCCATGTGCGATGCATGTGAGGGCATATATGTATTTTCCTTTGAATAATATATTTAAATCAATAATTAAATCAGATTTTAAAAAACTAATATATATATATACCCTTTGTCTTTTTCTCTTGGCTCTCTCTCTTCTCTCTCTCTCTCTCTCTCTCTCTCTCTCTCTCTCTCTCTCTCTCTCTCTCTCTCTCTCTCTCTCTCTATTCAATAAATAATTAAATCAGATTTCAATTACTTATTCTTTTGTTTTGCTAGCTTGCTGCAATTCGACTTGTGATTTGACTCACAAATTACAAAATTAACAGGTGAAACAAATAATTATACGTAATACAGGTGTGCTAAATTCTGCTCAAACCGGCAAACAGAACCAAAACCAGATCGGACAGAAAATGGTTCAGTTCGCGTTCATGGTATGGAAAAATATTTGGTTTTTGGATCGGTCCATTCACTACCATTCCGGTCTGGTTCAGGTCCAGAACCGAATCCGTTTTTTATTGAAAAGACACCGTTTATGCAAGGAATTAGGCTTATATCAATAGCTCAGAAGTTTGATAGGTTCTTGGTTCAGTCTGAGCAATTGCACACCTGTAGTTTCTAGTCAACCTTCAGCTACAAGTTCCCGGTTTATTGAACAGATTCCAGTGAACATGCGCTGTTTAATAGAGGAAGGTGTCTTTGACAAACTAATCTGGTCTAAATGTCTCAAAACCCTCTCCATATTCAGCTCCAATTGCCTAAAAACACAATCCACACAAACCCCAAAATCAAAATCCAACCCTAAAACACTAATTCCCAAAATAACCCCTAAATCAAAAAGATAATCAAAAAAGGTTCAAACTTTCCAACAGGGTTGCCTACTAAACATAAACAAAATTTACCTCTTCCATAAAAATCTTGGTGGGTGAGAGCTGAAACCCATCAAGAGGCCCAATTTCATCGGACCCACAACAACTTTTGATCACGTTCTTCCGATTACGTTCTTGTTCATCGAATCTTGAACGTTGTAAGCTCTGTAAAACACAAGAATCGCTAGCATACAAGTGTAAGGTAATAAGAAGAGATAAAAGATTGAAACTTTAAGAAGATTAACCGGTAATTTGAGGTTGAGAGGTAGCTGGTGGGAAAGAAACGAAGAGGGGGTAGTTGGAATCAGGCGGATTTGTGTGGAAGAAGATGATGAAGAAGAAGAAGGAAATAAATAAAAAGCATTAAATGAACATTCATTGTAAAAGGGGTTAAAGGAAAAGACAGATATGCCCTCACGTGCATCGCACGTGGGGCAAGTTAACTGACTTTTTTGACTAGGTTAGGTGTAAAGGTTGTGATTTGTAACAAAACATGAACGTAAAGGTTGGTTTTGGCGGATTTCATAGTGAAAGGTATAAAGTGCAGTTTTGGGTATACATAAAGGTTGTTTTCTGCAATTTTGTCTATTACTAATTCTTTTAAGTAATTCAGATCCTAACAATAACGGAAACAATTGATAAATAGTTGGAAAATGAGTATAACGACAGGGCCGGCCAGTTAGTTTAATTGGCTAGGCAACGACTTAGGGCCTCCGAAAAAATAGGGCCTCTAAAATTAAAAGATAAATCTATATTTATAAAAAAAAGAATATTATATTTACGGTGATATTTGTTAACATTAATATAAGTGTAATCTGGTGGTAAGAACAAGATTGGTGTTTGTATAGGGCAGGGTTCGAATCTCACGTGCTACCAATTTTCAAAATTATTAATCACCTCACTTAGTCTTTTAATAAAGAGTTATAAATGCATCTTTTTTAATCACCCCTCTTAATTTAATAAGCTAAAATATTTTTTAATAAAGGGTTATAAATGCATCTTTTTTAATCACCTCTCTTAATTTAACAAGCTAAAATATTTTGTCCACACAATTTTTAACATGATACGTCCATGTAAAATTTTATTTAAAAAAAATCGTTTCTAACTAATAACAATAGTATACTAAAAATAAGTAGCATGTTTTAATTCTTTTAACACATAATGTAAGTTGTTATTTGTTAGGTTAAACTCTTTTGACCAACTTAGATTTGATTTACGTATTAGATCCCAACATTATTTGATTAGAGAAATCATCTAGTTTATATAATGGTTAGGTGCTTTATAAGTTTCTTCCTAATATATTTTAATGTCAGATACAAACCGAAATTACAAGCTTAAAAAAATTAAAAAGGGCCTCGAATTTTTAATTCGATTTGGGCCCTCAAAATTCTAGGACCGGCTCCCAAAATTCTAGAACCGACCCTGTATAACGATATAAATTCTCGACTACCGCGTAGGTTCTTCACTAGTAATTATAATTCAGCCGATAATACCATAGCAGTGGGATTACATCATTAAAATGCTAATTTTTAAATTTATTATATAAAACAGTTCATTATTTAATCATATATAAAGTGATGTAGAACGCCAAAAAATTCTAGTTCATATTATTTGTTGTGTTTCACATGTTTAAAAATATGTAAAATCATATTTACAGTGATCTTATTTTTAAAGGATTTTCGTGTTATCTTAAGTACGACAAAGTAACTAGAACTATGGATAAAAACAATTTAATAAGAAACTAATGTGGTTTCTATATATGCATTATTTTTAATTTTTACACATACTACATAAGTGTGATCAAATCTTTTTATATGAATATAAGTTTAGCCAAGATTATTATTTTTAAAACGCTTGTAAGAATGTAAGTTTTGAATGTGACAATATTGTTTACCTTTCACATACATTTGCATGAACTGTGAATATATATATATATATATATATATAGAATCCCTAATAAAATATGATATTTTTAACACAATTTTTCAATCCACAAAATGCTTTTAAAAAATAACTTACAGAAATATTAATTAGTTTTCAATCCTATTTAAATAACCATAACTTTTTAATTAAATAAACAAGGCCATTAAAGAAACACGCCCCACCAACACAAAATGGGACTCAAAACAAACATACCCTCTCAATGAAACCCCAACAAATGTCTCATTCAAGCTTTTTTCTGTGATTGAAAACGCCCTCACTAATTCTGGACACACAAGATATTCTAATCTTAAAAATCAAACTCCGCTTCTTAAGTTCAACCTTGTATGTCTACTGTCTATTTCATAAGACATAGTGGGAATTTTTTTGGCATACGTTGTGTGATGGGAAGGCAGACATGTTGGTCCAATTTAAAACGAAGATAACTAATTACAATATGTTTAGATTTATGAGACTCACAAAAAAAGGAGGAAAATGAAAAACCAGGACAAACATTGTGACAAACAACCATAGTTGGTTTGCTCAACTCGTGAACCGAAATTCCTTCGTCTAGAACCTCCTTGAAGTCAAGGGTTCGAGCCCCGTCAAAGGTGGATTTGATGTGATTTAAGCCGTTTAAAAAAATTAATCTAGACTTTTATATTTGACTTCCCAATATTTGACCATTACGGAAAAAATTAGAATTTCCATGAAAAATGAATTTGATGTGATAGTTCTATTCATTCGTAAAAGTAATATTCCTTAAAGAGAATAAGTCGATGATAAAAAAAATAGGTAAAAGTGTGTAGTTATTATAAACGTAAACTTGTATAATTAGTAAGACAAAAAAATCATGAGTTATTAGCTTTTAACAAACATGAGATTAATTTTATAAGATAGTTATGCATAAGGTTTAACTTATCACATCGAAGTAGGGGGGGGAGGGGGGGGGGGGGGGGGGGGGATGGAACAAAAATATGGAGAGTAGAAAATTAAACCTAGGCCTTTTGATATATCATATTAAAAATTGTATAAAATTACTATATTATACATCTAGTTTGCTATAATGTATGATAGATTATTATTTAAGGATATTAGGTTGTGTAGTATCTTAAATATTCATGATTTTTATGTATAAATTACAAAAAAAAAAAAAAACAACAAAAAACAAAAAGTCATTTATGTTAACATCAGATTGCAAACTATGTCTTTTGCCTTCAATAATTACAGAAAACGTACTCTATGTTTACAAACCCTCATATGTTATGTCCTTTGACCCTAACTCAGTTAAGTTTCATAGTTAAGTCTGACCAAATGACCCCACATGAGGGTATTTTGGTCATTACACTAAATATTAAAATAAATAATCATAAAAAATAATAAATACATTAATTATGTTTAAAAAAATAATATATATATATATATATCCGGAACAAAATTCTCTCCATCTAAATTTTCTCTCTCTCTCTCTAGCTTCCCAATAATCTACCGTCACCACCATCCACCTGAAATCGCCAGTTACACCACCACCCCACATGCAACCGTCAATTTTAAAGACAAAATCCGTCAATTTTATAGTTATGACATTACATCATCAAAATGCAATTTTTATTTTATTATATTATATATGAACAGTGGTTATTTTTTAATCATATATAAACCGTGATGTGGTAAAGCCAAAAAAGTAGTTTATATAAAATGATACTTTGCATGTTTAAAAATATGTAAAATTGTATTTACAAAAATATTTTTGCATTATTTTAAGTGTGACAAAATTAACTAGAAGTATGGATAAAAACCAATGAGCAATTTATTTAGTTCCTACAGATGCACCATTTCTACTTTTTACAGAGTATAAAAATAATTTATATAATTTGGTACTTTGCATGTTTAAAAATATGTTAAATAGTATTTTGCAAGGATCTAATTTAAAAATATTTTTGTATTATTTTAAGTGTGACAAAATTAGCTAGAAGTATGGATAAAAAAACCAATGAGCCATTAATGCATCATTTGTACTTTTTACACAGAATACAAGTGTAGCAAAGATTATTATTATTATTAAAGGCTTGTAAGAATGCAAGTTACAAATGTGACAATCACATACATTAGCATGATTGAGAATATGATATATAATCCCTATTGACGACGGGCTAGTGGGCAGGCCCACTCTACCCGCTTTGGACTATCTTTAGGAAGCCCAATTATATAAAAAGCCCATCAGGAGGAATCACCTTGCCCACTAAGTTTCCTTCTCTTTTGTTATGGGCGGGAAAACAGCTAAGCGAAAGGACAGGCCTCATTTAATGAGCGATAGGAATGGGATCTCGCCTGAAAATACTGTACTTCTCCGGCCGAAGCATTAATTGAGGAAGACATCTCGCTGCTGGGGGTCAGACACGTGTCTGCACCTCCCAATAAACCCCAGAAGCCGTTGGATCATATGAGAAAAATATCTAGTATGATAGGGCCAAGCTGTTATATAAGAGCGAAAACAAAAGGAACCAAGGCATGTATTATCTCCGGCTTTCTCTCATTTACTACACCTTCATTTACTCTCCACACATTAACTTCCGACCAACATTCCCTCACATTTACTACACACGCACATTAATAAGATTCACACCAAAAGAGGAAACCTTCCGGTGGATACACTCATCGGAAGAAGCTCCTCTTATTTCCGGCAAGTTTACTTACTCTCACGCCGGAGCTTGGTCACGGATCCCCCTCCCGGGGTCCCCCGTGACGAGGCTAACGGTTTATTCTTTTGTAGCAAGCAAGGATAAAAGCTCTTGACGTCACCGAAGATCCAGCTAACGTCAGCCGGAGGTTGGGTATTCGACATTGGCGCCATCCGTGGGACATCAGCTTGCCCGGTGTTCCCACAACAACACCCGACGTCCAAAGAGCAGCTTATCCTGTCAGGAACAACATGGCAGCTCCACATAACTCGCGTGTCACTCAGACGGCACAAAACGACTTGGATAAAGTCACTGTAGAGGATATTACTCATGAAGAAGATAATGAGAATCAGGTAGGAAATCTGAGAGAAACGGAACATATCACTCCTGATTTCGTGGCCATGCACAGGGAAAAGTTAACTAAGTGTCTTGAAGACTTAAAGAGGCAGGAAAGACTCGACAGCCTCAGGGCCAGACTTTCTTTTGACACACCCTCCAGCCAGGAAGGAACGAACCTTCCGAACAAGAACAATAGTGGTGACCAGCTGGAAACGTTTATGTCTGCCCTGAGGCAGATGTCCTCTGAAGAAAGGGAGGATCTGATCACAGGCCAAAAGTCCAAGGAGAAAGAAAAAGGGAAAGACAACTTTGGTGACAGCGGCTTGGACCAGCCATACTTACCGCGAGATTTGGCCGAGGTCTCAAAGTTCACAAGAAGAATCTCAGAAGCACCTATGCCTCCCAAGACAAAACTACCACCAGGCTTTGATCGATATGATGGAACGAGAGATCCAGAAGATCACTTACATGCCTTCAGAGGAGCGGGACAGCTAGGAAGATGGCCTATGCCGGTATGGTGCCACATGTTTGTACAAACCCTAACGGAAGGATCCCGGCTTTGGTTTGACAGTCTCCCCCTAGGGAGTATAGACAGCTATGAAGAACTGAGTGAGAAATTCCTCAGGAACTTTGGCCAACAGAGGAAGGTGGTCAAAAATCCGAACGAAATCCTTCATATCAGACAAAGAGATAACAAGCGAATAGACCAATACATGGAGAGGTTTGTTAAAAAGAGTATGAACATCAAGGACGTCCCGGAGGTCATGAAGATTAGTGGTTTCATAAATGGGCTGAAACATGCACAGCTATGTGAAAAGCTGGGAGAGGAGTTTCCACCCTCCTTTGACAATCTTATGGACAGAGTCCGGGCCTTTGTCCGGGGAAAGGACACGGTCAGCAAAGCAAAGGAGACGGATGTCACACCTCGGAGGATTGCCCCGGCTGCAAGACCTCCTGACAAAGGTACACCCTATTCCCGGAAACTTGCCTTTGATAGAATGTTACATGACAGGGTAAGGCCCTCATACTCTCCCTATAGACCCCGAGGGAGAGGTCCTCCTCCTTACCCCGATAGCTTCACCCCTCTCATTAAGACCCCAAGTGAGATACTAGCCACGGAGAGGGTAAAGAATTCCTTCCCAAGACCACCCCCCATAAAACCGGGACCAAAGGCACAACCAAACGAATACTGTGAATTCCACAAAGGTTTTGGGCACAAAACCGATGACTGTATGTACCTCAAAAGAGAAATAGAGGCTGCGGTGAAAACGGGGAGACTGGCCCATTTGGTCAAGGAAATCAAAGAGGGGGGAGGGGATCGCAAGGGAAGAGATGCACGGGAGCCGGGGAGGGCAGACGTTGATATGATTAGAAGGAGAAATGAGTTTGATACCACCCGAAGTGTAAAGGCCAGAATCCTAGGCTCCCCAAACTGCATGAAAGCTCCCATCCTCATGCCATATTTAGAAGAAAGCGAGGTGCAACGACTCCCGCTGAACATCTCAGCTGTGATAGCTGGACACAAGGTGTCTAGGATACATGTGGACGGATGGTCAGGCGTTGAGGTAATATACGAACACTGCTTTCTTAGGTTCGACAGGGACATAAGGGATAGGTTGGAGGAAGATTCAATCCCATTGGTAGGATTCAACAACAGTGTGTCACATCCCCTGGGAAAAATCAGGCTCCCATTCACAGTTGGCGTAGGGGATCGGGTCCGGACGATAGATCTGACCTTTACGGTAGTCAGGGCACCCTCTAAGTACAATGCAATCTTGGGAAGACCCGGAATTGGTGATCTGCAGGCACAGGCCTCTACCCCCCACGGAGCTTTGGTATTCCAAACACCAAAAGGTCTCGCATGGGTTAAGTCCGCCTACGAGGTAGTTTCTTCCGTATCCAAAGAGGAAGAACCAGGGAAATCCCAGGGAAAGAAGGTGGAAGAGTGGGTCCTCTGCGATAGGTTCCCAGAACAGACAGTCAAGGTGGGGAGTCACTTGAGTGACAAATGCAAGAGCGCCCTGAAGGAGTTGCTCCTCCATAACATAGATGTGTTTGCATTTCAGCATGGAGACATGACGGGGGTCCCAAGGAGTCTAACGGAGCACCGGCTTAACACCTTTACATGGGCAAAACCAGTGAAACAAAAGAAGCGGAGTATGGGACCTAATAAAAGAAGGGCTGCTTGTGAAGAAACTCGGAAACTACTCAGAGCGGGGATAGTCAGGGAAGTTAAATACCCATCCTGGGTCGCCAACCCAGTCATGGTTCAGAAAAAAGACGGGGGATGGAGGATGTGCATCGATTTCCAAGACCTAAACAAAGCATGTCCCAAGGACTGTTATCCTCTTCCGGAGATAGACACCCAGGTGGACTCCTTGTCTCAATACCCCCTGAAATGTTTCCTGGACGCCTACAAGGGATACCACCAAATTCAGATGTCAATAGAAGACGAGGAAAAAACCGCCTTCATCACAGACGAGGGGACGTTCTGCTACACCAAGATGCCCTTTGGCCTTAAGAAAGCTGGGGCCACATACCAGAGGTTTATGAACACCCTGTTTAGGGAGCAACGAGGAAGGAACTTGGAGGTATACGTTGACGATATTGTTATCAAAAGCTTGACGGAGACGGCCTTGATAAGCGATATAGCCGAGACCCTCCACACTATGCAGGACGTAAACATGAAGTTAAACCCTGGGAAGTGCTGTTTTGGAGTAGAGGAGGGGAATTTCCTAGGAGTGGTAGTCACCAAGGGCGGGATCAACGCAAACCCGGAGAAAACCCAAGCGGTGGCTGAGATGCGATCCCCCAGGTCCCTGAAGGACATCCAACAACTAAACGGAAGACTGATAGCATTAAACCGTTTCTTATCAAAGGTGGCTGACAAAACTCTCCCCTTTATGAAGGTATTGAAAGACTGCCTCCAAACAAACAAGTTTAAATGGACCGCGGAGGCTGAAGCAGCCTTCCAAGAAATGAAAGCATACATCTGCAAGCTCCCAATGCTGGCCACCCCAGTACCCGGGGACCCATTGCTCCTGTATCTATCCGCCTCAAAAACGACCATAAGTGCGGTCATGATGGTAGAGCGGGAGGGGAGACAGATCCCTATATACTTCATCAGCAGAACGCTTAAAGGACCTGAGGAACGGTACATGCCTCTGGAGAAGCTCGCATTAGCTCTTGTCTTCGCGTCCCGAAGACTCAGGAGGTATTTCCAAGGGCACAAGATCACCTTAATGACTGATCAGCCCCTTCAGAAGGTACTCAGGAGGCCGGAGCTGTCCGGATGGCTGGCTAAATGGGCTATGGAGTTGGGGGAACACTCTCTAGAGTTTAAGCCCAGGACAGCGATGAAGGGACAGATACTGGCCGACTTCTTAGCAGAAGTCCCTGAGGACGAAGAAAGGGAGCTATTGAAATGGGAAGCTTTAGAGAAAGAAGAAAGAGAGAAGGAAGAAGAGGCGGTGTGGAAGTTGCTTACCGATGGAGCATCCAGTGAAGAGGGAAGTGGAGCCGGAATCACACTGATAAGTCCCGAAGGGGTCGAGCTAACATATGCTGTAAGGCTGGATTTCGAGAACACCAACAATACCGCAGAATATGAGGCCCTCCTAGCAGGGATGAGGCTGGCACAAAAAATGAAAGCAAAACATGTAGAAGCCAGCACTGATTCACAACTAGTAGTAAAACAGTACCAAGGAGAATATGAAGCTAAGGATAGTACCATGGCTCGATACGTGGAGAAAGTTAAGGAGACGGCTAAGGCATTCAAAACTTTCAAACTGGAGTACATTCCTCGTGGAAGGAACAGGAAATCTGATGCACTTAGCAAATTAGCCTCGGTAGCGTTCGACCACCTCGCGAAAGAAGTCAAAGTGGAGGTCCTGACATCCTCCTCCCTTAACACGGCAGAGGTTGCCACGGTCGGAAGTCCTCAAGAAACATGGATGACCCCAATAGTCAGATTCCTACGGGACGGAACCCTACCCGAGGGGGAATGGGCTGCCCGAAAGATAAGGGTCAGGGCCCTACAGTATGAACTGATTGAGGGAGAGCTATACCGGAGGTCATATCTGGGCCCGTCCCTGAAGTGCGTTGATACGGAGGAAGCTGAATATGTGGTTAGGGAAATGCATGAGGGGATTTGCGGAATGCACTCGGGACCAAGAACAATAGTGAGAAAGGCAATGAATGCGGGGTTTTACTGGCCACGGATGTACGAAATGGCATCTGAGGAAATCAAGAAGTGTGACAACTGCCAAGTGCATGCACCGATGACCCACCGGCACAAACACCCCATGGTACCAGTCTCGACGTCGTGGCCATTCCAGAAATGGGCCATCGACATAATTGGGCCTTTCCCGGAGGGTCCGGGAGGGGTCAAATACGTGGTGGTAGCCATTGACTATTTCACTAAGTGGATTGAAGCGAAGCCCTTGGCAAAGATTAGTGGAGACCAGATGAGAAGGTTCGTGCTGGATAACATCATATGCAGATATGGGGTTCCGAAGGAGTTGGTGAGTGACAACGGGGTCCAGTTTACTGGAAGACCCATCAAACCATGGTGCGAGCAGATGCGGATCCAGCAAGTGTTTACTTCCGTTACCTACGCCCAGAGTAACGGGTTAGTGGAGAGAGCCAACCAAAGCGTCATCAAAGGAATGAAGGGTAGGCTTGGGAGGAAACAGAAAGGCTGGCTGGAAGAACTTCCATTTGTGTTGTGGGCATACAGAACCACCCCCAAAAGTTGCAACGGGGAAACCCCGTTCAGCCTTACCTACGGGACGGAGGCTGTCATCCCTGCTGAGATCGGATCCCCAACTGCCCGAATGAAGCTCCGGGATGAAGAGAATGAGCAGGACCTCAGGATGAACCTAAATTTGTTGGAGGAAAGAAGGGAAATAGCAGCAGTTAAGGAGGCCCAATACAAAAAGCTCATGGGAAGCTATTACAAGGCCAGGATGAAGAAGCTCAACATCGTCCCAGGGGACCTAGTTCTCAGGGCCAACGAGGCTAGTCTGCAAGAAAACACCGGGAAGCTAGGCCCCAACTGGGAAGGACCCTACAGAGTCACGTGGGCGAATGGCAAAGGGACTTGCAAGTTGGAAACACTAGAAGGCAAGGAGGTTCCCAGGACCTGGAACCTCATGCAGCTCAGGAAGTATTACATGTAAGGGGTGTACCCCCAAGGAAGACGGCCAAGAGCCACTTTTGTAATAGGTAACTATATGTACGAGGGCCTTTCCCCCAAGAAGATGAACCTTTTGTAAACAATCTATGACGGGAAACATAAGCCCCCAAAGATTAAATGAAAGACGGACGAAAACGTCCCATTTTGAGAACACAATGGACAATTGCACCTGGGCAGACGTGCCTAGGGACACCATTAAATCTAAAAACTAGAACAAACAAACACACGTGTATGAGGCATTCAAAGCATGCCCAAAGGCCCGGCCGTGGGGCTAATAAAGGTCTAGCTAACCTAAAACGGACAGAACAAGTTAAAAACATGGCACTGCGTTATAAACTTGTCCACTGATTGGCCTCGAACAGACAATCACAGTTTAACGAAGCAAACAACAAAAAAAAAACAAATAATGCAAACACACCCGTATGTACAAAACTACGAAAGGGAATCTGCTTTATTTACTACAAAATACACATACAAAGAAAAGCCCTAACAACTTGGGCAAGAATTAGCAATGTACAAGATTGCAAACACAGCAAGATAAAACAAAAACATAGCTCCTCGCTAAAATAGCCTAAAAATCCCCAGGAAATCACCAAACTGGCCTCCGGTAAGAACCCCTGCAAAAGCAAAACAGGCAAGAAACAGGCTACAAAACAAAAAGGCCATACATAACTATGATCCATACGGTTAAAGGTCGAAGCAGTCCCCAACACAAAAGACCACTCGCGATAGTCAAGCAAAACACACAAGTATCCCAAAGTAAGTTAAAGTTATTACAACCATATCGAAGTGTATCAAATGTTTGAAATTCATTGTGGATCATCCCCGGAAAGAGACGGCGGAGACGAAGGACCGGCAGAGGAGAACAGGGTCTTCAATTCATCAATAGAAATCAAGGGATGCTCCAGGATTTTGGCAAGGATGGTTGGGGTTTTACGCCCAAACTCCTCATTCAGTTTGGATAGCCTCCTTTTTGCCTTAGAATTATAAAGAGGAGTCTCTTTTCTACCCAATCCTTGGGCAGAATAGGCATAACCATCCTTTAACCCCGCCTGGTAGCCAACATCCCTATAAGCCCTGTAGACCTCCTCCAAGCCGCTTTTAAAGTCCTCTGATTGAGAAACAGCAGTGAGAAAAGCCCCAAAACCTTCAGTAATCAACCAATGTTTCTCCCCCGCCAATCGTTGATTATCATCGGAAGTTACTCCATAGTCCGCGTAAATGGTGTTGAGCTGCTCCTGGGAAACGGAGCCAACTTCCTTCAAATGCCTCAGCTCAGCAGCAAGCTCCTCCTTCTCCTCAACCAACGATGCCATCTCCCGCTCCCAAGCCCGTTCCTTCCTCTCAAGCATAGCCCCAGCTCCCTAAACAAAGAATCAGTGAGTATGTATGTATAAAAAAAGGGGGGAGAAGACTATGCACCTTCTCCTCCTGTAATCTCCTCTCAGCATCAACCACCCGGCTCCTAAGCCCAGCAACAACCGACTGGGAAGCCTTAAGCTCAGCCTTAAGCCCTTCGTTCGCCTTCCTCAGATCATCAACCCTTTCCAGCATCCCAGCACCCCTGAAAAAGCCTTCACACATAGACATACTGTATTGATCGTCAAAGAGATCATCCCTCAGGGCGGAGTTTACAAATTTATGTGAGGGAGGGACAGCATGGCTCAAAAAGTCCCTAGCAGCTTCAGGAGTCCCTATAACGGAAGAATTAGTTACCTTCCATTTAGGGACATAAGTAAAGGGGAGGGCGTCAGCAAACAAGGGGGCAAGAGGGGATCGATGAACAGGGCCCTCGAGGGTAGTGGGTTTGCTAGTCCCAGTAGCATGTGGGGGAGAAAGTTCGAAAGCTGAGGAAAAGCGAGCCACCCCCACCTCAGAGGCCTTGTCCCGGATACGGGAAGGAGAAGGACCAGTAGGAATTTCTATAGGCTCCAGGGAACTCCCCTGGGAAATAAGAAAAGGAGCAATCAGGAACTACACAGAAAGACAAAAAAAAAAGGGAGAAAAGAAAACTTACCAACAAAGGAGCACTCACTAATCTTGAGGACTTCAAGTGCTTAGACAAGGAACCTTTGACCCCAGCAGGGGGAAGATCAGAAACGGCTCTAGAGGAAGGGGGAAGCTTCTGGCCACTGGCACTACGGAGCCTCTGACGGATGCTACGAGGTGTAGGATCCGGTTGGGGGCTAGCAGACCTCCTCTTACGAACCAACTTTATCTCCACATCTTCGTCGTCACTTTGACCAGAAGGATGAACAGGAGGAAAGTCGGGAGAACTCTCCTCCTCCCCGGAAGGGTTCTCCTCATCACCACCTAGGGTGGCAGAACCTCCTGTCTGGACGGATCCCCCGGTAACCTGCACTCCCACATTCAGCCTGGGATCAACCTCATTATCAACCACATACTTTACATCCTTGGAATCACCCTGAAGAAGCCTCCACAAAGTTATCTCTGCACAAAAAAGAAGGCACTAAAGATGACTACGGAATTTCCAAAGACATAAAGGAAGAATGAATGTAAGAAGCAAACCAAGAACAAAACGGTACCTTTCTTGCCGAAAAAAGACCTTGGACGGACTGGATAAGAGGGACTCAGCCCCCCCATAGCAAGCATCCCTTCGGAAAAAAGTGAACGCCCTCGTTGGGTTGTCACACATCCTTTTCCACTGAACAGTCTCGGCTGCAGAAAGGGTGGGAATGGTGTCCTCGATAGCAGCGTCAAGATCCTTTGGCAAAGGAGAATCCGGCAACATAGCGGCTGAAACAAAGATGAATCTACACTTCCAGTCCTTCGGATAAGTAGAAGTGGGCATAAAACTGTAACAGGGCCTGGAAACGTTGTTCTGTCGCTTCGCGAAAGTTAACCAGTCTCCATCAGAGATAAGACGGTAAAACATGCAAAACAGAGGAACAGAGGGCTCCCCTGAGATGGCCGCACAAGACAGTTCAAAATGAACCACCCTCATTAACCCTAAAGGATGAATCTGTGAGAAGTGAACGCCGAAGTGACGGAGCAGAGAAACCTTGAAAGCAGAGAGAGGGTATCGGACCCCACAGGAAGAAAAGGCAAGGGTGTAAATGGGTATCCTGTCCGGCGTACATTCTGCCGACTCACTAGGGCTGGGCAAGGAAGGAGAAAAGCGATCCGGGATGTTATATGCCTCAACGAAGGATCTCAAGTCCTTCGCCGTCAACACAGACCTTATCGAAGACTGGCCACCGCGACTCATGGTTATAAGAAATTGTAATACAAGGAGGAAGTTGCAGAGAAGAAAAGAGGGTTAGGAAGTTTGAATGGGAAATCGGAAAAGCCAAATGGGGTTTTTAAAGAGACACCGCTGACATACAAGTAACCGTCACATCAGCGGTCTCTTCAAAATTCAAAAATGGGCACGTGCTACTAGGGGATTAACTCCCGCTAACAGCTATTCGGCGATATCATTATTAATGGGAACGGCAGGTGATAACTGACCCGGGGTGGGCCCATCAAAGGAAAAACCACCTCTCTCAAGCAGTTGTGACTCAGCCCCGGATCATGAGCCTCGGGTCTCAGAACCAGGGACTAAAGATGACTTGACGACGGGCCAGTGGGCAGGCCCACTCTACCCGCTTTGGACTATCTTTAGGAAGCCCAATTATATAAAAAGCCCATCAGGAGGAATCACCTTGCCCACTAAGTTTCCTTCTCTTTTGTTATGGGCGGGAAAACAGCTAAGCGAAAGGACAGGCCTCATTTAATGAGCGATAGGAATGGGATCTCGCCTGAAAATACTGTACTTCTCCGGCCGAAGCATTAATTGAGGAAGACATCTCGCTGCTGGGGGTCAGACACGTGTCTGCACCTCCCAATAAACCCCAGAAGCCGTTGGATCATATGAGAAAAATATCTAGTATGATAGGGCCAAGCTGTTATATAAGAGCGAAAACAAAAGGAACCAAGGCAGGTATTATCTCCGGCTTTCTCTCATTTACTACACCTTCATTTACTCTCCACACATTAACTTCCGACCAACATTCCCTCACATTTACTACACACGCACATTAATAAGATTCACACCAAAAGAGGAAACCTTCCGGTGGATACACTCATCGGAAGAAGCTCCTCTCATTTCCGGCAAGTTTACTTACTCTCACGCCGGAGCTTGGTCACAGATCCCCCTCCCGGGGTCCCCCGTGACGAGGCTAACAGTTTATTCTTTTGTAGCAAGCAAGGATAAAAGCCCTTGACGTCACCGAAGATCCAGCTAACGTCAGCCGGAGGTTGGGTATTCGACACCTATATATTGGATTGGGTTATAGATTATGTATTGTATATTTTTGGACACAAGTTTCAATCCATAAATGTTTTTAAAATAACATAAAGAAATATTAGTTTTTAATCTTAACGAGTTAACGTCACCCTGCACGTTGCGACGGGATGTTGATTATGAAAGCCTTTAGTATCACTATACAGATCTAGCCTTTTTTACCGGTTCTCTCTGGAACCTAACTGGTTTGGATTTTTTAGTGAGAACTTATATATAGAAGTTATAGAACTTCTAGTGAAAACGTACATATGAACCTATAGGAAAAAAAATATGGATCAACCACTGATTAAATGGTCTTGAGTCTTAGATAAATCGAAGGAAGAGTTTTAGCACGCAGTGGTTTGATTTGATTAAATAGGAAAAACACGGCGGATCAATTCGATTAAATCGGAAGAACATGGTGATTCGATTTGTTTGAATCGGTGGATCGATTTGTTTGAATCGGTGGATCGATTTGATTAATCGGATGTGCATGGTGGGATTATTTGATTATATGGGTTGCTTGAGTATTCATGAAAATATTCAACATTGAATCGGTGTTAATAAACGAAAACCATGGTTCATTTTTCGATTCAAACAAAAATTGATTCAAATCAATGCTAGTTCACATATATTCAAAATTGAATGAATCGGTGCAACAAAAACCAATTAAAATCTAACTCATGTGAACACATGTAATGATTGATTGATTGGTGTGATTCAATTCAACAAATATTAAAAAGTTGAATCGGTGTTAATAAACGGAAACGATGGTTCTGTTATGAATTAATATTTATTTATTGTGTGACTATCCACTTGTGTTTATCATTATATTATGACTCTCCATATTTTACACCAATAAGAAACTCATCTCCCATTCTCTCATTCTTCTCTATCATTGCTAGTAGGTCGTTGTTTCACAACACGTTATCAGCACGAATTGCTTTTGAAGTTGGATTGTATCAACACAAGACGCCATGTCGTATCAATGTTGGCAAAAGAGATAAAAGACAAAATTGTTGATCTGGTATGAAAACCCTTAATTGTTTTAATTTTATTTCCTCTTTTCTCATCGATTGTTGATATGATAAAACTTGAAAATTAACTTACGCTTTTCTTGATATTTTTTTTATTAGTTATGATTTAAGATTAAAATCATCATGATCAATATTGACATCATCCTTATTTAACCAGGATCATAATGTTTGTGTTGATCATATTGTAGAAAGCTAGAAAGTCTTTTAATATAATGCATCTAAAAATCTTCACAAAGTGATAGAGACGATATTGTTTGTGTTATATTTATGTCCACTGTGTTATTCATATTGTTAATTGTAGTTATGTTGATATTTGTGTTATTTAGTGTAAATTTATATAATTTGCATGATGTAAGTGAACTATATGAAGTGTTGAGGTATTATTATTCATGCATGCTACTTGAAACATAAAGCGACACTTACATAAATGTGATACATTACTGTGAACAATGATACATGCATACACACTAATCACAAACATATTTTCAACAAACCTTCAGTAAAAATATAATGACACAAAAACTCTAAGCGTAACAACGTTTACAATAACATATTCCTATGTGTATCTCATTAAATTTACATAAATAGTCTTTTATTGTTGTTCTAAATTTTATACAACGAATTACGTTGTTGGGGTTTCAAAGAGACATTACAAATTCTAAATCATTATTTGCTTTTAATTTTCAAAATTTTTTTGAATTTGGGATGATGTTTTGTGAAATCGCCAATAAATGATCCGCAATGTTACTAAGAAATTTTCAATATATTAATATATAAATTTAATTTTGATTTGGTGAATGGATGTAACTATTATTATGGTTATGAGTTTTGATTGGTCCATTAATTAGTTTTTGTTATTAGTATTTATACAATTTATGATGAACTACCAAATAGAATTTGTATTAAAAGGTGATGTCTAATAGTTCTATTTGAAGATAATCATTAGTGCAATTCTGTTAATAAATTTACAATAATGCACATATTTATATGATAATATGTTATAATATGTCAACTACTTAGTTAACTTTGTTGTATATCATTGTTATTGCAATTGTATAAGCCTTTTAGTTGCTATCAGATATTTAAATATGTGATTTGATTCTATGAAATATTTGTGTGGTAAAAGATATTATTTGCAAATTAACATGACACTAAAATTCTCAAGATGCCTGTTATATTTTCTTGAGCAACAAAATTTATTAGTATAAGAAAGCTCATTTACAAGTAATAAAGATTCATATGGTATTATATGATCGAGAAAGTTGATAGTGACATTTGTTTATGTTTTAAACTATAGTGACAAATATGTGTATGTATGATATACATGTGATTGGCTATATCATGTTATATTTATGCATAAATTAGATACATTTTATTGCAAGTGATGAAAAGATATATATCTTATTTTATAAAGTTTTTGTATAACTTGTTTTCTACTACAATATGTTATAACGTAGTGTATTATGTAAATTGACTCTACATTATACCTTGATTTTATATGTCATCATGCATCATGTAAATATTGTTGAATAAAACAACAAAACCAAATTTGTGGTTTATATGCTATCATAAAAAAAAAGTATATGAAAAGAAGATTGTCTTTAATGAAAATCTGGATAAAAGATGTTCATTTATCACACCTGAGATTTGCTCATGAAGTAGCGATACCATTAACAAAGTATGAGTTTAAAATGATTTCATACCCATGTGACTGAACAAAGAATGAGAATCCATGAATGTTTTCGGATTCTATCCCATTGCTTAAAGTGAATATGATTATGATTAGTGTAAAGGTCACGATCATGACCCAAAGGAAATTAAAATGATGCCACCATGAAAGTTTGTTATTATGCTCATGTGAATAATGAGATCAACCATGTGGTGATTATACAATGATCGTTATAAAGGTCGTGATTATGGTAAATGAGAAAACTGTAATGATCCTATATTGATAGTGAGATCAACCATGTTAATATTGAAATCAACCACAAGAAGTGACTCACTAAGGAAATGATTATACAAGAATATAATATATGAAACACGTATAACATGAATGTTTGAAATAATAAGATAGGGTTCTCTCATATTTTATGTCGTGTATTAAACAAACATGAGTGCAACTAGGGGTGCAAACGAGCCGAGCCCGAGCTCGACCAGGCTCGAGCTCGATTAACTTATAAGAGCTCGGCTCGATTCGAGCTTCGTTTTCAAAGCTCGAGCTTGGCTCGTTTGTATTTTCTCAAGCTCGAGCTCGGCTCGGGCTCGGCTCGTTTATTAGCTATTAATTAGTATATTAAATAAAAATAATATAAATAATAGACTTTTTAGGCTCGCGAGCTCGATAAGTGAAGCTCGGGCCGGGGCTCGTTTACTAAATAAGCTTATTTTTAGGTTCGATGTCAGCTTGTAAACAAGTTTAAATAAGCTCGGCTCGACTCGGCTCGTTTACACTAAGGCTCGATAAGGCTCGACGAGCCTAACGAGCTTCACATGCGAGGCTCGAGCTCGGGCTCGACAAACAAACGAGCTTTGTTTTGAGGCTCAAGCTCGGCTCGGGCTCGATAAGGCTCGGCTCGTTTCGAGCTTTTTCTCGAGCCGATCTCGAGTAGCTCGCGAGCCGCTCGGCTCGTTTGCACCCCTAAGTGCAACTAAAATATGTATGATCCATAAAACCTCCAATGAAGAATGAAAGCTATAAGACTTGTTCTGGTTCTACTTCATTCCCTGAATTGAATGTGATTATATAACGATCATTGAAAATATCGTGATCATGTACATAATTGAGAAATTTGTAATGACGATCATAATAATAATGAGATCGGTCATCAGAAGTGTTATGATAGCCAAGTTGATAATAAGATTGACTATATCAGAATGATATGATAGACAAGTTCAGAATTGTAATAATGGTAATAATGAGATTGACCACTATAAGTGGCAAATTATGGTAGTGATTATACGAGAACAAAATGTGAAAAAGGATAAAAGTTATATAACACAATAGTTTGCAATGATAACACGTTATCTCGCATAATGCAACTACTACACATATGATCGTAAACTATAAGTTTATGTATCATGATTATTTACTTAGTTGGCATGACTGGTTAGACCACACCAAGTCAATGATGATGTGAAACATAATGAAGAACTAGAAGATTCTTCAAGATAATAATTAGCATGTAATGTTTGCTCTCAAGGGAAATTATATATTTGCAAAAATAAATGAGGGTGTGTATACCTAAATATTCTGGAATCGATTAAAGGATATGCATATCCCAACATGATACCATTTAGGTTTTTTTTTAATCGATGCATCGTCTAAATGGTTATCAAATCACAACCTGAAGCTTGTGTGATTGTGGCTTAGCTAATGTGATAGCAAGCATATTAATTCAGATTAGTATATTTATTTGATAATAGTGATTATGATTCCCAAGTTATTAACGATCATTGTA
Source organism: Helianthus tuberosus (assembly GCA_030545235.1). Lineage (NCBI taxonomy): Eukaryota > Viridiplantae > Streptophyta > Magnoliopsida > Asterales > Asteraceae > Helianthus > Helianthus tuberosus. Next base: position 104,764,041 of record CM060427.1, on the reverse strand, counting down.
ATAAGTGTTATTGTGATCACTAAACGTCTACTATTGGTTAAAAGCCAATAATCATAAGAGGAGCAAAAGTTCATTTAGGTACATGTAATTTTATATTTAGTACCATTAATTCACATCAAGCCAATAAGTTATACTTCTCCCCATACAGTTGGTTTTTGGTCAGGAACCAAAGATGTCTTATCAAAGATTTTGGTTGTGCAACATATATTGAAACTCATCCACCACACCACATAAAGATGGGACTTCTAAAAAGTTTGAGAATATGTTGGGTATAAATAATCGTCTATGATTAAATACTTAAAGTCATTAGTGAGAAATTCGTTTATGGCTCATTGGTTTTCACTTTAATGAATGAATGTGCCCAACATTAGGGGGAGATAACAAGCAGTTGGAAAGTGATAAGTGAAATGAATTATTATGTCATCTTGATCCTCAGACTATAAACTATGAACTGGAAGTTTAAAGTATAATTCATTTACCAATATTAAAGAACAAATTATCAGACAAGTTCACTGACCTAAATAGAATGACTAAGTAAGTCACATAATCAACTGCTTATGCTCCAGTTATATTTGTGTCCCAAGAGGACAACCACAAATTATTGTAATGAGTCTATTGCACGCCTAAAGTGTGGTAGACTAGTTGATTCCAATAATAAAATTCCTTGGAAATTGGAGCAAGTAATTAAGATGGTCAAGTCGAGGTTATAGTAATAAGATCTCCTGAAGAGACAATAGAAATGATGGTTCAAGATGAACCTCAGGTACCTGAAAACAAAGAGGTCTCGATAAGTTGTATCATGTCTAAGATATGTATGGAATCGAAATAAAAATCGACGTCGTTATACTTTTGTATATAATATAGCACTTAAAATTATTAAATAATGAGGGTCAAGATTTAAGATCTGCCTATAAATGAATATTAAGAAATGATTGGCCAAAATGGAAAGACGCAAATAAGGCAAAGCTGAATTCTCTAATGACATGGAAGTATCTGGACCAACAGTACATACAATTGAAGTTGTAAAATATGTTGGACATAAACGGGTCTTTTATGCGAATTATGTGAAAATCAAATTGAGTGATATAAGGAAAAATTAGTGGCACAATAATTTTCGCAATGACCTATGATTGATTATGAGGAGACGTTTTCTCCAGTGGTGGATGTATTGACTTTCCAATATTTTATTAGTCTGGTAATATAAAGAGAGAATTGATATTCATCTTATGAATGTTATGTATCACTTGATACTGAAAGTTTACATGAAAGTCCCGAATGATTAAATTATGTAGGTCATATAAAGTAAGTTCTCGAGAACAATGTGATCATTCTATACATATTCTGATTTTAATAGGTTATGATTATTTTACATGTTGGACATAATTGGAACTCATGATGAGTTTCTAAAGCAATTGAGTGCTTAAAAGGTTAATTGATGCATCTTAATGATGTAATACTTGTGCACCAAGAAATATACATAGAAAACTTGTACCCGGTGATTGAGATATCTCAATAAATAGTGTACATGCATGGTCAATATGGATTTTGGAGATAAAAGCATGGGTTCATGACATTTTGCATATGATATAGATATCTATGTGTTAAATGAGCAAATTTATGTAGCAAAACTTCTAAAGAGTGAAAGCACATGCATATTTGGATAAGATGGAATAAATTCCCTCATGGATTGATAATGCTAGAAGCATTAATGATGTCAAAACCTCAAGAACGTATTATATGAAGTTGACAAAATACATATGGACTAAATAGCCGAAACGAGTGTTGTACAACTCGAGATATTCGCATAAAGAGGGATATAAGTTTGATTAAACTAGCCACGTTCTATGAACATTCTACTTTTAAAAGTTCACTATAATCGCAATTTACAGTAATGATGTCTAGGCATCATTAAAAGAAATTGTCGAGCTTTTAGAGGGAGAATTTTTGAATGACATTGGCACGGTTTAATTATTACTCGAACTGTAGTTCGAGTATATATGTAATTATATTTTACTAATCCCTCAAGTTGTGACAACTGTCGAAAATCCAGGTATCCGTACAATTAATTAATCTTGATTAGTGCTTAATGACTGTGCTGAAATACAAATTAACTGCTTACTGATTTCTGCCATACACATACATGTGCATCATACATTGTTTAATATCATATCAATATTGCAAGAAAGCTATATTGCCGCAAATGATGCATTAAGTACAGTTAGCACAGTTATCTGATAAATCAGGAATATGCTGACGAAGCTTAGTACATTGTCAGGCAGTGTGTTGAGACACAGAACGAGCCAGAAACTAAGTACTACACTAGTATGGAGTGTAGAGAAGTAAGGACCACAAAACTGCTTTTCTAAGTAATAGTTTAAGTGCCGGAAAGTGCCTAAAACTCACCCAAAGTGCTGAATTCAGCATAAATCAGCATTTTAACATACTTATTTTATGCAGAAACATGGTAAAATGGTCCTGAATACTTTCCTAAGTGTCGGGAATTAAAAGTGTCACAAAATGGTACATAAAGAACACTAAACTGCAAGTTTAGCACTTTAACGAACCAGTATCCAACCAAACAATCGGACACTACCCGAAACATGAAAATTTACACTAGAAGCACTGTTTTAATATTTTCCAAACTAGTTATGATCCCCGAACATCATAACACCTCCTAAAAATATCTAATAACTAAAACACGTAACCGATACTTAAGTTTGAACTATTAAGTAACTAAAAGGTTTAAACCTAACCCCCCCCCCCCTATGGACGGTCATACCCCACCACCATGCTTCAAGATTTTATTTCATTTGTTAATTGGATCTTGTTGTGCTTTTTAAAACATAAAACCCAAGAGGTAATTGGAGAATATGGTTATAAGTATGTTATGCAACATTATAGACTCATAACTTCTCACACACTTCACACACCACTCTCTCTTCCTCTCCTTCTCGGCCGAACAAGGCAAGAACCTTAACAAACCATTCCCTTAACCCCCTACCAGGTAGCCAACATATCTCTATATGGACCATAGAGATATGAATGGTGTAAATCTTTTATTTTATATAGACAGTAAAATAATGTCAAGATACTACGGACAAATGATAAGGAAGTTTCACCTTCAACATAAGAAACTAATTATTAAAGTCATTAATACAAAACCAAATAAAAAGTGCGAAAAGATTAAAAAACAAAGTATTACACTAAATGCTTGTTTTCACCAAGTGATGTAAGAGACTTAGGCAAACATGGCCTTTGATTATCAAGAACTCTTACTATCAATCTTGGATCCCGAGACTACAACACACACTCTAAGATGGATGGTGGATCTGGGTTGTGATGGTGGTGGAGTGTGGGTGAAGTGGGAGAGAGGTGGCTTGCCAAGGGATGCCTTTGAAGTGAACCAAGCACCCCTATTTATAGCCTGCACAGAAGCCCGGACACGGCCCCGTGTCCATCCACTTTCTCTTTCTTCATTAATTGCAATTTGTCTGCATTAGCTCCACACGCCTCCGTGTCCGCTGGGCACGGCCCCGTGTCAGGAATAGAAGCTTCTATATAAAATAAAAGCTTCTATAGCTTTGTCTTTTCTGCAGACACCTGAACACGCCCCCGTGTCCGCTGGGCACGGGGTCGTGTGCAACCTTCTGTTTACTTGTTTTTGCTTGGGAAGATGCTGTCGAGGGGTCGGGCATGCCACGTTTATTCCTTTTCTTGTGATTATGTTAGATTTTGCTGCATTTTTGCTTCTTTTTTTCATTTACACTCTTTTAATCCTGAAAATACAAAAGGAAGACAAAAGCACACTTTTTCCAACATTAGTACTAAAAAATGGTTAGTTTTATGCCTCATTTGATGTAATTTATATGTTGTATTTTACACACATCACCATTACATGGTATTATTATATAATTACACGGAGGTTTCCATGTTTCAAGTCTGTGTTTAAGCTAGTTTCTCGTTCAGTAAGTATCAAGTCTCTCGTTCAATAAGTATCAAGTTTCTCGTTCAATAAGTATCAAGTTCCTTGTTCAACCAAGTATCAAAGTTTCTCATTCAATAAGAATCAAAATTTCTCGTTCAATAAGTATCAAGCATAACAAGTGTCAAGTTTCAAGAGAGTTTCAAAGTATCACAAGAGTCTAGTATCACAAGAGTCAAGATTTTTATTATTCATGCATAGCGTATCACAAAAACATCACATAGGATAAAAGTTTCATATAGAGTAGAAGTTTCACATAGTTTACCATAATTAAGACTCGAATAGTATCATTAGGGATCACAAGGACGAGACTTGCCAAAAATAAAAAGTTTCGAAACGCAGGGCGTTACATAAACACATAAACTTTTTGCTTTACATGTGATTATCTTTTATACACATGTACAATGAACAAGTGGTTATACAATTCTCATTACTCTCAGCTCAATGATGTTTCTTTATAAGGCCATGCGTAGTGGTACGTGGTTTGGTCAACCACAAGCCCAACACCATCACCACCACTTCACTTGGTCAATCAATTTAGGTATTGGTTCGTTGTTGTGGCCAGAAGTTGGATAGAGAGAAAGATTGGTTGGGCTTTGGCCTACACAATAATTTTTTTTAATTACAAACTGTCGCAACCCCCGCCCCCTAACTACCCGGGAACGGGCTGCCGCGACCAGTTTCGGTGGTATCTGTGTTTGTCAGTTTGGCAGCGGAATTTACATCAGGACCGTAGTTAGGAAATATTTTATTAGAGTAAAATACCATGCTTTTATAATATTAAACATATGTGAAAATCCCAAGTTTCAAGTACACACATTTTCATAGGGATAAACCTTATTTTATTTAATAAAAACATCTCTTTATTTAGGTAACTTTATAGCCACTTTTCCAAGCCTTCAGTGTTGTCCAGCTGGCTTCTAATTGGGCTTTCACATTTTGTTACCTGAAACGCGTTTAAAAACATTTTGTCAGTGGGAAATACTGGTGAGTGAATCCCAATTTAATCAAGAATTCTAAAAACTGTTGTACAGTATTGAGGGCGGTCGCACAATTACATTTGTTTCCATCTACTTTAATTACCACTCATGGTACTGTCAACCCGACTTGTGGTCATGTTACTACTCACAATGTAGTAACAAATTTTGTATACAAAACCCCAACATACCGACAATAATTGTAGAATACAAATACTCAATCACTGTTTAATATATTATAAATTAATTGAGGTTTTGTAAAACAGTTTGCAAAAAAGAGATTACTCACTTTGCTGTCTTAGGGTTTTCCTTAAGGATTTCCTGGTGATTATCTATTAATTACACAAATGCACACGCGTTAGTATAATAACCCAATATTTACATTAGTAATACCCTCCCCGATATGGCATTCCAACGACTACGTCGGGCAGAACCACGACAGCCGTTACGGAACCCTATATCAATCGTGCAGCGTATCTAACACGTAACCGGGGTTTTAATACTTACAACGGGGCAGAACTTCATTATTTAGGGGGGTATAATACCCGATTATAGCTTCTCCACTTATATATTTCGAGAGAGAAAGAAAGATTTTGAATGATTTGTGAACTGTGCTCGTCGACTCTATTTATAAGGCTGATCAGACCTTTCCTCGCGCCCCGCGTAGACCACACAGGGGTCCTTCGCGGCCCGCGACCTAGGGGGTAGGGCCTAGCTGTGCTGATTCGTCGAGTATAGGCTTAACATGCGTTTGACACGTGGCGGCACCGGGTGAGGCCTGGTGTCCCGGTGCTCGCGGCCCGCGTAGAGCTTGGAGCAGTCTGTCGCGGCCCGCGACAGACTTATTTTTCTTGTTTTTATTTTATCTTTAATTATACAAAGTAATTTAGGCTCGGTTTTCGCATACGTGGTATGTTTTAAGACATCTAGGGACATTTTAAATATATTAAGGGTGGGAAATTATTTTGGAGGGTTGTTATACAAACTCAACACTACTACACTTTTTCATCAAATGGTTTGGTTAAAATGACGTGAACGCCACGTGTTAAAAAAGAGCATGTGGTTTGTCAAACCACTACTCATGGTCTAAAAAGAACGCCCTACATTAACAACTACCAATGTCTAAAACGTAAAAAGCACCTAACAACATGTTATAAAATTATAGTATATTAGTAAACTAAATCTGAATCATTCATCATATCAAACCAAACAAACACAATGTTATAAAATTATAGTATATTAGTAAACTAAATCTGAATCATTCATCATATCAAACCAAACAAACACATAAATATATATATATATTTTTAACCGCAACCTAACTAACATATATGGTAATACTTTGTAACAAATATTTGTTGAATTCTCTTTTAAGACAACATTGTAACAAATATTCGTTCAATTCTCTTTTAAAACAACATCCGCTAATTTGGCAAATTGTCCATCACCAAAACATTTGAAGTGATGAAACAAAAGCAACCAACCAACAATCCCCCACCACCACCTAAGCAAACACAAAAAAAGGAATAAAATAAAGTGTTGATAATAGAGTAAATTGTCATAATAGTCCATAAGGTTTGGTTACTTTTGTCATTTTAGTCCAAAACTCAAACATTTTGAATCTGGGTCCCTGTGGTTTCAATTTTTGTTGTCATTTTCATTTAAAAGCAAAATTTAGTCAGATTTTTCAGTTAACATCCAGTTTTTTTTGTCTTTTTTCTCCCTTTTAATGAAGGGCAAATGGTCTTTTAACGTAGGGCAAAATGGTCTTTTAACGTTTTATTATAACAAATTAAAAAAATCTGACCATTTTGTCCTTCATTAAATGGGAGGAAAAAGACAAAAAAAGTTGGATGTTAACTGAAAAATCTGACCAGATTTTGCTTTTGAATGAAAATGACAACAAAATTGAAATCACAGGGATCCAGATTTGAGTTTTGGACTAAAGTGGCAAAAGTGATCAGGGATCATTTTGGCAGATTACTCGTTGATAATATTTACATATTCAAATTCAAAAATGATTAAAATAATTACAAACTTAACGTCAATTTGTAGAAGGTAGATGTCCCTCATATATGCTTTCTATGTCCATATATATGTGCATAGTTAGGTTAGAGGGTGAAAATCATATATGCTTTCTATGTCTATATATATGTTCATAGTTAGGTTAGAGGGTGAAAATAAAAGAAACAAATAAGAGACCTGAGATTTCTAGGGTTGGGTTTCAATGATGAACAAAAGGAGAAGTTCTGGTGGAGGACAAAGTTCTTTAGGTTACTTGTTTGGTTCTGATGACTTATTAGGGCAACAACAAAAGGATCAATCTAAAGTTCCGGTAACTCCGGTTTGTGTGCCGCCTTACGGTACCGATAAGGAGGAGAAGTTGCCAGAAAAACTACCAACTCCTCACAAGAAAGATGACACCGGCTCTTCTAGTAATTACATATATCATGGGGATGGTGATAAGTCCACAGGTTTTCTAGTGACTGTAAGTCTCTTATCTTTTGGTTACATAAGTAAACACACCAATATTTCACACCCTATTTGGATTAAGGATTTATTCTAGGTGTTATTTTGGAAGTACTTGTACTTCTTGGCAGTTTGCTATCCCTGCAAACCAGTGGTAAGCAAACTCCATATATAGAGTCTGATAAAAAAATATGTAAACAACGGGTGAATTAAGTTTGGTGAAAACTATATGGAGTTTGCTGGCCACGCAAGCGAACTTGCCGAGTTTGCTTGCAGGGGTAGCAAACTGCCTAAATTACAGTAACTTTCAAAATACCCCTTAAAGGCTAAAAGTACTTAGCGGAATCCTAACCCACCTACTAATCCAAAATATTTTTGATTACCTTGCTTCTTTTCCGATGATTATAGGGCCGGCCGTCAACTAGGGTTAAATCGGTTCCGGGTGGAGATTCATCTCTTGGCTACTTGTTTGGAGATAAGTGATGATTTATATAAGCTCAAACTTAGATGTATTAATATGTTTTACTGCTTAAGCTTATAGAAGTGACTGAATATGTTTAATTAGGGTTTTCAATTAAGAGTGTACTGCTTTGTGTTTGCTTTTTAAAGCTGGAGTGTGCCATAATCATGTACGTACATGACTAATAATTTGTAACGAATGTGTGTATTATTGTCATAATATTTACTTGTTGAAAAAAAATCGGTATATAAAAACATTATAAGAATAATTTATTGTAGTTTCGAAATAACTACAATTTAAAATAGCAACATTGATATGGAGAACTACAATCTTTTCCAAGTAAGTTTGTGAATGTTTCATTGATCTTTCTGGTGCATTGGCAATCTTGGATTTATAAAGATTTTACTATTTTCACATCTCTAAATCTTATTTCCACATCTTTTTACACTCTATCTCTCTTTATACATATCTATATCTATATATATATATAAAGAAAGATAGAGATAAGAGGTGTGTGAATATTAACTCAGATAAATCAATATCTTTTTTTAGCAAATTATGATCGATATTTAAGGAGTTAAAGTTATGAAGATGGGCACATACGTTTAGAAGCTCTATTTTCATGATATTTAATTTTATTTCCCTTTTATTGTGTTTTAGCACAATCTAAAGAAACAAATTCTAGGGTTTCAATCTCACCATCTATATCTATACTAGCTTATAGGGCTGTAAACGAACCGAACGTTCAGCGAACAGTTCGTGAACCGTTCGGCGGGAAGTTCGTTTATGTTCGTTCGTTTAATAAATGAACGAACATGAACAAGAAATTTCGTTCGATTAGTTAAATGAACGAACATGAACAGAGGTCTCGTTCGTTTGATTGTGTTCGTGAACGTTCGGTAAGTTGTTCGTGAAGGTGTTCGTGAACATTCGTTGACTTGCGTTCATTTATGTTCGTATGTTTGTGTTTTAATTGAAGATCTTTGTACTTTCTTATATTTTATATGTACTTTTTATATTATTAAACTTTTATTTATTTTATTACCCTAACAGTTAAACTAGGAAACCCACTTTCACCTTGTTTATGCATCATTTCCCTTTCATTTCTCATTATTTACATTGGCGAATACGATCGACCTCCGTTCCACTATAAGGGATTCAAGTTCGAGTGCTACTCTCTGGGCCATCTATATTTATCCTTCGTTGCGTTCGCCAAATTTATTTGTGTTCGTTGTTCGTGAACCGTTCGCGAACACGCTCATTTCCTTAATGAACGAACACGAACATAAAATCTCGTTCGGTAAGTGTTCATGAACCGTTCGTGAACACATTTATTTCCTTAACGAACGAACACGAACAAAGCCTTGTTCGTGTTCGTTCGGTTCGTTTACAACCCTACTAGCTTATAATAGAACTCTTTATGAAAAATTTAATATTTCACTTAAATTTAAGACACCTATTGGGAGCATTTTTGGTATTTCTGATATAATTTTTGTTATTTAATGCAATTTTGGTATTTAAACAAAGATATTTAGTAATCTGTATTTATTCCATAATTTTGTTATTTAATTCAACTTTGGTATCTAAACAAAAATTTAGAACAAAAAAAAAGCATAAGTCATGATATTACTAATTCTTTTAAGTAATTCAGATCCAAACAATAACTGAAACGATTGATAAATAATTGGAAAATGAGTATAACTACAGGGCAGGCCAGTTAGTTTAATTGGCTAGGCAACGACTTAGGGCCTCCGAAAAAATCGGGCCTCTAAAATTAAAAGATAAATCTATATTTATAAAAAAAAAGAATATTATATTTACGGTGATATTTGTTAACATTAATATAAGTGTAGTCTGGTGGTAAGAACAAGATTTGGTGTTTGTATAGGGCTGGGTTCGAATCCCACGTGCTACCAATTTTCAAAATTATTAATCACCTCACTTAGTCTTTTAATAAAGGGTTATAAATGCATCTTTTTTAATCACCCCTCTTAATTTAATAAGCTAAAATATTTTTTAATAAAGGGTTATAAATGCATCTTTTTTAATCACCTCTCTTAATTTAACAAGCTAAAATATTTTGTCCACACAATTTTTAACATGATACGTCCATGTAAAATTTTATTTAAAAAAAAATCGTTTCTAACTAATAACAATAGTATACTTAAAATAAGTAGCATGTTTTAATTCTTTTAACACATAATGTAAGTTGTTATTTGTTAGGTTAAACTCTTTTGACCAACTTAGATTTGATTTACGTATTAGATCCCAACATTATTTGATTAGGGAAATCATCTAGTTTATATAATGGTTAGGTGTTTTATAAGTTTCTTCCTAATATATTTTAATGTCAGATACAAACCGAAATTACAAGCTTAAAAAAATTAAAAAGGGCCTCGAATTTTTAATTCGCTTTGGGCCCTCAAAATTCTAGGACCGGCTCCCAAAATTCTAGAACCGACCCTGTATAACGATATAAATTCTCGACTACCGCGTAGGTTCTTCACTAGTAATTATAATTCAGCCGATAATACCATAGCAGTGGGATTACATCATTAAAATGCTAATTTTTAATTTTATTATATAAAACAGTTCATTATTTAATCATATATAAAGTGATGTAGAACGCCAAAAAATTCTAGTTCATATTATTTGTTGTGTTTCACATGTTTAAAAATATGTAAAATCATATTTACAGTGATCTTATTTTTAAAGGATTTTCGTGTTATCTTAAGTACGACAAAGTAACTAGAACTATGGATAAAAACAATTTAATAAGAAACTAATGTGGTTTCTATATATGCATTATTTTTTATTTTTACACATACTACATAAGTGTGATCAAATCTTTTTATATGAATATAAGTTTAGCCAAGATTATTATTTTTAAAACGCTTGTAAGAATGTAAGTTTTGAATGTGACAATATTGTTTACCTTTCACATATATTTGCATGAACTGTGAATATATATATATACATACTAGGTTATAACCCCGTGTATTACACGGGGTTGAATAAATAAATTTTATATACTAAATAATAAAATAATATATTTTTAAAAACCTCATTTATTGTACAGGTTGAATAAATATAAATTTATATATTAAATAATAAAAAGCTATATCTATAAGAACCATATTGTACGGGTTGAATAAATGTAATTTTATATAACAAATAAAAAAGTTATATCTTTAAAACCACATATATTACACAAGTTGAATAAATGTAATATTGTTTACCAAATAATAAAATAATACATCTTTAAAAAACCTCATTTATTACACGGGTTGAATAAATGTAATTTTATATACCAAATAATAAAAAGAAAAAATTACATCTATACAAATATGTGCATTACATGGGTTGAATAAATGTAATTTTCTGTACTAAATAATAAAAAATATATATCCTTAAAAAAACCCCATGTATTGTACGAATTGAATAAATCTAATTTTATATATCAAATAATAAAAAGTTATATTTTAAAAAACCTCATGTATTACAAGGGTCGAGTAAATGTAATTTTGTATAGTGAAAATAAAAATATTTAATATATTAATACAAAGTTTGGTTTTCGTGATAAAAATAGATTATTCTGTTGTTGCAAAATTTGTTAACAAAGTCTCAATAAATTTAACCCTTTTATTTAAAACTCCGTAAATGTATAAATGATAAATAATATTAATTAATTTTATTTTAAGTTTCGTAAAATCTATTTGATAGCAAACTAAAAAAATATAATTAATTCAAATAAATAATATTATAAATGTGATGGAGATTAAACTAAATAATAATTATCCATAAGATATTAAACTAATAATATTTAGTAGGATGGTTATCTATAATATAAGATATTAAATTAAATAATATTTAGTAGAAGGGTTATTTATAATTAATTAAAAAGGATTAAACTCAAATAATAATTATCTATAAAAGATGGCCTAATATGATGACAAGTGCCCCAAAAATGGTTTCTTTTATTATATAGTATAGATATATATAGAATCCCTAATAAAATATGATATTTTTAACACAATTTTTCAATCCACAAAATGCTTTTAAAAAATAACTTACAGAAATATTAATTAGTTTTCAATCCTATTTAAATAACCATAACTTTTTAATTAAATAAACAAGGCCATTAAAGAAACACGCCCCACCAACACAAAATGGGACTCAAAACAAACATACCCTCTCAATGAAACCCCAACAAATGTCTCATTCAAGCTTTTTTCTGTGATTCAAAACACCCTCACTAATTCTGGACACACAAGATATTCTAATCTTAAAAATCAAACTCCGCTTCTTAAGTTCAACCTTGTATGTCTACTGTCTATTTCATAAGACATAGTGGGAATTTTTTTGGCATACGTTGTGTGATGGGAAGGCAGACATGTTGGTCCAATTTAAAACGAAGATAACTAATTACAATATGTTTAGATTTATGAGACTCACAAAAAAAGGAGGAAAATGAAAAACCAGGACAAACATTGTGACAAACAACCATAGTTGGTTTGCTCGACTCGTGAACCGAAATTCCTTCGTCTAGAACCTCCTTGAAGTCAAGGGTTCGAGCCCCGTCAAAGGTGGATTTGATGTGATTTAAGCCGTTTAAAAAAATTAATCTAGACTTTTATATTTGACTTCCCAATATTTGACCATTACGGAAAAAATTAGAATTTCCATGAAAAATGAATTTGATGTGATAGTTCTATTCATTCGTAAAAGTAATATTCCTTAAAGAGAATAAGTCGATGATAAAAAAAAAATAGGTAAAAGCGTGTAGTTATTATAAACGTAAACTTGTATAATTAGTAAGACAAAAAAAATCATGAGTTATTAGCGTTTAACAAACATGAGATTAATTTTATAAGATAGTTATGCATAAGGTTTAACTTATCACATCGAAGTAGGGGGGGGGGGGGGGGGGGGATGGAACAAAAATATGGAGAGTAGAAAATTAAACCTAGGCCTTTTGATATATCATATTAAAAATTGTATAAAATTACTATATTATACATCTAGTTTGCTATAATGTATGATAGATTATTATTTAAGGATATTACGTTGTGTAGTATCTTAAATATTCATGATTTTTATTTTTTATGTATAAATTACAAAAAAAAAAAAAAAAAAAAAAAAAAAAAAAAAAATACCGTCATTTATGTTAACATCAGATTGCAAATTATGTCTTTTGCCTTCAATAATTACAGAAAACGTACTCTATGTTTACAAACCCTCATATGTTATGTCCTTTGACCCTAACTCAGTTAAGTTTCATAGTTAAGTCTGACCAAATGGCCCCACATGAGGGTATTTTGGTCATTACACTAAATATTAAAATAAATAATCATAAAAATTAATAAATACATTAATTATGTTTAAAAAATAATATATATATATATATATATATATATATATCCGGACCAAAATTCTCTCCATCTAAATTTTCTCTCTCTCTCTAGCTTCCCAATAATCTACCGTCACCACCATCCACCTGAAATCGCCAGTTGCACCACCACCCCACCTGCAACCGTCAATTTTAAAGACAAAATCCGTCAATTTTATAGTTATGAGATTACATCATCAAAATGCAATTTTTATTTTATTATATTATATATGAACAGTGGTTATTTTTTAATCATATATAAACCGTGATGTGGTAAAGCCAAAAAAGTAGTTTATATAAAATGATACTTTGCATGTTTAAAAATATGTAAAATTGTATTTACAAAAAAAAATTTGTATTATTTTAAGTGTGACAAAATTAACTAGAAGTATGGATAAAAACCAATGAGCAATTTATTTAGTTCCTACAGATGCACTATTTCTACTTTTTACACAGAGTATAAAAATAATTTATATAATTTGGCACTTTGCATATTTAAAAATATGTAAAATAGTATTTTGCAATGATCTAATTTAAAAATATTTTTGTATTATTTTAAGTGTGACAAAATTAGCTAGAAGTATGGATAAAAAACCAATGAGCCATTAATGCATCATTTGTACTTTTTACACAGAATACAAGTGTAGCAAAGATTATTATTATTATTAAAGGCTTGTAAGAATGCAAGTTACAAATGTGACAATCACATACATTAGCATGATTGAGAATATGATATATAATCCCTATATATTGGATTGGGTTATAGATTATGTATTGTATATTTTTGGACACAAGTTTCAATCCATAAATGTTTTTAAACATAAAGAAATATTAGTTTTTAATCTTAACGAGTTAACGTCACCCTGCACGTTGCGACGGGATGTTGATTATGAAAGCCTTTAGTATCACTATACAGATCTAGCCTTTTTTACCGGTTCTCTCTAGAACCTAACTGGTTTGGATTTTTTAGTGAGAACTTATATATAGAAGTTATAGAACTTCTAGTGAAAACGTACATATGAACCTATAGGAAAAAAAATATGGATCAACCACTGATTAAATGGTCTTGAGTCTTAGATAAATCGAAGGAAGAGTTTTAGCACGCAGTGGTTTGATTTGATTAAATCGGAAAAACACGGCGGATCAATTCGATTAAATCGGAAGAACATGGTGATTCGATTTGTTTGAATCGGTGGATCGATTTGATTAATCGGATGTGCATGGTGGGATTATTTGATTATATGGGTTGCTTGAGTATTCATGAAAATATTCAACATTGAATCGGTGTTAATAAACGAAAACCATGGTTCATTTTTCGATTCAAACAAAAATTGATTCAAATCAATGCTAGTTCACATATATTCAAAATTGAATGAATCGGTGCAACAAAAACCAATTAAAATCTAACTCATGTGAACACATGTAATGATTGATTGATTGGTGTGATTCAATTCAACAAATATTAAAAAGTTGAATCGGTGTTAATAAACGGAAACGATGGTTCTGTTATGAATTAATATTTATTTATTGTGTGACTATCCACTTGTGTTTATCATTATATTATGACTCTCCATATTTTACATCAATAAGAAATTCATCTCCCATTCTCTCATTCTTCTCTATCATTGCTAGTAGGTCGTTGTTTCATAACACGTTATCAGCACGAATTGGTTTTGAAGTTGGATTGTATCAACACAAGACGCCATGTCGTATCAATGTTGGCAAAAGAGATAAAAGACAAAATTGTTGATCTGGTATGAAAACCCTTAATTGTTTTAATTTTATTTCCTCTTTTCTCATCGATTGTTGATATGATAAAACTTGAAAATTAACTTACGCTTTTCTTGATATTTTTTTTATTAGTTATGATTTAAGATTAAAATCATCATGATCAATATTAACATCATCCTTATTTAACCAGGATCATAATGTTTGTGTTGATCATATTGTAGAACGCTAGAAAGTCTTTTAATATAATGCATCTAAAAATCTTCACAAAGTGATAGAGACGATATTGTTTGTGTTATATTTACGTCCACTGTGTTATTCATATTGTTAATTGTAGTTATGTTGATATTTGTGTTATTTAGTGTAAATTTATATAATTTGCATGATGTAAGTGAACTATATGAAGTGTTGAGGTATTATTATTCATGCATGCTACTTGAAACATAAAGCGACACTTACATAAATGTGATACATTACTGTGAACAATGATACATGCATACACACTAATCACAAACATATTTTCAACAAACCTTCTGTAAAAATATAATGACACAAAAACTCTAAGCGTAACAGCGTTTACAATAACATATTCCTATGTGTATCTCATTAAATTTACATAAATAGTCTTTTATTGTTGTTCTAAATTTTATACAACGAATTACGTTGTTGGGGTTTCAAAGAGACATTACAAATTCTAAATCATAATTTGCTTTTAATTTTCAAAATTTTATTGAATTTGGGATGATGTTTTGTGAAATCGCCAATAAATGATCCGCAATGTTACTGAGAAATTTTCAATATATTAATATATAAATTTAATTTTGATTTGGTGAATGGATGTAACTATTATTATGGTTATGAGTTTTGATTGGTCCATTAATTAGTTTTTGTTACTAGTATTTATACAATTTATGATGAACTACCAAATAGAATTTGTATTAAAAGGTGATGTCTAATAGTTCTATTTGAAGATAATCATTAGTGCAATTCTGTTAATAAATTTACAATAATGCACGTATTTATATGATAATATGTTATAATATGTCAACTACTTAGTTAACTTTGTTGTATATCATTGTTATTGCAATTGTATAAGCCTTTTAGTTGCTATCAGATATTTAAATATGTGATTTGATTCTATGAAATATTTGTGTGGTAAAAGATATTATTTGCAAATTAACATGACACTAAAATTCTCAAGATGCCTGTTATATTTTCTTGAGCAACAAAATTTATTAGTATAAGAAAGCTCATTTACAAGTAATAAAGATTCATATGGTATTATATGATCGAGAAAGTTGATAGTGACATTTGTTTATGTTTTAAACTATAGTGACAAATATGTGTATGTATGATATACATGTGATTGGCTATATCATGTTATATTTATGCATAAATTAGATACATTTTATTGCAAGTGATGAAAAGATATATATCTTATTTTATAAAGTTTTTGTATAACTTGTTTTCTACTACAATATGTTATAACGTAGTGTATTATGTAAATTGACTCTACATTATACCTTGATTTTATATGTCATCATGCATCATGTAAATATTGTTGAATAAAACAACAAAACCAAATTTGTGGTTTATATGCTATCATAAAAAAAAGTATATGAAAAGAAGATTGTCTTTAATGAAAATCTGGATAAAAGATGTTCATTTATCACACCTGAGATTTGCTCATGAAGTAGCGATACCATTAACAAAGTATGAGTTTAAAATGATTTCATACCCATGTGACTGAACAAAGAATGAGAATCCATGAATGTTTTCGGATTCTATCCCATTGCTTAAAGTGAATATGATTATGATCAGTGTAAAGGTCACGATCATGACCCAAAGGAAATTAAAATGATACCACCATGAAAATTTGTTATTATGCTCATGTGAATAATGAGATCAACCATGTGGTGATTATACAATGATCGTTATAAAGGTCGTGATTATGGTAAATGAGAAAACGGTAATGATCCTATATTGATAGTGAGATCAACCATGTTAATATTGAAATCAACCACAAGAAGTGACTCACTAAGGAAGTGATTATACAAGAATATAATATATGAAACATGTATGACATGAATGTTTGAAATAATAAGATAGGGTTCTCTCATATTTTATGTCGTGTATTAAACAAACATGAGTGAAACTAGGGGTGTAAACGAGCCGAGCCCGAGCTCGACCAGGCTCGAGCTCGACCAGGCTCGAGCTCGATTAACTTATAAGAGCTCGGCTTGATTCGAGCTTCGTTTTCAAAGCTCGAGCTCGGCTCGTTTGTATTTTCTCAAGCTCAAGCTCGGCTCGGGCTCGGCTCATTTATTAGCTATTAATTAGTATATTAAATAAAAATAATATAAATAATAGACTTTTTAGGCTCGCGAGCTCTATAAGTGAAGCTCGGGCCGGGGCTCGTTTACTAAATAAGCTTATTTTTAGGTTCGAGGTCAGCTTGTAAATAAGTTTAAATAAGCTCGGCTCGACTCGGCTCGTTTACACTAAGGCTCGATAAGGCTCGACGAGCCTAACGAGCTTCACATGCGAGGCTCGAGCTCGGGCTCGACAAACAAACGAGCTTTGTTTTGAGGCTCAAGCTCGGCTCGGGCTCGATAAGGCTCGGCTCGTTTCGAGCTTTTTCTCGAGCCGATCTTGAGTAGCTCGCGAGCCGCTCGGCTCGTTTGCACCCCTAAGTGCAACTAAAATATGTATGATCCATAAAACCTCCAATGAAGAATGAAAGCTATAAGACTTGTTCTAGTTCTACTTCTTTCCCTGAATTGAATGTGATTATATAACGATCATTGAAAATATCGTGATCATGTACATAATTGAGAAATTTGTAATGACGATCATAATAATAATGAGATCGGTCATCAGAAGTGTTATGATAGCCAAGTTGATAATAAGATTGACTATATCAGAATGATATGATAGACAAGTTCATAATTGTAATAATGGTCATAATGAGATTGACCACTATAAGTGGCAAGTTATGGTAGTGATTATACGAGAACAAAATGTGAAAAAGGATAAAAGTTATATAACACAATAGTTTGCAATGATAACACGTTATCTCGCATAATGCAACTACTACACATATGATCGTAAACTATAAGTTTATGTATCTTGATTATTTACTTAGTTGGCATGACTGGTTAGACCACACCAAGTCAATGATGATGTGAAACATAATGAAGAACTAGAAGATTCTTCAAGATAATAATTAGCATGTAATGTTTGCTCTCAAGGGAAATTATATATTTGCAAAAATAAATGAGGGTGTGTATACCTAAATATTTTGAAATCGATTAAAGGATATGCATATCCCAACATGATACCATTTAGGTTTTTTTTAATCGATGCATCGTCTAAATGGTTATCAAATCCACAACCTGAAGCTTGTGTGATTGTGGCTTAGCTAATGTGATAGCAAGCATATTAATTCAGATTGGTATATTTATTTGATAATAGTGAATATGATTCCCAAGTTATTAACGATCATTGAAATAAGTGTTATTGTGATCACTAAACGTTTACTATTGGTTAAAAGCCAATAATCATAAGAGGAGCAAAAGTTCATTTAGGTACATGTAATTTTATATTTAGTACCATCAATTCACATCAAGCCAATAAGTTATACTTCTCCCCATACAGTTGGTTTTTGGTCAGGAACCAAAGATGTCTTATCAAAGATTTTGGTTGTGCAACATATATTGAAACTCATCCACCACATAAAGATGGGACTTCTAAAAAGTTTGAGAATATGTTGGGTATAAATAATCGTCTATGATTAAATACTTAAAGTCATTAGTGAGAAATTCGTTTATGGCTCATTGGTTTTCACTTTAATGAATGAATGTGCCCAACATTAGGGGGAGATAACAAGCAGTTGGAAAGTGAAAAGTGAAATGAATTATTATGTCATCTTGATCCTCAGACTATAAACTATGAACTAGAAGTTTAAAGTATAATTCATTTACCAATATTAAAGAACAAATTACCAGACAAGTTCACTGACCTAAATAGAATGACTAAGTAAGTCATATAATCAACTACTTATGCTCCAGTTATATTTGTGTCCCTAGAGGACAACCACAAATTTTTGTAATGAGTCTATTGCACGCCTAAAGTGTGGTAGACTAGTTGATTCCAATAATAAAATTCCTCGAAAATTGGAGCAAGTAATTAAGATGGACAAGTCGAGGTTATAGTAATAAGATCTCCTGAAGAGACAATAGAAATGATGGTTCAAGAAGAACCTCAGGTACCTGAAAACAAAGAGGTCTCGATAAGTTGTATCATGTCTAAGATATGTATGGAATCGAAATAAAAATCGACGTCGTTATACTTTTGTATATAATATAGCGCTTAAAATTATTAAATAATGAGGGTCAAGATTTAAGATGTCACACCCCGAAATTATCAGAGCTTGGCGTGACTGGACTGGTATCGTCATTGCACAGCGGAAGCAAATAAGCTAAGTCTTTCAAGAATTTGAACGCCCACTAAGTACTCGACTCTCGATGGTTCTCCTATTCCAACCGTGCCTTGTCTTAGAACTGTAACCTGAGAAAGAACATGCGAGAAAAATCAACATAATGTTGAGCGAGTTCATAGTTTGTTTGTAAAAGATTTGAAATAAATCTTTTAAGTTGTGAAAGGTTTGAAATAAATCCTTGGAATAACCGGTTTTTGAAATAGTATTGAGAAAATGAATTTAAAAATCATTTTCTTGCCAAATTGTATGGAAACGTTGTGTTTGTAACACGTTATGTTCATAAACCATGTATTTGTAAAGCCTTGTATTTGTAATGTTTATATAACCGTCAGTGCCCACCCTGACTTTGACTCCTTACCCGCATAATCATGTGCTTTGAATTTTGTATAAAACATGGTATTTTAATTTGTATGAACAAGTAGTTTCGTAAATATATATGTCCCTGGTATGAAGCAAATAAGGGAATTGAGATCACCAATGGTTTGCAAGGCCACTGGTATATGTGAAGTGCAAGTAGGGAGACTCAAACCTAGCAGATTTTTGCCACGGCATTAGTATGTGGACAAAGTCACCCCGAGGTCCGTTTCTAGTTTGGCCTGGGGCTGGGCTCGCTACACCCAGATAGATCTACCGCTCCTGTCCCTCGGTCCTACCATGAGGACTAATGGCCTCATGTTGCTCCTACCCACTCACATGATCTAAGTAGTAAACCTCCTTACGCTAACCATACCATGTGTAAAAATGTCTGTAAAAATTGTAACATGTATTCTACCCCAGCCTCTAAGGCTGATCCTCCCCAGCCACTAAGGCTGGCCTCCCCAGCCACTAAGGCTGGCCTCCCCAGCCACTAAGGCTGGCTCCTCATTCTCTATATATATCATTGCCAAACGATCCATCCCTAGTCATGAAAATTATTCATTTTGATAATACACCTTTGTTTTGTAAAAACCGGTATGTTTAGTATAAACCTTTCGTAAATCATTTGAGTTCCTTGAAATCCCTTCGTAATATGATTTAGAAATACGAGTTTTGCGTTTGTTCAGAACTTTGTATGTTTTTGCAAAACGTGCATGTCTTTCCACCCCGAAAACATTTACAAAACTGTAAAACAGTAAAGAGTGGGGTTATGAACTCACCTGAATATGCCTGTGCAGAGCTAGCTAATTCACGACTTCGTGATGTCGTTTCCAAGACTTGGCTTGCTAGCGTGCATTCTACAATATTCCTAACATGGAATATCTAATAAGTTTCTAAATAAACGTAGTAACTAACTACGTGTCACCGAGCTCTACCAAAACGTTAATCGAATGATTCGACGATAAGTCATTAACTTAACGAAAATAATTAAGTTATACTTGTTAAGTCTCGTTTAATGTCAGTAGCAATTTAATAAGTCTTGAAAAAGACTTAGTTTCCGAGAGACTTAAAATGAATAAATATTTATATAAAAATATATAAATATATCGTTGTAAGTGCGTTAGCCGTCTCGAGTAGTCGTACGTGTATAAAAGAATATTTCTACGAAAATATCATATAACAAACTCGTATCATATATCGCGTTTCGTATGAAAATAATATATAATAACTTGTATTATATATATCACGTCTTGTGTACATTTGCCAAAAATATACGTATATGCCGTCTGGGCGTATAAAATAAATATGAAGAGTTATATTTATTTTATAAAGAAATCGTCGAGTTGTTTTGTTTGAAAATAAATATAAACCATATTTATTTTTGTAAAAGATTTCGCGTTGTTCGACATTTAGAATAAATATATAACTATATTTATTTTGTAAAAGTATACGAGTTGACGACGTTCGAAATAAATATAGCATTATATTTATTTGTAAAAGCGTTTGGAATTATCAAGGCTTGAAGTATTATAAACTCGAATTCCGTTAAGCGTCGTTTTGAAATATAATACGTGTCGTGTTTAAGGGTTTTTCTCGAAGAACGGGCAGAGTTTCCTTTATTTTTGGACGGCCCTGACAACTAAAGTGTCGTTATTTTTATCAAAAAGCAACCAATATTCAATCAACAATATATTAATTTGACAAATATTTCATAAAATGTAAAATATAATCATGTCGGTTCGAGCTCGTTATCACGCATAATTAAAATAAGGAATAGTTAATGAAAATAATTGCGGTTTAAACCATTACCCAAATCGCTCGTTGTTATGTTAACTGAGTTGACCGGCTGACCGAGTCAACCGGGTTGACCGAGTTGACTCGCTGAGTTGACTGGGCTGACTCAGTTTGACTGGGTTGGGCCAGATCGAGCCGAAATGTACTGAGTTGAGCCGAGCCCGTCTCCGAAGCCGCTGACTGAGTTGACTCGGTTGACCGAGTCAACCGAAACCGGGACTGAATCTGAGCCAAAACTGACCCACGATCGAACCGCCTGACCGAACCGAAACCCGTTGACTGTCTTGTACCGGGAACCCGAACCGAGTTAATTAGAACCAGAACCAAACTCGACTTGCTGAACCAGACCCTGAACAGACGCGAGTCTGACACGAACAAAACCACCAGCAGATTAAGAACATCATCATCTTCGACCAATCAGCAGCAATCACCATTCTTTAACATCAAAACCGACAGGATACGAAAAAGATCGGGACTTACCATGAACTCACCGGATAATGTCAAGTACCGCCTGAATCGGGACAGGGGCCGCCGGTTAAAATAACCGACCGCCGGATAATGGAGCCGACCACCGGTCTGCCGGTTCTTTCTCTCTTCCTCGGTCTCTCTCTTTCTCGTCTTCTCGTCCGCCACCCGATGCCACCCCCCACAGCGCCGTCAGCCGTGGGGTTCCGTTACACCGCCGCGAGCCGCCACCGGTGATGGTGGCTGGCCGATCTTCATCCAGCAGGGATAGGGGATCGAAAGTGTAGCAGGGGTTTCTTTTGTGTGTGATGTTGTTGCTGGATAATCATTAAGAGAGAAACAAGATAGGTCTTGGTGTGTTTATGTAAGTAATATCGAGAGGGAGAGGGTAAATGTGAGAGATGGATAGGATTTGTGTGTTGTTTGTCTGTGTGTTAAATAGAGCAAGAGCACTCTCAAGGTCTTTTATGTATTTAAGTTAGCTTCAGGTCAAATCTTTTATCCAATGATCTAAAATCTCTTGGATAGATTTATTGAGATTTATGAGATTTTGCATGATTCTCTAAATCTGGTAGAGATTTACTAGGATTTTGTAGGGATTTAGTAGATCCCGATAAGATTTTGTAGGGATCTACACATTATGCGTAGGTTTAGGCTTGTGGATTTTGGGCTTGGGCCCAGGGCCTACAAGCTCAATCCCCGTGTATAAGTGGCCTGTAATTCCTACGAGACCCGTTGTCGAATCCAGAACTCCGTTTAACGTCAAAAATTAAAATACACAAAAACACGGTCGGTAGTCGTTGTTTGCACGCCCGTTCGTTGATTACGGTAATAATCGTGAAAAATTGTATCGTTGCCGTCTTCTCCGTTTTTCGATCCGGTTTCGACTGTAGTCAATAAAATTTAATTACGAAGCTAAAACATATCGTAAAAATTTAATATTTGTCGGCGTTGTCAGTATCCTGTTTGGTTTCAATCTGTTGCCGTTTAACGTTTCCTAGGTTTCACTGTAAACCACCGTTCGCGCACTGTAAGGTCGGATAAACGTTCCTAGGCACTCCAAAGGCCTAATTAAGTTAATTCGCGCTGTAAACACTATTTATTATCGCGTTAATCGCCTGTTAATTACGTAATTAAGGGTCGTAAATTACGGGTTGTCACATAAGATCTGCCTATAAATGAATATTAAGAAATGATTGGCCAAAATGGAAAGACGCAAATAAGGCAAAGCTGAATTCTCTAATGACATGGAAAGTATCTGGACCAACAGTACATACAATTGAAGTTGTAAAATATGTTGGACATAAACGGGTCTTTTATGCGAATTATGTGAAAATCAAATTGAGTGATATAAGGAAAAATTAGTGGCATATTAATTTTCGCAACGACCTATGATTGATTATGAGGAGACGTTTTCTCCAGTGGTGGATGTATTGACTTTCCAATATTTTATTAGTCTGGTAATATAAAGAGAGAATTGATATTCATCTTATGAATGTTATGTATCACTTGATACTGAAAGTTTACATGAAAATCCCGAATGATTAAATTATGTAGGTCATGTAAAGTAAGTTCTCGAGAACAATGTGATCATTCTATACATATTCTAATTTTAATAGGTTATGATTATTTTACATGTTGGACATAATTGGAACTCCTGATGAGTTTCTAAAGCAATTGAGTGCTTAAAAGGTTAATTGACACATCTTAACGATGTAATACTTGTGCACCAAGAAATATACATAGAAAACTTGTACCCGGTGATTGAGATATCTCAATAAATAGTGTACATGCATGGTCAATATGGATTTTGGAGATAAAAGCATGGGTTCATGACATTTTGCATATGATATAGATATCAATGTGTTAAATGAGCAAATTTATGTAGCAAAACTTCTAAAGAGTGAAAGCACATGCATATTGGGATAAGATGGAATAAATTCCCTCATGGATTGATAATGCTAGAAGCCTTAATGATGTCAAAACCTCAAGAACGTATTATATGAAGTTGACAAAATACGTATGGACTAAATAGCCGAAACGAGTGTTGTACAACTCGAGATATTCGCATAAAGAGGGATATAAGTTTGATTAAACTAGCCACGTTCTATGAACATTCTACTTTTAAAAGTTCACTATAATCGCAATTTACAGTAATGATGTCTAGGCATCATTAAAAGAAATTGTCGAGCTTTTAGAGGGAGAATTTTTGAATGACATTGGCACGGTTTAATTATTACTCGAACTGTAGTTCGAATATATATGTAATTATATTTTACTAATCCCTCAAGTTGTGACAACTGTCAAAAATCCAGGTATTCGTACAATTAATTAATCTTGATTAGTGCTTAATGACTGTGCTGACTTATAAATTAACTGCTTACTGATTTCTGCCATACACATACATGTGCATCATACATTGTTTAATATCATATCAATATTGCAAGAAAGCTATATTGCCGCAAATGATGCATTAAGTACAGTTAGCACAGTTATCTGATAAATCAGGAATATGCTGACGAAGCTTAGTACATTGTCAGGCAGTGTGTTGAGACACAGAACGAGCCAGAAACTAAGTACTACACTAGTATAGAGTGTAGGGAAGTAAGGACCACAAAACTGTTTTTCTAAGTAATAGTTTAAGTGCCGGAAAGTGCCTAAAACTCACCCAAAGTGCTGAATTCAGCATAAATCAGCATTTTAACATACTTATTTTATGCAGAAACATGGTAAAATGGTCCTGAATACTTTCCTAAGTGTCGGGAATTAAAAGTGTCACAAAATGGTAAATAAAGAACACTAAACTGCAAGTTTAGCACTTTAACGAACCAGTATCCAACCGAACAACCGGACACTACCCGAAACATGAAAATTTGCACTAGAAGCACTGTTTTAATATTTTCCAAACTAGTTATGATCCCCGAACATCATAACACCTCCTAAAAATATCTAATAACTAAAACACGTAACCGATACTTAAGTTTGAACTATTAAGTAACTAAAAGGTTTAAACCTAAGCTAGACCCCCCCCCCCCACCTATGGACGGTCATACCCCACCACCATGCTTCAAGATTTTATTTCATTTGTTAATTGGATCTTGTTGTGCTTTTTAAAACATAAAACCCAACAGGTAATTGGAGAATATGGTTATAAGTATGTTATGCAACATTATAGACCCATAACTTCTCACACACTTCACACACCACTCTCTCTTCCTCTCTTGCTCTCCTTCTCGGCCGAACACAAGCACCACCACCACCATCTTTATTCCTTCATCTTCATCCATTCCAAGATCATACAAGGGTGTCAGAGTCCACACAAGGAAGCTTGGTGGCTTTGGATCTTGAAGGACCTTCTCTATTTGCTTTTATCCTCTTGATTTCTACTCTTGAATCATCCCTAGCCTTATGCTAGTGGTAAGATCCTCATACACATTTTTAGTGGTTAATGATGAATCATGATCAAAAATATCAAGAACACTAAAGAATCATATGAAGTAAACATGAATATTAGCTTGTTTAGTAAAGATATCTTCATGAATATGAGTTGTTATGCTTGTTGATCTTGATTTTTTGTAGAAGTAATGTTAATCATCATAAGGTCTTGCTAAATCGTGATTAAAAACATAGTTTAGCAAGATGTGAAAGTATAAATTGTTGTAGGATGATGGATCATCCACACTTAAAAGCATGAACTTGAAGGAAATAATGTTTTCTTGAAAAACCATGATTAAAGTGAGTTGATGATCATATGGATCTAAATATTTATGAAGGATTTCAAAGAAACCAAGTTAAAAAAAACATATGTTTCATATAAACTTGGTACTTACATAAAAAAACACTATTTTTTATGGTTAAACAAGTGGAGCAACACTTGTGTAACAAGAAGATTTCATAAGGAAACATTTTTGTAAAACATGAATACAAGTTGTAAACATCTAAGTCATTCAAGAATGATGTTTTTATATAAACAACCACACTTTAAAGTGTGACTAAACTCACTAAACACACTACCAAGTTACTACAAATTTTCATAAACTTTCAAGTTCATGAAGTAGTAGAATATGCATGATTTTGGCAAGATTGGTAAGTGTAAGTTGTTTAGAGTTGATTGTAAATTGATTGTGATAATTTTTACAAAAGAAAATGATATACTTGAAAGCATGAAAATCTCCATTTTTAGAGGAAACTATGGCAAAATTTTCTAAAAATATTAACACTTAGAAAAATATTTACAAACATACACCTACAAGTGTATTTTCAACAATAGATGGTTTCATAAACTTTGCCATAATTTTTTATACAAAAATATAAGTATTGGAGGTTGGTTTTATAAATAAAAATGGTTAAACATATATTTAGAATATATATATACAATGAAGACACACATGTGATTATTTGTATACTTTGTGTAATAGTTATATTATTTTAGGACTTGAAATAATATAACACATCAAAATACCAAGGATTACCATCCAAAATACTACCAAAATCCCAAGGAATAAGTATATAAGTTACACACAAAATATTGGCGAAACCGAACAAGAGATGTAACTTACAAAATATTCCGGAGCTTAATTCGCAAGTATACTTTGGTAAATAATATTTTGGACACAAGGAAACGAAAGTATGATTTTTATGATTATCACAAGAGTATATCATATTTTGACAAGAAGGAAATACATGATTTTTGGTGAATAAAAATATATGTGTGTTTACTTGGAATTTGTAGAAGATATATTATTTTTGGGAAAAATAGGCATTTTCTTGAGTAAACTTAAAATACATTATTTTTGGATAAAAATAAGTTTATATATATTTTCTAAGTTAGACTTGAAAATATATTATTTTGGAAAACACTTAGAAAAATATTAACAAACATACACCTACAAGTGTATTTTCAACAATAGATGGTTTCATAAACTTTGCCATAATTTTTGATACAAAAATATAAGTATTGGAGGTTGGTTTTTATAAGTAAAAATGGTTAAACATATATTTAGAATATATATATACAATGAAGACACACATGTGATTATTTGTATACTTTGTGTAATAGTTATATTATTTTAGGACTTGAAATAATATAACACATCAAAATACCAAGGATTACCATCCAAAATACTACCAAAATCCCAAGGAATAAGTATATAAGTTACACACAAAATATTGGCGAAACCGAACAAAAGATGTAACTTACAAAATATTCCGGAGCTTAATTCGCAAGTATACTTTGGTAAATAATATTTTGGACACAAGGAAACGAAAGTATGATTTTTATGATTATCACAAGAGTATATCATATTTTGACAAGAAGGAAATACATGATTTTTGGTGAATAAAAATATATGTGTGTTTACTTGGAATTTGTAGAAGATATATTATTTTTGGGAAAAATAGGTATTTTCTTGAGTAAACTTAAAATACATTATTTTTGGATAAAAATAAGTTTATATATATTTTCTAAGTTAGACTTGAAAATATATTATTTTGGAACTACAAATATTTTTGCCAAAAGAAAGATTATAAATAATTGTTCTAAGTGATATTTCTTAAATATATATTTTGGAAATATATGTATTGGTGGACTTTTATTAGAAATTATATTCCGGAAAGTATAATATAAATTTAAGTATATGAATACTTAATGAATACAATAAAACATGTGTTCTCACACGTATAAATACACACCGGAATACGACACCAATGCATGGCAAAATATACAAATACAAGTATACGAATACACATGTATAAGATACCCCTATCCTTGGGAAGGAAATACAAGTATTAATACTTGGGAAGTATTAAGTTAATATATATTGCTTAACAATTATACCAAAAAAAATTATAGATATAATTTAAGTTGAAATATTAACTATTTTGAAAACAATTATATAACTTGGAATAATAACAAAGGCATAAGATAAACGTAACTCGGAAACCTTAACTCTAAGCCAAGGCACGGCCCGTTCGTTTAATAGACATTAGTATGTTGTAGGTAGTCGTGTTCACCGGAGAAGTTCGAGTTACGATTATTGAAGACGCAAGACTGTGAGTTTCGTGTTCCCCCTTTTCTTTAACTGTTTTCAGTTTTATAACTTCGGGGGTGAAGTACATGTTACAATTGTTTACGAACGTTATTATTTGGTATGGTTAGCTAAGGAAGGGTACACTTAGATCATGTGAGTGGTGGACATAATGCTTAAGGCCATCAATCCTCGTTGTAGGACCGAGGGACATGAGTGATAGATCTATTTGGGTGTAGTGAGCCCCGCCCATGTTGGACCAGGGTTGGCCCATGGGTAGACTATGTCTTACAGCCAGAAGCCGGGTGCAAAATTTGCTAGGTTTGAGCTACCTGCATCACGTCACACATATCAATGGCCTTGCAAACCATTGGTGATCTGTTTTCCTTGTTGCTTTCATACCGGGATTTATAAACTTACATACATACTTACAATGGATTCAAAGGTTTATACATATACACAAACAAACACACGAACTCGCTCAACTTTTGTTGATGTTTTCAAAATACATGTATTTCAGGGAATTAGTAAGTGGATCTGGCGGGCGTTGGAAGTTTCATGCTGCATTGTGAATAAAGATGTCATCCATGGTTTTGAGGTTTAGGTTGGGTGTCTTAATCCTGGACGAGACACGTCTTCCAAACCTTGGTTTTAATTAATGTCTTTTGATGAGTCCTTAGTGAACTCTTAAAACAATTCGTATGGTTTGTAAAACTTGTGTTTGAAGTCTACGTTTGCAAAGCAATGGTGTTATGTTTTAAACATATTTAATGGATGACGAATCTATGGTTTTATCATATAGTTGTTGTTATGATTGAATGCAATGGTATTAAGAAAGTCACACCATAATCACGCTTCTGCAAAAGTCAGGGTGTGACAGCTTGGTATCAGAGCTTCGATTGTAGCGAACTAGGATTCCTTCTCGAGTCTAGACTACAATCATTAGGGCTCTCACGAAAATGTTTTCACAACATATTTTCATTGCATACATGAAACGCCCAGATCCAGGAAGACAAACAATTTTATAAACAAAAGACATGAAACACATTTCAAAGTTTATGTTTATGGTTCGGTCTGAGAGACTAGGTGGTTCAGTCTGAGAGACTGGGTGGTTCAGTCTGAGAGACTGGGAGGTTTAGTCTGGGAGACTGGGTAGTTCAGTTTGGGAAACTGGGAGGTTTAGTCTGGGAGACTGGGTAGTTCAGTTTGGGAAACTGAGAGGTTTATTTTGGGAGACTAGGAAGAATACGTGATTACATTGTTATTACTTACATGCTTAATGATGATTGTGGTTATATGTGCATATATTGTGATTGTTTTGTTACACACACTATATCTTCGTCTAAGAGTGGACTGTCTGATACTGTTGACCCCGTGGCTATCGTTTCAGACGATGAGATCGTCCCAGAGCCAGAGTTTTTTACCTCCGACACTGAGAGTGACCCGGAGATGATGTCAGATGATGACGACGATTTCCAGCCTTTTGCGCTGCCCGACTTTGGCGATGATGTACCGCATGCTGATGGTTTCCCCGACGAGGATCCCGTTCTTATTCCTATTCCTGACCAGGACCATCTCATCCTCGGACATCCTGATGGTGAGCATGTCGTGGCTCTGATCCTCGCCCCTTTGCCTCTTGCGGCCTTTCCTTTCGAGGATTTTCCTTCTGATGACTTGTCTAATGATGACGTCGATCTTTTTATTGATGGTCCCCCTGATGATGCCCAGGGTGATGGAGTTTTAGCAGAGGATGATATTGTTGTCCCACTTCTTGTGGTCCCTGTTATTGAAGTTTCCTCTGATCATTATGTTTCTTTATCCACTTTGAATGCATTGGGACTGCAGCGTTACCCCACTAATTCTGATACTGACACGGCCCTGTATGTCACACCTACTCCTCCACACGACTTTGAGCTTGACCTTGAGCTAGACATTGCCCCTGACGATCAGCCTGTTGATGCACCCACTGATCCTGAGCCGATACCTGCTGATCATGAGCCGATGCCAGCACCCGAGCCTTTACCTGGTCATGATCCGGTACCTTTAGGCATACCTGATATTGCACCACTCATACCAGATCCGATGCCTGCACCCGCTGACCCTACTGCCTTTGCCAGGCAGGTAGACCCCCGATACGCTTTCACCAGCAATGGGTGGATAGACGATGATGATGATGTTCCTCCTTTTGTTGAGCCAGTCACTCCCCCTCATGCACCTGCACCTATTGATGTCGCCCCTTTTCACCCGATTGTGTCCGATGTACACCGCACTGACCTGCCTATCACTTTCTTACAGGACATTCCCGCACCCCGTCCAGGGGAAGGCCCGTCCAGCCAGCAGCCCAGCCATGTTCCACACGTGTCAGCATCTTTTCCTCACATACCTCAGTATACACCTGCTACTCATTTTACTTCTTCACCGCCAGGCTTGCCACTCATATGGTTTCCGCCGAACACCATGCCAGTTTCTGATCCCTACCATCCTTCGCATTTCACTGGTTACACGAGGGATGAGTTACTCTTGTCGTTGCAGCTTCAGCAGGAGATCCTGTGTCGTTGAGTTGTGGAGCTTGAGAGGATTCCACATCCTCCACCTTGTTTATGTCCGTCACCTTTTGCGACTCCACCTGCTCCTCTTTTGCCTTATCCAGATTTTGATGTTCGATTTCTCACCATGGAGCAGCAGATCAGTTATCTGTTGCGACACGTTTATGCCCTTGAGGAGGAGCTAGCGCATGTGCGCAGCTTGCTTTTTGTTCCTCCACCTCCTCCTCCACCACCATCAGCATAGCCGGTTTTTGGTTTTATACAGGTAGCTGACTTTTGATGAGAGCACCGCTATTGAGCCTAGCTTACGAAGCCTTTTGGAGACCACTTTTTGTATGACTTATGATAGACTGATAGACATTTTGGACAAGGGTAGTGTGACCCTGTAGTCCCTTGTGATGAGATATGATACATTTGTAGAACATGTAACTGTAATTGTGGTCGATGATTTATGAAAGCTCAATCGCAATGTTCTCATTATATACGTTGTTAAATTATACATTGGTAATATGAATGTGATGTTACATGCTTACTTGCGTTGATAAATGCTATTACATACACGTACTACATACTTATATATACATTAGACCTGACCAATACAATCTTCTTTATAGAAGATGCCTCCTCGAAGAAACAATCAGTTGCCCACAACAGAGGCGGAACTGCAAGAACGAATTTCATAAGCAATCGCACAACATGAGGCCTTGCGCTCTGAACACAGCGGAGGTACCTCAGGAAATAACCCACCTCATGGTAATGTTTAAGTCACTTAAGACACATTATGATACGTTTGGACATTCCATGTGCGTTTGCTAATGCTTTTTGTGAATGATGTTGCTTGTACAGGCTGTACTTACAAAAAGTTCCTTGACTGCAAGCCTCTGAACTTTGACGGCACTGGAGGTGCTGTAGCTTACGTTAGATGGGCTGAGGAAACAGATTCTGTGCTACGGATGAGCAAGTGTGCGCCTGAGCACCAGGTCACCTACATTTCTGGACTTTTCCTAGACGGAGCTCTATCATGGTGCAACCTTCAGGTTCAGACTCTGGGAGAGGAAGCTGCATATGCTATGACTTGGGACGAGATGAAAGAACTTATGCGCAAGAAGTACTGTTCAGGGGCTGAGATTCAGAAATTGGAGACCGAATTCTGGAATCTTAATATGGATGGCCCGAAGATTGCTGAGTACGTACAGAGATTTCATGACTTATCTCGCGTTGTTCCTTACATGGTTGATCCGGAGTTCAAGCGAATTGAGCGTTTTATTTGGGGATTGGCACCGCAAATCATGAGCATGGTGACTACATCAAAGCCTCCAATGATCACTGAGGCCATTGATCTGAGTGTGGCATTGACTGAAGAAGCAATTAGGCTGAACAAGTTCTCAATCTCTGATGGAAAGAGAAAGGAGACTCATGTCGAGTCTTCTGGAGAAAACAAGCGGAAGTTCTCCAACTTCAAGAAAGGTACTCAAGGAAGCGACAGTGGTAACAAGAAGAGAGATGCAAACCCACCAGCCGAGGTCAAAACTGGTGTTGCGAGTTCTGAGAACAAGGGGAAAGGTTACATGGGCACCTTGCCTAAGTGTGATGTATGCCTGTTACATCATGCCGGCCCATGTAGGTATAGGAAGTGTGAATCTTATGAAAGGAATGGTCATTCAAAGGAGACGTGCTGGGCTGGTAATGGTCGTGGAAATGGTGGCCAGAGAGGTAGTGGTAGTGGCAGTGGAAACCGTGGTGGAAACGGTAATGGGTATGGAAACCGCAATCAAGGAGGGAATGGCGGTAATGGTAATCGTGGTGGTTTTGGAAACTCAGCTGGAAATGGAAACCGCAACCAAAACAACAACCAAGGTGGTACTGGAAACAAGCAAGGATGCTTTAGTTGCGGAGATATTGGGCATTTCAAGCGTGATTGCCCAAAGAACAACCAGGTTCAGGGGAGAGTTTTCAACATAGGAGCTAGGGAAGCTCGCCAAGATCTGAACGTAGTTACGGTTACGTTCCCTATCAACCAACACTTTGCATCTGTACTGTTTGATACTGGTGCCGATTATAGCTTTGTATCCCTAGAATTTAAGAATATACTTGGGTTGGTAGCTAGTAAGCTAGATATTTCGTACTCGATAGAACTAGCTAATGGAAAGCTATTAGAAGCGAATGAAGTCATTAGAGGTTGTGTAATAGAGCTCGGAGAGCATGAGTTTACGCTTGATCTTCTGCCAGTCGAGTTGGGAGCTTTGACGTGGTAGTTGGAATGGATTGCTTATCAAGTAACCGAGCGGAGATCGTATGTCATGAGAAGGTAATCCGAATCCCGTTGGCGAATGGAGAAACGATTGTAGTGCATGGAGAGAAGCATGATACGCCTCTAAGGGTTATCAGTTGTTTGAAAGCCCGAAGATGTTTGCAGAAGGGATGTGTTGCCTTCTTAGCGCACGTCGTGGACAAGGAAGCCGCTGAGCCGAAGCTA
The DNA here is from genome assembly GCA_030545235.1 of Helianthus tuberosus. Taxonomy (NCBI): domain Eukaryota; kingdom Viridiplantae; phylum Streptophyta; class Magnoliopsida; order Asterales; family Asteraceae; genus Helianthus; species Helianthus tuberosus. Next base: position 104,730,871 of record CM060427.1, on the reverse strand, counting down.
GAAGATATCCCAGTTGTGAGGGAATATCCTGAAGTCTTCCCTTAAGACTTTCCAGGATTGCCGCCGCAAAGACAAGTCGAATTTCAAATTGACTTAGTTCCAGGCGCCGCACCTGTAGCTAAGGCACCTTATCGATTTGCGCCTTCCGAGATGCAAGAGTTGTCAACGCAACTTCAAGAGCTTTTGGACAAGGGATTTATTAGGCCAAGCTTCTCGCCTTGGGGAGCTCCAGTTTTGTTTGTTAAGAAGAAGGATAGTAGTTTCCGTATGTGCATTGACTACCGCTAGCTAAATAAGTTAACCATCAAGAATCGGTATCCTTTACCAAGGATTGATGATCTCTTCGATCAACTTCAAGGTTCGAGTTACTACTCCAAGATCTATCTTCGATTAGGATATCACCAGTTGAGAATTCAAGAGGAAAGTATTCCGAAGACTGCCTTTAGAACTCGATATGGACATTCCGAGTTCCTAGTAATGTCGTTTGGTTTGACAAACGCGCCAGCTGTATTTATGGATTTGATGAATAGAGTCTACAAGCCATATCTCGATAAATTCATGATCGTGTTTATCGATGATATTCTGATTTATTCAAGGACGAAGGAAGAGCATGAGCAACACCTTAGAGCCATTTTAGAATTGCTCAAGAAGGAAAAGCTATACGCAAAGTTCTCGAAGTGCGAGTTCTGGTTGCGTGAGGTTCAGTTCCTTGGTCATGTAGTGAATGAGGATTGAATCCATGTGGATCCCACCAAGATCGAGGCGATAAAGAATTGGGAAACTCCAAAGACGCCAACCGAGATCCGCCAGTTTCTAGGTTTAGTTGGATACTATCGCCGATTCATTGAGGATTTTTCAAAAATCACTCAACCACTGACCTCCCTCACCCAAAAGGATAAGAAGTACGAATGGGGAGAAAAACAAGAAGATGCATTTCAGTTGCTGAAGAACAAGCTTTGCGATGCACCTATTTTATCCCTACCTGAAGGCACTGATGACTTCGTGGTATATTGCGATGCCTCGCGTCAGGGATTGGGCTGTGTGCTGATGCAGCGACATAAGGTTATCGCTTATGCTTCGCGCCAGTTGAAAGTTCACGAGAAGAACTACACCACGCACGACTTGGAATTAGGCGCTGTGGTGTTTGCTTTGAAGATTTGGCGACATTATTTGTATGGTACGCGCTGTACGATCTTTACAGATCACAAGAGCTTACATCACATATTTGATCAGAAGGAGCTTAATATGAGACAGCACCGATGGGTGGAGCTGTTAAACGATTATGATTGTGAAATCAAATATCACCCCGGAAAGGCGAATGTAGTGGCAGACGCCTTGAGTCGAAAAGAGAGGATTAAGCCCATAAGGGTTAGGGCTTTGGAGATGATTATACAAACGGACCTCTCATTGCGTATTCGTGCTGCGCAGAGAGAAGCTCTTAAGAAAGAGAATCTTAAGGATGAATATCTTCGTGTGATGGAGAACCAGTTGGTACCCAATGAGGAAGGAACATTGTGTTTTATGAAATGAATTTGGGTTCCCCTCTTTGGTGGTCTTAGAGACGTGATATTTTATGAAGCCCATAAATCAAGGTACTCGATCCATCCAGGATCGAATAAGATGTACCAAGATTTGAAGGATTTCTACTGGTGGCCGAGATTGAAAGGTGATGTTGCAACTTATGTTGAAAAGTGCTTAACTTGTGCCAAAGTAAAGGCCGAATATCAGAAGCCTTCAGGCCGTCTGCAGTAACCCGAGATACCCATGTGGAAATGGGAGCAGATCTCAATGGATTTTATAACCAAGTTGCCAAGGACACCTAGAGGTCATGATACAATTTGGGTAATCGTAGACCGTCTGACTAAATCTGCGCACTTTCTGCCGATCAGGGAAAAGGATAACACTGGTAAGCTAGCTGAGCTGTACCTAAGGAGATAGTTGCACATCATGGAGTGCCTATCTCGATTATTTCTGATAGAGACGGAAGATCTGTGTCAAGGATTTGGCAATCTTTCCAAGAAGCGTTTGGTTCTCAGTTGAATTTGAGCACTGCTTTTCATCCACAGACGTATGGTCAAAGCGAGAGAACAATTCAGACACGTGAAGACATGCTGCGAACTTGTGTAATGGACTTGGGTGGCAGTTGGGACACTCACCTACCTTTGGTTGAGTTCTCCTATAACAACAGCTACCATACAAGCATTCAAGCTGCACCGTTTGAAGCTCTTTACGGACGCAAGTGTCGATCGTCGTTATGCTGGGCAGATGCGGGCGATAGACAGCTAGTTGGTCCCGAGTTGGTTCAAGAAAAGACAGATAAGATCATACAGATCCGAAAGCGCATTAAGGCGGCTCGTGGTCGACAAAAGAGTTATGCGGACCAAAGAAGGAAACCTTTGGAGTTTGAAGTGGGAGATATGGTTCTGTTGAAAGTCTCACCGTGGAAGGGTGTGGCACGCTTTGGGAAGCGTGGAAAGTTAAACCCACAATTCATTGGACCGTTCAAAATCCTGGAGAGGATTGGTCTTGTAGCTTATAAGTTGGACTTACCTGCGGAACTGAATGGCGTTCACGATACATTTCATGTATCCAACCTGAAGAAGAGTCCAACACAGGAAACGGTGGTTATACCTGCCGATGAAGTTCACACTGACGACACACTCCATTTTACAGAAGAACCCGTTGAGGTCACGGATTGGAAAGTTAACAAAACTCGAAGGAGTAGTGTTAAACTTGTTAAGGTTCAATGGAACGCGCGTCACGGCCCAGAGTTTACTTGGGAGCGTGAAGACCGCATGAAACCGAAATACCCGCATTTATTCCCTAACACCCCAGCTGCTAATAGTAAAGCTTAAAATTTCGGGACGAAATTTTCTTAATAGGGGGAGAATGTGACAACTATCAAAAATCCAGGTATCCATACAATTAATTAATCTTGATTAGTGCTTAATGACTGTGCTGAATTACAAATTAACTGCTTACTGATTTCTGCCATACACACACATGTGCATCATACATTGTTTAATGTCATATCAATATTGCAAGAAAGCTATATTGCCGCAAATGATGCATTAAGTACAGTTAGCACAGTTATCTGATAAATCAGGAATATGCTGACGAAGCTCAGTACATTGTCAGGCAGTGTGTTGAGACACAGAACGAGCCAGAAACTAAGTACTACACTAGTATAGGGTGTAGGGAAGTAAGGACCACAAAACTGCTTTTCTAAGTAATAGTTTAAGTGCCGGAAAGTGCCTAAAACTCACCCAAAGTGCTGGATTCAGCAAAATTCAGCATAAATCAGCATTTTAACATACTTATTTTATGCAAAAACATGGTAAAATGGTCCTGAATACTTTCCTAAGTGTCGGGAATTAAAAGTGTTACAAAAGGGTACATAAAGAACACTAAACTGCAAGTTTAGCACTTTAACGAACCAGTATCCAACCGAACAACCGGACACTACCCAAAACATGAAAATTTGCACTAGAAGCACTGTTTTAATATTTTCCAAACTAGTTATGATCCCCGAACATTATAACACCTCCTAAAAATATATAATAACTGAAACACGTAACCGCTACTTAAGTTTGAACTATTAAGTAACTAAAAGGTTTAAACCTGTGCTAGACTCCCCCCCCCCCCCCCACCACCTATGGATGGTCATACCCCACCACCATGCTTCAAGATTTTATTTCATTTGTTAATTGGATCTTGTTGTGCTTTTTAAAACATAAAACCCAAGAGGTAATTGGAGAATATGGTTATAAGTATGTTATGCAAGATACTAGACTCATAACTTCTCACACACTTCACACACCACTCTCTCTTCCTCTGTTGCTCTCCTTCTCGGCCGAACACAAGCACCACCACCACCATCTTCATTCCTTCATCCATTCCAAGATCATACAAGGGTGTTAGAGTCCACACAAGGAAGCTTGGTGGCTTTGGATCTTGAAGGAACTTCTCTATTTGCTTTTATCCTCTTGAATCATCCCTAGCCTTATGCTAGTGGTAAGATCCTCATACACTCTAGTTTACTTCCATTTTTAGTGGTTAATGATGAATCATGATCAAAAATATCAAGAACACTAAAGAATCATATGAAGTAAACATGAATATAAACTTGTTTAGTAAAGATATCTTCATGAATATGAGTTGTTATGCTTGTTGATCTTGATTGTTTGTAGAAGTAATGTTAATCATCATAAGGTCTTGCTAAATCATGATTAAAAACATAGTTTAGCAAGATGTGAAAGTATAAATTGTTGTAGGATGATGGATCATCCACACTTAAAAGCATGAACTTGAAGGAAATAATGTTTTCTTGAAAAACCATGATTAAAGTGAGTTGATGATCATATGGATCTAAATATTTATGAAGGATTTCAAAGAAACCAAGTTAAAAAAAAACATAAGTTTCATATAAACTTGGTACTTACAACACTATTTTTGATGGTTAAACAAGTGGAGCAACACTTGTGTAACAAGAAGATTTCATAAGGAAACATTTTTGTAAAACATGATTACAATGTCACACCCTGACTTTTGCGGAAGCATGGTTTATTTGGTGTGACTTCTTAATACCATAGCAACAATCATAACAATGCTATATGATAGAAATACGAGATGTTCATCCATTAAAAGAGTTTAGAAAATACCATAACATACTTGTCTTGAAACATTAACCCCAAAATAAGTTACAAACCATGACTTGTTTAAAACGAGTTCATAAGACTCAACAAAAGACTTTCAATAAAATGAAGTTTAGGGACATATAACATGTCCAGGAAGAGGTTACACCTCCCAAACCCTACAACCCTGGATGACATCTTTATTTAGTACGCAGCTTGACTAACATGCATCACTTTCCAGATCCGATTAATTCCCTGAAATACATGTAGTTTAAAAATATCAACAAAAAGTTGAGCGAGTTCATGTGTATGTCTGTGTGTATAAACCGTTAAAGTATGTCTGTATGTATAAATGTCCCTGGTATGTAGCAATAAGGAAAAAGAGATTACCAATGGGTTACAAAGCCAATGGTATCTGTGAAATGGTGCAGGAAGTACTCAAACCTAGCAAATTTGTACCGGGCCTCCGGCTGGAAGACATAGTCACCTCTATGGGCTGCCCTGGCCTCATGGGTGTGGGCTCGCTAAACCCAAATATATCTATCACTCATGTCCCTCGGTCCTACGATGAGGATTAATGGCCTTAAGTGTTGTACCCACCCTTCACATAATCTAAGCAGTAACCCTCCTTAGGCTAACCATACCATGTATTAAAACGTCTGTAATAATTGTAACATGTATTCCACCCCCAAAATATAAAACTGAAAACAGTTAAGAGAAAAGGGGGACATGAACTCACTGTAGTGCGTCTTCTGTACCGTCAACTCAAACTTTGTCAGCTACACGACAACCTACAACGTACTAATGTCTATTAGACGAACGGGTCGTGCCTTGGCTTAGAGTTTACGTTTTGAGTTGCATTCCTTATGTTATTCCAAGTTATAATCTCTTGTTAAAATAAATTATTTTAACTTTAAATTATATTTCGGTTTGGAATAATCGTTAGACAATATTTCTGTAATAATGCTCCTACTGTATTTAACTCCGTACTTCCTTCCCAAGGATGGGGGTATTTATACATGTATATTCGTATTTGAAATAATATATTTTTAAGTCCCACTTAGAAAATATATATAAGTTATTTGTCAAAAATAAAGTATTCCAAAATATATATATTTTTCCCAAAAATAATATATTTTCACTTCTTGTCCAATAATAATATATACCAAAAATATATAAGTAAAAGAAATTTCCGGAATATTTTGTGAGTTACGTTTTATCGTTCGGTTTCACAATACCAAGTGTGTAACTTAAATATTTATTCCGTGTGATTTTTGGTATTATGTTGGAGTTGTAATTTCATGGTCTATTGTTAAGATATATTACTTTACCCTAAAATAATATAACTATTCCACAAAATAACAAATATCCACACAAGTGCTTTAATACAAAATATATCTTCTAAATATATTTTTACCCATTTTTACTTACGAAAAACCATCCTCCAATACTTTGTATTTTGTTACAAAAATCTATGGCAAAGTTTATTGTGGAAGACTATAGTTAAAAATACACTTGTAACACTTATTAGAAAATATTTTCTAAGTGTTTGGATTTTTAGAAAATTTCGCCATAATTTCCTTTGTAATTGGAGGTGTCCATGCTATTTAGCATATCATTTTCTTTTTCAAAAATCATTTAATCAATCAACAACAATTCACTAAACCATAATATGTTCACCAAGTGTATAAACTATATGATTTTCATAACATCATGAACTTGATATTTCACAAAAATATGTAGTAACTTGATAAAGCATTTAGTGGCCTTAATTACCTTCCAAAGTGTATTCATCCCTTTAAAAATCTCATTTTTAAAGAATCTCGGTGTTAACAACTTGTGAACAAATTTTACAAAAATATTTATTCACACCATCTTCATGTTTTACTAGTCTTCCTACACTTATTTTATTTCAAAAATAATGTAAGTGCAAGAAAAGTTATGATCTTTCTAAAATCATCTTTACATCTTGGTCTTTCTTGGATAATCATACACAAGTCTTGGATTCCCAAGTTTACTAGTTCACTAGGTTTATTACTTTGTAAGAAAATCATTTTTACTTTCAAGTTCATGTTTGTTCAAGAAGATGATTATTTCATGTAAACCCATAATCACCCTCTAACTTGTTAAACCATGTTTTTAATCATACTTTAACAAGTTCCATATGATGATCAACATCATATTATCAAGAAATCAACAATTAAATGCCATGCATGCTTTAATCAACCTTAATCCAACAAGATTTCATCATATAACATCTTTATGTTTCAAGATTTAAGTGCAAGTATTTTAGTGTTCTTGTTATTTCGTCACAATGTATATCTTTTAACCATAAAAATAAAAGTAAACAAGAGTTTAAGGAAGTCTTACAACTAGCTTAAAGCTAGGGAAGAACTCAAGAACAAAAGATGATGAAGATGGTGTGTAAAAGCAAGGTATGGAGTTCCTTCAAGTTCTTCAAGCTTCAATCTCCAAGTATCACCTCCTAGCACTTGAATGGACTTGGAATTGGATGAATATGGTGGTGACAAGGTGGTGATGGTGGCGGTTATAGAGTGAGCCAAGAGGGAGAGAGAGAGTAAGTGAGAGATGGTGTGAATATTTTTAAGATATGAAATGATATGATCTTGTAAGGCACCATACTTATAATCATCCTCCTCTATATTTTGTTTATTCAAGCAAGCAAGATCAAGTAATATCTAAATAAAATATTCAACAATCTAGAGTGGGGTGTGGGTCCCCTACATGGGCCGTAAATCATCAGGGGGGGGTAATTGTAAAATTTGGTGATAAGTGGGTAAATGATTGGAAGTTAAATGTAATATCTAGTTTTATATGTGTATGGCACTTTATATAATGTGTTGGGGTATTCAGAAGCCATAACTAGTTCAAAAATAATAAAACAATGTTTCTGACAAAATTTGGTGTCCCGGGTAATGTCCGGTTGTTCGGTTAGATACCGGTTCGTTAAAGTGCTAAGTTGTTCCGTATAGTGTCCTTTATGTATCTTTTTGTAACACTTTTAATTCCCGACACTTAGGAAAGCATTCAGGACCATTTAGTCAGTTTTCTGCATATTACTGGCATGTTAAAATGCTGAATTTTTGCTGAAAATGCAGAATTCTGCACTTAAAGTGAGTTTTAAGCACTTCCCGGCACTTTATCTATCACCTAGTGATACAGTCTTATGGTCCTCACTTCCCTACACACCATACTAGTGTAGTACCTTGTCCCTGGCCCATACGGGGTCTCAAAACACCGTCTGTCTATGTACTGGCACTGTCAGTATATTTCTGAGTTATCCGCTCACTGTGCTAACTGTGCTTTGTGCATCAAGTATGTCACTAAAGTTTGTCTGTGATAAATGGTGTGACAGTATGAAATGTGATGCACATGTATGTATGATGCAAAATCATAAAGCAGTTTAAGTCAATAGTTGTAATCAAGCACAGTCATTAAGCACAAATTTAATATTAATTAATTGTACGGATACCTGTAATTATGAGGGTTGTCACATACAAGTTGTAAACATCTAAGTCATTCAAGAATGATGTTTTTATATAAACAACCACACTTTAAAGGGTGACTAAACTCACTAAACACACTACCAAGTTACTACAAATTTTCATAAACTTTCAAGTTCATGAAGTAGTAGAATATGCATGATTTTGGCAAGATTGGTAAGTGTAAGTTGTTTAGAGTTAATTGTAAATTGATTGTGATGATTTTTACAAAAGAAAATGATATGCTTGAAAGCATGGAAACCTCCATTTTTAGAGGAAACTATGGCAAAATTTTCTAAAAATATTAACACTTAGAAAAATATTTACAAACATACACCTACAAGTGTATTTTCAATAATAGATGGTTTCATAAACTTTGCCATAATTTTTTATACAAAAATATAAGTATTGGAGGTTGGTTTTTATAAATAAAAGTGGTTAAATATATATTTAGAATATATATATATATACAATGAAGACACACATGTGTGATTATTTGTATACTTTGTGTAATAGTTATATTATTTTAGGACTTGAAATAATATAACACATCAAAATACCAAGGATTACCATCCAAAATACTACCAAAATCCCAAGGAATAAGTATATAAGTTACACACAAAATATTGGCGAAACCGAACAAGAGATGTAACTTACAAAATATTCCGGAGCTTAATTCGCAAGTATACTTTGGTAAATAATATTTTGGACACAAGGAAACGAAAGTATGATTTTTATGATTATCACAAGAGTATATCATATTTTGACAAGAAGGAAATACATGATTTTTGGTTAATAAAAATATATATGTGTTTACTTGGAATTTGTAGAAGATATATTATTTTTGGGAAAAATATGTATTTTCTTGAGTAAACTTAAAATACATTATTTTTGGATAAAAATAAGTTTATATATATTTTCTAAGTTAGACTTGAAAATATATTATTTTGGAACTACAAATATTTTTGCCAAAAGAAAGATTATAAATAATTGTTCTAAGTGATATTTCTTAAATATATATTTTGGAAATATATGTATTGGTGGACTTTTATTAGAAATTATATTCCGGAAAGTATAATATAAATTTAAGTATATGAATACTTAATGAATACAATAAAACACGTGTTCTCACACGTATAAATACACACCGGAATACGACACCAATGCATGGCAAAATATACAAATACAAGTATACGAATACACATGTATAAGATACCCACATCCTTGGGAAGGAAATACAGGTATTAATACTTGGGAAGTATTAAGTTAATATATATTGCTTAACAATTATACCAAAAAAAAATTATAGATATAATTTAAGTTGAAATATTAACTATTTTGACAACAATTATATAACTTGGAATAATAACAAAGGCATAAAAGAAACGTAACTTAGAAACGTTAACTCTAAGCCAAGGCACGGCCCGTTCGTCAAATAGACATTAGTACGTTGTAGGTAGTCGTGTTCACCGGAGAAGTTCGAGTTACGATTATTGAAGACGCAAGACTGTGAGTTTCGTGTTCCCCATTTTCTTTAACTGTTTTCAGTTTTATAACTTCGGGGGTGAAGTACATGTTACAATTGTTTACAAATGTTATTATTTGGTATGGTTAGCCAAGGAAGGGTACACTTAGATCATGTGAGTGGTGGGCATAATGCTTAAGGCCATCAATCCTCGTTGTAAGACCGAGGGACATAAGTGATAGATCTATTTGGGTGTAGCGAGCCCCGCCCATGTTGGACCAGGGTTGGCCCATGGGTAGACTATGTCTTACAGCCGGAAGCCCGGTGCAAAATTTGCTAGGTTTGAGCTACCTGCATCACGTCACACATATCAATGGCCTTGCAAACCATTGGTGATCTGTTTTCCTTGTTGCTTTCATACCAGGATTTATAAACTTACATACATACTTACAATTGATTCAAAGGTTTATACATACACACAAACAAACACACAAACTCGCTCAACTTTTGTTGATGTTTTCAAAATACATGTATTTCAGGGAATTAGTAAGTGGATCTGGCGGGCGTTGGAAGTTTCATGCTGCGTTGTGAATAAAGATGTTATCCATGGTTTTGAGGTTTGGGTTGGGTGTCTTAATCCTGGACGAGACACGTCTTCCAAACCTTGGTTTTAATTAATGTCTTTTGATGAGTCCTTAGTGAACTCTTAAAACAATTCGTATGGTTTGTAAAACTTGTGTTTGAAGTCTACGTTTGCAAAACAATGGTGTTATGTTTTAAACATATTTAATGGATGACGAATCTATGGTTTTTTCATATAGTAGTTGTTATGATTGAATGCAATGGTATTAAGAAAGTCACACCATAATCACGCTTCCGCAAAAGTCAGGGTGTGACACAAGTACATCTAGAAGTTGATGTTTGGATATTTTAGTATGGACATAGTTGAACCTTAAAGTATGTTAAAGGTTGTTAAGTCATTTGTTATAAGAAACGCCTATTATCATCTCCTACCAAAGTAGAGATTCTCATTCTAGAAGTACCATCGTTAAATGCATAAGTGCATTAATATGTTTTGCTAGCTATGTATGATTATAATATCTTTCACTTGAGCTTATTGTCATTATATAACCTTTGTCAAGCGAAGAGACATTGGAATGAGTTCAAATAAATATTTCAGGTATAATAGATATTTGATTATATTTTACTAACCCGTCAAAACAAGTTTGGTTAGTCTTGTAGATGCAGGAATGTAACGAAACACAGTCATGGACATATGATAATTTTTGAAATGAGACACCTAAAGTCTGGTTAGAAGATGATACAACATTGCTCAACATAAAGGATTGCACATTAAGGGATCAAGCGACAAATCATTCGCTACAAAAGCTTTATTCGACTTTCAAAGAAGATGGACACACGTCACTTAAAGGATACATGTTAAAATGAGGGGGAGACTTATTCAAGTTGCACTCTTTTTCCCTTGACTAAGTTTTGTCTCATTGGGTTTTCTTAGTAAGGTTTTTAATGAGGCAACATACCTGACCCAAAAGTATCAGGGGGAGAAAAATGTGTGCTGCACTCTTTTTTGCTTAGCTGAAGTTTTGCTATTGGGTTTTCCTAGCAAGGTTTTTAACGAGGTAGCATCACCAAGCGTATTAAAGAATGGTATATCATCATGTGGATAGTTTTGTCAAATTGATAGTCAAGGGGGAGTGTTATGAATTAATATTTATTTATTGTGTGACTATCCACTTATGTTTATCATTATATTATGACTCCCCATGTACTTAACTCCCATCTCTTCATTTACTTAACTCTTATCTTGTAAGCCCATAAATAGAGGCATATGTGATCCATATTTTACATCAATAAGAAACTCATCTTTCATTCTCTTATTCTTCTCTATACATTGCTAGTAGGTCGTTGTTTCACAACAAGTTCATTATTATTCCATTAAAACAAAAAGTAATTCAAATCAATGGTGGTTCACATATATTCAAAATTGAATCGGTCTTAATAACGGAAGCGATGGTTCATTATCCATTCAAACAAAAACTAATTCATATCAGATTATCCTTTTGGCACTGCTTTATTCGATTCTATTTGTTCTCTTTCATTCAATTCTAGTGAAGTTTAGATGCCTCACCAAAAATCCATACCAACTTAGAGAAATCAATTAAATAATTCTTCTCCACTATCTCCAATTTTTCGTTCAACACAAAATCACCACCAATTCTTTGCACATAATAATTTTAATATAGCCCCCAATTGATGATTGCCACCATTGATCCATTTTTTCTGCTTCTTTGAGGGCTTAAGAATCGGATATAGAGATATTAAAGAAAGTGACGATTAGAATCGGTCCGTAATATATCATGCGGCAGTTGATATTTAAAAGAAAAGGAAATTAGATTGAGGAAGATTTTGAAAGAAATTAACGATCATCGCGTCACTTGGTACCGCCGTCGCATATGTGTTGAAGATACGTGACTACCAACCCAACGGTTTGTATTTTGTTTTAAGTTTTCTTTCTAGTTGTTATATAACATCGTGTTCGTAAAAAAGTTGTTTTGTGTAAATATATAATATAATATAAATTTTTTAATAACTGTTCTACGATTGTATATGATTATTTGTATACTAGGTTATAACCCCGTGTATTACACGGGTTAAGTAAATAAAAAATCAAATAGTTAATAACGAAGATTTAGTAATTATAGAACGATATTATTAAGATACTTTTCTGATATACAAACAAAATTTTGTGTCATTTATGATCAAATCTTGTGATGTTTGTCAAGTTTATAAATATGAAAGCATTTGAACAATCGATTAGAAGACAGACTGTATTATCGACTTTGTCACGAGTTTTAACAGTCATGTGAACATACATTTAATAACCCATTGGGCATTTAAATAATAGTGGTCTTAATTTATTCGCTCTAAAAATGTACCCACTTAACCGTCATGTGAACATACATTTAATAACCCAAGTTTTATTTAAATAGTAGTGGTCTTAATTTATTAGATCTAAAAAAATGTACCCACTTAACTGAGAAAACTAACCCCATCCACTCCAGGGACTATCCGAGTAACAAACTGTTAATCCACATTAAATTTAAGAGTAAAATGCACGGATAGTCCCTGTGGTTTTGTAAAATACCACCTATAGTCCTCAACTTTTGTAAAATGCACGAAAAAGGCGTTTATCGATGAGGGAGTTGCAGGTGGTGAGGGTGGGGGTAATGGTGGGGTGGGGCCACTTGAGTTAACTTTATCTTTTAATATTTTAATATTTTTAATACAGTAAGGGCATTAAGGTCATTTCACACTCACTAAACTAAGAAAAATAACCCTCATCAACTCTAGGGACTATCCGAGTAACAAACTGTCAAACCACAGTGAGCACCAGTGTAATTTTCAAAAGTTGGGAAATATAGGTGTTATTTTACAAAATCATAGGGACTATCCGTGCATTTTACTCCAAATTTAATAATTTAAATTAAATAATAATTTTCTACAATTAAGAAATTAAGGTATAATTTCTAACCTAGTAATTAATATAAAAAAATAATAAGATATTTTATGGAATTTATCCGTAATTTTTTAAATGTTTGAAACATATGAAATTAAATATTAAATAATAATTATATATAATTAATGATGATCTAGAATAATGACAAGTGTCCTTTTATTGGTTTCTTTTATTATATAGTATAGATTCTGAAAGTTTATAGACGTGATATGATATAATAACTTATAAATCATATATTTTTGGAATTTATGAACAAGCAACAAAATGATAACTAGTCATGATTCGAAGCACAGCGATATTGTAGGTTGTACAACATAGGACTTGAGCTTAAGTTGGATTTATTATAGCCATTTGATCTTTACTCCATGAGATATACAGATATACACACATATAATGATATGAAACGTTTGATCTTCGAGCTTCATATACTTCTTATGATAATATTAGGATATCTACATTATATGTCATGGCTATTTTGTTTATCCAGATGTGCATCTTGATACCTTAACATTCAATACGTTTTATTATGTTAGTATTCTTTTTTGCATAGTCCTTGATCACCAAATTTGATATCATGATATAATTTGTACTAGTTTTTTTTACGTTGCGCATTGCAGCGAAACCGAGCAAATGATAATGTAAAACAAACGTGATTTGAAAATAAAACATGTTTTCTAGAAAGCCAAACCGCTAGAACGGTTTAGTTTACCATCGCACCGTTTTATAATACCAAATAAATATTTTATTTTGAGTACAACTTCGTTTTTAACTAAACTTATAACGGAATGTTAGAGAAAAATCAAGCATAATACGTAAGTTTTTAGGAAAAAGTAACAAACGTGAATTATTAAAGAAATATCAAACTAGTCGGTAAATTAATATGTCCTAAAAAAGAAAAAAAAATATAAAAAAAATGGTAAAGGAAATATATAGTTTTAAAAAAGAAAAAAAATTAAAAATATGTTATTATTATAAAAATAAAGTTACTATTCATCGTCATTCATCGACAATACATATATACGGTGGCGAAGCTTGAGATTTCCGACCGGGGGTCGAAAACGTATATACCAAAAATTTCTATAAAATCGGGGGTCAGAAACGTATATACCAAAAAAATTCTATACGAAAACTATATACTCTCCACTAACGAGTGAAAAATTCGGGGGATCACCCACCCCTACAAAGCTACGCCATTGCATATATAATTTGCGTACTCTGTTACTCAAGAATGCCCTACAACCAGGGGAGGATTTAGCATGGTTCCATGGGTTCCCAGGAACCCATTCGATTCAAAGAAAATGGAAAAAAATAGTGTAAACCTTGTAGGATTTAGGAAAAAATAATGAAATTTAGTGAAAAACTATCAAAAGAAACCCAGTAGAATCTGACCTTGGATCCGCCACTGCCTACAAAGCTACGCTATTGCATATATAATTTGAGGTGACCAAGGCACCTTGTTGCGCACCATCTGTGGCGGGTGAGCTAAGATCATTGCGTCTCCATTTCTGGTACCTAAGGATACGTACAATCGTACATTGACCATATTTATGTCTATTGTATGTTTGTCTAGGTGCCATAAGGACTCGTCCTAGAAATTATGTTATTTTATTTATTATTATCTGTTATTAGGTTATAACCCCGTGTATTACACGGATTGAATAAATGAATTTTATATACCAAATAATAAAACATTATCTTTTTAAAAGCCTCCTTTATTGCGCGGGTTGAAGAAATGTAATTTTGTATATTAAATAATAAAATAAGTTATATCTATAAGAACCATATGTATTGTACGGGTTGAATAAATGGAATATTATATATCAAATAATAAAAAAAATATATATCTTTAAAACCATTGTATTACACGGGTTGAATAAATGTAACAGAAACATTTGTGATGTTAGGCGGATTTTTTTTTAATTATTTGAAAGTTAATATCAACTTTGGAATTCGTATGAATTCTTATTAGATTTGATTAAATATTATTGATAATAAAAATTTGTATTAGATTAGATTTTAGATTTGATTAAATATTATTAATAATAAGAATTTGTATTAATTTAGATTAAATATTATTATTTTTAGTATTATTAATGATTTTAATCAATTAAATGAGAGAATAACAAGTGTTCTCAAACAGGTTTCTTTTATTATATAGTACTAGCGGTAAGACCCGTGTGCAAACACGGGTCGTTTCTTAGAAAACCATGCATAATATATTAAACAACGAATCACTATATATTTTTTAGAAGGGAATTACTTTCCCGAATGTTCATATTTGTTGGAAATGTGCTTATTAAACTTCGATACAGAAGCTGTAAAACATCAAATGAATATACTAACAAATTTAAAATCTTTACTTTGAAAAAAATAATACATGCAATACAACTTGACTTTCAATAAACATTAACTACGATCAAACAACCTAATAAACTCCTAACATCTGCTATTAGCCTAAGCACTGGTACATTGTTAACCTCTGTTGAGCAGCATCTGTTGAATATTATCTGTTGGTCTTTAACATCTGTTAAGCCATAGCAGACCTTTGCTTCTTCAGACTTTGTCTTCATCAGTAGAGGATCACTTTGGCAGACCTTTGGATCAGCAGATTTTATCTTCAAGCAGATGTTCACTTTTGGCAGACTTTGGCTTTGGCAGACCTTTGGAGTAGCAGATGTTGAATCTTTGTCATTGGGAGGAGCAGATTCTTCAAAGCATTGTTATCCATTAGAAGGTAAAAAAATTAGTTTACCTGGCTACTTCAACTTATGTTGTTTTGATAGCCTCAACGTGCATCTGCTGTACAAAACTTACAAAAATATATTTAATAAGCAGCCAACAGTTTTCTATTATAGTAATGCTTTGCATATAACATCTTGTAGAGACGACACTTTATAATTTATATTGATATAGAAACAATCACCTGTAAAAAGCTCATGAGCAACTAACTTTTTGAAGCTTCCATTTCTTCAAAAGCTCATCGTAAACAGAGCCCTTTCCAGCTTTCGCAAGACCCTGCCTCAATCTCGCCAAAGTGGTAGACGCCAATTTGATACCCTGATCCAACATATCGTCCGCATACTTCACTGCTTCAGGAACACGGTTAAGATCACGTAAAAACAAAAGAATAAAAATGGAATTACCTTGATAAAGACCCGAGGATTAGGGCAATTATGTTGTTTTGATAGCCTCAACGTGCATCTGCTGTACAAAACTTACAAAAATAAAACAGTTGGTTGAAACCACTGCTGGGTAAAAACTGTGGTTTGAAACCACTGTTCAGCTAAAACAGTGTTTTGTCGAGAAAACAGTAGTTGAAACCACTGTTGGCTCAAACTACTGTGGTTTGAAACCACAATTTTAAGCCAACAGTGGTTTCAACTACTGTTTTCTCCACAAAACACTGTTTTAGCTGAACAGTGGTTTCAAACCACAGTTTTTACCCAGCTCCACAAAACATTGTTTTAGCTTCTGAACGCGGAACTTTCATCAGCTCCATAAAGAACCGACATCTCCACTTTCAGCAATACTACGAGGACCAAAAGTTCTTAATAGTTCAAACCTTATCTGCGAGGACCAAAAGTTCTTAATAGTGTAATTGCTGCTGATGGCGAACCGACATCTCCACTTTCAGCAATACTGGCATATTTCTTGTCAGTAGGGACGACGTCATCGATAACAACTGATTCTGTTTTGCCGTCATCAGAGACAACTTTACCGAATGACATCCCAGGCTTAACATCAAGGTCTACTTTGACATCACCATCAGCAGCAATTACACTATCCTTTAGTTCAATCTTTGCAACTTTGATCGAATCGACACACTGAATATCAATCGATTCGATTCAGATCTGATCAACTACAATCTCTTACCACTAACTGCTTCCAGAAATTCAAATCTTTTTTTTTGCTTCAACATTGGAAAGTGCAGTGACCTGTGTGTATAAATCTTAACTATAAAAAAAGCTTGTATATATTGCTAGCTAGCAAAGTATGAGTAGCTTCAAAGATTCTAACCAGATTGGATCGAGCTTGCTCAAAAGAAGCCCTAGCATTATGAATATCCTCCTCCAAAACTATAGCTATATCACTTTTGGTGCCTTTTTTCAAGGACAGAAATTTCTCCCGAGCCTGTCATCAAAGAAAATAACAATAAATGCTTGATGCTTTAATCACCTAAAAAGAAGAAGAATATTGGTACCTCGAGGACATTTGCTTTGTCAACGGAACAAAGTTTGCTACTGCATTTACGAGCAGTCTCAAATGCAGTGCGAGCAATGCGGTCAACCTGGTTAGGATAAAAAGAAAATCTCATTTGAATTACTTAAAATGAAAGACATTTCCATGTGAGATATTCAAGATTGAGAAAAGTAACCTCGTAGGCCGCATAAACCTCGTGTTGTACCCAATCTCCTCACCATTCTCATTGGTTCCAAATCCCCTTGGTTTTCCAAAGTGACTCGTAAAGTAGTAAATAAAACAAATGGTTAGTTGGTAATGCAATATTTGAGAAATTGACTCGTAAAGAAGTAAATAAAATAAATAAACAGATACTAAAAAAGAACAGTTGTAGTTACTAAATGTCCTCTTGACACAATACGATGCTGATTAGTGGTGAAGAGAGATTGAGAAAAAGCACATTTAGACGCACTTATATAAAAAACCTTAAAGTAGATTATATGTTCATGTGCTCTGTAAGTTCCCTCACAACCATAAAGTCAACACCTTCGGCGACTTCTTTCTTTAAAGTTGAAGCATCCACCAACTGAAATGGTGAATCAAACCACAGAGTCAACTATCATAATAACAACAGTAGTTATTTTTGCCATATAAATTTTGATTAATCAGCATTGTAAATTTGTCTCATCAGAGTGTATTTTTTTTTATTTGTTTCTCAGCAAACATAAACCAAAACAAAAAGTTAAACCAATTAATGTGAATGTCAGCTAGCTACTTTATTCACAGAATAAGCACTTGAATGACATCTACCGTGTGGAATAGTGAAAGTGCTATTGAGTGTCCATCCACACCAATTAAGCACTTGAATGACATCTATAACATATTAATGATTAATCACGTGTTGGACCATCCGTGTACTTTACTCAAGAATCAAACCACAAATTATATTTTAACCTGGCTGATAACGAACTTCAAAATACCAGCGCGTTCCAGTTCAACCAAAGCCATATGAGTAGCACTCGGTGCTGCACGATGAAAAGGCAATGATGCTTCAGGCACACCTTTTCCCTCGCGCTGCAGTTAAAAAAGATCACTTAAAATATTATAAGGATTTAAGAGCATATGGAAGTATAGTTAAGTTATGGACCTGAAGAGTCCACACTCCTTTAGGGCCTCGAAAATCAGGTATTCCACAAGAAGTTGATATTCCTGCACCGGTAAATGCTACCAGATGCTTACCCTGCAGCCACAATATTATGACAAGCGATTATATTAATGCTTTATACACTTCTTCTGAAGTTAATATGAAGTATGAACAACAAAAACAGCAGATTCGAGCTTAACCTTTTTAATCATCTTTGCAAGTTGTTTGATCTGCAGATAAAAATTTGTTGTATCAGTGGGATCAGAAGAACAGCTTAATGGACAAACAGACAATATTGTAATCTTAACAGACACAAGTTACAAAAGACTAATTTACCATATTCTTCTCTGTATCCTGTTTGATGTAATTACCACCAACTTGTTATTGACCAGTCTGATTGTTTTCAATACTGAAACAACGAAGTCTCAGTTAAATAATGATTTTAAAACACGTCATAACAGTCCACCATACATAAAATAAAACATAATTTTAGAAAGGAGAAAACACAAGTCAGTATATGTATATGCTTGTACCATCTAAAGTACCAGATGTATGGAAGTCGTCGGTAGTACTCAAATGAGAATATTGAACTTCAACTTGTATAACCCTAAACATAAGAGTTCTTAATAACAAACTTGTGATTCTAACAAAGATCGATTGGTTAACACAATCAAATAAGTACTAAATAAATTACACAGACAAGTAAAGAAGAAGCATACTTGTAAAGCTCACAAAAATGCAGAGCCATCTCTCCGATAACCGCTCCACTAACTATGACCTTCGCACCAGAGTCTGCGACAACTTTGATTTGAACAATGATATTGAATCAGTACTCACATCTATGCCTAATATATTCTAATAAATAAGTAACTGAAAAGATAACCTTGAAACATTGAATCAGCCATCTCGATTGTTGATATCGAACAATGATATTGACTCACCCACCTGAGAAGATAACCTTGGATTATGTGATCACAATTAGAAGTACAACTTTTTAACAAACCGGCAATAAATATCAATTCTAGTAACAGAAGTTCAATATTCTTTTTAGTTTAATGTAAATCATACCTCTGTTTCCGAAATTCTAATCACATCATCCTCACCAGCACTAATAATTGTCTTGTTTAAAAGTCCCCAAACAGCTATATTTATTCTTACTTAAGGTCATCTTCCGCATAAGAATAGGTTCAACAATCTCTGCAAAATGACACACATTAGATAAAAGTCCACAACACCATCTTCAAACAAACCCTAGTTCCAAATTCGAGTCTTCTTGTCCCCAATTCTTCACTGCTTCTAAACAAACACCTAAATCGTCTTATGTAACTGTTCATCGGCGCCCAAGATATTCTCTTGCTGCTCAGAAACTCAAAGCAGTTGCACTCGAGCAGTCGAAATCATCGAGGAAGACTCAAACGAATAAAGACTCGGATGCTTCTAAACAAAAAAGGACGAATGCTTCGTATGCGAGAAAAATTTAGGGATGCTTCGTATTCTTCATCGAAGAGAGAGAGAGTAGAGAGAGAGATTGGAATGGATTTTTGAAATTATGACCAGATTTGGGTTTGAATTGATATTTGAGAGAGAGAAGAATTGAATCTCTATTAAATGCAAATTACATATCCGTATACGTTTTTAAATTTCAGATTTCAAACTACCCTCCCATTTGAATGAAACATCAGTGGTTTGAGACTCTTGAATGAACATCAGTGGTTGAATGAACAATCAGTGGTTTCATAATTGAGAGTGGGGCAGTGATCTGATGCCATAAGTGGGCCAACTTTGAATTTTAAAGTCTTTATATATTAGCATTTATGATGTAATAATGACATAAGAAAAGCCTTGTTGGACATGCTCTCAAGCTAACACGTCAGCTTTTCTTATGTCATTGAAGTTTCTCCTTTAATAGAAAAGATAGATAGATAGATATGGGAGTTAGGATTGTATGTTTCGTGTGTCAACACACTGCCACCTCATAGAAATTATGTTATTGGTCTAATAAACATTTGTTTCCGGAAGAAGATAATATTTTTTGTATTATTATCTCTATTAAAGCGATAAGCATAATAAAGTTATATTGATTGTGTATTACATTTGATCGATGAATCCAAAATTAAAAAGGCTAGATTTTTTTTTTTTTTTTTTTTTTTTTTTTTGAAAGGCTAGATTTAGTTTCACTGTGTGCGTCTATGGTGCATAAATCATAATAACGATATGTTACTAATTCATTTTCACTGTTAATAGAAATGAATGTGTCATTACTTTAGCAGACCAGATAAAAATATTCATCATATGTGCAACCATAAAAGTAACAAATACTTATAAAATATGATAATAAACATTTTAAATGAAATATACATCAACAAAACGTGTAAGATAACCATAGTTCTTTCCTCTACAATTTGTCATAAGTATTAGACCATACAAACCATGCAAAGCATACTAGTGGATTTCCTCGTTCGTTAACGGGAATTCAGCTTATATCGGTTCAATCCATTACAGTATCGGTATGGTACTAGCGCTCGATAATTGGTATAAAAACTGAAAAAGAAACCCTAAAAAACATAACCCTGGTATACTTAAAAGAATATTGACACGTGTTTTATATTGATCGAAAATCATACAAACAAATATCAATAGTGTATCTAATACTAACGAGACGGGTACAATGTTGTTCACTACGAGTCAAAGTGGTTATATATATACACACACAAATATAAAACTAAATATGAGGTTGTTTTAACAACATGTACGTTGTGCTTCAATTACTTGTACATTCTACTCATAACTGAAACACCCCGCTTCAGTATTTAGTTTGGAACCGTAAATTTCATCCAACGCAGTGGAAAAATAAAAAGCATAATGTCTATCGCCTCCGTCAATCTTAACCGTAGCAGAAATAGAAGAGATATAGACTTTATGTTAAATGTTGTAGTTAAAAAGGCAAGGTGGCATAATTGTAAATAAGGAAACCTTCCTTATAACCTTGGCCTATAAATAGAACCCTTAGGGTTAGTTTTAGAGACTTTTTGCTCATTTGGAGGTTTAGAGAGATAATCTTAGAGAGAGAAAGTCTAGAGAGAGAAAATCTCTCACGTGGTTCTCGGTGCTTGTATACGTCATCATAATCAATAGAATCACGGTTCTAGTACGTTCTTGAGTGTTCGGTCACACACGTTCGCGGATTCCGCACGTCGAACGTGTTGTTACGCAATCGAATCGGAGACGAATCCGGACCTACAATTGGTATCAGAGCAGGAGCTCGGTTGCGAGGATCAAACACACAATTACGCACTCAATTTCAGCAGATTCAGAGCGAAAAATCATTCAGATTTATCGAATTTCTCATATCTTTTCATCTTTCACGTTCTTAACTGAAAATTGGCAAATTAAATGGGTTTTTACGGTTAAAAATTGATAATTTTTGGATATGTTGTGCGAACATATCTGATCTATAACCCTACAAATTTTCAGAATTTAAATCGAAGCCGTTTAAGAGAAATCTTGATTTTTGTGGTTGAAAAGTCGTGAAAATGAATACTGTTGCTGTTGTTCCTGATGTTAACCGCACGGATTTCCATCCGTGCGTATGACCATCCGGGTTAACCTTTGTTGACCTATCCGGACGGACAACTTGTCCGGACGAATAAGTAATCCGCTTTGACTTAAGTTGACCTCTCGGAACAGATAAGTCACTCGTACGATTAAACAATCCGCATCATCAACTATCCGTGTTGACTACTCAATGACCTATCCGCACGGACAGCTTTGACTATTCGTTGACCTATCCGCACGGATAACAATACGTGTCACAACATCTTGTCTGATCTAGTCATTTTAGTCAACATATTCAAGTTTGTTAGTCAAACTTGTCAGCAGTACATGTGATTCATTAATTGCAATCGGTGGCATGAGAATTTAATTTGATGTGCATTTTGTCGGCCATGTTCTTGTCAGATTGCACGTGATATTGTTTGCTATTGATAGCATACATGTGCGGATAGAATCATTTGCATCATACGGATCACCCACCCGCGCGGATCCCCACCCGTGCGCATAACATAACAGAATATCACAAAACATCATCCGGGCGGATCATCACCCGTACGGATAGCACCCACCCGTGCGGATAGCATCATTTCCCACCCGCACGGATTACTTTCAGCCATCAGTGTTGACTTGTTGACTTGCCACTCGCACGGACAACTTGTCCGCGCGGATAACATCATCACTCGTGCGGATTACGATCCGAGCGGATAGCGATCCGAGCGGATAGCCATCCGAGCGGATAGCCATCCGAGCGGATAGCAATCCGTGTTGACTATTATTTGACCATCCGGGCGAACAACTTGTCCGCACGGATCCGTGTCTGTCACACTTAATCAACATTTAGTCAACATTGTCAGTCAACTTTATCGTCCCATGTGATTCTTATATCTCGGCCTAATCAAATCTAACTTCAAACTGATTTCTAAAGCAAAGGTCCTATAAGAATTTGAAAGTTATCAAAGTTGTCGGCCACATTGTTGATAAGTTCAATCTATTTGAATAAAAAAATCATTAAATGATATCTGTCATATAGCATGTGCATGTGCTTTAATTGAACGGTCCAATCAAGATTTATTTTAATACACTTTGTCGGCCATTAATTCTGCAATTGCATTAGTTTTGACGGTTTACACGTGATTTTTGTGAAGTTCAAAGCTCATCGTTGAAGTCTATCCGATCGGTCAAACAGTTTTGTCTTTTTGTGCCATCAAACGAAAGAGTAATCCAGTCAGATATCTCACCCGAACAACATTTATTTGCAAATCTTCGACACGAGTCTTAGATTGATTTCATCAACGCACACTTTCACATATTCACTTCGTTTTTTAACTGATTGCTTGTTTGTTTGCAGGTGATTTACAAGGCGCAAATATTAAGAAGTTGAAATTTTGTGGATTCTAAGCTAAAAACAATTTTTAAACCAAGTCGTTTAACAAAGAATTT
The DNA here is from genome assembly GCA_030545235.1 of Helianthus tuberosus. NCBI lineage: Eukaryota > Viridiplantae > Streptophyta > Magnoliopsida > Asterales > Asteraceae > Helianthus > Helianthus tuberosus. The sequence goes on along the minus strand of CM060427.1, from coordinate 104,707,416 downwards.
GTGGTTAAAATGTTTGACGAGAAGGAAAACGTTAAATTTGAAAGACTAAACAATTGGTATAGTGGTTGTTATCTTGAGAAAAAGGAGATTGTGGTTGAAAGATTTAAATATTTTATGTGTAGGAAATATGAGAACTTTAATGATATGGAAAAGAGATATGATGATTTACTTAAAGGTTTGAGAATGAATGAGATAAAGATATCAAATGCTGAACAGATATCCAAATTTGCAGATGCATTACCTTCAGAATGGGATGAATTTTTGTGTAAGCTGAAAAAGGATTCTAGGTTCTCAAAATTTAGTCCGGGTGACTTCATCAGAGAGCTTAGAACATACAATTGTGAAATTGAGAAGAAAAAGAAAGAGTTGATAGAGGAATTAGAAAGAAGCTCAAAATATATAAGTTTGGATGTGATTCTTGAAATAATCAAAAGAATTAGAAATGGTCTTAGTGCAAGAAGTAGGATGAAATATGATTACAAGAGAGGTTGTGTCTTAAATAAAGATTTGAATCCTGCTGATATGGTTAAAATTTTTCTTGCAGGAACGACAAAGATTGAAGAATTCAAGAAGGATGAAACTTCAAAATGTGAAGTCGTGTGCTCAAAATGCGAAAAATCCGTAGCAGAAAATGTCAATCTCTTAAAAGATGTGGAGAGTTTGACATTGGAAATCAAAAAGCAGAAATCTGAGAATGTTAAACTGTTAAATGACTTGAACAGTTTGACATTAGAAAACAAGGTTTTGAAAGAAAAAGAAAAAGGTTTTGAAAATGAAAAATTGGAAATTGAAAAAGATTTTGAGAATAAGCTAAACACTTTAGAACATGAAAAAGTGTTTTGGGCAAAATTAGAAAATAAGGCTTTAAAAGATAGAGAAACAGTTTTTGATAATAGAATAAAAGTTTTGGAAAATGAAAATTTTGTTTTTCAAGATAAAATCAAAAGTTTTGAAAATGAAAAAGTAAAAATTGAAAAAGATTTTCAAAGTCAAATAAAGATTCTTGAAGACGGGAGATCTGTTTTTAGCAAGAACAATATTGAAAAGCAAAAGGTAATAAATTCTCATCGTCAGACTATTATTCGACTTGAAAAAGAAGCTGAAAGTGATAGAAAGAAAATCAAAGTTTTAGAGAATAAATTGAAAAGTTTTGTGACTTCTGCTTCATATGATTGTCCAAAACCGATCAATTCTGTTCCAATAAGTGACAATGTCACAAATTTTGACAAAGTCAAAATTGGAGATTGTGATGATAAATCTGATGATGAAAAAGAAAAAGAAGAAAAAAGAAAAACATTTTTGAAATTAAATGAAATGTTTAAAAATACTGTTTTACATTCTACTGAGAAAGGTGAATGCTCAACGCAAAAACCTGTAAAGAAGAATGTGGAACAGAAACAAAAAGATAAAAAATCGAAAAATTTTCAAAAAGAAAATAAAAGCTCATCAGATCAATCATCCAATCACAGTAAAAAACCACAAAAATCTGAAAATAAAAACTCACAAAAAGTTGGTAATCAGTGGTGCAGGTTTGACCACAGTGCTCAAATGCCAAATCAAGGATACAAGAGGAGACATGAGTACTACAAGGCAAATCAATGCTATGATCTAAGTGTGTGGTATGAAGACTGGTTTTGGTATAAAGGTAGTGAGAGGTATGATAACAGAGTGTGTTACACTTGTGGCTATCAAGGACACATTGCTGTTAACTGCCAAAGTCAGAGATTCGAAACGAGAAGGTGCTATGAATGCCAAATCAAAGGTCATATTGCCAGAGATTGCACAATGAGATCAAAGGGAAAATTGAGGGCTGAATCTCAGAAAATGGCAAAGAAACCAGTCAATGTCAAGCCCAAAGAACAGAAAGTTCAAGAACCAAAAGTTCAAGAACAGAAAGTTCAAGAAAAGAAAGTAAAACTTTCACAAGGGCAGAAAGACAAACTGAGGAAGAAAAGAAAGAAGGTGAGAGAATATCTCGAGAGGATTTTGTCCTCGGATACAACTGGTAATCCGAGAAAAAGTTCTGATGAATCGCTTTCCTCAACTGAAAAGGCAAGCAAAACGAATTCATCAGATACAAATCTGAGGACAAAAGAGAAGAAAAAGAAAGTTTGTGGCAATGAATCTGTTTCTTCGGAAACAAAGGAGCCACATGTCGGCGATGAATCTGGCTCATCAAAGTCAGACAAGCCACATTCAGGCAATGATTCTGGTTTGTCAAAACCAGAAGAGCCATCTGTTGAGGTAAAAACTGTCAAACCCAAGGCTGGTCAGGCTTGGGTGAATCTGTTTAAATGAAAAACCTGACATGCCGGAGTTCCCAGGTTGGTAAGTGTGGAACAGGAATCGGCATATTTCTTGAAAAATTCACAGGTTGGTAACTGTGATATTTCGAATCACAAAAGACTAATCAAGGACATTAAGTTGTACTTGATTTATCTTTCCGACAAGTGATAAAGGTGAACAATGTGATGAAAGAACCCCGAGTTTGTAAAAAGACAAACAAAACTAATTTTCCGGAAAAAACCATTTTTGATTAAAACAAACTTAAGTGTTTTGAAATCTAAATGAGAAAATTGTTTGTTGTCAGGGGGAGTTCTGATTGTTTATGCCAAGTGAATGGCTAATTGAAGCGATTTGATATCAGTTTGTCACGTTTCTTGTATAGTTTGTTTTCAAATTTTCTCAGAAAATCAAAATTGAAACATATGTTGATTTTAGGGGGAGAAAAATTTTTAAAAAAAAAATTAAAATTTGAAAATTTGAAAAAGCCAAAAACATTGAAAAAGCTAAAATGAGTTTTGTTGAGAAAAGAGGAAATGATAGTAAATCAGTGGACTATCACAGCATGCTAAAGAAATGATATGTCAAATGTGATAAACGGTCTCACTAAAGATGTGACGATAGGCTCAGCTAGACTAGTAGATTTGCGATAACGATACAAACTTAAATGAAAAAGCCTAGTTCTAGTGGAAAACATGGTTGAAAGCATAGTACTTAGTTTTGTCCTTCTTGACTGTGTGCCTGCTCGGTAATCGCTGATTGTCGAAAGACATAAAACTGGTTAAGTCTGTGAACTTTCACAACTTTGCTGAAAAATCGCTGTGATTGTGCATTTCATTTTGCAAAGATTTAAACTTGTTTGATTTCTTTATTTTGTTTAAGCATTGGACATCCTCTGCGTATACGTGAGTATCGACCTGGATGTTATTGCCTAAACGTTCTGCTTTATTTTCTTTGGTGTTTCGTTTAAGCTTTGGATCACCTCTGCGTATACGGGAGTATCGACCTGGTGGTTAAAGCCTAAACAACTTCAACTTGTTTTATTTTCTTATTTTGTTTAAACTTTGGACTTTCTCTGCGTATACGGAAGTATCGACCTGATTGTTAATGTTTAAACATTCTGCATTATTTTCGCACATATCACAGTTGATGAAAGTTTAAAGGCATTACTTGAGTTAGTGTATTGCATGATGAGGGGATATGCTGAGATCGTGGGGTCCATAAGAATTTAGTGCAAAATTAATATACCTTAACGTATCGGTAAGCATTTCGAAAGTTTATAGTTTGAGTTTAAGAGGGCAACTATATCGTCAATCTATGTGAATCGTTTAGAACTTAAAATGATTAAAGCTTAACGGTGCTAGTGATTTGTCTCAAAAACTGATATGATCCTCTTACACAAACTCACAAAAATATTGTTTGTATATATTTCTTTACTGCATTTCTTTAAACTCAAAATCCAAAAAGATTTTAGTGTGTTTTAGCATAAAGTTTTGAAAAATACAAAAAGATTTTCGACAACTTATGTTGGAAAGCTGATTTTCAAAATTCCAAGTGCTAAACATGATGAACTATACTGGGTTGGGAGTGTTTGTTGAGAAACTTTGAATGTTATATACAAATGTTTTGAAAGACTGTGTGTTTAGTTAATCAAGGTCATTCACTTGAACTTGATGTAACTATATAGATTGATGAATGAATGGTTTCTACCAGTAAGTTTTTTAAATATAAGTGTTATAAATTTGTGAAACTTATGTTATGGGTAGAGGATTTGCAGGTTAACCAGGTTTCAAATCCTGAGCAGATGCAGAATAGAGCCAGGAATTGATCCTGAACTTGTGAACATGTGAAGGCCAGATTACGATCCCGACAGCCGAGTCTAAGGGGGAGTCTGAAGACAAGCTCAACGCAAAAGGAAGCGTGGATTCAAAGAGATGATAAAGCTTCAAGAAGACTCAGAGAGAGAGAGAGAAAAGTCGCTACGAGTTTGACTACAGATTGACTGCGGCAATATCCAAGGGGGAGTCTGTTAGTGCAGTATGTCTATCGCCTCCGTCAATCTTAACCGTAGCAGAAATAGAAGAGATATAGACTTTATGTTAAATGTTGTAGTTAAAAAGGCAAGGTGGCATAATTGTAAATAAGGAAACCTTCCTTATAACCTTGGCCTATAAATAGAACCCTTAGGGTTAGTTTTAGAGACTTTTTGCTCATTTGGAGGTTTAGAGAGATAATCTTAGAGAGAGAAAGTCTAGAGAGAGAAAATCTCTCACGTGGTTCTCGGTGCTTGTATACGTCATCATAATCAATAGAATCACGGTTCTAGTACGTTCTTGAGTGTTCGGTCACACACGTTCGCGGATTCCGCACGTCGAACGTGTTGTTACGCAATCGAATCGGAGACGAATCCAGACCTACACATAAAATCTAAATGTCAATTACAAGTCATAAAAACGGTCTTAAACATCCACAATAATAATGGAATGTGGGATGCCAGCAGTCAAATGAGAGCCTTCACCAATGCCACGATCCAGTAACTCTTCAGCTAACCAACTTTAACCTTATGTGTATACTAAACGTTAGATACAATGAGCGAGTTCTAGTCTAATAAGGCATTAGTACACTTTAGCAACATAAGCACGTAAAACAGTTTAACACATCACTACATCAGGTAACTTTATAATAAGCGCAAAGTATACTACTTTATCACAAACTATAATATTTTAACTATAAATTATACATACCTCTTATACTATATGTAGTTGATCAATCACCGACAGGCCCTTATCATTTGGCCACGATGTTAACTCTAAACACCAATATCAAAATTAAATAAACTCTTAGCAAATCCATATTAATAGCATTTATTAATTTATTATAAAATTTAGGGTGTTACAGTTACTCAGTTTAAAAAAGGTTATATCAAAATGTTGATAAAAATAGACATGTCCTAAGGATATACTCGTAATTTTATAAAATATTATATCTTAAAATTTATAAGAGTAAACCAAAACATACTCAAAATTAATTATAATAAACTTGAAAGTTAAAAAAAAACATTACAATAATATAATATAATTACTATGTATATGTATACATGCACAATACGTAAAGACTTATATGTCTTAAAGCAATGTATTCGTAAGCCTTATCTTACTCTAAAGATGATACTAGACTATAATGATGACATCTTGTGTATATATATTATTACATAAATGATTCTTTAAAAAAAAAGTTAACTGGAACAGACAATGAAGAGTCATTTCGGGATGATGATTTTTTTTTTTGAACGGTCAACAAATGCATTTCATTTCACCAAACACAACGCCATCAAACTATTAGCAATATACAGAACGATACAATCAGCAAAACCACAGTACACCGACCCTACACACCAATATAATATCTATGATGCACTGGGACGGGTACGGGAACGAGGTGCGGGAAGGGGAAACGGCAAAACTAAAAAATTCAAGAAGCGGGGACGGGACGGGTACGGGAATAAAAACATATAAAAAAATAAATATATATTAAAGATAATGTAACACAAAACCCCAAAATAGTTAAAATATAGCTATTTATAATTCATCATCATCATCATCATACTCAGTAAATCCCACCAATAGCAAAGCAAAGATAGGGTCTGAGGAGGGTAAGATGTAGACAGCCTTACCTCTACCCCGTAGGAATAGAGGGTCTGAGGAGGGTAAGATATAGCTATTTATAATTATATACATATATTATAATGTTAAAATTATACTTTATATTCATAGATCTGTAAGTTTAAGAACCAAATGTAAACTAGTAAAGATAGAGGGGGGTAAATGTTAAAATGCACAAACTAATTTCACTCTTTTTATGTAAAAATTTACAAGTTAGACAATAAATGTAAACTACAGAAAGATTGAGGGGTTAAATTGTAAAACTACAAACTAATTTAAACCTAAAATAGCTGGATCGTCAGCCCAATTGTAACCTCCGCCGTCCAGAACTCCAAATCTGTATACGACGACCATGAAATTACAGAAAAGCACTAGAAAAACTACTATGAACGCCATCAAAACAAGGTATCTCTTCTTTCTTTCCTATCAATTTGAGCCTTCGGTTTCTATCTTCCTCGTTTCCGACAGAAGTTGCAGCACCGGCGCCGGAATTCGCCACCGGAAACTTGATGGAAACGTTTCCTGCACGTCCCCAAACCCCGTCCCCTTCTGCAGCACGTTTCCAGGCCGTACCCAACATGCCGGGGACGTTTCCCAGCCGTCCCCATGCCGTTTCCGTCCCCTAGCAGTCCCCGGGACGGGAGACGGCACCTCAATGGCGTTTCCGTGCTTGCGAGACTCAAACTGTCGCCATTGATCCCACATTAATTCATTCGCCTTTATTGTCTTCACAGTATCCGTTTGATGATTATAATATAAAGCACACACATATGGTGCTCAGTGCCCAGATTATAGCCTTCAGTGGATATGAAGCTAATATTAAAAGATCCATGATCGATTTTATTCATAACTAGAAAGGTATCCCGCCGCGATGCGGCAGGGGCTTGAAAATTTTTCAGCTATTGCATCGGGTGTTAAAAGATATTAAGGGATCTTTTTTTTCAGGCAAGTTGTACAAATAATTACACAATAAACGATATTGTTGTATTTTCTGTATATGATATCGTGTGTCAAAAACTTCAAATTCCTACCCCACAAAAGTTACCAACACTGTGATGGACAATATGAGTAGGGATGTATACGGAGTTGTTGCAGCGGAACCTTCTAAACTGGTGCAGTAATTATATAGAGTTCAGTTTAGCTTAAAAAGTGACTCATGTTCACCTGTTTGATTGGGCAGTTATGGCTTTAATCCAACCCACTGGTACCTCCCATCCATTGGTGCCTCATTCACAATATCAAAGTTGTACATGAACCAAATCAACAACATAATTATTGTAAAAAAATTGTTTAAACTTTAGTTAATTAATTATACTTCACATGATGTCGTTTATGCTACTTGTCTAAGAATCGCTTTTGTTCTTTCTTTCCACTACTGCAAAAAACTCCTCAATCTCCGCCTCTATAAGAAGTTCTGCTGCTGTGGCCGATGGTTTACGATGGAAAGTAACCACCCTTGGTGGTGCTAGCTTCTTCTTCATCCTTGAGAATTGATTCCATTTTGTCCGAATCTAAGCAAACAAAAAGCATTTAAAAATGAATTATAGATTCCATTTTCATTGATCAGCCCTTATAGTAATAAGTAATAACTTAAGCATCTGCATTGTATCAACTTAAACAATCCCTTCATCTCTGTCCAATAAAAACCTAAATAATAATTCATATTAGAAAAAAAAAAAATGGGTTGTCGGATAGAAGGATAGGGGCTCACTGTTATCGGAAGCCGTGGTTGAAACAGAGGCGGATTATCGGATGCAGAAAAGCATCCGGAAGATGGCCGATTGTTGCCCATCGTGTATGATTGTATAACTTAACCCAAACAAAACAATATATAAATGAATGAGAAAAAGGAGAAGATATTGTAGGGATTATATAGTCATTAGATCAGGTTACCCATGTGTTGTAGAAAACTTACAAAGCATCGCCACCGTTGACGTTCCGACTGAGCCACCACACTCTTGCAGAATATGCTATAAATACTAAAATAACTAAACCATGATCCCACAAACTAATATACAAACATGTGTGTACGCAAGATATTGTAGCAAAACCCCATTCTGGCCTTTTGATATGTTTTACCTAATGACTATGACTTCGGTCGTTTCCTTAGTGTCTTCAGATCATCCTATATGGTTTTCAAACCTTTTGACATGGCTCAGTCACATATCTTTCTCTGCGGCTATAATGAGAATATGCATTCACATGTTTTAATCAAAACTTCAAATATATCAAAAAGAAAACAAACCAGGCCTTGGCCACCATTAAGCTATGTGTTGGGTTAACATCTTGTTGACTTGTCTTAAACTATTCCTACAACACACTCCTTTCACACGCCCTCTAATTTGCTTCTTTAAAATGATAAATTTAATATCTCCGAATGATTTTATTTCACATTTGATTACCAAATAAGACTTCCAACATATAGCGGCGTTCATAAAAAAAAACTTAAGCAAAATAAAAAATAAAAAAAACTTAAACAAAATTTTGAAGTTATGTGAAGTAATTGTGTTGCTTAGGTAGCTATTAGTTCCAAGCAACTTATTAATCACCACTATTTGATAACTTGATACTTAAAAATGGTTCTTAATAATGTAGTGGTTTCATCATGTCCACTAAAGGCTTTTACATTATTTCCTAACCTTGACCCGACCCGACTACGATGACCGACCTGAAAATTTTAATTTTTGTTTGTGAAAAAATTTTATAAAAAAATGGACCCCAATAGAAAATAATCATGGGTCCGCCACTGCACTTCAGACTGTAGTTCTAGTTGTTTAGCTCGTACATCAGCAATTCTTCGAGTAAGTTCATCGAGTTTATCCATAATGCGTCTATCGTATACCATAACCTTGTCTACCAAGTGTTGTAAGCGTGCAAGAAGTTGTCTATCATTTGCATGAAGATATTTTTAGTAAAAGGCAATGGAACAACGAATCATTGCCTTCAAGGTTTACAAACATCATAATAAAAAATAAATAAATGAAGCTATCTACAATAAAAGCTTAATTACATTTTTATATAGTCAACATAAAAAAAAACAACTTATATTTTGTATTCATCTATAGCTCAAGTACCTGCAGTTGATTTAGTTCTCGTCTTAACACACTTAAGATCATAAGTTAAAGTTATATGAAATGAAATTCCACAATCGTTGATAAATCGGCTCAAAGTTCAATACGGGTCAATAACTCATATTAGCTACACTGTTTCTTTTTTCTCCACTTCATACTTGTATTTTTACTTTTTAGAGTTCATCTACACTGTGATGGTTGCACATTCGAACCCATAGCAAATAACATTTTAGTTGACATGAATACAAGGTATGTTGATTCATTGAGAATTTTAAATGTCAATTTCGCTCATCATTCACTCTTTTTTCATACCTTCATAAATTATCAAAAAGAGCAAAACAAAATGCACAAAGCTTAGAAACTAATAACACACAAATAAAGGCAATCGAAGTAAACCTTAACCCCCAAAATTAAAACCCAAAAATTTGTCAACAACCACTGCAAAACAAAAAATCAAAGAACATACAAATTGAAATTCAGACGTAGAAGAAGGTTAAACAAAGCCACCAAAGAACAAAAAGATGAAGGATAACCAAAATCGTTAGACCAAAAAGCAAAAAAGAAAACCAACACACAACAATCAGAATAAAATATGTAATAAGCAAAAGAAATTGAATACATACCTAACAGAAGCGAAACCCCCCAAAAAACCTGCAACTGATTCTGGTTCCGGCAACAATAGAAGTCGCCATCTTTGCTCAGATCACCCCTCTCTCTCTCTTCTCCGATTACCCCTCTCCCTCTCTGTCTCACTTTCCTTTCACTCTTCTCTTTCTTTCTGGAGCTCGGCCAATCGTCGGAGAAGCGGCGGCTCTGTTTAGTTTTTTCCTCTCTTCTGTTTATCTTTGTATTGTGTCTCTCTCTCTCTCTCTTGTTGTGTGATAAGAAGATCACACAACAACCAACCATGGTACAAACAATAATGCAACAATGGTACAACTATTGGATGCAGAAAACACTAACAAAGCATAATGTACAACCTCTATTGCAACAAAATATTGCAAATTAGAGTATTATATAATTAATGAATTGTTAAACTAACTACGTTAATTTAATATGCATTTGACAATCGTATCAATGGTTGGATCATACGACTGTTGTAAGGGGTGTTGCCACTAGTTCGAGCCAATGCCAAAATGTTCCATGAGGTTTGGTAATTTTTGTCACTTTAATCCAAAACTCAAACCTTTTGAATTTGGGTCCCTGTGGTTTCAATTTTGTTGTCATTTTCATCCAAAACCAAAATCTGGTCAGATTTTTTCAGTTAACATCCAGTTTTTTTGGTTTTTTCCTCTTTTTTAATAAAGGGCAAAATTGTCAGATTTTTTTAATTTGTTATGATAAAACGTTAAAAGACCATTTTGCCCTACATTAAAAGGGAGAAAAAAGACAAAAAAAACTGGAAGTTAACTGAAAAATCTGACTAGATTTTGATTTTGGATGAAAATGACAACAAAATTGGTTTAGGGACCCAGTTTCAAAAGGTTTAAGTTTTGGACTAAAGTGACCAAACCTCAAGGACTATTTTGACAGTTTACTCAATACATTATACATCGTGTATATCTGATACGGCCACACCATGTGTTTCATCATAGTATCCGTTCGATGACAAGTAGTTAGCTTCACAACAATTTAATTTGTACACGACTATTGATTTTTTTATCCTTATTTCATTCCTATAATTACACTAAAATTGTCTTATCCCAATTTCTATAATTACATTTCACTACTTTTTCTCTCTTCTTTTGAATTACATAATATTTTTTATACCTCATTCATTACTTTTGCTCTCTACTCTACTAACAACCACTTTCAAAGAATATATTAATTAAAAAATAATAGGGGTGAATAGTGTTCACGTAAATATACAGATAAACAATAACATTTTCTATCCCCTCCACTCACAACCATTCCTTATAATATAAGTAACTTACTTACAAATATATAAAGCGGTGTGGTATAGTTGGACCCCATAAGGGGCTCTATTGTGACACCTCATCACCAAGTAGGTTTCACGTAGGATAAGGGGCTTCATTGTATTTTCCAAATAAAGCCTTTGGTATGGTTTGGAGCCCCCGCAATCATTACTTAATAGTTATTTTTAATTTTTTTAATTCTATTAAAAATAAATAAATAAATTACTCCCAAATAATAAAAATAAAACACAATTTAAACTAAAGAAATTAAAACGAGTTTAAAAGAAAAGAATAAAATTACATAACCCAAATAACAAAAAGCATAATACTCGTCGTCGTTGTTATCATTATTTAACATGCGATCCAACCAAAGACGTTCAACCAAATCCGATTGAAGATCCAAATGTGCGTCTTTCCTTTGTGTCTTAAGGCAGATTTCTTCTTCATCGGCATAGGTTAGGACTGGGTTCTCCGGCTGCACGATTTCATCATATTCGGGACAGATAGCTCAACCCCGAGTCCTCCAAAATCATATTATGTCATATAATGCAAGCATACATTACATTTCGCATTCTTTTTTCTACTATAGGCGATGGTTGGGCAATGATAGTCCATCGCTTCTTTAACACCCCAAAGACTCCTTCAACATCCTTTCTCGCCGACTCGTTTTTTCTTGTAGCACAATCGTTTTTCATCATCAGGGCAAGAAAGACTTTTCATCAGACGGGCCACTCCGGATATATATCATCAACAAAGATAATACCCGTATTTGTAGTGCACATCATTCGCATAAATGAGGAATCTGGTGCGACCCCGTTTATGACATCATTGAAAATATTCGATGAATATAAAACTTGAAGATCGTTGTTTGAACTGGCCATGCTAACGTACGCATGCCAAATTGATTGGAGTGTTGCACCCCGATCAAAGATAATATTTATAAACCCGATTTACCCTTAACTATGAGTTAGTGGTAGTATGGGATCGAACCACGAAGAATTTTTGGTTTGCGCGTGGCCAAGATTGATTTTAAAGAATGTCACTTTTATGAAGCTTGCTATGGTTTTAATTTGAATATTTGTTTGATTGAAAGAAATGTCCGATTACACCGACGAATTTGCTTTTACTAATTAACTACAAAAACTGAAATGATTGCACGAAATTTGGTTTGATGATGTAAACAATAATTGAGAATCAAGGTTCACACCCGTTTCAACAATTGCAAAGTCTAGGGTTGCTACACAATTGTTAGATTGATTCAATTGAATTTGTCATTAACGGATTCTATCACAAAGCTTAGGTGCCAATTGTTATCAACGCGTATAACGGACCGCAATTCACTTCGTTACCTCGGACAAGTAAATCCTCTTGAAAGATAAAGCATAAATACACAAACTTATTTCGCAAAGTCAAATTTTATAATCATTTGACAATTTGCAAACCTAGTTCAAATGTAAGACAATTATCAATCAATTCAAAACACAAAACAACTTGTCACAAATCAACTAAGAAACATAAAGAAAACCCTAAACCTTACAAAAGTCTACACCAGGATGAAACCCGTGAGAATTAGCCGCTCATGGTGAACGGAACGTGATCAACGATTGATGAGAGCTCGAATGTTGACATCTTGAAGCTTTGAAAGTGATGAAGATGATGGTTAGGGTTTGTGTTGAAAACACTGGTATACCGATCGATTGCAGCAAATATAACAACACAAACACAGTGAACACAAAAGATAGCGACAAAACATGACGTAAAACTTTATTATTTAACCCAAACCAAAAAACTCCCCCCAAACCCTAGATCTTACTTATGTAAGATCTAAATCAACAAATACAAAAATACAGGATCAACAGATAAAATATCTGTTGATCATAGAAAGAAATATCAAACAACAAGATCCAACACAGGATCAACTATAACCAGGCCATACTAGACTGGTTAATCAAAGGATACTGAGAGACCAAACTTATGAAGATCCACAAGATCTTCAACAATACAAAATGAATAAATTAACAAGATCTTCAACGGTATTGAGACTATAATCGGATCATTTGCAGAACAACTGATCTCCAACGATATTGAACCACCATTGAACTAACTGTTGACTACGAACCATAACGGACTTGCACCAGATTGTAATCTGAACAAAAAACCCAGCACCGTGTGTGTTGTAGTTGGGGTATAAGTGAGAGAGAATGGGAAAAATCACACTTCTGTGTAAGAGCTTTCTTCTTTTATATGCACAACTTTAACATTTTCACTTTAGTCCAAATCTATGCAATGAGATAATCGCAGTCCCTCAAAACGTTACACACAGCCCCTTCATCTTTAACAGCCTGTCACACTTAGGTAAACTGTTACAATCACAATAACAAACATTACAACTTGTTAACATATCAGCCTTTATAACAGGCCCATCCATTTTATAACAGACCCACTAAACAATGAGCCCAGCACTGAACAACCCAATAATGTTGAATAACAAGCCCACTTATCACTCATAACACCATGTTGCAACCTGGATGACAATTGAGATATTATTTTTAACAGTTTGTGGTGGTGAATGGATTGAAGATTGGATGATGATGGTGGTGCTGGATTAGGGTTATGGATTCGTAGGATGATACGGATGATTGGTGATGATTGGAAATGGTGTGGATGATGTTCTTGGCTCCAAAGAGGGTTTCAAACTCTCAAAAATGCGTAACCCCCTTTTGAAAAATGGTCAAAACTTCAATATAACCCGTCCCCCAAATGTTGGAAACCAAATTTTCGCCTTTGGTAGCAGACGAGGGCGTCGGCGACGGTGCATGGTTTTTCAGATATTCTTCGACGCTCTAATCTACTGCCTGCGAACAAAATTGGCCGATGGGAATAACAGTGAGGCCTCGACGACAACCCAGGAGGGCGTCGGTGACGATACCAGCAATTGTTGTTTTCTGTTTTGTCCATTTCTCGCTCTCAGTTAACCCGTTTTTCGTCCAGATACTTCGAATAGCTCCTTAAACTCCATTAGACCTGCAAAACACAATTCCAATCAAAAGTAGGCTATTCGAAACTAAAAGTTATGTAAAAACATCAACTTAAAGATACTAGAACACCGGTTTTCGACCACGTATCACAAATCCATAGATCCTGATACGCAACTGCTTGTAGGATGGGGTTGGACCATCGTGATCACCTCGAGTGTGGTAACCTTTCCAAGCAGTTGGACATGTCACCCAATCCCAATGCGTGCAATCAAGGCTACCCAACATCCTAGGAAAACCGTGTATTCCTTGATGAGCCGTGTATAAAAGCGCTATGTCCCCGGAGGTCGGACTCCTCTAATATCGTCGTTCATATAGATCAACAACGCCTAAAAATATTATAGTAACAATGCTAATAATAAAAATATTAATAATGACAAATAGTACGTCTTAGAAATAACAACAACAATAATAATAATAATAATAATAATAATAATAATAATAATAATAATAATAATAATAATAATAATAAAAGTTATAAAAAACGTTTAAAAAATAAAACAAATATACCTTCACAAAAATTGTGAATACTTTCTCTACACGTTCGTGCCAACATCCGTAGATACTCGTCCCAAGCTTCACTCGTCATTTCGAACGCTTGTTGTCGAATGGTGGCCGTACATTTTTGCAACGGAGAGAATCCAGCTTTACCCCGTGCATCCGCTCTTTGTTTGAAAAAAATATATCCGCGCTCTAAATCGCCGCTAATCCGCCAAAAAAGACGGCGGCTCATACGAAAGCGACGTCGAATTGATCTTCATTGTATAACAGATTTTCCCCAAAATAATCACTAACCAAACGGTTGTGAGCACCAATCCGGTCTCGTTCCAGATGTTGTTATCTAGAAAGTGTTGGTTGTGATGATTCCGCTTCCTCCTCTTCAAAAACTTGAACCGCCTCTTGCGCCACCCCTATGGGCAAATCGTCAAGCGTGCCCGAGTAGGTTGGAGAATTACTTGACGTCTTGAAACTTGTAGACATTTTCTAAAACTGATTTAATTTGTTTTTGAAACTTGTAGACATTTTCTAAAACTGGTTTAATTTGTTTTTGAGTGTGTTTGAGAGAGTTGGTACCGGGAAAGCGTCGGATACCGCCTAGTATAAGGGAATCATTGTAAATGCTCAGCTAGGAATCATTATTAGACCTTTATCGTTTTCATTATCGAGAAATATTTAATATATATTCTTCTAAATGAACAGAAACCAATTGTTGGAAATAGTTTGCTCTACACATGAAACAAGAATGGACTCTTCGACTTTACATTCTTGAAAACCAGCAGAAACAAGGAGCATCCAACCCTCTTTACACATGAAGCATTAGGATTATATACGTGTGCGTTGTGCATTGTGGTAATAAGAAATCAAGCAGATACAAGAAAAGAACTAGTAATAATATAGACATATATTCGCTGATGACGTAACCACATGTGACCCAAAAGCAACTGCTCCAAAAGACTTGGAACAGTTTGAGAATGTCAAAACATAAAAAGAACTACAATCTGCAGTTGCACAGCCAAAAAGAATACAAATTTGGCAATGTTATCTATATAATATAATATCCATTCCCATCCCAATGACTTAATTTACGGAAACAAAACTCCACCACCACCACTCCCATCCACTACCGAACCGCCTGCACCTTCTTGAAAACTATTCGCATTCATGTTATTTGCAATTAGGACTTGAAGATGTGGCGGTAAAAAAGGTCTAGGAGTGTTCAAAACTAGCGGGCTAGCCGCTTGGGCCGGTTGTGTTGGATGAACCATGGCCTGACTAAGAGCCTCTGAATAAGCCCGACCTGACAAACTTCCACGCATGCGGACACTTGGTCGCCAGTTTGGGTCTGCTAGCGCATTGGCTAAAGCTGAACCCTCTTGAGTCCTAAAAGCTTGACCAAGACCTACACATGAGGTGCACAAAATACCAAATTTTTAATTAAGGAATCATATAGCAATTTATACATATAAAGGGTAAATAAGTCACTTTGGGTCAAATAGGCAAACTTCACAAAACTGGCTAAAATGTAAACAGGTCAAACAAGTCACAAGTCACGAAAAGCGTAATATAAAGCCTCCTAAGAATTTCATTAAAACTAGAATATTATTATATTATATAACAACTTAAATTGAAAGGTCGGTGCCAACCACCTTTCTGATTTGACAAAAATCACTCCAACTTTTCTAAATGACAAAAATCACCCCTTAAATTTCTAATTTGACAAAAATGACCCTCCTACTTTCTAACTTGACAAAAAAGACCCGCATACTTTCTAACTTCTCTTTATCCCTCAAACTTTTGACATGTAACCCATTCTACCCCCAAACTTTGCTATAATGTCAAAGGTAACCCTCTTAACTTTGTAAATGCACTTTGACCCCCTCAGGTTTCTAAAGCTTTGAGCTTACCCTAAAACTAATTTCTTACGTTTTTAATTTTATGGACGTGTCCATATAAATTCAAGTTCGCCTACGGCCTACGCTTTAACGTAATTTGGTTTGAACACGAGTCGGGTCAATTATAAAATGTTTTTTCCATGTACGTTTTGAGTTGTACTACGCATTGAGGTCAAATGTAATACATTTTGATTCGACGGTATAAATTTGAGTTATCATATGTTTTCACATAAATTCAGTTCGGAAACGAGTCTGGTCGATTGTAGTCTATACGTTATCACTTCATGTACAGCGCCGCCGCAACGGGTAAAAAAACTACTTGTGATAATAAAATAACAGTGTTTTAAACTAGTACCTCTTTGTTCTTCTGATGATATTACAGGCATAGTTGATAATGAGGTCTGAACTGGAGCTGGAGTCGGTCGTGTCCAGCCAGTGTTTTGAGAAGCTTGTGAAGCAGCGGCATTGACATATTGATGAGATAGTTGGTTGCTTATAGAACCGGTCATCGGAGGTACATAGTGGCGGGTTTGTTGGTTGCTTACGGACCCAGTCGTCGGACCTACATAGTGGTGGGCTTGTTGGTTGCTTATGGAACCAGTTGTCGGATCTACATATTGGTGGGCTTGCTGGTTGCTTACTTGACCGATTGTGGGACCCACAAACGGTGGCTGCACCAAATTTGGTAGGTTGACTGACTGCTGTTGGTGAGAGTTGAAGTGATGGCCGTCTGACTGATAAAACGAACCTGAGTGAGCACCAAATTGTTGAGCTGGATGGCTTGAAACATTTGAGAGACCATGACGAACCCAATTCTACAAAGAAGACATAAATTAAGAATATAAGCATAACTAGAGGAGACTATTAACAAAAAATGAGTAAAACATTAATCAATTAGAAATGTGAGTCCAGGAAGACGATAACTAGAGTCTAGAGGTGGCAGATTTGACCCATTGACTTATGAATGGGTAATTTGGGTTGTGTTTTTACCTCTAACAGGTCATACGGGTAATATATATAAAAGAGTAAAATGCCAAAATCGTCCCTAAGGTTTGGGCACTTTTGCCGCCTATTACATCCAAACTAAGATTTTTTTTGTAACTGTACCTGACACTTCATTTTTGTTTCCATGTTCATCCAAATCACTAACTCAGTTAAAATGTATCGTTAACTCAGGGTCAATTTTGGCAATTTCGTTAACTCAGGGACGATTTTGGCAATTTACCCATTTATTCTTTTGTTTTTTAATTTTATTTTTTTACCTTTAAATAAATAATAATAATTATTATAAATATAATATATATACATATACACACATTTAGGTCACCAAAAGTGTATTTTTAGTGCATAAAAACCTCCTAGATCATTTCATTCAAAGAATACAATAGCAATGAAAGAACATAACTTTTATAAACAAATCAATACTTTCTTTAACTTAAAATACGGTGGCTCAACCGGACCCGTTTTGACCAAATATCTAACCCGGCAACTTTGCAAATCTATAAAAAAATACCTTAAATACAAACTATGAAGGTGGTAGGTAATATATGGTCTTTACTCCGTACCTGTGAGCCCATGTTCTCGGACACTGAAGGATTTGAAGCTGCGATCGTACGCATTCCTTGATACTGATCCATATAAAATCGAGAATATTGTTGCTGTCTATCGGTATTAACCATTCCTGCAGGAGTCTGAGCTGGAAGTCCTTGGATAGCAATTGGAATTCTCGTCACTTGCCTGCTAGGTGTCATGTACCTCTGACCATAACCATTACTCATACTGTTCATGTTATGCTGTTGATACTGCATACTGTAAGCAGAATTTTCAGTTTGACTTTGACCTTGCAAATTAGGACTCATGACAGTACTGGATGTCCCGATGGCATGTGTTGGTAATGGTAACTGCATATTGTTGAAACCAGACATTACAGTTTGACTTTGACCCTGAGAAATAGCAACATTTGATCTGGTATCTGATGTCCCACATTCGTTTTGGTTTTGCAACTGAGCAAGAGAAGGTTTTTTTTCGTTTTCTTGATGGGGATTACTGGCATCAATATCATTATCAGTATCCCCTTTTGTAAGGTCCATAATATCTCCACCCGTATTTGTAGAGGGATTAGATTGTTGGTGTAGTGACTTATCTTGTTGTTTATCCGCATGATCATCACACTCGTTAACAGTTTCCCACGAGCCATCAGCAGAGAAATTCACATGAGAAATAGTACCACCTACGTCTTTCAAAACCTAACGACAATTCAGTTGCTTTCATTAGACAGTTTAAGAATATCAAATGAATGTAAAATGGTCAGTTCTAGCGGGTTGGGTAACAGGTTTTTGTTAACATCAACGATAGAAAAATTACATAAGAATGGTAGGTAAACAGGTGAAAAAAGGTTAGGCTTTAAACAGGTCATCTCAGTACAAATCAGTTCGACCCACAATAACTTTTTTTCTTGTATTAAACTTTATTGCGTTATTTAGCTAATTATTTGAGTAAAATGCCATTTTCGACCCAGACGTTTGCCCACTTTTGCGACTTTCGTCCAAAGGTTTGTTCTTCCGCATTTGGATCCCACATGTTTGAAATCTTGCCATTTTCATCCAACTCGTTAACTCCATCCATTTTTCTCCGTTAAATGAGGGTCATTCCCGTCTTTTTAGACATTTTTATTAAAATAAAAAACACTATAAGTAATAAAGATCCACCTCTGTTGACTTTCTCCCCACCCAAACCCTTTAATCATCACAAAAAAAATGTCTAAAAAGACATAAATACCCCTGACTTAACATTAAAAAATGGATGGAGTTAACGAATAGGATGAAAATGGCAAGATTTCAAACTTTTTGGATCCGGATGCGGAAAAACAAACCTTTTGGACGAAAGTCGCATAAATAGCCAAACCTCATGGACAAAAAACGTATTTTACTCGTAACATTTTTATTTGACCTATTTGAGATAAATATAAAAACCAAATCGATCCATTAAGTAAATGAGTCAAAACACTATTTCTAATTTTCTCTGATACTTGCCTTAGCCATGACCTGGTCAATACGGATGTCAGTGAAGCATACGGATTGACTACAATGGGGACAACGCCACGATGGTCTTCTTGAGTTAATGTCCACATAGTTTTCGAAATCAAAGCACTGCAAAAGGAGTAAAAATATATAACAGACTAACAAGGGATAAGATTTGATGCATACCAAAGTAATGCAAAAATAAAGACTCACCTGAAGATGTTTGCATAAATGACCTTTGACAGGTGTCGTGATGCGTTTGAAGCTGTATAAAATAGAGATCCCAGATCCAAAGGCATATATAAGTGAAGATAAATATACGAGGTAAGAAATTAGAAATTAATAGCTTCAAAAACGAGTTCAGTGCATACCTTATGGGGCAATTTAGTGATATTCTAGATGGCCCTTCAACTATATCGTTATCTGTCATAAAAAGACAAACCATAACCATATAGATAAGAGCCTCAAACAAGACTCTGTTTATATCCCTATCTAGGGCTGCAAATGAACCAAACGTTCGGCGAACAGTTCGTGAACCGTTAGGAGAGAAGTTCGTTTGTGTTCGATCGTTTATTAGACAAACGAACACAAACAAGAAATTATGTTCGTTTGGTTAAATGAACGAACATGAACAGAGGTCTTGTTCGTTCATTTATGTGCGTGAACATTCAGTAACGTGTTTGTTTGTGTTCGATCGTGTTCGATAGTTCATTAGTGTTTTTAGTTTTTAGTTTTTATATTATGCTCATGAACGCTTCTTTGTGTCCGTTTGTTTCCATTTGTGCTCACGAACATTAGTTTGTGTTCATGGACGTTTGTTTCCATCATTGCTTAAAATTAACAAACGAACACGAAGGAGTTCATTTCCTCAACAAACAAACACGAACATAAAATCTCGTCCGGTAAGTGTTCATGAACAGTTCGTGAACACACCTTGTTCGTGTTTGTTCGGTTCGTTTGCAACCCCTATCAATTGTATTATTTTCTCATACATTACACGAGTATATACCTAAATCAGATGCAGCAGCGACAGGTGGCACATAATTTGGAAGAGCAGGGCAGCTTGGGTTTGTGATCATACTCATGAAGGCAACAACTATGATATATTTCCCTAACATATAATTACCGACAGTTTAATATAAAAAATTTCAAGTACATAAATTATGTTGGAAACAAAGGGCATGTATCCAGTAAATACCATTGAACTGGCCCACCGCTTGAAGAAGATTTGTTCCATTCTTAACCAAATCTGTTATGGGTGTTGGAATTTGCGGTCCAGAATCCTGATATAGTAATATTAAAAATGAAAACCCGTTAAGTACACAACCAAAATGGGCACAAGGCTCAGCATACATATGTAGCAACTACAGGTGTCAATTTTGATTCGGGTTATTTTGTTTCTTTAACGGGTCAAACGGGTATAATCATAAGCAAGCTAAAAAGGAATGGGTCAAAGTCAAACGTCCCACAACGTTTATTTGTAATGTATACAATCTACTTAAACCAGTCTATTAAAAAGGTAAATTATTGTTTGAAAGAATGTTATTTTCGTAATAATATTCGACACGCTAATTACTTGTAGAAAGATTAATTTTCTCAAAAAAAGTGTAATGGGTCAATCCAAACAGATCTGGCCCAATTCAACCAGTAGCAGAAACTAACCCGAACCATTTGGGTTGTGTAATATTCGTATACAAACCTTGCATATACAGGTTCTCCTATCCACTGCTTTCCCATTTAGCAAAAAGCTAAGAATTGAACATAAACATTTACGGGTCAGGCCACTAATGCATGTGTGCTTTTTAAGCAAAATGTAATGGATTAAAAGAAATATATACTTGACTAACTGAGGACTTGTGATGCAAGATGACGTCTCCATATTATCAATTTGAGCAACGAACAAACACTGTAGTGAAGTTAGAAAAAGAAATAACTAAAAAAAGGCAAAGGAAAAAAGTTGCCAACTTGTCACATTGCAATATTTAAATAACATTAACTTTTGGTTAAACCGTTAAACAAAATCTTAATCAGAATACTTGATAAAGTGAACACTTCTGACATGTGTAAAGTTATAATATGAATATCTTACTACTTCTTCATGAGGAGATTTCGCATTTTTTGTAATGTGGAAATCTTTGACAAACGCACCATATCCCGGCTACAATATAGACAAGATAATGATTAGTTCATAGATAATGAAAAGAGTAAAATGCCATTTTTGTCCCTGAGGTTTGGTCACTTTTGCGACTTTTGTCCAAAGGTTTGTTTTTTCCGCATTTGGATCCAAAAGGTTTGAAATCTTCCATTTTCATCTAACTCGTTAACTCCATCCATTTTTCTCCGTTAAATGAGGGGCATTTCCGTCTATTTAGACATTTTTTATTAAAATAAAAAACACTATAAGAAATAAAGATCCACCTCTGTTGACTTTCTCCCCACCCCAAACCCTTTAATCATCACAAAAAATGACTAAAAAGACGAAAAAACCCATGACTTAACGTTAAAATATGGATGGGGTTAACGAGTCGGATGACAATGGTAAGATTTCAAACCTTCTAGATCCAGATGCGGAAAAACAAACCTTTGGACGAAAGTCACAAAAGTAGCCGAACCTCAGGGACGAAAATAGCATTTTACTCTATTAAAAATAACATTTGTTAACGGCAAACTAAATACTATTACCGTTGCCTCAATAAATGCAAATATTTCACCCATCTTCATTCTTGGATAGAACCTGAAGGGATACAATAGAAGCCAAAAGATTAATTAAACAAACATAAAAACCTAAATACATATAAAAAGAGTCATCAATCATCAAAAATACAAAATACCTTGACAATACTGTTGAGATACTGTGATTAACTGTGTTCTCAGCAAAGTTCATATCTCTAACACTGCAGAAACTTGTTGCTAACTACAATCACAATATAGTAGTCTTAATAAGAGAATTTGCAACAAAAATAGAAGAGATCTCTATCAACAAATAAAAGTAATAATAAAACAATTTACAAACCTCAGTCCAAATTTTATGAAGTTCTTCGTTGTCCTTCTCACCAAACCACCCGTTTCTACATGCACCCTGTTAGAAATAAGGTAACGCGATTAAAAACTTCAGAAAGTAAGAATGCACAGCACGTCATCAATAAGATCATCATCATCATACTCAGTAAATCCCACCAATAGCAAAGCTAAGGTAGGGTCTGAGGAGGGTAAGATGTAGACAGCCTTACCTCTACCCCGTAGGAATAGAGAGGCTGCTTCCAGTGAGACCCCCGGCTCGATACGTCATCAGTAAGATACAAGCACAAATCAAAAACTTGTAAGGCCTTATAATGATAACTGACGATTTAAATGGCATGAAAGAAAGCGAGATACAAGAGTACCTTCATAGAAATCATCAGCACCATGATAGCTGTTAGTAAGTGTCTATCACTTGTCCATTGACATACCTAAGCATTAAAAAAGTATAACTAGTTATAATTTTTTTAATATTAATGAGGGAATGAAGTAAAATGACTATAAACTTAAGAGTAAAAATAAACTGCAGCATTGATTAAAAACAGTATGTATTACAATTCTAGTTACATAATCTAACAACGATTAACTTAATGTGTAACATATGTGAATATAAGATATACTTTATACTTTTAAAAATAATAGTTGGTAGTTTTAGAGTACATTGGAGATGTACCAACCTAAAGAGTTACATAACATCATGTTGAAATACACATCAAAGACTCGAAGAGGTCCTTACCAGCTTCAATAAGTAAGGTAACTCCAAAGCTCTGTCTGGAATTTCGTTGTTGCTAACCGCAGAGTCAATACCTCTGTAATAGTCAATGCATATCTATTCAGTACCAGATTTTAATTTGTAAGGAGCTACCATTCACTAAATGAGTGACTTCCATAAAAATGATTTGATGTAGTATGTTTGGATGAAATAAGTGAATGATTTCACCATGTTCAAGTTCCCTTCTGGTAAATGTTGTGTGTGTGTTAAAAGTGTGTAGGAAGTCATGAGTGTTTGTTGATGAGCAAGCAAAACCCTAATGACTTGCTGTATAATCTATTTCTTAATCTACATAAGACCTTAAAACCATTAGCAAACGAACATGCTCCAATGTCAGTTGTCAGAGTTGAAATTTGAAATTGAAGCATCGAATACCAAAGGTTAATAACCAACATCAAACTCTAAATTAGTCCTAAACAAACATCGCTTGTGAAATAGGACATAACAAACCATTAGCAAACAAACATGCTCCAATATCAGATGTAAAATGGCCTAATTTCTAGCTTCAAATTGAGTACCAAAGGTCAATAACCAACATTAAACTCTACAAAACGTGATAGAAACGAATATTTACTGACACCAAACTTGAATTGATTTTATGATCTACTTCAGCTCCTCAATCTGAATATACAGGTCGAAATTCAAACGCAAATCTCATGTTTAGAAAACAGAGAAAACGCGTTTGTTTCTTCCTCCAAAATAACTTCAGTGTGTGTCAGCGTGTGTGAGTGTGTAAAATCAAAGCATAAATAAACTATCTGCAACCTAACATTTAGGTTAAATAACAAATCGAAGTACAAATAAACCATTTAATGACACCTAACTTGAAATAAATTTATTATCTACTTCAGTTTCTTAATCTGAATATACAAGTCGAAATTCAAACGCAAATCTCCTGTTTAGGAAACAGAGAAAATAACCTACCTGCAACCTAACATTTTGGTCAAATAACACGCATAAATCATGAGTGTGTTTGTGTGAATGTGTGCGACTGTGTGTGTGTGAAATCGAAGCACAAATAACCTACCAGCAACCTAACATTTTAGTCAAACAACAAATCAACAACGAGAATTTTCAGTTTTCCGCCATAACAGAACATAAAACACGCATAAATCATGTATGTGTGTGTGTGAGAGAGAGAGAGAGAGAGAGAGAGAGAGAGCGAGTGTGCGAGTGTGTGTGTTTGTGTGTGAAATGGAAGCACAAATAAACTACCTGCAACCTAACATTTAGGTCTAACAACAAATCAACAACGGGAGAATTCTCTACTTTCCGCCATAACTGAACACAAAACACGCATAAATCCTCCACGAACGAGACACAAATATTACAAACACAGAACAAACTTCAAGCAAAATAAACACCTGGAGAGATGAATACAGAGATCACATATCTCTTTAACATCATTCTTCAAACCACCGCGAACGTGAGCAAATAGCCGATCAACAGCTGTCGAAATGCGAAAAGTTTTGCCGCACGACGACGTCGTACGGCCGTTCGGCGCCTGCACCGGATTAATCACCACGCCGGCCATACTCGCCGGAGTTTGTTATCAGTCTGACACACGCACCAACACGTAGCAACAAAAAACTGCAAAAGCAAATGGTAATGGCGGTGGCTTGTTTGTGTACGAAACTTTCAAATTATATAAAAAAAAATACACTTTTTGAAAGAGTTAAATGTCATTTTAGTCCTATGCTTTGGCTATTTTTTAGTTTAGTCTATCGGTTTGAAACGTTGTCATTTTAGTTCAAGTAGTTTCAAACGTTGCTATTTTATTGGGCTGTTTGGCTAAGCTTATTTTGGAGGAGTGACTTATGACTTATTGACTTTTTGGAAAAGTAAACAAGTCATAATAGAGTGACTTATTTACTTATTCCTCTCATATAATAAGCTAACCCAAACTCCTTTTAACTTTTCAAAAAGTCAATAAGTAAATAAGTCACTAAAATAAGCTTTAGCCAAACAGCCCCTATGTTTTAATTTCATTCATTTTTTCTATTAACTAGAAGGGCAATTTGGTCATTTTGTATGATCGAATTGCCCTTCTAGTTAACAGAATTACATATAAAATGATTGAATTGTTCTTCTCGTTAATAGAAAAAATGAATGAAGTTAACCCACTGGACTAAAATGACAATGTTTGAAACTATTTGAACTAAAAAGACAACGTTTCAAACCTTTAGATTAAACTGACAAAATAACTCAAAACACAGGGACTAAAATGGCATTTAAATCCTTTTGAAAAAAACAGAAGTTATAGCTTTGAAATTATATAAAATATATTTTTTGAGAAAAACAGAAATCACAGCTCACAAAAGTCTCATGAAATAGCAATATAGCATCTTTGGTTTAGTTGAATACGGTAATGTTGCACAACTTTTATATTTTAGAGCATTTCTACTGGTTTGCCCATGTGCTATAACTTTTACCATTTATATCATGTATTTGATTATTTTCTTTTGGTTAAAGTAGATTTTGTGTATATGTTGTCGTGATCTTGATTTTGTTGTTGCATAAGTTTAAGATACATATATCTTTTATGTTTATTTTTATTTACGTTTTTATGTAATTTTTTTAAAAAAGTTTTATGTTTATTTTTATGTATGTTTTTATGTAATTTTTTTAAAAAAGATTGGACGTAGAAAAAAAATGTAGTAAATGGTGTATTTTAATTTATATAAAATATATTATGTAAGAGAAGTTAAAGAACAATGTAAATAAACTAGGTTCATCACCCTAGCTGCGTTGCGCCAAACTTCTTTTGTTATTTAGTCTGTGTTTGTATGTGTTTTCAAATCACTACAAGCGCGTTGCACGCGGAACCACTGACAAGAATAAAAAAATGTAAAAAACAGTAAAAAATAATCGAAAGAAAATAAAAAAAAAATTGTATGTTAATGATGTTATTCGTATGAAACCCGTGGTCAGAGATGAGCAAATAATACTGGGTATCGGTTACCGAATTTCCCAAACCGAAGGATCCTAAGTACCAATTCGGTACCGACTTTTGACGTTCCTAGTACCGGTTCGCTACCGATTTTTACCTTCATATGCCTGTACCGTAACCGGTATTTTCGGTATCGGTTGCCACCGAGCTCATCCCTACCTCTAAAACTAAAAAAAAAATCATTAAAAGTTGAAGAAAATCAACAAGAAAAAGTTGTACGATACCGTTGTTGTTTGTATGGCACCCGTGATCAGGGATGAGCAAATGGTACCGTGTAGCAGTACCGAATTTCCCGAAATAAAAGATTTTCAAACTCAATGCGGTACCGACTTTTGGCGTTTTCTGTATCAGGCTGGTGCCGATTTTTACCTTCATGCACCGATAATGAACCGGACCGTACCTGTATTTTCGATACCAGTATTGATTGACACCAAGTTTATTCAACTAAAAAAGTAAAGAAAATAATAATAGTAATTATTATATTAGTATATTAATATAATATAATAAAAAACTGTTTATTTCAATAGTAATTTTAATATATAGTAATTTTAATATATAGTAATAATAATAATAATTTTAATATATAGTAGAGTTAATTGCTCGGATGGTCCCTGTGGTTTCACGTTTTTTCACGTTTAGTCTCCACCTTTTGAAAATAGCAGGTATGCTCCCTATGGTTTGTCATTTTGTTACTCGGATAGTCCCTGAGTAGATGTCAGTTAGTTTGGAAATAACAGGTATGCTCTCTATGGTTTGTCATTTTGTTACTCGGATAGTCCCCAGAGTAAATGTTTGGGGACCATCCGAGTAACAAAATGATAAACCATAGGGAGCATACATGTTATTTTCAAAAGGTGGGGACTAAACGTGAAAAAGCGTGAAACCACAGGGACCATCCGGGCAATTAACTCTATATAGTAATATAATAAAACAACTGTTCATTTCAATTGTAATTTTAACATATAGTAATAATAATAATTTTAATATATAGTAATAACTAGTGTTATGTGTCGCCCGCGTTGCGGGGTGCTAAACCGAATATTTCTTAGTTTAATAACATGTACGCCTTTATTTCGGTCACTTATACATGCTACTTATAACATTTCAATTGTATTTTTAATATATAGTAATAATAATTTTAATATATAGTAATGAGACAAGATCAAATAGGAAGTTTATTTTAGCTAGGAAGTGTAGGAAGCAATAGGATTAGGACATGTGGCAACATTTAAAATAAAGAAAAAGGGTATTTTAGTCAATCCAACTCTTTCTTCTTCCTTTTCAAAACCCACCATCTTCAACCATTTCTTCACTTTCTATATCAATAATCACTACATTATAGTGCGATTTTTCATCACCAAACAATGATTCAAACACCCGATCAACGTGTTCTTCAGCTTTTTTGAAGAAAACCCAGTTTAATTTCATACAAAATCTCGTTTTTCCAATGATTTTGAAGATAATCACTCGATCCGTTCGATTCGAGCGCTGACAAGTGTTTCAATCATTCAAAATTCGTCAATTGTTGAAGAAATCACTTCGATCCATGTAAGAAATTCTTTAATTTCATTTTTACGATTTGGGTTTTTGATTTAGTCATTGTGTTTTACGATCTTGGCGGGGTCCGGGGGCAGCGCCCCTGGTAGCGGGGTCCCAGGGGCGGCAGCCCCTGGCGGGGTCCAAGGGGCAGAGTCCCTGGCTCGGAAAAAAAAATTCGATTAAATTGCTGTAATAAAAATGCATCAGAAAAATTGATTTTCTGTAAATTGCCTCTGGAAACTATTGTCATGATTCAATGCATTTTAGAGAGAACACTTTCTTTGGTTTTTTTAGGCAATTGCGTTTTAGAACTAAAACATTTTTATGTGTTTTCTGGCCATTGCGTTTTAGAAAAACACATTCTTGAAATGTTTTTGGTGCATTGCGTTTTAGGTAAAACATTTTTTTAGGTGTTTTCAGTCAAAATTGCGTTTTACAGAGAACACTTTCTTTTGTTTTTTAGGCAATTGCGTTTTAGAATGAGTCATTTCTAAGTGTTTTCTGGCCATTGCGTTTTACAAATAAGACATTTTTTGTGTTTTTGGTGCATTACGTTTTAGGTAAAACACTTTTTTAAGTGTTTTCAGTCCATTGCGTTTTAGAAAACAGACATTTTAAGTGTTTTCTGGCCATTGCGTTTTAGAAATAAGACATTTGTATGTGTTTTTGATGCATTGCGTTTTACGTAAAACACATTTTTATGTGTTTTTAGTCCATTGCGTTTTAGAAAGTACATTTTCTTTTGAGTTTTTAGGCTATTGCGTTTTTGAAATAAGACATTTCTTTGTGTTTTCTGGCCATTGCGTTTTACAAATAAAACATTTTTTCTGTTTTTTGTGCATTGCGTTTTAGAAAAATGTCATTTTTTAGGTTTTTTTTTTCATTGCGTTTTAGAAATAAGACATTTCTTTGTGTTTTATGGCCATTGCGTTTTACAAATAATACATTTCTTTGTGTTTTTTGTGCATTGCGTTTTAGAAAAATGTCATTTTTTAGGGTTTTTTTTCATTGCGTTTTACGTAACTGGGGGGTTTTTCTATTGCGTTTTATGCAACTGGTTTTTTAATTTTTTTTTTGAAAATATAGCAATAGTATACTCGTTTTAAAGATAAAAAACGCTCGTTTTTTTGGTGCAATTTTTATAAAAAAATAATGTCGTATGAAAGAGTTATTAACGTTTAAAAAATGGGGGGAATTGGAGGAGAGAGAAACTATTGGCTTGGATTGACTAGAATGCCCATAAACAAACTCACGCGCCTCTTTTCTTCCCATCAATTTCCATCATTTAATCTTAGCCCTTGATTAACTAAATGGATGATAAAGATCACTTCCTAGCCTTCATAGCCAAATAAAATTCTTATTGTATCTCCACCCGTATGGTAATATAATAAAACAACTATTCATTTCAATTGTAATTTTAACATATAGTACTAATAATTTTAATATATAGTAATAACTAGTGTTATGTGTCGCCCGCGTTGCGGGGCGCTAAACCGAATATTTCTTAGTTTAATAACATGTACGCCTTTATTTCGGTCACTTATACATGCTACTTATGACACGATCTCAAAAAATGATACATCGAATGAACCAGTTAAACCAAAACACTGCCATAGTTTTGCCAAAAAATAACTAAAACGATGGCAAGCATGTAATTTAGAGCTGTGGGCAAAACAATAATTTGTTAGGACCAATTAGCGAGTGCGGCGCAGCTGTTTGGCACTAATAAAATTAAAAACTACAATGAGTCAACCAAGTAAAATAAAACACGACCATAGTTTTGTCCAAAAAAAAAAACCATGGCAAGATTGCAATTTCGAACTGGGATAAAATCATAATTTTGAAATGGAGGCAAAATCATATTTTGAACTGAGGGCAAAACCATAATTTTATTTTGAACTGGGGCAAAATCGTAATTTTTAACTGATGGCAAAATCGTAAATTTAAGCTGGGGACAAAAGCGAAATTTTATTTTGAACTGGGGCGAAATCGTAATTTTAAACTGTGGATAAAATCGTAATTTGACAGGACCATAGCCGGGGGTAAAATCGTAATTGTTAATTGAGGTTAAAATCGTAATTTTAAGCTGAGGCAAAACCAAAATTTTATTTTAAACTGGAGGCAAAATCGTAATTTTAACTATTAAATGCTAACTTAAAAATTAAAAAAAATTAAAAAAACTTTTGTTGGTTGCCGCTACTTTTTGCCAAATCAAATGACAGTTCTATTCCCCTAAGGGGAATTGTATATGTTGGATAATTTTAAAGAAAAATGTAAATAAATTTTAGAGTTAATTGCCCGGATGGTCCCTGTGGTTTCACGCTTTTTCACGTTTAGTCCCCACCTTTTGAAAATAACATGTATGCTCCCTATGGTTTATCATTTTGTTACTCGGATGGTCCCCAAACATTTACTCTGGGGACTATCCGAGTAACAAAATGACAAACCATAGGGAGCATACCTGTTATTTCCAAACTAACTGACATCTACTCAGGGACTATCCGAGTAACAAAATGACAAACCATAGGGAGCATACTTGCTATTTTCAAAAGGTGGGGACTAAACATGAAACCACAGGGACCATCCGAGCAATTAACTCTAAATTTTAAATAAAAACAAAACGAAGGAGTCAAGTCCCATGCCAAATCATTGTACGAATGGTAAACGTTATCCTGTGAATATATTAATTGTTAAACAAATAAAAGCTAGGGTTTTCTCTGAGTTTTACGTTTTGTTCTCGTCCTTTAAAGTTGGATGAAGAAATACAAACTCAATTCCCATTGCATGTGTATTTACTAGAGTACTATACTATAGGGTCTTTTTTTTTTCAGATTTTTCACATGTAGTTAAATTTTTAGGGTCTCTTAGACTTATACACCATTAAAAGTGCCTAACATGTATGTACGTCGAAAAAAACACATGTAAATATATCATGTTCGTATTGGACAATATGTAAGGTTTTTTTTTTTTTTTTTTTTTTTTTTTTTTGGTGAACTTTACTAGGAACTCAAACCAAAAGACTAGTCTGGTGGGTGAGAGAGCCTATTTGGTATATAAACTCTACATCAGTTCCTCATACAACCGATGTGAAACAAGTCTCATACCTTACAATGGTATTAGTCCATAACACTATGCTTAATTATTTGTACAATTTCTAGTGGGATATGCATGGACAATTTCTAGTGCCTAAATCCATAAGTTTTTATAATAAGAATAAGAGTTAATTGCCAAAAACGTCCATGAGGTTTGGGTATATTTGTCATTTTTGTCCAAAATGACTTTTTTATACCAAACAGACCCCACGTTTGTTGTTTTTTGACATTTTCATCCAAATGCCTAACTGCGTTAGAAACAACCGTTTTATGATGGTTTTTTTTTTTTTAATTTCACAAATACATGGCCTGAAATATAATTTCTTTTTAAACCTAAAACCATCACCCTCTTATTTCTCTCTTTACAACCTTCAAAACAAACCATCAACTACCACTCACACCGTTACTTACCTCCACCGTGTAATGCTCATTGTTGTGTGTATTTTTGCTTGTAATTTGTAGTTTGGAGGGCTTTTGGTAACCGGAATATCACCTTCTAAGCTTGAAGAACGAGATGGAGATATCATGTTCAGAATCAGAAAAAGAAGGCTAGATCAACACGTGAAATTCGTAAGAACTTTCGGCTGTTGATGAGTTCGCCGGCGACAAATCCGGTGGAGGATCTCATCTTTGCTGTGATACAACTTTTGACCAGCTTCGTTCAACAAATTTTCACCTGCTAAAGGTCTACATCGTCACTCGTGCGGTCAAACGACCTACATCGACACTAAACGTTTCGCCAGAATTTAAAACGGAAACTATATGATTTGAAGCGGCACTGCACGGTTCGTCGGAAATCAAAACGGAAACTCTATGTTTTGAATCCACCGCACGATTCGTCGGAAATTAGAACGGAAACTTTATGATTTGAATCGGAATCTCCGTAATGAGTGTTATATCTAAAGCCATCTTTATTACGAGTGTTAGATTTAAGCAGGTCTAAAGAAATTTTCATTAATTATTAATATGATCGAGTTGAATTATAAAGTTACAATGTCTATTCATGGCTTATTTAAGCCTTCAAGCTATGAACAAGGAGTATCGCCAATGGATATTAATTAAGTATTTTATTTTTTTTGTCCACAATTGTTTTATGTAATTCTACAATTTGTTTTACATGTAAATCTTTACTTTTATAAAGTTGGAGTTTAAAAAGAAATTACATTTCAGGCCCTGTACTTGTGAAATTTCATAAAAAAAACCTCATCAAACGGTTGTTTCTAACCTAGTTAGGCATTTGGATGAAAATGGCAAAGAGTTACAAACGTGGGGGGCTATTTGGTACAAAAAAGTCATTTTAGACGAAAATGGCAAACATGCCCAAACCTCAGGGACGATTTTGATAATTAACTCTAAGAATAAAATTAATAATATGATTATTAATAGAAACAAGACATCATCTCAAAGCGTATGAAGTTGATAACCAAGGGGGAGTGTTATAAATATATTTTATTATGTGGTTATCAATTCCTTAAATAGATTGGCTTATTCTCCAATACTTCTTCTCCTATATATGTTCATTGTATTTCTTTATAAAATACATACCTTAATCAATAATATCAATATTTTCCTCCCTATTGTTCTCTTGTATTGTTTTGCTAATAGGTTAGTTTCACAACATTAACATATATATATGCCTTATTTTCTCTGATCGTTCTTAGCCGCCTCCACAATATAATATGTATATTATGAGAACTCCTTTTTTTATTTGTATATGGCAGCCTCCAACTCCAATCCATATAGCCTAATCTATACTATATAATAAAAGAAACCATTTTTAGGACACTTGTCATTATATTAGGTCATCTCTTATAGATAATTATTATTAGGGTTATTGGATTTTATCACCCCTAACTATTGGCTATTGGCCGCTGTCACCCCCAATTATCACTTTGACGTCCGCCACCCCCAACTTAACACGTAGTGTGTTCTGTCACCACGTCGTTAACTGATTACTAACTTTTGATCATGTTACTATACATTTGGGGTGTCATAAGATCCCTAAAACCTTCCTAAGATCCCTATAACACCCCCAAAAGTATAGTAACAGGATCAAAAGTTAGTGATTAGTTAACGATGTGGTGATAGAACACACTAAGTGTTAAGTTGGGGGTGACGGGCGTCAAAGTGATAGGTATGGGTGGCAGCGGCCAATAGCCAATAGTTGAGGGTGATAAAATCCAATAACCCTTATTATTATAGTTTAATAACTTCTAATTGACTATAGATAACCCTCCTATTAAATATTATTTAGTTTAATAACTTATGGATAATTATTATTTAGTTTAATCTTCTTCTCATGTATAATATTATTTATTTGAATTAATTAGAGTTAATTACTATTTTCGTCCATGTGGTTTGTCAAAAATCACTATTTCAGTCAATTAGTTTAAAAATTGCGATTTCAGTCCATATGGTTTCACTTTCTTAACTATTTCAGTCTACCTCGTAACCATTTCAATCCTTGTACTTAACAGAATAATGGATTGAAATTGTTACGAAATTGAAACCACAGGGACAGAAATGGTTACGAAGTGAAACCACAGGGACTGAAATCGTAATTTTTAAACTAATGGACTGAAATAGTGATTTTTGACAAACCACAGGGACGAAAACAATAATTAACTCAATTAATTATTACTTTTATATTTATCTATTTACTTCAAATTCAAACTTAGTTATCTAATTTGATCTTAACTATATATTTGTACGTTTTGTTTAGTTTGGTATCAAATAGATTTTACGAAACTTGAAATAAAATTAACTAATATTATTTATCATTTCTATATTTACGGAGTTTTAAATAAAGGGTTACATTTATTGAGACTTTGTTAACAAATTTTGCAACAACAAAATAATCTATTTTTATCACGAAACCAAATTTTGTATTAATATATTAAATATTTTTATTTTCACTATACAAAATTACATTTACTCGACCCATGTAATACATGAGGTTTTTTAAGATATAACTTTTTATTATTTGATATATAAAATTATATTTATTCAATTCGTACAATACATGGGGTTTTTTAAGGATATATATATTTTTTTATTATTTAGTACAAAAAATTACATTTATTCAAACCGTGTAATACGCATACTTTTAAAGATGTAATTTTTCTATTATTTGGTATATAAAATCACATTTATTCAACCCGTGTAATAAATGGGGTTTTTTAAAGATGTATTATTTTATCATTTAGTAAAAAATATTACATTTATTCAACCCATGTAATACACATGGTTTTAAAGATATAACTTTTTTATTTGGTATATAAAATTACATTTATTCAACCCGTACAATATGGTTCTTATAGACATAACTTTTTATTATTTAATATATAAAATTATATTTATTCAACCCGTGCAATAAATGAGGTTTTTAAAGATATATTGTTTTATTATTTAGTATATAAAATTTATTTATTCAACCCCGTGTAATACACGGGGTTATAACCTAGTTAACTATATTTAAATTCAGTCCACTAACTTATAAAATAGAGATAGTGACATCGACCTACTCACAGAAAATAGCGACAATTTTACTTCGGTCACTGGCGGTCTACTCTACTCAACTGGCTGATTATTTCCTTATTACTTTTTTTCGCTCCATTTGTAACAGAACTTGGCAAAACACAAAATAATATAGTATAACACTAAAACTAAAAAAACAAATAAAACTATACAAAAATTATACACTTTACACGGGACAAATATTTATATTTTACCACACGTCAAATATCCCCACACTTGAATTTTTTCGTCCCTAAAAAGACTTATGCAAATGGAATCAGAACTAGGATCACTATCTTCAAAAACTTTAAGTTACTTATTTAAAAGACTCCAAACGTTTAACCACGATTACCAATATAATTTTCCACTTAAACCCAACCACCGACTCATCAGGCCCCTTTCATGTAATTATTAGGTTCAAGTTATCATTTCATCTAAAAGGTCTCACACTTCGGAATCCACAGATCAACCTACTCTCATCTCAGGATTTTAAGGGAAAGATTAAAAATCTACCATCTTATATAAATAACCCTTATGTATTTTTAAATTAAAATTTGGATGGAATAATGGAT
Organism: Helianthus tuberosus; assembly: GCA_030545235.1. Taxonomy (NCBI): domain Eukaryota; kingdom Viridiplantae; phylum Streptophyta; class Magnoliopsida; order Asterales; family Asteraceae; genus Helianthus; species Helianthus tuberosus. The sequence continues at coordinate 104,672,577 of CM060427.1, read as the reverse complement.
GATGATGAGCTTTAACATTTTTTTTCATGAACAACTTAGAGGGCGTTATCACCAAGTCGCTATCCCAGTGGGAAACACCATAAGCCTTACATTTTTTTAACTTTCACCTAGCGGGTATACCCCACCCGAGTCACCATCCCATTGGTTAATACCATGGGCTTCAGTTTATATATTTAAAATAGCTCATATAGATGGATGATGGAATTTTTTAGGCGCCACCAGAATCCGGATTTATTCTCATAAAAAGGATAAGGTGTGACAATTTAATTAAAGAGTAAACTGCAATTTTACCCCCTGAGGTTAGGGGTCATTGGCACTCTTACCCCCCCTAAGGAAATAATTGCAATTTTACCCCCCACTGTTTGCTCTTATGTCGCATGTTTACCCCCTGGAGTTAGTTTGGCTTAACAGTCAACATTAGAAGCTAATGGTCAAAGGGTAAATATGTCATTTTACCCCCTGCATCTTCTTCTCCTTCATATACCCACCTCACCACCACCACAACCTACCCTTCTTCTCCATCCTCAACCTGAATAACCTCAACCTCCACAACCTACAACCATCCTTACACCACAATCGTTAACCACCTAGATCACCCTAACTCCGCCATTTAGCCGTTGTTCACCTCAGATCCACCATCTACTCCACCGTAATCATCAACTAACAAATGGAGCTGACCTCTTCCGCCATCATCTTCCACCAACCCGAATAAAGAAAATCAAAACTAAAGAACATTCAACAAAAAAGAAAATTTGAATAATGGTTTGATGTTGGTGGTGGAGTGAATTAGCTGTATTATATGGTTATTTGATGTTTAATTTTGATTTGCTTGTGTAGACGTGGTTTGAATTGGTTATATGTGGCTTTGATTTTGTTGAAATCTGTAATTGTTTGCTCAAATTTGTGTTTCTGCTGTTTGATCTTGTTTTGATCTAATTATGTGTTTGAATTTGGCACAATTGGAAGAAATTTGTTGAAGTGTTAATATGAGACAGAATACTAGCATTGGAAGCGTTTGAATGTTCTTTATAAGCTGACATTGTTTTTGATATCTACAAGATTGTTGTGATGGAATTAGGTAAATTAGTTGGTAAAATTTATGTTCATTATGCAATCGACTTGATTTTAGCGTAAATTTTTTACGATTTGGGTGACTTTTTGGTGAACTAGCTGTTTTAATTTGAATAATGGTTTGATGTTGGTGGTGGTTGTCGACATATGGTGGCCGGAGGTGAGGAAAAATAGAGTAAACTGCAACCAGTGATTCATCTTAAGTAATATTTGAACGGGTGGTGGGTTTTTTATAGAGAGAGAGAGAGGGGGGGGGGGGAAGAAGATGGCAGTGGTGGTTGTGGTGGTGAATGGCGGTGGCAGTGGTGGTTGAGGGTGGTGGCTGGAGGTGGCAGTGGTGGTTGTGGTGGTGAATGGCGGTTTTAATGGTGGCAGGGGGTAAAATTACAGAGTAAACAAAACACAGGGGGTAAAATAGTCATTTCACCACCAAGTCAACAGATCAGTCAACAAAATTGAGCTTAGGGGGTAAGGTTGCGACATAACAGTGAACAGTAGGGGGTAAAATTGCAATTATTTCCTTAGGGGGGTAAGAGTGCCAATGACCCCTAACCTCAGGGGGTAAAATTGCAGTTTACTCTTAATTAAAAATATTTGTAGGTTATTTATTTATAATGGTTCCTTTTATACCCTCAGCGGTTTCAGCTTCTCTATATCCCCTAAGATGAAAACCCACAAGACTTAATTATTTAACATTTAAAATATTCTTAAACAATCTAGGTAACCTTTTAAATCGGCTGGGCCTACCAGTACATCCTGAAAAATACGTCTTTTATCTTTTTTTCTCACATATATATAATATTTTGAAAACCAACCAATCACACTTTTTCTATCATCTTCCATTATTACGCTTAAATTAGATTTAGGTGGAAATCGCTATCTAGTTTGCTACCTTATTTTTATGATAAAAATTCTGGTTGCTATTGCCTAGTTTTCTAGTAGTGCTTATTTAAATGAGAAAATTTAAAAACTTAAAAAATACATTAATTTTTTTAAACATATTTTGGTTGTATATCTACATTTTTAAAATACAAAAAAAAAATTGAAAAAAAAAATAGTATCAAACATGTATAACACTATGAAAAACCCTAAACATACACTTCCAAAAAACCTAACCCTAAAAGATAAACTAAACTGAAAATCTAAAAATGTTAGATTTATAGCCAAAAAATATTAATAAAAAAGCAAAAAAATTGTGTGTATTTAAGCTTTTTTAGACGTTTTTTAAATTTTCTTAAATTAAAGTAGTTTTATCATTATTCCCACTCTCTATATAAATATATGTGTATATGGTAGTAATAGTTCCGATACACAATGCTTCTAAGCTAAAAACAATAAGAATTAAAATATTGATATGTAACACAAAGTGCTCATACGTGTTACATATCAACATTTACTTCTTCCTGTTTTTAACTATTGTGTACTAGATTATAACCCCGTGTATTACACGGATTAAGTAAATAAAAAAATCAAATAGTTAATAACGAAGATTTAACAATTATAAAATGATATTTTTAAGACGCTTTTATGATATCCAAGCAAAATTTTGTGTCATGTATGATCAAAACTTGTGATGTTTGTCAAGTTTATAAATATGAAAACATTTGAACCATCGATTAGAAGACAAACTGTATCATCGACTTTCTCATGAGTTTTAACGGTCATGTGAACATACATTTAATAACCCAGGTTTTATTTAAATAATAGTGGTCTTAATTTATTAGTTCTAAAAAATGTTAAAATATCCAGATTAGGCATATAGCAATTAGCCAATTAGATAAACTTATATCAAAAAATAATATTTAAATTTAAATTAGTTAGATTAGTGTAAATTATCGGTAATTATTAAATTATATAACTTTAAAATTTAAATATGTGAGTTGCATCTTAAAAGGATGGTTGTTTTTTGATAAATTTATTAGTATGATAAATGTAGTTATTATTCTTCTTGCATTTTAAACGTTTATTAAATTTAATAATTTAAATTAATAAATGTAGTTATTATTTTTCTTGCATTTTAAACATATATTAAATTTAATAATATTTATCTGCAATTAAGGAATTGAGATATAAAATTTAAATATATGAGTTGCATCTTAAAAGTAGGGTTGTTTTTGGATAAATTTATTATTATGATAAATGTAGTCATTATTATTCTTACATTTTAAACATATATTAAATTTAATAATTTAAATTAAATAATAATTATCTACAATTAATGAATTAAGATATAATTTCTAACCTAGTTTTTTTCTTTTTTGAACGTCCAACAAACTCAATCCCTAGCACTCTCGGGGCACCCACTGGACAAACGGAGTACTCCGAGAGTAACCCGAGTCCACCACCAATTCCGGGGAAAACCCGGTAACCCACCCGCCACTCTGCACCAAGTGGGAGTCGAACCTGCATCTCTCAAGAGAAATGCAAGCCCTCCACCACTTGATCTAGAGATCATTGGCAATTTCTAACCTAGTAATTAATATAAATAAATAATACGATATTTTATGGAACTTTAACCGTAATTTCTTGAATGTTTGAAACATATTAAATTTAATAATTTAAAGTAAATATTATATACAATTAATGATGGTTTAAAATAATGACAAGTGTCATTCTATTGTTTTTTTTTTATTATATAGTATATAAATAAATAAAAATATAGATAGATGGTGGAGCCCCATCAACAAATCCTAAAAAATAAGAATATCCAGTCATATTTCCATTTTTTTTAAGTTTCAAATTTAATTTAAAAGAATTAAGAGATGAGGTTAATATTTACTAAAACGATAAGGACTCACGAAATTTATATGCCTTCATGAAAAATTTTCGTGATCTTTGTAACTTAAATATGTCCATACATAAATAATAAATACATTTTTTTTCCAACTAATGTATAAGAGTTTAAATTAAATTAGATAGGAAAATCATTATATTATATTATAATTATTATACAATTAATGATAGTCTAGAATAATGACAAGTGTCCCTTTATTGGTTTCTTTTATTATATAGTATAGATTTGTTGCAATATATGTTCTGTGTTTTCTTCCCATTATTCAATATAGAAAAACGTGCCACAAAACCCGAAAGATCTTTATTAGACCATGTGTAGTGGTAAATTGTTATAATGCCCCCACCATAGGGCATTATTCGACACGTGTCATCCCAGTCAGCATGGGGCATTATAGCATAAAGTGGTGTAGTGGGGCATTATTCCAATAACACCCATATTATTTTTAATGCAAAAAAATAAAAAGTTTTAAATAAAGTTGTCAAAAGTGATGGGTAGCTCAAAAGTGATTGGCCAAAATGACCATGTGGGTACCATTTTCAAAACATGTCAGATACTAGTCAAACATTGAAGAAATCTCATTGGCCACATGCACATGGTCTCAGGCATAGCCCAACAACTTCAGCGTTTTAATTAAAACGCTCACATGCTTTTTTTTGAAAAATAACGCCGGCTAACGCCGGGTGTAGTAGGGGGAGGGGCGTTTTGGGGCGTTTTTTTTTTAAATATTTTTTAAAAATCACGCACCACTACGGGTGGTCTTATTGAAACTAAAGGTTGATCATTAATTTGCGTCAAAACATGGGAACCCAATAAAACAAGTTGTGAGCTGTTGAGGAAAATAACAATGACATGAGAGACAACTCTAGTGTAGTTGGAAAAAAAGTAGTTGGGATGGTTTCCACAAACATACCGAATTAAAATTAAATAAAGCCTAACATCTATAGCTTATATTCTTCTTTCATATAATTATAACTAGTATTAAGCATCCCCGTGTTGCGGAGGGGGCGAGCACTAATGCCACACTACTGTCAGCGATCACCGACACTGAAGTTGCGGTGTTAATGCGAAGAAATTAAACCGAAACGTAAAACATAGAATAAAATAACTAAGTTGATCTAGGATTCGCGCGTTACGATGAACCCGAGTCTATTTTTTCCCGTTTGACAGGTTCATCGTAATCTATGTATAATATATATCATTACCACTATACAAACCATAATGCATGCATTACAACAACCATTGCATCAATATGTTGCAAATTATATCTATACAAGATTTTGGCTAAATTAATTAGATTATTATAAATAATAATAATGTACAAATAAAACAACACAACTTTGAATGGATCAAACCGATTGAATATTGTAAGATAATGAAACAAATTTGATTAGGGTACAACCACTTAAGCACAATTTACAACCATACATGCATATAAAACATATTGAATTTGGTAAGGTAAAGAAACCATTATTATTAGATTAAGGTATAAGCACTTAAGCACAACTTACAACCTATATTTGATTATGGTACAAGTATTTAAACACAACTTACAACCAATCATGCACACAAATGTTTCAAATTAATAGTATATAAATGTGTTTCTGTGATAGTAATTTAAGTCTTAAAAGAACCTAATATAAAAGTATATTATATATATTATATATATATTGATTTCGAGAGACGATAAATAGTAACTTTAGTTTTATAATAAAATATAGTTTTTTATTATTTTATTATTTAATATATTATAATAGTTTTTTTATTATATTTATTTTAATAACATATTTTTTTAAACATCTATTTCCTTTACCTTTTTTTAATAATTGTTTTTTTCTTTTTTTAACATATATTAACTTATCGATTAATTTGATACTTCTTTAATAGGTTACGTTTATAACTTTTTTCTAAAAACTCAAGTGCGTAGTTGTGCTTGATTTATTTCTCTGACATTCCGTTATAAGTTTTGTTAAAACGAGGCTATACTTACAATAAAGTATTTTTTTGGTATCATAAAATGGTACGATGATAAATTAAATCGTTTTAATGGTTTGACTTTATAAACAACATGCTTTATTTTCAAATCACGTTGGTTTTACATTATCAGTTGCTCGGCTTCGCCGAAACGCGCGATATAAAAAAACTAGTTAGTTTAAAATTTGAAAAGAGTATATTAGGTTAACAATAAATTCTTTTCAAATCACTAAGCATGAATAATTTTGTTTACTTTACATATTTAAGTAAAAGTAAATGGTAAGCATTGATACAACTGTAAATTTAGAAATTATCAACAAAAGAATTTATTATTCATATGTGTACTTATTTTGAAAATAATTGCAATTTAACAATAGATTTAGTTTAAATCCTTAAGTTTTTATGATAAAAATAAAATTAATAATATGAATATTAATAGAAATGTGTTTCTGTGATTGTAATTTAAGTCTTAAAAGAACCTAATATAAAAGAATATTAGCTTAAAATTTGAAAAGGGTATATTAGGTTAACAATAAATTCTTTTCAAATCACTAAGCATGAATAATTTTGGTTACTTTACATATTTAAGTAAAAGTAAATGGTAAGCATTGATACAACTGTAAATTTAGAAATAATATATTCTTTCATTTTTTCTAATGACCAACAAGAATTTATTGTTCATATATGTACTTATTTTAAAAATAATTGCAATTTAACAATAGATTTAGTTTAAATCCTTAAGTTTTTAGGATAAGAATAAAATTAATAATATGAATATTAATAGGAGTGTGATTCTGTGATAGTAATTTAGTCTTAAAAGAACCTAATATGAAAGAATATTAGGTTAAAATTTGGAAAGAGTGTATTAAGTAAATCTGTATGAAATTATAGGAGTATGGAATTTAAGTCATTTGGTAACTTTGCATATTTAAGTAAGGGCCGTTTGTTTGCCTCTTAATGAGGTTCTTAATGGTTCAGACATTTTACTTGTTCAGCACTTAATGGTTCAGACTGTTTGTTTCACAAGCAGATGTCTGAATGGTTCAGACATTTGCCTCTGAATGGTTAAGCATTATACAGAGTCTGAATGGTTAAGACCTTTAATCTGAATTGGTTCAATATTTGCCTCTGAACGGTTAAGCATTATACATGCTCTTAATGGTTGGTTCATAACTCTTACTGGTTCATCACTTAATGGTTCAGACCTCTTACTGGTTCAGTACTTAACCATTTAGATGTTGCCAAACAGCCCCTAAATCTGTATTGGTGTGAAAGAGAATTTATAGGAGCATGGAGAAACATTTCTTAATTTTAGTTGTAAATATAGAAATTCTATATTTTTTTCATTTTTTAACGGCTAACAAAAGAATTTATTGTTCAGCTAATATACCAAAGAATATTAGGTTAAAAACTAGCCTAAGGACCCGTGTATTACACGGGTTGATTAAAGATAATATCGCTTCATCATCGTTCTTTACATAAAAATGTATTGAATATATTCACTTTGAGTACCTATGTCAGTGTGCCGTCCGTTTGACTGTTAATGCCAGGGGTAAGACCGTCTTTTGGCATATATTAATAACACTTTGCGTCTCTATGGTATGAGTGAAATATCAACCAGAGCCACTAAATTCATTTCTTGCTTTTTTGTTAAGAAATCCTTGATTTAAAAATTAAAATTAACTCTTTTAATAAAGTATTAACTATTTTTTAAATAAATGCAATATAATAATTAACTATTTTTAAATAAAGTATTAACCAGAGCATGGAATATTTTGCCTTGTACACCCTCGGCTAGTGGGTGTTGGAGGCAAATTGTTAAAGTTGGAGATAAAAAGATTCAAAATGGCCGAATTCTGAGCAGTTTTTTCTTGGGTATTGTAGGCGATGGGGCGAACATAAATTTTTGGGGAGATAGGTGGTTGGGAACAGATCCGTTGCGTGTTAAATACCCTCATATTTTCAGGCTGGAAAAAAATAAATGGGTGACTATAGCTGAACGTGTGCAGATCCAGCAAGGTGAAAAAGTGTTGAAATGGGATTGGCGAGTGACTCCGAGTAGCTATGAAGAAGTCACGGAATTGTTTAATCTTTTAGCAGATATTCATGACTATCAATGGGGAGGGGGAGTCGATTTATGGAAATGGGAAGGGGACAAGAATGGTATATTTTCGGTTCGCAGCGCCAAAAAAATACTTCATGATTGTTCGCAGAGAACTAATAGTATGAAAATATGGTGGCGTGGCTGGATTCCAATGAAATGTAAGGTATTTGTATGGAGAGCTGGGCTGGACAGATTGCCTACAAAGGTTAATTTGCTTAGGCGAGGGGTCATGCTAGATAATACTTTGTGTCCATTGTGTGATGTGGAGCAAGAGTCCTCGATGCATCTTCTCACAGGGTGTTTGTATGCGTCAGAAGTGTGGCAAAGATTGGAATCTTGGTGCAGATTAAGCCCTGTGTATGTCTTTGGCATTGCAGATTTAATTCAGCTGCAAGTTTCCCATTCGAAGACCAAAACAGAAGCCAAAATTTTACAAGGTATTGTGTATACGGTATGTGGTCGATATGGAACGAGAGGAATGATAGAATTTTCAATAATAAGTCTCGGAGAGCGGTGGAGTTGATGGAGCATATTAAAATAGTGACGTTTTTTTGGATCAAGCATAGATCTAGATTTAAAGGTTTAGATTGGAACAAATGGTGTAAATATCCGTTGAATTTGTTGTAACCTCGTTTGTGCTCAAGGGTCCTTGATTTGAGGACGCTTGAGGCTTTGGTTGGTTGAATGAAATTTATCTTTCAAAAAAAATAAATAAATAAATAAATGCAATCTAATACTTAACTCTTTTTAAATAAATGCAATCTAATAATTAAATGTATACTATATATACCAAATTATTAAAGCCTATATTGTATATTAAATGTAAACTTCTAATACATACAATACAGAGGCAAAACGTTACAAACTCGATAACAAAAGACCGTAACATACAATACAGAGACAAACTAAAATGTGGATCTTTACTGACGGGTGCACTTCGGAATGTAGCAGATATGAATGAATATAACCCAAGTGGTAGATATGTAATTAGCGAGCTCTGGAATTTCAAGGAAAATCGAAGAGCTACACTGGGGTTATATTCATTCATATCAATCACTTCCTTATGTGCATCGCACCATCTTCTAGGAGGATGTCAAGTGTTATCGCCTTCGTAGTTGGTGTTTTGCTTATCTTTACATCCGCAACCATTCTGTACATCGAATCAAACGAAAACCAAATAACCGTTATCAACGAATCAAACCAAAACCAGAAAACAAAATGAGGAACACATTCAAATCATTGAATCAAAACCAAAAATACCCAAATAACACATTCAAATTATCGAATCAAACCCAAAATACAGAAATAACTTATTATCATCGAATCAAACCAAAACCAAATATCAAATGAGGAACACATTCAAATCATCAAATCAAACAAAAAAAATACCCAAATTACTGATTATCATCGAATCAAACCAAAACAAAAACCAAAAATCAAAATGATGAACACATGCAAATCATCGAATCAAACCAAAAATAGCCAAATAACACATTCAAATCATCGAATCAAACCATAAATCAATATGAGGAACACAGCAATCCAAAACTGATCCGATCAGTTATTTTTAAACATCATTTTTCAAAATCATTTTTGCTTAAGCAACCAACAAAAACCATTCGAACTTAAGCAAAAATCATTTTTCACATTTCAAGTATCAATATCAATGTGTTCAAATAAATACACACTTGTTTCTTCGCATTTGATTCAGAAATTAAAAGACACAAATATGATAGTTTAAATAAACAAACAACCTAGATCTGTACTCTAATCAGCCAAATTATCATATGAGATCTGAAAGTATAGAGTCAAACAAAACGAAACCTATGTTTTGAAGATCAACCTGATGAAGATGAAGATGATCTGTTCAGCAATAAAGATGTTGGTCTGTTAAGCGATGAAGATGGTATGACCAGCGATGTCGATGAAAATGATGATCTGTTCGGTGTTAGATGAAGGTGTTGGGAGTTGGAATAGATTATGTTGAGCAGTGTGAGTGAAGATGATGATCTGATCTTCATGTCACTTCCGTGTATATATTAAGAGTTAGCTTAAGGGTATAAACGACTTTTCATAATTGTCAAACAATCAAACTGCTCTTTAGAAAATTATAAATTTAATTGTCATATAAACGTTTCTCAAATTTTCAATGTTAATGGTATATTATCATTGAAATATTTGTTCAAAGTTATTGCAAAAATTATAATTTTTTAAAATCTTGAAGCATGTTAATCTTACGAATAATATAAATATGTCATCTTACCAATAATATAAATATAGCATAAGGACCCGTGTATTACACGGGTTGATTAAAGATAATATGCCTTAATCATAGTGGTTTACATTAAATGTTAAGAATATATACACCTCTTTAAACGGATCATGTAAAAACTTTTTATTAACCATGAATATGTATATATCACAATTCGTTGAAAATCTCTTTATACACCACATTAGTTGTTTTATCCGTAGGTTTTCCGTTGTTGTCAAGTATGAGTATTTTGACCCCATTTCTTGTTTTCACCCTTGATAAGGCAACATACAATTGACCATGAGAGAAGACCGGTTGTTTGAGGTACAAACCAACTCTTGAAAGAGACTGGCCTTGACTTTTGTTGATGGTCATTGCAAAACATACGGCCAATGGAAATTGCCTCCTTTGAAAAGCAAAAGGAATCTTTTTATCAGAAGGTATCAAGTTTAATCGAGGGATATATGTGCAAGTACCAATATTTGAACCAGATATTATCTCCGCTTCTATTACACGGTTGTGCAGCTTTTTTACTTGTAGCCTTGTACCGTTGCACAATCCATTCCTTTGATCAATATTTCTTAATAACATCACTGGAACACCAACTTTAAGGACTAACCTATGATTTGGTAGGCCTGATATTTTAAGACCATTGAGCAAATCCGGAGAGTAAAGTCTTTGTTGTGTAGAATTTACATCTTCAGACGGACAAAGACTGTCAGAGCTAAGATACTCTTTTTCTTCACCAGGAAACATTGCTAGCAACCTGTCATTAATCTCATGAACAACTTCATGTTTAGGTGCAAGTATAGCCCGGTCACTGAAATAGTTATGGGCGTCTACGTTTTCCAAGATTGATGGATAAACAAAATCAATTAAACTTCCAATTGGATCAGATGCATCAGTAATCAAAAGATCTTGTGGTATTTCAATAGTTGCTTCTCCATCATTTGGACCACCAATGTTACCCTCACCCAAATCCAAAAGCCATTTGCCAAAAGTATTTATTTCATCAACATCAGCTGTAGATGCTCCAACCGTTAACCTCATGTTTCTTGTTAGTCTTAGCAATTTACATTTACTCCACAGACAAGACGAACATAAGGAGGCATTAACAATCTCTTGTCTCCCACCATTTGGAACAACAGGTAATATTTGTCTAAAATCGCCACCAAAAACAATAACCTTACCTTCAATAATTTTTTGTTGTACGGAACCACACTCCTGTTATCAAGTTCAAGTTTATTTTTCACAACAGAAGCACCATTGTTTCTCCTTCTGTATAATGGAAACCCGTTTGAATCTAGTGTCGTATGATCTTGAAACTTTTTTGGAAAGCCTTTTGAACACTTCATATCTACCATACATGGAGAGCTCAACCTAGCATTACCACATGGACCATGTATCATATACTCTTTCACCAGGATGAATAATTATGGATCTTCATCTCTGTTTGGAATTTCTGCAGATATAAATGAATCAACATGGTCCACAGTAGGTAATTTGAATTCAGGTTCCATGAATAAGCATAAATGGGCATGAGGCAAACCACGTTTTTGGAACTCGATAGTGTAAACAACTACAGAAAAAAACAAAGTGTTAGGTTTGATGATGAATAATAATTTAGATTTTTTTTAACATTACCTGCTGAAGCTTTGCCTAATAGATGATTCTTTTTTAAATCTTTGCAGATTGAATCCAATTTTATTTTGAACAATCTAGACAGGATATCAGGCCTATCTTCCGGACTAAGATTGGTGTCTTTGAGAAACCGTTGAACTTCTGGCCATTTGGGATTGCATGTTATGGTTATAAAATAATCTGGATAACCAAAGCATTTACACAGAGCCATAGCGTCTAAGTAGTTTTGCATCATATATCGTGCTCCACCAGTAAAAGAAGACGTCAAAAATATACGCTTTCCAACTTTAGATATATCATCTTGACCTTTACTTCTTAATTTACGGAGGCTTTCATATGTGTCGGACCTAAGATCTTTTTGTTGATATCGTATGTACCTAAGTCTCTCGCTCTCTATCATAGTATACGCGTCTACCAAGAACTGCTGGAATAGCCTCTTAGAATTAAGGATTAATGAAAACTGATTTATCCGATCCTGGATACGATACGCAAAGAACTCTCTCATAGTACACTTTGGACGTGTCTTATTAACAACATCAACAACACCTCTATGAGGGATATCAATTCTGTAGCCATCATCTCCGTACGGAAACAAAATCGGATACTGTAGTGCGAGATATGATGGATGCAACTCACAAATTCTTTTAAGTTCACCTGTTTGAGTCTCAACAACAATATCTCTATTGTCAACCACATTTTCAATATCACCAACAATGAGAGCGGCAATCTCACCAGCCGTTGGTAAGTTATACGTGCGACCATCTTTTTCTCTTGTTCCAATTATTCGAAGCTTCACATTTACATTAGGGTTGTCTTGGAAGGAATCCCTAACTCTTCTATAAGTTTTGACCAACTCATTGTCATTGTCTAATACATCCTTTATATGTTCAATTAGTTTACGATCAATAGTTGCCGAAGAAGAAGAAGATGCACCATCTGAACCACTGTTACAAAAATGTTATAAAAAATTATTCAAATTATCATAAAATATGAATTAGTAAGGTAAAAAATGGATTTATGCTAAGAATATGCAATGGACATTACCTAAATATCGATTGCCTGTTTGAAATTTCGTTCTCAGTATCATATATGTATAGTTGGCAAAATTTTGGTTGCGATCCATTGTTTGGCATAAGACTTCCAATTGTATGATAATTCTCACCGCTAATTCTAAAGCAAAAAGGACCATTGCCTCTGTTAACCGTCGAATCAACCTTACCACCCATTGAAGTAAATGCGAACATTGAATTGTAACGCCGAATATTTTTCAAAAAGTGCTTGCTTTCATCATTATTGTTACTAAATAGGATTCGATAACTTCCTCTGGCATCTTTGTAATCTAGAAGCTCTACTATGCCATAAGAACAACAAATGAAATAACAAACTTTTCCATCCTTTTTTCTTCCTTTTCCTTTTTCTGCATTCCACAACTTTGCATTACATACTTCACAAGTAACGCATTGGTCACCATGATCCAAATAATCTGTTTTGAAAATTAACAAAAAAAATGATAAAACTGTTATGTAATAAAGAAAATAACATTTAGTCGACACATTTAATACTTTCTGGAGCGAAGAATACAAATTATTAGAAATGTACCTTTTGAAACACCTTTCAAGGGATCTTGAACTACAATCTGCTCTGTGGTAAAATCCATAATTGGTATTGGAGAAGTAATTCATGGTCTACCAATTAACTTACGTTTACCGGATGACAACCTTTCAAAAGAAGAATTTTGAAGAATACCGGAGGTGCCAGTAAATGACGTAAGGTTAAACGCAATATGACCCGGAGTAGCGTCTGTTGGTTGAGTATCATTGTTCGTAAGACAACTTAAATTACCTATTAATATATATAAAAAAAGTTTTTTTAAGAATCTGCATGATAATAATTTATATAAAAAAACATTTACTTGTATAAAACTTAATAAGTACTTACTTGTTGGCATGAATGATCCAGTTCGATTAGGAATGGCATTTGGAGTTGCTTCTAGATCAGAAGAGGTACGTAAATTCCTATTGGAATATGATATACTATGTCTCAGAGGAGATCTTGTATTCTCCAAATTTACTTTCCTTAAACGGCTGTTATCTATATACACAAATTTGAAAATATTGGTAGATAAAGATAACATTAAAAAAAATATATGATTATGCTAAATTAAACATAGATAACAATATTGTGAAATGCAAGTTTAGTAAAATAAGTTACTTGAAATACGGCTATTGGAAATGACAAAAAAATAATAATAACTAACCTTCGGATAAAACAGATAATTGTTGTGTAACAGTCGGAATAGAAGAAGGAGTTGGTATAGAATCAGTTGTTGTGTCCATTGTATGGTCAACATGTGATGGATATCCAGCTATCTTAAATCTTTTGTTATCCAATAATACTTTCCTAATTTTTCGACTATGGCTTGCCTGATCTTGTGTAACAATGGGAATGACAACTAAAACAACAACATACACACAAATTAATTGTATAAAGTCACAATGCATAATACTGATGTGTTTTAAAGATAGAAAAAAATATGGAAAAAATACCTATAAATCACTTAACATCCAAGTACAAACACATGAAATTAAAAAAGTTAGTGAATTATTACCGTTAGTAATGGTCGATAATGGCCTTCTACCTCTAGGAACTGTAAGGGAATAAAAAAAATACATAGTTTAGCAAAACAAATTGTTAGTTAAGATATACATGGTAAAAAATACACGTAATACAATATATAAAATTTATTTAATTTTTAAAGTTTTTTTTAATAATCTGCATGATATTAATTTATATAAAAAAACATTTACTTGTATAAAACTAAATAAGTACTTACTTGTTGGCATGAATGATCCAGTTCGATTAGGCATGACATTTGGAGTTGCTTCTAGATCAGAAGATGTACGTAAATTACTATTGGAATATGATATACTATGTCTCAGAGGAGATCTTGTATTCTCCAAATTTACTTTCCTTAAACGGCTGTTATCTATATAAACAAATTTCAAAATATTGGTATATAAAGATAACATTAAAAAAAATATATGATTATGCTAAATTCAACATAGATAACAATATTGTGAAATGCAAGTTTAGTAAAATAACTTACTTGAAATACGGCTATTAGAAATGACAAAAAAAATAATAATAACTAACCTTCCGATAAAACAGATAATTGTTGTGTAACAGTCGGAATAGAAGGAGTTGGTATCGAATCAGTTGTTGTTTCCATTGTATTGTCAACATGTGATTGATATCCAGGTATCTTAGATCTTTTGTTATTCAATAATACTTTCCTAATTTGTCGACTATGTCTTGCCTGATCTTGTGTAACAATGGGAATGACAACTAAAACAACAACATACACACAAATTAATTATATAAAGTCACAATGCATAATACTGATGTGTTTTAAAGATAGAAAAAAATACCTAAAAATCACTTAACATCCAAGTACAAACACAGAAAATTAAAAAAGTTAGTGAATTAGTACCGTTACTAATGGTCGATAATGGCCTTCTACCTCTACGAACTGTAAGGGAATAAAAAAATACACAGTTTAGCAAAACAAATTGTTTGTTAAGATATACATGGTAAAAAATACACGTAATACAATATATAAAATTTATTTAATTTTTTTGGTAAACTAAAAAGGTTTGAATATTTATAACAACTTAAATTACCAGTTGTATTACCAGTTGTAATATTGGAGGATGCATTACTATGTAGGATGGCTGAAACATCTGTAATTAAAATGATTAAATTATATTAAAGCTGTACATAAAAAAAACTTGATGAAATAGAAATCGAGTTTTAAATTTATGACATTACCGTTAGAAATGTTTTCCTTTCCTTTGTTGTAAGATTCAGATGAAGAGTCAATTTTTCTTTTAGACATTCCTGAAATTATAATGTGATACGATTTAAGAATACGACAATCCAAAATTGTAGTAAAGTTTAAATATATTTAAGTATGAGATTCTAATCATTCTTATTATTAGATAGTAATTGATACGTCAATTATCTTATCCTAAATTACCTTTATACAACCAAAAAATAAAAGCATCACAAAAATAAAAAATATTACAAACCGAAAAAAAAAAACAAATGAAGTCAATACATAAGTTCAAATGCTGTATTAAACAAATGAAAAAAGAAAATATAATAAGGTGTTTAGTTATTCAACTTCAAATAGGATACAAGATAAAAAACTTGAAACAATAATATAAAAATTTCTAAACTATAGGTGACATAGTGGTCTCGATAAATAAGGCTCCTTTAGGACCGGTGTAGTCATCAACATGTTGGAGGTACTCGAAAGATTCGTTGGAAAGGTCAACTTCAACAATATCACCCCAAATGCTTGTTATGAGCCACTTGTTGTCTTGAATTATATTTTTCCTTCGACGCCTTTCAAGATAATCAACAACATGAGGCGTATTGAAAGAAAACACCTTCATCCAAGCCTCATCTTCAAATTTGAACAAATCAGCATATAGGTTTTCAGACCGTCCAACAACAATGACGTGCAGCTTCATTCCAATGCTCAAAAAATGTCCTTGCCAAGGATTCAAATCCAAAACCTCGGGAAAAGGAATTGTGCTGAAAGTTTCGGAAAGAACGTCGAAAGCTACCATGTGTCTCTCACCTGGTGGAAACCAATAATTGGAAACCATAAAATATATGCTTCTCCCAGAATAAATTCCGGGAGACCATGAGTAATATGTTGAAGCATAATTAGTGACGTTCAATGAATTTATCTTTCTCCATGACTCACGACGACATGAGTAAAGTCGAGCATTAAGAACATTACGGTAACGATTGATGTGGAGAACTTTGAGATCGTTCGATTCGTCAAAGTACATTCCACCAGTATCAGCGTTTCGCTCAAAATTACGATCAAAGTAGTCATCGGCCAAAATTTTAAAGCGCCTTGTTGTTGGATTCCAAAGTATGAGCTCATAAAACATCCTTTCATTGCAAATTAATAGCAGACCTTTAAAGGACGCTAAAACACGTAAGTAAGAAGGATGGACATTATATGGAGAAATTATGGTTTTGCTTGTATCGGCTTGCAAATTCCCGCCTACTATGTTGTCAACAACAATTGTGTTGTCTTTTAAGGAAAGAAGCTTCTTTTGTAGCGAAGTTAGAATTCGCGAAGAATGCATAATCTCAAAATTATTATTTGACAGTTCGTGACGGAAAAATTTCGATAGACACTTGAAACGGCCTATAGCTTTTGCAGGCAGCCTTGTGAAAATTTCGTCCACAATCAACTCAGAACCAAGCTTCTCCATTTTATGATATAATTTTGCTACAATGGAAGATATAACAAATAAAATAAAATAGTTTATGTATATGTTAAAAAAAAATTAATCAGAATTTCTTTCTATGATTAGACTAAAAAAATTTAATTGAAACCTATTATGTGTAACAATAAACGAAATTAAAGATAATATCACAAACACGTAACCATCTTTAAAATTGTATTACAACATCTAAAAATGTTAATTAAGAATCTTTAAAATTGTATCAAAACATTTAAACAGTATATGTATGTATAATAATATGATTAGTACAATGAAAGAATGAACAACAGATAAGAATTGTAATTGTAATACACATTAAAAGTTTATGTATATGTTATAATAGATTTAACAGTAGAAGATATAACATATCAAATAATTTAGTTTATGTATATTTTAAAATAACCTAAAAACAATTTCTATCTATGATTATTGACGAAAATTTTATAATATAAATTTATTATGTGTAACAATAAACGAAATTAACTATAACCGAAAACAATTACATGGTATAAAAAAGAAACCAATACAATTCAAAAATATAAACATTGGGTGTCATGTAGGCATGAAAGTTAATACTTCCGTATGGCTATTTATAGATTAATATTTATAGACTGAAGGTTAACAATTTAAATTGTAATATGGAAATAGTAGGTATACTGAATACTAATAATAATAAGAGTATATGATCATATAAGTTTGATTAGGAAAAAAAAACATTGTTATTACGATAAACAAAAAAACAAACAGATCAAAAGAAAGCATAATATATTAGGTTGATATTAATATAAATCGATGAATGATGAAATAGATAATAACCATACCTTTGATCGTGTAGAATGGATTCACAGAAACTTCAAATGTTAGATGTGAATGAAACACAATGAAAGAAACGTATTTATAGTAGATGGTGGGTTCAAAATTTTAGCAATGAAATTTAAAATTTAAAATTTGGTTATGAAAATTTACTAAAATACTCAAATCAAGGTTATCGAATTTCTTTGATTTAGCAGTTCCCATAAATAATTTAAACGTTAATTTATAGTAATATAAAAACTGGTTTTTGAAACTTTAAAACTTAAACATATCATGTAAAATCTTACTTCATAATAATAGATTCTCAATTTGTAAACATAATTATTAACTCAATTAAAAAATCAATCTATGTATGGAGTATCCATTGCTAAATATACACGACATCAAAAAATTAGAGATAAAAATTTCAATAGTTTGTTTGATTTACAAAATATACACGTTTTTTGTTTTTTTTTTAAATTCAATTTGTTTGTTTTTAAGAAAAAATTAAATTGAAAATTCTAATTGTTTGTGTAAAAAAATATTAATGTGTCTTTATTGATCAAATAAAACAATGTTTCAAAATGACTTGTTTCACAACTATCCTTTTAAAGTATGTTGTAAAATTATTAGGTGTATTGTATTTAAAATCATAGATGTTTAAATTGCTTAGATTTATGGTTATATAATTATAATGTCATTAAATAAATAATGAAACCTTTAAAAAATAATATGTACTGGATATATTAATTTCATTTCCAAAATAAATTAAATTTAATTAATACCTTTAACTAACATGGCTTCATATCATCATTGCAAGTTAATCTTTACGTTCATAAGTAACATTCATAATATATATTATTAGTATCATAACAAAACCCAATAACGCTTCATACAAACAAAATGGTATAATCAAGTTATAGACATACAGATTTAAAACATCAAAGAGTAGCATAGAAACACATAAAATAAAACTAAAAAACTAAGGTACTTGTTCAAAACACAAAAGTTAACAAACCAACAAAAGTTTAGTTCATATCAACCACCACTTACTTAGACATAAAGATATCTAAAGTTTTACTAACCGGATTAGACGTTTTTCAATATTATGGTGTTTTTCGAAGTAACAAAGGTGAAATCAAGCATCATACCATCAATTAAGTTGTTGTCATCTATAAATTTTTGCCAGTTTTCGACCGAATAACGGTTTGCAGATCCGTTTTTTTCATTCTTGGCTGTGTAAACAACAACATGACCTTCCAAGTTCTGAACTTTCAATGAATGTTTCTTCTTCTTGAACCCAGCTCGATTAGAAACTTGGACGGGAAGACGCTGCACTTAAAACACAACTCGATTAGCAACTTACATTAAAAATAAAAGATGTTTAAAAATATTTAATAATTACTAAAATGTATATCAAGGTTTAATATACGAAAAATCATACCAGCCTATATTCTCCTTTTCGAGTAAAGTCGACATTTTCAGCATCTACGGTTACATTCCCTGTTTTAACTTTCTTCAGGAGGCTATGCTTCTTAAATTCTTTAATCTTTTTATCCTGCTGGATGTTAAAATAATAAACTAAATACTTATAATAGTAAAAAAATAAAAATAGTATAATACACAAACATTAGCCTATTGAAATACATGGTGATAGTTAACACGGATACATACCTTTAGAGTGCAATCAACAACATCTTCTTTCGTTTTCATCGGTTTGACAACTTCTTCGTTAATCATGATACCTTTTCCTTTATGAATGTCAGGAAGCTTCGTCGATACACATATCAAATTAATATAAATAAAAAACTTCATTATGTGACATCCTTAAATTCAATATGAATTGTAACCATTATAAAAATTTATAGGAAATATAAGATTACCTTGTTTACTGTTGTTTGTTCATGTCGGATGGTGTGGCCAGAATGTATATCATATGCCTAACAACAAAAACATTGTAGTAAATTATGGATAATTAATTAATAAAATCAGGTGTATATAACAAAAATAGATAGATACCTTGTCTAACTCATCAACAAATTGACGATGATTTATTTCAACAACCTCATCATCATCGACTGAATCAACTATGTCACTCAAAACAACAAGAATACAATCACGATAAACTGATAATTGAAAGGCAACGTTATCAATCTTATTAAAGATCAATAAATCTTCATCAAAGATTTTAAGCCTTTCGCAAAGAGTCGGCCATCCATCCGTGAATGCATAGCAGTTATGTATTTTAGCAGATTCCACACTCCAGCGAGTACCTGCAGCTAGTATTTGATAGGTGCCGTTTAGAGTGTGTTTTTGAAAAAACTTCTTAATAAAAGCATATGGAATTACCTGCATTAAATGAAAAAAAAAATCATAAATTACCACACATGTTGTTTCATTATAATAAATAAAACTAATACTATAATGTTACATAAATATATAATAAATTACATGTATACAGTTAGATTAATAATGTGCAAAATGAAATAAATATACATACAGTTAAGCCCAATTGCGTGTATCGCTGATATGTGAAATACGATTGACCGCATACACCGTCAATAAAAAACGAAAGCTCAAACACATCATGTCGAATAGGCTTGAAAACCAAGAGTGAATCCTTTGACAATTGAAGGCCTTTAACAACTGCTGCCCAACCATCAGCCAAAGCCGGTCTAGACTCTAATGTTTTCATAGTTACGGTCCAAGACTTACCACATTCATGAACTATCTTGAGATCAATACGTGGCCATGGTCGACCCCAATGTTTATCAACAAAAGTGAGAGGTAACTCCTGAATACAAAGATAGTACTATTAAGTATATAATGAAGTTAAATAAATATTATATGAATTAGGCTAATAAACAACAAATTATTCAGTAAAATGTAAATAATCATACCAGCTTTAAAGATTTTGGGTCTTCTAGGATCTTCACAAACGATAAATTCATGATTTCACCTGAATTATTAACATATATATATATTTATTACATAATTACATATTAACATAGCCGATTGAAATCATGCAAAAACCAAAGTTAAATGGTTAAGAAATATTCATTTTCTTCCTTATTACAGTCAATCCGATAACTAACTTATACGATTCTGAAATTTATTGTTCTTATAAATGTATCTATGAGATTTTCAGTGAGTGATTAAATATCGAATCATCAATGTCCGTTTATGTGTAAATCACTATTGGTATATAAACAAAAAGTTGAAGAAAGCATAACAAAAGAAAACTACAAACACTAAATTTCTAACAATTAAAGACTCAATCTTACAAACACAATACTATAAACGGTTTAGATTTTCGTTAAAAACCATTATAATCAATAATAACATCCTTAAACAATCCATTATAAACCATTACAATCAAATTAATAACTATCTATAATGATTTTGACATATAAAGTTCTTATAACAGTATCTATGAAATTCTAAGTGAATAATTAAATATCGAATCATCATTGTTCGTTTATGTCCTCCGTAAATGATTGGTATATACATATAACATGAACAAAGCATAACAAATAACAACTACAAACAGTAAATTTCAAACAATTAAAGGCTCAATCTTACAAAATCAATACTATAACCAGTTTAGATCTGAAACATGTCAAAGTAATGATCTACAATCAAAGATTGGAACGATTAAGTAAAAAAAAAGGGAAAAAACTAAAGGAAATTGAAATGTTATTACCTTTAGATGAAGATTCCATCTAAGAAACCAGCGGCGGCAAGCTTAAGAACGATGATAATGGATAATATCGGAGCCCTAGTTTCCGTCGCCGATTAAGTGTCTGGTGGTGATAATTTGAGACATGCTATGATGATATAGGTTGCTATGTAATGATGATAGACTGTATATTTACAACCGTCATTTGTAATATTACATAAACAACCCATAAACTTTTAAAAATGACGAAAATAAATTGGATTTAAAAATAACTTACAACACCACCCTTTTATGTTATAATCTATGTTTATAAATATTTAAGCAAGTGTGAAATTATTATTATTACATATTTTATAAATTAGTATATTGTTAACTGTTGTTTAAATTTATGTATTAAATTTATCATTTTTTTATTAACTTAATATAAATATGTTAAAGATGTTAATAGTAACAGAATATATTATATATAACCATTAAGTATAAATTTATTTTTTCTCAAACGTGAATACTGAGGGTTTGGATATTTCAATTTAAATTATGACAAATCTTTATACAAAATCTAAAGTAACCTCCAAGATATCAAGCGTGAATACTCACATGTTGTCAATCTATCTTTATAAACAAAAAAAATAAATGGATATATATTAATAAAATAACACATGGGTTAATAAACAATAGAAACGTTTGTATGAGTAAAAATTGAAAAAATATAATAATAATGAAAACAAATTTTTTTATCAGTCTGTATCATAAAACAATTTAAGCAACACCTTCTTAATTATATTCTTCTTTAACATCTCTTAAATGTTACATATTAAATCACGATAAATTCAAATGAAAAACATATTAAAACTAAAGTGTAGGTGACAAAACGGTCTCTTCAAAAGATGCGACGTTATATAGTCCTTGAAATGTCTCAGCATCTTGTAAATATTGAAGATCTTTCATGTCAATTTTTATTTCAATAATACTACCCCAGTCGGTAATAAAAGACCAACTTTCTCCTCCTTTCTCACTTAACTTGTTAAGCCATAAGTCAAATGAAATTGAATTTGGCTTTGTAAAAGAAGACACTTCTAACCATCCTTGATCTTCAAATTTATATAGCTTCATGTTTATATCATGGGTCTTTACGACAACAAACATATGAAGTGTGTTGCGGATATTGAAAAAGCTGCTTTGGCGAGTAACAACATGAGTAAATTGTGGTATAGAAAGCTTTGAGAAAGTTTCAGAAATCACATCAAAAGCAATCATATAACTTTTAGGAGGCGCCCAATAATGTGGAGTTGCAAAATATAGAACATTGTTGCATAAAGTTCCGTTAGACCACAAATATAACTTTGAAGCGTAATCTGATCCTTTTAAAAAAGTTAAAGTTTTCCATTCATGTGTGTTCATAGAATACACACGAGGTACAACATCATCCATACGACGGTGGAGATGTAATATTTTAACATCGTTAAATGAGTCTAGATAAATCCCAACTGCATCTGCCTTGATATCGAAAAAACTTTTAGGTTTATTATGACACAGATTCAAAAATTTATTGGTGGTTGGATTCCACAGAATCAATTGGTCTGAAAGACCTTGAATGCACATCAGTAAAAGACCGTAGTGAGAATTGGAATGGGATGTATACAAGTACAGAAGAGGACGATTGTAGTTGGAATAACAAACCTTTAGGGTGATCAGCGTTAGGGGTTGTGGTGCGGAGGGCGTTGAAGGTAGGATCGTTTATGATAGATAACCATCGCTTACAGACAGATTTGAAGAGGCGTAGGGATGCCAGAGGTAATCCGGCTAAGATTTTCTTCAGGAGATCGTCAATGGAAAGGACTTTCTCTGCAGACTCCGATGACTCCATTGTAATTCTAGGGCCTTTTTTTACTTGTTTCTTCGTATTCCTCCTCCGTATTTGTTTCAAGAGTAAATTACAACTTTTGTCAACTTTATATCAAACCCCAAGTAACGTAAAAATTGACAAGTTTTAGTAGGATTACCAATTTATTTAATTTAAAATGTGATGATTACCAATTTTATATATTAAAAATAAAAATAGTTTTTCCTTTTTTTTTTGAAAAAAGCATTTATAGCCCTAGCTTATATTAATTTATTAAACCATGTATGTCAATGAATCTAATATAATATTAATAAAGGATTCAATCTAATGTCATGTGCCACTATTTCAGTTATCAAGATCATGGAACATCTGTTTAGTGAGTTGTAAATTGTTTCTAGGTTTTGCCACGTATATTCTGTTGCTACGTGTAAACGCCAAAATCCATCTTCACACTGTCAAAACCCCACCGCCAAACCAATACCACCAACATCTGTTCGATCTCCATTTTCTCTTCTTTCTCTCTAAAAGATTCCGATGACAAAGATGACGACGGTAGCTGAAAAACCTAACGACGTACAAATCAACACCGATCGGGCCGGACCAACATCATGGGTCGTGGAAGCTGAGGTGGATCCGATGGTATGAATCCCTGAATAATCTTTTTTTATTTTTCTTTCAGAGAAAACATTGGCGAATGAAAAATCAGGAAAGCGTTTATCCTAATTGACATCAATAACCTAAGTTTATAGTGGATACACATTAGAGGGACGCAATTGTGAATTCTTGATCTTCATCCAAAGTTTGTTATTTTCTTTTAAGTCATTTGAAATGCTTTTTTTTAAGAGAAGAAAGATAGCGACAGAAGAAGAATTTTTATTATTACTGTCTGATACCACATGTTCGGAAAGAAGTTTTAGCAATCCAGATCACACAAATTTCTGGAAAATGCACATGGGAAAACAATACAGACAAAGATGCTGTTGCTATCGACAACCGGGACGTACGATTCATCATGGATACATCAAAGAAAAGAGTGAAGATCTGTGCATGATTACTCAAGAATATGAAGACAACTTCAAATTTGCGGTTAAACGTTTTATTAAAACGAAGGAGGTTTCAATATTCCCAGGATTAACCAAGTTTAGTTTAGGGGACCGTAGTGAGAAGCAAGAATCGTTAGATTTGAAAGCGGGGTATCAACGGGGAAGGAAATAAACTTCCTCTCACAAATGTCTACCTTTCCTCCAACCAAGTTGTCAATATAAATTGATGATGCAGTCAACGTGATTAGCTTACGATGTTCAGAATTATGCATACGGCGAGAGTGAATAATAGAAAAATTAGATGAAGACAAATCATAACGCCATTGCTTGCAAACTGATTTAAATCGTCCAACACATTTACTTGGTAGCCTTGATAGGATTTCGTGAGCAAACATCTCAAACTCAAGAGGTTCCATCCTAAAAAAAGATCCATATGAAACAAATGATAAGATTTATGTATATGAATTTCTGAAGCAATCAACCAATAAATATTAATGAACTACAAACACATATCACATACAAATAATGAATCATATGAAAATGATATACATCTTTAAAAAAATACGAAAATAATAGAAAGAAAAGCAAACCGAAATTCGAAGTTGGAGATAATAACCTTTTGAGTCAACACATCTAATCTGACCCAGTAAAAAATGCTTTATTTGTAAATCAATTTGAAGGTAAATATTTATAATTAATGAAAATATTTTATTTAAAGAATGATATGTCTCAGATTATATAAAATTTAATTAAAAAGTTAAGTCCATAAATATCTAAAGCAGCAATAAATCTATTTAATTTCGTAATAATTTATAACTAATTAGGATACTCTATTTTAAGCATAAGATGTAAAAGATTATATAAATTTGATTCAAAATACTGACTCGAAATTTGAAGGTTGAAATATTTATAATTAATGAGAATATTTTATTTTAAGGATCAGATGTAACAATACTTTTCAAATTTATTGAAAATATTATAATTTTTATAAATGTTAAACCATCTTAATCTTAGCAATAATAAAAATATGTGATTTATGTATTTAAAATAGTTGTCAAATGAATAAATCAGTTTTAATTATTAGGTTAGTTTTATTGATTATGTTTACAAATTTTGGCAGATATATCGATAAAATATTCGGTTGACTTAAAAAATAATTTAACAGTTCTTAAGATCAAAATACAAACTTCTCAAATGTAAATTAACGATTTTATTGGTTAAAAAATACCTTAAATAACAAATCACTTCGTAAACATAAAATCTCATTTCCATTCTTAACTAAAAAATTTAGGTTTACTTAAATAAGTATGGTGTTCAATACACCTAAAATTCCGCCAAAAATATGAACTTCACTTAGATAGATGTATAAATAAATTTGAATTATACTAAAAAACATTAACAGATTCGAAATTGACATTTAAAAATCGACTTACCTATTTTAGTTAGAATTTTTTTTATTGCACAACTTAATCTATTATATAAAGGTTATACATAGCATCTTCAATTATAGGTTTTGAAGTTTTTAACAATGGTTTATATTCCTTTTGATATTATACTGTTTGAAATCTTAATTAGGCTCAATGGAAGATCCATTGATCAATACAAATGTGTGTGTAAACAGTGGAATGAAGGGCTAACATCATGGCCGTTTGAGTGGTTACACGTCAACTATGCTAAAGAATTTCTGGTAATATATTATAGTTGTCTTTTACTTATTTTCAATATTTACATTAATTTTATCAAACCATTGTTCATTTTTAATTGAAAATTATTTGCAATTTATGGACGCAGGAAAGTTTTTGGGAGGATTGCCCATCGCTATATGGCGAACTTTATGAAGAATATTTTCCTCCGGAATCGAATCGCAACAAAATAGAAGAATATGAGGCAATGAAAGAAGATAACACGATTGGTGAAACAAAGAATTAGTATTTTGGAACATTTGAGTTATGGCTTGTTTGTTCATTATAATAAGTATTTCCTATGTTTGAATAATATTTTCAGTTTTAAATTTTGGTGGATTAAAAACAAAATTGTGGTATGCAAGTAAATGGTTTTTTATTGATAATAATAAATATAAATAATAAAAATCAATATAATAAGTATAAATAAAATTGAATAAAAACCTTAAACAGTGTGCTTGATTAAAGGAAACAAATAAGATGATTGATAATTGATTCATTCATCGTAAAAAACGGTCAATAATAGAAAAATACAAAACAGATAAAGAAAATGAACACCGATGCAGGTTCTCAAATGTCAAACGGATCTGGAAACATGCCTTGTTCCAATAGTTCATCCTGTAACAGATATGAGAAATAATTTAACAATTCATATGAACACTGTTAAAGAAATATTAATATTGTAATCATTAAAATTATATAACAACTTTAAAATCTTACCACTTTATTACTAACGCGATTCGTATGCCTCTGTAAAAATTCAAAACTTGAAAGATCTTCATACCATTTTTTGCATACACATCTAAACCGACATAGTAATTTGAGAGGGAGCCTAACAAAAATTTCCATGCTCACAACATCAAACGGAATTTGATCCATTATATGAAATACCTAGTAAAATGGAAACGTATAATAAAACATATATGATATTAGTTTGTATTGACAGATGGAAAATAGATTGTGTATTACTTAAAGATTTTGCATAATACCTGCTTGAAGAAACCAAAGAATAGATTAAAAGTTCATATCTAATGGAGATGTATGTTGTAATTTATTTATATATCAAATGATATTATAAATGGAATGTTATATTACGAAGGTAAATTTAAATCAATTTTAGTAAACATGGTTGTGTTTATAATATGATAAGCGAATACTTCTATAAATGTAACAAATTGTTAAAAATTAATATATATAATAATATCTATAACTATACATTAATTGGAGATTTAAATTATTATAAAATTAAAAAATTATATAGTTAATACGGAATAAATCTTCTGTGCTACATACTATATATCTAAATATATGACTAATTTATAAAAAATGAATATAATAATAAAGTTTCTATAATTGATTAATATATATGTTTAGAAACAATTTTAGATACTCTACATAATAAAAGTTGATTATGTATTAACTAATTTAAATAACAATTATTATACTTAAATCCGTTACATCTATAATTAAATAATATAATAATAAAGTTTCTATAATTGATTAATATATATGTTTATAAACAATTTTAGATACTCTATATAATAAAAGTTGATTATGTATTAACTAAATTAAATAACAATTATTATACTTAAATCATAAATTATTTTAGTAAACCTGGTTGGGATCTACATATAATAATAACTCTAAATAGACATTCACGGTTGATTTAATTATTTATTAAAAAAATACTAACATAATTTATGTAAAATAATTTACTACATAAAACCATTCAATTTATATGTAATAAAAATAAAAGGATTGAATGATAATGTAATAAAGAACCCGAAATTTAATAAACATTAATGGACGTAAACAAATAATCTCTTATTCATACAACGAAAATCAACATCAAACCCAACTTCAAGTACGGACATAAATGTTCCAACAAAGATTAAACGAAATAAAACATCAGAAAATGTTTGAAAAATATGAGATGACTATTAAATTCTGAGCCTACTTTTCCAGCTTTGCTTTCACATCCAAACCTTCATTGGTCTCACAATCACCCATACGCGGTTTAGTTGAAGACTGAGAAGAAGATAAATCAACATCATAAACCGCATCCAAATTACGCTTAAGTTCATTCTCCAGCATATTTGAAGAACTACTATTATGAGGTCCAGTGGGTGTAGTAAACATGTTGTTGTTCAAATTAGACATGGGAGTGTCTTCATCAACGGTACGGGAAACAGAATCCTGTAGAATAAAATTAAAAAAGTAAAAAAATAGAGCTGAATAGATAAGGTGAATAAAAAAATATTAAAGGATTAGTGATATAAAAAAGTTGTTTACCATACCCCGATTTGAATGTTAACAGTTGGATTTGGATCAGAAGCAACAACATTTAAAGGTTCTTCATCAGCAGGCTGTATTTATTTCATATTTTTCAATAAATATTCAAAAGTGGTATAAGATTTTTATAACAAAAAGTTAAGCTAATGTATAGAATAATTATAGAACCTGGAAAGCATCAAAATGCCTATCAAGATCTTTGATGATTGAAGGATTTTCAGTCAACTTCGACACCGAGTAGCCATCTGATTTCTTTTTTATGTTAAACGAAGCTATGGCTATCTTAAACGCAAACCTCTTGTTTAGCAATGCCTTCAGCTCCTTGGGAAAGTTACCTTCGCTGGCTAACTGTTATAAATGTGTTCCTCAATAAGTTGTCGACATAATTTATAAAGTTATCAATGTAACATAAAAACATAAATACGTATAAAGCAATTAAGAAAACTTATATTTCGAAAATATAAGTTACCTCCATGTTATTATCCAAAAGCTGGTTTGCGTTAACATTTAGCAGTCTAACAACTTCACGTTCAAACAACGTCAAAGTAACAATCCCGGTACAATCCTGAACACGTATTAGAAGTTTTATCCTACAAAATTTTCAAAAAAGATGGTGTTACTAATCAGTAATATTTTATAATATAGACATAAATGAATCAAGTAATTTCACCTGGGAACAGAGACAACAGTCCCTTTATTGCAGCGATCAGTTTGGCATTCCAAGACAGTTACTTCATCATATCCTTGACTTCCATCTTCCTTGTCCTTGCAAATAGTGTTCGTAATAACCTTTTTGTTGCAAGTTTTACATGCATTGTAAAACCATGAGTCTTCTGAAGCAAAGCTTTTAATTGTTCCCAGTATAATAACAAACTTTTGCTGTATAGATAGATATAAATTACTGCATTATGATAGTTTAAAAAAACAAAAGGTATAATAAGAAAATTTTATTAATTGTAAGAATACTTCGGATATTCCGCTTAATGCTCCAATTGTACTAAAGGATATATCAGAAAGATACTCCTCAGCCATTGACTTCATAACAGGGGAACTCAATCCAGAGTAACCGGAAGACGTTGACGTATTAAGTTAAGCAAGGAAACTGTACAGAAATAATAACACCCGTGACAGTAATATGTATACATTATATACTATAAAACAAAAACTTAATAAGATTACGTACCTTTTCTTAAATTCCAAAATCTCAGGAATTTCAGTGTTTATGAACACTCGAGTTACAGTATACAAATTGGAGACAAACAAATTTCCTGTTTAGTTAAAGAAACATATAAAAATATAAAACAGTTAATACACTAAATATCAAGTTGTTTGAAAATTGACAGTCACTATATAAAATATACCTCCCCAAAACCGGTACTTGCCAAACTGAACAACGACAACAACATTCTTTTCATCCTTATGTTTTTTTTGAAATTCTATAATTTGATCAGCATAAACCCCCCATAAAGTAACATAAATCTGCTGGTGTCTACAACAAACCGTTTATAAAGTTAAGTTGGTATTTGTCAATAAAATAAAAATGAAATAAAACAAATTTAATTTATGTATGTATAAGACGGTACTGCAAATCTTCCAGAATAAAGGTAGCCTTCTTCTCATCTTTGCCGTTATTATTTTCAGTTTTATCCTCTGACGGAAGACACTTAACCACAAAACCAATAACGTCTACAAAATGTAAAAACATAACTATATTTAAACCAATATAAAATTTATAGATATTAAAAAATTAAATATGCATAACACGTTTTTAAAAACATACCAATAGGGCTTTTGAACGACTTGCCGTCATCATCAGGGTCTTCCACAACAGACTCAAATGGAGAAAAATCAAATCCCCATTCAGCACCAACTGGTACGTTGGATTCCTCGACAATGGTGGTGTCATTTAGATTTATCTTGAACGAACTATGAACATATTTGACTTTCTGACGGTTTTCTCCAAGAGAAGGATTACGAATAGTTAAACACTGATTTTCCTTCAGCAAATGCTCATAAGCAGTAGTGTTTTTTTGTAAAACAAAAGCCTGCATTTTCGTGCCCTACAACAAAGCGTTGTATAATAAAAATCAATAAAAACAATAAGACATTAAATTCATACTAAAATATTATATGAATTGCCATTAAGAAAACCTCCTGGTCCATGAATATCATGTCGTAGCAATAAATCTTCCTAGGATTGTTGAAGGAAGGTCTTGTCCATAGCCGAATTATACGGATTTTGATAGTGTAATCATCAACATTAAGATCAACATTATTTAGAAGTGTGATAGCAGCATGTTCCATCTCTGAAATTGAATAAAATAACATAACATTAGAAACCTTGAAGATGATAATATAAAAATCAAGGAAGATAGTTCTATAAAAAAGATAATATGTTAAATAAAAAATACAATAACCATGTGAAATCAAAGGAAAAACTTAATATTCATACCAGAAGTTATGAACTCGAATTATACCAACTCAGTAGCTGGGATGTGTATCAAACATAAGTAATTGGACTTATTTATAACCAAAGAGAAAACATAATTTTGGTAACGATATTTTGAATTTTAATTATAAATTGTCAACCTTTACTAAATTATAAATAACAGGGTAATTTAAATAATTATGATTGATCAATTTCCTTAATTCTGATAATCATTAAAATGAAAGACGTAATTTTTAAATTTATGATTGAACAGTTTCCATAATTCTATACAAAGTGTGTGCAACCAAAATAACAAAGTGTGTACTACCTATAATATACTACCAAAATAACAAATTATGACATTCAGAAACACGATCGGGAATATGTGTATAGTTATAAAATTATAATTAATAACAAAAATAAAAATATAATAACAATAAAATTAATGTACCTTATATAATGATATTAGAAGTTACAAAATCGGTACCAGCCATACAGAAAAACCGATGAACACGACCATGTGGTTCTTCAAAATTTTCATTTACGGGATCGATAGGTGCAAGTAAAGGCTGCAAATTAAATAAAACATTTATTAAATGATAAAGACAATACCAACGGTAAAACAAAATTTACCGTCACCCGTTTAAATCCTAACGTGATACGTTTTGTTGTCTATCATTATAGTGGATATTACGTCTATGGATGTAGTAAAGGTTTTCGCCAAGATAAATTAAGGAATGACCTATACAATCAATAAAAAAACAAATTATAAATTTAGTTTTAAAATCAATAAAGAACAACAAAAATACTTTAATATAGATAAAAGTAAAAAATCACTTACATAAAAATGAGATGATCTGTGGTAATGAAAAGTGAATCGATCATTTTTCATAAACAAATAAATCATAATTGAATATTGATGTAACAACACATACATGGTCAGTCAACAAAGTTGAGATGATACAGGTTCAGTTAACAAAAAGAAACACTCTGTTGTAGAAGCAACCAGTGAGAAAGTTTTGATGGAATTTTTAAGAGGGGTCGGTGACATTGTCGAGGAGTATAAGAAAATGCTATCACTAAACATCTCCTGACACTCCTCGACAACATCACCGACACATCCATGTTTCCAGCAAAACTCTCTCACTGGTTGCTAATTCAACAGAGGGTTCCTTCTTATTACCTTAAAGATGTATCATCTAAACCGTATTTGACACATCCTTTGTGTCTTCCTCTCTTCCTTAATAGCTAAACACATGACACATACATCATCGACGACATCCTGTAATCTCCATTAATAAATGTAATCAAAATGTAATAAAATTAGAACTGTAATTTGTAAAATTAAACAACTTACTACAAAAAGGTAATAAAATTATATCAAAGTTAACACTCTTCATTCAATTTATTCACTTATAAATGATTTTCTAACATCAATCATCTATACAAATTTCGTTTAATTATTCTTTTCAAGTTCAATAATACCTATAAGCAATAAGCAATTTTAAATTATCGTAAAGGTGTAAGATTTACATCATACATAATGTAACACAGATTCAATAAATTTAAATAAAACTATTGAAAAGTTATTACACTTAGAAATAAGTATTTTAACATAATATATTAATTCATTTATATCAATTGAAAAGTTATTACATCTGTAGTAACTATTGAAAAGTTATTTTAACAGAATATATTTATATTATTTATAAAATTGCTTATTGCTATATGTAGTAACTATTGAAAAGTTATTACATCTGAATGTATAAATTCATTTATATCAACATGTAGTAAGTATGACTGCTATATGTACATATCACAAAGTGGTATAAATTAAAATTGTTGGTAAATATTTTAAAACGTTTTATTTAACCGTTTTTTATGTATATGATTAATGAGAAAATAATCTTAAAATAAAGATTAAACATTGTACACATTGGGTTTTTAATAATTTGATATTATCATATACATTGCAATTATAGTGGTTAAAATAAAACTTAACATATGATAAAATGTACTATCTTGATATTGAAAACCATAACAATGTTAAAAACCAAAAAACCATATAAAAAGTAAATATCTAAACTGATGAAAAAGGAAAAAACAAAAACCAAAATGTCAAATAACTAATTACCAAAACTAACGTAAGGTACAACCTTTTCAACACTTAGCACCTGCTCATTTTCGTCAAAAGAATAGTCAACGGTGTCACGGACCTTAATTCCAGCAGCTTTCATGAACTTCGACCATCGCCTTAACGCATATCGAAAACCTTTACGTGTCCTTTCACGTCTAGTACCGTTGGTAAACTGCACTTGGGGATCCCGATTCAAAAGTCTGACGGTTATATCTTTTAAACCAAGATTAAGTTTGGCCATTTGAGAAACACGATCAGGAAGCATCTGTATTGTTAAAAAAACATAATTAATAAAAACAATAATACAAAGATATTAACAATTAAAATCTTGTACTTTATATAATGATATTATAACTTAGAAAATCGGTACCAGCCATACGGGAAAACCGATGAACACGACTATGTGGTTCTTCATAAATTTCATTCACAGCATCAATAGGTGCAACTAAAGGCTGCAAATTAAATACAACATTTAGTAGATGAAAAATATATAATATATAAATAATATATATAAGTAACAAAATGTATACTTACCACATCAACATCTACATCAAGAAAGTTCTTTTCAACACCGTTTTTTCCAAAAACTTTTAAATTAAAATAATTACCAAAATATTTTGTAAATAACAAAAAACAACAAGGCTCTAACTGTAACAGACTAACAATAACGTCAATACCGACGGTAAAACCGAATTTACCGTCAGCCGTTTCAATCCTAACGTGAAACGTTTTGTTGTCTATCATTATAGTGGATATTACATCAATGGATGTAGTAAAGGTTTTCGGCAGGATAACTTCAGGAATGACCTATAAAACGATAACAAAAAAAGTAAGAAAGTTATTTTTAATATCAATAAAGAACAACAAAAATACTTTAAGATAGATAAAATTAAAGAATAGCTTACACAAAAATGAGATGATGTACGTAGCAGATATGTCCAAAAAGAGCTACCACTAACACCTTCAATGAAATATGTTAATTTGAACGTAGTACAATCTAGGGGATTGAATACTACCAAACATCCTTTGCATAGTCCCAAATGTTGGGTTACATTGGACCATCCTTTGAAAAAGAATAAAATTCCTTTAGATTCGGTTAACCAAACATTAAAAATCCGGCCATCATCAGTATGTATCATAACATTTGTAGGACCCTTATCCACACCCCACAGCTTGCAAGCAGCATCAGAAGGAATAGTCTAAAAAACCAAACAATGGAACATGGAAAAAATTATATAAAAATATACTAAATTGAATTTAATTATAACAACAAAAAAACATGAAATATCAATTACCAGAATAATCTCGTCTGTTTTATTCATATGCCTACAGAAATAGGGTTCTCTGATACTGATTTAAAAAATAGTAAGTTAGTAAACATTAAAATGTTATTGTTAGAAACTAATGATACAGAAGGAAAGCAAAAGCAACAAACAATAAACGATTGAATTTGATTTAATCATAACATGAAAGATGATATAAAATAACAGAATAATACAAAATGTACATACTATCAACATAATTTCAACAATATCATACAATAAGTTAGTGAATAACAAAAACAAAAAGATACCTTAATGAAGAAGATCCAGGCATATTGGAAACCTACATTCAAATTCAAAAAAATTACATAAACAAATATGGTTCATATAATAATGGATATTGTTTTAATAAAAAAAATATAATAACATAAAAAGAAATCAGGCTTGATAATGGAAATCATCCTTAATGTTAATACTAAAAAATCAACAGATCTTGAATGACAATCATATACATCATATACAGGCTTAATATAAAATAACAATGATCAATAAAACAGACCAATCAAACACATTTTAAAATTTAGTATCATTTAAAAAAATTACATAAACGAATAGGGTTCATAGAATACAGATTCAATTACAATTAAAATTTATTTAATGAAATTAAGATTTAGGGAGAAATTCAGATTTAGGGAGAAATTCAGATTTAGGGATTTGCATAAAAAAATATAACAAAAAAACAATGTTAATAAACATAAACATCAGATCTGGAATTTCAAACGGACTTAGGGTTTCTACATAACAATCAGGTTTAGGATTCCGTCTGTGGCGTTATAGATAACATTAACATATGAATTAAAAGTTAATATACTTTACAATCGGTAACAAATATATCAGGAATGACAATGGAAATTAGGGTTTATACAAAAGAACAATAATTTTTTAACAAATAAATCAAAATTATAATAAATATTAAGATCAGATAAAACTTATTCAACAATACAATCGGATTTAGGAATATGAGTAAACATCGAATTCAATAACAAAAAAACAATGTTAATAAACATAAACATCAGATCTGGAATTTCAAACGGACTTAGGGTTTCTACATAACAATCAGGTTTAGGATTTCGTTTACAATCGGTTTAGGGCTATTAGTAAGCATCAAAATCTATACAAAAAAACATAAAGTAAATAAACATAAACAACAGATCTACAATGACAATCGGAGTTAGGGTTTCTACAACAGAAAAATACTATTTCAAAAAGCAAATCAAATTCGGAAAAAATAAAGAATGATTAAACAAAGAATTTAACAATCTAAACTTACAGATTTCGACATGGATGAACAAAGAAAATCCGAAATAGATTGAAGAAAAGGACGACGCAGATGAAGAAGATGCTGAAGTGAAATCTATATATGTAGCTTGATTGAGAAAATCCATTGAAATATGGAAAGCTTTAGGTATTCGCAAGAATTGAAGAGAGAAGGCGGTGAAAGGTTTTGGTGTATTCAATGACATTGAATGAATACGTTTTGAAAAGAAATCTCAAAGAAAGGAGATTGAAGGAAATGTAATTGCCGCCTAGGGATGAATTCTCAGCCTTTAGAGCAATGCCACATCATCAAAATGATTGGCTAAGAATAAATCTTGTGGCTTAAGAGAATTCATTTAGTATAATAGATAGATTAGAAAGAATATACTAGGTTAACAGTAAATTCTTTTGTTGATCATTCAAAAATATGAAAGAATATATATTATTTCCGAATTTACGACTAAAATTTTGAAACGTGTATCCATTCTTCTATTGTTCTCCTTCACACCAATTCACTTTACTTAAACATACAAAGTTACCAAAATTACCATGCTTAGTGACTTGTCAAAGGAAAGAAACAAGTCAAATGCTGCAAATTAATATTAGGGTATTTATAGGCAAGAGAGGAGAGAAGGTGACGTGGTGTGTTGGATCGGATGGGCTCTCCGTTCGGATGGCCTGTCCGTTCGGATGGTCTGTCTGATTGGATGGCCATTCGTCAAGCGTTAAGCCTCCGGCGAGCTGAGTTTTGGCGTTCCGTTTTGATTGTTAAGCATTGTGATAGTTAGGTTACACATTTTCCTCCTCCTTTTCGTATATTCATTATAATTAGTCACATAGGGTCGTATACATATCCATATTTCAAAGTTGCGATACAATAACCGGGTTTCGTTTCGAATATGCATTCTCTGCGACGCATCACGACTATTGAGGAGGGTATAATATGTCCTCACTCAACATCATCATGAGCGTTAGTGTGTGTGATGCGATGTGTTATAGCGATAAAGTATGCGTAATATGCGAAAATACTGCGAAATAGCGATGTATGCGATATAGCTACATTATGATCCGAATATCTGGTGCTAGGCGTAACGAGTATATCGAGTAGTAACAACGCACGAACGTGCGGGTTGTTACAAATATGCAGGATTATATCCTATTGATTGCTTATAATGGTTCAATTGTAGCCTAGACAAATCTTGACTTGTTATTTAAAAATGGTCTATATGGTTTATTAATACCATGACCATCTAATCATCAATACGATGATTCATTTTATAATCTAAATAAATCATTATTGTTAAATTTTAGTACCCAAATCATGGCTGGCTCTGACGAAGCAAACAGTCATCCGAGAGAAGGGAACAATAATGAAGCAAGGATAAATCTTACAAATGCTGAATTACAAGCAATGATCGACACAGAAGTTGCTCAAGCTGTAGATAAGTTATTCAAAGAACCGAGTCATGTTCGGTCCAAAACTCTTACAAAATCCTTATCACATTCGCATGCATCGAGAAAGGATGAATCTTAACATTCATCCAACCAGAGATCTGAGTCTCAGAAGGTCGTGTTGAATCAGACTCCCAAGTACAACAAAGGTTGTACCTACAAATACTTCGTCTCGTGTAAGCCAAGAGACTTCACGGGAGAAAAGGGAGCAATAGATTGTATGAAGTGGTTAGATGAAATGGAAACGGTAATTGATGTCACGGCCCCCGACCCGGTTTGACCCGTTTCAGGAGCCGCGGGACAGAAAATCCCGTGGTATTTAATTTACAGCGGAAGTTTCTTCAGGATCTTTTTAAAATGCAAAATATTTCCCAATTATTTTATTTCACAACTCGGGATAAAACCCGGTAATTTACAATTTGGAGATTTCACGGAGAAATCTTTTATTTTACAAAACATGTTTCTTTATTTTATACTGAGCCACTTCCTTAAGCTTGTAGTGCTTCACGGCACTTTTCCTGGATCACAACAAATCACCTGAAACATGTTTGAAAAAGGTTTTGTCAGCGGGAAATACTGAGTGAATCATTCTTTTTAGTAAAACGACCTGTTTGTTATAATTTACAGTATTAAAGGAGATTACAATGTTTCAGATATCAACCAACTACCCACAGTATTTGTCACTCAACCGGATCTGTGACTATGGTCATATCACCATTGGCCACCCGTTTGTCCAATGGCAAAGATTATCAAGTAATGTATACAAAACCCCACATACTGGCTGTAATTTGGTGATTACATAAACTTAATCCCTGTAATTATAACCTTGAAAATAAACATGATTTTGAAAGTAATTTGATAAAAAGAGAATGACTCACATTGCAGATTTAATTGAGCAGAGCCTAGCCTACTGATTAGCCTTTTAACCTAAATTTAATAACAGGCACACAATTCGGTTAGTAACTTAATACAGCATTTACGATAACTCACGAGATTAAAACCTTCACAACGAATGACAAAGTGCGATACTTAAACATCCATCGAATTAACGACGAATGACAAAGCATAAACCCTAATGTGGGCAGCACTTAAACATCCATTGGATAGTTTAATCGATCGGACATTGAATCGTATCAGCGATCGAGTTATTACCCTGTATTGCGGCAGCACTTCGTGAATCGTGTGTGTTTTTAGAAGTGTTTCTGCTATAACTCAGTCTATGTAACGAATTTCTTCGTCGTTCAAGTGCCAAAATGCGATTGCCAATGCCTGCTATTTATACCCAAAAATTGACCATGCTTACGGACCGTAAGCATCATCCCTTACGGTCCGTAAGGGACACCTAATCACTATAGGGTAGCCACGTCTTGGACTAGCATAGCTGAGTTGACAACTTCGTAAAATTCGAATTTGACAGCGTTTTATTTAGATAATCGTAACTAGGGTTTACCCCCCTGAGTTTTAGGGGCCCTGATCCTGATTCCGATTGTTCTGAAAATTTTAGGGTTTATGCAGAATCACTTGGGTGTCTCAATCAGGGTTTCCTATTGGACAATTAAAATAATAAATATGACTTTTGATGAGAGTTACAATTGATATCAGTGGGTGTGCAAAGGAGGACATCGTTAAGTTTGTATCTCAGCCCTACAAGGGTGACGCCCTAACATGGTGGAAAGCCTTGGTGCAATCCACTGGGAAGGTTTCTCTGTATAACCTTTCCTGGAACAAATTTGTTGATCTTATGAAGGACACTTACTGTCCTTAACATGAAGTGGAAAGGATAGAGACTGACTTCCTCACTCTGGTGATGAAGGATTTGGATTGCAGGTCTTATGTGACCAGTTTCAACTCCATATCAAGACTTGTACCGTATTTAGTCACCCCTGAACCCAAACGTATTGCGCGTTTTATCGGTGGTTTAGCCCCAGAGGTTAAAGGAAACGTCAAGGCTTCTAAGCCAGCTACTTATAGGTCTGCTGTAGATCTATCTTTGTCCCTTACTCTCGATGTTGTTAGGAGTAGGGCAAAGAAAACCACCGAGGAGGGGAAGAGAAAAAGAGAGGATGATCAGTCCCAGCACTCAAACAAAAAGAAGAAAGGAAACTCTGGTTTCAAAAAGGGGCAGTCGAATGACAAGCCCAGATGTAAGACGTGTAACAAGAGGCACTTTGGAAAGTGCAACCAGGACCCACAAGCTAAACCTTGTGGGATTTGCAGGAAGAAAGGGCACAAGACTGTGGAGTGCCGAAACATCAAGGATGCAACCTGCTACGGTTGCAACGAAAAGGGGCACATTAAGACTAATTGCCCTAAGAATGCTAAGAAGCCTGAAGAGGCAAAGAAGACCAATGCAAGGGTCTTTCAGATGAACGTCAGGGAGGCGGTGAACGACAACAACGTTATAACAGGTACCTTCCTCATTAATGATATTTATGCTAGAGTTTTATTTGATTCAGGTGCTGATAAGTCGTTTGTAGACCATAAGTTTAGTAAGTTACTGAATCTGCCTATTAAAACTCTAGACATAAAATATGAGGTAGAACTCGCAGATGGTACCTTAGAAACTGCTTCAACTCTTCTTAATGGATGCGCTATATCCATTAAGAATCATTCTATCCCGCTATCCCTTTTGCCAATGAAATTGGCTGGGTTTGATGTAGTTTTAGGCATGGATTGGTTATCGCATAACCAAGCCCAAATTGCCTGTGATAAAAAGCTAGTTAACATCAAAACCCCTGCTGGTGAATCCGTCATTATTCAAGGAGATACACAATATGGTTTGCCCAACAATGCATCTATTCTCAAGGTATCGAAGTGTCTGAAGAATGGATGTGTCATTTACATGGCACAAGTGACAGTGAATGACCCGAAACCCAAAATTGAAGATATTCCAATTATTTCCGAATATCCTGATGTCATTCCTGATGAATTACCTGGATTACCTCCTGAGAGGCAAGTTGAATTCAGGATAGACATTCTGCCAGGATCTGCGCCAATTGCACGAGCTCCTTATCGTCTAGCGCCTACTGAAATGAAAGAACTCAGGACTCAATTGGACGACTTATTGGAAAAGGGTTTCATACAACCCATCACTTCGCCTTGGGGAGCTCCAATATTGTTTGTGAAAAAGAAGGATGGATCAATGCATTTATGCATTGATTACCGTGAATTAAATAAGGTAACGATTAAAAATCATTATCCTTTACCCAGGATCGACGACTTGTTCGACCAACTCCAAGGGGCAAGCTTCTTCTCGAAGATTGACTTGAGATCTGGGTATCATCAACTCAAGGTTAGAACTGAAGATGTACCTAAGACAGCATTCAGAACAAGGTATGGACATTATGAGTTCTTAGTGATGCCTTTCGGGCTCACTAATGCACCCGCAGCATTCATGGATCTCATGAATCGAGTCTGCAAGCCATACTTAGATAAGTTTGTCATCGTCTCTATAGACGACATACTTATTTATTCTCGTAGCCAAGTCGACCATGAGAAACACCTTCGGTGTATTTTAGGATTGCTACAAAAGGAGAAACTGTATGCTAAGTTTTCAAAATGCGAATTATGGCTTCGCGAAGTCCATTTCCTTGGACATGTTATCAGTGAGCAAGGTATCCAAGTAGATCCCGCTAAGATAGAAGCCATAATGAATTGGGAAGCACCAAAGACTGGGTTTAGCTGGTTATTATAGAAGATTCATTGAGAACTTCTCGAGGATAGCTGCACCATTGACTACTCTGACCCGCAAGAATGTGAAGTTTGATTGGGGTCCGAAACAACAAGAATCATTTGAGATTCTTAAACAGAAATTGAGCAATGCTCCGGTGTTGACATTGCCTGAGGGAATAGAAGAGTTTGTCATGTACTGTGATGCGTCACACACCAGTATGGGTTGTGTACTTATGCAGAGAGGCAAGGTGATTGCCTATGCATCACGATAATTAAAAGTGCATGAAAAGAATTACACCACCCACGATTTGGAGTTGGGTGCCGTTGTCTTTGCACTTAAGTTATGGAGACACTATTTATATGGAACTAAATGTGTGATCTATTCGGATCACAAAAGTCTCCAACACTTATTCAATCAAAAAGAGCTTAATATGAGACAACGCTGTTGGATGGAGACTTTAAATGACTACGATTGTAAAATTCGCTACCATTCTGGCAAAGCGAATGTAGTTGCTGATGCTATCAGCCGAAAGGAAAGAGTTAAACCTATAAGAATTAATGCCAAGAGCATTGAACTTAAGAATAACCTGAATGAAAGGCTGTTAGTCGCTTAGAAGGAAGCCGTTTTGGAAACTAACCTTCCAAGTGAAAAGTTAGGTATGACTGCTGAACATTTAGCACCTGGCAATGATGGAATCCTTTGAATGAATGGAAGAATTTGGGTTCCTATTCATGGAGGACTTCGAGATATAATCCTCCAGGAAGCTCACAATTCCAAATACTCAGTTCACCCTGGAGGTGACAAGATGTATCAAGATTTGAAAGCTAATTATTGGTGGATAGGCTTGAAGAAATATATTGTCACACATGTAGCTAAGTGCCTGACCTGTGCCCAGATTAAAGCTAAACATCAAAAGCCTTCAGGTCTGCTGCAACAGCCAGAGCTTCCCACATGGAAGTGGGAGATGGTAACCATGGATTTTATAACCAAGTTACCTAAGACAAGGCATGGAAATGATACTATATGGGTTATAGTTGATAGACTGACTAAGTCAGCACATTTCTTACCCATCAAGGAGACTCATAGCCCCGACAAGCTAGCTCAACTGTACGTGGATAAGATTGTATCTCTCCACGGAGTGCCGGTATCTATTATATCTGATAGAGATACTAGATACACCTCTCACTTTTGGAAAAGTTTCCAACAATCATTAGGCACTCGTTTGAATTTTAGTACTGCCTACCATCCTCAAACGGATGGACAAAGTGAGCGTACAATTCAAACTTTGGAAGACATGCTTCATGCATGTGTTATTGACTTAGGTGGTAGCTGGGATGACCACCTACCATTGATTGAGTTCTCCTATAATAATAGTTACCATACTAGCATTCAGGCTGCGCCTTTTGAGGCATTGTATGGAAGAAAATGCAGAACGCCTGTTTGTTGGGCAGAAGTAGGAGAAGCTCAGTTATCAGGACCTGATATAGTTCTTGAAACAACGGACAAGATTGTCCAGATTCGTGATCGCCTGAAAGCTGCCAGGGATAGGCAGAAAAGTTATGCTGATAAAAGGCGAAAGCCTCTAAAATTTGAAGTAGGCGATAAAGTCTTACTGAAAGTATCACCCTGGAAAGGTGTGATGCGTTTTGGTAAGAAGGGCAAGCTAAGTCCGAGGTATATTGGACCATTTGAGATCATCGAATGTGTCGGCAGTGTAGCTTATAAGCTAAACTTGCCTGAGGAGCTGAGTGGAATTCACAATGTGTTCCACATCTGTAATCTAAAGAAATGTCTAGCTGATGAATCGCTAGCAATGTCTCATAAAGACGTACAGATTGATGAAAGCCTGAGGTTTGTTGAAAGACCAATATCGATCGAGGATCGACAAGTTAAGAAGCTCCGAAGGAAACACGTACCTATAGTTAAAGTTAAATGGGATGCCCGTAGAGGCCCTGAATATACGTAGGAAGTAGAGTCCACTATGCGACAGAAGTACCCTCACTTGTTCTAGTAAATCTCGGGGTCGAGATTTATTTTAAGGGGGTGAGGATGTAACACCACGTAAAAACGTGTCCATTTATGTGAAGACACGTGTCCTAAACCCTAATCATGTGAAAGATTGAGTTTGAAGGACTAAAGCTGACAAACGATGAAAATATGAAACCAAAGGGACTAAAAGTGTCAACATGCCAAACTTGTGCCTCTGAATGACCATACACGAAGAATGTATTCTTAATCGAGTAATAAATTGGATATAAGAAGCCGTTTATGAAAATAATCGAAAGATTATAAAATACAGGGGTTAAACATGTCAACATGTAAATTCTTACCTCTAAGTGACCTTTTAACGAACCCGAGGCTTCGTAATATTCAAATATACTCCCAAGGATAAGTGATATCAGTTTCACATGGTTTCGAGATCGTTATGCAAGTTTTCAAGACTTTGGGTTAAAAGTGTCAATGTAATGAAACTTATGTTCTAGGTGATCTATCAACGAAACCGGACCTAACGGAGTTTGGTTACACTCCCATAAACCTCTACAAACTAACTACAAGGGCTTTTATGCCAAAAACAAGGTTATATGAAGTTTCAAGGGACCAGGGACTGAAACTGCCAACAACTGAAACATTTTTAACCTGATCAGGAGGTTGTCGCTGGGCGCGTAGACCCCCTTAGGATCCTACGCGGCCCGCGAGAGAATGCCCAGTGCAGAAAATAGTTGCCAGCTGCAGGTTTCAGCTCAGAACCGACTTAAACTCATTCAAATTGATACCATGGGCTGATTGTCGGACTTGTAATACCACTAGGACACCTGGGGTGATCCTAGATACCTCCAAAACACCTGTCTTGATCTTGTTTCTTGACAATCATCTATATAAAGGCACTTTGGTTGCCATGTTCATTTGTTCATTCACTCAAAATATTCACTACACTCTCATCTGGAGATACCTGGCCTTAAAGGGAGCTCAAGTTTGTAGAAAAGATAGCTAGAACCCTATGTAAGTGTCTTAGTCCCCTTCCTTAGTTCAGTTTTTAGTTTAAAAACCGAAAAGTCAAAGTTATCGTAATTCGACTTTGACTTTCGGTTTAATCACAAATGGTCCAGCCACTGTCCGAATTGAAGGTGGTTATGTGACCATAATAAGGTAGGTGATTAACCCTTAAAAGGGCACATCCTAAATATTTCTTTTGCCTAGTTAATTATCGGGTCAAACTAATAAGTTAAAAAGTCAAACTGACTAGAATTATAAATAATAATTATAACTAACAATGCAGAGGTTATAAATCATATTTTACCATTCTAATAACTTGGTAATTAGTATTAGAACATGTCTAAGCATGTTCAACCCGACAATTATCAATTTAGGGTCGGTTCACAACCGAAAGTCGCAAAAGCTTGACTTTTGCTTTGACTTTCAGTTCTGACCCAATTAAGCTTAATCCTCCCATGTTTTAAGCTTCCAATGGGACCACTTTATGTTATAGTATAACCCCCTGGAGTTATATTACCTGGTCCTTAGTAGTTTGAGTTATATGTTCATGTTCGTTATTAT
The DNA here is from genome assembly GCA_030545235.1 of Helianthus tuberosus. Lineage (NCBI taxonomy): Eukaryota > Viridiplantae > Streptophyta > Magnoliopsida > Asterales > Asteraceae > Helianthus > Helianthus tuberosus. The sequence continues at coordinate 104,628,281 of CM060427.1, read as the reverse complement.
GCTTATAAATGCCATTATTGCCCTTTTGACATATAAACGAGATTTTTAGAAATGTGAGAGGACAAAAACCTTTGTTACTGATATATAAGTATGTCCCGAAAATTTGACATCAGTTCTTGGTCCCAAACAGGAGTTATGCTTAATATCGTAAATTGAAGCTTTTTATTAATTAAATTACGATATCTTGCATAAGTCATGTTTAGACATAGGTTTTGACCCAAAACTCATTACCTACTATTAAGATAACATTTTTAAGGATTTTTGAAGTTTTTGATCAGATTATAATCTGGTCATATCATGGAGTTCTTGTGTAAATCGGTAAATAACGATAATACCCTTTTCATACATAACATGAGATTAACGAATGATTTGAATGCCAAATCTTTTCCTACTGATCATATATATTAAATAAATTATTTTGAGCATTTAACACTGATAAAAATCTCAGGTTTTCATAAACATCTTAATTATCGTCAATTAGCGAGTTTTACACTAATTAGGTGCATAGTATGGTTTAAAACCATATTTAACACCTAAGACTTGTTACCTACTGAATTTTTAAATAAATTTTAATATTATTATAGTAAGTATAAGTCATGAACTCAGACTTTCAAAAATGTCCTTAAAAGCATATGTGAAATGACCAAAATGCCTTTTCGGGGTATAGTTTGGCCATAAATAGTAAACCTCACATATGTGTGATATCTTTCTGATATGACTTGATAAAATAAATATTTTTACTGATTACCAAATACCAGAACCTCAGTTTGTTATAAAATCTCTTTTATAATCATTAAAATGACCAAAATGCCCTTACGGGACTTAATTGGTTTTAAATACTTCTTGGGCATAAATGTTGACATCTTACTGATGTATTAACACATTTTAAGCATAATAACATATGAGATCTGTATATAATTCATTTGGTTTCCCGTTACGCATTTATGCGTTCGGATCGGTTTATGTGACTAGTTTACATAAAATAGCCGAAACGGGTTTAACCTTGTCATTAAATCCTCAAATTCCAGAATGTGTATAGTTTGCCCATATTATACAAGTATCCAAAATTGTCGGGTTTGAATCACATTCTATTCCGGTTTCCGCTTAATCTAACGTTTAGAACCGTTAAGTATCTTTCAAGCTAACCGGTCTAAGTCTTTGACTTGAATAAAGACCCGTTAGTATCCTAATAGGTTAATAAACCTTCTATACAGATTGACTAGCTTCAGTAGAAGGTATTTTCATAAAGCTCTAGGATTATACGGCTGAGTTACTTCTTCACATCTAGCTCAGGTAAATACTTTTAACTTATTTTCCGTTATACGGGCTTGGGATATGGTATTTAATAATACCGCTTGGTCGGGTATGAAATCATTTAATCGGATTGTGATTAATAAATTTACATAACTCGTTTTAATCTGTCTTGTTTGATAACATAAACATTGGGGGTTAATACGACCGTGTCCTGGATATCCTCGGCTCATTTCATTTGAAAATGGCCACGACCTATGCACGGGGTGTAGGCATATACCTGACAGATGCAAATGCTAAATAACCCACACGATGGGGATAATTCCTTTGTGGGTTCTATAGTGGTGAGTCGGTTAATCATGACCGGCTTCCAAACCGGCCCCATATGTATGACAAACATGTAAAACAGTATACAAGATTATCTTATATAATTGTCCCAAGTACAAATGATTTGCGCTTATGCACTTAAATCAATTTTATAAACTCTTTTCAAATGAGTCGGTTAATTGTATTTACTAGTGTAAACTGACGTATTTTCCAAAGACTAATTGACAGGTACCTCACGTAAATAGGCTGGAGCTACTAGGTGTCAAATAAGTGGTTCTTGCAAATCCCTAGATACCTGGAGTCTGTTATTTTAGTTTTCTTGTATTTTATTATGATCCGCCTGTGGATCTCTATTACAACCAAGTCTGTATATTCTTTATTTGGACACTCGGACACTATGGTTTGTAATTGTATTTATTCACCAAGCCTTCCACTGTGCTATTATATTGTGTGTATTGACAATGATGATATCAACTACGTCACGATACTCCCCACCGGTAATACGTGGAAATATCGGGGTGTGACAGTGCGTTACTCCTATAGCGCTATACATATTAAGGGAGGTTCGTACGAAGTTAATGACAAGTATAAAGCATAAAGAATTCTAGCTTATATAAGTTCAAGTATAACGTATTAAGCATGTATGTTGGATTGTTTGTGATTTAAGCATAAAGTATGTGATTGCGTGAGTTTAATAGCATATACGTATTTCACCGAAAAGTGTTAAAAGTAAAAAAAGGGAGTCATGTATACTCACGGTTTTGTAAAGATTTTGATTAAACCGAGAGTTGATGAGTTGTTGAGATGGGAACATCGAAGTTACCCTACAAGGGGAAAATGGAGGTGTGTTCGCAGTTGGATTTGGCGTAGGATTTGGATTCGGGATTTACATATAATAAAGTATATGTATGCAAAAAAGTATATATTGTTTTAAACACTCGTTTTGACACTAAGTTTTATGTGATTTCATGTGTCCTAACTTGCCCATTAAAATCATAAACGAGGAATTTAGAACGAAGATTGAATAACCTAAGTTCATAACACTTAACCATAAATCTGTTAGTATCACGAATTCGGCTACATATATATTTTATATTATATAGTAATAGTCCATCATATAATATCATAGAATTCATGTAAGTCAAGCATGGAGGTATGAAATACCTCATTGTATGATTCACCAAAGCACAAAGTTTACCAACATAGTTGGTAAACCCAGTTGGTCAAAAATGATAAGAATATAAACTAATCTACTAACATACTAAGTAACCAGATAAGAACAACTCGGGCATGTCATACCCAACATGGAAAATGTTGGAGGTGAGGCAGGGTTATCTTACTTTGATTCTTGGAAGCTACTTAGGTATTCTCGCTGCTAAAACAAGTGAGATTGGTGGAATCATGGTTGGAAAGCCAAGGCTTCCATTGTTCACACCTTCACCAAAACACAAGTCTTTCAACTTTGAAGGTTGAAAGCTTGGATGGTTCAAACACTTTGAAGTTACTTGTGACTTTTTAGGGCAGAATTTTATAAAGGTTTTGAGCCTTGTTTCTTGTGGAAATCAACCACTACACAAACCTATAACTATGAGTTTAGTTGGGCGCATGGTGTGTACAAGATTCCACTAAGTTTCAAGTAAAATATACATGAAATAAAAAGATACATTAAAGCAGAATTTTTATACTACTTTGGACCTCAAATGCGGTGAGGTTCCACCTTAGTTTGCAATGGCAAACTTGTGGAAACCTTCCTAGAGGTTATCCAAGTAGTTTGAAAGAATAAATGAAAAAGGAAAATGAAGAAAATTGAGTGAAAACTCACTCAGAACACTTAGAGTTTTCTTCATTGCTTGGAAGACTTGAGAGAATTTGGGAGTTTGAGAGAAGCTTTGGTGTGTGAAAAATGTTTAGGAGGTGGTGGAAGCTCGTATTTATAAGTGGGGATTAAGGTGTTTGGGAGTTAATGAAGGTGAATTTTTATTTTCTAGTCCTTACACTTGTATTGTTGGTTATTTATGTTATAAAGTTGTATGCAAGCATGTTGTAACGCCCTGCTTTTCGCACTTTCTATATTTGGAAGCTCTTGTTTGTAATTTTATTTTTGGAAACTTTGTTTTCTCTTAATCGTCGTTTCGTTGTAATCTTTGTAAAATTCGAGATTTGAATCATAATGATATTCGCGTTTTCATTACATTTATGTTATATACACTTCATACATGTTCACACGTTCAAAAACATCATTCATACGACACTTCATTCATACTTCGTGCAAAAATTATCAAACTTGCAAACTCGTAAACTATATGCTACATTTAGACAATTTCGACACTTATTTACGTCAAATATATACATACTTATACTCGTTTTATGAGTGGTTCATGATTAGTTTACATAAAATGCCCTTAACTATGATTAATATGCTCAAAACACATAAAAAATAACTTAAAACAACATATTATTGAAGTCTAGGGGCTAAATTGTACAAATATCATATTATTTCAGCGAAGCTTAGTTCTCGCCGGCCGCGACAAACTTAACCCTCTTCTTCGAGGGCCGCAAGCAAGTCTGACCGCGACCAGATTGTTTCATCTCGCTGGTTTGGGTGGGTTTTGTGTTTTTTTTAGTTTTAAACTTGAAGTCTTGCATTTAATATACACCCAACATAACCCTAATCCTCCTCTATAAAAACCAAGCATCTTCCAAGCATTTTACACTTTACATCACTCTCATTTCACTCTCAAATCTCTCCCAAATCTGCTGCAAATAAGAAGTTTGACCAAATTCATACCAAGTTCTTCAAGTGAGCATAACTCACTCAATACTTAACCTTTTCACTTGATTCTTTTTCCCACTTTCTTGGAATAACCTTAGGAAAATTTCCAGAGATTTTCCAGGGAAAACCAAGCTTTGGAATGTCACCAAAAAGGCTCTAAAGTGGACTGTTAGTTTCTAATTTCACTTAAACTTTGTTAATCTTAGTTGAACTTGAGTCTATCTCATCTCAAACCTATGTTCTAATGCTCATAATCAATTTAATGGTTAGTTGGGCTTAAAAACAAGGCTGAGAAATGTTAAATCAGAGGTTAAAACCTCACAAACATTCTATTTTAGTTTGGGTTTTACCCACAAGTAGTGTTCAAGCATGAAGCTTGATGAATGTGTGATAGTTGGACTAGCTTGGGCTATCCTTCATAGAAATCCACTCACTACTGATGTTTTCCATAGATTAGTTGTTATTATTTCCTTAATGCTTGTGAGTTCGTGACCCCCCCTCCTTGTTGTTTATGACAACAAGTGTAGTGGTGAACAATGGAGGTACCTAAATGGGAGCTTTGTTCTTCCTACCTCATGTATGAATTATATGACACTAAGAGGTGCCTATATGTAGACTTTAATCTCCTACCTCATGTTGATCTATAGGACTTGTAACCTTTATGAAATATTCATATGTTATCTATATAATCTATATAAATCTAAGTAGCTAGACTTGATGATAACTTAATAGTTACTTGTTAAGAATATGTTACATCACCTATGACCATACACATGTTACGATTCTAATGGACTTTAATCCATGAAAACATACAACTCTTTTGAGTTTCAATAGTGTCAAGAACATGAGCTATGTGCTCAAGATGATTACTTTCTTATGTTTATTTTCACGTATTTAAATTCCGAATCTATAATCTTCCGATTTCCCCAAACTCATACACCTATATTTTCTTCGTGTAGAAGGATAATGTGCTCCAAACTAATCCATCCACCAACATCACTCGCGGGATTTCAAGTAGGAAAGCTTGCAAAACCGTGAGTATACTCGATCCCGTTTTTCTTTTATCACTTTTGGGTGTAACATGTATGATTACAAAATTACACTAAACATGAAACTATTTTAAACTCTATCAATGCTTAACATGAAACTATATGATGCTTGTTTAGACTTATATGCTAATGTAAACTATTTGTGTCGATTATATGCTTCATTAACTTTTCTAGCCTACCTTAACAATCATAGCGCTATAGGATTAACGCACCGCCCACGAAACTTGAGGTATTGTTAAGTTAAACATGTTAACCTCCCTTTATTCTATTTGGGATAGGCTATTTTAACACGTTGGAATCTTGGGTTTGAACATATAGTACACCATTTCGGCATGCTTGTAACACTTGCAAATTATGATTCATATTTGGATACGAGCACTTAAACTATTTTATGCTATATTATGCTATGTAACAAAACTTGTATACTCGCCTTTGCTTTTGCATTGAACTCTATTTTAATACATGTTGCAGGTTGAATGATGAAATGATGTTACAAGATGAAACAAGATTTAGGTGGACTTAGATACACACCTAGATTAATTTATCTATTTTGATGTTATATTTGTTTTGAGACAATGTTATTTCTTGTATTTGAATCTTGTATGACAATCTAGTTTTGAAATGGAATTTGAATTAAATTATTATTGTCACATAGTGTTATGAAGTCTCTTGCAATCTCGTTTTCGTCTCATCCCGATGTTTCCGCCATCGGTTGGGGTGTGACAGATGTTATAAGTATGAAATACATATGAATGTGATTCCGAGAAAATTTAATCTCGACGTATGTCTTGGTATTAAATTAAAATACATATTTCGCAATTGATTACGTATTATGCATGTATGATTAAACAAGATTGATACAAAAATATTTTTTTAATTATGATCAAAGTCTCGTGATTACAAGGATTGAAATGAAATAAGAATACAAGTTTCTAAATATAGAAATGCGAATAAAACTTTCTAAATGGGGAAAGTACAGAAAATGCGGAGCGTTACACCACTAAGGGCGGGTCCTTCCTTGGATGCTCTATGTCTCTTTTGAGAATTGATAAGCCATCAAAACCTTCACCCTTAATGGTTATAGATCTAGCTCGTCTTCGTATTAACTTCTTCTTCAATCCCGTACAGCTTCTTCCATCAAGCTTATTTGTTATCATCCCACAAGATATGTTCCTTATTCACCAAAGATTGACCCACCAACTTCTTTCTAATATAATTTTTTTTCTTGCGGGGATATTGATCGCTAGTTTTTTATTCATTCTTTATTCTTCACGGTTCATTATCCTCTAATAAGCGTTTAAGTCTCTTTTTCCTCTGCCGTAAAACCCAATAGCCTGACCGCAAAAAATATCATACTTGGTAAGTCGTCCAATCTTCTACTTGAAGTGTATGCAGTGCGATAAGGCACCTCGTCTGCTTCCCCTAACACATCCCTTTTAACACTTTTTAAGTTTGAATATTGCTAAAAGCTGTTGGAAATTTGTGAAAATAGCATTGTTCACAAATATAGGAAAATCATTTTTCCTATTTTGGACTAGAAATAAATATAAGAAAATGAGTGGGTTTTATATATTTATTTGTGGGTTTGTATTCTATGTTGGAAGAACTTCGCAACGAACTAAACCACGTCCAAAACGGAGCTAAGATGAATGAGATATCGATGCTCAAAGTTTGGTGTTTAAAACTTGAATGCTGAAAAAAGTGGGAAAGTGGCATCTTGTCCCACATAGGAGGAGAGATGAAACTTAAAGGGGTATTTAAGTGGGAACTCTCCATCCTTATTGTTTCATGGAAGTACACACTAAGTGTACTCACGAAGGGTGCGGAGCACCCTAACTCGCACTCGCGCGTGCCCGCGTGGCGTGGGCGATGAGGCGCAATGTGGCGCTTTGATGGCGCACTTTGCAATTCGCACGCTCGCATCGCTGTGAGCTGTCTTTGTATTTTTGACCACGTGCGCGTGGTGGAGCATAAGGGTTGCAAGGACCAGGTGGTTGGTGACGTGGCATGTAGGCGCATGACCCTGGTGGGTTCGCGCGCAGTGGCGCATGATGTGGCAGTCATGCGCGTACGCGCGCGAGTACACGTAGCATGGTGGCGCGCACTCGCGCATGGAGCATGGGCACTGAAGTGACGTGCGCGGCGCACCAAAGTGAGCCAATACGGCGCGACCGTGTGGCGTGCTCGTATGGGCTCACATGTGGCGTGGCGCACGCGCGCATGGTTTTGAGCCAGTGTGGCGCACGGGCGCATAGAAGTGAGCCAAAATGGCGCACGCGCGCATGAGCGTGCAGGCCTACGCGCGCATGCCCATAAGCTTCCAGCAGTTAATGCCAGTGCAGTTACATTTCAACATTTGAAACTGATGAAGTCAATGACTTTGACTGCGAATTAAATGAAAAATTAAAGTGCATTGAAGACGTTTAATGAACTTTAATTCTCACATTTAATTCGCTTTTCAGTTTCTTCAAGACCTGCAGTATAAATAGATGGCTGACCTGCTGCAGAAAGACACACCGAAAAACACAGCAAACAACTTTCTCTCTACTAAATTCTTCTTCATCTTCAAGCAGCAAGGTACACCTTCGGGTTGGAGTCAAGACCGGCAGTGCAACTGCTTCGGGCTGTTGTATCCTGGAAACAAACATGTTCTCCTGGGAGACACGAAATTTGTTTTAAGATTGTAGGAATCCGTTCGCGCAAAAATAAATAAAATTTTTATTAACTTGAATATTACTGAACAAGAACATAATGAAACTTAAATATAATACAATTACAACTGAAATAAAAAGAAAAACAAGAAAAGAAATTTGTAGAAAATTAAAATGTTATTGGCTGAGGATCGTGTTAGACATGGGTCCCGTCTCGTTACAGTTGTAACAAGTAACTTGGAAAGGCACAGCTTCTTTTTCACAAGCCCTTTTTCGGTCCAAGGTTGTTAACCTTTGCTTTCCCCTTGTTGTCCTTTTTACCCCGTTTGCCCTTATTGCCCTTTGAGGACTTCCCAACTTCCACCATGTTTGCCTTAGCCGAAGCTTGCAAAATGGTGCTTTTTTGGATAACTCCCTTTATGAATTTTATTTATTTTTGCACGAACGAATTCCTACAAAAGCAAACTTTATGTATAATGTATTTCTATGTTGAATGAAATATGAACTACATTCGAGCGTATGCCTTTGATTTGCACATCCATAAAATTATACGCAAACTGGATTCAACTTTAAAGTGCCTAATTTGAATACTTGTGTAGATTGTGGTTTATGTTTATGTGACTCGGATATGATACGTAGCTGTGTCGGTACACTGTAATAACTTCGTGTATATTATGACTATAAATGTGAAAGTAACATGACATTTTCTCCTTCAATCTCATAAATTTATTTATATTTGTTTAATGCCAATGATCTCTAGATCAAGTGGTGGAGGGCTTGCATTTCTCTTGAGAGATGCAGGTTCGACTCCCACTTGGTGCAGAGGGAGGCACTGGTGGGCAATGATAGGAGACCCAGGGAAACTGGGTTGGATCCTTGAGCCAAACGGGTTTTACCGGTAACTTCACCGTCGTGCCTACGGGCGGGTGGGTTACCGGGTTTTCCCCGGAATTGGTGGTGGACTCGGGTTTGTAGGATCGTGTTTCGACCCGAATGAGTCGTTCAGAGGCATTCAACTACATTTCAGGTGCGGAATAACAAGAAACGAAGGTAGAGACAGCTTGCAATTCACTTAATCTACTGATTTTATTGATTTGACAATGTTTACAGCTCGATCTTCACACCGGCAGCACCTCGGTATGGAATTTGACCAAGTTACTAATGAGATCCGCTTATGGGGTATTTATAGTGTTGGTAGGTCCCCACATATGGACATGTTCGTATAAGCGGACCTGAACAGGTAGGTTCCCATATACGGACATGTACGAATAAGCGGACCTAACCAAATAGGTTCCCATATACGGACATGACACATAAGCGGACCTCCTATGTCCGTATAAGCGGACCTACTCTCTAAATCCCAAATTCTCTCCAGTTTTCTCGTAAAACGCGCCCTAATCTATACAATACAATGCATAACATGATCCAAGACGAAATCAACAGATGTAGTGCACCAACAGACTCCCCCTCAGATGTTGATGGAGTCGTTCATTGAGTCACGACTATGCTATGTCTTCACATCTTCAGTCTTGATCAGTCTCTGGGCTTTTCTCTCTATCTGTCTTCAGACTCCCCCCTATCGATTTACTGGCATTCCTTTGTTCTTCAGTAACATCTTCAGGATCGTTATCTGGCTTTCTTTGTCTTCAGAATCTTAAACCTGGCACTCTATACAGTCTTTAATTTCCAGGATCGAAACTTGGCTATTCCTGCACATTCTTAACCCAGAAATGAATTTCTAAATTTAACAATTTAAATGCACCAACATTCTGATATAATCAGATGACTCCCTCTCATAAACATAAGCATCAACAATCACTTTCCCTCAGATAACAAACTCATGATGAACCACTTGTTAATTTGGAAAATACATTTTGACATTTTAAAACACACTCCCCATCACAACAATGTCATCATGTTTAGCACTCGGAATTTTGACAATCAGCTTTCCAATATTAGTTGTCGAAAATCTTTTTGACTTTTTCAAAAATTTATGCTAAAACACACTCAAAATCTTTTTGAATTTTTGAATGTAAAGAAATGCAGTAAAGAAATATTTACATACAATATTTTTGTGAGTTTTGTGTAAGAGGATCATATTAGTTTAAAACAAGTCATGAGTACCGTTGAGCTTAGTTACACATTAAGAATTAAACAATTCACTTAGATTGCCAATATACTGATCCACTTAAATTTTCACACAAATTTCAACTAATTCAGGATATGAGTTAGGTGTTTTAAGAACTTAAACTCATTCATGTGTCCCACCTCTTGAATATACTCCCGTATCCAGATCCCAATATTCAGTCTTACAGGTGAGTATACCACAGATGATATCTGTCAGGGGAATAAATTATAGTACGAGGGCCGTAGAGCTCAGGTCGATCTTTCGATACGCAGAGAGATGGCGGCTTCGACTTTTGGTGGGTCCCCTTTAGAGGATCTTTTGATTACAACAGCAATGACTATCAATTTTATTGTTTCATCAATTTGCTGAGGGCTGCGCTATATTTCAAGCATGCGGAAAGTATTCTCCGGGGACTAGGCCATTACTTCCGCAAAATCAGAAGTCCCGGGATAATACCCCAGATATCACTGAGCATAAAGACCTAGTATCTCAGAAAGAGGGACCTTTCAAACGAGATTTCAGGGGTTACCTATATATCCAAGTAGTGTTCCCCACGAAATAAGCAAGTTTGAATTTATGTTTATATCCCGAAAAAGTTTACTAAATGTGTAAAAACCTATCGGCATATCATCAGTGAGACCGTTTAACGCTATTTAATCATTACATTTCTTTAGCATACTGTGACTGTCTACTGATGTACTATCATTTCCTCTTCTTTGACACTAAAACTCATTTTTGATTTTATCATGTTTTTGCCTTTTTCAAATTTTCTAATGTTTTTGGATTTTCTGAAATTTTCTACTCCCCCTAAAATGCAAACACATTTAAAGTAAAATTTGAAATCAAACTGTACAAAACTTGACAACCGATATCGAATCGCTTCCAATCGCCACCCACTTGGCATAAACAATCAGAACTCCCCCTTACACAAAACTATTTTCTCATTATGATTTCAAAACACTTAAGTTTGTTTTAACCAAAATGATTTTTCCGGAAAATAAGTTTTGTTGATTTTACCACTTGTAGGTTCGGGGTGTGGTTCATCACATTGTCTACTTTTAACCACTTGTAGTAGATCAAGTACAACTTAATGTCCCTGATTTACCACTTGCAAGTATGCAACCTCTGTACCTCTTGTAAAAATATTCACAACATACAAACCTATGTAGGAATAAACCTCTACACAAACCATTTTACCAATCAAAATGCCGATTCCTGCTTCACACTTACCAACCTGGAAGCTCCGGCAAGTCACACTTAACCTGTAAAAACTAAACACATTTAAAAATCTTTCACAAAATCTAAAATAACAAGAAGGATGCCGATTCCTGATCCACGATTACAAACTTGGGATCTCCGGCAAGTCAGGTTTTTTTTCATTTAAACAGATTCACCCAAGCCTGACGGTCCTTGGGTGATTTTGAATTCTTGTTCAACAATGGTGGAAAATTTTCATCATCCATTGTTAAACCTGAATTCTCAGATTTTACCTCAACAACTGGCTCTTCTGGTTTTACCATACCAGAATCATTGCCTGAATGTGGCTTGTCTGACTTTGATGAACCAGATTCATCGCCGACATGTGGCTCCTTTGTTTCCGAAGAAACAAATTCATCGCCACCAATTTTCACCTTCTTCTTTTCCTTTTTCGTCCTCAGATTTGTATCTGATGAATTTGTCTTGCTTGACTTTGCAGTTGAGTGAGTTGATTCATCAGAACTCTTATTCGATCTATCCGGTGAACCCGAGGACAAGATCCTTTCGAGATACTCTCTAGCCTTCTTCCTCTTCTTCCTCAGTCTGTCTTTTTGCCCCTGTGAAAGTTTAACTTTCTTTTCTTGAATTGTCTGTTCTTGAACTTTAGGTTTTAGAACCTTCTGTTCATGGAGCTTGACATTGACTGGAATCTTCGCCAATTTTTGAGAATTAGCCCTCAATCTGTCATTCGATCTCCTTGGGCAAACTCTGGCAATGTGACCTCTGATGTTGCAATTAAAGCATCTTCTAGTCTCACAATTCCAACTTTGGCAGTTAACAGCAATGTGTCCTTGATAACCACATCGGTAACACACTCTATTATCGTACCAATCACCATTGTCAGCCCAAATGCTCAAATCATAGCATTGTTTGGCTTGGTGATATTCCTTCCTCATGTTTGCTGGATTTGGCTTTTGAGCACTGTGGTCCAACCTGCACCACTTATTGCCAACATTTTTTGAGTTTTGATTTTCCAATTTTTGTGATTTTTTATCACGATTGGATGATTGAACTGATGAGCTTTTATTTTCTTTTTGAAGATTTTTCGGTTTTTTATCTTTTTGTTTTTGTTCCACATTCTTCTTTACAGGTTTTTGCGATGAGCATTCACCTTTTTCAGTAGAAAGTAGAACAGTTTCTTTAAACATTTCTTTTAATTTCAAAAATGTTTTCTTTTTCTCATCATCATCATCATCAGTTTTCTCATCACAATCTTCAACTTTGACATTGTCAAAATTTGTGACATTGTCACTTATTGGAACAGAATTGATCGGTTTTGGACATGGATAATCTGGTGTTGATGACAAAGTCTCAAAACCTATCAATTTCTCTTCAAGATCTTTGATTTTAATCCGAGCTTTTTCAGTTTCTTTTTCAAGTCGAATGATTTTCTGAAGATGAGAATTTATTTCAATTTGTTTTTCAAGATTATTTTTAAAAATAGCAGATTTCTCATCTTCTAAAATCTTCATTTGACTTTGAAAATCTTTTTCAAATTTTAATTTTTCATTTTCAAATTCTTTTTCCTTTTCTTTCGAAATCTCGTTTTTCAATGTCAAACTGTTCAAATCTCTTAACAGTTTGTCATTTTCTGATTTCAACTTCTCACAATTTTCCGTTAAATCAAAAATCTGTTTCTCATCAGCTTTCTTCTCGTCTTTCAAAACTGAAATTTCTTCAGTCTGTTCCTCTCCCACTTGAACACCTTTACTCTTGCTCTTCTTTAATATTGATTTTCCACTTTGACTTTTCTTCTTCTCAGCATTTCTCTCCATCTGTTCTTCAAGTTTCTTAATGAATTGACTATTGTCAATTCAGAGTATTCTCCAGTTCTTTTTAAATCCAAAAGATATGTACCCCACTCTTGTTGAGGTATGGCATTGGCCAATTTTTCAACCCATACTTCTGATTCTTTTTTAATACCCTTTTCAGACATTGAGCGAACAAGATGGCTATACCTCTCAATGATACTCTTTGTACTTTCTCCTGGACAACCTGAAAACGAAACAAACTCTTTATTTAGTACATTTATTCTATTAAAAGTTTCACTTTTCATATTACAGAAATTGATATCCATGATTCGAAATCGAAGAATTTCTCAAACAAGCTTTCTCTCGAACTGATGAATATTCTGTGCGAACTGAGGATTGACTTTGCTAACTGAAGGTTGACAAACTGTGCTGACAATGTAAATCGGTTCCTTTTAATTGTGGCCAACAAACTTTTCTTTAGACAAGTCTCATTGTCATTTGACTATCGGACAAATTAATTCTCTTGAACCAACAACAACTTTACAACTTTAAATGTGATTGGGCCTTAAAATGGTGGTAGACAACTTTATCATGATTGAACTGACAAACTTATGTACACCCCACTAATATGTCAACTGATTGGGCTGACAATTGATACACTAATATTATTATTGGACCGCTAATATGTCACTTGCACTGATTTTAGTTTGGCTGCAATTATGAACTAAGCACATGGACCGACAATAGTGATTCAGTTATATCACATGCACAATGAGCGGACTTCAACCTTGTCAGAAAAGCGGATCTCTTGAAATTTGTTACTAAAAGCGGATCTATGAAGAACACTTAAAGCGGACCTTATGAGCGGACTTGATTGATTAGAAAAGCGGACCAGATTGACCTTTAGAGCGGATCTATCAAATTAAATGACACTGAAGCGGACTTGAATGAACTTTTGAGCGGATCTATATGCAATTTGGAGCGGATCTATTGCAGTTTGGAGCGGACCTATTGCAGTTTGGAGCGAACCTACTACATGTTCGAAAAAGCGGACCATATTCGGAGACTAATTTGACCCATTTTTTCTTTGAATTTCAATGTCAAATTTTCAAGGGTTTAACTATGATCAATTACCTACAACCTGTGAAATTTTGAGCGGATACCGACCGTTAAATCTCGTTTTGATGAAGAAAGAAGGTGTAGAAGTAAGAAATGATGATGAATTCCAGCTATTCTCTGTAGAAAACCTCCTCCCAAGCTCTGATACCACTTGTAGGATCGTGTTTCGACCCGAATGAGTCGTTCAGAGGCGTTCAACTACGTTTCAGGTGCGGAATAACAAGAAACGAAGGTAGAGACAGCTTGCAATTCACTTAATCTACTGATTTTATTGATTTGACAATGTTTACAGCTCGATCTTCACACCGGCAGCACCTCGGTATGTAATTTGACCAAGTTACTAATGAGATCCGCTTATGGGGTATTTATAGTGTTGGTAGGTCCCCACATATGGACATGTTCGTATAAGCGGACCTGAACAGGTAGGTTCCCATATACGGACATGTACGAATAAGCGGACCTAACCAAATAGGTTCCCATATACGGACATGACACATAAGCGGACCTCCTATGTCCGTATAAGCGGACCTACTCTCTAAATCACAAATTCTCTCAAGTTTTCTCGTAAAACGCGCCCTAATCTATACAATACAATGCATAACATGATCCAAGACGAAATCAACAGATGTAGTGCACCAACAGGGTTACTCTCGGAGTACTCCGTTTGTCCAGTGGGTGCCCCGAGAGTGCTCGGGATTGAGTTTTTTGATCGTTCAAAAAAATATATTCGTTTAATAAATTTCTTTTAATATTAATATTAATTAATAACCAATATATAGATATCACTTATTTTTATCCTTATCTTTATCTAAAATTAATAAATAACTTTAATTTTGCAATTTAGACCCTTTGTTTTTTTACTTTTAACACAAAGTTTTTCATCTTTTGCAATTTAATCCCAACTCTTTTTTATTTTCAATTTTGGTCCACCATACTTTTCATCTTTCCCAAGTTTTTCGTTTCGTTCTAAATTTTGTGAGTTAACTCACCGCAACGTGCATGTGGGGTTCAACATTTTTTCGTATATTTTTTTCCCGTTTGACTGGCCCGTTGCATCACATCTATTTTTCTGCGTTTGACAAGTTCGTCCAACACGTGGGTTCTGTATGGACATAGGGGCTGTTTGTTTACCTCTTAATGAGACTCTTAATGGTTCAGACCTCTTACTAGTTCATCACTTAACGGTTCAGACTCTTTGTTTCATGAGCAGATGTCTGAATGGTTTAGACATTTGCTTCTGAATGGTTAAGATTTATATAGAGTCTGAATGGTTAAGACCTCTAATCTGAATTGGTCAGATATTTGCCTCTGAACAGTTAAGCATTATACAGGTTCTCAATGGTTCAGACCTCTTACTCGTTCAGCACTTAATGGTTCAGACATATTACTGGTTCAGCACTTAACCATTCAGATGTTGCCAAACAGCCCCTTAGTTATTTTTTTCTATGTTTTACGTTTCGGTTTAATTTCTCAGCAACGAGCGTGCGTGATTCAAAGATTTTACGTCTGTTTTTCGCTCGGCGTTATTTTTTTCCGTTTTTATTTATTTTGTTTTTACGAACTTTTACGGTGTTGGTGGTCGCTGATAATGGTATAGTATTGCTACTACTTAACACAGTTGTATGACTACCGCTGCAACACAGGGGCTTAATACTAGTATAACAATAAAGATATAACATATACAAAATAACTAGTTTCATGAGTTTCTCCTTAAAATTAAATAATATACAAAAATAAAATCAAACAATAAGACTCCACATACTAAACATGTATTATAACATACAATGCAAACCTAACGAGTATTATATTATGTAGGAATAGGTTCACTTTTTATAAATTATAATTACAAAATATATAATAACGAGACTCTCGTTCTTCGTAGGAAATATCATAGTACAATACTGGTTGCAATAACTAAATAAAAAGAATATAAAATATAATTTTATATACCAATATTGATTCAAGCCGTATCTCTGGTGGGTCATTCACGCGCATTTTATAGCATCCTAGACTTGAGTATTCATCATCTTGAGTCTTGAAAAATACTCCTTGGCTGCAACAAAGAGCACACTAAAACGTTCACGATTTTGGTTGAGGCACGTGTTCAACACGCTTCCCTTAAAACAGATTTCGCGCCTCTACTAAAGACGACGGGTCTGTCTCCCAGGGTACAACAGCCGAAGCAGTATGTACTGCCGGAGATGGCCACGCGGCCGAGGTTACATCGGATAAAATTATAGTGTTAGAACTTGTGGGAAATAATGGTATGAAGATGATGAAATCAAATAGAGAAAACATCTCTCTAAGTACCCAACACATGGGTCTTCAAGTATCTCCAAGAACTCTTCTATTTTTTTTTTCATCTAAAAATTCCACTTTCAATTCTCTATTTGTAATTAGCTTTATCAAGTTAGGCCCATAACCTACTTTGCATACAAGAGATATGGGGTAGAGAAGAGTCTTACTTTATTAGAGATTTTATTAGGGAAATAAACCCTAATAAAACTAATAAATTGACTTAAAAACTCTACTAAAAGTCTCATTTTATTAGAGATTTTATTAGAGACATAAAATCTAATAAAAACTAATAAATTGACATAAAAACTCTACTTAAGAGTTTATCACCCAAATGAAGAGTCTAGTAAATAATTATAATTTTACTAAATTATAATTTCACTAAATTAATATACATTCACACCATCTAAATTTCCAACAATCCCCACATGAATGGAGATCGTTCAAAACACATAAAGTTTCCAATGGAACCTTGATGCGTGTGAAGTGTGTATGGTTTTTAATGTATATTTTAAGCCCTTTTTCACTTTTTAGTCAAGTTTTAAATTTATAAAACACGATATTTACTAACACTAAACACACATATGGGCAAGTGCACCCATCGTGAGCGTAGTATAGTGTTGGTAAGATACCGAGGTCGTCTAAGGACACAAGAGCTTTTAGTACCGGTTTATCCTCAACGTCTAATCAACTCAAAAGTTTAGAAAAAATGTTTTTAAACTAGAAAAATAAAAACTAACTAAAATGCTGAAAAATAAAAATAAAAATAAAAACAGATAGACAAGATGAATACTTGGCTCCGACTCGTGTTTAGTGTAACCTTTGATTATTTCCACACTTTTGCATTTTTTAAGAGATTATCTTAGTTATTGTAGTAGGCCCCTCTTTTGAAGGTGACGTTACCCTCAACCCAGTAGTTTGAGTCAGCAAGTATACAATCCTAAAGGGTCGGATTATTGAAAGATAATTAATTAAGTTATTAATGCATATTATGGTAGGCCCCTCATTTGAAGGTGACGTTACTCTCGGCTAAGTAGTCTGAGTCAGCAGGGATACAGTCCTAAGTAGCCGGGTTAAAGTATTAATAGTAGCTTACATATGAGGGGATCAAAGAGTTTGGACCCCCGCCATCCAATACCGGTGGGTATCGAAGGAGGTCCTACTAAATTTGACCCAGGTCCTTGCAGGATCTATACACTGAACAAGGCAAGACTCTTACCAAACCGTTCCCTTAACCCCCGACCAGGTAGCCAACATACCTCCATATAGACCGTGGAGATATGAATGGTGAAAATCTTTTATTTTATATAGACAGTAAAATAATGCCAAGACACCACGGACAAACGATATGGAAGAATCACCTTCAACATAAGAAACTAGTTATTAAAGTCATTAATACATAACCAAGTAAAAAGTGCGAAAAGATTAAAAATAAAAAGTATTACACTAGACACTTGTCTTCACCAAGTGATGTAAGAGACTTAGGCAAACATGGCCTTTGATTGTCAAGAACTCTTACGATCAATCTTGGATCCCGAGACGACTCACGCACTCTATGATGGACAATGGATGATGGTGGTGGATGATGGTGTTATGGTGGTGGTGGGTGGTGTGTGAAGTGTGAAGTGTGAGAGAGGTGGTGTGCCAAGGGATGGTTTGCAAATGAGCCAAGCACCCCTATTTATAGCCTGAACAGTAGCTCGGGCATGGTCCCGTGTCCAGTGGGCACGGCCCCGTGTCCATCCTCTTCTCTGTCTTCATTAATTGCAGTTTGTCTGCATTAGTTGACCACGCCCCCGTGTCCGCTGGGCACACCCCCGTGTGCAGAAGCGTATCTGTACTATCAAGATTTGCCTGGATTCTGCGAATCTTATAGTTGACCACGGCCCCGTGTCCGCTGAGCAAGGCCCCGTGGTGGGCGATAGAAGCTTCTATAGCTTTGTCTTTTATGCTGGCACTTGGGCACGCCCCCGTGTTCTCTGAGCACAGGGCGTGTTCAGCCTTCTGTTCTTTTGTTTTGCTTGGGAAGATGCTTTCGGTGAGGTCGGGCATGCCACGTTTGTTCCTTTTCTTGAATTTATGTTATATTTAGCTGCCTTTTTGCTTCTTTTGTTAATTTGAGCTCATTTAATCCTGAAAATACAAAAGGAAGACAAAAACATACTTTTTCCAACATTAGTACTAAAAAGGGTTAGTTTTATGCCATAATTGATGTAATTTATATGTTGCATTTTGTGCACATCAAACCTCGACAGTTGAGTTTTGCATACGATAGGTAGGTGTTACCCTTTGAACCTTCGCTCATGAAATGCACTTAGCCCACTAGCTCTGAGTAGATCTCGATGTCTTTGAACTCGTCTGCCGTTTGTGTAGACGACAATACACTTCACACAAGACTCTCCCTAGCTGGGTCATCTCCTCATAGTCGTGTCCAATAATGGTTATGGAACACTTTCCTGGTTCTGCGAGAGCTCTAGGAATTGTTCCTTCAATTCCATTTGAAGCTTCCCCACTTCTCTCTAACATAGGTGATTCTCCTTAGATCATTAAAAGCATTGTGGTTATCGTGATTTATCCAAATCATTTACCACATATTATGCTTAGCCTCACTCTGTCACTGAATATCATAGGAATAGACTAGGACGTATTTAAACACCCTTTTATACTTTGGGGGTATGTATAGCCATATATACTAGCTTATGCATATCATTTATGCCCCCACAGTGACCACCTTTAGGCATATGAGTTAGTTGTCCTATTGAACATAGATCTTGGGATCTCCAGTCAACTAAGTTAGGTGTCCTTCACATACCCTTTTCCATGGGCTTTAGTCTCATTCCACAACTTGATCTCTAATAAACCCTCAGATTATTGGATCCATAACATTAACAAATAACTTTGCATATTTGAGATCAGTTGCCATGATGTGCTCTTAACTCATAAGTTAATTTTGCCTATTGTCAACTTCTAAGACTATAACCTTAGTGGCCATCTGAATCTGGTTATAATATATGTCTTTGTAAGATACGCTTATCATTTAAGGCAAACACATCTCCATTATGCACTACGACCTTTGTGTCCTCCACATAGTCGCCTGTTTGCAATGTTAGATTGGATTACAAAATCCTTATTGCCAAACTTTTATGATACAAATGCAAGACACCCCCACATTTAAGTGTTATAGGATATCACCTAGATGGGGTAATGAAAACCATTTCTACATACCCTTATAGGGTTGTTTCTAAATGGATCCTCCCCCACATTTTTTTGCCATTTGATCAACATTTCCGTAACTTTACTTATGACGGCATTTATACACATATGATTGAACAAGATCAAACTCATTGTATCAGTGAATTCAACTCATACTGCATTATCTTACATAAGCTTCTGAGCTAACCAAAGCAACACATGCCATTGTCATAAGTTTGTCACCAACTTGGAATAATTCTAATTTAACATCTAGAATAAGCTTAGACAATGAGTTCTCCTCATTAGCTCTTCGAACAAACTATTAAAAAGTTACATGTCTTTTCCTTATAATGAATAAAAATTCTCCCTCAACTTTGTCTATACACAAATTCTTTTTGTGTTCATACACATTTGAATGTTTAGAGTTAATTAGTCTCCGTCAAGACCCATAATTAACCAAGTACTAGTCTAGCATGCTTTAGACTACAATACTTTAGCATGTGAACAAAAGATGCATCATTCTGATTCTTCACAGCCCTAAGGATATCATAATATCACTTTGCAACATTTATCCCTTGTTAAGACAAAATAATGAGACTTATTCATAATCCTAAAACATCAATATTTAGGAAGGTCTCACAAATTATTGTATACATCACATAGCTAAATTTCATCATTCATTTAAGGAACATAACTTGTTTACCTTTGATCTCCAACATTCTACCATCGACGCATAAGTACATAAACACAAGTCTTAATCCAAGTCACTTTGTGAACACTGTTGGTGCATACGTCTGTCGACTTCGTCTTGTATCGAGTCTTGTATTGTATTGTATAGATCAGGGCACGGAAAACGAGGAAATGTGTGTTTATAGGTAATTTCGCTTGAAATGACACAAAGTCATTTCATGCGAAATCAAGTGAGTATTTCACACGAAATCAAACTGTTGATTTCGTTTGAGTGATTCCGCTTGAGCATGTTCAAGTGAAATCACCATGCCTATAAATAACCTTTGTGTTATTTCGTTTGTATGCTTCTTGGTTCCGACGCCGAAGTGCTGTCGAAGTGTCTCTGGCCTGTAAACTGTTATTTGATCAATAAACAAGACAGATTAATGATATTCTAGTGTTATACAAGCTGAACGAAGACCGAATCAATGAATTTCGCCTCTTATTCTGTCTAAGAACTCTTCTGATCGACTCGTTTGGGTCACAAAACGATCCTACAAGTGGTATCAGAGCTCAGGAGGAAGAATTCTTATTGTTTAGCTAGTTTTCGCTGGAAAATTCTGATTTCTAAACCTTCTTTTCAGAATTAATCAAGTTTTCACGGTTAAAATGGACTGATTTTCACATATAACGTGCGAAACATTGAATTAACAAACCCTTGAAAGAATCAGACCTAAATTCAGACTAAAAGTAACAAAAATGGGCCAAATTTTAAACAAGCCTCTAATTTCGTTTGAAAAGTTGAGGTCATTTCACACGAAATTACTGATTTCGTTTGAATTACATCTGATTTCATTTGAAAAGGTAATTACGTTTGAAATGGCAATTGATTTCGCTTGAAAGTGCTATTCCGTTTGAGAAGTGATTCCGTTTGAAAACCTAATTTCGTTTGAAAATCCTAATTTTGCTTGAACTAATTTCGTGTGAAGTTGTCTTGCTGTGATTTCGTTTGAACCTGATAATTTTGCTTGAGGATATTTTGTTTGAAAGTTGGATATTGTATAATTTATCAAGATTGGTTGAAAAACAAAAATTGGTAAAAATGTTTGATGAACAAGAAAATGATTATCTTGAAAGGTTAAATGATTGGTATATGGGGTATTTGGATAGTAGTTATAGAAATGAAAATGTGAATATTTGGGTTAAAAGATTTGAACATTTTTTGTATCAAAAGAATGAAACATTGGATGAGTTGGAAAATCGGTTTGAAAGTTTAATAGATAATTTGAAGAAAAAGGATATAAGAGTGTCAAATGATGAAAAGATATCAAAATTGGCAGATGCATTACCTGCTAAATGGGATGAATTCTTGATTGAACTAAAAAAGAAGCCTATTTTTCAAGAACTTTATCCAAAACAGTTCATCAATGAGGTTAAAGCAGAATTTCGTAAGGAATGTTGGAAAAAGAAGGAATTGATAAATGAAATTGAAAAGAATTTACAAAAAATGAATTTGGATGTAATTGTTGAAATAGATAGAAGAGTATGTGTATGTCTTGCAGCAAAAAATGTCATGAAATATGACATTAAGAGGGGTTGTTATATTGATGAAAATATGAATCCTCTTAATTTCGTTAAAATTTTTTATGCAGGTACATACAAGATGGAGACAAAAGAAATTCCAAAGAAAGAAGAATCTGAGAAGCTTGTATCTTTGAATCTTGAACCAATGTTAAAGAAAGAGGTTGCAGAAAATGCACCTATCTTTGATCACTCATCAGATGAAGAGAGTGATAATGAGAGTGTTCAAGTTGAGAAGAAGCAGGTTGAGAAAGCTTTCAAGGTTGAACAGAAAGCTGATGATAAACAGATTCTTGAAATGTGTTTAATTTGTGAAAAATCAAAATCAAATAATGTCAAACTCTTGAGAGATATTGAGAGTTTGACATTGGAAAACAAAATTTTAAAAGAAAAAGAAAAGGATTTTGAAAATCAAATAAAGATTTTAGAAGATGAGAAATCTATTTTTGGTAAAAATAATATTGAAAAGCAAATTGCAATAAATTCTCATCTTCAGAAAATGATTCGTCTTGAAAATGAAGCTGAAAAAGCTCAGAATAAAATTGATGAGCTTGAAAAGAAATTGAAAGGTTTTGTGACCTCATCAGAATTTCTGAATCATCCTTGTCCAAAACCGATCAATTCTGTTCCAATAAGTGACGATGTCACAAATGATGACAAGGTCATAGTTGAAGATTGTGATGATAAAACTGATGATGAAAATGAGAAAAAGAAAATATTTTTGAAATTAAAAGAGAAGTTTCAAGAAATTGTTTTGCAATCTACTGAAAAAGGTGAATGCTCAACACAGAAACCTTTGAAGAAGATTGCAAAACAAAGCAAAAAGTTAAAAATTTGAAAAAAATCCTCAAAACAATAATAAAAGTTCACCAGTTCAATCATCCAATCGTGATAAAAAATCACAAAAATTTGAAAATCAAAACTCAAAAGCTGTTGGTAATAAGTGGTGCAGGTTTGACCACAGTGCTCAAAAGCCAAATCTAGTTTTCAAGAGGAGCAATGATTACCACAGAGCCAAACAATGTTATGATCTAAGTGTGTGGTGTGAAAGTGGTGAATGGTACGATAACAGAGTGTGTTACACATGTGGTATTCAAGGACACATTGCTGTTAACTGCCAAAGTTAGAGATTTGAGACAAGAAGATGCTTTGAATGCCAAATCAAAGGACACATTGCCAGAGATTGCCCAATGAGATCAAAGGGAAGATCGAGGGCCGAATCTCAGAAAATGGCAAAGAAACCAGTCAAAGTCGAAGAAAAGCCCAAAGAACAGAAAGTGAAGCTTTCACAAGGGCAGAAAGATAGACTGAGGAAGAAAAGGAAGAAAGCGAGTGAGTATCTCGAAAAGATTTTGTCCTCGGATACAACAGGAAAATCTGATAGCAATTTTGATAAATCATCTTGCTCGCCAAAGAATGACAAATCAAGCAAAATGAATTCATCAGATACAAATCTGAGGACGAAAGGGATATTAAAGAAAGAAAAGGCAGTTAATCAAGAGATTAACAAATCAAAGAAAGTGAAATTTTCACTTTCTGGCAATGAATTTGTTTCTTCGGAAACAAAGGAGCCACATTTTGGCAATGAATCTGACCTGTCAAAGTCAGACAAGCCACGATCAGGCAATGAATCTGGTTCGTCAAAGCCAAAAGTGCCATTTGTTGAGGAAAAAGGTGATGTTTCTGTGTCGACAATTGATGATGCAAACTTTCCATCATTGTCAAACGGAAATTTAAAACAAAATTTTGAAAAACCCAAGAGTGGTCAGGCTTGGGTAGATCTTTTTAAATAAAAAAACCTGACTTGCCAGAGCTCCCAGGTTGGTAATCGTGGAGTAGGAATCGACATTTTTCTTGAGAAATTCACTTTGGTGATATTTCGACTTCCAAGATTAATCAGGGACATTAAGTTGTACTTGATTTATCTTTCCTACAAGAGGTGTGGGTGATAGAATCGGGAAATGTTAAATTTCTACATGTGATTGAAAGAACAATGTGATGATACCCCAATTTTTACTAGTGGTAAAATCAACAAAACTAATTTTTCCGGAAAAACCATTTTGATTAAAACAAACTTAAGTGTTTTGAAATCATAATGGGAAAATAGTTTGTTGTCAGTGGGAGTTCTGATTGTTTATGCCAAGTGGATGGCGAATTGAAGTAATTCGCATCATGTTGTCAGTTTATTTGTACAGTCTATTGTTTTCAAATTTTCCCGAAAAATCAAAATTGAAACATATTTTGATTTTAGGGGGAGTAAGAAAATTTAGAAATTTTGAAAATTTGAAAAATGTAAAAAACATTGAAAAAGAAAAAATGAGTTTTGTTGTGAATAAGAGGAAATGATAGAAAATCAGTGGACTATCACAGCATGCTAGAGAATTGGAAAGTCAAATGTGATAAACGGTCTCACTAAAGATGTGACGATAGGCTCAGCTAGACTAGTTGATTTGCAATAACGATACAAACTTAAAAGAAAAAGCCTAGTTCTAGTGGGAAACATGGTTGAACGCATAGTACTTAGTTTTGTCCTTCTTGATTGTGTGCCTACTCAGTAATCGTTGATTGTCTTAGGACATAAAACCGGTTAAGTTTGTGAGCTTTCACAACTTTGCTGAAAAGTCGCTGTGAATGTGCATTTCTTTTTGCAAAGATTTAAACTTGTTTTATTTCTTTATTTTGTTTAAGCATTGGACATCCTCTGCGTATACGTGAGTATCGACCTGGATGTTAGTGCATAAACGTTCTGCTTTATTTTCTTTGGTGTTTCGTTTAAGCTTTGGATCACCTCTGCGTATACGAGAGTATCGAACTGGTGGTTAAAGCCTAAACAATTTCAATTTGTTTTTATTTCTTGTTTTGTTTAAACATTGGACTTTCTCTGCGTATACGGAAGTATCGACCTGATTGTTAATGTTTAAACATTCTACTTTGTTTTCGCACATATCACAATTGATGAAAGTTTAAAGGCATTACTTGAGTCAGTGTATTGCATGATGAGGGGATATGCTGAGATCGTGGGGTCCATAAGAATTTAGTGCAAAATTAATATACCTTAACGTATCGGTAAGCATTTCGAAAGTTTTTAGATTGAGTTTAAGTGGACAACAATATCGTCAATCAACGTGAATTGTTTAAAATTTAAAATGATAAAAGCTTAACGGTGCTTGTGATTTGTCTCATGAACTGATATGATTCTCTTACACAAACTCACAAATATAATGTCTGTAAATATTTCTTTATTGCATTTCAATATTGTTCTTTTTAGGAGTTTAGCCTTTATTTGAAAATTCAAAAAGATTTTTGACAACTGATGTTGAAGAACTGAATTTCAAAATTTCAAGTGCTGAACATGATGAACAGGTTTGAGAGAGTATGTATGAAATGATTGAGATGAAAAATTGTTTGAAAAAGAAAATGTTATTTCTACAAGTGGTTCATCAGAGATCAACATTGTAAATCTTTTATTGATTAATACCTGCAAGTGGTATATAAATTTGACAAATTTTAAATTTGTGAAATTTATTGTGAGGTAGAGATTGTGCAGGTTAGCCAAGGTTTTGATTCTGAGCAGGATGTGAGCCAGATCACGATCTTGAATTGGTGAATTCCAGATTGCGATCCCAACTTATCGAAAGGGGGAGTCTGATGACATCAAGAGGGAGATAGAAGATTGTAGAGCCAATGTTAGATCCTAATGTTCACGCATGCTGCTCATGCTGATGAACTTAAGGAATCAAGAGACCTGATCAAGAAGAGTATAGAGTCAGGTTGAGATGATAACAGAAAGAGAAAGAAATTGTTTAAGGATGATTACAATGGAGAATCTTTGGAGAGTTCGAGAAGACTGATAAAGACTGAAGGTTTGACAACCGAAGACTCGACACTGAAGACTCGTCAACATCCGAGGGGGAGTCTGTTGGTGCATACGTCTGTCGACTTCGTCTTGTATCGAGTCTTGTATTGTATTGTATAGATCAGGGCACGGAAAATGAGGAAATGTGTGTTTATAGGTAATTTCGCTTGAAATGACACAAAGTCATTTCATGCGAAATCAAGTGAGTATTTCACACGAAATCAAACTGTTGATTTCGTTTGAGTGATTCCGCTTGAAAGTGATTCCGCTTGAGCATGTTCAAGCGAAATCACCATGCCTATAAATAACCTTTGTGTTATTTCGTTTGTATGCTTCTTGGTTCCGACGCCAAAGTGCTGTCGAAGTGTCTCTGGCCTGTAAACTGTTATTTGATCAATAAACAAGACAGATTAATGATATTCTAGTGTTATACAAGCTGAACGAAGACCGAATCAATGAATTCCGCCTCTGATCCTGTCTAAGAACTCTTCTGATCGACTCGTTTGGGTCACAAAACGATCCTACAAACACATTCATCAAGATGAATGTTTCTCGTCTACAATCACTATTATGTGTGAGATAGAGTCAACTAGATCGACACTCAACAACATGGCATTCATAATTTGCCATAAGTGATTTGCACACATCTATTGTTATTCATTAGGAGATATGTATATTTAGGATGCTCTCCTAAATGAAGGTAAATTCTCCATATGGATCTAACAATAATCAAGTGGTAGACGCATCTACTTATAAATCTCGCAAGATTTATTAAAGGTATACAATAACATATAGTACTTTTACTTTCATATGTTAGAATTCACACTTGTGAATTTTCCAATGACTTCTAATGAAGTATGTCGACATGAATGTCGTTAGTGTATTTCATCTTAATACACTCACTACGTTCTTTCATTACTCACTCATGATGTGGTTATACATTTGATGTTTTGTTTTTGACTTTTAGTCAATGTAACAACTCTCAAGTTATTTATGTCCAAGTAGTTTCATGTGCTATCCGTTTAAAACCATATTCTTTTAAACAATGTATAACCGACGTTATAATTATTTTCCACAAAAATAATTTATACGTCACAACCATTAGTGATTTATTTCTTTGTAAAAAATTGCATGTGTTATCCGAAGATATTGAACACAAAATAATAAAATACATTGGAAACTAAATCATAAGTGCCAATCACTTTTGAAATTTAAACGGAACATGGACAATATGTAGACATCAAATAGCAAAGTGCTTTTATCTTAAACACTTTATAATCTGATGAAATCTTCTCAACAATATCGTCTCATGGCATGTCTTGAGGTACTCCCTCAACAAGACTCCATGCACTTGTAAGTACAATTTCCCCGTTTCATCTTTAAACTCTAAACTTGGACAATTATGCTCAAAACAACACCAAGTTGTTACAAATACTACATTTAAGTAGTAAACTTGAACAATCAAATTTGTTCACAACACCACCAAGTTGTTTTCTACCAAATAACATTTTCTAACACGCATGTTAGAAAAAAAAAATGCTATAACAAGCACATTATAGAATCGAACGTTTACATAAAACGTTTTCCAAAGATATAGTTTATAAAATAAACCATTTCTCATCATCTTTAATGCTCACATAGGCTATTAAATGTTTACATAAAACATTTATGTTCATTATGAACAATCTCTAACCTCGTATTCATGATACATATTTTCTAACACACGTGTTTGAAAATTTAAGTCATTTTATATATACAAAACATGACCAAATTAGAGCATTAAATATCATCATTAAAACTCTACTCAAGAGTTTCACCATATGAAAAGTTAAGAGTCTCAATAATTATAAAATTAAACTCTAATAAAACTCATCAAATGTCATCATTTTTAATGCACACATAGGCAATTAAATGTTTACATAAAACATTTATGTTCATTATGAACAATCTCTAACCACGTATTCGTGATACACATTTTCTAACACACATGTTAGAAAACTTTAAGTCATTTTATATATATAAAACATGACCAAATTAAAGCATCAAATGTCATCATTAAAACTCTACTCAAGAATTTCACCATATGAAGAGTTAAGAGTCTCAATAATTATAGATTTAAACTCTAATAAAACTCATCAAATGTCATCATTAAAACTCTACTCAAGAGTTTCACCATATGAAGAGTTTCACCATATGAAGAGTTAAGAGTCTCAATAATTATAGATTTAAACTCTAATAAAACTCATCAAATGTCATCATTAAAACTCTACTCAAGAGTTTCACCATATGAAGAGTTTAATTAGTAATTAAAATTTCACTCAAATGGAATTAGAAATCACAAATGAAAGTTGGTGATAAATCCCACACAACTACACCATCACTTTATGGTGATTTAATTTTTGAAGGCAATCAAACATCAACTTCAATGTATGACCTTTTATTTCTAAATCATACAAAGCATTAAAATCAATGCTACAACAAATTACTTATATAAAATGTTTACATAAAACATTTCAAAGCATTTGTATTTTAACCATTTTAACAATCATGTTAAAATGAAAGAAATTCTAACGCGCACATTAGAAATATTAACATTTTCACAAAATGTTAATTCGACTTGCTAAAACACATATATGATTCAAATAAATAAGTCATTTCTAATACACACGTTAGAAACTAAACAATTAAAAAATTGCTTCCAAACTAATGTGTTTCATGAACGTTTCTAACACACATGTTAGAAGACAAATGATTACAAAAATCATTATAATACTTATTTGTTCATATCAATCCATGGGTGGATGAAGAGTCTATTTTAAATAGAGACTTAATTAGAGACATAAAACTCTAATCAAGTAACATAAAACTCTTATTTAAAGACATAAAAAAGTCTACTTAAGAGAATTTAACGTTTACAAAAAACGTATGGTTTACACCAATAATTCCGGTCTAACACACATGTTAGAAAATTTAACGTTTACAAAAAGCGTATGGTTTACACTAATAAACCCGATCTAACACAAAAGTTAGAAAAATTAACGATTCCCAAAATCGTTTCAAAAACCAAACGGTTGAACCAAAACTATTCGTTTTGTACCACGGTATAGGATTTAAGATTGTGTCTCAATCTCAAGTAATCCAAACACAGCAAGTTGTACCACATACATATTTCCCAAAAGAAAATATTTATAAGATCATAATCTTTAAAAATATTTGTTTATTATAAATCCTTTTGTGAACCCAAAATCCTTATAAATAAGGTTTTAAGATTGTAGCAACAATCTCACGAAATCTGTTTTAAGTTTGTAGGAATAGGTTCACTTTGGGGGGGGGGGGGGGGAATTAGCACGGACCTCCCGGCCGCTGGAGTGTTGTCACTCCACAAGCTAGCACACCACATAGCTGCCTGGCGGTTAGTCCCCCAACCGAGTGGACATCAGGCGCTGGGAAAGCTGAGGACCGGAGTCGAACCTGAGTCCCCACGGTGTTAGCGGGGTGTGGTGGCCACTGGGCTGACACCCACTGGTTGGAATATGTTCACTTTTTATAAAATATAATTATAAAATATATAATAACGAGACTCTCATTCTTCGTAGGAAATATCATAGTACAATACTGGTTGCAATAACTAAATAAAAAGAATATAAAATATAATTTTATATACCAATCTTGATTCAAGCCGTATCTCTGGTGGGTCCTTCACGCGCATTTGATAGCATTCTAGACTTGAGTATTCATCATCTTGAGTCTTGAAAAATACTTCTTGACTGCAACAAAGAACAAACTAAAACGTTCATGATTTTGGTTGAGGCACGTGTTCAACACGCTTCCCTTAAAACAGATTTCACGCCTCTACTAAAGACGACGCGTCTGTCTCCCAGGGTACAACAGTCGAAGCAGTATGTACTGCCGGAGATGGCCACGCGCCCGAGGTTACACCGGATAAAATTATAGTGTTAGAACTTGTGGGAAATAATGGTATGAAGATGATGAAATCGAATAGAGAAAACATCTCTCTAAGTACCCAACACATGGGTCTTCAAGTATCTCCAAGAACTCTTCTATTTTTTTTTTCATCTAAAAATTCCACTTTCAATTCTCTATTTGTAATTAGCTTTATCAAGTTAGGCCCATAACCTACTTTGCATACAAGAGATATGAGGTAGAGAAGAGTCTCACTTTATTAGAGATTTTATTAGAGAAATAAACCCTAATAAAACTAATAAATTGACTTAAAAACTCTACTAAAAGTCTCACTTTATTAGAGATTTTATTAGAGACATAAACTCTAATAAAAACTAATAAATTGACATAAAAACTCTACTTAAGAGTTTATCACCCATACGAAGAGTCTAGTAAATAATTACAATTTTACTAAATTATAATTTCAGTAAATTAATATCCATTCACACCATCTAAATTTCCAATATATTATACGCATCAATTACAATTTCAAATCGTCTAAAGGAGCAGTGGACACTTTATTCTCCCCAACCTAGTATGCTTTCGTCGGCGACTGTTAATATATATATATCCGAAGGTAACTAAGCAATTTGTGTGTATATGTATATATCACATTTTAGAAGTTTCTAACTTGACAATTACTACCACAAAAGTTTCATCGTGTTCAAATTTGATTAATACTTTTATTTTATATGATTGATTTTTTTTTTTTTGTAACGGCTCTTTTATATAATTGATGAGTATACATAGCTAGTGGTTTGTTACCCGCGCTTCGTTACGGGTTCGAAATATAAATACGACGAGACTGTTAATATTCGTAATGTTCAGTTTCAACGACCTATATTAGTATTCTATCTCTCGGAAAATGAAAAAAAAAATTGGAAAACAATGCAAAAAAAAGTAAGTCCCATAAAACATTCAAAAGTAAAAAAAAAGAAGGAAAAAAACAAACAAATTCGAGGTTACATGGTAACTTACTAAATTTCAAGGAAATTAGTGTAAATTCAATAAGAAAGAAACATAAGGTGATTAAAGTGCATGGTGTAAGTGAAATATTTGCACTAAATGAAAATTTTTGCTAGCCTTAATTACGACATTAGCACAATCCTCATTATGCTTAAAAAGTTTGTATTTAACATATGCTGAAACAACTTATAATAGTCGAAGGGTGCCCCGGTGGTGCAGCAGCAAAACCCAAACACTGCTAAGATGTGTATGTTATAATTGGTTCGGTTATTTCCTCAATTGAAGTTGTGGAATAGTCTATTTGATAAACCAATTGGTTTTCGGTAGCCAATTCAGTTTATTCGGTTAGATTGACGGTTTTTTATTCGATTTATTTAATTTTAGTTAATAGCCAATGAACTTTTTTTTTTATGAACTAGCCGAGTTACATCGATATCGCAGGTAAGCGAGCAACAAGCTGCGCCGCTACCCCTTTCTGAATAGCAAACCCTAGCCTATTAAAGACAAACCCCTGCCCCTCTGTTGATGAGCAACTGCTGTGGACAACCTTTTGGACCCTAGTCAACAAACGGATAGCTTCTGGAGCTAGGGAGCCAAAGGTGTCGAAGGCGAAGGGGACAAATGCATGTTGGTTATCAGCACAAGCTTTAGCGTGTTTATCCACCTTTTTTGATTCCGCTTTCCTTATAGCTTGTCCTGCAACAAACCCGCTTTCCCTTAAACCAGCTAAGGGGGAGACTCCTATGAGATCCACACAAGCATGTTTCCCTCCCGCCCAGCCTAAGACGAGCAGATCTGCTGGCCTCAATGTAGATCTCCCTTCCATGGGATCTGTAAGGAAATTCACAGGGGCCTCCTTCTTGGCAGAAATCCCCGCTCTCCTCAAGATGTCCCCTAAAACATCCCTCACCCAGTCATGCCGATATTTGAACCCAGGGAGCTCCTTACAATGAACAGCATGCTCCCCGTATTTATCCATGCAGGCTTTATGGCAGATTGGGCAGGTTTCGTCTTCTGGATACATAGGGATAATCAGCCGGTATTTGAGGATAGCCAATACCATACCCATGCTAAAACTTTTGCTTATAAGTACATGAAGTTTAAGATATAAATACATGACATGGATGTATAAATACATAAATATATGAAATCGAGTATAACATATGGAATACATTAACTGAATGTATAAAAGCTAAATATATACGAAAATATAAATGATTCGGTCTGGTTAATTTTGGTTAAACTAGGGTACAAAAAAGCCGATAACCGATCTTTGGTTATCGGTTTTCACTTTTTGGTTGATTTGTGTTCGGTTCGTCTGTTTTCGGTTAACGATTTAGTTATTGTTCACCGATAGACACTTCTAATTGTGTTACATGTCAAATTTTTATATAAAGTGTAGCAATACTATACTCAACTTAAAAGAATAAAATGTTCGTTTTTACGGTGTAATTAAAAAAATTATTATAAAAACCTCATTAAAAGTTATGATCATTAAAAGACTAATATACCCTCATTTTCAGGTTATACCTTATGCATTAAATTATTATAAAAACCTCTCTAGTTTTAAGAATCTTAAAATGTCCAGTATAGATAATATTCTTAATATGTTATTTATTATAGATATGTTACACATAATAGTAGGATTTCCTCACCACGCGTTACGACGAAGAATTCACATACAAACAAAAAGGAAAAGACTAATACGAAGCTACACAACATGAATGTGTAAAACAACAAAAACAAAATAAAACGTAATAGAAGAAAAATGATGACGTGGTGCTGCATCCGGACACGGCGGAGATTATCAATCTGCAGCAGCCATTGTCGTCGTCACTCACGGTTGTGACCGGCAGGGTTCGCTGACAAGGAAACTGTGTTTTAATATTGTTTATTATAGCGGAGGGAGACGTCCCGTTTTTAATAAATTTGAAATGAAAACATGATAAGTTTTTGTAAAAAAAAAAGTAATAGGTTTTTTCAGCCGCCTTGCTCTGTTTTCAAAAAAAATATTATATCGAGTATTTAGTTTTTGTAAAAAATACTAATAATTGTATCGTCTTAATATCTCACGTCTATGTAGTAATATAAAACAAAGGGTGTTTAAAAGATTTATGTGTTACGACATTTTCCTAAATAAAAAATATATTTTATACTTTCCCAAATTGTGGTCGACGTTTTAGACGACCGTCCCTCCCATGACTAACTAACCTTCGATGACGACTAAGAACAACGCTAAGGACTTCGCCATTCAATCCGCCATTTTGTTGGGTGTTGGTGCATATTTGTGACAACAGCTTAGATTTGGTCTTTGGATATCTTGTAATTAGAAAAACGATAAACAGTTAGCGGGTTTAGATTTGTATTAGTGGAATAATAGAGTTTGGGCTAAACAAAACCCAGTTGGGTTATAGGGGGACGAATTGGGCTTGCCCATGTAGGAAACCCTAGCCCAAGTAGCAACCTTGTGTTATATAAACAAGGCTTTGCTTTAGGGTCTAGGTTAATCAGCCAAAACAGTTTTGAGAGGAATTTCGTGAGAGATACAAGTCTTGGACGAAATTGTGTGTGTTAGGGATCTTGATTGATTGTAATCAGTTTGATAGATAATCAATAAAGATCAGGTTTGAATTGGAATTCTGTTTCTACTTGTTTCTGTGACATTCTGATCAAGAGGATTCCGCACTCTTGATTGAATTGACGATTCTGTGACGATCCATACGAACCAGGGGACCTACAATTGGTATCAGAGCATTAGGCTTTTGAAGAAGCTCGGTTCAGAATTGTTGCTTGGCAGAAACAGGAAGATTTTCGAAATTTTTTTGAAATCTGACAATTAGGGTTTCGAAATTTTTGTTGGTTTGATATAAATTTTCGAAATTTTTAGCTGTTTTTGATCTTCTGCATTGTTAGTTTGCTATTTTGCAGGTTTTAGAGATAGTTCTGGTTGATTGGTTGAAGAATTTTGGCTGGAAAGGCTTGAAGATTCGAAGATTTTTCTTCGTGTTCTTCACGTTTTTCGTTCCGTTCTTCACTGTTTTTTCAAAAATTACTGATATTTTGCTGTTTCGATTCTGCAGGAAAGTGTTAGGAGAATCTGGAAAATCTTCAGAATTTCAATCAGATTAAGTTTCCGATTTTACTGGACCAGCGAAATTGACAAACCAGCGAATTGTGACCTAGTAACTCGGTAACCGGCGAAATTAAATCCAAAGGCGACTTTGGTAACCGTATAATTTTCCTCAGCGAAATTATCACGGTGTTCGGCGACTTTACTGGTCGTCGTAATAGCGAAATTAACCAGCGAATTTGGGAACGAAATTGATCAGCGAACTTGGTAGTGAAATTGACAGCGAACTTGACCTGTCGGCGAATTTAAGTTAACCAGCTTATTAACCAGCGAAATTAAGTTAGAGGAATTAAAACCTAGCATAATTAAAAGGTGGAGTATTTATTTTCGTGGAGGAATTAGATACGTATAGAGGATTTAACGTTTTCATGAATAGAATTTGATCCGTAGCTCATCTGACGAAACCGTTTGCACTGTTGAACTCATGGGATTTTTAGGAAAAAAAGACTCTGGAAAATCCCAAATTTGATTTTTGACATTATATATCATTGGATTCGTCTTTTCGAGATGATTCTAACGGTGTAATTTGGTAAAACCTATTTTCGGAGAAATTTTGTACGGTTTTATCAGTCTGCAACGTTTAAAATGTCAAACATGTTTACTTTGAATGAGCTTTTGAAAATGGAGCATGAAGTTGGCACTACCAACAAACCGCCTAAGATGATAAAGGTGGAAAATTATTTGACATGGAAGGATCGTTTTCAATCCTTCATTGAATATCAGGACACACGCATGTGGATATGCATTGAAGATGGGTACACAAACCCAACACACGACTTTGAGGGCATACCACGTAGAACAGCCTATGTGAACATACAAGAGGCTGATAAAAAGATGTATGAGGCTGAAAAGAGGGCCTTGGCTGCGATAAAAATGTCCTTACCTGATAGCATCAAGCATACCTTCAAGAAGTACACTAATTCAAAGGATATGTGGGATGCATTAGAAAAGCGATATCAGGGAAATGCAGATGTCAAGAAAAACAAAGTTGATCTACTGAAGAAGTAGTTCGCTATTTTCAAGTACATGAAACATGAGTCACTTGAGGACATCATTAATCGATACTACCATCTGATGTCGGAAATGGAAAATTATGAGATAGATTGCTATTCTGACGTAGAGAAGAATGACAAGCTGCTCGATGCCTTACCTACTAAATAGGATATCTACACTCTCATGATCAAGGGAGAATCATATTATGAGACAAAGGAGCTGGAAGAAGTAGTTGGCAATCTGAGAGCTTATGAGCTCAGTATGAAGAAGAAAGATACTGGATATGATCAGGTTCAAGATCCAGGGATTCACAATGGGCTTACATCTTCTTCATCTCACAACGCTTCTAGCGACTCTGCTACTGTGTTTCTATCGTGTGAGAATGAGCAGGTCATAGTAAATGAGGATGGTGATGTGTGTTTTGTAGCCGCTTCAGGAGTATCAACAGGAGCCAAAAGAACATCAGCTTCTAAGCAGAGTAGTAGTGCAAAGTCGATGCCTATGAGTGTTAAGTCTGCAGAAGAGCATCTTGCTCTACTTGCTTCATTCGTTGCCTCTTATGAGAACTACATTCAGGGGAAGATATCTGATCCTGCCACTTTAGATGAAGATTATGATCAGATTGACCCTGATGATCTAGTAGAGATGGATTTACAATGGCAGATGGCCATGATTTCCAGAAGAGTCAAGAGGTTCAAGAACAGTACAGGAAGGAAGTTGGTAGGGAGGAGTGTTGGTTTTGACAAGACCAAAGTGAGGTGCTTTAACTGTCAAAGTTATGGGCACTTCATTAGGGAATGTAAAAAACAAAAGCAAGAGACTTCGAGTCAGAGTTCAAACAACAAGAATGCTTCAAATAATTCTAGCTCAAAGGCTTTGATCTCTACAGCATGAGAAGGTTCATATGATTGGAGTATTCATCTAGAAGATAATGAGAATGCCACTCAGGCATTCATGGCAGAGATAGTGCCAGTTGATGATGATGAAGCTACTGTGGGAGATGCTGAAGCAAAAGTGGATGCTGAGGTGAAGATAGAGAGTAAAGCTGAAGAAGAAAAGGGTAATCAGACAACATATGTTGAAGAGGAAAAGCAAAAGTCTGACCATGAAAAGGAAGCTGAAGAAAAGGAAGCTAAATACAAAAGAATGGAAGCTCAACTTGCAGCTCTAATGGCCAACTTAGACAAACAAACTGGAGAAGTAAGTTCAAAATCTGTTTGCTTAAGATGTCGTGAATTACAGGGTGAGGTTGACAGGTTGTCAACACAAAACCAAAGTCTGGTAAGCGAGATGTCCAACATAAAAGAATCAATTTTTTTTGCTAAAAGAAACGAATCTTTATACTTGAAGAAGATAAAAGGTTATGAAAGTGAAATTGAAGCTTTAACCTGCAAACTAAACGAAAAACTTCAAGTCATAGACTTAGCTCATGACATGATGGCTGAGAAAACAAAAGAGATTTCTGAAAAATGCAAAGAGTTGTCAGATGCACAACTCAAAATTGTTGAACTTGAAAAGAAATTAGGTCAATTTAGGGACTCTACTTTTGTAATGAAACATATGATGGGTGGCTTGAAGAAAAGTAATGACAAAACCAGTGTGGGATTCCATGGTTTCAATGAAGTACCACCTCCTGTTAGTCATGACTATTCTTTCTTGCTTGATGAAGATGAGCTCATAGGCTTTGTGTCAACATCACCAAGTAGTTCCACATCAAGTCAAGGTGATGTGTCTGAGAGTGGTGATGCTAAGAAGGAAAATAACAGCAAACCTGTTTTGAAAAAGAAAAATTCACATCCAAAGAATAAAAATCCAACTTTTGTTAAAAAGGTTAATTTTGTTCAAGGAAGTGACATGAAAAACGAAACAGCTGTTATTGAAAATGAATCAAATGTAGAGTTTGCTAAAACAAAAACATAGAAAAATCTGAATCTAAGCAAACTGAATCTAATCCTTCTAAGGCATCATCATCAAAACCAGAATCTAGTTCAAAGGCTTCAGATAAGAAGTCTTCGAAAAAGAGATCGTGCTTCAAATGTCACACCAAGGGACATGTAGCTAGATGCTGTCCTAACAAAAAGAGTGAAGCACAAATTAGTGAGAAACAGAGAGGGAAATCACCTAAGAAGAAAGGTGATAATGAGGAGAAAGTTGCAAATTCTCCAAAGAAATCTGCTCCCAAGCAATCAGAGGGTGTTGCTGTAGGTGTAGATAAGGCTGAAAAAGGAACTCCGTAAGTTCCTCGTTTTCAAAGAAATCAACCAAGATTTCAGCCTGAATCTACATCAGGCAAATATGAGAGACCTAGAAGAAGTTTACCTAGAATGAACAATTTTAATGGAAATTCAAGTAATTTCAGAAGTCAAGGTCAATATCAAAATCGATACCAAAATAATGGTGGTCGAACTTTTTATAATAATGGCTTTAGAAATTATAACAGTCAAGCTTCTTGGAATCAAAAATCAAGATACCAAAATCAAAATTTTCAATGGTCAAATAGTCCAAACACATATAGGAACCCTCAGGACCAAAGACCTAGTGGAAATCAAAATCAAATTCCATCAACAGGTCTGAGATCCAAGACTCCTGTTAGGAGTAATGGATATTGGATGGATGTTCCAGTAGTTGGTGAATTTGGACGACCCAAGACCATCAAGGCTTGGGTCCCCCAATCTAACTAATTTCTTGGTTGGTGTGTGCAGGAGCTGCTAAGGAGGATTATCAACTTA
This sequence comes from Helianthus tuberosus, assembly GCA_030545235.1. Lineage (NCBI taxonomy): Eukaryota > Viridiplantae > Streptophyta > Magnoliopsida > Asterales > Asteraceae > Helianthus > Helianthus tuberosus. The sequence continues at coordinate 104,590,601 of CM060427.1, read as the reverse complement.
TGGTATGTTAATAGTGGTTGCTCCAGGCACATGACGGGGGATGCGAGATTGTTGACTGAGTTTGAAGATTATGATGGTGGAAATGTGAACTTTGCTGGTGCTAAAGGTGGTGGAATTATAGGACGAGGAAAAGTGATCAATGGGAAGATCACACTGGACAAAGTGAACTATGTTGAGCAGCTTAAACACAATCTGATGAGTGTGTCACAAGTCTGCGACAAGGGTCAATCGGTCCATTTTACCAAGAATGAAGCATTAGTGTTGAAACCAGGTTTGGTGATTCCGGACGATTGGATAGTGATGCGAGCGCCAAGGAGAAATGAAACTTATGTCATGGACATGGGTGCTAAGGATCCAACTGCTGTGGTGACGTGTTTACTATCAAAAGCATCTGAAGCTGAATCGATGTTGTGGCACAGACGCATGGCCCATATTCACTACCGCAAAATGAACTATATTATTAAAAATGAATTAGTGAAAGGAGTTCCAATGCAGAGGTTTCACGTGGAAGATAAATGTCTTCCATGTCAAAAGGGAAAACAACATAAAAAACCTCACAAATCAAAAACAGTAAATTCCATAGATGCCCCTTATGAATTACTTCACATGGATTTATTTGGTCTGGTGAACGTGAGGAGCATAGGTGGAAAATACTATTGTCTTGTTGTCACAGATGACTACTCACGTTATTCATGGGTTTTCTTTTTAGGTACAAAAGATGAGACAGCGGAGGTGATGATAGATCTTTTTACAAAATTGGAGAACGTCCATGATGCAAGGATCAAGAGGATAAGGAGTGATAATGGCACGGAGTTCAAGAATCAGATTCTGGATCTCTATTGTCTTCGAAAGGGAATTGAACATCAATATTCCGCTCTTTATACACCTCAACAGAATGGAGTTGCTGAGAGGAAAAACAGGACGTTGATTAAAGCCGCTAGGACTATGCTTTCAGATTCAAAGCTTCCAGTTCTTTTCTGGGGAGAAGCTGTGAATACAACTTGCTACGTCCTAAACAAAGTTTTGACTGTTAAACGTTTTAATAAAACTTGTCATGAATTGATGTTTAACAAAAAACCAAACTTGGAAGGCATTGAACCATTTGGATTACCCTGCACCATTGTGCGAAATAAAGATAAACAAAAATTCGGTGAGGTGGCTGACGAAGGCTACTTTCTAGGTTATGTTCCTGGCACACCGAATAAAAGGGTTTTTAATCTAAAAACTGGTAAAATTGAGGTTGTTTTTAATATAGAAATTACTACCTACAAACCTCAACAATCAACGAATGGACCTGCTATATTATATGATTATGAAAGCGTTTTTAAATCATTTAATATTCCCGAGTTTTCTGATGTAGATGATTCTTAGTTGATTCAAACAGTGATAAGTGAAGACGATGAAGGCGAGTTCATGCCTAGATCGAATGTTGATATGACAGATGCTCTGGAAACTTCCCAAGGTGCTGCTGATCCTGATTTAAGCGATAGTGACTCTGAACCCAATCAGGGGGAGGATTTCATAATCCGTTTGCGGATCAGAACATTTAGGGGGAGATTGGATCAAACCTGGGTGACAATTTAGAAGTGGATACAGTTGCTACTACACGAGCAAATAGAGATCATCCAGTTGACATGATACTTGGAGATCCTACTGTAGGTGTTTAGACAAGGAGAAGCATAGCAGCGAATACAAGTTTATTTGTTTCGATTGAGAAGACTGGGATTGTGAACGAGTGCTTGTATAGTTGCTTTATTTCCCAAGAGGAGCCAAAGAACATTCATATGGCTCTAAAAGACAATTCATGGGTTGAAGCTATGCAAAAGGAATTGGCCCAGTTTGCTAAGTTGAAGGTTTGGGAGTTAGTTGACCTTCCTAAAGGTGAAAGAGAGATTGGCACTAAATGGGTGTTTAGGTGCAAGAAGGATGAAAGAGGAATTGAAACGTGAAACAAAGCTCGATTGGTGGTCAAAGGTTTCAATCAGCAAGAAGGGATTGATTACAATGAGGAGTTTGCACCAGTGGCAAGGTTGGAAGCAATTCGGTTGTTCCTAGCCTTCGCATCATATAAGGGCTTCAAAGTCTACCAACTAGACGTGAAGAGTGCATTTCTTTACGGGAAAGTCCAAGAAGTGGTGTATGTCTCACAACCAGATGGGTTAGTTGATCCAGATTATCCAGATCGTGTGTACAAGCTTGATAAAGCTTTGTATGGATTACATCAAGCTCCCAGGGCTTGGTACGAGACACTGTCTACACATCTGATCAAGAATGGTTTTGAAAGAGGTCAGATTGACAGTACACTGTTCATCAAGAGAAAGAAGGAAGATTTTCTGTTGGTACAGGTATACGTGGATGACATCATCTTTGGGTCGTCAGATGAAAACATGTGTAAAGAGTTCGAGCAGGTGATGAAGAGCAAGTTCGAAATGAGCGCTATGGGTGAGTTGTCCTACTTTCTAGGATTACAGGTTGAACAGAAGAAGGATGGCATGTTTATTCATCAGACAAAGTATGTGTATGACATTTTGGCTCGTTTCAAAATGGATGATTGCGCTACTTTCAACACACCCATTTGCAAAAATCACAATCTTGGCCCAGATCATGAAAGCACTGAAGATGTTGATCCTACTCAATACAGGGCGATGATTGGTTCTCTAATGTACTTGACTGCTTCAAGACCTGACATCATGTTTGCAGTATGTCTTTGTGCCAGATATCAAGCTAATCCAAAGGAGTCACACATGAAAGCAGTGAAGCGTATTCTTCGTTACTTGAAGGGGAAACCTAAACTTGGGTTGTGTTATCCAGCTGATAGTGATCTGAATTTTGTCGCTTACACTGACTCAAACTTTGGAGGATGCAAGTCAAACAGAAAGTCTACAACTGGTGGTTGTCAGTTCTTTGGAGGCAGGATTGTGTCTTGGCAATGCAAGAAGCAATCTTGTGTGTCTACCTCTACGTGTGAAGCTGAATATATTGCTGCGGGTAGCTGTTGCTCTCAGGTTCTCTGGATACAACAGCAGATGCACGATTACGGTTTGGATTTCACTCGTACTCCTATTATGATAAACAATAATGCCATGATTTCTATAACAAATAATCCCGTGAAACACAGTCGCACAAAACATATTGACATTCGTCATCATTTTATACGGGATTTTGCTGAAAAGAGACTAATTGAATTACACTGAGTCGACACACTAGATAACCTGGCAGATCTTTATACTAAAGCTTTTGACAGGGCTCGCTTTGAACATTTAGTCGAACTCAACGGGATGAGGAATCCTAAATAACTGTTTTTTCATAAGAATTTTGTAAATAGTTTACTGCTTTCTTAAAAATAAAAAATACAAAAACATTGAAAAATCAAAAACATAAAAAAAATTAGAAAATCAAAAATGAGTTATCACTGTGTGAAAAAGAAGATATGATAGTACATCAGCAAGTTAGACTGTCACACTCAAACTAAATTAAATTGCTTAAGTGTGATGGTAGTTTCTTATATGATGTACCCGTAGGAAAAAAATCATGAAATAATCAACTTACCAATGTGATATAAACCTAAATAAACTGTGTATGAGTGGGGAACACATCAGTGGTGTATGGTTTAATGACCTTAAATCTTGCGTTGATAGATTGCCAAAATCTGAGGTTTTGGGTCTTTATACTGTTATTTCATATGGGGATATCAAGGTTGTCCTTCTGCTGCATCGAGATACATGCTGACCTAGGCACAACCAGGATATCTTAAAAGAGCTAACACTACAAAAAAGATCACCATCGGGGACTGAAAAATCAGTCTCTAATACTCCTGAATCAGTCCCTAATGGTTATTCGGGACTGATTTTGTCAGTCCCGAGTCAGTCCTAATTGCTTAGTCCTAGATACTTTCATTAGTAACTAAAATTCAGTCCCGATTGTATGACACCAATAGGAACTGACATTCAGTCTTCTATACACATAAAATCAGTCCTTAATCTATGTTGTCATACAACATTATTTTAGTCTCGAATACATTTCGTCGGTAACTGGAAATCAGTCCTTGATACTAGGCCTTTCAGAGACTGAAAATCAGTACTTAAACCTTGCCTATTTTGTCCCAAATACATTTAATTAGCTTCGGGTTCCATGACAATTCAGTCTCTAATAAGACGTTGTAGAGACTGAGAATTAATCCCTGATAACATACCATTTCATTCTTTGATATATTTTATTAGGGACTAAAAAATAATCTTAGATGTCATCTTATTTAGTTTCGAATATGTTTTTTAGGAACTAAAAATGTGTATCTTTTAAAAACTTTTTCACTCCTGAATATGTTCTTTTAGAGATTGAGAATCAGTCCCTGATAACATACCAATTTTAGTCTTCAATTTATCTTTTAGGGACTGAAATATAATCTTAGATGTCATTATTTAGTCTCGAATATGTTTTTTTAGAGACTGAAATTTTGAATTCTTAAGAACTTTTTCAATCCCGAATATGTTTTTTAGGGACTGACAATCACTCCCTAATATGTTAATTTCGTAAGTAAAAAATAGTCTATGATGCTATGACTGTTTCTAGTCATGAGTTTTTTAAGACAAAAAAATAGTCTTTGATACTAATTTGATAGTCCATAATATGTATGCACATTTTGGTGATATGTTTACTTTTTAGGACTAATAAGAGTCTTAAATGCAATGACATTCTCAACAAATTTAATCCATAACATTATAGCATGTTAATTCTAAACTTTAATAAAGTTAAAAGTCAAACATATAATTAAATAATAATTAGTAGATCAATCCTAAACTTCAAAATAGTAATCAATCAAACACCAACAAAACAAGTCTTAACTAACTCACATCGTAAATCAAACTATCATTGTCATTGAGTTGCCCATCCAAATCATTTGCTCCACCCCTCATATGTGCGGATAGTGAGCTCTCAAAATCCGGAAACTTTGAGCTCATGAACATTAACACTTTTTCAGATTTCTCATTGCTTTGTTTCAATTTCTCTTCTAGTAAAGCAACCTGATTTTAAAGTGCTTCCGCCTCGCTTGAAGAGGGTTGAGACGATCTCGCTTCCGATGTCATCCAAAATCTTTTTTGCTGAAAACCGGTCAGACGCCTACCTTCCATGCAGATTTTGTTGTTTTTTCCTTTGGCACATACGCTTTCAATTGCCTCCTTTTCGAGCTCGTGATCTATGTTAGTAGTTATCGTTATCCCTTTAGAAATTAACTTCGTTACTGCCTACTCTTTATGATGAATAATATTTTCCTAACACAGAGTGTGTAACAATATCATCAATTTCAAACAATATCATCAATAAGTAGTAAACGAATAAACAAATCATTCAAATTTCAAACAAATAATATGACTTTTCTAAATAAAAATCTTTGATAACTAAATGGCTCAGCCTCTAAAAATAAAAACCAATGAGATTATAACAATATCATCAGGTTTTATTTCTCTAAAAAATAATATGAAAAAGGAATCATTCACAATATATTTGATAAACAAAGGGCTCTCATCATTCACATCATATGCTAAAAAAAAAATGAAACCTAAGGGCTGGCTTAGTCGTTGTCTTGGTCTGATGATGATGGATCGCAATACGCAAGGAAAAAGAAACGTCAATATCCTTACGTATTGCCGCTCAAAATTCAACCTATATACTATCTAAACCTGACTTTCATCTATCTGAAATCTAGTACTAAAAAACAGCACATTCTGTACAGATTAAACAACACAGGATTACAGGAACATCAAGTATTATACATCATATATTATCTAAACGAATAAACTGAATACATAATACAGGATTACAGGAACAACATGTATTATACAGTAAAAATACAAAATACAGGATTATACAGCAAGTATTATTAACAACAGCAAAATCGGAATCCTTAACGTTAGAATCGGATTAAAACAAGAACGACAACAATAATCAGAATCATTAACATCAGAAGTAGATTAAAACAAGAGCAACGGCAATAATCAGAATCATTAACATCAGAATCAGATTAAAACAAGACTAGCAGCAATAATCGAAATCATTAACATCATAATCAGATTAAAACAAGAACGGCAGCAATAATCAGAAGTTCGGAATCATTAACAGCAGCAAGTATTATTAACAGCATGAATGATTTTTACCTTTTTGCTCGAGACACCATTAATACCCAATAATCTTTCCTCCATTGATTCTGACCTTTCTCTTGTTGGGCATTTTAACCATAACTATACATATGTCCAAATTAAATATGCATATGAACGCTGCACCAGAATATCGTTGGCCATTTCGGCTGCAGTTCCACACACCTTACAGGTTGCCGAACTCAATTGTACACGTCTTTGTCAGAGCTTCAGTTCGTAGGGATTCTCCCATCTGCAGCTCTCTACCCAAAATAATTAGACTTACGTGCATTAACAACAAATCTATTTAAAACTTAAAAGTACAACTCTAACTTATTATCAAACAAACTCACAAAAACCACGGCATTATTATCTTATGTCAGTCGTCGAAATCCTTTTGTTTAGCAACTCTTCTTGTTCGCCAAATCTAAAAGAAAAAAACGAAAAAAAAGTCAGATTTAAACTTATATCTATTTAGGGTAAAATGTGTAGACATACAACAAATCTAAAAAGAAATAAATAAAACCAAGTCAGATTTAAACTAGATTTATATAGGCTAAACTTTTTAAACATTCAACTACATAACATACACATACAATTACAAGTATATACACATATGAAACTGTCCGCGATCAGCCCTGTGCTCAAGTCCAAAAATCTAGTTAATGGATCATCTTACCCCTGATAATACATAGCATTCCCGTTCATTTTACTCTCAACATAGGACTGTGAAAAACATAAATTGTAAGCATTCGACTTATTATTATATATATTTACCAATTTGTTGATTTTTCACATATATCATTGACTTCATAAAAGTGAGTTTGTTTGTTTGTTCGTTTTGCTCTACTGGTGACCCACACTCAAGCACGTGGATCTTGCAACTTTTCAACAGATGAATTACTTGCCAAAAGTAGTTGCCATCTATTATCAAAGTTAACCTTCAGACCCATACATCCGGTGCGTCGTGTGCGATGGAAGTCTTTGTTCTTTTGTGCACTTGCTTTTGCTTTGGCACTTTTTTTTTCCTACGGATATATCAACAACCAATTGTTAATAGTTGCAAAAATATAACAAGAACAATAATAATATAATAATAATTATAAAAAACATAAACCAGATTTTCATCGCTAGTCTTTGACGAAATAAAGTCAGCCCATTTTGATCGACTAAGAAAGTCATACTTCTCGAAAGTTCATTTTGTTTGCCCATCACTATCATATCTTCATCAAATTCAACATGCAATTCATCTTCTCTCAGTTTCCTATAACAAGAAGCAAAACCTCTTTTCTTTCCATCTATCTCTTTTAGGCGTATCTATTGTTCACTATTAAACAAATAAACAACATAAGAATAGTTATTCAAACATGTAGCATAAATTTGGCCAAAACTATCCAAATAAAAAACAAACATGAAGCTGGTTGGGAGTCGGGTGACCTGTTTAGCTCCCCAAGGGACCCATAAACCTTACTTAAAGCCACCAAACACCCAAAACTTCCCACATTGGCTAGTGACTACTCCACTACCTCAAGTCTCAACATCACCTGATCCTCATAACTCACAAAATCACACAACAAGATTAATGGCAAATAAAATGCCTAATACAGATTACATATCAAACATAAGACTACCATCAAGGCATCAGGCCATTAAAGATTCTCAAGGAATAATTAGTGAGACAGGATATAGAACAGGCATAACGCATATTTAACAAAAACCAAATAATTGATTAATAGCAACTAAATTTATATTAGAAAGACTAGAACTTTACAGTTGTTGGTTTGTTACTAGGATTTTTAAAGAAAATGCAACTAAGAGGGTAACTAAATTGGCATCAGCGACATAAATAATTATAAGAACAAGCAAAAGCTCATTAATAAATTTTATCAATAAATCAACATAAACATTAACACTTACTTAATTGGTAAAACTCAAATTTCATTGATAAATCAACACAAACAACAATAGCATATTATTCACATTCAGTATAAGTGTCTGCGATTTCTTTTTTATTTTATCTCTTATATGAAAATGGTAGTTGACTTGAACCATCCAAGAAACACTAGAAATAAAAGAAAATGGGTTTAGGTAAATCAAGTTGAAGAGTGATTAACTATTCGAGCCAACCTATTAAGTTTTTGTTGCGAGCAGACCATCTTCTTGCAAAATGCAAGATATACACTTTTCACAAGAGTACAATCATAAACAAATATTTAAATTTAAAATGTGAATACAAAAAAAAACAAAAAAAAAAACAAAACAAAATAGACACTTTTTCATTGTTCTTTATCTTTTTTGTAAATTTGTTTCTACGCTATTTTTTTATGGGATTTCCGATTTCAATCATACAACTACATCTATAACTATATATATACATGCATACATGTTCAATTCATAGTAATTAAAAATAATAGTCCACATATGGCACCACAATAAACACATTCCAAAACCAACAATAACAACCCTCTGACAATTAAGAAATTTTTTTTTTTAATAATTAATATATATTTGAATTTCAATCACCAGGGCAAATTAATATATATTAAACCAACAAAATTCTAACAAACTCACCCTAACGTGAAATCATCATCAAATTTAAATAAACACACATAAAACATGTGAAATGTATAATAGAGAGTAGAATAGCATCACCGAATTGATGTTGATTTCGTGGATGAACTGTGTTTTTGTAGGAAAATGCAGCTGTGAAAAAACCCTAACATCGATTTGGAGCAAATCTATGAAGAAATCGCATATTTGAAAGAACCCTAACTGAGATTTGGAGCAAACGATGTGAAGAAATCGTCTGTATCGTAACTGCTGTGAACGAGCGGGAGATGAAAACTAAAATGAAAATAGGGCTTCGCGCTATTTGGGGTTTTAGGAAAAAACTTTGGCGGTTTAAAACATTGTGGATTCAGAGAGGATTAGGCCATTATTATCTAATTTAATCATTTAATTAAAATGGTAATAGATATCTTTTTACGAATAAGTTTTAAATTTGTTAAGTAACTAGAAAGCCTAAAAAAAGGAAACACAAATTCTTACCAGTTAACTATAAAATTCAAATTACAAATTAAAGATAATAATATATAGAGATCATAATATTAGGGTCTGTTGGTAAGGGGTAATGGAATGGAATAGGAAATTGAATGAACGGTTAATGGAATGAACAAAAGAATGAAATGGGTCATTCCATTCCATGGTCTTGTTTGGTTACCAAGTGAGAATGAAATGAATCATTACCTTGTAGTGTTTGGTGGGCAAGAAAAGAAGAAGGAATAAAATTGGCGATGGGTGGTGGTAGTCAATGGCGACGGTGGGTGGCGGCGGCGGTCGGTGGCAGCGGCGATGGTGGGGTGTGGCGACTGTGACACTGGTGTTCGGTGGCGTAGGGTGGTGATGGTCGCCTGTGGTGCCGGAGTTGTGGTGAAGGGTGATTGCGACGAGTGGCGGAGGTGGTCGGTGGTAGTGGCCGGTGATGGCGCAGGTGTTCGGTGGCGGAGGGTGGCGACGGTGGTGTGTTGTGGTGGCGGTGGTCGGTTGTGTTCGGTGGTTGTTGATGGCGATGGTTCCGGTGTTCGGTGGCAGAGGGGGGTGGTTGTGGCGGCGAGTGGTGGAGGTGGTCGGCAATGGCGATGACGGGTGGCGGCGATGGTGGCGTAAGGTGGCAACGATGTAAGGTGACGGCGGTGGGTGACTAGTGGTAGAGGTGGTGGGGGTGTTGGTAATAAGGTGGGAGAGGGAATGGAATGGAAAAAAAAAACACGGGGTGTGGATGGAATGAATTTGAGGGAATGGAATGCCCTATGTAATGAGTGATTCCATTACCATGACCAACCAAACACATTTTTTTTATTCCATCGTAATAGTCCATTCCATTCCGTCTCTCATTCCTGCATACTAAACACTACCTTAGAGATTATATATATATATATATAAGAAACTTACTCCCTGTAATCTCAGTAAATCTTTGTGCTCGTCTCAAAATACTCGTCATATTCCACATGATATCCATCGGTTCTAATTCTTATGGATCTACCTGATCATAGTCCTCTTTTGTCATATTAGAGTTTCCAATCTTTCCGGCAATGAGACTATCATATGACTCAAGAACTGATCCCATAAATGCCATCTGTTGTTTCACTGTGGATTCATTCAAACTTTGAGCATTTTGCAGATTTACTGAAACATTGCATTGCAGCACATGAGACTGATTATTTCCCTGATTTGAATATGAGTTTGAACTTTGCAGATATAATCTTATGAAAAAAAACAATATGGTTTATCTTCAACAATTGCTAAGAGGTTCAGCCGTACTTAGAGTAAGTTTTTTCTTTTTTTTGTGATATTTGGTTGTGAATTAGTATTAACTGTCGCATGTCACAAAATTTATAGTTTATATGCATATGGCAGAGAACACTTACGGTTTTTAGAAATGCAACATCCTGAATCATCATATTTTTACGAGATGCAATAGTCTACATTCTTGAATTGGCTTGCAAAACAGGTAATACTCACACTCCTTAAAAGGGAGTTCTTAAAATAGGAAAAAAAACTTAAAGGTCATTTATGTTTTATGTAGTTTAGAGCACCAAACTTATAAATTTACCCAAAATAGGAACCAACTAATTGAAAAAAAAAGGGTTGTATGTTGAAAACGTTGGTGTTCAACGTTCTGATGGCACTATAGATGATTTTATCAATGACAAGATAGATGATTCTGATCATAGCATGGAAGATTTTGTTTCAAAGTCAAATCTGAATGATTCAGACACTGATAAACCCAATAATGAAATTGAAAATGATGATTCAGAAGATGATGATTGGTAATGTTCGATATGTAAATTTTGTAAGAGTTTCGCTTATTTAAACTTCACAAATACTAGTCTTATTCTTACTAAGATACATCTAAAACTAGATTTGTTTCACATTATCTAAGCATTTACTATGGATATTATGTTTGCAGGTAAAAGTAGAAGTATCAAGAAAGGAATTACAGGTAGTGTTTAATAAAGTTTTGTCAAATTTGGCCCGTATCTATTAAAATTTATAATAACTTAATATAATTTTTTTATAAGGCTGAATTGGAAGAAGCTTATCTTAGAGGCTTGTGCTACTTGGACTTATGAAGGCTGATGATATGCACTAGTAGGTTGATTTGGACGCTAATGATCTTATTTTGTAATTTATTGAACTTTGAACTTGTTTTATATTTTGTTAGAGTTGATTTGAACATGTTATGTATTATGTTAAACGTATAATGCATATGTTTTTTTTTAACTATTCAATAATACATATGTTTCGGTTACGAATGGTCTTACATGTACAAATAAGATTTGTGTACTCAATAATATGTCCTATAGGGTTTTTACTCAAATAATGTTCACCGAAGAAAAAGACTCATTTTTTAACTTTTTAAGTATTGAACCCGGTCCAAAGCTTATACCATGCGTGCATATTTGGATCTAATTGGATTGTGTATCAATGTATCGTTTCATTTTACATGTCATATATGGTGTTACGAATGAAACAAATTGAGATAAAGAATGAGCGAACGTCGTAGATGCATAGTAGTCAAATTTCCCTATTACGCTGTCGACTTGCCGCAACGCGCAAGTTCTCCTCTAGTCAATTCCTAATAAGGTTTTGAAAATAACGTTTAGACTAATTTTGCAGCCTTAGAACCTTCCCAACAAATGGTAGAATATGCGTAACATAATTAGACGCTGAAGAGGCATTCGAAACTCAATATCAGTCCCTAATTATGTTTGTCTTGAAAATATAAAGAACTAATGTTCGGTCCCTGATATGTTCCATTTATAATAGAGATAGAACATTAGTCTCCAACACATTTGCGCCATTTTTAAGGAAACATAATTGAGATTAAAATTCAGTTACAAATAAGATGTCAATATATTAGTGACTGAATATTAGTGACCAATAAAATTGTGCCTTTTTTATTAATTGGGCACTTATTTGGGACTGAATTTAAGTAACCAATGAGTTTCCATCCATTTTTTTGGCAAACATATTTATAACTAAAATTTAGTTTTAAACAAGTGGTCAAAATATTAGGGACTGATTATCTGTCACAAAGATCATAAAAAAAAATCAGTCTCTAATACAATCAGTCTGGATACCATGCATCCGAGACTCATAGATCAGTCCTTCATAATTTAGTCCCTAGGTGTCAATATATTAGTGACTGAATATTAATGACCAATAAAATGGCGCCATTTTTATTAATGGGGGCAGTTATTTAGGACTGAATTTTAGTAACCAATAATTTCCCCCTAAAATTTATTTTTAGACAAACATATTTGTGACTAAAATTCAGTCTCAGATAAATGGTCCAAGTATTAAGGACTGATTATTAGTCACGGACATCAGTCACAAAAAAATCAACCTCTAATACAATTAGTAATTAATAAATTAGTCCCAGATACTATGTATCCGAGAGTGATAAATCAGTCCCTCATAATTTAGTCCCTCGGTGTCAATATATTAGTGACCAATAAAATGGCGCCATTTTTATTAACGGGGGCTGTTATTTAGGACTGAATTTCAGTAACCAATAAGTTTCCCCCCAAAATTTATTTTTAGACAAACATATTTGTGACTAAAATTCAGTCTCAGATAAAGGGTCCAAGTATTAAGGACTGATTATTAGTCACGGACATCAGTCACTAAAAAAATCAACCTCTAATACAATTAGTAACTAATAAATTAGTCCCAGATACTATGTATCCGATACTGATAGATCAGTCCCTCATAATTTAGTCCCTCGGTGTCAATATATTAGTGAGTGAATATTAGTGACCAATAAAATGGCGCCATTTTTATTAATGAGGGCAGTTATTTAGGACTGAATTTCAGTAACCAATATGTTTCCCTCCAAAAATTATTTTTAGACAAACATATTTGTGACTAAAATTCAGTCTCAGATAAGTTGTCCAAGTATTAAGGACTGATTATTAGTCACGGACATCAGTCACAGAAAAATCAGTCTCCAATACAATTAGTAACTAATAAATTAGTCCTAGATACTATGTATCCGAGACTGATAGATCAGTCCCTCATAATTTAGTCCCAAATGGTCATTTTTCTTGTAGTGTAAAAATGCCAAAACGCATAAATGAAGAAGCTCTCCTAGAGAGTCATTCAAAAAGTGCAAAATGCATCAGTCGTACCAAAAATGGTATTTGTCATAGCCCTCGTTAGATATTTTGGTCTCTTTGCTGTACGAAAGTACTGACCTGATCACCAATTATCTATCGTTGAAAAACAAAACGGATGAATTCAGTATACTTGTGATAACTGGCACTTTTCCGTACATTCCGTACAATAATTAGACGGTAATATGTGCTTTAATGACTGTGCATGATCTAGTTTATAAGACGAATGGATTTCTGATTTCTGTTATATACATACCATGGCATTTCATGTTGCAAGACTTTTGTCATTACTGCATGCAACCTAATATAGATCTATGGATGCACAAAGTAGAGTTAGCACATTTATCAGATAAACTAGAGGTACTGACGGGAGTTCAGTACTTAGACATACATGAGGTTAAGACACAAAATTAGCCCCCAGGACCAAGTGATACACTAGGATAGTGTGTAGGAAAGTAGGGATTACAAAACTGCCTTCCTAGTGATGACATAGGTACCGGAAAGTGCCAGAAACACACTAAAACTGCAAAATTCTGCAGAAAATATATAAATTCAGCAATAAATCAGCTTTTAACATCTAATTATAATGCAGAAAAGTGGTTTAATGGTCCTGAATACTTTCCTAAGTGTCGGGAATCGAAACTGTCATAAAATCTAACATAAAGCACACTAAACTGCGCAATTCAGCACTTTAACGAACAGTAACAAAACGAACAACCGGACACTACCCAAAACATCAAATTTTCACTAGAAGCATTGTTTTAGTGTTACAAGGCTAGTTATGGTCATCGAACATCATATTACATCTAATAAACATTAAATACATAAAATACCTAACTAGTACCATTGAATCCTAACCAAATCAAGTAACTAACCATTAAAACTTACACTTTACCCACCCCCCCCCCCCCCATGTTGGACGGTTAGGGGACATGGGTCCCAACCTTGATTTCTTTGTTATATTTTATAAAATCTTGTAGAGAATATATCAAACTTAGATGCCATATGCCATCCTAATTTCTTTATAAACCTAAAGATTATAACCTACTTGTCATTCATCTTCCTCAACAAAACCTCTCCTTCTTCTCCTTGTTAGCTCACGGCCACCACCCCACCTCCATACATCTTTATTTTCAATCCATCTCCATCCAATCCAAGGTGATTCTAAGGTGTCTCGGGCCTATCTAAGAAGGTTGTAAGCAATGGAATTGGAAGGACCTCCCTCTAGTGCTTTTATCCACCTCATTTCTTCTCTTGTTCATCCCTAGCCTTGTGCTAGTAGTAAGACTCTTGTGATCTCATTTTATTTCATATTATGTTGGTTAAAAGATGATATAAGTTGTTAAATAAAAAGATCATGAAGAAACATAAGCAAAAACATGAACATAAATCTCTAAAACATGAAGATCAAGTTGTTTTAAGTGTATGTAGGATACTTGAATGTTGATCTCTTGTGTTTATGATGCTGATCATCATAAGAACCTTGCTAGATGATGATTAAACACATGATCTAGCAAGTGTAAGGATAGATCTTGAGAAAGTTGTAATGATCATCCTTTATGTAAATCATGAACTTGAAAATAAACTTGTTTTAGTGTATGATGATTATTTCTACAAGATATAAGTCTTGAAAATAAAAGATTTCAAGAATAATATTTCCAAGAAACTAAAGTTACTACAAGATCTAACATGATCATGATGTTTAAAGGAAGTAAACATGTTTTAAGTGTTAAATCAAAGCTAGAAACATATTGTTAACAAGAAAAATACAAGAAGAAGTATTTTTAGAAAATCTTCATACAAGTTGTGAAGATCTAAATTCTTCAAGAATGATATTTTCAAATAAATAACCACACTTTAAAGGGTAACTAAGCTTACTAAATACACTAGCAAGTTACTACAAATTTTTACAAAGTTTCAAGTTCATGTCATAGTGTAAATATATTATTTTTGACACATGGTAAGTGTTGAACGATTTATTGATGATTGATGATGATTTTAAAAGAAAATGATATGCTTTGAAAGCATGGAAACCTCCATTTTTAAGAGGAAACTATGGCAATTTTTTTGTAGAATTTTAACACTTAGAAAAATATTTTTAAACAAGTGTTTGTAAGTAAAATTTTAACCATGATCTTTCATATAAAATTTGCCATAATTTTTGCTACAAAAATTACAAACATTGGAGGTTGTTTTTGATAAATGAAAGTGACTAAGTATATATTTAGGGATAAATATTTAGATGACACAATTTGTGTGATTACTTGTATATTATGTGTATTAGTTAAATTATTTTAGGGCCTGAAATAATATAACTCACCAAAATACCAAGAATTACAATCCAAAATATTACCAAAATTCCAAGAATATGAATATACAAGTTATACACAAAATATTGGTGAAACTGAACTAGAGAATATAACTTACAAAATACTCCGGAAATAATATTCATATGTATATTTTGGTAAATAATGTTTTGGACACCGAGTGAATAAAAATATGATTTTTACAATTACTACAAGAATATATCATATTTTTGACAAGAGAAAATATATTTTTTTTGGCAAGTATAAATATATGTTTTTCTGGAAATTTTTAGAAGATATATTATTTTTGAAAGAAATATATATTTTCTCAACAAACATGAAATACACTACTTTTGGGTGAAAGATATATTTTCTCAGTTAAATATGAAATATATCGTTTTTGAAGAAAGATGAGTTTATATATATTTTCTAAGTTGGACTTGAAAATATATTACTTTTGGAACTTATATAAAAATACAAATATTTTGCCAAGGGAGAACTATAAATAATCTTTCTAAGTAATATTTATTGAAATATATATTTTGGAAATATGTATATTGGTGAACTTTTATTAAAGATAGTATTCTGGAATAATTAATACGAAATTAAGCATAAGAATACTTAATAAATACAATAAAGATACGTATTCTCGTACGTATAAATACACACCGGAATACGACCCCAAATACATGGCAAAAATATAAAAGTATAAGATACCCCCATCCTTGGGAATGAAATTACAAGTATAAATACTTGGGAAGTATTGAGTTAAAATATATTGCTATAACAATTATTCTAAAATTTAATGAATATAATTTAAGTTAAAATATTTATTATTTTAACAAATAATTATGTAACTTGGAATAATGTTGAAGACGCAAAGAACATAACTCAAAGACACTAATTAATACTAAGTCAAGGCACGACCCGCTCGTCTAATAGACCGTAGTACCTTGTAGGTAGTCGTGCACATTAGTAGCAGCTTGAGTAACGCCAGATTGAAGAACGCAAACTTGTGAGTTCATGTCCCCCTTTTCTCTTAACTGTTTTTGGTTTTTATAACTCTCGGGGGTGGAATACATGTTACGAATGTTTAAACAGTATGAATTGACTATGAAATGAACTATTAGATCATGTGAGCATACATTAAATTTGAAATGCCATTAACTCTTAATTAGGGACGAAGGTTAGATCTAACGGGTACGGCCGAACCCCACTCATGGTACTTATGTGACCACTTGAGTGCTTCGGTGTCCCAGTCGAGGTAAATCGACAACAGTCAAGGTGAGTTGACATGGTCAAGGTAAATTGACATAGTCGAAGGGGAATTCAACATAGTTGAGGGAATCGACGAGGGTATAAGCCTACTCATTGTGAGTGCTCCCTATGTCCTCACATGGTTTAATGTCCTTGCAAAACTTTAATTTAAATTGTTCATAAATGCTTTTCATACCTGTTTTCAAAGGAGTTTCTCAAAGGTGTACAAGGTTTTCAATACTCACACAAAGCGCATGAACTCGCTCAACTTTTGTTGATGTTTTCCAAAATTACATGTATTTTAGGTAACAGGTTGGATCTTAGGCGCGGGTGTTGTTTCTAGAAGTAGATTTCAAGTTTAGATGTCATCCACTTTTGTTGGTTTGTGACTTAGTTGAAGGTTGTGTTTTAAAACTTAAATAACCGGTGTTTGTAATACTTTAAATTTTTTGAATGGATGAACATCGTTTTGATCATTTAGTTGTTTATTATGATTGAATGCAATGATAATAGACCAGTCACACATCATACGCTTCCGCAAAAGTCATGGTGTGACAGTTTGGTATCAGAGCTTCAATTGTAGTGAACTAGGATTCCTTCTCGAGTCTAGACTACAATCACTAGGACTCTCTCACAAAAAAACATTTTTCAAAAAGGTTTTACATTGCATTCACGTAAGCGTCAAGATCCATGAGTCAAACATTTTTCAAAGAAAAGACAAGGCAATGGCATTAGTAGGGAGAAGGATACCCCAAATTAAGGTGCCAATTAAGGCATAGTCTATGTGGGATAGACTTGCCAAAGGCAAAATGACCCCCCGAAAGGATAAACGAGAGTTAGATGTGATATGATGCATCTATTTGCCTGTTTATGCTAAGTAACATATTTATTTATTGATATATATGTACGTATAAGTGTACGGAATAATTATTGACGTGAATGAGATACCTTCGACTTTGAATCCTATTATTGTTCTTGACTCGCACGATGAGGATGTCGACCTCGCGTTTATTACGAAGCTCATGACTGGAGTGATTACCAATCAAGATCCTGAGCTGGTTCCATAGAAGATGGCTACTCTTCCCTCTCATATGCGAAGGTGCCTAACTACGGTAGTGACGGCGAGGCGGAAGAGGCAACCTTGGATAACAACCTTATCAGCAGGACGGGGTCCCTGTGGCTTTTGTGAGCAAGATTGAAGACGCACTTGACCAGACAAGGAAGATGAAGTATTCATCTTAAAGGTGCCCCTCCAACCTCTAGGAATTCTCCTTATTCCTATTACGTTTAATCACCGTGCTTATTCGCGCGTAACGATGACAAATGTTAGCGCGTCGACCACCGCAATGGTCCTTTCCATGTCAGAGGTATAAGGACAGTAGTGTCCCCTCTTTGATTGATCATCTGCTTGGACGAGGGAAAGTTGGGGTGACCGTGCAAGACAATTTATTATTACGGGGGCCCCGTAATAACGACTTGTAGTGCATGGAAATCCTGGTGGACTCTGCGGGTCAGGCTAATGATCACCATCCCTCCAAAAACAATCTCTAGGTGTTCACGCCTTCATCTGGTAGAACAATACCTAGACAATTGCCTTGGCACCCTATGATGTGTAAAATGTTTAATATATTTTTAAAACACCAAATTAAATGGTCAAATTAGCTTAATTACACACAATCGGCAAGTGCACCAGTCGTTATGTAGTCAAGTCGGTAAGACTGAGTATCAATTTGTGGACACGATGGCGCGACTCTCGATACTAAACTTTTGTCAAGTCCTAGTCTAGCAATTTTTTAATGAGTGTTTGGATTATTATTAACTAATAAAATTAAATAAGAGAGCAAATACGAAAGCAGAAAGCAGAGCAAACAGATAACGAATTTTAGGTGAATTCAGAGGATGGAAAAATGGCTACCTAGGCAAGATGCATGTCAATTCACTCATGGTTCTTGGAATGGAATAACTAAGTTTTGGCTACTGGGATCTTAAGGTTCACTAAACAAGACCTAACCTGGCTGGCAGATCATTCTCCAAACAGGTCGCAATCTAGGGTCAAGAAAAGTGTATAAACTCACGGGTTAATGTCAGATCACCTCTCGGTCTCTCTAACTAGGTTATGGTACCCAGAATCTAGATTACCTCTCGGTCTCACTAGAATCGGTACATCCGGGAAGTGTAAGGGATGTACAGGGTGGTGACTCTAATTAGGTTCTAACACGGTTTGCTAAAAATCACAAGAAAACCTAGGGTAATTCACTCTCGTGCAATTAACACCTAACCCGTCTAATGATTAAGACAACCCGACATCTAATCTCCTCTCGGTCTCACAGATGGTAGAATATTTAATTACCAAATAGTTTATTAATTTGTTCCTAGGGTGTACTACGTCTAGCAACCACAAGATTTAGTCGAAAACACAAAGTTAACGAAATCACCTAACCCTAGTCTTAATTAATACGCAATTAATTTTAACCAAGAAAAAGTGGAACAAATATAAACCATCAATTATTAAATACGCATGCACATTAGAACCATGACAAGAGCACTTTTACCACAACATTGAGCCAAAACATTAATTAGCCAAACAAAGAAACCGTAAATAAAACTAACAATTATCCATGACCTAGGTAGCACAAAGAAATTTAGCCAACAACGGTCCCTCGATCATTATTAATTAATTCTAGCTTCTCGTTTATTGATCGCTTAAGCTCATATTTAATCATTTTTCGCACCGGGACCTATAATAATAAAAAAATAATAAAATATATGTCCAAATATTATAAAAATAACTCTAAACTATTAAAATAACATTCAAAATACACAAGGAAAATAAGATGCGTTTGGAACACATCAAACATCCCCACACTTAAACATTTTTCGTCCCTGAAAAAGACTTATGCAAACGGAATCAGAATCAAATTAATGTCCGGGCACAAAAGCTAGTTTACTTTATTAAAATTAAAACTCGTGTTAACAGCGATTGCAAGTATTTTGATCCTCTTAAACCCAAACCCGGTTCCAAGCCCTTATCATGTAGATTTAATTCAAGTTCGGTCAACTTACCTAGGGTCTCACATTAGAAGCTACGGTCCACCTAATCCCGCATCAAGCTTATAGAACAAAAGGAACGATCACTGGACCAATTCCCAACCGTCTTATATCAAAACCAAGAGAATTTAAAATCATTTTTTTTCATCATTTTTTATTTCTTTTCAATCTTCTCTTTTTTCCTTTTTTTTAAATGAACGTAGACGTTGCTTTCCCTAACCCAGAGGCATTCCGGCTGTAGAGTCGCTATCCCCAACTCGGATTACTTAGGCTTCGGTACTTTTTATTTGCATGTTCGATTTCACACATCCTAGAGGTATTCCGGTTGTAGAGTCGCTATCCCCAACCAAGATTACATAGGCATGCGCTACTTTCATTCAGTTTCTAGCTCATTTTTTCTATTTTTTTTCATAATTAAAAATTCTAACGGTTTTAACTTATAACGGCATTCCTTATACTCTTATTGGCGGTTTCAATTTCTCATATTCACTAGATGAGAACCCACTAGTAAATCAACAATTAGGTATATTTAGCTCAAAGGAACCTAAAACCGGGCCGAGCCTACTCACACATCCCAAATTAGACACGGGCTTAATTTATTAATTCTCATATTATTATTATTTGAAACCCGAATAAAAACTGATTTTTCTATCATTTTCCGTTTTTATTTTGCAAACATCTAAAACAGGAACATTTTCTGATTTTTTTCAATTTTTTTTTTGGATTTTTAAAATTTTTTTGTAGTTCTTTTTTCTGACTCAAATCTATCTAAAAAGACGTTGTCTCCCATCCCCACACTTAAAATTTACATTGTCCTCAATGTAGGATGAAAGACAACTAAAAAAAATAAGAAAGAAAAATAAACTAGAAACATATAATGGAACAAACTCGCCTGGTAGCAAAAGTCTTCGAATTCCAAACCAAAGCGAGCACGACTGTATAGCATTTCATTCGCAGCCGTCTGACAAACTTGTATACTTGAGTTGTCCTTTACATAATGATATAAGCTCGAAATCCCCGCCCGAATGGAGATTGAGTACAGACGGGTCAAACAAACCTGCACAAATAAACACAAACAAACCCAAGCGTAAAACTGACTCAAAAATAAAAACAGACTCAAAACTCACTAACTCAAACTGACTAATTTAGACTCAAAATACATAAATATACAAAAATATACACTCGGGTTTTCACCCGAGAATCACTCAAAACTATCAAGCACTATGAGGATCGAGGCGAATAACCTCGACGTCATCCTTCTCACTCAGCCTACCTATGTATAACTTCAATCTATGACCGTTCACTTTGAAACTTTCACCATCTTTTCCCTCTATCGTCATACTACCATAGGGAAACACCTCTTTCACCACAAATGGTCCTGACCAACGGGACTTCAACTTCCCAGGGAACAACCTCAAGCGCGAATTATATAATAACACCTTTTCCCACACTTGAACTCTTTCACCTGCTTCTAGTGTCTGTCGTGCAACGCCTTAGCACGCTCTTTATATGCCCACGACTTTTCATACGCCTCATCACGCATCTCCTCTAACTCGTGAATTTGAAGAAACCGGTTCTTACCCGCAGCTGGCAAGTCAAGATTGACTGCCTTCAGTGCCCAGTATGCACGATGCTCTAGCTCAACCGGTAGATGACACGCTTTCCCATAAACTAACCTAAAGGGCGTGGTCCCAATAGGGACAATACGGAAAGCCCACAGAGCGTCATCCAACTTCTCGGACCAATCAATATGACTGTTTCTGAAAGTTTCTCCAAAATTTGCTTAATTCCCCTATTCGAATTCTCCACTTGCCCACTTGTTTGTGGATGATAGGCCGTCGAAAGCCAATGGGTCACCCCATAGCGTTTCAAGACCTTCTCCATCTGTGAATTGAAAAAGTGGGTGCCTCGATCAGATATCAAGGACTTCGGTATCCCGAACCTAGCAAAAAGTCTCCTCAAGAATCTCACAACAACCCTAGCGTCGTTCGTAGGCAAGGCATCTGCCTCCACCCACTTAGAAACATAGTCGACTGCAACTAGGATGTATCGGTTCCCCCTCTACATAGGGAACAGACCCATAAAATCGATGCCCCAAATATCAAAGATCTCAACCACCTGAATGGGCTTCTGAGGCATCTCATTACGGGATGAGATATTTCCTGTCCTCTGACAGGCATCACAACTTCGCACAAACTCATGTGCGTCCCTAAAGATGGTCAGCCAATAAAAACCCGCGTCAAACACCCATTTGGCGGTGTAAGCCGCACCATAATGGCCACCAGTCGGTCCCTCATGACAATGTCGCAGAATACTGCGAGACTCGGACCCAAACACACATCTCCTAATAACCTGGTCCGCATCGATCCTAAACAAGTACGGATCCTCCCAAATGTAGTGCTTGACATCCGCAAAGAATTTCTTCTTTTGCTGGTGTGTCATGCCCTCCACAAGGTCACCAGTAGACAAGTAATTCGCTAGATCATCGAACTAGGGAAAGCCTTCCTCGTGGGATTTCAAGAACATCAACATCTCATGGGGAAAGTCATCCCCTATCCTCTCCTTCCGAGTACTCTCTAACTCGGGGTTCTCTAATCGGGACAGATGATCCGCAGCAAAATCCATCGAATAAGCCTAGGCTTCGCATCCTTCTTCGCAAACAAGTACCGAAGAGCCGCATGATCCGTGAAAATAACGGTCTTCGACAGCACAAGATAAGACCGGAATTTATCACACGCGAATACGACCGCTAGCAACTCCTTCTCTGTCGTGGTATAGTTTTCTTGGGCGTCGTTTAGGGTCTTGCTAGCGTAGTAAATGGGATGAAAGTGTTTCTCCCTACGCTGCCCTAGAACGGCCCCAATGGCGAAGTCGCTAGCATCGCACATGATCTCGAATGGGAGGCTCCAATCGGGAGCAATCAGAATGGGAGCACTCACTAACCTCTCCCTAATCAACTCGAAGGCCCTCAAACACTCATCGTCGAACACGAATGGCCTATCCTTCTCTAACAGCTGGGTCATCGGGCGAGCAATCATTGAAAAGTCGCGTATGAAGCGGCGGTAGAATCCCGCATGACCCAAAAAACTCCTAATCGATTTCATAGAAGTAGGCGGCGGGAGCTTGGAAATAACATCAACCTTGGCTTGATCAACCTCAAGCCCCGCCTGTGAAATCTTGTGCCCTAGCACAATCCCCTCTCAAACCATAAAATGACACTTTTCCCAGTTAAGCATCGGGTTCGTCTCCTCACATCGAGTAAGCACACGCTCGAGATTACGTAGACAATGATCGAAGGAGCTCCCAAACACAGAAAAGTCATCCATAAACACCTCCATGGAGTCCTCGATAACTCATGAAAGATCGCTACCATACAGCGCTGAAATGTGGCTGGAGAGTTACACAACCCAAATGGCATGCGTTGATACGCGAAGGTGCCGAAGGGGCATGTAAATATGGTCTTTTCCTGATCCTCTGGTGCAATAGGGATCTGGAAATAACCTGAGAATCCATCAAGAAAGCAATAAAACTGCTGTCCTGACAGTCGCTCCAGCATCTGATCAATAAACGGCAAAGGAAAGTGATCCTTGCGCGTGGCATCATTGAGTCTGCGATAATCGATGCAAACTCGCCAGCCGGTGACGGTCCGGGTGGGTATCAACTCATTCTTATCGTTGACGACCACTGTCATACCCCCTTTCTTGGGGACCACCTGGTCGGGACTCACCCATGCAGAGTCCGAAATCGGGTAAATCAGTCCTGCATCTAGCAACTTAATCACCTCTTTCTTCACAACGTCCTGCATATTAGGGTTTAGCCTTCTCTGAGGCTGAACCACCGGCTTGAACTCCTCTTCCATCAAGATCTTGTGCGTGCAAAACAAAGGGTTAATACCCTTGATGTCCATCAGCTTCCACGCAATCGCCTGCCTATGGTCTCTTAGAACACTCATCAGCTTCTTCTTCTCATCCTCCGTCAATCCAACAGAAATGATGACGGGTAACTGAGATCCCTCTCCCAAAAATGCGTACTCCAGATGAGACGGCAGCTCCTTCAACTCTAAGGGCGGGGGCACCTCAACAGATGGCCTCTCCTTTGGAATCTCCTCCTCCTCGATGACCTCAAACACCTCGAATCTAGGGGAAGGCTCGGTAGCCTACGGCAGAGGGTCCTGCTCAACATCCAACTCAGTGACCCCACTCCCCTGATCATCCACACTCACAACATGCGTATCAGACGCATCTCTCCCGCAAATCTTGCTAAGGAGGCTACCCACATCTGACATTAGAGTATCGATAAAGTATAGAGTGTCATCATGCTGCTGTGTATGCCTCATGGAATGCTGAATGTCGAATGTGACTTCATCCTCGTCAACTCGAAGAGTCAACTTGCCATCGTGCACGTCAATGAGTGCGCGTGAAGTGGCAAGGAATGGACGACCTAAAATCAGCGGGACCTTAGAGTCCTCGTCCATGTCAAGGATAACGAAGTCAACCAGAAATACGAATTTGTCGACCTTCACTAGCATATTCTCTACAATCCCTATTGGGAACTTCACTGATCGATCAGCTAGCTGAAGACTCATGCGCGTAGGAGACGGCTCGCCTAGATTGAGCTTAGCAAAGATGGAATATGGCATAAGATTTATGCTAGCTCCTAGGTCTGCCAGCGCGTTGCTGACGATGAGATTTCCGATCAGACACGGAATCGTAAAGCTACCAAGATCAGACACCTTCTTCGGTAGCTTGTTCTGTAAGACGGCAGAACACTCCTCGCTCAATGTGACAGTAGAAAGGTCCTCCAGCTTCTTCTTATTCGTGAGCAAGTCCTTGAGAAACTTCGCGTACTTCGGCATTTTCGATAAGGCCACTATGAATGGAATATTCACGTGCAGCTTCTTTAACATCTCGAGAAACTTTCCGTACTGCTCTGCATCCTTACCCTTTATTAACCTACCAGGGAAAGGGGGTGTCGGCTTATACACCCTCATCGGCTCCTTCTCTGCCTCCTTCTTCACTCCTGAAGACCCGCCGGACTGTGTTGTACTTGCTGGGCGCAGCCTAGGGTTCACTTTGCCAGCAGGGGTCTCCATCTCAATCTCCTCGTTGACCGGGTCCTCATCCACTATCGGTTCGACCTCAACAGCTCCTCGACCACTTCTAGTGGTAACAACCTTTGCAGTGGCGTTCGGATTTCCAACTGTGCTACTAGGGAGACCGCCCAGAGGTCTTTGATTCAACTGATCGGCCAGCGAACCTACTGTCCTCTCAAGGTTTTGGAAAGCTGTGTTCTAACTCTTCATGAAAGCCTCGTGCTCCAATAACCTCGCCTGTGTCTCCTGATGTCGAGTATCCTCTAGCGTGATGAACTGTGTAAGCAACTGTGTCTGCTTAGCTAATGTCTCCTAGTTTTACCTCAACATCTCCTCTATGGTCGGGTTCTTCGTACCCGAACTCGCTCCTGCTCCTGCGTCCTGAAACAAACTCTGACGCGGCTGAAACCCCGGTGGGTTGTTCTTCTTCCAGCTGAAGTTCGGGTGGTTCTTCCAATTCGAATTGTAACGCTCCCCGAAATTGTTTTGATTTCGATTACCCAGAAACTCCACTTGCTCTGGTGACTCTGCAGGGGCAATAGGACACGCGGTCGTGTCATGCCTCCCAGTGCATATGTCGCACACCTGTTCCTTCCTTGACTCCAAATCACCCACCTTTTTCGTCAGGGCGTCAATCTGCGCTTGCATCCTAGTGGTATCATCAACCTTATGCACGCCTCTCTGTGTAGCGGACGAATCTCTAGACTCAGGAAACTCATAGCTACTCATCGCTATGTCCTCGAACATATCCATGCACTCCTCTGGTGTCTTGGCGGTCATCAGATTGCCACCGGCTGTAGTATTCAGCATATTCCTCGTAGTGGGCGTCACTCCATGATAGAACTTCTCAACTAGCGCCCAATCCTCGAATCTGTGATGAGGACACTTGAGTAACAGCTCCTTAAAATGCTCCCATGTCTAGTAGAAAGACTCTCCCTCCTTTTGGTAAAACTCTTGGATCATGCTCCTCAGACGAGCGGTTTTGGAAGGAGGAAAGTACTTGCTTAAGAATTTTTCTTTCATCCCGGCCCAGGTGGTGATGGATCCCGCAGGAAGGGATTCCAACCACGCATGAGCACGGTCAGCAAGTGAGAATGGGAATAGACGCAGCTTGCAGGCGTCTTCGGTGACACCCTGCTCCTAAAACGTATCGCAAATAGCTGAAAAGCGCGAGAGATGGACATTTGGGTCCTCAGAAGGTAACCCATGAAACTGGATGGTGTTCGTAACCATCGTGATGATCTGAGGTGGAATCTGCCAGCGATTAACTTCGATAGTGGGTCGGGTGATGCTGGATCGAGCATTGGCCGCGTTCGGCCGGGCGTAGTCTGCGACGACTCTCCTAGCTGGGGCCTCGTCACCCATAGTAAAAGCAGAAGATGGAATGTGTACCTGACTAGCTCGGAAGGTGCGAAGGCGCTCGTGGAAATCTCGCTCGGGCTCAGACGAAGCAACAAACGAAGGTGGCCACCGTGAATGAGTGTGGTGCATACAATGAGAAGATTACTTATCTAAATACTAAAGCAAATCTAACCCTAAAGGCACAAATTGTAAGCAAAAGGCACCTAAAGGCAATGGAAATCTACGAAAGGAAGTAAACAACTAATTTATAATTTATTTATTTATTTTTTAATTTATTTTTCCAAGGAAAAACAAATCTAATCTAAGAAAGCAGTAAAATGGCTAAATCCCCGACTCGGGTCGTCCTCAAAAGCGCGCTGTGTCCCCGGCAACGACGCCAAAAACTTGATGTGTAAAATGTTTAATATATTTTTAAAACACCAAATTAAATGATCAAACTAGCTTAATTATACACAATCGGCAAGTGCACCGGTCGTTATGTAGTCAAGTCGGTAAGACCGAGTATCAATCCGTGGACACAATGGCGCGACTCTCGATACTAAACTTTTGTCGAGTCCTAGTCTAGCAATTTTTTAATGAGTGTTTGGATTATTATTAACTACTAAAATTAAATAAGAGAGCAAATACGAAAGCAGAAAGCAGAGTAAACAGATAACGAATTTTAGGTGAATTCAGAGGATGGAAAAATGGCTACCTAGGCAAGATGCATGTCAATTCACTCACGGTTCTTGGAATGAAATAACTAAGTTTTGGCTACCGGGATCTTAAGGTTCACTAAACAAGACCTAAACTGGCTGGCAGATCATTCTCCAAACAGGTCGCAATCTAGGGTCAAGAAAAGTGTATAAACTCACGGGTTAATGTCAGATCACCTCTCGGTCTCTCTAACTAGGTTATGGTACCCAAAATCTAGATTACCTCTTGGTCTCACTAGAATCGGTACATCCGGGAAGTGTAAGGGATGTACGGGGTGGTGACTCTAATTAGGTTCTAATACGGTTTGCTAAAAATCACAAGAAAACCTAGGGTAATTCACTCTCGTGCAATTAACACCTAACCCGTCTAATGATTAAGACAACCCGACATCTAATCTCCTCTTGGTCTCAAAGATGGTAGAATATTTAATTACCAAATAGTTTATTAATTTGTTCCTAGGGTGTACTACGTCTAGCAAGCCCAAGATTTAGTCGAAAACACAAAGTTAACGAAATAACCTAACCCTAGTCTTAATTAATACGCAATTAATTTTAACCAAGAAAAAGTGGAACAAATATAAACCATCAATTATTAAATACGCATGCACATTAGAACCATGACAAGAGCACTTTTACCACAACACTGAGCCAAAACATTAATTAACCAAACCAAGAAACCGTAAATAAAACTAACAATTATCCATGACCTAGGTAGCACAAAGAAATTTAGCCAAGCATATTTAAGGATGAAACACAAATATATTCAAAGCAAGTAAATTCAGAAAACATTGTTCAAGTATTCGAGTCTAAATAAACTGAAAGCAATAAAACAAAGTCTAACCGAACAAGCTATGAACCGTTAAGCTAAATCTTCAATCTAAGCTTGATCTTTTCAATCCAGCCTTGAATTTGCCTTCCACCGCTTGTATTTTTCTGTTCGATGTTCAGCCGTCGTATGCGTCCCCCCTGTTCGTTTTCGTTGATATGTATGCCCTCCAAATTAATGTTTCTCAAAACAAAATTAAATACCCTTCCAAACTCTAGATTCCTTCGGCCCCAATTTTGTTTATTTTCTTTAGAGTAAACTGCCATTTTGGTCCCTGTGGTTTGGCCAGTTTTGCCACTTTAGTCCAAATCTCAAACTTATTACATCCAGGGCCCTGTGGTTTGGTTTTTGTTGCCATTTTGGTCCAAATTTCAAATTTGACCAGATTACCCACTTTTGACCCTGCTATTTTGTCTTCACCCTCAGGGGCATTTTGGACATTTTGGTCATTTATTATCTCTTTATTATATAACTCAATTATAATAACTCACTCTCTCTCACTCAACACAGACATCTCTCTCTCTCTCTCTCTCAACACATAGCTCTGCTCCTCTCTCTCTCTGCCAACTCCGGCGATGGTGTTCTCTTTCGATCACTCTCTCTCTGTCAGTGTTGAAGGTAACGAAAAGTTTGTTGTGAAATTCTAGAGAGAGAAAGTGGAACAAACCCTAAATTGGGGGTTGATGGTGGTGGCGGTGGTGAGAAGGGGGATGAGGTGGTGCTTGTGGCGGCAGAGCGATGGTGGTGGTGGTGATTTTGATGTGGGTTTAAGGCAACCGATTTGATGATTTTGATGTTCATACATTCACCGATTTGATGATTTTGATGTGGGTTTAAGGCAACCGACCTCACCTTAATCTCTGCCTTATTGGTGGCTGAGGTGTGGCGGAGGTGTGGTGGAGGTGGTGGTGCTTGTTGTTGTTGTTCTGCAGTGGCATTATTGTTGTTGGTGTGTGTATGTGTATGTGTCTGATTAGGGTGTTAATGGGTGATGGATGTGTCTGATTGGGTGTTAATTCGGTGGTGGTGGGTTTGTGGTGGCGGTGGTTCTCACAGAGGTAGCAGGGGTGGGGGTTTGGGTTTTGTGGTGGCGGTGGTTCTCACAGAGGTAGCAGGTGGTGATGGGGGTCTACGTCCTCTCTCTCTTCTGGTCTACGTCCCTGTCGTCGTCGGGAATTCATGGGGGGTGTTGCAGACAAGAGATGAGGGGAATAGGGAAAGGTAGCGGCTGATGATATTGGCTAAGGTTCTTGAATGAGTGAAGTAGAGAGAGCAGGGTTGGTGGTGGTGATGATACGGTGGTGGGGGTGGTGGTTGTGGTGGTGTGGTGGTGGTAGTTCAGAGAGAGAGAGAGAGAGTGCAGAGAAAGGGGTGTTTGGGATTTATAATCAGAGTTTAGGGGGTGTTTGGGATTTATAATCAGTTTAGGGGGTGTTTGGATTAATAATCATTTACAATAAAACCAAAATGACAAAAATACCCTGGATATAAGGACAAAACAGGGGGTTGAAATTGGGAATTCTAGTCAAATTTGAAATTTGGACCAAAATGGCAACAAAAACCAAACCACAGGGCCCTGGATGTAATAAGTTTGAGATTTGGACTAAAGTGGCAAATCTGGCCAAACCATAGGGACCAAAATGGCAGTTTACTCTTTTCTTTAAATTGCCGTTCAAAGAATAATCATATGTTTGGTGCATATGAATTAATTAACTTTTAACAAATATGCACTTTAGCCCCTCATCTTTTGGTATACATCACAATTAATTTTTCACTTCCATCTTATGACAACAATGGTCCCTCGATCATTATTAATTAATTCTAGCTTCTCATTTATTGATCGCTTAAGCTCATATTTAATCCTTTTTCGCACCGGGACCTATAATAATAAAAAAATAATAAAATATATGTCTAAATATTAAAAAAATAACTCTAAACTATTAAAATAATATTCAAAATACACAAGGAAAATAAGATGCGTTTGCAACACATCACCCTACAAAGTAGGAAACCTGTCTTTGCCTACTTTGTGTCTGACACTTCTACTCGTCTATGAGCCGTTTGAGAACCGGTTTCTAAGCAAGTGAAGGTGGCTAACACGCGGGGAAGATTCAGTGACGTTACACTCTCTATCACCCTTATGTGTACAACCCCCGTCTCATGGGAAGTATACCCGTCATTGTGGAGCTAAAGACCCAAGAAAAGCCAATGTAGAAGGAAAGTAACTACTACTTTCATATTATGAAACTTGTATGACCGAGGTGATGTAACCTCGAGTTCATTTTGTCTTCCCCCTTACAAACAATAAGTCAAGTTGTCAAGCCTATATGAAAGCTCAGTGGATGTTTCCTTGCTTATACATTGTTGATTATATATGCATGTTTGCTTGTGGTAATATGTATCTCATAGGCAATTACGGAATGTTGTCTAACCAACCCCATACCTTTTGACAGAAGAAAATGCCGCCCAGACATGACACGGACACCATTACGTTAACTAAGGCCGAACTCAGTGAGCGCATTTCCCAAGCTATAGCGCAACATGAAGCCCTACGCTCTGAACGCAGCGGTGACACTTCTGGAAGTAACCCTCCAACTGGCTGCACTTATAAACAGTTCCTGGACTGCAAGCCATTGAACTTTGACGGCACAGGAGGCGCCGTTGCATTTGTTCGTTGGGCAGAAAAGACTGACTCCATTCTGAGAATGAGTAACTGTTCGCCCCAGCGGAGCGTTACCTTTATCTCAGGGTTGTTTTTGGATGGCGCACTCTCCTGGTGGAACCTTCAGGTCTAGACCCTTGGTGAAGATGCTGCTTATGCACTGAGCTGGGACGAGCTCAAGAAATGATGGAGAAGAAATATTGTTCTAGGGCTGAAATCCAGAAGCTTGAGGTGGAGTTCTGGAATTTGAAAATGGACGGGCCAAAGATCGCTGAGTACGTCCAACGCTTTCATGACTTGTCTAGGGTCGTTCCCTACTTAGTCAAGCCGGAATTCAAGAGGATTGAGCGATTCATTTATGGACTTGCATCGCAAATCATGAGCATGGTTACTGCCTCAAAGCCTCAAACCATCACAGAGGCTATCGATTTGAGTGTTACACTTACTGAAGAAGCTCTACGAACGGGAAAGTTTTCAGAATCTGAGGATAACAAGAAAGAGACTCATGTGGAGTCTTCGGGCGATAAGAAAAGGAAGTCTTCGAACCTAAAGATAGGCACCCACGTCAGCTATGGAAGCTCTAAAGCAAACAAAAGAAAGGAAGTGAACCCGCCCCATGGCATGAAGGCTTATGGAGCCAATAAAGAGGCCAGTGGTAAGGTTTATTTGGGAAATAAGCCGAGATGCGAGGAATGCAATTTTTACCATGAAGGTCGATGTCTGAGGCCTAAGTGTGGAAAGTGTGGAAAGGAAGGGCACAGCAAGGATGCCTGTTGGGCGAAGGATCCAGACGGAAGAGATAATGGTAGGGTACCAGGTTGCTACCGGTGTGGTGAAATAGGGCACTTTATGAAAGATTGCCCTAGGAAGAACCAAGCGAGGAAGGGTCTTCGCGATCGGAGCTCGTGAAGCACGTCAGGATCCAGATGCGGTTACGGGTACGTTCCCTATTAACCAACCTTATGCATCTATTTTTGATAAATACTGGCACCAACTTTAACCCTGTATGCTTAGAACTTAAGAAACTGTTTGGCCTAGTTTCGAGTAGAATAGACGTCCCGTATTCTTTAGTATTGGCGGATGGAAGGTTAGTTGAGCAAAAGAGATGATTAAGGATTGTATTTTGGGAACTTAGAAGGCCGGAGCCTTCTATTACCATTGACTTGGGAAGTCATGATATGGTAGTCGACACGGATTGGATATCCAAATATAGAACTAAAGTTGTTCGTTATAAGGAATTCATTCGCATCCCTCTTGTGAATGATGAAACCCTTATAGTACATAACACTCTAGCAATAGGATGCGAGGGCACTAGGCACCATGAGACGGTGAATTGGAAACGTCTCACGTTGGTTACAGAGACACAGGAGCGACTCCGAACGGACTGCATAGCCTACCCTGCTCATGTTGACAGTGAAGAGACCAAGAAGCCAAAGCTAGAAGACATCCTCGATGTAAAGGAAATACTAGAAGCCTTTCCCAAAGGCTTGCCTGGGTTACAGCGACAAGAGGAGCTTGGGATGAACCTAGTGCCAGGAGCGGCACCAGTGCCGAATGACGCCTTACCGACTAGCTTCGTCCGAGATACATGAACCTCCGATGCAACTGCAAGAGCTGCTAGAAATCTACCAGGCCGAGCCTCTCACTGTGGGAAGCCCCGGTGATATTCATTAAAAAGTAGGACGACAATTCTTACACGCGTACACAGTCTAATCTGAGAGGAACTCTGAAGAACTAATGTAGAAAAAGTGTTACGCATAGATTACATGGAGATAGACGACTAACCATCAAGAATCGGTACCCCTTACCGAAAATTGATGACTTGTCGACCAACTACAAGGCCCCAACCATTATTCTAAGATGGAATTAAGGACATGACATCCTTAGTTAAGGACACGAGAAGAAAGTTGACAGTTTCCATATTGCATCAACTCCATAGAAGTGGATATCAAGGACAGGTATCCTTTACCAAGGATTGACGACTTGTTGAACCAATCGTAAGGTTCTAGTTACTACTCGAGGAGTGACTTGAGGTCAGGATGTCCTCGACTGCAACTACAGGAAGAAAATATCCCTAAAACGACCTTTAGGACTCGCTTTGAGCATTACGAGTTCCTTGTCGTGCCGTTTGGCTTAACACATGCATCGACAGTATTCGTGGACCTCATGAATCGAATGTGTAAGCCATACCTAGATAAGATCACGACTATATTTATTAACTGCATTCTCATAAACTCAAAGACCATGGAAGGTCATGAGCAACATTTGCAATTTATCTTGTGACTCTTAGAGAAAGAACAGTTGTGTGTTAGGATGTCTAAGTGCGAACCTGGGATTCGCGAGGTAAGATTGTTAGGATACGTGATGGATAAGAATGAGATTTATGTCAACCCTGCAATCAAGAGCTAGGGAGTCCTGAAGACGCAACTGAGAATTTTTGGGGATTGTAGGCTGTATTAGACGACCCTTAGAAAACCCTTCAAGGACTGCTCAACTGCTAGCAACCCTAACCTAGTCGACACCTATCTTGTCTTCACCTGGCAGTACCATTAGAGTCGCGATTTTGTGATGCTTCTCGACAAGGTCTCGATTGCGCGTTGATGTAACAAGACCAAGTCATCACATACGCGTCACGTTGATTAAGGGGTCATGAGAAGAGACCTTGAACTACGTACAGTAATTGCGCGTCGCAGATTTGACGCCATTACCTGTGTGAAAACGCTGCATGATCTCTACTAATCACAAGGGTTGCAACACACTGTAGACCATAAGGACTTAAATATTAACGAAGATGGACTGAGCTACTGAATGATTACGACTGAGAGATTAAGTGTCTCCTGG
This sequence comes from Helianthus tuberosus, assembly GCA_030545235.1. Classification (NCBI taxonomy): domain Eukaryota; kingdom Viridiplantae; phylum Streptophyta; class Magnoliopsida; order Asterales; family Asteraceae; genus Helianthus; species Helianthus tuberosus. Next base: position 104,557,203 of record CM060427.1, on the reverse strand, counting down.
ACAAAGAAAGCGTTGTAGCAGACGCCTTGAGCCGCAAGGATCACGCAAAGCCTCTAAGGGTGCGAGCCTTAGAGATGACCATGCAGACAAATCTCGTCACTTGGATTCGTGAAGCTGAGTAAGAGACGCTCAAATCAGCAAACCTTCAAGCTGAAGTGTTTCAGGAGTGGAAGTGCAATTATTGCTAAGGAAGACGGAACCTTACACTCCCTAGAACAACTTTGGGGTATCGTTTTGCGGCATTTATGTACGCCTGTTTTAGTGCAAGGCTCATAGGTCAAGGTACTCGATCCAACCTAGGATCCGACAAGATGTACCAAGACTTGAAGGATTAGTATGAGTGGCCCAAGGTGGAAGTTGATATAGCTACATATGTGGGTGACTGCCTTACTTGAGTTAAAATTTAGATGGAATACAAGATACCATCAGGGCTACTGCAACAGCCTGAGATTCCCATATGGAAGTGGGAACGAATCTCAATGGATTTCATTATAAGCTACCAAAAACCCAAAGAGGTCACGATATGGTTTGGGTGAGTATTGACCGACACACCAAGACTACACATTTCCTACCAAACAGTGAGGAAGACAGCGCAAGGGATTTAGCAGAGATTTAGCCTAGAAAGGTTGTGGCACGTCATGGAGTGCCTGATTCTATCTTGACCAACTAAGATGGTCGTTTTGTGCCAGGGATATGGCAGACGTTTCAAAGGCGTTTAGATCACGATTGGACCTTAGTACTTCATTTCGCCCGCAGATAAACGGCCAGAGAAAACGAGCGATACAGGCTTCGGTAGACTCGCTATATGCTTGTGTGATAAATTTTGATGAAAAGATGGATTACTCACTAGCCCTTAGTGGAGATTTCCTACCATAGTATTTATCACACCGCCGTTTAGGCCGCTTCGCGTGAAGCTTTATAGGAACGTAAGTATCGGTCCCCCTTCGTGTTGGGCAGAGACCGGAGATAAACGATTGACTGGCCCAAGTTGGTTCAGGAAAATTAGAGGCAAGATCATTCAGAGATGTGAGCATGTCAAGACAGCGAGTGGTATATAGGAAGGCTACGCCGACGAGCGGCGGAAACATTTGGAATTTGAGATAAGAAGTATGGTTTTAATGAGAGACTCGCCTTGGGAAGGCGTGGTATGATTTGAAAAGCATGGGAGGTTGGACCCACGGTATATTAGACCTTTCGAGATCCTGGAAAGGATCGGGACCATTGTTCACAAGCTGAAACTTCCAGAGAAGATCAGCAGTAATCGCGACACATTCCACGTGTCTGGTCTTTAGAGAAGCCTGCCTCTGGGAATAGTCATTATTCCCACAAATAGGATTCACGCCAACGACAAACTCCAATTTAATAAAGAACCTGTTAAGGTTGCAGACTGGGAGTCCGCAAGAACCGGGGAAATCGTAATTAATTTGTTAGAGTTCGTTGGGATTCATATCATGGCCCAGAGATTACTTGGGAATATGAAGACCAAATTAAGCCTAAGTGACCACGTTTGGTTCACAACTCCCTGGCGATCGATGGCATCGCTTGAATTTTGGGATGAAATTCTTTTAACGGGGGGAGAATGTGACAACTGGCACTTTTCCGTACATTCCGTACAATAATTAGACGGTAATCTGTGCTTTAATGACTGTGCATGATCTAGTTTATAAGACGAATGAATTTTTGATTTCTGTTATATACATACCATGGCATTTCATGTTGCAAGACTTTTGTCATTACTGCATGCAACCCAATATAGATCTATGGATGCACAAAGTAGAGTTAGCACAGTTGTCAGATAAACTAGAGGTACTGACGGGAGTTCAGTACTTAGACAGACATGAGGTTAAGACACAAAATAAGCCCCCAGGACCAAGTGATACACTAGGATAGTGTGTAGGAAAGTAGGAATTACAAAACTGCCTTCCTATTGATGACATAGGTACCGGAAAGTGCCAGAAACACACTAAAACTGCAAAATTCTGAAGAAAATAGGTAAATTCAGCAATAAATCAGCTTTTAACATCTAATTATAATGCATAAAAGTGGTTTAATGGTCCTGAATACTTTCCTAAGTGTCGGGAATCGAAACTGTCATAAAATCTAACATAAAGCACATTAAACTGCGCAATTCAGCACTTTAACGAATAGTAACGAAACGAACAACCGGACACTACCCGAAACATCAAATTTTCACTAGAAGCATTGTTTTAGTGTTACAAAGCTAGTTATGGTCACCGAACATCATATTACATCTAATAAACATTAAATACATAAAATACCTAACTAGCACCATTGAATCCTAACCAAATCAAGTAAGTAACCATTAAAAGTTACACTTTACCCCCCCCCCCCATGTTGGATGGTTAGGGGACATGGGTCCCACCCTTGATTTCTTTGTTATATTTTATAAAATCTTGTAGAGAATATATCAAACTTAGATGCCATATGCCATCCTAATTTCTTTATAAACCTAAAGATTATAACCTACTTGTCATTCATCTTCCTCAATAAAACCTCTCCTTCTTCTCCTTGTTAGCTCACGGCCACCACCCCACCTCCATACATCTTCATTTTCAATCCATCTCCATCCAATCAAGGGTGATTCTAAGGTGTCTCGGGCCTATCTAAGAAGGTTGTTAGCAACGGAATTGGAAGGACCTCTCTCTAGTGCTTTTATCCACCTCATTTCTTCTCTTGTTCATCCCTAGCCTTGTGCTAGTAGTAAGACTCTTGTGATCTCATTTTATTTCATATTATGTTGGTTAAAAGATGATATAAGTTGTTAAATAAAAAGATCATGAAGAAACATAAGCATAAACATGAACATAAATCTCTAAAACATGAAGATCAAGTTGTTTTAAGTGTATGTAGGATACTTGAATGTTGATCTCTTGTGTTTATGCTGTTGATCATCATAAGAACCTTGCTAGATGATGATTAAAAACATGATCTAGCAAGTGTAAGGATAGATCTTGAGAAATTTGTAATGATCATCCTTTATGTAAATCATGAACTTGAAAATAAACTTGTTTTAGTGTATGATGATTATTTCTTCAAGATATAAGTCTTGAAAATAAAAGATTTCAAGAATAATATTTTCAAGAAACTAAAGTTACTACAAGATCTAACATGATCATGATGTTTAAAGGAAGTAAACATGTTTTAAGTGTTAAATCAAAGCTAGAAACATATTGTTAACAAGAAAAATACAAGAAGAAGTATTTTTAGAAAATCTTCATACAAGTTGTAAAGATCTAAATTCTTCAAGAATGATATTTTCAAATAAATAACCACACTTTAAAGGGTAACTAAGCTTACGAAATACACTAGTAAGTTACTACAAATTTTTACAAAGTTTCAAGTTCATGTCATAGTGTAAATATATTATTTTTGACACATGGTCAGTGTTGAATGATTTATTGATGATTGATGATGATTTTAAAAGAAAATGATATGCTTTGAAAGCATGGAAACCTCCATTTTTAAGAGGAAACTATGGCAATTTTTTTGTAGAATTTAAACACTTAGAAAAATATTTTTAAACAAGTGTTTGTAAGTAAAATTTTAACCATGATCTTTCAAATAAAATTTGCCATAATTTTTGCTACAAAAATTACAAACATTGGAGTTTTTTTTTTATAAATGAAAGTGACTAAGTATATATTTAGGGATATATATTTAGATGACACAATTTGTGTGATTACTTGTATATAATGTGTATTAGTTATATTATTTTAGGGCTTGAAATAATATAACTCACCAAAATACCAAGAATTACAATCCAAAATATTACCGAAATTCCAAGAATATGAATATACAAGTTATACACAAAATATTGGTGAAACTGAACTAGAGAATATAACTTACAAAATACTCCGGAAATAATATTCATATGTATATTTTGGTAAATAATATTTTGGACACCGAGTGAATAAAAATATGATTTTTACAATTACTACAAGAAAATATCATATTTTTTACAAGAGAAAAATATATTATTTTTGGCAAGTATAAATATATGTTTTTCTGAAAATTTTTAGAAGATATATTATTTTTGAAAGAAATATATATTTTCTCAACAAACATGAAATACACTACTTTTGGGTGAAAGATATATTTTCTCCGTTAAATATGAAATATATCGTTTTGGAAGAAAGATGAGTTTATATATATTTTCTAAGTTGGACTTGAAAATATATTACTTTTGGAACTTATATAAAAATACAAATATTTTGCCAAGGGAGAATTATAAATAATCTTTCTAAGTAATATTTATTGAAATATATATTTGGAAATATATATATTCGTGAACTTTTATTAAAGATAATATTCCGGAATAATTAATACGAAATTAAGCATAAGAATACTTAATAAATACAATAAAGATACGCATTCTCGTACATATAAATACACACCGGAATACGACCCCAAATACATGACAAAAATATACAAGTATAAGATACCCCCATCCTTGGGAAGGAAATTACAAGTATAAATACTTGGGAAGTATTGAGTTAATATATATTGCTATAACAATTATTCCAAAATTTAATGAATATAATTTAAGTTAAAATATTTATTATTTTAACAAATAATTATGTAACTTGGAATAATGTTGAAGACGCAAAGAACATAACTCAAAGACAATAATTAATACTAAGTCAAGGCACGACCCGCTCGTCTAATAGACCGTAGTACGTTGTAGGTAGTCGTGCACATTAGTAGCAGCTTGAGTAACGTCGGATTGAAGAACGCAAACTTGTGAGTTCATATCCCCCTTTTCTCTTAATTGTTTTTGGTTTTATAACTCTCGGGGGTGGAATACATGTTACGAATGTTTAAACGGTATGAATTGACTATGAAATGAACTATTAGATCATATGAGCATAGATTAAATTTGAAATGCCATTAACTCTTAATTAGGGACGAATGTTAGATCTAACGGGTATGGCCGAACCCCACTCATGGTACTTATGTGACCACTTGAGTGCTTCGGTGTCCCAGTCGCGGTAAATCGACAATAGTCAAGGTGAAATGACATGGTCAAGGTAAATTTACATAGTCAAGGTAAATTGACATAGTCGAAGGGGAATTCGACATAGTCGAGGGAATCGACGAGGGTATAAGCCTACTCATTGTGAGTGCTCCCAATGTCCTCACATGCTTTAATGTCCTTGCAAAACTTTAATTTAAATTGTTCATAAATGCTTTTCATACATGTTTTCAAAGGAGTTTCTCAAAGGTGTACAAGGTTTTCAATACTCATACAAAGCGCATGAACTCGCTCAACTTTTGTTGATGTTTTCCAAAATTACTTTTTATTTCAGGTAACAGGTTGGATCTTGGGCGCGGGTGTTGTTTCTAGAAGTAGATTTCAAGTTTAGATGTCATCCACTTTTGTTGGTTTGTGACTTAGTCGAAGGTTGTGTTTTAAAACTTAAATAACCGGTGTTTGTAATACTTTAAATTTTATGAATGGATGAACATCATTTTGATCATTTAGTTGTTTATTATGATTGAATGCATTGATAATAAACCAGTCACACATCATACGCTTCCGCAAAAGTCAGGGTGTGACAATATTCACCTACTACGATGAATCTTTGTGCATACCTTGATCGCGGGGGTATATCCTGAAGTGGGACACACTAGTATATCAGTAATAATATTACCTTAACGTATCATACGGTAATGGAACTTGAAATGTTCATGCATTTTGTTTAAGTGGACAAACATACTGGTAATCGTCTTGGACTGCTTTTCACGAAAAATTAAATAAAGAAGTATCTAATAGTGTGAAACTGTTTGATTGTGCTGATATGAACTTCTTACCGGTGATTCTCACAAAAATAGAGTGTTTATTGTTTTTGTTATTTTACTTGTTTTCAGAAAATATAAAAATCCAAAAATAGTGTCTTTTTCTATTTAAAATTCTTAATGTACGGAAAACTGTTATTCTTGGAGGAATTGTTACCGATAGGGGGAGACGGTGTTAGCAAGTGAGTTCAAAATTTTAAATCAGACAGGGTCTTGTGTGTTGGACAAAAAGTTTTGCGTGTTGGTGATAAGTTGAAAATGCTTAATCTGTGATATAGTTTAACTATCTCTTGAATAATAATAATAATTTATTTAACTTTGTTGAAAAATTCTTATGGTTTCTCGAGATGTCTGTTTTATAGTATCCAGATTGAAGCAGTGTGTTGCTGTAAATTGACATAGTCGAAGGGGAATTCGACATAGTCGAGGGAATCGACGAGGGTATAAGCCTACTCATTGTGAGTGCTCCCAATGTCCTCACATGCTTTAATGTCCTTGCAAAACTTTAATTTAAATTGTTCATAAATGCTTTTCATACATGTTTTCAAAGGAGTTTCTCAAAGGTGTACAAGGTTTTCAATACTCATACAAAGCGCATGAACTCGCTCAACTTTTGTTGATGTTTTCCAAAATTACTTTTTATTTCAGGTAACAGGTTGGATCTTGGGCGCGGGTGTTGTTTCTAGAAGTAGATTTCAAGTTTAGATGTCATCCACTTTTGTTGGTTTGTGACTTAGTCGAAGGTTGTGTTTTAAAACTTAAATAACCGGTGTTTGTAATACTTTAAATTTTATGAATGGATGAACATCATTTTGATCATTTAGTTGTTTATTATGATTGAATGCATTGATAATAAACCAGTCACACATCATACGCTTCCGCAAAAGTCAGGGTGTGACAATATTCACCTACTACGATGAATCTTTGTGCATACCTTGATCGCGGGGGTATATCCTGAAGTGGGACACACTAGTATATCAGTAATAATATTACCTTAACGTATCATACGGTAATGGAACTTGAAATGTTCATGCATTTTGTTTAAGTGGACAAACATACTGGTAATCGTCTTGGACTGCTTTTCACGAAAAATTAAATAAAGAAGTATCTAATAGTGTGAAACTGTTTGATTGTGCTGATATGAACTTCTTACCGGTGATTCTCACAAAAATAGAGTGTTTATTGTTTTTGTTATTTTACTTGTTTTCAGAAAATATAAAAATCCAAAAATAGTGTCTTTTTCTATTTAAAATTCTTAATGTACGGAAAACTGTTATTCTTGGAGGAATTGTTACCGATAGGGGGAGACGGTGTTAGCAAGTGAGTTCAAAATTTTAAATCAGATAGGGTCTTGTGTGTTGGACAAAAAGTTTTGCGTGTTGGTGATAAGTTGAAAATGCTTAATCTGTGATATAGTTTAACTATCTCTTGAATAATAATAATAATAATTTATTTAACTTTGTTGAAAAATTCTTATGGTTTCTCGAGATGTCTGTTTTATAGTATCCAGATTGAAGCAGTGTGTTGCTGAGAAGTTAAAGTGATGAGTTGCTGTGAAGAGATGATAGTTTGATTGGATGCATGGTAGAACCTCCTTTCTACATTGCAGACAAAGTGAAGAGTTTGAAGATTGCTATACAAATGCTGAACTGGAGTTCGCTCAAGTGCTAACGTTTTGAAGATTTGGTGATTGGATGCATCAGCTTAGGGGGAGTCTGTTGCTGACAGAAGCTGTTAAAGCTGAAGCTATCCAAAGACCAAAGACATTGCATGATTACATGAAGAATGCAAGATGACTGAAGACAAATTTATTTTATGAAGCTATTGTCAAGGGGGAGTTTGTTGGTGCATATTTGTGACAACAGCTTAGATTTGGTCTTTGGATATATTGTAATTAGTAAAACGATAAACAGTTAGTGGGTTTAGCTTTGTATTAGTGGAATAATAGAGTTTGGGCTAAACAAAACCCAGTTGGGTCATAGGGGGACGAATTGGGCTTGCCCATGTAGGAAACCCTAGCCCAAGTAGCAACCTTGTGTTATATAAACAAGGCTTTGCTTTAGGGTTTAGGTTAATCAGCCAAAACAGTTTTGAGAGGAATTTCGTGAGAGATACAAGTCTTGGATGAAATTGTGTGTGTTAGGGATCTTGATTGATTGTAATCAGTTTGATAGATAATCAATAAAGATCGGGTTTGAATTGGAATTTTGTTTCTACTTGTTTCTGTGACATTCTGATCAAGAGGATTTCGCACTCTTGATTGAATTGACGATTCTGTGACGATCCATATGAACCAGGGGACCTACATTGGGCGAGTGGAAAAGATGGAGCCAATTATACGTCAATCAAGCAGGGCGACCCTTGTTACGATGCATCAGACATCTGCGTCGTACGAGTTCATTGATTAATATACCAAGAACAGAATGACGAAAGATACCTAAAATTTCGCCAATACCGTTGCCTTGATTAATGAAGTTTACAGTTGAATTTGATTAAATTGATCTTGTGTTTAAGGTCATAGCAGTTGCAAGTTTCCATCAAGGTATCTGTATATCTTGTTAAGAATTCCAGTTACTATTTTCAGGAATTGAGTTAGCACATCGGATTGATATAATATACAGAGGCGGTGATGAGGGTGTGCGGGGAGGATCACCGCACAGGGCCCGCGATTTCGAGGAGCACGTGTTTAAAAAAATTGATATGTATGTATGTATATATATATATATGTATACATGGTGGGGTTCTGGAGTGAACACTAGTGTATATGTGAACTGGGTGAACAAATCCTGACCATTGATTTACACTTGTGTATTGATAACCAAGGGCTAGGATTAGTTCAGTATTGTTCACAATAAAAGGATTGTTCACTAATGAACCTAACCCTATATATAGATATATACATGTTAATTTTTTTAAATAGTCTACTGATGTATTGTAAAATACATATATTTTCCGTGTAAAGTTTATATAGTTTTTGGTAGTTTTCGTTTCGTTTTTAGTTAGAATGTGTATACTACTGATCTATTTATGTTTTCCAGGTCCTGGGAGTTAAGAATTGCTAAAAAGGGTGAAAAACGGATCATAATTGGCAAAAACTGAGCACCGGAACGAGTTCAGGAGATCGAGAGCCGAAACAACATGAATTTCAAGAAAAATTGTCTAGCCTTGTTGCGCGACCAGGATGAGAGCCTTCCCCGCGCGACGCGAGGAGGGATGGTTAACTGTTGTTGACTTTTACAACGCCGCGTCGCGCAACCATACCTCTTGTGCTCCCCGAGCTATGCGGGGACCACAAATTGCTTCGCATTCTGATGGGTTTTAAGCTGAAACATGATATATAAACATCATTAACTCTAAATAACTCAGAATCCTACGAATTTAGCAAAGCTTAGACGATTTTGGATCTTAGAGAAGTCAGATTTTGACGGTTTTTGAAGCTATGAATCATCCGGTAAAAGACCCAAGGCACGAGAACGAAGATTTCCCGGGTTTCATCCTGATTTCTGAGTTTTTACATGTTTTATCTTTCTACCATGAATTCTCTCTTTGAACTTGATATTTTGATGAATTTGATAATGTTTGTTAGCTAAGTGCTTTTGAACTACCTAGGAATGATGAATACATGATAAACTTTTGATTTTTATTGGTGAATGACATTGTTTATAAATTGTTAATAAAGTAAAGACTTAGTGATTTTGATTTGATGTATACGAGTACTTCTACTTGCTTGATTTCATGTTTATTATCTTCACATGTGTCTAGTTGAATGTCTTCCATATAATAGGTTCGTGTTAGATCTTAATCACTTGTGATTTTGATTTTTGTGGTTAATTGGCCAATACACCTTTAGGGGTTATATTCGTGAATCAAGTAGATCTAGGTGTTCAACTAATTTTAATATTCGTGAGGTGAGAGATTATCGGTTTGTCTAGGTTGTTAGATTGCTAAAGTTGGGATCTTTGTGAAAAGACCACATTAGCTTCCCTTTCAACTTTTGCTAATCGGGTCAAACCAAATTACCATAGTTACGTTAGACTTTTATATCGCGAGGGCCATTGTCAATCTAAGGTACTTTATTAACATAATTGGAAAAGCCGTGAGGAATTCCATAATAACTGGTAATATAACATCTTATTAGGTCTCCATACGTGTCTTCTTGAGAAGAGTTGAGGGTCGTGTTCGGTTATCCGGTAAGTTTAGTATTTCAAGATCCCGGTTTCATAATAGTTTCATACCAATAGAAAACCAATCCATGTTGTGTAGGATTCCAACGTAGGTAGTCGTCTCACCATCATCTGAGCAAAATTCAAAGTCCAATTTGCGTCTTAGTTCATACGTCTTAGTATTTAATTAATTGCAATTTTAGGATATTAGAAAACCCACTCTCAAAATATAAGAACAGTTAGTCGTGTCAGTCAATAGGTCTAGTGAGTCTAGTTTACGTAATCAAAAGAGTCTCGTGTTCACTTGCTGGTTAGTAGTTTAGTCGAGTTTTAAAGAGTTTAGAGTATAACTTAGTGTTTAGATTAGGTTAATCTAGTTAATAATTAATAGACTACTTTTAGCATATCATATACCCACACCAACTCCAAGCTACGTCCATTTACAAAACAATTTTTTTGATTTAGAAGTTAGTCCATTGACATTAGATTTATTGAGCCCAATACCCATTTTATTTTAAAAAATATTAGTAATAAAACATTATGAAATGACATATTTTTTCAAGCTCAAACATAGTACATGAATTCTTAAAGAAATATAGAAATGGGATTTGAACATATGAAAAACTGCAATAGACAAGAATGCCCAGAAACAACTAGGAGTATTGTAGTTGGCAAGAACGAGAATGTTTATCTTGTTAATTTCAACAGCCATATTTAATCATTCTTGTAACAAACTTCAATTGTCAGAGATATGATTTGGAAGATTTAACATTGTAAGGCTTTTGGGTATGGGCCTCGTTAGAGGGCCGTCTCCCCCCTTTAGGCACGTCCAACACCGCCCCCTTGGGGCCCGGCATGGCAAAGGCGTCGGATTTTGGACGCTGGAGACGGGCCAGAAAATTGAATGGGGTGGGCCCCCCTAACGTTAACCTGCAACCCTTTTTTAAAAAAAAAAAAGAAAATTCACCCCACCACTATAAATTAAACCCCTTTTCACCCCACTTTTTTACCAAACTACTCCCACTTTTCTCCCATTTTTATAAAAAAAACCTCTCACAACCTTAAAAAAATTATGGATCCCTACAACCCAAATAATCCCAACTCAAGTTCACACCCGTTAAATGTACCTTTAGGTTTTTTTTAAGTGTGTTTTTTTTTAATTTAAATGTAACTCTAGGTTTTTTTTAGGTGTGTTTTTTATTTTATTTAAATGTAACTTTAGGTTGTTGTTTTTTAAGGTTTTATTTAAATGTAACTTTTTTACTTTTATTTACTTTGTTTTCATTAATTATTTAAATCAAATAAATAATAATAAAAAAATAGAGGAGGAGCATCCCCACACCCTTGGATAGTCTTCAAGGGGAGGGTCCTTCTCCTTTGCCTACGTGGCGCTTATGTGGAGGATAGTCATTTGGAGACTATCCTCCCCCATACCCAATGGTCTAATCACCAAATATCTATATAGGGTCGTTCAAAATAATTTTGTGATTTAAAAACTAAAAGATTTGGAAGATTTAACATTGTAATCACCAAATATCTATATAGGGTCGTTCAATATAATTTTGTGATTTAAAAACTAAAATAATATATATTTTTAAATTGAAAACTTATTATTTCATAAAAATGTAATTTCTTATTCTTTTAATTGAAAAACCCATGTCATTATATTGTCCACATCATATTCAACATTAAAAAAATAACGAAACCTAACACGTCATCAATTGTAACCTTGTAACATGATAATTGCATAGTATTGGAACGTTAAGTGAAAGTTAATGACTTTAGAGAGACAAAAAAAAAAAAGTTTCAGTGACTTAATTAGAACAGTTAATAAACTCAGGACCGGCTCAATGTTTTTAGAGGCCTAAAGCAAACAATAAAAATGAGACCTTTTTATCAGTTACATTCGAGGTTAAGCAAAATTTAAAGTGTACTAGATAACGCCTTTTTCTATTTAAATAAGATATAAAAAATGATATGATATTTTATATCATATATACATACACATATATAGTTTGATATATTATTTGACTTCCTTTTCATTACACACGCATTGTTCTTTTTTAGGGTTGAGTTTCTCAATGTTCGTCTTCCTCATCTTATCTAACATTTCTTACCTAGAAAAAAAAAATACAGAACTGTAAATTTATCTTATTCCTTCCGTTTTATAATTTTCTTCTCATCTCTCTCTAAAAATATATATTATATCATTATGTATATATTTTACCGATGAAAATGGATAATATTAGCTCTCTAAAATTGAGGGCCTTTCAAAACGTGAGGCCTAAAGCAAAAGCTTCATTTGGCTTATGCTAGAGCCGCCCTTGAATAAACTTGGTTACATTTATACAAAGTTACCCAATTTTATTTTTATAAAATCCACCTAATCCAAATAATATACAATTAAGCATAAAATAAAATGAAAAAAAAATAAGAAAAAGAAATGGTAACCTAGTAATTATATAGCATAAGAACATTAAATTAGGGTTTAGTTATTTTATTAGATAAAAATAGTTTTCGTGACTCTTAACAGAAAATGTTGCATTTATATGACATTTTCCTTTAATTTAAATTAGATTACATTAAGTACCAAACCACAAACACGCAGGTGCGATCTAATCGATAGTAAAACGGGTAATGGTAAATGATCGTGTTTTTCGAACATAGAAAATGATGTATATACACTAGAAGGCGTCATCCATCTCTAGTAAAAAAAAAACAAGAATTAAGGAAAAAAATACAAAAGCAAATGAACTAATCAAAATTTTACAATAACAAACCGTACCTTCATTGATTCAATCCCCTTACTCAGCATGGATTCTCTTACGAATTATTAAATAAATTTAATTTAAAAGACATGAAGGCATGTAGCTATACAAAACCATGGTTTAAATAATTTAATAGTGGAATACTAGTACGAAGATTAAGGATCCTATAAAAAAAGGTTAATATTACGAGAAGTGTAAGAAATAATATGGTGTTGACATGTGCCTTTCAATTTAATTAAATAAAAAGGGCAATAATGTAATTACTTCAAAGATTAATTAATTGATAAAATAATATTTGTAACCTTCAGTGAATTATTTTAGGTTAGTGATATAATTTTATTTTTTACAAAGATTTAAGAATTCAGTTTTATATACCAACTCAGAGATTTTATAAATTATTATCGTCTGATTCATAGAGATCGAAGGAAATTACGGTTCGTATTTTTTTGAATCATCGTTTTTTTTTTGAATCATCAGTTCGTATAAAACACTATACGAATTCCAGAAAACACCACAACTTGAATCGTAATACAACCATTGTGTTCTAACATCTGGAATGATTTTTTATTTTATTTTTGCAGGTATAAAACACCAGACAGATTCCAAAAACATCATGAATTGAATCATAATACAGTCGTTGTGTTTTAACATCTAGAATGATTCTATTGCTATTTCAGATGTTAAAACACCATGACTGTAATCACAATACAATGTTACAGACTCTAGATGTTAAAACACCATGACTTGAATCATAATTCATTATTTGCAATGCTATGGTGTCTTATATACATTCATGGTGTTTTACTGTAAAACACAATGTCTTGAATCACAATACAATTAAAACACCATTGTATGAACATAGACAAAATACCATGGACTAAAACATCCGATCGAAACGTAATTTTTTTCTCTATATAAGTATAACAATATGGTACTCATATTAAGATACAAAAACACTCGTTATTATGGTATAATTAAAAAAAAGAGTAATGTATAAAAAGTTATTGACGTTTAAAAAAAGAGGGAATTTGCATGTGCGTTGCATGTGAGTTTCTAAATTTAAAAATGTTAAATTTACCTTTATACCATTAATCTATAAAATTAATTATTTTAAAGTAAACACTATTTACAATTTTACCATTATAATCTCAACAATTAGATTATATATCAAATGGTGTAGATTCCTTTCTACACTTCTCACAAAACACACCCTTTTTACAATAACTCTACCCCTAATACACATACATATTAAAGCACATACTCTTATAATTAAAAAAAAAAAAAAGAAACCTAACATCCTCTTCAACATAACCCCTACACAATCAGTCACACATTATGGAACTTTATGAGAATCTCCTAAAATATTTTCATCAAGTCTCCAGCTGAGTTCATCTTCTTGTTAACCTAAGTTATGTATTTCAACGGTATTCGTAAGTAAAATGCTTTTATCAGGACTGTTCAAAGCTTTTTGGAGACCTAAGGCAAAATAAAATTTTGAGGCCTTTTTTTTCTTCTTTGTTTATTATAAACGATACTCCTTTACCCGTGTTTGGAACAAGCAAAAATCTAACATAATTATAATAGATAGTGGTTTGCTTGTATAAAGAATCAAACAATTAAACAATAAGTTTGCACTAATATTAATAGTTAGCCTATTAATTTTCTTTTAAGTGGAGACCCTATTTTTTAGAGGCCCTAGGCCTAGGTTAATTATATTATAGGTCCATCCCAGGTTTTTATCTTGTTATGTACTCTAATTTAGTTGTAGGTTCAACAACATGACTTGGATGTTACATGCCTATGTATTTAGTCATGATTTAGCCGCGTACTTTGACATGTTGATCCTTTAAATCACAAACTAACACAACCATGTCTCTTTATTCTTCATAAAATCTTCAATCTTTAGCTTTCACACATTAAAGCATCTTCAAAGGAGTCCAATTATGTGTTCTTATCTCACATCTAAATGTAACCCACCATAAGAGATGAAATGATTGCATGTGTTTAGTAAAAGAAAACCTTGGTGTTCTTTTAGTATGACCTAATAAAAAAATCACATATGACAGGATAAATGACAAAAATATTGACATGACTCGAATACGTGATGTGACTCGAAAGCGTTGATATGATTAAAGCACACAAATTTGAATGTGACCAAAGTAACATTATTGATACGATAAAAAATTAACCAACTTAGTTGTTTTTTGGGTGTGTATGTATTTGTATTCGTGAGGCACGACTCAAAATCACTTTAATAGTATCGAGAAAAGTCACTCATAGTCATAGCTTAAATGCAAGTGATATGTGATCAAACATGTAACCGATGATGAAGCTTCGTAATATGTTAGAATTAATAACATTCTGCTACATCTTAATGGCTAATAATAATGTGTGTATAAGGTGTTACACTACATTGTTATATATATATATAAATTAGGATTATGTTATGTATATTTTCTAATATTTTTGTTATGTTTTTGTCACATGTGGTGAGGATATAATGTGCTAGACATCTGCTGGACATCATTTATCAAGTTCCAGATTGGGCTTTAGGCTGCTGACTAAATTAGGCTATGAGAAGACTTGTTGCGGGCTCAAGAGATTAAGTGGCCTTAAAGGCCTTGTCTGTTCGATATATATAAAGGAATGACTTCTCAGTCAGAGTCATTTCCTTTAAGTAATCATAAAACAACCTGTTTAGGTGAGTTGGTTCACCTTGATGTTTGGGGACCATATAGGGTGGTTAGTAGGGAAGGTTTTACATATTTCCTTACTATAGCTGATGATTATACAAGGGCTGTATGGATTTGTTTGATGAAAGATAAATATGAATTATTTGAGTATTTTCAAACTTTTGTAAACATTATTAAAACTCAGTTTGAAAAAAATGTTAAATGTATTAGAAGTGATAATGTGTTAGAGTTTGTTAACAATAGAATGAAAGAATACTGTAAAATATAATGGTATCCTTCATTAAACAAGTATTGCTTATACTGCACAACAAAATGGTGTAGTGGAGAGGAAACATAGGTGACCTTCTAAATGTTGCTAGAGCCTTATTGTTTCAAAGCAACTTACCTGTTAGGTTTTGGGATGAGTGTATTCTAACTGCTGCTTAATTAATAGGACTCCAGCTTCTGTGCTAAATGGAAAAACACCATATGAGATGTTATATAGTGTAAAAATACAGTATAAAAAGATACGAACAGGATGAAACCCAAAACAAAGGATTTTATTCACAAAACAATCTCCAGAACAAAATAATCACTCAAACACCTCACAACTCACACCAGATCATTAACACAATGATCTGTTATGTATGAATAACAAGAACGCACAGGATCGGTGAATCAGAATGATTCACTAGATCAAAGAAACCCTAAACAGTTTCAAAGAGAAGCCAGAGAGTTGATGTGAAGAGAGAAAGATGAGCAGTTATTCTGATCTCTCAAGACTTGAGAA
Organism: Helianthus tuberosus; assembly: GCA_030545235.1. Lineage (NCBI taxonomy): Eukaryota > Viridiplantae > Streptophyta > Magnoliopsida > Asterales > Asteraceae > Helianthus > Helianthus tuberosus. The sequence goes on along the minus strand of CM060427.1, from coordinate 104,540,993 downwards.
ACATCTTATTATAACCAAGAATTAGGGCAGCCTCTTGTCCGGACACATAAAGCCCACCAGCAAAGCCCAACTTCAACCTCTTGACCTTGAGCCCATTTGCAACAAAGCTCCAAGCCCAATCATAAGAAACATACCAAATATGCAAAATATAAAAAAACCAATTAAAACATTATATAAAATATAAATGTTGAATTGTATTTTTAACACCCCCTACAATTCAATATTTAAACCAATCAAACATATTAAGAAGACGACAAACCTTTCCATGAGGACCAACAGAAAGTCCTTTAGTAAAAATATCAGTTGCCTGATCCTCGGATTTTACACTAACAGTTTGAATAACATCCTTAGAAATTTTTTATCTTAAAAAGAAAAGATCTATTTCAAAATGCTTCGTATGTTTGTGAAACACAGGATTAGCTGCTATAGAGATAGCAGCCGTGTTATCAAAAAAAATCTGAACTGGAAGTTTAACCTCAACTTTCAACTCATTTAAAAGATTCGAGATCCAAATAACATCACATGTTGCAACACACAATGAACGATACTCTGCTTCAGCATAGGATCTAGAAACCGTGGACTGCTTTTTACTTTTCCATGACACAAGGTTATTACCCAAAAAAAATAATACAAAATCCGGTAATAGACTTATGAGAATTTAAACGCTTAACCTAATCCGAATAGGCATAGGCTTTGATGTCTAAGGTTTCACCCTTTTTAAACAAAATACCTTTACCAGGAGAACCTTTCCAATATCTCAAAAGTCTTAGAGCTATTTTAAAATGAGCTTGAGACGGAGAATACATAAACTGACTCAAAAAATGAACAGAATACGCAATATTAGGCCTTGTGTGTGAAAGATAAATTAGTTTACCAACAAGTTTTTGAAAAATAGTGATATTGGTTAACAACTGACTATCTTTATCACATAAATGTGTCAAAACATGATTTACTTCAATTGGATAACTGACTGGTTTGCAACCGGTCATACCAAACTCAGCAAGCAAATCTAAACAATATTTCCTTTGAGTTAAGCATAAACCAACATTATGACCTCAATTCCTAGAAAATACTGTAATTTTCCTAAGTCTTTTATCAAAAATTTTGACTTAAGTAAAGACTTAATTTTATCAATCTGTTTTGAACAACTACCAGTGATGATAACGTAATCCACATAGACAAGAAGAACAATGAAAAATAGAGTCTTTTGTCATAACAAACATGGAATGATCACACTTACTTTGTTCAAAACCTAACTCAATTAATACTAAAACAAGCTTCTCATTCCACATCCAGGGAGCTTGTTTCAGACCATACAAAGATTTTTTTTAACTTAGACACTTTTGATTCACAGGAATTAACGTAACCATCAGGCAAGCACATATAAACTTCTTCATTAAGATCACCATATAAAAAAACATTATTAATATCAAGTTGAAAAATATCCCAATCAAAATGAACTGCCATAGACAAAACACACCTAACTGTGATCATTTTTACAACAGGTGAAAAAGTATAAAAAAATCAATACCTTCTTTTTGCCCAAACACTTTGGCCACAAGTCTAGCCTTATACCTTTCTATCTCCCCATTGGACTTATACTTGATTTTGTAAACCCATTTACAACCTATAGGTTTTCTATTAGGAGGTAAATCAACAACTTCCCAAGTATTATTCCTATGTAAAGCCACTAGTTCTAAATTCATAGCTTCAACCCAGTTTTTATCAGTTTTAGCTTCAAAATTATTTTGTGGTTCACAACTTTTATTTAGAACAAATGCAAAACAAACACTTTCAGGAGATAAATTAGCATAATTCAAGACCTTTTCAAGACCATACTTAACCTTACCATCAATAACAAAATCATTAAGTTCGGTAGGAAATTTAACATTTCTAGAAGATCTCCTAGGAATAGTGTTAGTATGTTCCACATTACCTCCCTCAGAGTTATTAATTTCTTCATTTTCAGTATCATGCTCAGCCCCGTCCAGACTTGACTCAACATTGCTTGGTTGCTGATTATCAGCCATACCTGAAGAAGTGTCACGGTCAAAACTAGACTGCTTAGTTTCATGACCTGATGAAGACTTTGTTTGAGTATTTTCATCATGTGGAGTTGGGTCAACATTAGGAAGAGTAGTACTTACTGAATCATACAAATAAAAAAAATTAAGGGTATTGACACGCTCAGAAGAATCTTGATCAGGTAATGACTCTTATCTTTTAAACGGAAAAATAGTTTCATAAAACCTAACATCTCTAGAAAAAAACATCAACCTATGATCAAGACTCCAAAGCTTAAACCCCTTTTTCTCATTTGAATACCCAATAAATACACATTTTCAGCATGACTTTTAAACTTATATGAGTTGTTTAAAATTGTGTTGAAACAAAGACACCCTATAACCCTAAGTTGACCCAAACCATGTTAAAAACCAAACACACATTCATAAGGAGACTTCCCATTCAAGACAGAGGATGGAGTCCTGTTAATAAGATATAAGTAGCAGTCAAAATACATTCAGCCCAAAAATTAAGAGGAAAACCACATTGGAAAAGTAAAGACCTTGCAACATTTAGGAGATGCTTATGTTTTCTTTCTACTATACCATCTAGCTGAGATGTATGCACACATGAGGTTTGGTGAATTATACCATGATCATAACAAAACTCACGCATTTGTTTATTAATAAACTATGTTACATTATCACTTCTAAAAGTTTTGACATGTTTACCAAAATGTGTTTTAAGAAAGTTAAAAAAACCTTTAATATGATAAAACACTTCATCTTTATGTTTCATAAGATACACCCAAACAGCCCTGGTATAGTCATCAACAACAGTGAGAAAATATTTATAACCATCTCTACTTTGAACTTTATAAGGACCCCACACATCAAGATGTATTAATTCTCCTAAATCCTTAGACTTATGATCACTTAAAGGAAAAGGTTCCCTATGTTGTTTAGCTCTATAACAAATCTCACATGGTGACAAGTTACCAGACTTAACATTCAATTTATCTTTTAAAACATGTAAAACAGGTTCAACATGATGACCTAATCTAGCATGCCACAAATTAACATCACAATGAGCATTGCACACCTTAACAATTGAACTACCACAGGAATATAGCCCATCAACTTGATTACCAGTCACATGAACATTCATTGTTTGAGAATCCTGAATATAACAATGATTTTCATCAAAAGTCACAGTGAGTTTACAATCTTTAGCCAATTTATGACCAGAAACAAGATTAACACAATAACCAGGCACCACAAACACATCATATAATATAACCTTCTTACTTAAGTTAATATCACCAATCTTAGTAACTAAAGCACTAGTTCCATTAGGGTGTTTAACTTTTATATTAAATTCATTGACATCCATCTGATTAATCATACCATCATCTGACATAACCATATGTTGATTAGCCCCTGAATCAATTATCCACCCCATTTGTTTACCCTCATTAAGGAAATTTGAAAAACAATAAACAGGCTGAACACCACAAGTAGGATTATAAGACATAATTGAAAAATTATTCAAATAAACTGAGTTAGCACACCTACCAGCAAAACCACTACTCTGAGGATCACCTTTGGACTTATCATTTAAGAGATTAAGTAGCTGAGCTATCTGGTCATTAGTCAAAGAGCTCACAGAAGAAGAATCAGTATTATCAACAGCAACATTGTTACTAACCCTATTACCCTTGTTCCCACCAGTTTTTAACTTCATCCAAGAATGATAGCCAACAAGTTCAAAACATCTCTCAATAGTATGACCAGTCTTATTGCAATGAGAACACTTTAGATTAGGGTTAGAAGACTTAACACCTTTTTTCTTTGAATCAACAGCTTGATTAGTTTTAACAGCAAAACTAACTGCATTATTAGGTGTTTTTTCAGAAACAGTTTTAGTATGAAGACGAGACTCTTCCCTTGAAATAATGGAAAAAGCATCCTTCACTGAAGGAAGTGTTTCTCTTGTTAAAAGATTTGTTCGAACAGACTGGTATGTACTATCAAGACCCATTAAGAACTGCATTAGTTTAATAAGATGATTGAAATCATTAAACTGCGTAGATGCATCACATGAACAAGCAGGCAAAGCAAGTAACTGATCTGATTGCTTCTATATACAATTCAACTTATGATATTACTCAGAAACAGGCATTATTTTGACTAAAAGAATTAATTTTCTGATATAGATTAAACACACCAGACCTGCCTATCTTATCATAAGTTTCTTTTAAATCTCTCCACACATCAGAAGCAAGTTTAGAAAAAACCAAACCAAGATAAAATTCTTCAGACACAGAATTAAGAATCCAAGTAAGAACAATAGAGTTGCATGTCACACCCGACTGCGTAAAACAACAAACCGCGGTGGAAACGTCGGGGAGTGGAGCAACAGAATTATTGTTTCACAACCATGGTATTCAAAGTTTCGTTTTATTTAGATAAAAGTGATTACATTGTCTTAAAACAAAGAAAGCATAACATAAACTAAACTAGTCTTGCATCTTTTATTGTCACTAAGGCCTGAGTCCGCCTAAGTGTCTCACGATCAACCCTACGCATCAGCTCCTGAAAACACATGTGAAAATAGGTACGTTAGCATAAAAATACCTGTGAGATACATAGGTTTTATTGTGAAGGATTCATGACTCGTAGTTGAAAGAATTGTTTAACAAAAAGTTAGTCATGAATCTTAGGAAAATGTTTTCTTTTATAAATCATACGAAAAGCGATAAGAAAATCAGATGATATATAAAAGATTATTGTATGATTAAATAAATAATCAAGTAGCAATGAATTTGTATAAGTTATGTCGTTTGTAAAACAATGTCTTGTGAAAATATGTCGTTTGAATAAAATATATCATGTCTTTGTTGAAATGATTTAAATAACGCTACGATATATAATATCATAAAAGCACTTATATATAGGAAGTACTAGCGGCGTATCCACCATGCTTTTATCATATTACACGTCGCCTCGTTATGTAAATCATTTATCAATAACCATCAAAATGTCTTGTTTAAACAATTGTCAAAATGTTTATGTGTAAACAGAGTCTAATGTCAAATGTAAATCATGTATGGTATAATCAAATAGTATGTATGGCAAGCGAAAAGTATCAACTTAAACCATATGTATAATGTTAATGTGTAACTTAAATGTTATGTATGGTGAATAAAAAGTATTTACTCAACCCCATAGCAAAATGTACAAAACAATGTAATTGAAATAAATCATAATTTAAGTCAAAAGTTATGTTTTGCAAAATCAATGCTTTACTGATACAAACATTTATATGGTAATGTTAAACGCATACATTCAAGCCTTGAGACTGTAAAATAAACCTTTAAACAAATCAAAGGTTTATTAAAATGTTTTCGGATTCTGTCATTCCTTACGTCCAAACAAACCTAAGATTCCAGGAATGGGAGTTTTGGACAATATCCAACAAGAGTTTCCATTGAGTGAATAACGGATCCCGATCCTAAAAACAATAATGCCTTGGAATAAGCATGAGTAATCAAATGAAATAAAGCACTACGATAAGAACCCATACCTAGAGCTAACATCATATAACCCAATTGAGACACTACATACTACCGAGCGGCGTGATCAATGTTAATGAACGTATTTTAGTTTCATTAAAAAAACCAAATGTCATACCAAATGTAAGCATGTTATGTTATAATAATGTACTAAGTATGCTAAGTAAACATACAAAGCAGAATTGTCATGTAAATCAATGTGCTAGCATGCTCAGTAAACATACATAGCAGAAATGTAAATCAATGTGTCCATATGCTGAGTAAACATATGCAACAAAAATGTTTATGAAATCAATGTGCTAGCATGCTAAGTAAACATACATAGCAAAACATAATGGAAATCATGTACTATATGCGTACTAATGAACATAGCAATTATATGTCATGAAAGCACGAAAAGCATGAAAGTAACAAGTAGGAACAAGTGTTTCACCCCAAAATATTTGAAAACAGTAAAAGAGGGGACTATGTACTCACTTGATATAGCTTAGTAGTCTTGAGATAACAATCAAATAACGCTAGAAGGATCACAGAATCAATCGGCACCTATTATAGGTAACTATGTTAATAAACCGGACCTAAATCAGAAGATCGGATAAAATGAGGTTTCGTAAACCAAATGAGTATTGGAACTCATGTGATATGGTTTAACCAACCCTACATTCTAAATCGGAACCTAAATCCAAGTGCTTATGACCCGTTTAGGTAGCTTACGCTACTTTAACGCGTCATTTGCGCAAAAGAGCAAACGAATAGCCTAACTAGTCCTATGATAAGTATTATATGCCCTAACATATTTAAATAATCAGTTTATATGGAAAAAATTAGGTTACATATGCTTAAAATAAAATTATGCGCAAAAAGGGCATTTTGGTCATTTCCTAAGGCACATAATCTACCTATCATACAACTAAGTAAACTATGTGACCATAAGGTATAACCTCGGAAGGTTATTCCCTATGCAACTATGGTCACAAAATATGTTTGGTCGGATCCTAATGATCGACCAAACGGGTCGGGTTTGAAAATCTAAGCGGTTGTTTAGACCGCTTATCTTACGACCCTATATAAGTACTAGACTAAAAGTGACGAGTTAAACATGTTTAACTAAGTTAGAAAACAGGTTTGATATCAAAACAAACTGTTTTGATACCCGAAAAATAGCTTCGTTGCAAAATGCGCATAATCGGCATTTTGACCGAAACTTTGACTCGTCACTTCGACTAATCAACGTGGTAATCAGTAGGTATAGTCACAAGGGACTATAACCATCGTGATTACGCTCACGTTGCAAAGTTCAAACGAACTTTGTGTTGACCAAGGACTGGTCAAAGAAGAAAGTTAAACACTGTTTGACTTTCATGCTTGAAATGCATAATCAAGCATGAAAGAGACTTACAAAGGTCCAAGCAAGGAAGAATTGATCCAAAACACTCAGGTATGAAGTCTTAAACTTCAACTTAGAGCATATTTTGAATCAAATGTGAGGAATGAATGAGAAACCCACTTCTATTTATAGTAAGTTTGGATCAAGGGGATCATTCCATGTGTTAGGAGGTTCAATCTTGTCCCTACACTTGTGGAACATGGTTTCTAATACAATGGGATGCTTAAAACCAGTCCATAGTATTGAAGAATTTGCATAAAAGACCCTGAAATTCAAGCCAGTTATTGAAACAAGGTTTCTGCCCAGATAGGTCCATCGTGTCGCACGACGGCAAAAGCCCTTAGGCGTCGCGCAGCGCTACGGCTAGGCTGCTAGTTTCAGAATTTTACAAAACAGGCCCCTACACACTATTTAGTGCATTTTTGACGCGTTAGACCCAGTTAACCCATTTTCAAGGCTCTATAATGAAGTTAAAGTATAGGGGACATGAAATATGCTTGGGAATATCTCGGGTGTCGGTTCGTTTGGTCGTACGATCACGTTATTCGGTTAATTATGACGAAACACGAACGGACGCGAAAAACGATCCAAATTACACGACGAATGGTATTTTTGCATTCCAATCACTAAAATAAAATATTTTAATGATTACAAAAATTTTGGATGTCCGGATATGTTCAGAACGTAAGATATGCGCGAAAATGCAAACTTATGCACTTTTTGACGCTTTTAGTCCCTGCTTGACCAATAAGTTTATTTTTGCACACCGAACCCATCAAAGCTTATTTCTAAGCTATGTTAAGGATATTTATGGTATGTTTAACTTATGATCATGTTACGGAATGTTTGTTACTATACGAATCGGCATACTTTCGCAGTTTGACACAAATAGTCCCTGTAATCGAATAAACTTGTTTTTGCCATACCAATCCTTTTAAAACTTATTTCTAAGTTATGTAAAGGTTATTTAAGGTATGTTAATCATATGTTGATGTTCCGGAGTGTTTTTTGCGTTAAACTGATTACGTTTACGCATCAGTGTGCGTATAATTTTCCAGAAAGCGATATAGAGTTTGAAATCGAACAAAAATCATAATGTGCAAAATGTCACCATAAATAAACAAACATTGGGATCAAATCACATTGTTTTATTGATAATTGAGATGTTCAGAGTTTATACCATGATTACACAAGCACAGATGTCACAGTCTCCCCTACTTTAGGAAATTTTGTCCCGAAATTTATTTAGAGGAAACTTGTAAGAATAGATGTGGATATTTCGCCTTCATTTGATCTTCACGTTCCCAAGTAAATTCTGGACCACGTTTAGATTCCCAACGAACTTTGACAATTGGTATGCGCTTGCGTTTGAGCCACTTGACTTCACGTTCCATGATTTCCACAGGCTTCTTGACAAAGTGCATCGTGTCACCAACACGAATTTCATAAAGTGGTATGTGGAGGTTCTCATCAGCCAAACACTTTTTGAGATTGGACACGTGGAAGGTTGGATGAACATTTCCAAGTTCAGGAGGTAGCTCTAATCTGTAGGCCACTTTTCCGATTCTTTCAACGATCTTGAATGGTCCAACATATCTAGGTGCAAGTTTTCCTGTCTTTCCAAATCTAATCACACCCTTCCAAGGTGAAACCTTAAGTAAGACGTGATCACCGACTTGAAATTCCAAAGGCTTGTGTCGCCTATCTGCGTAACTCTTTTGACGGCTTCTAGCTGTCTGAAGGTTATCGTGAATTTTCTTGATTTCATCTGTAGTCTCTAGAATGAGTTCAGGTCCAGTAAGATGAGCTTCACCGATCTCATTCCAGCAGACTGGTGAATGACTTTTTTGACCGTATAAAGCCTCGAAGGAACCACGTTGATGCTGGAGTGATAATTGTTGTTGTAGGAGAATTCAATTAACGGTAGATACGAATCCCAACTACCACTAAAATCAATCACACAAGCTCTAAGCATATCCTCCAGTGTCTGGATTGTTCTTTCCGATTGACCATCCGTTTGCGGATGATAAGCTGTGCTCAAATTGAGTTGGGTTCCCATTTCAAATTGCATGGTTCTCCAAAAGCGAGATGAGAATTGAGCATCTCTGTCAGATATAATGTTCAAAGGAACGCCATGACGGGATACAATCTTATCCACATAGATTTTAGCAAGCTTGTCAGCAGATAGATCCTCACGGATTGGCAAGAAATGTGCAGACTTTGTAAGACGATCAACAACTACCCAAATGGCATCATGACCTTTCTTAGTGCGTGGAAACTTGGTAATGAGATCCATAGCAATGTTTTCCCATTTCCAAACTGGAATCTCTGGTTGCTCCAATAATCCAGAGGGATGATGTTCATCCTTAACCTTAAGACAAGTAAGGCATTTTGATACGTACAAGGCAATGTCTTTCTTCATACCCGGCCACCAGTACTGGGTTCGAAGATCTTTATACATTTTGTCTGCACCAGGATGAATATAATAACGAGATTTATGAGCTTCATCCATTAGCAAGGTGCGAAGATTGTCTTGACTTGGGACCCACAAACGGTCCATGAAATGATACAATCCATTGTCCTTTAGTTCGAGATCAGGCTTAATATGACATGGAAATTCCTTACCCATCAAGTCTTGTGTAACACAAGTATGTTGAGCCTGAGAAATGCGAGTTTGAATATCAGATCGAACCTGAACACAGTGAAGCTTGACATGCTCTTTACGACTCAATGCGTCAGCCACGACATTCGCCTTACCAGGATGGTAGCGAATTTCGCAATCATAGTCGTTTAAAAGTTCAACCCAACGTCGTTGCCTCATATTAAGTTCTTTCTGACTGAAAATATGCTGAAGACTTTTTTGGTCAGTGAAAACCACACATTTTGTACCATACAAGTAGTGTCTCCAGATTTTGAGAGCAAAAACTACTTCACCTAACTCAAGATCATGAGCCATGTAGTTCTTCTCGTGAATCTTTAACTGTCTCAATGCATAAGCTATGACTTTGTTCCTTTGCATGAGACCACAACCAAGACCCAGATTGGATGCATCACAATATACGACAAAATCATCATTGCCCTCAGGTAAAGATAGAATAGGCGCATCACACAGTTTCTGTTTCAAGGTCTGAAATGCTTCTTCCTGTTTTGGATCCCCATTCAAAGGGTTTGTTCTTCTGAGTTAATGCAGTGAGATAAACCGCAATCTTGGAGAAGTTCTCAATAAAACGGCGGTAATAACCCGCAAGACCAAGAAATGAACGAACTTCAGTAGGAGTGGTAGGTGTATCCCAATCCTTAATCGCACTGATCTTGGAGGGATCTACATGAATACCTTGTTCGTTAACATTGTGTCCTAAAAATTGAACTTCCTTAAGCCAAAATTCACACTTGGTGAATTTGGCGAAAAGTTGTTCTTTCTTTAGGAGTTCCATAGTAAGATGGAGATGTTGTTCATGGCCGGCTCGTGTCTTAGAATAAATCAAAATGTCATCAATGAAAACGATGATGAACTTGTCCAAATAAGGCTTACAAACCCTATTCATCAAGTCCATGAAAACAGCAGGAGCATTAGTCAAACCGAATGGCATAACAGTGAACTCATAATGCCCATATCTCGTGCGAAAAGCTGTCTTGGGAATATCTTCTTCAAGCACACGAAGCTGATGATACCCAGAACGTAGATCAATCTTTGAAAAACAAGTAGCACCCTGTAATTGATCAAAGAGATCATCAATGCGAGGTAGAGGATATCAATTCTTGATGGTAAGTTTGTTAAGCTCAGATAATCGATACACATCATGAAAGATCCATCTTTCTTTTTAACGAAAAGAACGGGAGCACCCCAAGGTGAAAAGCTCTGACGAATAAAACCTTTGTCAGAAAGCTCCTGAAGCCGTTTAGATAACTCTTGCATCTCAGACGGAGCAAGACGATACGGAGATCTAGCAATAGGATTAGCACCAGGTACAAGATTAATACGAAACTCAACTTGACGTGTTGGGGGTAAACCAGGTAATTCTTCAGGAAACACTTCAGGATAATCCCGAACAACAAGGATGTCTTGAATAGATTTACCTTTGCCTTTCTCCTCTACAACATGTGCCAAGAAGGCGACATAGTTCTTACGCAGGTACTTTTGAGCTTGAATACATGACATGAGTTTAAGACCACTAGCAGGTTTCTCACCATGAACCTCTAAGATCTTACCAGTCGAAAGCGGCACACGAACAATCTTCTCAAAACAAACTACCTCAACGTGGTACTTGGCTAACCAATCCATTCCCACTATAACATCAAAGCTTTCAAGTTGCATAGGCGTGAGATCAATAGGAAAAATATGGTTATTAAGGTTCAACTGGCAATTTCGAAGAACAGAATCGAGTATAACGGGTTCACCACTAGCAACTTCTACTGTCAAAGGCTTTCCTAGTTTTGCTTTAGTCATGCAAAGCAATGGTTCAAAAGATAATGAGATAAAACTCTTATCGGCACTCGAATAAAAAAGAACAGATGCAGGCTGATTGTTAACAAAGAACGTACCATTTACCACCTCGTTGTCTGCTCGTGCCTCGTTTGCATTCATGTTAAAGACTCGACCATGAGCCTGAGCCTGATTCGCGTTAGCTAACCTCAGACACTGATTTCGATAGTGGGTCAAATCCCCACAATTGTAGCAGGATCCAGGAGGATATTGAGGTCGTGCAGCCTGTGTTGGTTGATGAGCAGGTTGTTGAGCAGGGTTTTGGGCTGCTTGATTCTGGTTTGGGGGAAGACGACATGTGGCGGCAAGATGACCAGATCTCCAGTAGTTGGTACAAAAACGACACTGAACTTGCGGTTGGTGGTGACTGTTACATCTGTTGCACAACGGTGCATTCCCAGCATACGGTTTCTTTGCAGGTGGTTGTGCGGGCTGATTTGGAGCTGCTTGGTTTGCCTGTGCTGTAACAGCAAAGTTCTTGGAAGCCTTGCGCTTCCTAGACCTTCTTGAAGACTCAGATTTCTTACCCTTCTTATTCTCGCTCTTGTCCGACAACTGTTTCTGATTCTTGTCACCCTTCCTATGGAGTTTACCTTTCCTGATTTGCGACTCGGTCAAAGTCGCAGCCAACTCGATAGCTTGTCGAACTGTGGTAGGGTTGCTACCAGTAACGATATCTTGCACAGGGTCAGGTAAACCATCGACATACCTCTCGATAGCTTTATCAAGTGGGGTAACCATTGTGGGATAAAGTAAGCTCAGTTCTTCATACCTATCGGTATAAGCCCGATGTTCACCACTATCCTATTTCAGATCATCAAATTCTCTTTCTAACGCCCTTTGTTCATGACGAGGACAAAATTCCCTCATCATAAGAGCCCTAAGCTCTTCCCAGGTTTGTGCTAGAGCAAGATTAGCACCATGGCCTCTCATTACCCCATTCCACCAAGTAAGAGCCCTCTTTTGAAACACACTGGAAGCAAACTCGACTTTCGATTATCAGGACACTGAACATGACGGAAAGTACTCTCAATACTCTCGAACCACTGTAGGAGCCCAGTTGCTCCTTCAGAACCACTAAACTTGAGCGGTTTAGCCGAATTAAAACTTTTAAAGTTGCACGGAGCAGGTGCATTATTGTTATTGTTGGCTTGGTTGATTTGAGCGATGAGATTCGGGCGTGCAGCAGCCATTTGCTGCGCAATGATAGCCGCCAGTTCGGCGTTAGGTGGCTGAGCATCACGTTGAGGAGGCATTTCTAAAAGAGGAAAACATGAGAGAAAACGAGTGAGATGATAAGATGGGAAATGAGATGTTACAAATATCGATAAAAAGCATGGATGGTGGTCATTCGTTCGTACCACAAAGCAAACAAATGACACACAGTAACTAATCAAAGTAAATGAGTCATAATAATTTATCGCGAAGACATGCTTTAGCCTATAAGTGGACACTCACCCCAAGTGTTCCCAGGTAAGAGTGACTGGTCCGATTATGTGGATTTGTATGAACACTCTAGCCTAGACAGAAAACTCGAGATACAGGCATCCACCCTTCCAGATTGCACGTGTTCACATTATTTAGACCCAAACTTTGACGAGATTTTGAAAACTTAAAGGGTTCAAAACCTTATAATAAATCATCTACGAATAGATGATTGATTTTCAAAAATTGTTTTGGAAAAATGTGTTCTTGTTTTGGTAATCACTTAAAGATAGGTGACGGTAATGTTTTAAGATTTAAACACAAGATAACTTGTGTTGGGGTCTAGAAAAGTTATAGTCTAGGTCAAAGCATTACTAATAACCTAATTCCCTATAACCATTGGCTCTGATACCAACTCTTCTGTCACACCCCGACCGCGTAAAACAACAAACCGCGGCGGAAACGTCGGGGAGTGGAGCAACAGAATTATTGTTTCACAACCATGGTGTAACGACTCTCACTAAAATTAATACTTATTATGTTAATTGTATAAAAAGGAAACCCTAATTGAGACACCCAAGTAATTCTGCATAAACCCTAAAATTTTCAGAACATTCAAAATCAGGATCAGGGCCCCTAAAACTCAAAGGGGGTTAAACCCTAATTGATATTTATCTTCGAAATACGTTGTCAAAATAGAAATTCGTTCGTACGTCGACTCACCCAGGCTATGCTAGTAACGAGGCTACCCTAGGCCATAGGGGCACGCCCCGCGATACGCGACAAGGGGAGAGGATCCCTCCGCGACTCGCGGGCGGCTCAAATTTTGGGTATAAATGCAGGGTCTTGGGGCCTGAACTATTTGCTCAGTTCGACGGTCTAAAACGTCGTCCTACTCTTTGTATCTCCGTTTCTTTCTATCAACGCCCTAAAACCCTGAAACTCTGCTCGTTATTAGGATAATAACTCTAATCGCTGCTACGATTCAATCTCCGATCGACTGAAACTATCCGACGGGATGTTTAAGTGCTATCCTTTGTTATTAGTCGTGATTCCGACAGGATGTTTAAGTACCACCCGAACTCGGGGAATACTCTGTCATTCGTTGTGAATCCGATGGATGTTTAAGTGATTACACTTTGTCATTCGTTGTGAGGGTTTTATCTCGTGATTATCGTTAAAGTTGAATTAAGTTAATACACTAATACGAGTTCCATTGTATCTAGAAATTAGAACTCGTAAGCAAGGAGCCGCTAGAGTACTTAATAGCTAAGTAAACTTAATAGTTAAATAAACTTAGCAGCTAAGTTAGCTGAGTAGATTAATTAATCTATTAATTAAGTTAAGTATGATTAATTAATCAAGATTAATTAAGTTAATCAAGATTAATTAAGATTAATTAAGCTAAGCAAGATTAATTAAGCTAAGTAAGTTATTTAGTTAAATGGATAAGCAAACTTAATAGTTAAGGAAACTTAATAATTAAGGAAACTTAATAGTTAAGGAAACTTAATAGTTAAGGAAACTTAATGGTTAAGGAAACTTCCTAGCTAAGGAATAAATCTACCTATAAATAGGAAGCTTAGGATTCATTTTCCTTTGTTCATTTCTTCTATTATTCTCTCTATACGTTGGTGTTCTAACCAATAATCACCAAAGCGATGTCCTGTCCGATCGATTCAGGAACCATCTAACGAATGTCGAAGTGTTGTGCTTTGTGAATTTCGTTAAACGGAATCCAAAGTACTATACTTTGTGAGTTCATTAAATGGATACCAAAGTACTATCTGAATAAGACTATACTTTGTGAAATTCGTTAAGGTTCGAATCTCGTGACTACCGTTAAGGTTTGATTTGGGTTTTACACAAATACGTATTCTATTCTGTTAAACTATGTGTTTAACTACCATGAATACTCCCAACTACACACTTACAATCAAACAAACTATTAAATCATCAGAAGATCCAGAATAATAAAGTGCATGCTTAATTATCGGAAGAAGTAGAATCAAGAAGCTTGTTAACTCAATCCTGCATGCTTATAAAGTGAGTCATTCTCTTTTTATCAAATTACTTTCAAAATCATGTTTATTTTCAAAGGTTATAATTACAGTGATTAAGTTTATGTAGTCACCAAATTACAGCCGGTATGTGGGGTATTGTGCACATTACTGTTTTTATCACTTTAGGTGGGCGAACCTAATTAATGATACTCGTTACTATTGGGTGAACGGACTCAATAGTAATATGACCACCGTCACCGAAACGAGTCGATGACAAGTACTGTGGGTATTTGGTTGAAATAAACATTGTAATCTCTCTTAATACTGTGAATTATAACAAACGAGTCGTTTTAGCAAAATGAATGATTCACTCAGTATTTTCCGCTGACAAAACCTTTTTCAAACATGTTTCAGGTAATTACAGTAGATTGGAGTAAGAGATGAATACGGCACTGAAAGGCTTCAAGAAGTGGCTTATTTTATTAATTAAATCAAATTAAGAAATATTGTTTTATGTAATCAAATTTATCCTTATTAAAGCTACCATTGTAAAACATGGGTTTATCCCATCTATTTAATAAATAAAATCCGGTGTTTTCTAAACTCTGATATTTTTCCTAACTCACGGTCCTGATGAAATTTCCGCTGCAATATTTTTCAAAATAATCACCGGTACCACTGGGCTGTTCGCGGCTTCCGATTCCGTCCAGGGTGGGTCGGGGGCCGTGACACATGGTATTCAAAGTTTCGTTTTATTAGATAAAAGTGATTACATTGTCTTAAAACAAAGAAAGCATAACATAAATTAAACTAGTCTTGCATCTTTTATTGTCACTAAGGCCCAAGTCCGCCTAAGTGTGTCACGATCAACCCTACGCATCAGCTGCTGAAAACACATGTGAAAATAGGTACATCAGCATAAAAATACCTGTGAGATACATAGGTTTTATTGTTTTAGGATGCATGACTCGTAGTTGAAAGAATTGTTTAACAAAAAGTTAGTCATGAATTTTAGGAAAATGTTTTCTTTTATAAATCATATGAAAAGCGATAAGAAAATCAGATGATATATAAAAGATTACTGCGTGATTAAATAAATAACCACGTAGCAATGAATTTGTATAAGTTATGTCGTTTATAAAACAATGTCTTGTGAAAATATGTCGTTTGAATAAAATATATCATGTCTTTGTTGAAATGATTTAAATAACGCTACGATATATAATATCATAAAAGCACTTATATATAGGAAGTACCAGCGGCGTAGCCACCATGCTTTTATCATATTACGCGTCGCCTCGTTATGTAAATCATTTATCAATAACCATCAAAATGTCTTGTTTAAACAATTGTCAAAATGTTTATGTGTAAACAAAGTCTAATGTCAAATGTAAATCATGTATCGTATAATCAAATAGTATGTATGGCAAGCGAAAAGTATCAACTTAAACCATATGTATAATGTTAATGTGTAAATTAAATGTTATGTATGGTGAATAAAAAGTATTTACTCAACCCCATAGCAAAATCTATAAAATAATGTAATTGAAATAAATCATAATTAAAGTCAAAAGTTATGTTTTGCAAAATCAATGCTTTACTGATACAAACATTTATGTGGTAATGTTAAACGCATACATTCAAGCCTTGAGACTGTAAAATAAACCTTTAAACAAATCAAAGGTTTATTAAAATGTTTTCGGATTCTGACATTCCTTACGTCCAAACAAACCTAGGATTCCAGGAATGGGAGTTGTCAAGTCCTATGGTACCACTACATACTACCGAGCGGCGTGATCAATGTTAATGAACGTATTTTAGTTTCGTTAAACAAACCAAATTTCATACCAAATGTAAGCATGTTATGTGAAAATAATGTACTAAGTATGCTAAGTAAACATACAAAGCGGAAATGTCATGTAAATCAATGTGCTAGCATGCTCAGTAAACATACATAGCATAAATGTAATGTAAATCAATGTGTCCATATGCTGAGTAAACATATGCAACAAAAATGTTTATGAAATCAATGTGCTAGCATGCTAAGTAAACATACATAGCAAAGCATAATGGAAATCATGTACTATATGCGTACTAATGAACATAGCAATTATATGTCATGAAAGCACGAAAAGCATGAAAGTAACAAGTAGGCTCATGTGTTTCACCCCCAAAATATTTGAAAACAGTAAAAGATGGGACTATGTACTCACTTGATATAGCTTAGTAGTCTTGAGATAACAATCAAATAATGCTAGAAGGATCACGGAATCAGTCGGCGCCTATTATAGGTAACTATGTTAATAAACCGGACCTAAATCGGAAGATCGGATAAAATGAGGTTTCGTAAACCAAGTGAGTATTGGAACTCATGTGATATGGTTTAACCAACCCTACATTCTAAATCGAAACCTAAATCCAAGTGCTTATGACCCGTTTAGGTAGCTTACGCTACTTTAACGCGTCATTTGCGCAAACGCGCAAACGAATAGCCTAACTAGTCCTATGATAAGTATTATATGCCCTAACATGTTTAAATAATCAGGTTATATGGCAAAAATTAGGTTACATATGCTTAAAATAAAATTATGCGCAAAAAGGGCATTTTGGTCATTTTCCTAAGGCATATAATCTACCTATCATACAACTAAGTAAACTATGTGACCATAAGGTATAACCTCGGAAGGTTATTGCTTATGCAACTATGGTCACAAAATATGTTTGGTCGGATCCTAATGATCGACCAAATGGGTCGGGTTCGAAAATCTAAGCGGTTGTTTAGACCGCTTATCTTACGACCCTATATAAGCACTAGACTAAAAGTGACGAGTTAAACATGTTTAACTAAGTTAGAAAATAGGTTTGATATCAAAACAAAGTGTTTTGATACCCGAAAAATAGCTTCGTTGCAAAATGCGCGTAATCGACATTTTGACCGAAACCTTGACTCGTCACTTCGACTAATCAACGTGGTAATCAGTAGGTATAGTCACGAGGGACTATAACCATCGTGATTACGCTCACGTTGCAAAGTTCAAACGAACTTTGTGTTGACCAAGGACTGGTCAAAGCAGAAAGTCAAACACTGTTTGACTTTCATACTTGAAATGCATAATCAAGCATGAAGGAGACTTACAAAGGTCCAAGCAAGGAAGAATTTATCCAAAACACTCAGGTATGAAGTCTTAAACTTCAACTTAGTGTAGATTTTGAATCAAATGTGAGGAATGAATGAGAAACCCACTTCTATTTATAGTAAGTTTGGATCAAGGAGATCATTCCATGTGTTAGGAGGTTCAATCTTGACCCCCTACACTTGTGGAACATGGTTTCTAATACAATGGGATGCTTAAAACCAATCCATAGTTTTGAAGAATTTGCATAAAAGACCCTGAAATTCAATCCAGTTGCTGAAACAAGGTTTCTGCCCAGATAGGTCCGTCGCGTCGCACAACGGCAAAAGCCCTTAGGCGTCGCACAGCACTACGGCTAGGCTGCTAGTTTCAGAATTTTACAAAACAGATCCCTGCACACTATTTAGTACATTTTTGACGCGTTTAAATCCCGTTAACCCATTTACAAGGCTCTACAATGAAGTTAAAGTATAGGGGACATGAAATATGCTTGGGAATATCTCGGATGTCGGTTCGTTTGGTCGTACGGTCACGTTATTCGGTTAATTTCGATGAAACACGAACGGACGCGAAAAACGATCCAAATTACACGACGAATGGTATTTTTGCATTCCAATCACTAAAATAAAATATTTTAATGATTGCAAAAATTTTTGGATGTCCGGATATGTTCAGAACGTAAGATATGCGCGAAAATGCAAACTTATGCACTTTTTGACGCTTTTAGTCCCTCTTTGACCAATAAGTTTATTTTTGCACACCAAACCCCTCAACGCTTATTTCTAAGCTATTTTAAGGATATTTATGGTATTTTTAACTTATGATCATGTTCCGGAATGCTCGTTACTATACGAATCGGCATACTTTCACAGTTTGACGCAAATAGTCCCTGTAATCGGATAAACTTGTTTTTGCCATACCAATCCCTTTAAAACTTATTTCTTAGTTATGTAAAGGTTATTTAAGGTATGTTAAGCATATGTTGATGTTCCGGAGTGTTCTTCGCGTTAAAATGATTACGTTTAAGCATCAGTTTGCGTATAATTTTCCAGAAAGCGATATAGAGTTTGAAATCGAACAAAAATCATAACGTGCAAAATGTCAACATAAATAAACAAACATTGGGATAAAATCACATTGTTTTATTGATAATTGAACTGTTCAGAGTTTATACAATGTTTACACAAGCACAGATGTCACATTGCACCTATCCCATTGCCTACCCAAAACATCATCAGTAGTAGACCTACGACAGGTACCATCAATAAACGCCATCTTGTTCTTAACTTGTAAAGCAAGCACCATAGCATTAGACCAGACCCTATAATTTTATGTACCCTTGAGTTTAATATTAACTATGGCAGATTAGCATAATCACTAGGATGAAGAAACAATGGATCACCAGCATTAATCTTGCTAACAAGAGTAGCACTAGTAGATGTCATATTATCAGTAGTAGTAATCACAGTATCATCACCAGTCATAGCAAACAATGAAGAAACAAGTGAAGAAACACATCACAATAAAATCAGAATATCAATAAAAAATCAGAGTATCAAACAAACTATCTCAGAACAGGACAATCAATATCCAAACAGACAAATAATAACCAGAATATCAGTCAAAGAATAAACAGAGTATCAAAACAGAATCACAGAATGAGACCAATCAAGAATAATCAGAATAACACTGGACAAAAACAAAAAATAAAAAACCAGCGAAACCAGGATAGCGGTCCGATCAGAGGTTCGTCACTCAAAAAGTGCCTCCGCAGGCAATATCCGGGAAGCTATAGACACACGACCAAATAAAACAGAACGCAATGGGGCGAACCCTCTCCGTATCCCAAAAATAAATCGGTCTTTGCTAAACCCGGTATTATTATGCCTAGACACAACGACTCAGTGATGCAAAATACAATAAAATAAGAGAAAGATAGAACGATCTCACAGGGGGTTTGTGTAACTCCAGCAAATCAGGCTTGTAACCTTTACGTAGGGTTACAAGCACCTGATCAGATGACAATCGCACAAGTTCTGTTGGTTTCCCCTATAAAAGAGACCAACAATAACCTTCTTCAAGAACACCGGAAAACCCTAGAAATTAGGGTTTCAATCACCGCAGTAAGAAGACAGTAAATCACCAAATCTGGAGTCGGTAGAGCCAACCGAAACTGCTAAGACTCCAATACCACCAGGAACCACCCAGACCTAATTGAATCTGAGATGAAGCCCTCGATCATAGCGGAAAACGATATCACCAAGAGCACCTAGTGCTCTGATACCTTGTAAAAATTACATAGTATAAAGAGATACGAACATGATGAAACCCAAAACAAAGGATTTTATTCACAAAACAATCTCCAGAACAAAATAATCACTCAAACACCTCACAACTCACACCGGATCATTAACACAATGATTTGTTCTATATGAATAACAAGAACGCATAGGATCGATGAATCAGAATGATTCACTAGATCAAAGAAACCCTAAACAGTTTCAAAGAGAAGCCAGAGAGTTAATGTGAAGAGATAGAAAGATGAGCAGCGATTCTGATCTCTCAAGACTCGAGAAGCATCTTATTATTACCAAGAATTAGGGCAGCCTTTTGTAGCCTCTTTTTTGGACACATAAAGCCCACCAGCAAAGCCCAACTTCAACCTCTTGACCTTGAGCCCATTTGCAACAAAGCTCCAAGCCTAATCATAAGAAGCAGACCAAATCTTCAAATTGAAAGGGGAATTTTGCTAAAAACTGATGCATGGACTCAAATTCATGATCAACTAGTCTTACTACACATGAGGTAAGTTGTAGAAGTTAATTTAGTGATTTAGTATGAAGTGAATCCATAATCAATTCATGAATTTGTATGGAGTTAAGCATGTAGAGGTGTTAGAATCACTAAATAGATTATGTGTTATGAACAAGTTCAAGTAATTTGATGTCTTGACATGAAACCCACTTGGTGATGATGTAGATGATAACATGAGTGTATCATTCATGTCTAAATCATGTGCAAATTCGATTGATTATATTGTATGTGGTGAATTCTTGTTAGTTAGGTTGAAGTATAATATGAAATTTATTGATGCTTAGTTGTATGGATGAATGAATGCAAGGATGAGAAATGAAATCATGAAGGGATTGTACATTAGGCTTAGATGGTAGTACGCACACAAGGTGTATGATGAAATGTCTAGGTGAAGTTAGAATGAGAGATATTTAGAAAAGATTTGGTGAAAACTAAATCTGTCCAGAAAGTTACAGCCGAATGTAATCGGCTTTAACTTGGTCAAATCTTGTCAAAAACTGATGTTTATTGAGTTTGTGATGAATTCCCAGGAAAAACCTTTCAAACCCAACTGGAATTGCATTTTTTCGACGAAAAATGAACGTTTTATGAATTTTTCCGCATCGAAGGTTCAAGCTGCGTTTTCTGGCAGAATTTGCAGCCCATTGCGAATGTCATAACTCAATTTAGGAATTGTGTTATGATCTCAAATTTTTTACTGTAAGTATCTTTAGGTGATTCCAAAAATCTCCAGCTGGAATTTCGTCAATCAGATAAACGAGGAATTTTAAATGAATTTTTCCGTAAGCTGCAGTCAGAAGTGACGAATCTGATTGCAGCTTAATAAATGAATTTTTATAAATTTATGGTAGAGAGTTAGACTCAAAAAATTTAACACAAGGATAACATCTCCGATGGGCATGTCACATAAAAAGATTGAAATTTTTGCAAGATTGTAAGTACAGTAAACGGACGTCCCAAAACAGCCTATTTTCAGTGAATTGAGCTATACATGCTAGTGAATGATTGATTAATGAAAGTAATGTGACTAAGTGGTTATATGTTTATCGGATTGGAAGTGTGTATGATTGACAGTTGACTTTTTAGAAAGTCAACAAGGTATGAATAATAAGGTTAGATTTCCTAACACTATTGTAGAATAAGGAGATCATGTGAATATTTGCTAGATTATTATATGACGTACATGACGGTAAGTTGAATTGGTTATATTATGAATGATGTGATAATGGATCTATGCCATATGTATGTTAGTAGTTGCTCAATAGAAGTCAATGAGACATAGGAACAGAATGATTGATAAGATGAATGATCATGTATACTAACAATGTTCTAATAAAATGGAATGAAAGGGTATGCATCGCGTTAGCAAGGAATCAAACAAAGAAAGCTAACGAGTCAAGAGGAGACAAGGAAGTGAAATCGAGAACGGACGCTCAAGGTAAGTGAATTTCGATTCACTTCTTAGTAGGTATAATAAATTTTGATACTTATGAATATGGGATATCATGAAGGATTATGTAAAATTCGGAAGTATTAAGCTAAGTAATGCTCTAATAGGACGAAGGTTGTTAACTAAGCCAGAAGTAATTTGGTGGAATTGAACGGGTCGAATAATTCGTAATCGAATATTAAGCCAAAAGGATATAAGTTAAGGATTTCCTTAGTCCGGATCTTTGAGTTTGAGTCCTTATGATAGAAGACCAAATTACGGTCATGTGGGAAGAAACAGGAGGTTAAATGGGTAGTCGGTTTGAAAGATATGCATGTTTTTGTGCATTATATGTTGAAAATATTGAGTTGGGCAGATGCAGCTCAAGAAAAACTAACATTCTGTCAAAACCGGTCTGTCACGCTACGCGACCGCAAGCAGGGAACAACATCGCGCCACGCGACATAAGTCGCGGCCCGCGACAAAGTGAGCTAAGTCTCTCGCGGCCCACGAGAGACCACTGAACTGGCAAAAATCTTTATTTTGTTTGTTTTGGTCATGGAACTCGTTTTAATTTGTTTTGAAGGCCTCATAACTAATGTTTAAGATGGTTTTGATTATAAGTAAATGTTATGGGTCTCTGGATAGTATAGGTATGGATTTACCGTCGTGTTAGTGAAGGAAATCTATAGATGAACGTGTTTAGGAACGAGTAAGTGTGTATTTCAATATGTATAAAACTTATATTATGGAAAGTTGTGAATATGACATGTTAGTATAAATATATGAGAATAAAAGTGGTAAGCAGGAACTCGTAGGTATGTATGCGTGCATGAATGTATGCATGTATATAGATGTATATGATTGAATGTGCGTATGTAGAAATGCATGCATGTATGAATGTAAGTTGCTATGAATGTATGTAGGAATGGTTTCAATACGATTGAGTATTGACGATTACTAATGATGTGCCTTGAGATTTGAAATGTAATGCAGGTATGAGATCGTCAGGTTCATGAAGAATAGAAGTCGAACTTGGACAAAGAATTTAAAAATACGATTGAGTATTGACGATTACTAATGATGTGCCTTGAGATTTGAAATGTAATGCAGGTATGAGATCGTCAGGTTCATATTGTGGAGTGTTATAAGATTTTCAAATTATATAGTTTAATGTTATATGGTGATGTCAATGACTAACGGATAAGTTGTATATGATGTCCACAGGAATCACACGGATTTCCTCTACCACTAACGAAGATAAATGGGCGAAGATCGAGTTAAAAAGCAAGGATTGTACGGAAGAACGGTGTAATAACCCTCATTAAAAGTCCTATTTATATTATTATTTTATTCAATAGGAAACCCTAATTAAGAAACCCAAGTGATTCTACACAAACCCTAAAAATATCAGAACAATCAGAATCAGGATCAGGGCCCCTAAAACTCAGGGGGGGCATTCCCTACTCGATGATTATCCTTATAACTTATTATAAAAATCGAATTTAATTAAAACGTCGACTCAGCTAGCCTACTCCCACGCGTGGCAACCCTATAACCGACTTGTATCCCTTGCGCACCGTAAGGGATATGGTGTTACGATGCGCAGGCATGTTAAAGTCCCTTACGCATCGTAGGGGTTATAGTGCTACGATGCGTAGGACTGACCAAAATTCGGGTATAAATAGCAGGCATTGGTAATCGCATTCTGTTGTTCATTCGACGCTCAAATTCACTCTGTATGTCAAATTATTGTTGAAATAAGTCTCAAATCACTAATTAGTAGGGGGATGCTGCTTCGATGCCGGGTATTAACTCGATCGCTATTACGATTCAACGTCCGATCGATTATAACTATCCAACGATTGTTTAAGTGCCGCTCAAATTGAGTTTATACTTTGTTATTCATCGTGATTTCGACTTGAATGTTTGAGTGCTGTTCGAACTCGGACTATACTCTGTCATTCGTTGTGAATCCGCTGGATTGTTAAGTATTGCACTTGTAAATCGTTGTGAGGGTTTAATCTCGTGAATTGTCGTAACTGCTGTATTAGTTATTTACCTAATCGTGTGCACTAGGTTACAATGCTAAATCAATAGGCTAAGCTCTGCCTGTATAAATCTGCAATATATCAAGGCTTATCTGTAGACTAAACTTTGCCCGTAAGAATCTGCATGTTTATAAAGTGAGTCATTCTCTTTTTATCAAAATTACTTTTGAAATCATGTTTATTTTCAAAGATTATAATTACAGTGATTAAGTTTATGTAATCACCAAGTTACAGTCGGTATGTGTGGTTTTGTATACATTACTTGATATCCGTCACTATTGGACAACGAGTTAGCCAATGAGTGATATGACCATAGTCACAGACACCATTGGACAACGAGATAGCCAATGTGTGTTCGAGTGACAAGTACTGTGGGTAGTTGGTTTGATATCTGAAACATTGTAATCTCTCTTAATACTGTAATTGATAACACTGTTTTCTAGTTATACTTTGCAGTGATTAAGTCTTTGCCAATATTTAAGAAGCAAATGTAAAAACTCTTAATGCTGTAAATTATAACAAATATGTTTTAAGTAAAATGAATGAACTCACTCAGTATTTCCCGCTGACAAAACCTTTTTAAAACGCGTTTCAGGTTATTACAGTAGATTGGAGTAAGAGATGGATACGGCACTGAAAGGCATCAAGAAGTGGCTTATTTTATTAATTAAATTAAAATCTAGAAATATTGTTTTATATAATAAAATTTATCTTTATTAAAGCTACCATTGAAAAACATGGGTTTATCCCATCTGTTTAATAAATAAAATCCGGTGTTTTCTAAACTCTGATATTTTCCTAACTCACGGTCCTGATGAAATTCCGCTGCAACGTTTTCAAAATAATCACCGGTACCGCTGGACTGTTCACGGCACCCGATTCCGTCCAAGGTGGGTCGGGGGCCGTGACAGAAGGTGGTATCAGAGCCATTGCTTTAAGCCTTTAGGTGTTGTGATAATAATACCTAAGTTTATATAAAAGAGTTAGGAGATTGCTATTAATTGGTAGCACACATGATAGCATTTAGACTTGAACTTAAGAAAAGATGCCTTAGTATAAACTTCAAGATAAGTTAAGTACTTATGTGAATAAATTATGATGGGTTTTTGTATACCATAAGAATGGTAATTAGAATATTGCAAGATATGATAAATAAGCAAGAATTAATAGTAATTATTGCTTATTATTATTAATTGGTCTAGAATAAGATATGTTACGGGAAATACAAGTTTCCTTGATTCTGGATAAAAACTCTAATAAAAGAGGTACTTTTGAAAAAAAATACTATTTATGGGAAATAGAAAATTTTCTCCGGCAAGATTGGGTATGGTGTAGCAGACTCTCCAGTTTGTCCGGATATACTAAGATTACCTCTCCGGCGCGAACCGGGTAAGACGGGGTATATAATATGTCAAAAGAGTGACAAGATTTCCCTAAATAGTATTATGACCAGATATCTGACTAGTTTTTGGAAATATGAATCTGTTAAAAAAACATTGACATGATAGATAGTATGTTTATTTCAGTATGTGAAATATGTGATTATATAGATATGTATATCTATAAGAAATTCCAAAAGTCAATTTGGAATAAATTACAAGCATCTGTGTCTAGATTTCTTTATCAGGAAATTCTTTTCCGATATTAAACATTATTTTGTTTAATCATCTATCTCGTAACTCGTGTGATAAAATAAATAATGGAAAACCTTTAAGTTAAAATGCCATCAAAAGAATTTATAACGCATAATCATAAATTATTAACGCCAGTAGGAAGCATATAAAGTTGTGCTAGTATACAAGAAAACACATGTAAATTTAATTATAAATCCACAGAAGTTGAAGTATATCACACGATTTCCAAGGCAAGACCTTTGGAAAATATAAATTAGGCACGATGACACCAATGCTAATTCCGTCAGTAGAAGAACTACTAATCAAAAAGAAGCATTTTGCCACATGATCCTACAAAATGAATATCGCTAAGGTACGCTAGAATAAGATTTCACAACCATCGGTGCACAGTCTAATCAGAGTCATAATTATTATTACTGCAAAAGGAGTCATATACCTTTGCAAATTCCCTATTCTATTTTATTCATATTCCCTGGTAATTTCACTTAACAACGGTTATCACACGAAATTCCAGATAAAAGTTCTTATATTTCTTTCGTTGAAATTCTGACTTTTCGTATATAAAAAGTTGACTTTCGCATTTCTACTTTCCCTAATAAATCATCATACCATGAGGATTTCTTTCATAAATAGCGAATATTGATCTATTTCATTTCTTGGTAAATTCACACATTACACATGCACTATTTGTTGCGCATGTAATTCATTTGATTTATAAAGACCATTGGAGGGCTTCATTCCGATTTGTTATTTTATCCAAAACTCAAATATCATTCCGCTTTTTGTACTGTGAACCGCATTATTGCAAAACGATAACTCTTTGATATCGAGTCAATGAATTTCTTGAAAAAAAAAAAAAAAAAACTCAATTTTCTTTGGTATACATAAATTTCTGTTGCAACCATGTTCGAATTTTCTTATTAAAACTCGTTTTGTTTAAATCAAGTTTAATTATTTTGCTCGCAGTACGTAATCAATTCAAAGTCCCTTATGATAAATCGAAGCCATCATATTCAAAATAATCCCAACAATCACTTCATTTCTCTTGAAACATAACATGTTTAATTAGTCTTTGACTTCATTGAATCGTTTCTTTGAGTACGATCACCTGGTGATGACATTTTCACAAAATCTGAAGATTTCTCTAAATCTCGGATTTTATTATTTGTTTATTTATGTTAAATCCGCTTTGTTAATTTATTCTATAAAAGCAATCTTAAAACAATTGTGTGCTAAGATAATAATATACAAAGTTATGTCATATTTTAGTATATCTCTTAAATTGAGCCTTTCGTGATTAATTTAATTGATTATATATATAAGTAATTACCTAAATTACAATATAGTATTACTATATTTTTGTTAAACCATTGAGGTGAAGAATTTATATTTTTATAAAAATATGAATGAGATATACTCTCATTTAAATTTATGTTTAAGTTATTTATTTTATTATTTGTAATAAATTAAAAAAATAGAAGTGTTGATATTATTTTTAAGTACTAAGGTTATTATCAAGAGCAGGTATTGGATAACCTAGCCTTAGTTAGGCATGGACTGGCCACCTATGCTTAAACAAGGCAGCACTAACCAATATCCAACCATGATAATGACTAGTTAATATATATAAATTGAGTTATCATAATTAAATTTGTAAATTTTAATTATATGTAGAAATATTTTATATATATACTTTGTACTGTAAGGAGAAGACATATTTTCATAAAACAATACAAAAAAATTAGATATACGAATAAAATTATCTAAATAAAGTATTCATGAACAAGACATTTATACGTATATTTAATTATTCATCTTGTTTAAATATTCTACAATACTTTTATAAATATATGTATTTTAATATATATTTTACTCAAGCTAATATTTAAATATGCTTGATATTAAAATAAACATTTACTATTTTTCTTTTATGATTTAAAATATATTATTTTAAAATCTTATAGTTAAACATATTTGATTTTAAAATAATGATCGTAAATTCTAGGATATTTGAATCAACATATTAATAAAACATATATCATTATTTTGTCGAAATTACCACGGATTTTGATTTTACTTTATGATAACATAAAAAGGAAAAGATATTTAATAAATTAAAGTATCACATATTTTGTAATGCTTTGGCAAGAAAATAACCATATAAGAATAATATGGTAGTCATCAACTAAGTTGATTTAAGGAAACATTATATGTAAGAATAGTCTCCGTTTTCAATATTGTAAATACATTCACAACGTTATATAATTTCAAACTGAAAATAAATAAATTAATCCATTAAGTGTTATATATATTTACAAAATTAATTTACAAGTACTTTTGTACACTAAATATTTTACACCTTTATTTACAATTCTTATTTAACGTTATAAAGAATAGTAAATTCTTTTACAAAATAATAATACTAAAATATTTTGTAAAGTAATAACTTCATTACGATGTTTTGTAATATACATTACATAGTAAATATAAGTTATTTTACGTAGTATAATAAAATACTAAAATAATATTTATTTAAAAGTAATGACTATTTACATATAATAAATATGTAACAAATACTATATATTACATAGTATTTATATTTGATATATAAGATACGGTTCAGATAGGGATACAAATAATATATATTTACTTTACAAATATAATATAATGGTGGGTCATGCCAAAATAACTTATTTTATTATATCTCTAGGACATAGTATGAAGAATATGGTCACTAATAATGTTCTATCACATTAAAACAATTTGGAACCCTAAACAATAATACATTAACTCTATAGTCTTTTGGCGTATCTTTGAAATTCACTCATCTCAGCACATTGATTTTCTCATATCATAATTCGATATTTGACAAATCATTTTTCATGTTTTTTATTTCATTTGAAATCTGTCAATTCTAAGTCTTCCTCCGTTGCTAATCAAAGTAAGCTTCCTTTTTACAAAGAATTTTATTGATTTTAAAAGTCCTTCCCAATCATTTGATCATATATCTTTTGGCTTGAACCTAGTCATCTTGGAAATTATATCATTTCATCTCATTCGTTTGTCATCGATTTCTTAAACTAATTCAGTAGAACCATTGAATCCTACTTATTGTACAATTCGTATTCACAAAATTTAATATGTCAATTCTGGGTCATCTACCCTAATATTATTTTTATTAACTAAAAGGTGACATACTTCCAAAAGAAATATAATAACCCAAATACACTTGGGAGCTGGAATCTAATATGAAGAAAAAGTATTCCTACTTATTCCAGTAAATCTCGAGGACGAGATTTTTATTAAGGTGGGGAGAATGTAACAACCCTCATTAAAAGTCCTATTTATATTATTATTTTATTCAATAGGAAACCCTAATTAAGAAACCCAAGTGATTCTACACAAACCCTAAAAATATCAGAACAATCAGAATCAGGATCAGGGCCCCTAAAACTCAGGGGGGGCATTCCCTACTCGATGATTATCCTTATAACTTATTATAAAAATCGAATTTAATTAAAACGTCGACTCAGCTAGCCTACTCCCACGCGTGGCAACCCTATAACCGACTTGTATCCCTTGCGCACCGTAAGGGATATGGTGTTACGATGCGCAGGCATGTTAAAGTCCCTTACGCATCGTAGGGGTTATAGTGCTACGATGCGTAGGACTGACCAAAATTCGGGTATAAATAGCAGGCATTGGCAATCGCATTCTGTTGTTCATTCGACGCTCAAATTCACTCTGTATGTCGAATTATTGTCGAAATAAGTCTCAAATCACTAATTAGTAGGGGGATGCTGCTTCGATGCCGGGTATTAACTCGATCGCTATTACGATTCAACGTCCGATCGATTATAACTATCCAACGATTGTTTAAGTGCCGCTCAAATTGAGTTTATACTTTGTTATTCATCGTGATTTCGACTTGAATGTTTGAGTGTTGTTCGAACTCGGACTATACTCTGTCATTCGTTGTGAATCCGCTGGATTGTTAAGTATTGCACTTGTAAATCGTTGTGAGGGTTTAATCTCGTGAATTGTCGTAACTGCTGTATTAGTTATTTACCTAATCGTGTGCACTAGGTTACAATGCTAAATCAATAGGCTAAGCTCTGCCTGTATAAATCTGCAATATATCAAGGCTTATCTGTAGACTAAACTTTGCCCGTAAGAATCTGCATGTTTATAAAGTGAGTCATTCTCTTTTTATCAAAATTACTTTTGAAATCATGTTTATTTTCAAAGATTATAATTACAGTGATTAAGTTTATGTAATCACCAAGTTACAGCCGGTATGTGTGGTTTTGTATACATTACTTGATATCCGTCACTATTGGACAACGAGTTAGCCAATGAGTGATATGACCATAGTCACAGACACCATTGGACAACGAGATAGCCAATGTGTGTTCGAGTGACAAGTACTGTGGGTAGTTGGTTTGATATCTGAAACATTGTAATCTCTCTTAATACTGTAATTGATAACACTGTTTTCTAGTTATACTTTGCAGTGATTAAGTCTTTGCCAATCTTTAAGAAGCAAATGTAAAAACTCTTAATGCTGTAAATTATAACAAATATGTTTTAAGTAAAATGAATGAACTCACTCAGTATTTCCCGCTGACAAAACCTTTTTAAAACGCGTTTCAGGTTATTACAGTAGATTGGAGTAAGAGATGGATACGGCACTGAAAGGCATCAAGAAGTGGCTTATTTTATTAATTAAATTAAAATCTAGAAATATTGTTTTATATAATAAAGTTTATCTTTATTAAAGCTACCATTGAAAAACATGGGTTTATCCCATCTGTTTAATAAATAAAATCCGGTGTTTTCTAAACTCTGATATTTTCCTAACTCACGGTCCTGATGAAATTCCGCTGCAACGTTTTCAAAATAATCACCGGTACCGCTGGACTGTTCACGGCACCCGATTCCGTCCAAGGTGGGTCGGGGGCCGTGACAAACGGTCACATAGTTTGAATTATGTAACAGTTTAAAATATTAATTTAAGTGTAAATGTTGTGAATTACTTCTAGAAAACCTATGACATTTTGTAATTGAGCCTTCACGTAAGTAATGTCGTTAATAAAGAAAGAAAATTTAAGGCTCGTTTTTCCGCTGGGTCGTTTTTAAGATGTTACGTGTTCGGGTGTTACATATGGAATTGAGAAGTTTTAAACTATTCAAATTTGTCTATAGATAATAAGTGCTTTGCACTTCTTTAAATAAGAACATTGAACCTAAGTCATTTTCAGAAGCTGTTAAAGATCCTAATTGGGTGTCTGCTATGAATGATGAGATAGAGGCCCTTAATAGGAATAAGACTTGGGATCTTGTGGATGTGCCTAAGGGCAGAAGTCTAGTAGGTTGTAAATGGATCTATAAGATTAAATACAAGTCCTTAGGTGAGATTGAGAGGTTTAAGGCTAGACTAGTTGCAAAGGTTTATAGTGAAAAAGAGGGGGTTGATTTTTGATGAAACATTTGCACCGGTTATCAAAATGGTCATGGTTAGATGTGTTTTTTCACTTGTTCAATTTGATTGGCATTTATATCAATTAGAAATAAATAATGCGTTCTTGTATGGTGATCTACATGAAGATGTGTATATGGCTTTACCTGAAGGGTATTATTCCAAAAATGAGTCTAGGGTTTGCAAGTTAAAAAAATCTCTTTACATTTTAAAACAAGCACCTAGAATGTGGAATGAGAAACTTGTAAAAGTGTTAGTTGATTTTGGTTTTTCTCAAAGTATGCGTGATTATTCATTGTTTGTGAAACATAAAAATGATGTTGTTATTTTACTAGTTTATGTTGATGGCATAGTTTTGATTAGTAATAGTATATATGAAATAAACAATGTGAAAAAAAAATTTAATAAAAAACTTTAGAATAAAGGATTTGTGTGAATTAATGTATTTTTTGGGTATAGAAGTTTTAAAAAAATAACAATAGTTTGTGTTTGTAACAAAGAAAATCTTGCATGGAACTATTGAATGAATATGTTATGTTAGGGTGTAAACCTGTTAACTGTCCAATTAAGCAAAATCATGTCGTGGCTAATATTTGTAAAGAAAAACACCAACTTTTGTCAAATGTGACTTATTATCAGAAGTTGGTGGGTAAGCTTGTCTATTTGTCTCATACAAGACCAGACATAGCTTACAGTGTGCATTTTTTGAGTCAACACATGCACAGTCCTACCGTTGGACATTTAGAAATTGCTTATAAGCTGTTAAGGTATTTAAAGAAGTCACCTAGTAATAGCGTTATGTTCCAGAAAAGTAAAAGCTTTTGCTAATTCGAATTGGGGAAAGTCTGTGACTGAGTCTCGAAAATCAGTCACAGGTTTTTGTATTATTTTAGGATATTCACTTATATCTTGGAAAAACAAAAAGAAGAGCATTGTTTCTAGATCCTCAGGAGAAGCTGAGTATAGAGAATTATGTGCTGCTGCTTGTGAAAGATTATGGCTCATAAATGTGTTGAGCAAGCTTGAGGTTGATGTAAAACTTCCTATATGTTTAGCCTGTGATAGCACAGCAGCAATGGCGATTGCTGCCAATCCTGTGTTTCATGATCGAACTAAACATTGTGAACTTGATCTTTTTTTCTTGAGAGAAAAAATATTTAAAGGGGTTATTAAAACAGTTGGTGTTCAATCCGCTGATCAAGTTGCAGATTTGTTTACCAAGGGTATGTTAGCTACTCAGCATGAGATTTTGTGTAAACGGCTAAATATGCAGGATTTATTCAATAGTCATTGATCTGAGAGGGGGTGTTAACATTAATAGCATTCTACTACATCTCAATGACTAATAATAATGTGTGTATAAGGTGTTACACTATATATATATATATATTAGGATTATGTTATGTATATTTTCTAATATTTTTATTATTGTTTTTGTCACATGTGGCGAGGATATAATGTGTTGGACATCTGCTGTACATCATTTATCAAGTTCCAGATTGGGCTTTGGGCTGCTGACTGAATTGGGTTGTGAGAAGACTCTTTGCAGGCTCAAGAGATTAAGTGGGCTTAAAGGCCTTGTTTGTTTGATATATATATAAGGGAATGACTTCTCAGTCAGAGTCACTCAACTCATTTCACTCAGTCATACTTTCTCTCTCTTCCTGTATTAGTGATTAGGGTTTGTCAATATTTGTATTCACGGATTCATCTTGAACTGTAGAATTAGTGTTAAGATCGATCTGGTAGTCATAAGAATATTATCTTATTGATAATCTTTAGGAGTAGTTGAGAGTTATTTGTGAGTGTTCTTGTTGTAATCGTTTCAGATCTACTGTCTCAGGGTTAATACACATCTTGGTTTGAGTATTTGAATTGTTCTTGAAGTTCTGAGTTTAGATCCGTGTTTTGTAACATAATACACGACCACAACTTGCATTGACTTGCAATTTAGTTAAGATTAAATGTTATGGATATTATTTATAGTTCTTAGTTTCATAACATTTCGTTCTTGATGTCGTTTATATTTATACCACAAAACATGGATAATTGATATCATTTGTATTTATACCACAAAACATGGATAATTGATCTTCAATAAGATTATACACACAAACTAAAAGACTCATACGATGTTTCTCTAAATTAATTGTGTAAAACTTTTTGTTTGGAATTTGATATTCAATAAATGAAGAAACTTACATAGTTAATGCTTATTGCCATTGTTATATCATATTGCTAACACATATATTTAAATTATTGTAATCATAAAAAACGTGTACACATTCTTAAGTTGCCATTAGACAAAAATGTGTGAACACAACATATTTAACATAATGGTAACTAGGTATGAATTTGATACAAGGGTATGATGGTAAGATTGGACACATATAATAATAGGTTTGCCAATCGTGTTGGGTTGACGGATGAAAATGTAAAACCCGAACAAGTTCATATTTTTATTCATGTCATGTATTTCCACCCTAACGGGACACACATAAATTCAGATAAACCCGAACAAGACTTGTTCAACCCGTTTATTTAAATGAGTCAAGCGAGTTAACGAGTCATGAACTAAATAACATATTTAAAGGAATGCAACTAAAATAATAATAGTAAACGATAAACATTAGAAACAAGAACTCCAAAATTTGAATAAAAGTGAACAACATAAGATCTCTGGAAGTTGAATGAAAATTAAACAACCAAAACAACTAATATTACAATCATATAAAAACAAAAAAATGATGATCAAAATTTGAATGAAAACTAGATCACTCAACCTGTGTGCTGCCATGGTTACTGTGGTTTTGAAACTCCTCTTTTGCGGACTGCCATAGCTACTGTGGTTTCGAAGCTCCTCTTTTTGCGGCTGCCATGGCTGCTGTGAAGTTTTTGGAAGCTGTGGCTTCATTGCGTTTTATGATTTTTTTGATTATTTTCTTTCATTGCGTTTTATTCTACAAGAGGGGTTGAGGGAGACGTGCAGTTGATGAAGGAATGAGCTATGGATAATGTTTGGCTCCATTGCATTTTAGGGTGGGTTTTTTTTATTATTATTATAAATTGAGTGAATTTCAAGGATTGTCCTTTATCTTCATACCCATTTTCAGGCACTGTTCTTTATGTTCAAAATTGACGAGTTCTGTCCTTTCTGTTTTCAAATCATACATATTTTGTCCTTTAGGCTTAACCCAGTTAGTTTTTTTCAATTAAATTTGGTCACATAAGGGCATTTTTGTCAATTCAAATTTGGTCTCTTCCACCCATCACCACCTCCATCACAACCTGTGTAACACCTCGTAAAATCGTGTCCAAAGATGTGTTGACACGTGTAATAAACCCTAATAAAGTCAAACGTTGACTATGAGGGACTAATTTCGTCAAAATCGAAAACCTTGAATATAAAAGGATTGAAAGTGTCAACGTGCCTAAACTAGGCCTCTGAGTGACCTTATTAGGTGTCCGTATTCTCAAATGAGCCACCTGTTGGACGAGAGGAACCGTTTGCGTAATTATTTGAAAGTTTGCGCGACGAAGGGTTAAAAGTGTCAACATGTTAATTCTTACCTCTGTGTGACCTTTTAACAAACCGAGAACCTCATGATGCTTGATCATACTCTCAGGAATACCTAATATTGGCCATTCAAGGCTTTCATGCCAATAAGTAATGTTACACGCAAGTTTGCGAGTTATAGGGGTTAAAAACGTCATCATGTTTAATTATACCTCTGAATGACCTTTTAACGAACCCGAAGCATTATGATGTACAATCATACTCTCAAGAATGCTGAATATGAGCCACATAGGGCTTTGATGCTATTAAATAATAATACATGCAAGTTTTCGCGTTAGAGGGACCAAAAGTGTCAACGTCTAAAACTACACCTTTGAGTGACCATTTAAGCAAATTGGAGTGTCGTAATATTTGATCATATGCTCGGGAATGCCTAGTATGGGCCTTGGAAGGCTTTGATATCGATAAATGATATTACGCATCACTTTATGCGTTAAAAGGGCTAAACGCGTCAACGGGTGAAACTACGCGTTTGAAAGGTCTTTTGAAGAACCGGGAACTCCGTAATGCTCTGTCATACTCCTGGGTGTGCCTTAGTTGGGCCACTAGAGGTTTTCATACCTTATACACATATAACATGTTAGATTTACTAGTATTGTGCCAAAAATGCAAGGAATGGAATTTGAAATACATTTATAAGAGACAGGGACCAAAACTGCCCAACTGCCAAACTTATAGAGCTGGGCTGAACACCCTGGCGGGCCGCAAAGGCCTGGGCCAACCCTCTATGTGGGCCGCGAGGCCCAGGTCTGCAGCTGAATAATTTTTTTTATTTTTTTGTTTTGCTTGTTCACCACTTTCAATCCCTTCTAAACCAATCAAATCGATTTTCTTGGGCCTCAAGGTGATTGTAACAGCTGTATTGACACCTGCCATGATCATAGAGATCCCTCTAACACTTGGCATGATCCAATCTATTCACAAAAACTATATAAAGGCCATAAGTTCATTCATTTCAACTTGCACCATTTCTCTTCATTCCTTCTTCTCTCAGATCTGGAGGTTCCTGATCTGAAAGGAAACTCATTTTTAGTAGAAAATATTGCTAGGACCCTTTGTAAGTGTCTTTGTCCCCTCTTTAGTTCAGTTTTCTTAATTAAAAACCGAAAAGTCAAAGTTACGTAAATTAAGCTTTGACTCTCGGTTTAAACTCAAATGGTCCAGCCATTAATCGAAATGAATAGGGTTATGTAACCGTAATTAGGTAGGTGATAATCCCTTAAGAGGGCACCTCCTAATTATTTTGTTTGCTTAGTTAATTGTCGGGTCAAACTATTTAGTTAAAAAGTCAAACTAGTCAATTTTTTAAATAAAAAGTATAATATGATAAAACAGAAGGTATAAGTTATATTTTATCACTTAAATAACTTGGTAAATAATATTAGAACATGTCTAAACATGTTCAACCCGACAATTCTGAGTTTAGGGTCGGTTCGCAACCGAAAGTCGCAAAAGCTTGACTTTTGCTTTGACTTTCAGTTCTGACCCAATTAAGCTTAAATCCTTTATGTTTTAAGCTTCCATTAGGACCGTATTATGTTATAGTATAACCCTCTGAGGTTATATTAGCTGGTCATTAGTATTCTGATTTATATGCTAGTTTCCGTTATTATGCTTATAAATGCCCATTATGCCCTTTTGTTATAAAAACGAGATTTTTGAGAATGTGAGAGAATAAAAAGCTTTATTACTGATATATAAGTATGTCACAAAAATTTGACATCAGTTTCTGGTCTCAAACTAAAGTTATGCAAGATATCGTAAAATGAAACTTTTTGTTAATTAATTGCATTTTTAGCATAAATCATATTTAAGTCCAATTTTTGGCACCAAACTTATTACCCACTATTATGATATAATTTTTAGGGATTTTTGTAATTTTTGGTCAGATTTTATACTGACCGTAATATAGAGTTCTTGTGTAAATTCGGTAATTGACGATAATGCCCTTTTCATTAATAAAATGAGATTTACATATCAATAACATACCAAACCTTTTCCTACTGATGTTATATGATAAATAAAGTATTTTAAACAGTTAAGGGCTGATCACAATCTCAGAATTTCATAAACATCTCGAATATCGTCAATTATCGACTTTTACGCTAATTAGGCGCATAGTATGGTTTAAAACCATATTTAGCACCTAAGACTTGTTACCTACTGATTTTATAAATAAATATTAAATAATTTAACAATAAGTATAAGTTTTGAATTCAGACTTCCAATTTTGTCCCTAAAAGCATATGTGAAATGACTAAAATGCCCCTACGGTGCATAGTTTGGCCATAAATGGTGAACCTCACATATGTATGATATCTTACTGATGTAACATGATAAAATAAATATTTTTACTGAATTTTTTAGACCAGAACCTCAGTTTGCTTTAAAACCTCTTTTATAAATATTAAAATGACCAAAATGCCCCTACGGGACTTAATTTGGTTTTAAATATTTTTTGGGCATATATGTTAACATCCTACTGATGTATTAACATATTTTAAGCATAATGTCATAAGGGACTTGTATATGGTTCATTTGGTTGCCCGTTATGCATTTACGTGTTCGGATCAGTTTATGAACTAGTTTACGTAAGTATGCCGAAACGGGTTTAACCTTATCGTTTTTGCTTCAAAATCCAGAATATACTTAGTTTACCCATATTATAAAAGTCTTCATACTTGTTGGGTCTAAATAACATTCTATTCCGGTCATCGCTTAATCTAGCGTATCATACCGTTTTAGATACTTTAAGCTAGCCGGTCTAAGTCTATGACTTAAATAAGACTGTTAGCATTCTGAATTGGTTATATATTACCATCATTACAGACTAGAGCCACCCGGTAAAAGCTACCTGCATTTAATTTGATTGAATACGACTGAGTTATTTTGCTTTGAATCAAGTATTAGCTCAGGTAAATACTTTTAACTTATTTTCCGTTATACAGGCTTGGGATACGGTATTATAATAATACCGCTTGGTCAGGTATGAAATCATTTAATCGGATTGTGATTAATAAATTTACATAACCCGTTTTTATATGTTTTGTTTGATAACATAAACATTGGGGGTTAATACGACCGTGTCCTGGATATCCTTGGCTCATTTCATTTGTAAATGACCACGACTTATGCACGGGGTGTAAGCATACACCTGACAGATGCAATATGCTAAATAACCCACATGTGGGGATAACTCCTTTGTGGTTTTTATAGTGGTGAGTCGGTTAATCAAGACCGGCTTCCAAACCGGCCCCATATGTATGACAAACATGTAAAACTGTATACAAGATTTTAATAAAAATTGTCCCAAGTTATAAACGGTTTGTGCCTTGTGCGCTTAAATCAATTTTCATAAACTCTTTTCAAAAAAGTCAGTTAATTGTATTTACCAGTGAAAACTGACGTATTTTGAAAAGTCTAAGTGACAGGTACTATGCGTAATAGGCTGGGAGCTGCTTGGTATCGAAATAGAGGATCTTGCAAATCCTTAAAGATGCCTTAAAGTCTGCTAAACTACATTTCATACATTCTGTAATGATCTACCTGTGGATTTGATATTACAAGCTTGTCTATAATAAATACTTTGATATTTTTAGACATTTGGGTTTGTAATAATATTTTATATTCCAAGACTTCCGCTGTGCTATTTTGTGTATGTTTGACCATGATGATATCAACTACGTCATGATACTCCCCACCGGGCCCACCGAGGATATGTGGAAATATCGGGGTGTGACAGGTTGGTATCAGAGCCAACATTGAGTGAATTAAACACTAGTCTTTTGTGTTTAATCTCAATGACACAGTAGCATGTTCCTTAGACCTCCTGAGTCTAGACATAACATAGGAATGCTCTCGTCTCTATTAAGTAAACATTGCTTTCGATTTTATGTATTTTGAATCTGTCGCCAAGCAGAGAAGCCGTGGATAGAGATTCTCCTCATTCAAAGCCAAGGAATGCCAAGCTTCGTATCATGGCTAGAATGAGCGTGCGACCGGTTTGGAGGAAAGACCTTTATGGACCTATTTCCAAAGTCAAACCTATTGAAACTTGCAATCAGACTTCCGAGTCCATACTGTACGTCCCTGAGGCTCACAATTTTGAAGTCTGTGCCAGTGGAGTCCATACCAGGTGATCCCTGAGGCTTCCGTATTGAAAATAATACCAGTGGATCCTAATGATCCCTATTTCTTATCTCCAAGTTTTGAAATCCCATATTTGGATTGTATCAGTCAAAACCCAATCCGTGATCCATATCATTCTTTAACCATGGAATGCTTGAATTCTACTTCTATAACGGATCCTGATTGGAATACTTACTTTATTCACTGAGGTCTTCAGTGTCCCTACCGTATATGGTAAACAAAGAAGAGGAACAATCGAAATGGAGCAAGGAAGGCATTAGAGAATCCTTCTTTCATAATATTCATTATCCTTTAAGTCCCTATAAGGACCTATCTCTTCTATAAAGTCCCTGTGTGGACATACCTTTCAACTTAAGACCTTGTATGGGCATTTGTTATTTAGTCCCTTCGTGGACATTATATTACATTATAGTCCCTTCGTGGACATTATATTTCAATACAGTCCCTTCATGGACATTATTTTTCAATAAAGTCCCTCGGTGGTCATGCTATTTCAATATAGTCCTTTCATGGACGTGTGATTTCATTAAAATCCCTTTGTGGATACACTATTTTAAAATAGTCCCTTCGTGGACTTGGTATTTCAATTTTTTTTAAATGATAGTGCATTTAGCAACACTCGTGTATTATTTGTTTTGTATGCTTGTTTTTCGTTCTAGTTTATTTTGGAAAATTGACGTTTTGATCTAACTATTTCAATATAGTCCTTTCATGGACATTATACTCCATCATAGTTCTTTCATGGGCATATTATTTCATTAAAAATCTTTTTGTAGACATATTATTTCATCAAAGTCCCCTGGCGGACATAATAATTCATTATAGTCCTTTCAAGGACATATTATTTCATCGTAGTCCCTTTGTGGACATGCTGATTCATCAAAGTCCCTTTATGGGCATATTGTTCCATTAAAATCCCTTCTGGACATGATATTTCAATATAGTCCCTTCAAGGACATATTGTTTCATTAATAAGTCCCAATGAGGATCTATCTTTCAACTTAAAGTCCCCGTGAGGACAATTATTTAATAACGTCCCTTCGTGGACATGTTATATCATAATAATCTCAATGCGGACATATCTTATAGTCCCTATACGGACTTATATTTCCATTTAGTCCCTGCGTGGACTAGAGTTTCTTAAAGTCCCGGTGAGGACATCTGTACAGCAAAGCTCCTTTTGTGCGCACGCTGTACCAATATAGTCCTTTTATAGACATGTTATTTCATTAAAATCCCTTTGTGGATACGCTATTTCGAAATAGTTCCTTTGAGTACATGATATTTCATTATAACCCCTTTTCAGACATGACATTTCATTATAGTCCCTATATGGACTTATAATATTTTATAGTCCTTATATGGACTTATATACTTCCTCTTAGTCCTCTGTGGACAAATAAGATACTAAAAGTCCTGATAAAGGCACTGTTGTAAATTCCTACTGATTTATGAAAAGTTTTGAAAATTTTATATAGGTATTCATTTCGTCCTTTATCAAACGATAGTTCCGATTTCACTCGAACTTTATCGATCAGCTGAAAATTTCAAAAGATCCTCTTAATGGTATAACCTAGCCTATATGTCTACGAACATGGCTATGATGGTACAACCCTTTTAAGACAATAAATCTTTGTTAACATCCAAGAACATGTTAACACTCCTGGCCGTGTGGCTTGAGAAACCACACCAGTCGTCAAGGTATTGGATTACGTCCAAGCCTTAAAGCCTATATGATCAAAGTAGATCATGGAAAGTATCGTTGGTGTGACGATCATGTTATATAACATCCTTGTGATGTTTTGCCTACGGGCTATAACATATTTTCCATTTGAGACATTGACATTGTGATCTTTATGACTCCTTGCCTAAGGTGGTGAGCTATGCTCAAGCCTAATAGTCTATATGATCAATGCGATCATGACTAATATCATCTAATACGATGATCATATTATAAACATCCATTAGTGATGAAGTGCCTACGGGCTATGCTTGTTGTCCCATAAGACAACGACAGTTATGGTCTATGACCCCCTGTATAAAGATGTTGGACTATATCCAAGCATCATAGTCTATACGATCAATATAATCGTGACTAATATCATCTAATACGATGATCATACATAACATCCTTAGAGATGTTTGCATACGGGCTATATTATATTGTCCAATTGTGACAAGACAATTGTAGTCTTTTATGATTCTTTGCCCAAGGGGGTGAGCTATGCTCAAATCTCATCGTCTATATGATCAGTGTGATCATGCCTAATATCATCAAATACGATGATTATATATAAACATCCATTAGTGATGTCAAAGGTTTACCTTTGTGCCAAATGAATCGTCTTTCAAGACGATGACAGTTGTAGTCTATGACTCCCTGTCCAAAGGTGAAGAACTATGTTCAAACTTTGAAGCCCCTAATCCAATAAGATTGCGGCTTATAAATAAATGTCCTTCGTAACAAACCAACTAGTTACATTTTTAAAAGTCATTCATGACAAGCCAACGTGCTATAATTTGTCGTTCGTGACAAGTTAATAATACTAAATGTTAACATTCCTTGTGACAGGCCTTTTGTGCCAGATTTTTTTATGTCCTCCGAGTCAGGCCTTTGGTGCCATATATCTTA
The DNA here is from genome assembly GCA_030545235.1 of Helianthus tuberosus. Lineage (NCBI taxonomy): Eukaryota > Viridiplantae > Streptophyta > Magnoliopsida > Asterales > Asteraceae > Helianthus > Helianthus tuberosus. The sequence continues at coordinate 104,499,218 of CM060427.1, read as the reverse complement.
ATGTCCTATGTGACAGGCCTTGGTGCCATATCTAAACGTCCTTTGCGACAAGGCCTTGTGCCGTATAATCATTTATGTCCTTCATGACTAGGCTCTACGCCATATCGTTTTATGTCCCTAGTGACGGGCCTCTGTGCCATATATACATTAAAAGTCCTTTAAGGCTAGCCTTCGAGCTATTCATAATCGTCCTTGCGACAGAGACAGTTGTGACATTATGATCCCCTATTAAACATGTAATGGACTCGGTCCAAACCTTAAATGCCATTGATGGTCCTTTTGTGCCTAGGCTAAATGTAATGGATATACATTCAAATAACATTCATTAGGAATGTTCGGAACATAATAGCCTATACGGTTTATCGATGTCGTGGCTAATTTATATCAGGTCGTCTGGATGATGACTAACAATTGTTTAATTTGGTGGTTAGTACCAAGCTTCGAGTATGGCAAACTAGGATGAGGTAGACAACAGTCGCGATACTAATGATGCGATAAAAGCTAATGTTGCTACAAACATAAACCTCAATATTAATGGAGTTAATCTCCAAGTTGTGATTGACGCAGCTGTAGGAAAGGCCATGGAAAAGGTCATGAAATAGTTCAAAGAGCCGAGTGCTACTCGCTCCAAATCCTGTTCAAAACCACATTCAAATGCTCATGAAAAGAGCTTTGTTCACACTTCAAATGTGAAGGATGAACCAAAGGAGGAGGATAACTCCCATAAATCTAAGAAAAAGAGCAGGTACGGGTTTAATAAGAACCAACAAAAGTTCAGTAAGAAGCATGTATGTAAGAGCTGCTGTAAAAGACACTGGGGATAATATCGAATAGAACAAAGACCAAAGCAGTGTGGCATCTGCAAAGGAATTGGTCATCAGTCCCATGAATGTAGGGACATAAAGGATGCAGTCTGTTACGGTTGTGGTGAGAAAGGCCACATCAGAACTAGATGCCATAAAGCTACCAAAGAAGGTGCAGCTAAGCCTGGAAAGGCTAAGAAAGGAAATGCCTGAACTCACCTGATGAATGCCAAGAGGCAGTACATGATGTCATCAAGTACATTCCTTATCATTTATCAATGAGAATTTCTGCTAAGTGTCCTGTTTTTAATACAGGCAATAATAAGTCATTCATAGACTATAAGCTTAGCAAACTGTTGTTGATACTCATAAGAACTCCAGATACTATGTAAGGTAGAACCTACCAATGAAACCTTGGGAACCGTTTCTTCTATTCTCGACGATGATTCTTCCGTAAGAATCTAGAGTACTCTTTCTCCAGATAGAGTACGACATTATATGTTATTTTAATTATTTTCTCATTGATTTTTATCATCTGCGAGTGCTAACTATGATTGATAAAAGCGCATATGAGGATGGCGTATCCCAGTGCGTCCCATAGATTGCGTCCATGCCTGATCAGTATGGAGGTTTAATGTATGGAATCACCAAGATATTCTGATGGTCATATTGTGCTAAAGTCAGCTAGTGGTATTCAAAGAAGATATCCATTATAAGAATGCCTAAGTAGGCGTCTCTACTTAAGACATCCATGCACTCGTAAAACAGATGTGTCATTTGAATGGCACATGTGACGAACAACCCTGTTTACCTCCTGAGAGGCAAAGTGGAGTTAGGATTAACATCCTATTAGGAGCCGTATCTGTTACAGAAGCTCTAAATCAGTTAGCACCAATGGAAATGGAAGAACTCAGAGCTAACCTGTTAGGATCGGAGGCTCTAGTGATTGTGCTTGTTTGTATAATTTGAACAAATCAAATAGAAGTGAACAGAGTTTAAGTGCAGCGGAAATGAACAACAAACTTTGTAAACACAATCAAAGAGGAAAATAGTTTTGATAAACACATGCTTGATATTAAGTCAAAAGATTTACAATACAAATCAAAGGATTACAAGCATGCTTACAAACTAAACTCCCCCTCAGCCTGATACTCCATGGTTGGTTGCACAAGATGAAAGGATTGAATTGAGGAGAAGAACTCACTCAAAACGATCAAATGTAACAGTACATAGTACTGTTCCATTTATAGACAAACCAAACCGCTGAGGCATCTCAGCTGACGTCACCATGAAAGTGACGTCTAACAACCTAACAACCTGTAACCACTGTTCCTCTACAGACACAGCTAATCTAAACCACTGACTTTATACAAAACAAATGACACGCTAAACTACTGCCTTCCCTTTACATCAGTGCTTTCCTCAAGGTTGATCAGTCCTTGATTGGGCAGTGCTTTGTCATCAGTAGATTGAACTAGCAGTGTTTACTTCTTAGCAGTCTTCAGGGCTTCATCAGTAGTTAGAGGAACAACAGCTGTTGTATACAGACAGTGGATAGAGGACCATCAGATGTTATAATCACTTTCAAGGGAGAAGTCTAGCATGAACAGCTGTTTATTATGAATCCACTGTTGTGAACCAGTTTTGGCTTTCATTATCTGTTCCTCTGGTAGGGTTCAATCCCAAAAATCTCCCCCTGGAACAGATAATGCCAAAACACTTCATTATTTTGGATCTTTATTCCTCATCAGAAGTTCACTAGCTTGTCGTTTAAATTCTGCTTCAAATTCTTTGGAACTTAAGTCATCCTCCTCCCTGCACAATGAAAGTTCAAGGAGATCTTGTAGATCTTCAACACCAAGGCTTAGTGCTTGTTTCCTTGATATGTACTTCATTTCACCATTGGATCTGATCAGGGTCAATACATGGGTCTTTTGATCAGAGAGCCACTTTAGTATTTTTGAACCCAATGGGTTTCTTAGGAGAGTTTTATTTACTGATGAGCTTGGAGATTTTGGCCTTGTGAAGATTTGTAGAGCAGTATCCTGAGCTTCAGACATTTGTTTGAAAGCCTTTTCTATGACTTCATTTGCTGCAACTATGTCTTCTGCAACTTCTTTGTCAATCTGTTCTTGTCTCTTTTGTTGATCCAGCTCAATGTCTGAGATATCTGCTGCTGTGTTAGGTGATGCAGGTTTGGTTAATACCTTTTTGACAAGGTTTTGAAGTTTCACTGAGCTATCTTCTTTTAGATCCATTTTCTTGATGGCTTCTGTAAAGTACTCAACTTCCTTTTCTTTTGCTTCTTCACTGGTCAACAGTTTTCCTTTTTCTTGGTTTTTCACAAGGACAGGGTTATCTGCTGATGTGATCAGTGGTTCAAGAGCACTAATCTGCTGTTCTAGCCTTTTGTAGTCAGACTTCTTTGGAGTGTCTGAGACCATTATCCTCCTTTTCTTGAGTCTTTCATAAGCCTCGTCTGTATATTGCTTTGTCCATTTTGCTATGGATTCAACATCTCCAATGTTTGCATCCACCAGCTCCTGTTTCTTTATTTTGTATTCAGAAGTAAGATCAGCAATGAGTTTTTTGTATTTTCTCCAGTTTGGAGCATTCCTCTTCTTGGTTGGATCATTTTTAATTCTTTTAATTCTGTTTGCCTCATGCTTTAATGCAACTATTGGCCATTCTTCAAACTGTTTTTCTTCAGCTGGATAGAATTTTTCATTCATGATGTATGCAAGATATTATTTTCTCATTTCTTTTCATAGATCTGCTTTGGGTGGCAAATCTGACATTTCTTTGCTCAGGTCTCTTGCATAATCTTCCATCTGTTTGACTTTAGTGAGCAAGAATTCCATTTTTTCTGAAATGGCTTCGTCACCTTGGTCTTTGCATTCAATTTTGGCTCTTATCTTAGCCTGCCTTGCTTTGAGCTCGAGATATTCATCCGTATTTTCTGGGATTATGAAGCCTATGAGAGAAGGAAATATTCTTTTTGAAGAATCATTCTCAGTGTAGAATTGTCTCATCTCATTTTTTACAGCTTCAGGTTCCAGTGGATATTTTGCAGCAATAGGATCATATTTGTCATCACCTGCCTGAGTTGTTTGTCTTTTTTCTGGTGTAAATTTTCACTAGTGAAGGAGTGCTTTTGGGTGATTTGTTTATTGGAGTGAAGATGGTTTGAAGTGAAGTGATGGTAGTGGTGGATGGTGGCTGACTGACAGTTGTTGAAACAACTGGTGTTTCAACCTCTGTTGTCATTACAACTACTGATGTGTCAGCAGATGTCTTCTGCTTTTGAGCAGGGGTTGAAGGTGGTGAAGTTTTTTTTGGTGATGGTGATGGAGAATCATCATCAGGAATGAAAACCCTTCTCCTTTTTATTATAGGAGAGGCTGATAATGTCTTGGGTGGATAAGTGGTTTGACTAACAGTTGTTGTAACATCTGCTGTCTTCTGCTTTTTAGCAAGAGGCGATGGTGGTGATGTTGGTGGTGGTAAGTCAGTGGTTTTGGTGTGTGTTGTAGTGGTGTGTGTTGATGAGATGGCAGTTGTTTGGCTAGCAGTTTTTGAAACTACTGACATGTCAACTGTTTGGATGGAAGTTTGAGATTTTGTGGTTTGAGGTTTGGAGCCTTTGGAAGGTGGTTTATATGTCTGTTTTCCTTGTTCTGATTCAATATACAGGCCATCTTCTATTCCCTTCTTTTTCAACTTTATCTTCTCCCCCTTTTTGGCATTATCTGGCAAGGGGTTATTCATGAAGAGAATAGTGGGAGGAACTTTTCCAGTGGTGCTTTGTATATGAGCCTTGATAGTTTTGATGTCTGCTTGAGTATCTTTAAATCTTGACTCCACCATGTTTGTCAGTATTTGTACATGTATTGCATGCTGCTGATCAGCCATTTGTTTTTGTTTTTCAAGCAGGGGTTGAAATACATTCCATAGCTCATTTGCAGCAGGTGCAGGTTGTGCAGGTGCTTGAGCTGGAGCAGCAGTGGATTGTGCTTTTTGAGCTTTTAACAGCTGTTGCACCATATCCTTTATTTCAGCAACTGATGTTTCAAGTTTTTCAACTCTGCCCGTCAATTCCTGATATTTTGAATCATCATCCAATTTAATGGAATCATCTGTTTCCCCACCAGCAGTGGTTGTACCAATGTGTGACTTAGGACATGAAGCCCAGAAATCATCCATTGATGCCCCTTGTTCTTGGTACTAGGGACTTCTTTCTTGAGCACTTGATAACCTTTCGATGGTACCAGTGGTTAAAACAAACTCACTAGTGGTTACCAGAGGTGCTATAGAAGAAATGCCTTCAAGAGAGTCTTACTAATGAAACAACTGTCCAAATGAAGATCTGTTGATCCATCACTTGTAGTTGCTGCTCCACTTAAACTACCACCAAGAGTTACTTGTAACTCAAGGGGTGTAACCTCCTCAGTTGTTGCTGGGATAGCAGGGGTAGTAGCATCAGACCCAGTCACTTGTGGGAGTGTACTCTCAGTGATAGAGAGGAACTGGTTTGTGTCTGAGCTATAGCAACTGCATGCAACAAGGGTATTATGGATTGTGGTAATGTGATTGGTGAAGGTATGGGTGTTGAAAGAGACATGTCCTTGGGATCAGGACTGAGGAAGATGGAACCAATCGGATCCAGAGCTTCATAATGCGGGGTCCCTGTGCTTACAACCTGATCATTTTGTGAGGATGCAGGAGGAGTTTGAGGCAATGGTGGAGATCTTTCTTCCATCTGCTGTGAGGAAGTAGCAGCAGTGGTTTGTGGTGACATTTGTGTTGTCACTGGCATTAGCTCTTGGATCTCATCTTCCAGAGTTGCCTTTTTAGAGGGTTTGGTGGGCTTTTTGGATGTTTTCTTTTTGGTCTTTTTGGTAATGGCAGGTGTGGGTTTCAAAGCAGTGGTTGTGCTGCTATGATCACCTGGAGCAATGGGCTCAGCAGCTGATACCTGAGGAGCAGTGGTAGCTGCTAAATTCTGCTCAGGCACCTCTGCTTTTGTTTTTAAAGGTGTTAACATTCTAGTGAATGTTTCAGGTGTTAAACCTTTTATTTGAAAATAAACACCTTGTTCAAGCAAATTTTCATTTTCTTTTCCAAATTTTTGTTTAAAATAGTAGCTTAGAAACCTTGGAAAAAGTAAAAATGCTTTGCTATCAACATTTTTCACCAAATCATCAAAGATCTCCTGGGAATAGTTATAATTTTTGTTATTTAAAATAGCATAACCCAGACATTGGATCTTCAATGGTATTTCGTTAAAAGCAATTGTTTTATTTGAAACACACATTAAAAGTGTATGAAATAAAAACCTAGGTGGAGAAGGGAAATAGCCTTTTTGTAAGGTATCCCTTTTTGTTTGTTCTGCATACCCTCTGTTCAGAAAATCAGTTTTCAACTCGTTTTTGGGAAAAGATGTTTTACCTTTCTGATCATCGAGTTTAAAGACCTCTGAGATGGATTGAGGAGTAATTTGAATCGCTTTACCCTGTATGGAGGAGTTGATGGCTATGACTTTATCGTCTTGTTTTTCAAGCGTAGCATTTTTCCAGAACTCTCTCTGAGTTTGTTGATAAATGGGAGCATCTGCTATTAACAAAGTTTTGTACTTTGATGCAGATAAGATGTCGATGATGGAATCGAAGGTGTGGTTGTTTGTGGGTTTTGTGAGTAGACCCAAGTAGTTGTGAGAAGATTTGTACGGGATTTCAATGGGTTCAGCAGCCATTTGAGTGGCCTCTTTGGGAGGTGAAGATGAAGATGATTTTGATTTTGATTTTGATTTCGTCATTTTGATGAGGACGAACGAAGAATGATTTGGGATGAAAGTTTGGAAACTGCTTTGAGAAGAGAATTTTGGAATTCAATTCGACAGTGTAAAACCCTGTTTGGGGTTTTGATCAGGGTTTTATTTAGGGAAAAAGTGAATGCTGACGTGGCAGTGGTTATAGACGATCTGAAGGCTAAAAACTGGCCACATGTCAACCGCTGATGAAGAGATGTTTTATGGAGGACAGTTGTTTTGAGAGCCACTGATGAAGCAGGCATCAGTGGTTACAACGGTAATAATGTGATAACAGTGGATGATTTTTACTATCAGTGGATAGCATATCAGTGGATAAGACACTGATTTTAAGCATCAGTGCTTGCCAAGAAAATGAAGGAACAGGGTTGACTTTCAGCAGTGGACAGTATTTAGGAAGCAGATTTTTGAACAAAGCAGTGGTTAGGGGTAATGAAAGACTAGTACATCAGCAACTGTTAGTGCATCAGTGAATAATCTTTTATAGAGTCCTGACAGTGGTTTAGTATCCCAGTGTTTTAAAATCTGTTAGCAATCAAACTTTGATCTGTGTTAAAATCAAACTTGAGTATGACATGACTTTGACTTTGACTTTGACACATACACCATTTCCTTTTGATCCATTTTTGAGGATAATATCACCAACAAAATAAAGGTTCTATATCCTGGCAGGGGATTGAAACTTTTACTATAAAAAACAAGTAAAAATACAAAATATATCACTCTTAAAGAAAAAGGTAAATAATAATATATCCTGCTTTATTGAGAAAATCCTTCACCGGAAAAAAATAATTAAAGGATTTTCTGAAAACAGCACCAAGAGGATCTGGTATATTTTCCAATAAGACTCATAATCATATCATTCTCAAGTTTATGAAAATGGCCAGTGGTTTGACAACAGTGGTATGAAATTGTAAATACATTTTGACCACTGGTTGGTACCATTTCTTTGTTGTTTGATTGACAACAAAAATGGGGACACATGTTCCCATGAGTTTTTGAAAACCATGTTATAGACTTTATTACCATGTGATGATTCTGAAAATTTGTCTAGTCCTCTTGTAAGTTTACTTACTGGAGATACTATTTATACCTGAGCTTCCCTGTACCAATGAATGTACACAGTTGATTGATGACCATTGTTCACCCTAATTTTGACTCTTAAGTGTTTTACATTTATGCTCTTTTCTTTTGACATCAAAAGTTTTGAGATAAACACACTCTTGAGATTTTGAACTTTTTCTTTTTCCCATTTTACCCTTCCCATTCATAAGTACTGAAATACTCACTGGGAGGTTTTATTGAAGGAATACCTATTCCAAAATCATTTTGTAGTAATAATTTGAGAGATTTGGTCATTTCTGCGCATGCTTATGCCAAATTTCACATCACCCATGATCTGGACATTTTTTACTGCTGATTTTCTTAATGTATTCTTAACACAATTGATTTTTGGTCCTTTTGAAGGATTCTCAACCTGTTTTTCAATACATAAGATCTAACTGACTAAAGTTTTAATTTCCCTCTTTTTATGTAAACAAAAACACTAATGTTTTTATGAACATAAGTTTTTGTTAATCTGAGGTTCATACTTTAGCATCAAACATGATGAAACCATCACAAATTTCATAAACAACAGTAGAAATCAATTTTGAAAAGAATTGATCATACCATGGTTATCAGACATGTTTTCAGATCTGAGAACTATGGGTGACTTGTGCATGACATCACTTGTTGTGTGAAATTTGTGTATCTTATGACATCTTGGTTGTTTTACAGAGTTTTTGAATAGCAGCTTTGATCGTGATAACTAGTTGCTCTGTTTTTCAACAAAATGCAATCAACCTTAGTATCAATGATTTTTGAGCTGAACTGTTATGTCAAATTGATTGTTAGATCGAATTTGACTGTCCAGGCTCTGATACCAATTGTTAGGATCGAAGGCTCTAGTGATTGTGCTTGTTTGTATAATTTGAACAAATCAAATAGAAATGAACAGAGTTTAAGTGCAGCGGAAATGAACAACAAACTTTGTAAACACAATCAAAGAGGAAAATAGTTTTGATAAACACATGCTTGATATTAAGTCGAAAGATTTACAATACAAATCAAAGGATTACAAGCATGCTTACAAACTAAACTCCCCCTCAGCCTGATACTCCATGGTTGGTTGCACAAGATGAAAGGATTGAATTGAGGAGAAGAACTCACTCAAAACGATCAAATGTAACAGTACAGAGTACTGTTCCATTTATAGATTGTGATTAATACCGCTTTTATATGTTTTTTTTTTGGTCGGGTATGAAATAATTTAATCGGATTGTGATTAATAAATTTACATAACCCGTTTTTATATGTTTTTTTTATAACATAAACATTGGGGGTTAATACGACCGTGTCCTAGATATCCTTGGCTCATTTCATTTGTAAATGACCACGACTTATGCACGGGGTGTAGGCATACACCTGATAGATGCAAAATGCTAAATAACCCACATGTGGGGATAACTCCTTTGTGGGTTTTATAGTGGTGGTTAATCATGACCGGCTTCTAAACCGGCCCCATATGTATGACAAACATGTAAAACTTTATACAATATTTTAAAAATTGTCCCATGTTATAAACGGTTTGTGCCTTGTGCGCTTAAATCAAGTTTCATAAACTCTTTTCAAAAGAGTCAGTTAATTGTATTTACCAGTGAAAACTGACGTATTTTCAAAAGACTAAGTGACAGGTACTACTCGTAATAGGCTGGGATCTGCTTGGTATCGAAATAGAGGATCTTGCAAATCCTTAAAGATGCCTTAAAGTCTGCTAAACTACATTTTATACATTCTGTAATGATCCACCTGTGGATTTGATATTACAAGCTCGTCTATAATAAATACTTTGATATTTTTAGACATTTGGGTTTTTTATAATATTTTATATTCCAAGACTTCTGCTGTGCTATTCTATGTATGTTTGACCATGATGATATCAACTACGTCACGATACTCCCCACCGGGCCCACCGGTGATATGTGGAAATATCGGGGTGTGACAACCTGCCACCACCCACCCCACCCCACCCTACCTCCACCTCCACCTCCATGTGCCACCTTCCTCATCACCTTCAAGTTCTGGTAACACATCCCTTCAAGTTCTAAATTTATCGGGTAACGCGGGTGAGCTTCCATTGGTGACTGGTGGATGTCTTGTTCTTGATCTTTCAAAGAACAACTTTGAAGGAAATTTGACCAAATTGGTGAAATGGGGCAACCTAGAGTTTCTTGATCTTAGTCAAAATCGTTTAACAGGTTCATTCCCGGAGGTTACAGCTCAGTTCTTGAGGCTTAATCACTTGAACCTTTCTCATAATTCATTCGATTCCTCCATTCCTAAAGTAATCACTCAGTTTCCAAAATTGACGGTTCTTGATTTAGGTTTTAATCGGTTTGATGGACCGTTCCCGAATGGTTTAATCTCTATGCCTACATTACAGTAACTTCATCTTCAAAGTAATAAACTTTCCAGGCATATAGAATTGTTTCCGTCTTCTTTTGTATCCAATGTCTCCAACATTCGAGTTCTTGATGTTTCCGACAATCAGCTTGATGGTGATTTTCTCCGAGGGGTTCAATTCGTTGACCGGACTTCAGTTTCTTGATATATCCAAAAACAATTTATCGGGTTCTTTACCATCGTCTTTAACTGGACTTACCGATCTTGTTTCTTTGGATATTTCCCAGAACCATTTCACGGGCCCATTGTTAAAGAACCTTCCATGTGCCACCTTGAAGGGTGGAGGTGGAGGTAGGGTGGGGTGGGGTGGGGTGGGTGGTGGCAGGTTGTGATGGAAGTGGTGATGGGTGGAAGAGACCAAATTAAAATTGACAAAAATGTCCTCATGTGCTTTGCACATGACCAAATTTATCTGAAAAAACTAACTGGGTTAGGTCTAAAGGACAAAACGTGTATTATTTGAAAACATAAAGGACAAAACTCGTCAATTTTGAACATAAAGGACAGCGCATGAAAATGGGTATAAAGATAAAGGACAATCCTTGAAATTCACTCTTATAAATTTTATAATGACTTTTGTGCATTAATGCTTTATTGCGTTTTACTATATTTGTTGCTTTATTGGAGTCTTTGTCAAATGTGAGTTTTTATTATTAACAATTAATTTAATTATCATTGTTTATATGCATCAATGCTTTATTGCGTTTTACAGTATGTTTTGGCTGTAAACGAACTGAACGTTCAGCGAATAGTTCGTGAACCGTTCGGCAGGAAGTTCGTTTATGTTCGTTCGTTTAATAAACGAATGAACATGAACAAGAAATTCCGTTTGATTAGTTAAATGAACGAACATGAACAAAGGTCTCGTTCGTTCAATTGTGTTCGTGAACGTTCGGTAAGGTGTTCGTAAACATTTGTTAATTTGCGTTCGTTTATGTTCGTATGTTCGTGTTTTAATTAAAGATTTTTATACTTTCATATATTTTATCTATACTTTTTATACTATGAAACTTTTATTTATATCATTACCCTAACAATTAAACTAGGAAACCCTCTTTCACCTTGTTTATGCACCATTTCTCTTTCTTTTCTCATTATTTACATCGACGAATATGATTTACCTCCGTTCCATAATAAGGGATTCAAGTTCTAGTGCTACTCTCTGGGCCATCCACCTTTATCCTTCATCGCGTTCCCCAAATTTATTTGTGTTTGCTTGTTTTCGTGAACCGTTCGTGAACAAGCCCATTTCCTTAACGAACGAACACGAACATAAAATCCCGTTCGGTAAGTGTTCATGAACCGTTCGTGAACACATTTATTTCCTTAACGAACGAACACGAACAAAGCCTCGCTCGTGTTCGTTCGGTTCGTTTACAGCCCTATGTTTTGCTTTATTACAATCTTTACCTAATGTGGTTTTTATTATCTAAAATTAATTTTATTGTCATTTTTGTTATAAAACTTAAGAGATTGAGATCAAAACTTCCTCTATATATCTTTCTCTATTCTTCTCTTCTTTCACAATCATATTACATCTAATATTTCTTTTGATAAAAACTCAAAAGATGAACGGCAACGAATATATTATATCATCTCATCAACCATGAGATACATTGAATGATTTATAGAAAACAAAAGAAATAAAACAAAATGGGTGGGGCCTATATGTCTGCTAATAATTCATAACACTCCCCCTCATACATATGCCCATTTATTTTTTTGATGAATAAATCATTAGCTCCTTGTGGTATGTTGTTCTACAACTTTGGTGTTTGGCTTTGACATGCTGCCTCGTTAAAAACCTTGCTAGAAAAACCCAGTGGGACAAAACTATAGCTAAGGGAAAAAGAGTGCAGTGCATGTTGTCTCTCATGATACTTAACTTGTAATACTCCCCCTGATTTCATTATGTATCGTTTAAGCCTTCTGCGTAGATCTTTTAGTTAATATTTTGCCACTTCATTCCTTGATGTGTATAATCCTTTGTGTTGATCAATGTTATATGGTCTTTATAAGAGATTCCCGGTGCTTCATGTAAACAAATACCATATGATCCACAACTATATGTTATTATATTCCCTGCATTTACAAAGCTAACAAATTTTTTTTCGATGAGTTAGTAAAATATAATCTCATAACTTACATACCTTTGTTGTATCAAAATATTTATTTTTACACATTCTAATGTCTCCTTGCTTGACACATGCGATATCACACCAATAAATTCATCCAAGATATATATGTATATAAGCATGTATAGCTAGCAAGAAATATTAGTGCACAATTGAGATTATCTATAATATTTCTTGACTCGGAATCTCAAGTTTGGTAGGAGATCAAAGTAGTCATATGTTATAGCAAGTGACTGAACAACCTTTAACGTACATAAAGGATAAGCTTTGTTCATACTAAACCGACCCGATATATTCTAGATGAACTTACCCTCATGCCCGAACTACAGGTCGAACAATAATTACATTATGTCAAGGTCTTTAAAAAATTATCCCTCTAAAAGCTCGGCAGTTTCTCTCGATGATGTGTAGACATCATCACTGTAAACTTTGATTATAGTGAACTTTTAAAAGTAAATTTTGATAAAAACATGGCTAATTTAATCACACGTATATCCCTCTTTATCCGAATATCTCGAGTTGTACAACACTCGATCCGATTATTTTAGTCCATACCTATTTTGTGAACTTGATATAGTATGTTCTTAAGGTTTTGATATCAAAGCTTCTGACATTATCAATCTATGAGGGAATTCTTTAAATCGTATCAATATATGAATTTGTGTACAATGATCATAATGTTCCCGAGAACTTACTTTACACGATTTTGATAATTTAAATCCTTCATGAATTTTCATGTATTTTGTAGTACCACATGATATATAAACATTCATAAGATGCATGTTAATTTTCTCTTAATATATTATTAGACTAATCAGATATTGGAAAGTTATTATATCCACCACTGGAGAATGTGTCTCCTCATAATCAATCAATGGTTTTTGCAATATTCTTGTGTTACCAAATTTTCTTTGTATTACTTAATTTGATTTGTGTAAGAAAAACTTTACCTTAAGAACGGTTGATCTGAAAACTTTTCATTCCATGAAATTCATTCCATGAGAGAATTTTAACTTTGATTCATTCACTTTTTCCAAATTTGGCTAATTAATAACATGAATTCATTCATGATTAGATTAAAAAATCTTGATCTTCATTGTTTCATTATTTCTAGCGCTATGTTATAAAAGTATAACGACGTCGATTTTTATTTCGATTCCATACATATCTTAGACATGATACAACTTATCGAGATCTCTTTATTTTCAGGTACCTGAGGTTCTTCTTGAACCATCATGTCTATTATCTCTTCAGGAGATCTTATTACTACAACCTTGACTTGACCATCTTAATTACTTGCTCCAATTTTCGAGGAATTTTATTATTGGAATCAACTAGTCTACCACGCTTTAGGCGTGCAATAAACACACATATAACTGGAGCATAAGCAGTTGATATATATGACTTAGCTTGTCACTTTATTTTGGTAAGTAAATACGTCTGGTAATAGATTTATTTTCCAAATGAGTTGTTCTTTGAACCCGTAGTTCATATTAGTTTTAAGGATCAATGATAATTTATTTCAACTCATTTCTTTTTCAACTGCTTTTATCTTCCACTAATGTTGGGAATGTCAGTCCATTTAGATGGATATTAATAAACTGAACCATAAATAACTCTTTCGTTAAATGCTATATTCCCAATCACCTTTTAAGGTCCCATATTTGTGCGTCGTGGTGGATCAATTTCAATATATATCGCACAATCAAAATCTTAGAATGGACATATTTGGTTTCTGACCAAAACCCAATTATAATGGGGAGAAAATATTACAATATATTGGCATTATATGAATTGATACATGAACTTTTGCTCTCATGATCATACACTTAGCAAACACATCCAGTGATTGTCTCAATAAATCATGTATAAACTACATGTGTATTGCAATGATCATTCTGTGAAATTGATTTATTATCAAAATCATCATATCAATCTGAAATAATATGCTTGCTATCACATTAGCTAAGCCTTAATCACAAAAACTTCAGGTTGTGGATTTGATAACCATTTAGACGATGCATCGATTTTAAAACACTAAATGGTATCATGTTGGATATGTATATCCTTTGCTTATTCCAGAATACTTAGGGATTCACACCCTACTTTCATTGATTAACTTTTCTTGAGAACAAAAATTACATTTTATAATTTTCTGGAAGGATATGTTAGTTCTTCAATACATTTCACATTATCATTTTACTCGGTGTGGTCTAACCGGTCATGCCAACTGATTATGATTCATAAACTTCTTATTTATGATCATATATGTATTACTTGTAGGTAAAAACACAAAATAGAATGTGTGTATTAAACAATTTAATCATAATAATTTGATAGTCTATTATGATGTGAACAAACTTACATCATATAATGAATCAAATTCAGACTCAGAATCATAAGGTGGTGAAGGTGGTAGAGTTAGTTGCATACTATTAGCTATTTGTTTTAGCATGTCTTCCAGCCATTTATTTCTTTCTGTCAGCCGTTTTATTTGTTTAGACAAATTTCGAATCTGATCGTTTAACCTAGCCACTTCCACTCCTATTGAATCTGAAGGTAGATTCATTTGAGGTACCGTACCTGGTTCTGTTATATTAATTGGTGACAGTTGTTGTTCTACTTCGTTTAATAGTGATTGGAAAAACTGTTGCGGTAATGGTGATGGCAAAAATAATTCTGATACTAACTGCTCTTGGAATATCATGTTTTCATCAAACAAAGTTTGTTGCATCGTTGAATCTTCCTCGAAAACTAAGGGTGAGATGTTTTGTAAGATGTTCGGTGCTAGTGGTTGCAGATCAAAACGATAAAAAGACGGTTGAGGAAGCTGCAACAATGATTGTTGTAAATTTTGTGTTGAGGTACTTTCTAAGATAACCTGAGCTTCCTCCGACTGGAATGGTTGATTTAGTGTATAATTATGAACAGGGGTTAGCCTAACAGTGTTAAAATTTACAATCCCAGATGCCTTTGGTGGGGATAATCCTTGGATAATCTGATTACTTAAGATACCTAATGATTTTGCTATTTTTGTAATGTAAGACTCTCCCATGAGACTTCTCAGAGGATTTGTTTGTTGATTTAAAAGATATGTAGCAAGCTCGTGAGCAATATTACAAGGAACTTGCTCAAAAATACTACGCAGATGGAAAAGGTCGGTAGCACCAACCCTATGTTGATTATTCTTGCGCCCCGTGATAGTGTTGGCTAAAACACGGTGCATATATTGATAACGAGGGTCTGTGAATTTCATAGAATTATTATTGTTACACCACTCTTTCGATAAATGGCCTAGCCAATATTCTTTCATTTCCTCAGAGGAATAAGAGGTTGATGCCTTCGTAAAAATAGGTTGTTTAACTTCTTCATCTGTATATATGCCCAGATGTATATATGCCCAGATGAACTGCGAATTCTGTTAATGACATATTATGAGATTGTCCACAAAGTCGAAAATGAATAGATTCATCGGTAAGACTTTTATCATATTTGAAATAGAAAGTGGACAAGAACTCATATACAAGTTCATCGTATGACGGTTCTAGGATGTCGAAGAAACGACGCCAGGGCGTATTACGTGGTAGTAATCTCGCCAATTAACCACTTGGATCAAACATTTCCATTTGATACCAATCAATACCGCTAATAGAAAAAACTTCAAGATTCTTGAGTTTTTGATACCTCTCACGATTGGGTAAATCTGTAAATCGAAGGAATCGATGAATGTTTGCTGCATTTGAAGATTCAGCATATGCTACTGGAAGATTTGCCATTTGAATATTTGGTTTTGTTGAAACTAAGAAAATTTTGGGTACTGGTTATTTAGAGTATGTGTTGAATTATATCAGAAGTTGTAGCTTATGTGTAAATTAGCTCGAGTAGTGAGTTTCTTATATAGATAAGAAAATTTAAGCTTACACCATACGTTTGGTTAAGGCTTCCATGATACGTTTTGAAACAGTTCACTGTAGCTAGTAAATGTTATATTGCATAAATAAATATTAGATGCATAAACAAAAAATGTTAGGTACATAAATAAATGTTAGCAGTCCCATAATTATTATATCTCCAGAGCAATAGTGAACCTTAAGTACTGCTCAAAAGAACAACTGATGATCCAAACGCTGATGTAATCCTAAAAGACTGCTGAAGACAAACTCTGTCGCTCTATCTACTGCTGTCTCTTAAGTGCTGCTGAAGATACAAACACTGCTCATTCAAGGACTGATCACCTTTGAAGAAAGCACTGATGTTGGTATTAAGCATCAGTGCTTAGGCTACAACAGTGGAACGTGAAGCAGTTGTTTCCTCATGTTTTGTATTTTATTTACAATCAGTTGTTAGACATCAGTAGTTTGTATAAGGACAGTGTCTACAGGTTGTTAGGCTGTTAGACGTCGCTTTCATGGTGACGTCAGCTGAGATTCCTCAGTGGTTTGGTTTGCCTATAAATGTAACAGTACCCTGTACTGTTACATTTGATTGACTGAGCGAGTTCTTCTCCTCATGTCTAATCCTTTCATCTTGTGTGCAACCAACCTTGGGGCATCAAACTGAGGGGGAGTATAGTTTGTAAGCATGACTGTAATCTTTTGCTTTGATTTGTAAATCTTTTGACTCTATGTGAAGCAATTGTTTATCAAACTATTTTCTCCTTTGATTGTGTTTACAAAGTTTGTTTTCATTTCCGCTGCACTTAACATGTTTTCATATTCATTGATCATTCATTTCAAACAAACAAACACTATCATGAGAGCCTCCGATCCTAACAATTGGTATCAGAGCCCGGACAGTCAAATTCGATCTAACAATCAATTTGACATAACAGTTCGGCTCAAAATTCATTGATACTAAAGTTGGTTGTATTTTGTTGGAAAACAGAGTATCGATTAAATCATGTTCAAAATGGTTATTCAAAAACTCTGTAAATCAACCAAGATGTCATATGACACACAAATTTCACACAACAAGAAAATTCATGCACAAGATCCTCATGGTTTCTAGATCTGAAAGCAATATCTGTTAAACCATGAGATTATTTTTTTATTTTCCAAAGTGATTTAAACTGTTGATGTGTAATCTGTGTTGTTTTCATTATATACTAAAGTACAAACCTCAGATTAACAAAACCTATGTTCATAAAAGCATTGTTGTTTTGTTAACACTAAAAGAGGGAAATTAACACTTTAGTCATTCAGATCCTATGTGTTAGAACAGGTTGAGTCCTTCAAAAGGACAAAATCAACTTTGTTAAAATACATTGAGGAATTTCACAAAAACTCAGAAGTGTAATAAACATAAAATACTTATGAGTCAAAGTTTAGGGTAATAATGGTAATTAAGCAACTATGTGCATTTATCTGTTCAGAAAAAGGTTTTGATTCCAGTAAATGAACTCCAAAGAGGACTAGACAAATGTTCAAAAATTTTCTCCATGTGTCCTCAGGTTTGCAATCAACTGACAAAGAAAATGGTTTCAAACAGTGGTCAAAATGTTTCCAAAAGTTTCCTACCACTGTTGTCAAACCACTGACCATTTTCAAAAACTTGTGAATGATTTGATTATATACTCTATTGAAATTATACCAGATCCTTTTTGATACTTTTCTTAGAAAATTCTTTAACTATTTTTTGTTGTTCAAAGGATTTTCTCAAATAACCAGGATATATTATTCATTTTTTTTGGAATAATATATTTGGAACTCTTGCTTGTTTTTGTTGGCAATAGTTTCAGCTCCTGTGAGGATGCAATACCTTATTTTTGGTGGTATCTGTGTCCTCGTAAATGGGTCAAAAGGAAATGGTACATATGTCATGATCATGTCATACTCAGGCTTGCTCCTAAATTTCCATCATAAATTGATTGCAAACTGTGCTTGAATTACTAGGGTGCTTATGTTTTAATTGAATATTAAACGAAAATGAGTTGCCTTAGTAAAAGGTTTTCATCATCTGGGGTACTAAACCACTGTCTTTCAAAATTGACATGTGGCAAAACCTTGAATGAAAATTCTCAAAACTGTTGCTGAAACACCTGTTCTTCAGAATTATACCATTTACCCTAACCACTGTTTTGTTCTAACGTCTGATCTCTAAATACTGTCCACTGCTGAAAGTTAACCACTGATCACTCATTTTCTTGAAAAGCACTGATGTTCAAAATCAGTGTCTTATCCACTGATATGCTATCTACTGATAGTAAAAATCATCCACTGCTCAAAATTTTTACCGTTGTAACCACTGATGCTTGATACGTCAGTGGCTCTGAAAACAACTGTTCTCCATACTTCATCCGTTTCATCAGTGTTTGACACGTGGTCAGTTTTTAGCCCTCAGATCTTAATAACCGCTGCCACATCAGCGATCATTTTTAAATAAAACCCTGCCCTAAACCCCAAACAGGGTTTTACACTGTCGAATTGAATTCCAAAAATTCTCTTCTCATAGCAGTTTCCAACCCTTCTTCTCAAAATCTTCAAAATCTTCCATCATTATTCTCCGCAACAATGACAAAATCAAAATCAAAACCCAAATCATCATCGCCTTCCAAAGAGGTCGCTCAAACGGCCGAAGAACCCATCGAAATACCATTCAAACAATCTCACAATTATTTGGGTTTACTCACAAAACCTACTGATAATCACACCTTTGACACCATCATTGATGCAATAACTGGATCAAAGTACAAAACTTTGTTGACGGTGAATGCTCCCATATATCTGCAAACCCAGAGAGAGTTTTGGAAAAAGGCGTCACTTGAAAAACAAGACGGAAAAGTCATAGCCATAAACTCCTCGATACAGGGTAAAGCAGTTCAAATAACCCCACAGTTGATCTCCGAAGTCTTTAATCTCAACGATCAGGAAGGTAAACTCTCTTTTGAAAAAGTCGAGATGAAAACTGATTTCGTGAAAAGGGGTTATGCAGAAGAACCAAAGGTAGATACCCTACAAAAGGGTTATTTTCCATCTGCACCCAGGTTTTTATTTCACACACTCTTGATGTGTGCTTCAAATAAAACAACATCTTTCAACGAAATACCATTGAAAATCCAAAACCTGGGTTACGCTATTTTGAATAATAAAGACTATAACTACTCCCAGGAGATTTTCAATGACATGGTGAAAAACGTTAAAGTAAAGCATTTTTACTTTTTCCAAGATTTTTGAGTTATTATTTTGAACAAAAATTTGAAAAGAAAAATGTAAATTTGCTCAAACAAGGTGTTCATTGTCAAATAAAAAGCATAACAAAAGAAACATTTTCAAGGATGATGGCACCAATAAAAACAAAAGCAGGGGTACCTGAGCAGACTTTAGCGGTTACAACTGCTCCTCAGGTATCAGCTGCTGAGCCCACTGCTCCAGGTGATCATAGCAGCACTCCCACTGCTTTGAAACCCACACCTGCCACCACTAAAAAGACCAAAAAGAAAACATCCAGAAAACCCACCAAACCCAAAACAAAGGCAACTCTGGAAGATGAGATCCCAGAGGAAATGCCTGTGACAACACAAAAGTCACCACAAACCACTGCTGCTACTTCCTCACAGCAGTTGGAAGAAAGATCTCAACCCATAACCGAAACTCCTCCTGCATCCTCACAAACGGATCAGGTTGTAAGCACAGGGACACCACAATATGAAGCTCTGAATCCACTCGGATCCATCTTCCTCAGTCCTGATCCCAAGGACATGTCTCTTTCAACCCCCATCCCCTCACCAATAATAATGCCACAATCCATGCTACCTCTGTTGCATGCAGCTGCTATTGCACAGACACAAACCAGTTCCTCTCTATCACCTATCACTGAGAGTATACATCCACAAGTGACTGGGTCTGATGCTTATACTTCTGCTGTCCCAGCAACAGTTGAGGAGGTTACACTGCAGGGGTTACAAGTAACTCCTGTCAGTAGTTCAAGTGGAGCAGCAACTACAACTGGTGGATCAACAGATCCTCAGTTGGACAGTTGTTTCATAAGTAAGACTCCCTTGAAGGCAATTTCTTCCATGGCAACCTCGGTGACCACCAGTGAGTTGGATCTAACCACTGGTACCATCAAAGGTTTATCGAGTGCCGAAGAAAGAAGTCCCCAGTACCGAGAACAAGGGGCATCAATGGATGATTTGTGGGACTCTGTTCCTAAGTCACACATTGATATAACCACCACAGGTGGGGATTCAGATGATCCCAGTAAAATGGGTGATGATTCAAGATATCAGGAATTGACGGGCAGAGTGGAAAAACTTGAAGAATCAGTTTCTGAAATAAAGGAGATGGTGCAAGAGATTTTAAAAGCTCAGAAAGCACAATCCTCTGCTGTTCCTGCTCAAGCATCTGCTCCACAATAAGCACCTGCTGCAAATGAGCTTTGGAATATTTTTCAACCCATGCTTGAAGCACAGCAACTTATGGCTGACAAAAAGCATGCCATTCAAGTACAAATGCTGACCAACATGGTTGAATCAAGGTTCAAGGATACTCAAGCAGATATCAAGGCTATTAAGGCCAGTATCCAAATTGCCACTGGCAAGGCTCCTTCAACTTTACTATTCTTTGATGACCCCCTTGCAGATAATGCCAAAAAGGGGGAGATATTGAAGCAAATGAAGAAAAAGGGAATTGAACATGGCATTCATATTGAACCTGAAAAAGAAAAAGAAAAAGAAAAACAGGTCTCAAAACCTGTTAGCCAAACAGCTGATACAGCAGCAGTTACAAAAACTGCTGCAGCAGCAGTTACAAAAACTGCTGTCAGTAGCCAAACAGCTGCCATATCATCAACACTCACACCCCCAACACACACCACTCTACCACACACCACTACAACTACTGCTCCACCATCATCATCTACAATCACACCATCACCTGTATTAAAACAGAAGACAACAGATGTTACAACATCTGTTGTAATGACAACAGTGATTGAAACACAAGTTGTCTCAACCACTGTCAGTCAATCACTGCCACAAACCACTGTTATCCAATCTACCACCACTGCTCCACCCAAAACATCATATGCTCCTTCTTCATTAAAAAGGAGAAGGAAACTCATATCAGATGTTGATTCACCACCTCTTTCATCCCCTGCTCAAAAGCAGAAGACATCTGCTGACATATCAGCAGTTGTAGTGACAACAGATGTTGAGACACCAGTTGTGTCAACAGCTGTTAGTCAGTCATCTTCCACTGTTCCCACCAGTCTTGCATCACAACCTCCTAAGCTTTACAAACGAAAAAGAGAAACAACTCAGGACACTGATGAAAAGTATGATCCTGTTGCTGCTAAAAATCCACTGGAATTAGAAGCTGTGAAAAATGAGATGAAACAATTTTACACTGAAGATGATCCTTCTAAAAGGAAATTTCCTTCTCTCATAGGTTTCATAATTCCAGAAGACATGGATGAATACCTTGAAATGAAAGTAAGACAAGCAAGGATAAGAGCCAAACTTGAATGCAAGAATCAAGGCAATGAAGCTATTTTGAAAAGAAGAGAATTCCTGCTCAACAAGGTTAACCAAATAAAAGAATATGCAAGTGATTTGAACAAGGAAATGTCAAGCATATCTCCTGAAGCAGATCAACGAAATGAATTGAGGAAGGAATATCTTGCATACATAATGAAAGAGAAGTTCTATCCTGCTGAAGAAACAGATTTCAAAGATTGGCCAATAATTGCATTAAAGCATGAGGCAAAAAGAATTGAAAAGGTTAACAATGATTCAAGAAAGAAAAAGACAGCTCCAAATTGGAATAAATACAAGAAGCTCATAGCTGATCTTATTTCTGAATACAAGAGAAAGAAGCAGGAGTTGGTAGATGCAAGAGTGGATTCTGCAAGTGCCATAGCAAAATGGACCAAGCAGCAAACAGACGAAGCTTATGAAAGACTTAGGAAAAGGAGGGACACTCCTAAAAAGTCTGACTACAAAAAGCTGAAGGAACAGGTCAAGACCTTTGAAACACAGATCAGCACAGCAGAAGCCTTTGTTACAAGGTTGAGAAAAGAAAGAAAGGAAAAGCTGAATGTTGAAAAAGAAAGGCTTAAAGAAGATGATCTGATTGAAGAAGCTACCAAAAAGTTGGCTTCAGATAAAGAAAACTTAGCAAAACTACAAAACCTTGCAAAAAGGGTCAAAGTAGTAAGCAAACCATCATCAGCAGATATCACAGACAGTGAGCTTGATCAACAACAGAAACAAGAGCTGCTTGACAAAGAAGTTGCAGAAGACATAGCTGCAGCAAACCAAGTCATAGAAGAAGCTTTTAAAAGAATGTCTGAAGTTCAAGATACTGCTTTACAGTTTTTCTCAAGGCCAAATACATCCAGCTCATCTGGAAATAAATCTCTCCCAAGAAACCCATTTGGTTTTAAAATACTAAAGTGGATGTCTGATCAAAAGACCCATGTATTGACCTTGGTCAGAACCAATGGAGAAGTGAGGCATATATCAAGGAATCAAGCACTAGGCCTGGGTGTTGAAGATCAACTAGATCTCCTTGAGCTTACACTGTGCAGGGATGAAGATGACCAGAGTGCAAAGGAATTTGAAGCTGAATTCAAAGAACAAGCTAAGGCACTCTTGATGAGCAATAAAGGTCCTGAATAATGAAAGGTTTTGGCATTATCTGTTCCAGGGGGAGATTGTTGGGATTGAACCCTACCAGAGGAACAGATAATGTAAAGCCAAAACCAGGTCACAACAGAGGATTCACAATAAGCAGTAGTTTACACTTGCTTTCCCCTTGACAGTGGATATCTATCAGCTGATGAACCTTAAGTACTGCTCAAAAGAACAACTGATGATCCAAACGCTGATGTAATCCTAAAAGACTGCTGAAGACAAACTTTGTCGCTCTATCTACTGCTGTCTCTTAAGTGTTGCTGAAGATACAAACACTGCTCATTCAAGGACTGATCACCTTTGAAGAAAGCACTGATGTTGGTATTAAGCATCAGTGCTTAGGCTACAACAGTGGAACGTGAAGCAGTTGTTTCCTCATGTTTTGTATTTTATTTACAATCAGTTGTTAGACATCAGTAGTTTGTATAAGGACAGTGTCTACAGGTTGTTAGGCTGTTAGACGTCGCTTTCATGGTGACGTCAGCTGAGATTCCTCAGTGGTTTGGTTTGCCTATAAATGTAACAGTACCCTGTACTGTTACATTTGATTGACTGAGCGAGTTCTTCTCCTCATGTCTAATCCTTTCATCTTGTGTGCAACCAACCTTGGGGCATCAGGCTGAGGGGGAGTATAGTTTGTAAGCATGACTGTAATCTTTTGCTTTGATTTGTAAATCTTTTGACTCTATGTGAAGCAATTGTTTATCAAACTATTTTCTCCTTTGATTGTGTTTACAAAGTTTGTTTTCATTTCCGCTGCACTTAACATGTTTTCATATTCATTGATCATTCATTTCAAACAAACAAACACTATCATGAGAGCCTCCGATCCTAACAGTCCCATGTACTAATTTTAATTTATAATAGAACTATATTATAAGTATACATATATAAAGGAGAAACGGGATCTAAAAGATCATCCTAAAGGTGTATGGTTTTACAACTCACTAGTGCACCCTTAGGCTTTCAACATATATATATATGTATATATTTAAATATATGAAATTCTTACATTGAGTATGGTAATAGCTACTTTGCTTTTGTTGATTTGCTTGGTTGACAGCGCTCGTGCTGATAACGTGTTATAAAACTTAAGAGATTGAGATCAAAACTTCCTTTATATATCTTTCTCTATTCTTCTCTTCTTTCACAATCATATTACATCTAATATTTCTTTTGAAAAAAACTCAAAAGATGAACGGCAACGAATATATTATATCATCTCATCAACCATGAGATACATTGAATGATTTATAGAAAACAAAAGAAATAAAACAAAATGGGTGGGGCCTATATGTCTCCTAATAATTCATAACAATTTTGTATATATAAAAAAGTGTTGTTATGATATGTTGTTGGAAACGAGCATGTGAGATGTTTGTAACATGAATTTTGTTTTATAAGACAATGAAAAATAAGGCATTCTATTCCATTGCATTTTTAATTGTGTTTTATAACACAATAATAAAACAAACTTAGTGTGTTTTAATCTGTTGCCTTTTTTTAATTATATATAACATAATTATAAAACACATTTTATTAGTGTTTTAGTCCATTGCGTTTTAGAAAAAAAAAACATTTTTTTGTGTTTTTAGTCTATTGCGTTTTAGAAAAAAAGACATTTCTTTCCTTTTCAACCATTGCGTTTTAGATATAACACGTTTCTTTTGTGTTTGTCCATTGCGTTTTAGAAACAAGAAATTTCTTTGTGTTTTTTTTTTTGTCAATTACTTTTTAGAAAAAAAAGGTCATTTTTATACTTTTTGTCTATTGCGTTTTACGCATATGGGTTTTCAGAAGTTTTTTCTAAAAATATAGCAATAGTATACTTGTTTTAAAGATAAAAAACGCTCGTTTTTTTGTTGCAACTTTTAGAGTTAATTACATAGTTAGTCCCTGTGGTTTGCACAAAATAACATACTTAAGTACTAATAGTTTAAAATCACCTTCTAGGGTATTAACGTTTCATTTTGTAACGTTTGGAGGTATTAACTTCTAGGGTATTAACATATGTAGTCGCCGTGGTTTGCACAAAATAACATATTTAGGTACTAATAGAATGTGATTTTAAGCCTACAAATAACGTTAATACCCCCAAACGTTACAAAATGAAAAGTTAATACCTTAGAATGTAATTTTAAACTATTAGTACCTAAGCATGTTACTTTGTGCAAACCACAGGGGCTAACTATGTAATTAACTCCAACTTTTATAAAAAAAATAACGTCGTATGAAAAAGTTATTAACGTTTAAAAAACAGAGGGGGTGAATTGGACGAGAGAGAAATTATTGCCTTATATTAGGGTTGTTCACGAGACGAGCCGGACCGAGCGAACCTTTACTCGTGTTTGGCTCGTTTACAAACCGAACCGAGCGGAGCGTCTCATTTAAAACCGAGTCACAAATCAAGCGAGCATTTTTCGAGCAGGAAATATTTCGAGCGAGCGGCGAGCGAAGTTCGAGCGATTTGGACAACCGTGTCGCCCTTAAATTTGCTGAGAGAGATAGTGACAATGTAGGGTCTCAAGTTTTTATGTCTTAATAAACAAGCACATTTCATGGCATAATATTTTTCTTATGAATAACAATATTTTGACGGACGAGGCGATGGTCATACTGCACGAACAATGACGTTGAGACCAAGAGACAATTGACTTACGATAACGACATGAAACATTGAGGCGATGAGCAGACTGTCATTTATCTGTTTAGGGTTTAACTTTTAGATTTGATATTAATTTTTTTATTGGCGTTATCAGGTTAGTACGTATAGATATAGTTCTAAATTTGTATATAGTTGACCAAAATCTAATAGATTAGTATATATAAAACTATAAATTTAATTTATATTTAAGTATATATGTATGTGTGTATAAATATAGGTGTGTGTGTGTGTATATGTATAATTTATATGTGTATATACATGTTTATATATGTATGTGTGTATATATATATATATATATATATATATATATATATACTAACTAAAAATAATTCGAGCCGAACCGAGCCGAGCGGATCTTTGCTCATGCTTAACTCGTTTAAAAACCGAACCGAGCAGAGTGGCTCGTTTACAACCGAGCGTCAAATCGAATGAGCATTTTCCGAGCAATTTCCGAACGAGCGACGAGCACCGAGTGGTTTGAACGGCCATATCTTGTATTGACTAGAAAACCCTTAAACAAACCCACACGCCTCTTATTTTTTCTTCAATTTCACTAATTCAATCTTAGCCCTTGATTAATAAATAAATGGTCAAGATTACTTCATATCATTCCTACCCAAATTAACTTCCTAATATATCCTGACCCTGTACAAATAAGGAATAAACGATCAAAACAACTGATATTACAATTAAAAAAATTAGCATGAGAGGGGCCCGCGGGGGGGGGGGGGGGGGTTGGAGGAGAGATAAACTATTGCCTTATATTGACTAGAATACCCATAAACAAACACACGTGACTCTTTTTTTCTTTAATTTCACTAATTCAATCTTAGTCATTGATTAATAAATAGATGGTCAAGATTACTTCCTATCATTCCTACCCAAATTAACTTTCTAGTATATCCTGACCTTAAACAAATAAGGAATAAACTATCAAAACAAATGATATTACGATTAAAAAAATTAGCATGAGAAGGGCTCGTTTTAGCACCAACCCACTATTCATAAACACTAGTGGTATTGTATCCAGTAGCGGGCCCATGATTTTTTTTTTTCAATAAGGTCTCATTTTTTTAGTATTCAGATTTTTCATAACCAAAGGTTAGAATTTTTTAGTCGGTCGACGTTCGAGTCGGGTCAGGCCGATCAACTATTTCATAGCACATAAAAGTTATAGTTCAATTTATTAGAAGTAGGTTGTTTTGCTCTAATTATAGTTTTAGTTCATAACACAATTTGTATTTGATTTTGTAGGTATATTCAATTGTGTTTGGTGATGGTAGATTGGTAGTCCAAATTATGGTATTGAAGAACAGAGGTTTTAGTGGTGATTGTGCAAATAATATACTGTGGTTTATTGGTTATTTTAAATTTAGCAAAAAATTGACAAAAAAAGGGAGCGTGATATTATCCTATATATTAATAGACAAACCTTGTGAATAGTAATGAATAGTAATGACCCCTTCTTCACAAGTGTTTATATAGTTTGTTGTTAGAAAACAAGATGAGTTATCTGGTCTGCCTTAGTGGTTGTTGTGTTAGTTGGTTTCTGTATCAACCCGGGTTCGAGTCCCGGTTTATAGTTTTTTTTTTATTACACTCTTACATCTCGCTTAAAATCCCAAACCATCCACCTACCCTTCCTTTTACACATACATTCAAACCCTAGAGAAAGGAGTGTGAGAGAGAGTGAGGTGTGCAGATGTCTAGAGATGGAAAGAGAGTCTGGTAGAGAGAATCGTGATGGACTGGTGGCTGACCACCGCCACCGTTGGCGGCGCCACCTAATTTCGGCGCGTCAACGACCCCAACCGACGGAACAATGGCTGAGCCCTTGAGAGAGAGAAGACGCTGGCCTTGAAGACGGTTAGCGATGATTTCACCAAGGAGTGCGAAACAGGATGTCGACGAGGAGGTTAGCTATTGCCGGGTGTTCGTATTACCGGCGGCAGGCAAGTCTTTCAGGTAAGGAATTCAACTCCTATTTTATGTTTTTCTTTGGATTGCTGGTCATGGACAACTAGACCCTTTATAACTTTTACTAAAACACAAGGCTGATCTAGGGCTTCAGTGATGGTTGTTTCTTTTGTTTTTCTATATTATGTTCTTTTGATTTTTTGATGTGTTGTTATAGCTTTGCTAAGTAGATATCATATTTACCTCATGGATGCTTTGAACAATACTTGATAACTAGGGTTTGTTTTATAGAACTGAATGAATGGTGGGAAATAAGTAAGTTTAGATTATCTAGAGAATAGAGATTGCTTTACTTGGTATTGAATGGAAAATGATTGATTTTAAGTGTTCTAAGATTTCCATTGTCATCCTTTTTAATGACTTTGAACAGAAAGAATGTTTGATAAAGCTGAATCATGATTGATTATCCTATTATGAAATTTTGTTATGATCACTTTGAACATCAAAACCACATCCCCACATGTTGTCATAGATTATGCATATTGTGTGGTTTTTTAAAGGTTTAGAGAAGAAAGCAACCAATAAAAGGGAAGGAGATGCCATCCCGTCGGTGGTTGTGCGAGTCGGAATGTGCGTGTCAGCGTGTACATGTTCTCTAGAGGGTGGTTTTGCACCCCCAATTTCTAAAATGTCTGTTCTTACATTCCAAATCGATGAAGTTAAAGTTGGACTTTGAACTCCACTTCAACATATGCTTTTCGGCTATGGAGATTAACTTTTCTGGTGCAAATTCATGCTGAATTTCAGGCTCTTTTACATGGTAAGATTTCACTATTTATGTTTGTCTCTAAGGTTGCTTGCCAAATGTTCATAATAATTGACAAGTACTCTGTAGAATTGTTTTTATTGAGGCTATGTTGATAATATTTGTAGTTGTAAGTTTCATTGAATACACAGTTAGTTAAATTTAAATCAACTTTGCAAATGTATAGAAAGAGTTGTGCAAATAAACTTCATATTCTTCCCCATTAAAATCTTTTTCTCTCAATTTTCTGCAAGTGTACAATCTTAAAAAGTGTACTTTGCTTAGTGTTTGATCATTGATTGTAACACTTGTGATTTGTTCTCCACAATTGCAGTTGCAAAAATGTGCATAGCATATGGCCATGCCATTTTAAAACTTCTCAGCAATAGTACATGCTGCACAAGTGTGTAGTGGTCAGATTCTCAGCCACACCAGATTGCACAAAGCATAGGTTGCTGGTGCATGTTAGCTGGTTCAGCCCACACAGTTGCATGAGTGTGCTGGGTTTAGAAACGCCCAAGCTGCTTTGAAGTATTGTCCAACATTAGCCAAGAGGCTTAACAAAAAAATTAGAACCCGGAACTCAATAGTTTATGTGACAGCCTTAATTAACCCAGGCGCAACGCGCCGGTTCGAATAACACTAGTTTGGTTTAAAAGGGAAGTGAGTTGTCATTGCAATAAGCTTGAGTTTGATGTTATTGGGTCCCTTAAAATAATTCTATAAGGTCCTTCAAAAAGTTTGTATAACGTCTCTACTACTTTTTTAAAAAAGATTAGATCACCCGTAGTGCGGGGTTTTTTGGCGTTTTTCCGCAAAAAACGCCCCTAAACGCTGCATGGACCGCCCCCTCAGGCGGTTTTTTTCTATTTTTTGGCCAAAACGTTTTATTTAAAACGCCAAATTCGCACAAAGATCGAGATAGGACTGTTGTGTCCAATGGTAACAAAAAAGAATATTTTTCTTTATTTTTAATCCACTTTTTTACCTATAAAAATCTCACTTTCCACTCTTTTTTTTTATAAACTTTACCCTCTTCTCTTCAATACTTCTTCATATTTTATAAAAAAAATTATATCATGAATCCCTTCCGACCCCCTTTCGGTGTTCCGTCTAGACCCGGCAACCAAACTTCATATCGCCCGAACACCACCCTACCGCAACCATTTGATGGCGTATGCGCAAATATTAGGCATGTCTCCGCAATTCTTTCACGGTCCACACGACTTTGCATCCATGGGCGTTCGCATGCGTCTCAAGAAGAAACCGTGCCCGAAAATGAAACGGTACCGAGACACAACCCGAGCCTGTAGCCGAGGTGTCTCAACATGGTAAACGGTCTCATAAAAAAAAGCCAAACGCCTCACGCTGGAATCGAACTTACATAGCTTGGTCGAAAGATGATAAGTACGCGTTAGCACGGGCGTGGCTCGACATATCGGAGGACCCCAAAGTTGATAAACGTTATTTACCTTTTAAATAGTTTGGTAATCGTTTTTATTTTTATTTTTAAGTATATAACAAAAATTTGTTTTATTTTTTGTAGCAATCTATCAAACTCTACCCCTTTTTGGAATAAAATTCGCGAAACTTTTTTTAATGCGAGGGGTAAAGGTGAGTATCGTGTCAAAGATTCGATATCAAGCAAGACTGATATAAACCAGAAATGTCATCAGTTTCAAGAAGTTTTCCAACGCACGAAGGATAACTGAGGTAGCGGACAAAACGACAATGATATATTAACAAGAGCGTTAGAAGAGTACAACCAACCAAACGAGAGGCGTTTTCACATACTTGAATTGTTGGGAGCTTATACGCGGAAGTCCTAAATGGTCTAACTTACCGAGCATGATGACTTCGGGTAGACGTAAAGCGAAACGGTCCAAAATATCATCCTCGGTTGATCTGGAGACAGCCACTTCCGATGCTCGAAATGTCGACTTAAACATTAATTTGGACGACGAGGATAAGGACGTGGAGTTGGCCCGACCACCCGGTAGAAGAAATGGGAAAAAGGGGGAAAGGCGGAGTCATCTTTGGGAAATTTCGAAATGAAGCAAGATTTTGAACAGATGAACCGATGCCTACAAGACATTCGAGATCTCGATCATAGGCGTTTGGAGACAATGCAAGAAAGAAACACCGAAAACAAAAAAATTGTCGCGCTTCAAGAATTTAGGCAAATTGAGAAAGACATAGAATTTTTGTCTAAACCAATCGATCACCTCCTAGGAGACGCGTTAATCCTAGCGAAAATGCGTCGACAACAAATCCGTGACAAATACGGACTTTAGATTTTATGTTTTTTTTAGTATTTTTCGGTTTTTTTTTTTTTTTTTTTTTTAGCAATGTAATTTTTTTATTTAATGAAATATTATTAGTTTTAATTTTAAAAGAAAAAAAACTGGGTAATAATTGGATGAAGCATCATTGGGCATTATACCACTATACCCATTTTAAATAAAATTTTTTTTTTTGAAAAATGAACTTCATTAAAACACTAAAACATGCCTCCGACCCAAACGAACAAAAGGCCAAACAAACAAAGACCCCAGACCCAAACGGGCAAAGGGCAGACAAAAATTACAACATATACAAAGGATATTTACACCACTCTGCCCAGTTAATATAGTTACATGGGAATCTATTCCTAACCCATTTTAAATAAATGCCCCAAACATTGACTGGACAACCAGATCATGCCAAAAAAAATTATCTTCTCTCATCACTACACATGGTGTTAAAATTCAGGAACCTCGACCTATTAAAGGTAGGTCCACTCCTTATTGTATCACAATAATATAAAAATTAGGAATTTGAATGGAAATAACAAAAAGTAAAAATACTTTGGAAAGGCAAAAGCAAGAAAATTGGTAAAATAAACAAAGCATTTATTGTAAGTCATCAGGAAACCTTCTCGGAAAAGAAAGAAAATAAAAGTTTAGTAAGGGTGTTCGGGGCACTTAGCGGGGAGGCGTGCGGTGAGCCAAGTCCCCGAGCGGAAACACCGTCGCCATCAAATCGGGGAGCGGGAGCGGGGAGAGTTCACCGATGAGATTTGTATATATTTGAGTTTTTTTTTCCTTGTGATAATCTAATATACATGCTGAGTTTGTGAGTTAATTTTTGAGACCTGTTACACTTTCAAATATGAAGAAGAAGAAGAACAAATATGAAGAAGAAGAAGAAGAAGAAGAAGAAGAAGAAGAAGGGGAGGAGGAAGGAAGAAGAAAAAAAATAATGAAATGTTCTATATTTTTTTTATTACTTTTAAAAATACCCTTCAAATTTGTTTTTAATTAAATGAAATGTTCTATTTTTTATTTTTATTTAGTTTTAATTTATTTAAATTATGTTTTACTTTTATAAAAATATTTATATAAAAAAAATAAAACCAAGTCCCCCAAGAGAGGAGTGCCGCCATCAAATTGAGGGTGTGGGGGGAGTTAAGGGGGGAGTTGACGTGGCGCGTGGTGATTGGGTGTGTGTAAGAGAGGTCACTCCCCACTTAGAGGAGTGCCCCTCTCACCCTAAGGCTACAAGGTATGGTGAATGGTGATGGTCCTCCAAGGGAGGATGATCCGCCACGTAGGTGCCACGTCATAGTCCTCCCAAGGATGCTCCATCCCCCAAAAGTAGAGGGTATGGGAGGATGGTCCTAGTCATAGTCCTCCCACCATTTTTATGTTTTTTTTAATCTTCTACTTTTTTTAACATTTAAAAAATAAACTAACACAATATTTTCATTAATATTTAAAAAAAACATAAACTTAAAAAAAACATAAACTTAAAAAAAATTAAACTTAAAAAAACATAAACTTAAAAAAACATAAACTTAAACAAATCCTAATATATTAAAGTAAGCTACTAGTCTTCGTCTTCCATGCCGTCGGGTTCGTTTTGAGCGTTGTTCCAGATGTGCTCAACCAAGTCCGCTTGTAGGTTATGATGTGTGTACTCGTTACGTAGAGCGAACATGTTCAAGTCTTGTTCCCCACTAACTGGAACATAATTTCCAGTAGACGCGTTTTCGTCGTACTCGCATATCGCTCTACCTTCGTCTTCAATTATCATGTTATGAAGGATGATACAAGCGTACATAATGTTTCGTAACCGCTTTGGTCTAGCCGAACGTGCTGGATGTTCAATGATGTGCCATTTTTTTGGTAGAACACCAAAAGCCCGTTCAATATCTTTTCTCGCACCCTCTTGATACTTCGCAAACTTTTTTCTTTTGTCGTCTGTCGGGTGTGGAATAGTTTTAACGATTGTCGAGTACGTTGGGTATATCCCATCGGCTAGGTAGTAACCTCGCCTGTATTCCACCCCCGAAACTGTAAAGCTTGTGTCTGGACCTGTACCCGCCACTACA
The DNA here is from genome assembly GCA_030545235.1 of Helianthus tuberosus. Taxonomy (NCBI): domain Eukaryota; kingdom Viridiplantae; phylum Streptophyta; class Magnoliopsida; order Asterales; family Asteraceae; genus Helianthus; species Helianthus tuberosus. The sequence continues at coordinate 104,466,557 of CM060427.1, read as the reverse complement.
TCGTCAAATATCTGTGACTGGTATATGATGTTAAGGTCATTCAGCGAACCAGGTAGACCAAAAAGAGCATGCCAGATCCAGAGATCCTGTGACGCAACAGCCTCTAGAATAATAGTCGGATGTGCATGATCTCCCCTAGTATACTGACCTTGCCAGGCAACTGGGCAGTTCTGCCACGGCCAGTGCATGCAATCAATGCTCCCGAGCATTCCTGGGAAACCATGTCTCTGTTCGTGTGCTTGATATAATTTTTGAACGTCGTTTGCATTTGGTTTCCGCAGGTATCGCTTGCTAAACAATTTGACAACCCATTGGCAAAACTTGTGCAAACATAGACGTGCGGTTCTATCAGACATCCTAATATACTCATCTAATGCATCGGGTGCGTAACCGTATGCCAGTTGGCGAATGACCGACGTACATTTTTGTAAATTACTGAAACCCCTTTGCCCCCTAGCGTCGTTTCGCAGTGTAAAAAACGGATCAGACTGGGCCATGTCGCCTGCAATACGTAAAAACAGTGGACGACTCATGCGGAACCGACGTCGAAAAATATCGGCTGGGTACACGGGTTTGTCGGCAAAATAATCGGCTACTAGTTTAGCATGGCCGGCTATAAATTTAAAACGAAACATAAATGAAATTAATTATAAAATACATTTTCAAATCTATATAAAACATAAGGAAAAAAAAAGTAAAATACCTTCTTGGTCTCGGTTATATTTTGCTCGTCTAGTTAGCCGTTGGGACGACGCTTCATCACCCGCCATGAAGACCTGAGCCGCGTTCATAATCATGTTGTGCATAACAGTATCCTCTTCCGAAGATGATGAATACCACGTAGACGAAGACGATGAAGACATGGAAGAAATTGAAGAAATGGAAGAAATGGGTGAAGCCATGATAATTTTTGAGCGAGAGATGGGGTGGTAGCGGGTAAAAAATGGTATAAAATTAGATGAGTTTTTATAAAAAGGGAAGAGCGGTTATAAAATGTGAGAGGGATATGAGATTGTAGTGGGTGAAAAGTTGTGAAAAAAGGTGTAAAAGAGGTGAGTATTTATAAAAATGGAAGTGAATTGGGTGAATAATTAAAATATAGCCGTTATTATAATTTTTAATTATGAATTTGATTTTTTTTTAACGGTCATCTTTGTTGGATCGCTGTACAACCTAACTGAGTCGTTCAGAAGAGTCGTTTATCCGAATCAGAGGCGGAATCAATGAAACGGACACTCGATGTAATTATAATGTCTCTTATATTGATATGATACTGATTTACAACCTAGAGACGATTCGGCAGAGCTTCGCTACTCAGATCCGAAACTTTCTGAAACTTCCAAATGATTTAGCTTGAATGCTATTTATAGTGATGATGATTTAGCTTGAAATGACACATGCCATTTTCAAGGGAAATCATGATTTAGCTTGAAATTGTCATGTGACACTTTCAAGGTAAATCACCACTTTCAAGCTAAATTACCTTAAACATACTCTAAAACCTCCTATACTCTCATATAACAAGATCTAATCTAACAATTCAAATCCTAGACTCTATACAAGACGAAGTCAATAGACATAGTGCACTAACAGACTCCCCCTTGGATATTGACGAAGTCTTCAGTGACTAATCTTCAATATGACACATCTTCAGTCTTGATCATTCTGCCTTCTCATTTAAGTTGTAACAATAAAAGCATCTTTCAATCTTTATCTTCTCCATCAGCTTCAGGCTCCTGATACGTGGTCGAAAACCGGTGCTTGCAATTGCTTAATTTGATGTTTTTACACAAGTTTTAGTTTCGAATGGTCTACTTTTGATTAGATATGTGTTTTGTAGGTCTAACAGAGTTTAAGGAGCTTTTCGGGAGCTTTACGAGTCACCGGAGTGAAAACGAAACCACCGGGACGCGGAACGGGTCAACCGGACTCAAGAAACGGACGAAACAGAAAGTCAGACATCTGGGCACCGTCGCCGACGCCCATATGGGCCGTCGCCGACGGTATGTGTAATATGCCGTCGCCTGAATTGACCGTAGACAGCGTGTTAAGCCGTCGGATCACATTGAACTTCTACACACCGTCGCCGACGGGACATAAAGCCGTCGGCGACGGCTCTCCTATATGCATGTCGCGAAAATTTTAGTTCCTTGGTCTTTGAACGAATCAAAAGGGGGTGGTTGACATCAATTCGGGGGTTACACATTGTTTTTGAGTTTTGAACTTGATCTTGGAGCCTATTCTCACCATCATTCACCTACCATTCACCTTACTTCATCTCTACAACCCGAAATCATCATCAAGAATCATCACCATCATCACAATCAATCCATCATCCACAAACCCTAATCCTTCCACCATCATCATCTTTCACCAAACCTCATCATTCACCATTCTCAAGGCTTTAAGATGACTCCATCCGTATTCCAAGCATCCGGTGATCAAGTTGTATCAACCATGAGCGGCTAATCATCTCGGTTTCACCCCGGTGTAGGTAGTTGTTACTTTTAGGGTTTCAATTTGTTCTTGTTTCATCTTAGTGACAATTTGTATTCGGTTTTTGAAACTTTTGACAATAGTATTACATTTGTTACGAATTCGTGAATTGTCGAACGATGTTAAAAGTTATGACTTTGCGAAACGGTGATATGTAATTGTACATTGTCGTTGTTAGGATTTACTTGTGTTGATTACAAAGTGTCTTCTTGTCCGTTCTTCGGGGCGTTGATAGTTAGTAGCACCTAAGTCACGGTACACTAAATCCGTTAATCGAATGCATTTGAGTTGAAATTAAAACTTGTAGAAATCCTAGGTTAACAATTACCGAAACCGGGTGTGATTCCTTTTTATTATAATTGTTCTAGTATCCAAAATTCTTGCAATTGTTAATTAGTAGTTGTTAATTGATTAATTCAATTCCAGTAGTTCAAATTCACATCTTTCTATTAAACAAAAATACAAAAATATCTTGCAAGCTTCATAATCGTGACACAATTGTTTAATTCATTCGAATCCATACACAAACCACATACTCTTCGTGGTTCGACCCCTTACTACCACTAACACATTGTTAAGGGTAATTTGGGCTTATAAATATTATCTTTGACCGGAGCGCGACACTCCGATCAAATTTTGGCGCCGTTGCCGGGGAGTGCGTGCGCTTTGTGTTTGGATATTGTTTGAATTTGTGTGATTATCTGTTTAATTTGTTTAGCTTTCTTTTTGTACTTGTCTTTTTCCTTGTTACGCGGGGTGTGTTACTTGTGCAGATTACAGGTAGTGCATGCATACGCGGAACTCCGGGAGGACTTCACCTTTAGTCTACGAACCAGAAATCGAACGAGTTGCAAGAAGAAACCTAGCAAGCCGGTTAGAAGCAACACTTGCTTCTAATCAAACCAACCAAACACCACAACATACACCATCCATTGAAACTGGTTCAATGGCAAACCAAAACTCCAATCACCCAAACCTCAACCAAAACCAATTTCAATCCCGAGGAACCTTTTATCCTGCTCCAAATATGCAAACCATGCCTCAAGAACAACCGGGTGGTAACAACAACAATGGACCACCTACACCACCTTTCCAAAACCAAAATCCCAACAACAATCAAAGAACACCTCAACAACAAAATCTTCACAGACACAACTCCCTACCCATTAACCTAGATGACCGGAATGTCAATTCCGACCGTCGGGGAAATCGTGACTGCGGCAATCCCGCAAATGAAGACCCATTCTTCAACATCGACGACTTGAGGAATGCAATCCCCGATGATGAACCTTATAGTGTTCCCGGTTATCAATCGCCGGAACATGTGAGTGTTCATACGGAAAATTCGGATGACGGGGGATATTATGATGATAGGGCTAACGATGACGAAGATTGGGGCTATGTGAATAGGGGAAACGTCTACAATGCAAGAAGGTATGATGATGAGGAATTTGGCTATCAAAATGCCAATTACGTTGGGAACGATGAATACGGTTACGGAGGTGGAAGAAATGATGGTTATGGGAACAACCGTCAACCACGAAACAATGACCAACGGAACCGAAATGATGGGTTTTATAATAACAACAACAATGCAAACCCTAACCGGATTCCTCGTTTCGTGGGAGGTGGTAACCCAAGGGATAATAGAAGAGAGGATAGACGAGATGATCGAAGAGGTGAAAGACGGGATAATAGAAGACCGGTCGATCAAGAAGTTAACGGTCCTCATCGTCATCAACGACCTCCACGGGGAGTGAATGATCGTTTTAGGCCGGTTGTCACCGAGAACGACTCACCAATCGTTTGTGAGAGGAGGATGTTTGATTGTAAACCACATTACATCAACATACTTCCTCATTTTAATGGAAGATCTAATGACGAACCGTATACACATTTGACGGAATTTTCTTCGGTTTGTAGCACTATCGGAGGTCACAACTTTGCTTTAGATGAGGTCAAACTTCGACTATTCCAATTTTCACTGAAGGATAAGGCAAAGCAATGGTTCCTCACACTTCCCGCAAATAGTATTCGCACTTGGGGAGAAATGCAACAAGCGTTCCTTGATGAATACTACTCAATGGCGAAGACCGATGACGCTCGTGATGAAATTAGGTCTTTTCGCCAATTATCGGGCGAACCGCTACATGAGGCCTTTACAAGATTTAGAGAAATGATGCGAAGATGCCCTCATCATCAAATTGAGAAGTGGGAGTTAGTTAAATGTTTTGTACGGGGTCTAGATGACAATACATGGAACCGACTTGAATCCACAAGTAATGGGACTCTCCTAAGCAACCATGAAGACGATGATTGGGAGTTTTTGGAACGAATGAGCAAGCGTTCGAAAGAGAAAGAATCGGCCGACCGAGCCAAGAAGCATCCCGTTTCCCGGTCACTTCCCGATCTTGATTCTAAAGATCGGATTTCTACTTTAGAGCGGGAAATGGCTCGAATGAAGAAGAAAGAAGTGAACGCGGTTCAATTTGAAGTGTGTGAAGAGTGTGGTGATATTGGGCATAGAGCGGAACAATGTCCAACGGGGTCGGGTGATTACACCGAGGAAGTCAATCAAGTGTATGGGGACCGAAAGCAATATGACATGAACTCCAACACTTACCATCCGGGTTTGAGAAATCACCCTAATTTCCGGTATGGTAATGCTTCAAACCAAATGAACCCGAATTTTCAATCGGGTAACCAAGGAGGTCAAGGTGGGTCTTCGTACAACAATCGTCAAGGTGGTAACCAAGGGGGTTACCAAAGGAATTACAATCAAGGGGGTAACCAAGGGTATCAAAACCGTGAAGGTAATTATCAAAGAGGTTACAACCAAGGCGGAAATGGGAGTAATACTTCAAACTTTCAAGGTGATGACTCGATCAATTCGAAATTTGATGCTATTATGAATGCTATCAATCATTCAAATCAAGAGATGAAGAGAGAGTTTGAGGTACGAGATAAATCCCATAAGGTGCTAGAGAAGCAAGTGGGACAACTTGCTCAAGAAATGGCTCAAATTCGCGGAAGTGGAGGAGGACTTCCAAGCGACACCACGGTGAACCCTAAACATCATGGGTCGAACTCGAAAAACACACGTGAGGTACCAATAAATAAAATTTCTTTACGTAGTGGTCGAGTCATAGATAATGGTGTTGAGCCACCACCACCCGAGTTTGTTGAAGGGGTGGTGGAGGATGCTAGTGAAGATGAGAATGAGAATGGTCAAACGGGTCAAAAGAAAAATGACTTGAAAAAGAACAATGATACCCCCGTTGTGACCATCCCCGTCCCCAAGGCTAAGGAAAAGGGTGTGGAGGCTAATACCGCCCCTTATCCCGAAGCATTGAAGGGACCCTTGAAAAAAGTTGTAAACAAAAGAGGTCCACAACAAGAAGAGTTGTTGGAAATTTTTAAACAAGTAAAGATAAATTTACCTCTTTTGGATGCAATCAAACAAGTACCGTCGTATGCTAAGTACTTGAAAGATTTGTGTACCCAAAAACGCACTCACAAATTTCCAAAAAAAATAGATTTAACCGAAAATGTGAGTTCGATTCTTTCGGGTGCACTTCCACCTAAGCTCCAAGATCCGGGTGCGCCTATCATTTCAATTCAAGTAGGCGATTTTAAAATCAACCGGGCACTTCTAGATCTTGGTGCTAGCGCGAGCATTCTACCGGGTAGTTTGTATGACCAATACGAGTTTGGTCCACTTCAGTCGTCTAACACCACCGTGGTGTTAGCCGATTTGACACCTAAACTACCCCGTGGAATTGTTTCGGATGTGATAGTGAAAATCGAGGATTTCTACTATCCGGTGGACTTTCTAGTGCTAGATTATGTGGCAAAGGACCCAACCAAACAACCTACGGTGATTTTGGGTCGACCTTTCTTAGCAACCGCGAATTCTCAAATTGATTGCAAAACGGGAACGGTTGACATGACATTTGGAAACCGAAGGTTGAGGTTGCATGTTTTTTCCGGACTTATGAACCCTCCAGTTGATGATGAATGCTATATGGCGGACGTCGTTGACACGTGTATACCTCTTTGCGACACAGTCGTAGATGGGGAAAACACAATGGAGGATTGTTATATGTTTGACAGGTCACAGGTGGAGATGGATAAGAGCATAGACGAGGAAGTGAGAAGTTTGGAGGTGCTTGCGGTTAGAGAGGGAAAACCGACATGGACGCACCAAGTTGAGAGTTTACCGGAGAGCATCGACACCAAGTTAAAGCCGTCATTAGTAGAGCCTCCGGAGGTTGAATTGAAGGTGTTGCCTAAGCATCTCAAATATGCTTATGTTGGTGAAGGCAACACGCTCCCGGTTATCATTGCATCAAACTTAACCGTGGAGCAAGAGGATAAATTGATGGATGTTTTGGTCACTAATCGGGCGGCGATTGGATGGACCATTGCTGATTTGAAGGGTATTAGTCCCTCGGTGGTGATGCACAAAATCATCACGGAAGAGAATGTGACTCCCGTTCGAGATGCACAACGGAGATTAAATCCGAACATGCGGGAGGTAGTGAAGAAGGAAGTGCTGAAATGGCTAGATGCGGGTATCATTTACCCGATCTCGGATAGCCAATGGGTGAGCCCAACACAGAAGGTTCCCAAGAAAGCGGGCATACAAGTCGTCAAAAATGATGCAGGTGAAGAGGTAGCCACTCGGCCGGTAACCGGGTGGCGAATTTGCATTGACTATAGGAAGTTGAATACCGCAACTTCCAAAGATCATTTCCCTTTACCATTCATTGATCAAATAGTTGAGAAATTGTCGGGACAAAATTTTTATTGTTTCTTATATGGCTATTCTGGTTATAACCAAATCGCCATCCATCCAGAAGACCAAGCAAAGACCACGTTTACTTGTCCCTATGGCACTTTCGCATTTAGGCGAATGCCGTTTGGATTATGTAACGCCCCCGCCACCTTCCAAAGGTGTATGATGAGTATCTTTTCAGATATGGTGGGGAAGTCTTTGGAAATCTTCATGGATGATTTCTCAATTTTTGGGTCATCTTTTGAGGCTTGTTTGGATCAACTAGATAAAGTGTTAAGAAGGTGTGTCGAAACTAGTTTGGTCTTAAGTTGGGAAAAGAGCCATTTTATGGTTCAAGAGGGGATAGTGTTGGGACACGTGGTGTCAAGTCGTGGGATAGAGGTTGATCGTGCAAAGGTACAAGTCATATCTACTTTACCGTATCCCACGACCGTTAAAGGTGTTAGGTCATTTCTAGGTCATGCGGGTTTTTACCGGCGGTTTATTAAGGGTTTTAGTGACATAACCAAGCCTTTATGTAACTTGTTGTTAAAAGATCAACCGTTTGATTTTAATGAAAATTGCCAAAATGCTTTTAACAATTTGAAAGAGAAGTTGGTTGAGGCTCCAATCTTGCAATCGCCAAATTGGTCTTTTCCTTTTGAAATTATGTGCGATGCGAGTGATTATGCGGTGGGGGCCGTGTTGGGACAACGGATCGATAAGAAACCCGTTGCCATATACTACGCGAGTAAGACTCTTTCGGATGCACAATTAAATTACACCACTACCGAAAATGAGCTACTTGCGGTGGTATATGCATTGGATAAATTTCGGGCATATATATGGGGTAGTAAAGTGATTATTTATTCTGATCACACTGCAGTTAGGTACCTCATGGAGAAGAAAGATGCAAAACCGAGGTTAATCCGATGGGTGTTGTTACTCCAAGAGTTCGATTTGGAGATACGGGACAAGAAGGGTACCGAGAATGTGGTAGCGGACCATTTGTCCCGGTTGATGGTTGATGAGGATCCTAAGTCGTTAGAGATCAATGAGTCGTTTCCCGATGAGTATATTATGAAATTAGATAAGTTGCCTTGGTATGCTAATATTGTGAATTATCTTGTTACAGGTGACTTACCGGCACATTGGGATAGACGGAAGAGGCAACACTTCATGTCCCAAATCAAGCACTATCGGTTGGAAGAACCGCATTTGTGGAAGGAGTGTGCGGATCAAGTTATAAGAAGATGCATTGATGACGAAGAGATTCCAAGCGTGTTGCAGCATCTACACTCATTTGCATGTGGTGGTCACTTTAGTGGTCACAAAACGGGTCATAAAGTGTTAAATAGTGGTCTTTTTTGGCCTACTATTTTCAAAGATGCAAATGAGTTTGCCAAAAATTGCATAGAGTGTCAAAAACTAGGGGGTATTTCAAAAAGGGATGAGATGCCCATGCAACCAATCCTTGTAGTCGACATCTTTGACGTGTGGGGAATTGATTTCATGGGCCCATTCCCTAATTCCTATGGTAATTTGTATATCTTGGTGGCCGTTGACTATGTGTCAAAGTGGGTCGAAGCAATAGCCACCAAGACGAACGACCACTCCGTAGTGTGTAATTTTGTTCAAACTGATATTTTCTCAAGGTTTGGGATTCCTCGGGTCATCATAAGTGATGGAGGATCTCATTTTAAAAATTTTCGGTTTGGGAAACTTCTTAAACGGTTTGGTGTTGACCATAGGATTGCTACCCCCTATCACCCGCAAACAAGCGGGCAAGTTGAGGTGTCAAATAGGCAAATCAAAAAGATCTTGCAAAAGACCGTGCGGGCGGACCGTAAGGATTGGTCAATTAAATTGAACGATGCTTTATGGGCCTACCGTACGGCACATAAGACACCTATTGGTACTACACCTTACCGGTTGGTTTATGGTAAAAATTGTCATTTACCGGTGGAACTTGTACACAAATCGTTATGGGCTATTAAAGAAGTTAATGTTCAATATGACGATGCAGGTAAGGAAAGGAAACTCAAGCTATGTGAGTTGGAGGAGCTAAGGGAAATGGCATATGAATGCGCGTCCAACTACAAGGATGGAATGAAGAAAGCGCATGATGCCAAGTTGAGAAAGAAAGAGTTCGAGGTTGGCCAAAAGGTGTGGCTTTACAATTCGAAGCTAAAGTTCTTTCCCGGAAAGCTCCGGAGCAAATGGATGGGACCCTATGTGATCACCCGGGTCGGACAATTGGGTGATGTTACCATCGAGGACCCCAAGGATGGGATACGACAAACGGTAAATGGTCATCGGCTAAAACCGTTTCTTGATGGTAACGAGAAGGTAGATGGAAACAAGGAATTGGTGAGCTTTGTGGTAAGCACACCGATTTACGAGGTCGACTAACAAGGACCGGTAACATTTTGTGTAAAGTTATGTACAATTTTTTATTTGTTTTTGTGTGTTTATGTTAATCGCTTTCGTTCCATACTAATCTCTCTTGATTGTGTGAAGTCCGGACATTCAAAACGGGTCATAAAGACACAAGGTATGTTTTTAGGCTTTGTTATGTGCATTGAGGACAATACACGATTTTTTGGGGGGTGGTAGGGCCGTTGACGGTTATTGCGTTTTCAAAAATTTAACTTATAAAAAAAAATCACAAAAAGATTTTTAATAATTTTTAGGATTTTTGTATGTACATAGCTCCTTTATTAAAAGTTCTTAATTTCTTCCTTAAAAAAAAAAAATTGTTTTGAGAAACCGTCGCCGACGGTATACATCTGCGTCGCCTACGGTCCCTCTAATATCCCCGTCGCCCAATTTTTACCGTAGGCAGCCACTTAGGGCGTCGCCCAAAATTTGGTTTCCCATTGCTGTCGCCGACGGACTGTGTCACCGTCGCCGACGGTTCCTGAAATTTCGGCCGACGCTGTTTGTTGTTGTCGACTTAGATTCGAACCCACAACCTCTTTCACCATCAAACTTGAACCAAGACTCGGTTTTAACCCTAATTATACACCGAATTCCATCTCATAACAACCACACTTCCCATTAATCCCAAACAAGCAGATCTATACATTGCCTTATCTCACTTTCCATCTCCATCTTCTTCCTCACTTCAACCAAGAACCCTAATCTTTCTACTTCTCATAACTTCCTCGATTCTTAACCAAATCAGTTAATTCTTGAGCCTAACTTGTGTAGTTTTTCGAGAGGAACAAAACCCCCATAATAGTTTCCATCAAATCTTGCTCGTTTGCACGATTTCTGGACGTGATTTTAGGGTTTTGAAGAGTGTTCATCCAAGTTTCTTGTTTTGCACTTGTTCTTAGTTCTTCTTGTTTATCTACACTCAAGGTAAGAAATTTCAGTAAATTTATGCATGATTATCATATACATTGTTGATTTCTTCCGAAATTTTAAGCATATTGTTTAAGAGTAGGTTGTTTATCATAATGTAGGATGTTTTAGCATAAACTTAAGAATGTTTGCTTGATTTGGGTGGGATTTGAGCATGCTTTAGTCTTGGTGATGTGATTACACTAGATTTGTGCATGATTGAACATAGTTGTGATGTTGAATATTGTTGAAAACATGAAATTTTGCGAAATTTTTGGAATAAACATGTTTAATCAATATAGATGCTAAGATGTGCAACTTTGGAAGTTTAAAAAGGCGATTTTACATTTAAAATTTGATTGAAGTTCAACATTGCACACCATGTTCAAAGTTTGAGATTGTTGAAGGTTTGGAGTGTACTAATTGTTGTTGTCTTTGTCTTGTGATTGTAGCCATGTTCCGAGGAAGTAAGAAAGCAAAGACCTTCGGTCAAGGTTCATCTTCGGGAGCCGGCTCGGGTTCCGGGGTATATCAAAGGCAATGGGAACAACTAAGTAATGTAGTAGAGGGTGATGGGCAACTTATTCGACAGGATTGGGATTGGGAAGAAGAAAAAAATAGTAGATCGGCTTTGGCATGGAAGGACGAGAAAACAAAGGCTCTTTCTCGTTACAACAATAAGAGGTTAGAAGCCAAAATGTGGAAGATGAAAATGGTTACGGGTGTTTCAAAATCCGTACCCGAAAGGACAGTTTGTGAACGTACGGTAGATGTTGAAGAGTTTAGGAAGATTGGTATAGTGAAAAGGTTTGAGAAACTTGGCTGGGAACGGGTGATTGACTGGTGTGAGGATATCACTACTCGGGTATACTTGGGGGCAGTTTGTGAGTGGTTATCCACCCTTCGTTTTGAACACTCTGATAGACCGGCTCATAGGTGGAAGTTGATTGGTAACATTGGAAAAAATCAAATGGTCATGTCTTTCGAACATATGAACGCGATAGCGAGGTTTGACTCACTTGGGGTCGACGCGTATGAATATTATGGGTATGATCAGTTTTTGGACAACAAGAGAAACGATGCTGACCCAGTGAGGCTTTTAGAGGACACCCTACTAGGTTCTGGGGGTGCGGGAGAGTCGAGAAGTGATTTGTCTTTGATGGGAAAGATACTCCAAGGTATCTCGTTAGAGAACATTATGGTACGGTTCGGAGACCGTGGTAAGGTGAAGGCACCCGACTGTCGGGTTCTGCATGCATTGTTATATGGGGCACCCAAGCTCTCGTGGCGTCAAATTGTTATGATCAACACATGGGATACACGGGAATCGTTTAAAAGAAAGATGATTCCTTATGCAAGGTTGATTAGCGCCATGATTCTCCAACAGAATGCATTACCTCAAGACTCACTGTGGGTGTCTAAGCCCATTGATCAATTCAACTTCGCCTCTATAAGGCGACATTGGAAAATAACTGTGAAAGCTTTTGGGCATTTGCATACGGTCGAAGATGAGCAAGGGGATAGTTATCGGGTTAATGACAAAGAGGGTGATGAAGAAGGTGAAGAAGGAGAGGGCGATGAGGAGATGCCCGATGTTGAGGAGGAAATTGATCCTTCCGGTCCGCGGGGACCGAGGCAAAGGTACAGGAGGAAGCATAGGGAAATCTCTGCCAATGTGGCAGATTTTGTGAATCAAAGGCAAATACCGTCGTATCGGTTGTGGAACCGTGGAGATCAAGCGATCTACGACAATGTGTCGGTGGGTATTGGTGAAGCAAGAGAGTACCATGCTAGTAGGAACTAATGGGAAGAGGCGCAAGGGGCGTATTCGCAGCAACAATGGGGTTTTCAAGCATCTTTCCGCGAGAGGGTGGAAAAGCAGTTGGAGGAACAACAGCTGCAACATGCGTTACAACAATCACAAATGGAACGCATGATACAGTTGCAAGAGGAAGAAAGGGCCCATAGACAGGCATGGGAAGAAGAGGCGGCTAGGAACCAAACTGCACAAAGAGAGTTGGACCAACGCCGATGGGGAGCGTTGGCTTTCTCTAACCAAATGGCGATTAATAACTTCAAGGTGCTCCATGATCAAGAACGCCATCAAAGAGATTATCAAGCCGGTCTCCCATATGTTGAACATTCGGGTTGGACCGATTACTCCAACCTTCCTCATCCGCAAGGGCCATCCGATCCAACCCTTCATTGGCCCGAAGCCGTTGGCTCGAGTTTTGTTCCGATGCCGTACCAACCGCCACCCCAAGGACCCCAACAAGAGTCAAGCCCGCTAGATAACTATAGGGAGATGTTCGAGTCCCTCACTGGTTATCAATACCAGCCCAACCCGCCAGTGGATCCAAACGAGCGATATCAGCGGTAGAGGCATGGTATGTCTTTTGTTGTTGTTGTTGTATATTATTTTTATTTTCTTTATTTCCATTTTGTTATTTAAATTCTCGCCTAGTTAAATGAACGTTGTGGGTGTGTTCCCTATATAACCCTCACGAGACCTACTCGTCCTCCCAAGCTATTGGGGGGTTTAAAAGGGCTTGTTGCATAAGCTAAATGCAACCGTGATTCCTACGAAAGTGAGTTAGGTGTGTTGTTGTTGTAAATTATTTTCCACATGATCAAAATGAAATAACGTACAGCTTGGTAATATTTTCATAAAAGTGGTAGAACTAGGTAACTAACAAATTTTAATGGTTGTGAGAAGCATGCTTCTACACAAGGGTTAAGATTTGTAGGTACTTTTGGTTCGTGGGACAACCGCTTTCATGAAGAGGAGAGGAGCATACGAAAAATGAGCTCACAAACCAGGTGCATACGTTTCTTTTTATTTTTGATCTTTAGATTAGCAAATAAGTGGAGTGTATTTTGTATATTATTTTTTCCGGGGTGAAATTTTGGGGGGTTAGTCGTGTCACATCCCTTGTGCGTTTTAAAACTCTAGTTCCTACACATTGAGGACAATATGTACCTCAAGTGTGGGGATGGGGGAGTAGTAAAAATTTTAGATTTTGACCCGTTCATTTAAATACTACACATTGAGGACAATGTTCACCTCAAGTGTGGGGATGGGGGAAAATTTCAAAAAAATTTCAAAAATGTCTTGCTTCAAAAGCGGTCTTAAAGCACAAGTAACTAAGTCAACGAGGGATGTCACAACCCATTTGGTCTTTTGTCATGGTCAAGTTCAAATTAATAGCATGACGGGTATTTAACGGGTGATTATTTGGGAATAATCCGCCTAAGAAACTAGTCTTTTATGCATGTCACATACCATACCCTTTTAGATATGTGAGGTTTTGAGCCACTTTTATATCATAGATTACATACCTATGTTTCTTTGTTTGAGTGGACCATTAGTCATATATTGTAGAACTTGCAACTTTTGATACATTTGAGACTATAGACCGAATACAAGCACGAGAATGATTAAGACATTAGGTAAACCTTTTCTCTTAAAACCATTTATCTATCCTTACCCGAACAAACTCCCTAGTTGCCCATTTTGAGCCTAAACCTTTCGTTTGACCACCTTATAGCCCATAACCGTTAAACCTTTTCTTTTAAACCCGTGTGATGAAAATTCGATTATAGGAATCGTTTTTGTATAGTTGTTCTTGTTTATTTGCATAAAAAAAAACAGAAAATATCATGAAAAAGAAGTGAAAATCGTTGAAGAAAAACACAAAAAGAAGTGTTAGTAGTTGTTGAATAAAAGGCGAATGTTGTTGCCTCATATTTGGTGTTTATAGTTAGTTTTGTTAGACTAGTCATTTGTAATAAAAAATCGAATTTTCATCACCTTAGCCACTTTAAAATATCCTAATTCCTACCCTTCGCCTAGCCCCATTACAACCCTTCAAAGACCTTTTGACTTGTGCTTAGTATTCGTGATCAATGGTGGAGAATGATTGAGTTGCAAGCTTATGCGGGTATGTGTTCTAATCGGTTTTGAGTGAATAATCTTTGAAGTGCTAATACATTATAAACATTAGCCAATTTATAAGCCGAGTGGAGAGAACATTGTGAGGGACATGCATGAATTGTTGGTTTTACAGGCGGGTTAATCTTGGGTAACCATTTGTGTACTTAAAATCACATTACCGTTAAATATATTGAAAATTGTAAAGAGTTTGAACTTTAGTATGACATTGGACCTTAACCTTTGTCTCGGGAATGGGGAATGTATTCGTTGTTCGACCCACGTGAAAGTGAAAAACAGATTTGCTTGAGGGCAAGCAAAAGACAAGTGTGGGGATGTGATACGTGGTCGAAAACCGGTGCTTGCAATTGCTTAATTTGATGTTTTTACACAAGTTTTAGTTTCGAATGGTCTACTTTTGATTAGATATGTGTTTTGCAGGTCTAACAGAGTTTAAGGAGCTTTTCGGGAGCTTTACGAGTCACCGGAGTGAAAACGGAACCACCGGGACGCGGAACGGGTCAACCGGACTCAAGAAACGGACGAAACAGAAAGTCAGACATCTGGGCACCGTCGCCGACGCCCATATGGGCCGTCGCCGACGGTATGTGTAATATGCCGTCGCCTGATTTGACCGTAGACAGCGTGTTAAGCCGTCGGATCAAATTGAACTTCTACACACCGTCGCCGACGGGACATAAAGCCGTCGGCGACGGCTCCCCTATATGCATGTCGCGAAAATTTTAGTTCCTTGGTCTTTGAACGAATCAAAAGGGGGTGGTTGACATCAATTCGGGGGTTACACATTGTTTTTGAGTTTTGAACTTGATCTTGGAGCCTATTCTCACCATCATTCACCTACCATTCACCTTACTTCATCTCTACAACCCGAAATCATCATCAAGAATCATCACCATCATCACAATCAATCCATCATCCACAAACCCTAATCCTTCCACCATCATCATCTTTCACCAAACCTCATCATTCACCATTCTCAAGGCTTTAAGATGACTCCATCCGTATTCCAAGCATCCGGTGATCAAGTTGTATCAACCATGAGCGGCTAATCATCTCGGTTTCACCCCGGTGTAGGTAGTTGTTACTTTTAGGGTTTCAATTTGTTCTTGTTTCATCTTAGTGACAATTTGTATTCGGTTTTTGAAACTTTTGACAATAGTATTACATTTGTTACGAATTCGTGAATTGTCGAACGATGTTAAAAGTTATGACTTTGCGAAACGGTGATATGTAATTGTACGTTGTCGTTGTTAGGATTTACTTGTGTTGATTACAAAGTGTCTTCTTGTCCGTTCTTCGGGGCGTTGATAGTTAGTAGCACCTAAGTCACGGTACACTAAATCCGTTAATCGAATGCATTTGAGTTGAAATTAAAACTTGTAGAAATCCTAGGTTAACAATTACCGAAACCGGGTGTGATTCCTTTTTATTATAATTGTTCTAGTATCCAAAATTCTTGCAATTGTTAATTAGTAGTTGTTAATTGATTAATTCAATTCCAGTAGTTCAAATTCACATCTTTCTATTAAACAAAAATACAAAAATATCTTGCAAGCTTCATAATCGTGACACAATTGTTTAATTCATTCGAATCCATACACAAACCACATACTCTTCGTGGTTCGACCCCTTACTACCACTAACACATTGTTAAGGGTAATTTGGGCTTATAAATATTATCTTTGACCGGAGCGCGACACTCCGATCAGCTCCCCCTTTCATCAAGCTTCCGTGCTTTGGGATCAATGCCTAGCTTTCCATCTACAAGTTCCTCTTTGCTTTGAGCTCGTCTTCAGACTCCCCCTTAGACTCAGCTTCCGGGATCGTAGTCTGGAATCTCATCTGCAATCACTCAAACATTTATAAGTAACAGCATTTCAAATTTCAGCTATCCAGGAATTGTATCCTGGCTCACTCAAACATTCTAAACAAACAATTTTCATGAATTTGGCAGTTTCATCGAATCGAATCAGAAACTAACACTTATAACAATATAAGCATCCAACTCCCCCACAGTTAATCATCCAAGTCCAACTTAATGACCTTGGAGATATCACAAACTGTTTTTGATTTTTGATTTTAAAACTTCAAGTTTCAAATTAATGAACTTGTTTTATTTTTCAGAAACACAATCAGCTTACTTAGATTTTGAAACTCAGCGCTCAGACATCAGTTGTCGAAAATAAAGCAGAATCAAAAATCTTTTTGTATTTTCTGAAAATATAAAGCAGTAAAGAAATATGTACAAACATATTTACAGACAATATTTTTGTTTGAGTATGCGTCAGAGGATCATATCAGTTTTTGACAAGTCACAAGTACCGTTGAGCTTAATTTCACTTTAAGAATTAAACAATTCACTTAGATTGTCGATATACTGATCCACTTAAATTTTCATACAAACTTCAACTGATTCAGGATACGAATTAGGTATTTTAAGAACTTAAACCCATTCATGTGTCCCACCTCTTGAATATACTCCCGTATCCAGATCCCAATATTCAGTCTTACAGGTAATTATAACACAAATGATATCTGTAAGGGGTTAATAAATTATGAAGAATCATGAGAGCTCAGGTCAGAACCATCGTTCAGCAGAGAGATCATGACTCAACTTGGGTGTGTCCCCTTTAGAGGATCTTTTTTACAACAGCATTGCTAAGCAATTTTATTGTCTTATCATATATGCTGAGGGTGATGCTGTGTTTCAAGAATTTGCAGAAAGTATTATTCGAGGACTAGGTCAGAACTTCCATTCAGCAGAAGTCCCGGAATAATACCCCAGATATCACTGAGTATAAAAACCTAGTATATCAGAAAAAGGAACCTTTCAAACGAGATTTCAGGGGTTACCTATATATCCAAGTAGTGTTCCCCACGAAATAAGCAAGTTTTTAAATTTAGGTTTATATCCCGAAAAAGTTTACTAAGTGTATAAAAATCTACCGACACATCCACGGTGAGATCATTTAACACATTTAAACTTTCCATATCTTTAGCATACTGTAACTGTCTACTGATGTACTATCATTTCCTCTTTTTACGCAAAACTCAAATTTTTGAATTTTTATCATGTTTTTGACTTTTTCAAATTTTCAAATGTTTTTGTATTTTCTAATGACATTTTTTCTCCCCCTAAAATGCAAAATCATTTAAAGAAAATTTGACAACCAACACTGATAGCTTTGTCTCGCCATCCATTTTCTTCTTCAAGTACTCTGATTTGAAGAAAATATAACGTACCCCCATGATTTACAACCCATTGATCTTAACAGTTTGAAAACCGTTTTTCAATCTGATAAAAGTAATCATGTTTGTTCAGCCGTGAGGGTTTCGGCGTATTCAATCAACACTCCCCCTTACAACAAACTATTTTCCCATAATGATTTCAAAACACTTAAGTTTGTGTTAATCAGAATGGTTTTTCCGGAAAAATTAGTTTGTTTACCCATCACTTGTGGGTTCGGGGTCATCTCATCACCTTGTTCTTTTTTAACCATTTTGAAAAATTTAACATTATTAGGATACTATCAACACAAACACTTGTAGGAAATCAAGTACAACTTAATGTCCCTGATTTACCACATGTAAGACGAAATATCACAGTTACCATCCTGTGAATTTCTCAAGAATGATGCCGATACCTGCTTCACACTTACCAACCTGGAAGCTCCGGCAAGTCAGGAATTCAACCAACAGATTTTGACACCCAAGCCTGACCAGCTTTAGGTGCATTTTGAGCTTTTCTATTTTCTTCAAAAAATTCTTTTGCCCCTTTTACCTTTCCATCAGCCATCTTGCTAAAAATATGTTTAACATTGCTATTAAACATTTTTCCAGCATCAACACCTTTTGATTTTAGGTTTGCGGCTTGTAATGGTGGAAAGTTCTCATCATTCATTAACGGAACTGTCTCTTCCTTTTTTACCTCAACTTGTAGTTCCTCTGATTTTGTGGAATCAGATTCATTGCCCGAACTTGGCTTGTCTGACTTGGATGAGCCAGATTCATCGCCAATAACTTTCTTTTTCTTCTTGTTTGTCCTCAGATTTGCATCTAAAGAATTCGATTTGCTTGACTTTGCCGTCGAGTGAATCGATTCATCAGAACTTTTATTCGAACCAACCGGTGAACCTGAAGACAAAATCTTCTCCAAATACTCTCTCGCCTTCTTCCTCTTCTTCCTCAGTCTGTCTCTCTGCCCCTGTGAAAGCTTTACTTTCTTATCTTCCACTTTCTGTTCTTTGGGCTTGACATTGACTGGTGTCTTCACCATTCTCTGAGATTCAACCCTTGATCTTCCCATCGATCTCTTTGGGCAATCTCTGGCAATATGTCCTCTGATATGGCAATTATAGCATCTTCTTGTCTCATAACTCCAATTCTGGCAGTTAACAGCAATGTGTCCTCTCACACCACAGGTGTAGCACACTCTGTTATCGTACCATCTACCATCTTCAAACCACATATTCAGATCATAACATTGTTTAGATTTGTGGTAATCATAACTCCTCCTGTAAGCATGATTTGTCCTTTGAGCACTGTGGTCAAACCTGCACCACTTATTACCAACATTTTGTGAGTTTTCAGTTTTAGATTTTTGTGATTTTTGATAATGATTGGATGATTTATCTGATGAGCTTTTATTTTCAATTTTAGAATTTTTCAAATTTTTATCTTTTTGTTTCTGTTCTGCATTCTTCTTAACAGGTTTTTGTTTAGAACATTCACTTGTTTCAGTAGATTGCAAAACAATATTTTTAAATTTTTCTTGTAAATCTAAAAATATTTTTCTTTTCTTTTCTTTTTCATCATCAGATATTTCATCACAATCTTCAATTTTGACTTTGTCAAAATTTGTGACATTGTCACTTATTGGAACAGAATTGATCGGTTTTGGACAAACATGTGATGTAGAATTCACAAAACCTTTCAATTTATTCTCAAGCTCGGTAATTTTATTTCGAGCAATTTCAGCTTCATTTTCAAGCCAAATGATTTTCTGAAGATGAGAATTTATTTCAATTTGTTTTTCAAGATTATTGTTAAGAATAACAGATTTTTCATCTTCTAAAACCTTCATTTGACTTTGAAAATCTTTTTCAATTTTTAATTTTTCATTTTTAAACTCTTTTTCTTTCAAAACTTTGTTTTCCAATGTCAAACTGTCCACATCACTCAACAGTTTGACATTTTCAATTTTCAGTTTTTCACAGTTCAAGCGCAACTCCAAAATATATTCATCATCAGCTTTCTTTTCAGCTTTCAAAGTCTGAATATCTTCAATCTGTTTCTTCTCTTTCTGAAAAATTTCTTTCTTAATCACTGGTTCAGATTTCTCAGATACAGACTTTTCAGATTCTTCTTTCTTTGAAATTACTTCCTCAAAATCTGCTGTTTTTCAGTAACATTTTCTTGTACAACTTCTTCAGTCATCACAACTTCACATTTTGTTTGACTTGAAATATGCTCCTCCTCAGAATCTGAATCACCATGATCAAATATTGGCATGTTCTTAGCTTCTTGATCATCATTCACTTCCAACTGATTACCAGTAGCAATTTCAGGCATCTGATCCCCATCATCTCCAGTGAATTTCCTAGGCTTCAGGCACTGACAACTCCTGTCCTGTACACTCCCCGCTCCACAGTCGCAAAAAAATCTACTTGATCGAGAGTAAACAACACGATGTCCTCGATGACATACATCTGCACAAACAGAACAACAACCTTTTGAATCGGTCAGATCACATGTATAACAAAAATACCAGTGTTGTTCCATAAAATTACTCCCACTGATCGTAAATGTACAAACTTTAGAAGCAAGGGCTTTTTCACTGTTACTATCATGATCAACCTTACTGCTTGACATCTTCAAACAACTTGAGACAAACAAACAAATTGATACGAAATTCCACTTTTCAAGCGAAATAGGACTATCAAGCGAAATCACTAGTTGATCAGTTTAAGCGAAATCAGCTGATATAATTTCAAGTGAACTCCCAAGCGAAATCTTAAGCTGAATCTCAAGCGAAATCTCAATATTATGTTTTGAAGCGAAATCAACCAATATACTGTTTCAAGCGAAATCAAGTCTAAAACAGTTACTTCAAGCGAAATCCAAGATATCTATTTCGCTTGAATTTTTTCAAGCGAAATCTTCTAATACTCAAGCAAAATCACTTTTTCAAGCAAAATCACTTTTTCAAGCGAAATCACTATTTCGCTTCAATCAATCAGCAACTTTTCAAGCTAAATCAGAATATTTCAAGCGAAATCCTCAATTTCGCTTCAAAATACCAATACTTCAAGCAGCTCGTTCAAGCGAAACCTTGTTTTTGATCCATTTCAGTCATTTTTAATGCGAATTTCGGTCTCAAACTTTCAAGGCTTTGTTAAACTACTGTTTTGCATGTTCGGTGAAAAGTTCAATCCATTTTGACCATGGAATCTTGTTTAGTTTGAAAAAGAAGGTGTAGAAGTCAGAATATAATTGCAATCGAGCTAAACTCTTCCTCCTGAGCTCTTATACAACTTGTTGGATCGCTGTACAACCTAACTGAGTCGTTCAGAAGAGTCGTTTATCCGAATCAGAGGCGGAATCAATGAAACGGACACTCGATGTAATTATAATGTCTCTTATATTGATATGATACTGATTTACAACCTAGAGACGATTCGGCAGAGCTTCGCTACTCAGATCCGAAACTTTCTGAAACTTCCAAATGATTTAGCTTGAATGCTATTTATAGTGATGATGATTTAGCTTGAAATGACACATGCCATTTTCAAGGGAAATCATGATTTAGCTTGAAATTGTCACGTGACACTTTCAAGGTAAATCACCACTTTCAAGCTAAATTACCTTAAACATACTCTAAAACCTCCTATACTCTCGTATAACAAGATCTAATCTAACAATTCAAATCCTAGACTCTATACAAGACGAAGTCAATAGACATAGTGCACTAACAATCTTCAACTTGGGGCCCATTTATTTTGTCTTCACATGCGCGTCGCCAACGTCCATTTTCAGACGGAAAGGACGGGGACGGAGGGGGGCGGGCCGGTGTAGCACCCGGCGACGGACCGGGACGGTAGGGGGATGACCCCCATACCGTGTAGCCTAATAAATAAACGACCTAATATTGTTTTTCAGTCTCTTTCTTTTTTTTTTACAGCTAATTTTTACCCTTAAAAATTTACACCTTAGAAACATGGTTGGTTGCATTTTGATTGTAACACCTCGGAAATTTGATGAAGGTTGTGAAACCCAAGTCTTAACGTGCGTATTTTGTGTGAATTATTGTTGTTTAAGTGATTATGTGCTTGGAATATAGTAACTACGAAAGTTTGTGGTTTGACAGGCTAAAACGCATAATACGGCGAAGTTAGAGGGCGTAGTGACGAAACGGAACGAACAAAGATGATGATTGAGATATATTACAACGTGCGGGATTTGTTCGGGTCGAAGAGATGGCTTAGATGCGCGAGCAACATGATAAAACGAAGTTCAGGGGCCGTTTGGTAATTAAGTGGAAGTTGAATGATGGCCAAAAGTTCCAGAAAGTGTGGAACGTAACCTATGGTTCGAAGCGTAGCCTACGGTAGTTATTATTGTTTTCAACCGAAAGTACAAACCGTAACCTACGGGCATTACACCGTAGGCTACGGCACAAAGGATTGGCGGGAGTTATTGAGGGTGTTAATAGGTATTTTTAATTGAATCCCTATTGAAAAATGGGCCGGATTCACGTGATTGAAAAGGAGCCGACATCATCAGACATCTTCGATCATCATCCTTAAAACGCAGATCTTGGGGAGTTGTTTTGGGAGGTGTAAGTTCATTAAATCAACATCACTTCAACACAAATATATGATATTCATTCACGTGACCATACAGACTTGATTGGGACGGCACATGTGAAGATTACATCAATATAACACAATCATCATCAACATTGACGGCAGACTTAAGAGGGGTAGGCATCAACAGTCAAGAAAGACATCATCATTCATCCATACATGCATAATAGTGGATGTCTTGGTTTTGGCGGCAGACATTAAAGTAAGTAGGAGGAGACATTTTTTTGGTGGCATCATTACATTAAAGTCAATATAGTCCTCACTTTGGTGGCTGAATTAGTTTACGTGAAACACTAGTGGACCGCATGCTTTGGAATAACAAAACAATAGTGGGCTGACTAGAGGGTGGACTTGGAGGTCATCAATTGGGCCGATATATTGGAAGTCCACGTCGCACATGTGGGCTTGATTTGGATGGCTGACTTTTTGAGGAATATGATAATAAGACAAAGAGAGGTATTATATGAAGGGGAGATATCTTCGACGGCTGACAGGATTGGAGTTCGCATACGCAATTTTTGAAGATCGATCAACCAACATGAGCGGCTAGTCTTTAGTGGTTTCCTCCGGATGGAGGGTTTTTGTAAGTTAGACAATTTTATGTGTTTGTGACAATCGTTTAACTTGGTGATCTAAGCATTCGATGCTTTTCACCTTTGTTTTGATTTCTTGATTGTAAACAGTTACGTTTATTTAAACCTTAATTTCTAAGCATTCAGTTCCCGAGAGTTCTAGTAATTGGGATATATTTGACATGGGGTTAGGGTTTGTAAATTGTAATTGATAATCATTCGATAACCTCCCGTTATGTATTGACCGGAGTACTTAGTCGTTGGTTATCACAATTGATGAATTAAGTTAAACACTTATGTCTATGTGAGTGTTTCGATTAAACACATAATTGAATCTAGCTGTAAAACCTGAAATCTGGAGGAACCATTGTCTTTCTATTGATTTAAATCTCACATTTAGTTTGTAATTTTTAGTTAATCCACAAATCAAACAATCATCATTTTTTTTTTTTTTATAGTTGTTAATAAATACTTAACATTACACACTTTCCACAATCCTCCTCTGGTTCGATATCCGACTTATCCTATCTACTGGTTTAGTTGGTTTTTGCATGTCACTAACGACAGACATCAAAATTCACGTCCCATAATGTGTAGACACGTGTCGTATGTTTAAACGTGTGAAAGAATATTATGAAAGGACTAAAGTTGACAAACATGGAAAGTGTGTGAATATACATATTCTAAATGTCAACAATGAGTAAATATATTGTATATTAACCCTACAAGATGCTCATACCTTCAAACGAATAAATCATGGATCATACAAAGCTAAAAGTGAGAGATTACAAACTACAGGGGCTAAATGTGTCAACATGTTTAAATTATACCTCTGAGTGACCTTTTGACAAACCCGAAGCTTTGTAACGGTTAATTATGCTCACTAGAATACACGGTTTAAATTTCCTAAAGTTTCGTTAACGTATGAGAAAGTTATGATCAAATTCGTGTGCGAAAGGTTAAAGCGTAAACGTTGAAAGTTAGGACTTTTCGGGTAACAATAAAGTTACCCGGGGACTTAACAAAGTGGGTATATGTTTTAAAGCCCCTATAGATCAATTATGAAGGTTTACCATACAAGAAATCAAGTGCCTAATCGGAGTTTGAAGGGCCAAGGATCAAATCACAAAAATCAAAAGTTAAGATTTTCTGCAGATGGCCCGTCGCGACACGCGAAGCCGGACGGAGAACCCTTCGCAACACGCGAAGCCGCGGAGGAACCCGTCGCGACACGCGGGGCAATGCCCAGTTCCGAAATTCTTGGATTTTTGCCTGCTAAGTGCTTTCTGCTCGATTCCACCCGATTTTTCACATCTTGTGCGACCCCTAGGCACCCCCTAAGCTCTAGTAACAAGTGTTGATCAGTTGTGGGCACTAGTAGACACATGTGTCAAAGATTTGTGGTGAGAAATTTACTATATAAAGGATCTAAGTTGCACCATTGTCTTCACACCTTCATTCAAGCAATCTGATCACTTCTGGAGCTCAAACTTCTTCTCAAGTGTTCTCTAATTAAGCTTAGGACTTCAGTAAGTGTTCTAATCCTTCTTTAATTGAGTTTAGCTTAGTTTATTAGCTAAAAGTCAAACCGTCGTAATTACGGTTTGACTTCGAGATTAGTCAACAATGGCTCAGTCAATTCTCGAATCAAAAGTAGTTATAAGTTGGTATTTATGTGGGTAATAGAACCTCAAAAGGGTTCCCCCTGATTACCACTCTAACCAGGTCAAAAGTCGGGTCAAACTTATATTTAAAAAGTCAACAGAAAGTTTAAAATGCGATTTATGCATAATTAGCAATGTAGACCATATACAACCTGTTTGATCATTGTTATAACTTGGTAATAAGTGTAAGAACATGTCTAAACATGTTCAACCCGACAATTTCCTGTTTAGACCCGGTTCGGAACCGAAAGTCACATAGTTTGACTTTCACTTTGACTTTCAGTTCTGACCCGTTTAGGCGTGTTTTAGAAATGCCTCAGAGCTTTAATTTGGACTAGGTTACATGTTAGAATAACCCTCTATGATTATACACCTTGTTCCATTAGTTATCCAATTAATATGCATGTTTCCGTTAATTGCTCATATGTTGACCGTTATGCCCTTATTACCTTAAAACGTGATTTTTGGAAATGTAAAAGAGTAGAAACTTTAATTACTGATATATAAACTTGTATGCAAAGTTTGACATCAATTTGAATTGTAGATTAAGAGTTATGCTCATTATCGCGAAATGAATGCTTTATGTTAATAAAATGGCGTAATTAGCATATAGCCTACTTAAACATACTTTTTGATATCAAATAATTTACCCACTGATGTAATATATTATTTTGGGATTTTTAAAGATTTTTAATTAATTTTAGGCTGAGCATAACTCATAGTCGTAGGCTTAATCCGGTACTTGTCGGTTTTGCCCTTACGGGCCATAAAATGAGTTTTACATATCTAAATGACTCCAAACCTTTTGCTACTGATCACATATGATAAATAAATTATTTTAGACCTTCTGGAATAATAAAAATATCAGCTTTAGGTATTGAACCCGTAAACGGCTCCTAATCGCCTTATTTAGCGTTTTTAGCGCATAGTATGTACTAATACTATTTTTAAACATACAAGGGTGATACCTACTGATGTTTTAGCCAAATTATAACATTTTAACAGTAAGCTAAAGTTGGTTATCTCAGACTTCAGTTTTGAGCTTTTCGGCTTATGTGAAATTACCAAAATACCCCTACGGGGCATAGTTTGGTTATAATGGATAAATTTCACATATCTAAAATACTTTACCTTTATAAATCAGTAAACTAAGTATTTTTACTGATTATATCAGACCTGTAACTCAGTTAAACATTTAAACTCTTTTATAAACTTTTAAATGACCAAACTACCCCTACGGGGCCTAGTTTGTGTTTAAACACGTTTCGGGCATAATGAAAGACACCCTACTGATGTCGCAACATATTTGAGGCATAATTAACTTAGGAAACCTGTATATAGCTCTCATGAATACCCGTCACGCTTATTACACGTACGGTTCGGTTTATGTAACAAGTTTACATAAATTAGCCGAAACGGGTCAAACCTTAACGGTTTTATCTCAAAATCCAGAATGTGAATAATAAACCCATATTAAACAAGTCTTCAAACTTGTCGGGTCTAAATCACATTCTATCCGGTCTTCGCTTAATCGTGCGTACGAACCGTATCTTTGAAACTAGCCGGTCTAAGCTTAAGCTTAATTAAAGACCCGTTAGGATTCTAATAGGTTATTATAAAACCTTCGTTCCAGATTAGGAGGACCAGTAAAAGCTACGTGCATTTTGCTAACTATGAATTATACTTTACTCAGGTAAATACTTTTAACTTATTTTCCCTATACGGGCTTGGGTTACGGTATATAGCATACCGCTTGATCGAGCATCAAATCTCCACAGTTGAGTGGGTAGTTGACTAATTTGATTGGCTCGTTTAAACAGTCTTGATTACTTAAAGCCTTTGGGGGGTTAATGACCATGTCCCGGATATCCTTGGCATCATCTTACGAGATGGCCACGACCTGAGCACGGGGTGTAGGCGTACACCTGTCAGTGTATAACTCTATGATGTGGTGTGTCTATTGATCTTTAACCCGGACAAGATCCGGGCTACTGAACGCACAAGTAACATGTAATTCGTTCACAAGATTATAATATTAATTAATTCTCCCAAGTTATAAAAATGTTTATGCCATGTGCATCCAAACCAATTTTAAATCATTTTTCAAAATGAGTCAGTTGATTGTATTTACCAGTGTAAACTGACGTATTTTCCCAAAAAGACTGAATGCAGGTACTAAACGAAATTGGCTGGATGGTCTCCTTAGCATCAATAAAAGTCTCGCAAGCTTAGGATGCCTGAAGTCTGTTGAACTATTGTCTCTATTTTATTTCGATCCGTTCTGTGGATAAACATCCGAACGTTGTGATACTTGATATTACAATAATTTATTCGGTTGTATTATATCTTTTAAATTCGCTTCCGCTGTGCATATTAAATATTGTGTTGTTTGACTATTATGTTGCCAACCACGTCACGATACTCCCCCACCGGTGACACGTGGAAATCGGGGTGTGACAGGTTGGTATCAGAGCCAACACTGAGTGAATTAAACACTAGCCTTTTGTGTTTAATCTCAGTTACACAATTGCACATATCTAAACCTTCGAGTCTAGACTTATAACATAGGACAAATTCCACCTTTTCGGTTTTTGTTTTGTCCTTTAAATTTTTTATTTTGTTATTGTTATCTTATGCTATATTGACAGGATTAACAAGATGCCTCCAAGATTTTTCCGTAGAAGAGGACGAGGAAAGGGGCCGATCACCGCCCCCAATGATAACGAGGCAGGACCTTCAAATGTTCGAGCTCCGTCTACCACGGAGAGTGACGATCCACGCCAAAACAGAAGAAACCTATTTGAGCCGGCTAGACGGTCGGTTTCTCATAGTTCGACACCTCCGGTCCAAAACCCTTATGGACCACAACCGGACTACGAGCCGAACCACCCCCAGCCTTCATATATACCATTGCAACGATCCTTGTCTCATCATTCGTTTGGTGACCCCACACCCATCTTCCGAGGCCAATTTAACCCGGCCAACTACTTACCAGAACCCGTGGGTTTTAACCCACTGGGGCCAGATGATCACTTCTCCGGTGATAATACGGATGACATGGACGAGGATACGGACCCCGTCGAACCTGCAAGTGGTACTCCGAACCACCCGATAGAAATCTCCGACGGATCGTCGTTCCACGGATCACCCTATGTTGGTCCGGACAGCTTTCAGGCGATGTTCACCAGGCACGAGTGGTACTATACACCTCCTCACCATTCGTCGCCTCATGAGCAGCAGCAGCCTCAGCAGCAGCAGCAGCATCATCAAGATTCCTCTGAGGATCACCGATTTGTGGCAGTTACGCCACCACCTCCACCGCCACCAGTACAGCCGGCACCTCCTCAACCTCCAAGGCGTAGGAGAACCGGTGCCCGAATGTCGTCGCGAGCAGGGGACTTCCATTTCAGTTCCCCACGTCAGTCCAGTGGCAGCCATTATCCGCCACATCAGGAGGACCCACAAATGGGTGGACCTTCACAACCAGCTGTACCACAGCCACCGCCAATGGGTTTTGATAACCCAATTCCAGCGTATACGGGTTCCATGGCATACAACCCGTTTGAACCCCCAACGCATCACAACTATGGTTACGCGGAGGCCGACCCGTACATGGTAGCGGCGAACTATAACGCCCAAGGACCCTATGGGGATCCATGGGGGGTAGGTTACCCGACTCAGGGGTACCCGATACCCCCTAGACCCATTATCAGGACGCAATCGCAGCCGCCTCGGTTTTCTCCCCCAGAACGGGAGGAAATTCTTCAGAGGCTGGAACAGGTTGAGCGAGAGAATCGTCGCGACCGCCAGGAGAGACAAAGCTTTTTCCAAGGATTGGCAAGTTTGATCAAGGGAAAGAACAAGAAGGATCGTTGAATCCTTCCCTTATTGTTGTAATCTCCTTTTATGAGTTTAGCCCCTGCGTGGGCATGTATTTGTTTGTTAAGCCCCTACGTGGGTATGTATGTGTGATGATTTGACCCCTGCGTGGGTCTATTTTCCGTTAACCCTTGCGTGGGTATGATGTTTATTTGTTTAAGGTCCCTGCATGGACTAGTTTGTTGTTTAAAGCCCCTGCGTGGGCAAGTACTTGTTTAAAACCCCTGCGTGGGTAAGTTGTTATTTGAAAAGACCCGTTTAGGGCAGCGTGTAATATTATAATAAATTAATGGAATGTTTGTTTTATAAATTTCATGTTTGCCATTATGTGCATATATAAATTATAAATGAAATAAATAAATTAAAATCATTCCTTTTGAAATAATCTGCCTAAGTAATTGCTAATTAAGAATCTTAAAGTGTGAAACCTAGCCTTCGGATCATAATAAGACCGGGCCAAGATGGTAAGACCTGTTCAAAGGATTCGAATCCCTGTTAACATCTGAAAAACATGTTAACACTCCTAGCAGACGTGATTTATTAAAAATCACATACGTCATTTTTATAAAGGAATTCTTTAGAAGATTCCTAACCCAGTTTAATGATCTCTGAATCCTGGGTTTACATCATCAATTAAGATGATCATATTTTAACCATACGTGGTAATATAGTGCCTACGGGCCTTGCTCATTTCTACATAAGCCAAAAAGACAGTGGTAGCTATGACTCCCTGTCAAATAAAGGTAATAAACTATGTTCAAACCTCAAATGCTTTGATTCTCTGAAATCCTAGCATATAATTTATAATTGTCCATGTGACTAGGCCTTTGGTGCCACGAATAAAACTGTTATTGTTCTATAATTAGGATAAATTATTATAGAAATCCTAAATAAATTTGATTAATAAATTAACCAAATATGATCTCTGTTTACCATGGTTAATGAATTACCCTAAGGGGCAATTCCATAATAAACTTCCAAATAAACTATTGTCCTTGTTTTCTGCAACAGTTCAATTGTAATGGCTAACTCAGACGAGGGTAATAGTCATCCAGCGGAGGTTAATAATGATGCCCGAATTAATCTAACGGGTGCGGAATTGAAAGCGATCATAGACGGCGCAGTTACACAAGCTTTGGAAAGGCAGTACGAGGAGTATAGTGGGACTCGTAGCAGGACCCTATCTACACAGCCTTCAAAGCCACCGTCCAATAATGACGACCCGAAGAAAGGTAATGACCGACACTCCTCGAACCATAGTGCTCCATCTCAGCAGGTTATACTAAACAAGGGACCCCGTGACAAGGGTTGCTCGTATAAATATTTCGTTTCCTGCAAACCCCGGGATTTCACTGGGGAGAAGGGAGCCATCGACTGTATGACATGGCTGGATGAGATGGATACGGTTGTTGATATCAGCGGATGCGCTGAGCGAGACGTGGTCAAATTTGTGTCGCAGTCTTTCAAGGGTGAAGCTTTAGCATGGTGGAGATCTCTGGTTCAAGCCACCGGGAAAATCCCACTGTACAATATGTCATGGGATCAATTTGTTGCCCTTATCAAGGAAAATTTCTACCCTCAGCATGAGGTGGAGAAGATAGAGTCCGATTTTCTATCCTTGGTGATGACAAACCTCGACTGTCAAGCTTACCTAACGAGCTTCAACACTATCTCTCGGTTGGTTCCATACCTGGTAACCCCGGAACCAAAACGGATAGCTCGTTTTATCGGTGGTTTAGCCCCCGAGATCAAGGCAGGCGTAAAAGCTTCTCGGCCAGCGACTTTTAGATCAGTAGCTGACATTTCCTTATCCCTCACTCTGGATGCGGTCAGGCAGAGATCGCTGAGGAATAAGGAGGCTGAGAAGAGGAAACGTGAAGATGATGGTTCACGAAGGTCGAGCAAGAAACACCGTGGGAACGGTGACAACAAGAAAGGATCTGACTCAAGGAAAGAGGGGCATAATTCTGGTGAGAAGCCCAAATGCAAAATATGCAAGAAGCAGCACTTTGGGAAGTGCAGACTTGAGTCGAACTCCCAGACTCAGTCAAAATCTTATGCTTGTGGTATTTGCAAGTCCACGGATCACAAAACCTTGGATTGCAAGAAGATAAAAGACGCAACGTGCTACCGTTGCAATGAAAAGGGCCACATTAAAACCAACTGCCCTAAGTACAACAAGAAGCCTGAAGAGGCTAAGAAGACTAATGCTAGAGTCTTCAGAATGGACGCGAAAGAGGCTGTGCAAGACAATAATGTCATAACAGGTACTTTCCTTGTAAATGATGTCTTTGCAAGAGTACTTTTTGATTCAGGCGCAGATAAGTCTTTCGTAGATAACAAGTTTTGTAAGTTGTTGAATTTACCTGTCAAAACCTTAAGCGTAAACTATGAAGTAGAGTTAGCAGATGGTACCATAGAAACCGTCTCAACTGTGTTAGATGGATGTGTGATATCCATTAAGAACCATTCTTTTCCTCTGTCTCTACTTCCATTTAAGTTGGCCGGTTTTGACATAGTTCTGGGTATGGACTGGTTATCTCATAACCAGGCCCAAATTGTCTGTAACATAAAGCAAGTGGTAATAAAGACTCCGTCTGGCGAACCACTTACCATTCGGGGAGATACTCAGTATGGGCTGCCTGAGCAAGTGACTATGCTCAAGGCTTCAAAATGTTTAAAGAGGGGTTGTGTCATCTACATGGCACAAGTAATTATTGATGAGCCCAAACCGAAGATAGAAGACATCCCTGTCATTTCTGAATTCCCTGAAGTTTTTCCGGAAGAACTACCTGGTTTGCCACCAGATAGGCAAGTGGAATTCAGGATTGATATCATCCCCGGAGCAGCACCAGTTGCCAGAGCACCTTATAGGTTGGCGCCCACAGAGATGAAAGAATTAAGGACACAGCTAGATGAATTGCTAGCCAAGGGTTTCATTAAACCTAGTTCGTCTCCTTGGGGAACGCCAGTCCTATTTGTCAAGAAGAAGGATGGATCGATGCGTCTGTGCATCGACTATCGTGAGCTTAACAACGTCACAATAAAGAATAGATATCCTCTGCCTAGGATCGACGATTTGTTCGATCAATTACAAGGGGCAAGTTATTTTTCGAAGATTGATTTAAGGTCAGGCTACCATCAACTGAAGGTTAGAGATGAAGACGTGCAAAAAACAGCATTTAGGACTCGTTATGGTCACTACGAGTTCCTAGTGATGCCTTTTGGGCTCACTAATGCACCGGCTGCGTTCATGGATCTCATGAATCGCGTTTGTAAGCCATACTTGGACAAATTCGTTATCGTCTTCATCGATGACATCCTCATTTATTCAAAGAACCAAGCTGACCATGAGAAACACCTTCGATGTATTCTCAAACTCCTGCATCAGGAGAAACTCTACGCCAAATTTTCCAAGTGCGAATTTTGGCTTCGGGAAGTCCAATTTCTTGGACATGTGGTTAGTGAGCGTGGTATCCAAGTGGATCCCGCTAAAGTTGAAGCTGTCATGAATTGGCAAGAGCCAAAGACGCCTACGGAGATTCGTAGCTTCCTGGGATTGGCAGGATATTACAGACGTTTCATTGAAAATTTTTCAAGGATTGCTGCACCCCTAACTTCCTTGACCAAGAAGAAAGTAAAGTTCGTTTGGGGCCCTAAGCAGCAAGAAGCTTTTGATATTCTCAAGCAGAAGTTGAGCAATGCTCCTGTATTGACATTGCCTGATGGAATTGAAGAATTCGTAGTTTACTGCGATGCTTCACACACCGGCATGGGGTGTGTGCTTATGCAAAAAGGCAAAGTTATTGCCTATGCATCACGACAGTTAAAGGTGCACGAAAAGAATTACACCACCCACGACTTGGAATTGGGTGCCGTTGTGTTCGCACTGAAACTGTGGAGGCATTATCTTTATGGAATCAAGTTTGTGATCTATTCTGATCACAAGAGCCTCCAGCACCTGTTTAATCAGAAAGAGCTAAACATGAGGCAACGCCGTTGGATGGAGACCTTGAATGATTATGATTGTGAAATCAAGTACCATCCCGGCAAGGCGAATGTAGTCGCTGATGCCTTGAGTCGAAAGGAAAGGATGAAACCCATCCGAATCAATGCCAAGCGCATGGAGATAAAGAATAATTTGATGGAAAGGTTGTTAGCTGCACAGAAGGAAGCTGTGTTGGAAGCTAACTATCCTAATGAAAAGTTAGGAGTAACTGAGGAGCAGTTAACTCAAAGCAAGGACGGAATTTTAAGATTGAATGGACGAATATGGGTTCCAAATTATGGGGGACTTCGTGATGTTATCCTCCAGGAAGCCCATAGTTCCAAATACTCCGTTCATCCTGGAGCTGATAAGATGTACCAGGATCTTAGGGCAAATTATTGGTGGATAGGCTTGAAGAAGTCTGTAGCCACTCATGTAGCCAAATGCTTGACATGTGCGCAAGTCAAAGCCGAGCATCAGAAGCCGTCAGGTTTGCTACAACAACCTGAACTTCCTACGTGGAAGTGGGAAATGGTGACGATGGATTTCATCACCAAGTTGCCAAAGACAAGGAAAGGCAATGATACAATATGGGTTATAGTTGACAGACTGACTAAGTCAGCTCATTTCCTACCCATCAAGGAGACTTATAGCTCCGATATGTTAGCCCAGTTATACGTTGATAAGATTGTAGCCTTACATGGCATACCTGTGTCTATTATCTCTGACAGAGATACTAGATACACGTCACATTTTTGGAAGAGTTTCCAACAATCCTTGGGCACACGTTTGAATTTTAGTACGGCCTATCATCCTCAGACTGACGGTCAGAGTGAGCGTACTATTCAAACGTTGGAAGACATGCTACGTGCATGTGCGATCGATTTGGGTGGTAGTTGGGATAAGAACCTACCGTTAATCGAATTCTCCTACAACAATAGCTACCATACCAGCATAAAGGCTGCGCCTTTCGAGGCATTATATGGTAGAAAGTGTAGATCGCCCGTGTGTTGGGCGGAAGTTGGAGATGTCCAGTTATCAGGACCAGAGATCGTGTTCGAAACGACGGACAAGATTGTCCAGATTCGTGACCGTCTCAAAGCTGCCCGGGATAGGCAGAAGAGTTACGCTGATCCTAATCGTAAGGATTTTCACTTCGAAGTAGGTGACAAAGTCCTACTTAAAGTGTCACCCTGGAAGGGAGTAATGTGATTTGGTAAGAAAGGCAAGCTAAGCCCGAGATACATAGGACCTTTCGAGGTTATCGAACGTGTCGGGTCAGTTGCCTATAAGTTAAACTTACCGGAAGAGCTCAGTGGAATTCACAATGTGTTCCACATCTGCAATCTGAAGAAGTGTTTCGCTGACGAATCACTGGTTATACCACATACAGATGTGCATATAGATGAGAGCTTGAAATTTGTTGAAAAACCTTTGTCGATTGAAGATCGACAGGTAAAGAAGCTTCGAAGGAAGCATGTGCCTATTGTAAAGGTCAAATGGGATGCCCGTAGAGGTCCCGAATACACGTGGGAGGTTGAATCCACGATGAAAGAAAAGTACCCTTACTTATTTCAGTAAATCTCGGGTCGAGATTTATTTTAAGGGGGTGAGGATGTAACACCTCGGAAATTCACGTCCCATAATGTGTAGACACGTGTCGTATGTTTAAACGTGTGAAAGAATATTATGAAAGGACTAAAGTTGACAAACATGGAAAGTGTGTGAATATACGTATTCTAAATGTCAACAATGAGTAAATATATTGTATATTAACCCTACAAGATGCTCATACCTTCAAACGAATAAATCATGGATCATACGAAGCTAAAAGTGAGAGATTACAAACTACAGGGGCTAAATGTGTCAACATGTTTAAATTATACCTCTGAGTGACCTTTTGACAAACTCGAAGCTTTGTAACGGTTAATTATGCTCACTAGAATACACGGTTTAAATTTCGCAAAGTTTTGTTAACGTATGAGAAAGTTATGATCAAATTCGTGTGCGAAAGGTTAAAGCGTAAACGTTGAAAGTTAGGACTTTTCGGGTAACAATAAAGTTACCCGGGGACTTAACAAAGTGGGTATATGTTTTAAAGCCCCTATAGATCAATTATGAAGGTTTACCATACAAGAAATCAAGTGCCTAATCGGAGTTTGAAGGGCCAAGGATCAAATCACAAAAATCAAAAGTTAAGATTTTCTGCAGATGGCCCGTCGCGACACGCGAAGCCGGACGGAGAACCCTTCGCAACACGCGAAGCCGCGGAGGAACCCGTCGCGACACGCGGGGCAATGCCCAGTTCCGAAATTCTTGGATTTTTGCCTGCTAAGTGCTTTCTGCTCGATTCCACCCGATTTTTCACATCTTGTGCGACCCCTAGGCACCCCCTAAGCTCTAGTAACAAGTGTTGATCAGTTGTGGGCACTAGTAGACACATGTGTCAAAGATTTGTGGTGAGAAATTTACTATATAAAGGATCTAAGTTGCACCATTGTCTTCACACCTTCATTCAAGCAATCTGATCACTTCTGGAGCTCAAACTTCTTCTCAAGTGTTCTCTAATTAAGCTTAGGACTTCAGTAAGTGTTCTAATCCTTCTTTAATTGAGTTTAGCTTAGTTTGTTAGCTAAAAGTCAAACCGTCATAATTACGGTTTGACTTCGAGATTAGTCAACAATGGCTCAGTCAATTCTCGAATCAAAAGTAATTATAAGTTGGTATTTATGTGGGTAATAGAACCTCAAAAGGGTTCCCCCTTATTACCACTCTAACCAGGTCAAAAGTCGGGTCAAACTTATATTTAAAAAGTCAACAGAAAGTTTAAAATGCGATTTATGCATAATTAGCAATGTAGACCATATACAACCTGTTTGATCATTGTTATAACTTGGTAATAAGTGTAAGAACATGTCTAAACATGTTCAACCCGACAATTTCCTGTTTAGACCCGGTTCGGAACCGAAAGTCACATAGTTTGACTTTCACTTTGACTTTCAGTTCTGACCCGTTTAGGCGTGTTTTAGAAATGCCTCAGAGCTTTAATTTGGACTAGGTTACATGTTAGAATAACCCTCTGTGATTATACACCTTGTTCCATTAGTTATCCAATTAATATGCATGTTTCCGTTAATTGCTCATATGTTGACCGTTATGCCCTTATTACCTTAAAACGTGATTTTTGGAAATGTAAAAGAGTAGAAACTTTAATTACTGATATATAAACTTGTATGCAAAGTTTGACATCAATTTGAATTGTAGATTAAGAGTTATGCTCATTATCGCGAAATGAATGCTTTATGTTAATAAAATGGCGTAATTAGCATATAGCCTACTTAAAAATACTTTTTGATATCAAATCTTTTACCCACTGATGTAATATATTATTTTGGGATTTTTAAAGATTTTTAATTAATTTTAGGCTGAGCATAACTCATAGTCGTAGGCTTAATCCGGTACTTGTCGGTTTTGCCCTTACGGGCCATAAAATGAGTTTTACATATCTAAACGACTCCAAACCTTTTGCTACTGATCACATATGATAAATAAATTATTTTAGACCTTCTGGAATAATAAAAATATCAGCTTTAGGTATTGAACCCGTAAACGGCTCCTAATCGCCTTATTTAGCGTTTTTAGCGCATAGTATGTACTAATACTATTTTTAAACATACAAGGGTGATACCTACTGATGTTTTAGCCAAATTATAACATTTTAACAGTAAGCTAAAGTTGGTTATCTCAGACTTCAGTTTTGAGCTTTTCGGCTTATGTGAAATTACCAAAATACCCCTACGGGGCATAGTTTGGTTATAATGGATAAATTTCACATATCTAAAATACTTTACTGTTATAAATCAGTAAACTAAGTATTTTTACTGATTATATCAGACCTGTAACTCAGTTAAACATTTAAACTCTTTTATAAACTTTTAAATGACCAAACTACCCCTACGGGGCCTAGTTTGTGTTTAAACACGTTTCGGGCATAATGAAAGACACCCTACTGATGTCGCAACATATTTGAGGCATAATTAACTTAGGAAACCTGTATATAGCTCTCATGAATACCCCTCACGCTTATTACGCGTACGGTTCGGTTTATGTAACAAGTTTACATAAATTAGCCGAAACGGGTCAAACCTTAACGGTTTTATCTCAAAATCCAGAATGTGAATAATAAACCCATATTAAACAAGTCTTCAAACTTGTCGGGTCTAAATCACATTCTATCCGGTCTTCGCTTAATCGTGCGTACGAACCGTATCTTTGAAACTAGCCGGTCTAAGCTTAAACTTAATTAAAGACCCGTTAGGATTCTAATAGGTTATTATAAAACCTTCGTTCCAGATTAGGAGGACCAGTAAAAGCTACGTGCATTTTGCTAACTGTGAATTATACTTTGCTCAGGTAAATACTTTTAACTTATTTTCCCTATACGGGCTTGGGTTACGGTATATAGCATACCGCTTGATCGAGCATCAAATCTCCACAGTTGAGTGGGTAGTTGACTAATTTGATCGGCTCGTTTAAACAGTCTTGATTACTTAAAGCCTTTGGGGGTTAATGACCATGTCCCGGATATCCTTGGCATCATCTTACGAGATGGCCATGACCTGAGCACGGGGTGTAGGCGTACACTTGTCAGTGTATAACTCTATGATGTGGTGTGTCTATTGATCTTTAACCCGGACAAGATCCGGGCTACTGAACGCACAAGTAACATGTAATTCGTTCACAAGATTATAATATTAATTAATTCTCCCAAGTTATAAAAATGTTTATGCCATGTGCATCCAAACCAATTTTAAATCATTTTTCAAAATGAGTCAGTTGATTGTATTTACCAGTGTAAACTGACGTATTTTCCCAAAAAGACTGAATGCAGGTACTAATCGAAATTGGCTGGAATGTCTCCTTAGCATCAATAAAAGTCTCGCAAGCTTAGGATGCCTGAAGTCTGTTGAACTATTGTCTCTATTTTATTTCGATCCGTTCTGTGGATAAACATCCGAACGTTGTGATACTTGATATTACAATAATTTATTCGGTTGTATTATATCTTTTAAATTCGCTTCCGCTGTGCATATTAAATATTGTGTTGTTTGACTATTATGTTGCCAACCACGTCACGATACTCCCCCACCGGGCCCACCGGTGACACGTGGAAATCGGGGTGTGACATTGATGATGGCCGACCCCTACCTCGGCCACTCAAGCATGTAGATGTTCTTCTTTGGCTACCTGATATGATCATCTTTGACTTTGAGTTGGCTTCGAGTCACGAGTAAGCTTGAGTTGTAAACAAGTCAAGTTCAACCTCAAGTTTTTAGCTCAATAAACAATTTTTGAGTCATTCTGTTATGACATATATTTTTGAGGCGGGCCTGAGCAGACCCTAGCTCTGCTAGTGAACAACTTCA
Organism: Helianthus tuberosus; assembly: GCA_030545235.1. Taxonomy (NCBI): domain Eukaryota; kingdom Viridiplantae; phylum Streptophyta; class Magnoliopsida; order Asterales; family Asteraceae; genus Helianthus; species Helianthus tuberosus. The sequence continues at coordinate 104,428,590 of CM060427.1, read as the reverse complement.
ATTACGAGCAAGTGTTTTTTGAATTTAGGTTTTGATTTGAATACGAGTGTAAGTTTTGCAAAGCACAAGAGATTTGATTTTGGAAGCTATGTAAAATTGGCATTATTTAATAAAGTCATATAAATCTTACGAGTCAAAATTCACAATAAAAGCGATACCCTTATAGCTTTGTTTTTAAAATAAGCTTAACAACAATATGCAATCTCCAATGTTTGTTAGAGTCTCCTTTTTTTAACCATCAACTTTCTGCATTTAAATATCCCGTAACTTTACACTTGCAAAAACTTTGAACTCACGTCATTTTTGTTAGAGTCTCCTTTAATGTCTTACTCAAGTTATCGTAGGACCCACTCTTTTTTTTGGTAAATTCGGTACTGGTACCCAATTTTGACAATTTACGGGATCCATACTTTTCATCTTTATATATGGCAGTCAAAAAGTAATTTTTGGAAAGAAAATTATAAAAAAAGTATATTTTTTAAAATTTTGAAACCTTAACGGGTCAACATGTTTTTAAACATGTAATCAGAACACGACGAGTTTACTAAACACATCAACTCGAACACGAATCGATTTAAAATAGGTTATATTGGCTAACCCAAAACCTGATTATATTCGTGTCGTGTTTGGATCATGTCAAGAATTTCCGCCCCTAGCATATATGTGCTATCTTTAATCAGAATACACGATGTGTTTACTAAACAGGTCAACTCGAACACGAGTCGTTTTAAAACAAGTTATATTGGCCAACCCAAAACCTGATTTTATTCGTGTAATGTTTGGATCATTTCAAGAATTGTCACCCCTAACATATATATATATATATATATATATATATATATATATATATATATAGAGTTAGGATCCTGTAAAAAATGCCCAAAGTGTGAGAAAGCTAAGAAAGAATCTCAGCCATTAGATCTTTTGATCTAATGGTTGAGATCAATAGGGACCAAATTGCAAAATATTTTTGTTAATTTGGACTGAATTGAAATATATAGGGGCAATTGTGTCTTTTTATCTTCATTTTGTAAATCAAATCCCTGCAATTTCGTTCTCTCTCTCTCATACGCTCACAATTTCTCTCTTTCTCTCTCTCTCTTTCTTCTTCCATATTCAACAATTGAAGCAGTGACTTACACAGATCTTCAAAAACAATTTCTATGTTCTGAATTGAAATAATTTCTCCACGTTTGAATCTTCAAAAACAGTGAGAGATTCGGTTCGAAATTATCACAGATCTATGTTCCGATTGTTTGATTTGGGTTCGAATAGTGTAGAATCTGGAAATATGAAGCAGAAATCGATGTTTTGATCCGATTGATGAAGATCGCAAGGGTTTGACGGAACCCTACAATGCAGAGAACAAGAACACCGGAACCTATGCAAGCGGAAGATGATGAATCGAGTGCCGAACTCTGATACAACAAAAACCGAACAAATTAGCGAGCCCTAACTTTTCTGAATGGTGTTATTTTCTTTTCATTAATGGTGTTATTTTTCTTTTTCTGAATGGTGTTATTTTCTTTTCTGAATTGTGTTATTTTCTTTTTTGAATGGTGTTATTTTCTTTTCTGAATGGTGTTATTTTCTTTGCTGAATGGTGTTATTTTCTTCTCTGAATGGTGTTATTTTTTTTTTCATTAATGATGTGCTGAATGGTGTTTTTTTTCTTTTCTGAATGGTGTTATTTTTCTTTTCATTAATGATGTGCTGAATGGTGTTATTTTTTTTTCATTAATGATGCGCTGAATGGTGTTATTTTCTTCTCTGAATGGTGTTATTTTTTTGTTTACTGAATGATGTTATATTGTTTACTGAATGGTGTTATTTTTTGTTTACTGAATGGTGTTATATTTTTTTGTAAAAACACCATGAATTGAACTATGAATTTATTTAAAACACCATGTCATGAACATGCTCTAATTATGGACGGTTATAAGTCCTTAAATCAAGGATTTTCTCTCTCCAAATCCTTAAATCAAGGATTACCATATTTGAATTTGTTAATGCATTTACAATTATACCCTTTTCAATTAATTTAGATCTAATGGCTGAGATTCTTTCTTACTTTTCTCACACTTTTGGTCTTTTTTACAATAACTCCACCCTATATATATATATATATATATATATATATATATATATATATATATATATATATAGTGTGTGGTTCATTGGGGAACACTAAAAAAGTGGGGAACCGGGGAACAGCCTTAAGAACCCTTAGATTAAATTAATTCACGGCTGAGATCTAATTTATTAGAAACAGGCTTGTTTACACGGGAGGGGTAGAATTGGTATTTTCAAGAAACAAAAAAAAAGAATTGGGGAACTTCTAATCGTCTCCCACAATCACCGCCGGTGGTGCCCTAGCGGAAGTCTGCCGCATATCTAGTCGCCGGAGACCACTGCCATCATTGAAGCCTTAGCGGCAGTCTGCGACAGATCTGGTCGGCGTTCAAGATCTGGATCCGGTAGATTCTGATTGCGTTGTGTTCTTGAATCGTCTTGCCGCCGACGAACACGTGTGCAATGCCGTTCGCCGTTGGTCTGTAAACAACGAAGATGAAGTACCTGAACTTAAAGGAAAGGTCTGTATATCTCAACTGCGTTTGTAAGTTCTAAAATTCAAAGGTTTCATATGCCTGTATTTGTTTTGAATTTGTTAATTTTTGTGAATATTAAAGATGACTTCGACGGTATGGTACTTCAATTTATGTTTTGAGCTTTTATTAGTAGACTGTATCATGATGATTCAATTTCATGTGTAAAAACCTAAAGGTTATCTGAACTACTATTGAATGAAAAATTGAACTGCGGATCGATTAGATATATGGTTTAGTAAAAGGTTTCTATTGAATTTATGATAATTTTGTTGATTTGTTAGATTATATTTCTGATAACTATAAATATTTTTTGTAGTTGATGAACTTTATGTTTACAATTTTGTTGATTTGTTGGATTATACTCGTTTTTTACATGTTAAAACTCGTTTTTAATAAGTTTTACATGTTAAACAAATCATTTTTACATAATTCTTTATGTTGGTGGTGGTTCCTTCTACATGCATTTATATTTTGAAAAGCTCAAACAAAATTGAAAAAAAATAATTTTTAACATGTTAAATTAAATAAAAAAACAATTTTGTAAATTTTTTAACGTTTTTTTATAATTGTTTTTAAGCATTTTTTTTTTAACTTTTTTAGTTTTTGATTTTTTTTTATAAAAATGTCTTCTACATGTTTTTAATATGAATAATGATGGTTAAAAAAATAAGTAATTAACAGGGAAATCGGAATCGAAGCTACACAAGGTCTTTCCTAGCTTCTACATGTATTTGTATTTTCAAAAGCTCAATAAAATTGAAAAAAAAATAAATTTTTACATCTTAAATTGAATTGTAAAAGAAAATTTTACCTTTTTTCTAATTGTTTAAGCATTTTTTTAGTTTTTAAATTTTATATAAAAAGCATTCTACTTGTATTTAAATGTAAAATCTCAACAAAAAATGAAAAGGTTAACTTTTAACATGTTAAATTGATTTTTTTTATAAATTATTTAACATGTTAAATGCATGGTTCCGTGGTTCCTCACTTTTTTAGCGTTCCCCATTAATTCAACCCTTAGACATTAATATTGAATAGTGATGGTTCAAAAAATTAGAAAGCAAAAGGGAAATCAGAATAGAAGCTACACATGCTATTTCATGGCTACTACATGTATTTATATTTTCAAAAGCTCAAACAAAATTGAAAAAAAAAACTAACATGTTAAATTAAATTAAAAAAACAATTTTGTAAATTTTTTCTACCTTTTTTCTAATTGTTTTTTCTAATTTTTTTAATTTTTTAATTTTAGATTTTTTTTATTTTAAAAAAGCCTTCTACATGTATTTATATACACAAGCTCAATAACAATTGAAAACATTAATTTTTAATATGTCAAATTGAATTTTTTATAATATATTTAACATGTTTAATGTATGGTTACTCGTTCCCCGCTTGTTTGTTGTTGTTCCTCATTGAACCAAACCCTTAGGCAATAATATTGAATAATGATGGTTTAAAAATATGAGAAATCAAAAAGAAAATCGGAATCGATGTTACAAATGCTCTTTCCTGGCTTCTACATGAGTTTATATTTTGAAAAGCTCAAACAAAATTAAAAAAAAAAAAATTTTAACATGTTAAATTAAATTAAAAAAACAATTTTGTAAATTTTTTAACGATTTTTTTATAATTGTTTTTAAGCATTTTTTTAAACTTTTTTAGCTTTTGATTTTTTTTTATAAAAATACCTTCTATTTGTTCTTATTTGCAAACGCTCAAAAATAATTGAAAACATAAATTTTTAACATGTTAAATTTAATTCTTTACAATATATTTAACATGTTAAATGTTGGTTGGTTAGTTCTCCACTTTTTGGTGTTTCCTATTGAATCCAACCCTTAGGCATTAATATTGAATAATGGTAGTTAAAAATGAGAAATTAAAAGCAAAATCAGAATCGAAGCTACACATAGTCTTTCCTAGCATCTACATGTTTTTGTATTTTCAAAAGCTCAAAAAGATTGAAAAAAAATAAATTTTTACATACTAAATTGAATTGTAAAAGAAAATTTTACCTTTTTTCTAATTGTTTAAGCATTTTTTTTATTTTTTGAAATTTTATATAAAAAAGCATTCTACTTGTATTTAAATGCAAAATCTCAACAAAAAGTGAAAAGGTCAACTTTTAACATGTTAAATTGAATTTTTTTTATATAAATTATTTAACATGTTAAATGCATGGTTCCGCGGTTCCTCACTTTTTTAGTGTTACCCATTCAATTCAACACTTAGGCATTAATATTGAATAGTGATGGTTCAAAAAATGAGAAAGCAAAAGGGAAATCGGAATAGAAGCTATACATGCTATTTCATGGCTACTACATGTATTTATATTTTCAAAAGCTCAAACAAAATTGAAAAAAAAAATTTAACATGTTAAATTGAATTTAAAAAACAATTTTGTAATTTTGTTTACCTTTTTTCTAATTGTTTTTAAGCATTTTTTAATTTTTTAGTTTTAGATTTTTTTTTATAAAAAAGCCTTCTACATGTATTTATATACAAAGCACAATAACAATCGAAAACATTAATTTTTAACATGTTACATTGAAATTTTTATAATATATTTAACATGTTTAATGTAAGTTTCCTCGTTCCCCGCTTGTTTGTTGTTGTTGTTCCTCATTGAACCAAACCCTTAGGCAATAATATTGAATAGTGATGGTTCAAATATATGAGAAATCAAAAAGGAAATCAGAATCGATGTTACAAATGGTCTTTCCTGGTTTCTACATGCATTTATATTTCGAAAAGCTCAAACAAAATTGAAAAAAAAATAATTTTTAACATGTTAAATTAAATAAAAAGGTAATTTTGTAAATTTTTAACGTTTTTTATAATTGTTTTTAAGCATTTTTTTAACTTTTTTAGTTTTTTATTTTTTTAATAAAAATGTCTTCTACATGTTTTTAGATGCAAAATCTCAAAAACAATTGAAAACATTAATTTTTAACATGTTAAATTTAATTCTATATAATATATTTAACATGTTAAATGTTGGTTGGTTGGTTCTTCACTTTTTGGTATTTCCTATTGAATCCAACCCTTAGACGTTAATATTGAATAACGATGGTTAAAAAAAATAAGAAATTAACAGGGAAATTGGTATCGAAGCTACACATGGTCTTTCCTAGCTTCTACATGTATTTGTATTTTCAAAAGCTCAAAAAGATTGAAAATAAAATAAAATTTTACATCTTAAATTGAATTGTAAAAGAAAATTTTACCTTTTTTCTAATTGTTTAAGCATTTTTTAAAATTTTTGAAATTGTATATAAAAAAAAAGCATTCTACTTGTATTTAAATTCAAAATCTCAACAAAAAATGAAAAGGTTAACTTTTAACATGTTAAATTAAATTTTTTTATAAATTATTTAACATGTTAAATGCATTGTTCCGCGGTTCCTCACTTTTTTAGTGTTCCCCCATTGAATTCAACCCTTAGGCATTAATATTGAATAGTGATGGTTCAAAAAATGAGAAAGCAAAACGGAAATCAGAATAGAAGCTACACATGCTATTTCATGGCTACTACATGTATTTATATTTTCAAAAGCTCAAACAAAATTGAAAAAAAAAGTTTTAACATGTTAAATTAAATTAAAAAAAAAACAATTTTGTAAATTTTTTTTACCTTTTTTCTAGTTGTTTTTAAGAATTTTTTTAATTTTAGATTTGTTTTCTAAAAAAGCCTTCTACATGTATTTATATACACAAGCCCAATAACAATTGAAAACATTAATTTTTAATATATTAAATTGAATTTTTATAATATATTTAACATGTTTAATGTATGGTTTCTCATTCCACGCTTGTTTGTTGTTGTTGTTCCTCCTCATTGAACCAAACTCTTAGGCAATAATATTGAATAGTGATGGTTAAAAAAATATGAGAAATCAAAAAGGAAATCGGAATCGATGTTTCAAAAATAATTTTTAACATGTTAAATTAAATTAAAAAAAAAACAATTTTGTAAATTTTTTTAACTTTTTTTTATAATTGTTTTTAAGCATTTTTTAAACTTTATTAGTTTTTGATTTTTTTTTATAAAAATGCCTTCTACATGTTTTTATTTGCAAACGCTCAAAAATAATTGAAAACATAATTTTTTAACATGTTAAATTTAATTCTTTACAGTATATTTAACATGTTAAATATTGGTTGGTTAGTTCTCCATTTTTTGTTGTTTCCTGTTGAATCCAACCCTTAGGCATTAATATTGAATAATGATGGTTAAAAAATGAGAAATTAAAAGCAAAATCGGAATCGAAGCTACACATGGTCTTTCCTAGCTTCTACATGTTTTTGTATTTTCAAAAGTTCAAAAAGATTGAAAAAAAATTTACATCTTGAATTGAATTGTAAAAGAAAATTTTACCTTCTTTCTAATTGTTTAAGCATTTTTTTTTAGTTTTTGAAATTATATATAAAAAAGCATTCTACTTGTATTTAAATGCAAAATCTCAACAAAAAATGAAAAGGTCAACTTTTAACATGTTATATTGATTTTTTTTTTTATAAATTATTTAACATGTTAAATGCATGGTTCCGCGGTTCCTCACTTTTTTAGTGTTCACCATTGAATTCAACACTTAGGCATTAATATTGAATAGTGATGGTTCAAAAAATGAGAAAGCAAAAGGGAAATCGGAATAGAAGCTACACATGCTATTGGATGGCTACTACATGTATTTATATTTTCAAAAGCTCAAACAAAATTGAAAAAAATAATAATTTTAACATGTTAAATTGAATTTAAAAAACAATTTTGTAATTTTTTTTACCTTTTTTCTAATTTTTTTAAGCATTTTTTTAATTTTTTTAGTTTTAGATTTTTTTATAAAAAAGCCTCCTATATGTATTTATATACAAAGCACAATAACAATTGAAAACATTAATTTTTAACATGTTAAATTGAAATTTTTATAATATATTTAACATGTTTAATGTAAGGTTCCTCGTTCCCCGCTTGTTTGTTGTTGTTGTTCTTCATTGAACCAAACCCTTAGGCAATAATATTGAATAGTGATGGTACAAAAATATGAGAAATCAAAAAGGAAATCGGAATCGATGTTACAAATGCTCTTTCCTGGCTTCTACATGCAATTATATTTTGAAAAGCTCAAACAAAATTGAAAAAAATAATAATTTTTAACATGTTAAATTAAAGAGTAAAGTCCTTTTTGAGTCCCTGTGGTTTGTGCATTTTAACTATTTGAATCCAAAAACCAAACCTGTCTTGATTTGAGACCCTGTGGTTTGTATTTTTAACCCTTTGAATCCAAAATGCAAACCTCATCCAAATCATGGACTAAAAGGGTTGGATTCAAAGGGTTAAAAATACAAACCATAGTGAGTCAAAGGGTTGGATGAGGTTTCACTTTGGATTCAAAGGGTTAAAAATACAAACCACATGGACTCAAATCAAGACAAGTTTAGTTTTTGGATTCAAATAGTTAAAATGCACAAACCATAGGGACTCAAAAAAGAGTTTACTCTAAATTAAATAAAAAAAAACAATTTTGTAAATTTTTTAACGTTTTTTATAATTGTTTTTACGCATTTTTTTAACTATTTTATTTTTTTTATTTTTTTAATAAAAATGTCTTCTACATGTTTTTAGATGCAAAAGCTCAAAAACAATTGAAAACATTAATTTTTAACATGTTAAATTTAATTCTATAAAATATATTTAACATGTTAAATGTTGGTTGGTTGGTTCTCCACTTTTTGGTATTTCCTATTGAATCCAACCCTTAGACGTTAATATTGAATAACGATGGTTAAAAAAATAAGAAATTAACAGGGAAATCGGTATCGAAGCTACACATGGTCTTTCCTAGCTTCTACATGTATTTGTATTTTCAAAAGCTCAAAAAGATTGAAAAAAATAAATAAATTTTTACATCTTAAATTGAATTGTAAAAGAAAATTTTACCTTTTTTTCTAATTGTTTAAGCATTTTTTTAAATTTTTGAAATTTTATATAAAAAGCATTCTACTTATATTTAAATGCAAAATCTCAACAAAAAATGAAAAGGTTAACTTTTAACATGTTAAATTGAATTTTTTTTTTTATAAATTATTTAACATGTTAAATGCATGGTTCCGCGGTTCCTCACTTTTTTGGAGTTCCCCATTGAATTCAACCCTTAGGCATTAATATTGAAATAAAAAGGAAATCAGAATCGATGTTACAAATGGTCTTTCCTGGCTTCTACATGCGTTTATATTTTGAAAAGCTCTAACAAAATTAAAAAAAAAAATTTAACATGTTAAATTAAATTAAAAAACAATTTTGTAAATTTTTTTAACGTTTTTTTTTATAATTGTTTTTAAGCATTTTTTTAAACTTTTTTAGTTTTTATTTTTTTTATTAAAATGCCTTCTACATGTTTTTATTTGCAAACGCTCAAAAATAATTGAAAACATAAATTTTTAACATGATAAATTTAATTCTATATAATATATTTAACATGTTAAATTGAATTTTTTTTATAAATTATTTAACATGTTAAATGAATGGTTCCGCGGTTCCTCACTTTTTTAGTGTTCCCTATTGAATTCAACACTTAGGCATTAATATTGAATAGTGATGGTTCAAAAAATGAGAAAGCAAAAGGGAAATCCGAATAGAAGCTACACATGCTATTTCATGGCTACTACATGTATTTATATTTTCAAAAGCTCAAACAAAATTGAAAAAAAAAACTTAACATGTTAAATTGAAGAGTTAATTACATAGTTAGTCCCAGTGGTTTGCACAAAATAACATACTTAGGTACTAATAGTTTAAAATCACCTTCTAGGGTATTAACTTTTCATTTTGTAACGTTTGGATGTATTAACTTCTAGGGTATTAACATAGTTAGTCCCTATGGTTTGCACAAAATAACATACTTAGGTACTAATAGAATGTGATTTTAAACCTACAAATAACGTTAATACCTTCAAACGTTACAAAATGAAAAGTTAATATCCTAGAATGTGATTTTAAACTATTAGTACCTAAGTATGTTACTTTGGGCAAACCACATGGACTAACTATGTAATTAACTCTAAATTGAATTTAAAAAACATTTTTGTAAATTTTTTTACCTTTTTCTAATTGTTTTTTAGCATTTTTTTAATTTTTTTAGTTTTAGATTTTTTATTTTATAAAAAAGCCTTCTACATGTATTTATATACAAAGCACAATAACAATTGAAAACATTAATTTTTAACATGTTAAATTTAAATATTTATAATATATTTAACATGTTTAATGTAAGGTTCCTCGTTCCCCGCTTGTTGTTGTTATTCCTCATTGAACCAAACCCTTACACTGTGTTCCTGAGTTTAATAAAGGAAAGAAAAGGAAAGAAAGAAAGTTTAGGAGAGAAAAGAAAGCAATATAAAGGAAAAATTAAAAATTTATTTGTGTTCCCAAGTTTAAAAGGAATGAAAAGAAAAGAAGAGGAAAATAAACATTTTTGTATGTTCCCGAGTGGAGAGGAAAAGAAAGAAAAGTAACAATTTTACTATTATACCCTTCTAAGCAAAATTAAAATAAAAAAATAACCTCCATAGGCTCCAGCAACCTAACAAGATCACAGCCTGCACCATTTTCCTCTTCTGCTCGCTCCCCGGAATATGCTTATGAATCTTTAGCAGGTCACCTATTGAGAAAGCAAAGATGTGTGGTATGTTGTACCACTTAGATACTTCCTGCCAGACCAAAGTCGCCACAATGCAACCTGTAAACAGATGGTTTACCGTCTCCTCATCCGACCAGCATAGATAACACCCGGTTGGACCGTTTATGATCTTCCTTTTACTCAAAGCTTCAGAAGTGGGCAGCCGGTATTGAATAACTCTCCAACCAAAGTTACAGCCAATTTGATTACATGGCCATTATTTGATAGTAATGGGTCTTTTAAAACAACCGACCAAAACTAGTTCCTTAGTAAACTAAAGTAAAACATTTCTAAACCATTAATAAGCTAAAACAAATTAATTAACTTTAGTTTCAAAACAGTATGACCATTATAAAATCATTAAGCCCAAAAGGATACTGTTTCCCAAACAATTTCAACCAACCTAAACTTGTGGAATAATGTAGCAAAGATTCTTGCAGTCACCAGCATCCTCAATTTAACATAGTTCTTTAAGTTTGACCATCTTATATGATATTGCATTTTCATAAACAAAGCATCAGTAGTTGATAATAATTTAGCACAGTTCAGCTCTTTAAAGGCATCACAAGATCATATGTTACAGAAGACGATAGAATAAGCAATTTACCGTTTCGACGCGAACCGATTCGACGCGTACCGTTTCGACGCGTACCGTTTCGACGCGAACCGTATCGACGCGCACCGTTTCGACGCGAACCGTATCGACCCGTACCGTTTCGACGCGTACCGTTTCGACGCGAACCGTTTGATGCGTACCGTTTCGACGCATACCGTCTCGACGCGAACCGTTTCCGTACCGTTTTGACCCGTGCCGTTTCGACCCGATCTTGAGTAGCTCACGATGAGTTCGACTCGTTTGCACCCCTACAAGCTACACATTCATAGGTTATATGAAGGTTAGATTACCTACACATGTGTAGGCTAATACGCAGGTGAAAACACAAATATGAAAAAAACATAAGAAAAAACTAGTTCAATGGTTTTTTTAGACAAGAGATCAAATAAAAATACGTTTATCATATAAAACGTACGAATAGCAGGATCCTGTCTGTTTTTAAACGTAATAGATTCGATTCAGATTTATCTTTTTTATTTTAAAAAGTATATAATCTGCAAATTAGATATTATTAATACTATATTGATGTTGCATACTGAGATTGTGGTATAGGCGGGTCTGAATTTTAAATAGACTTCAAATTGTTAATACTATATTGATGTTGCATACGCGCGTTTAAGCGTTAGTTTTGAATGCTTAATGCAGGTTACTCGCATTACGGTGCTGATTACGCATGGGTTACGCTTGTACCGAGTTTTGAACAATTATGCTGTCAATAGTTATTTATAAAAAAAGGGTCAAGTTCAATGGAGTTGTGATTTCTCAGGCTCTGCTACTGTTTCCCAAACACCTCCTTCAGGTAAGTCTTATGTTAATTTACCATCTTACCCCCCTCAAGAATCAAGATTTCATTATTCTTATTTTTTTGTGTGTTTCTTGATTGTTTACAGGTGCAAATTCTGCTTGTTATTCTAGGTATGATCACTACCCATCTTAATTGGATCTTGTCTTTTTTAGTTTACTGTTGTCATAGTATTAAAAGATGTATAAGGATCTGATTTTTATTGCTATTATGTTGGTTAATTAATATATGAACTGAATTTTAAAATAAAGGTTCGATCTTTTTAAATTTTACATTGTCAAAATGGTAGTTTTTGCATTAAATGTAGTTTTATATGTCTTTAATCACTTGTACATTAAGCATTAACACTGTGTTCTGTGTTCCTGTGTTCCTGAGTTTAATAATAAGAATACAGAGTAAATCAAACAACCAACCAAAAACTAAGCAAATTAAACCAAATAACTAATTATCCACCAATTAAACACAAATAGAACTCATATAATCTAAAATTACCTAAAAATCTAAACAAACTAAACCTGATTATTCACAAATCAAACACAATTAAAACTAAAAGAAGCTGAACTACCTAAATTACCATCCATTCAACCACAAAATAACATCAAACTTACCCTAAAATTGCGACACACTCATCTTATACAAAACTCATGTATATGATAAATTGAATGTAGGTGTGTTACCTGGAAGATGAATTGATAGTAGTAGCAACGATTATGAACAGTTGAATCAAGATATGGGAAATATGGTGATGAAAACTGAAGATACGAGATTCTGGGAGAGATGATGGAAGGTGGGTTGAAGATATGGCGGGTTGTGGGAGAAATACCCGCCATTTTTTGATGAGGGTAAAATTGGAAAAAGTGAACTTACAATATTCTGTTCTCTCCCAATCTTTCCGATTTGGAGAGAAACAATTGAACTCCAAAAGGCCTTCTTTTTCTCTCCTTCCCTCTTTCTTTCTCCCCATAAAAAAAACTCTGGAACACCATACCTCTTTTCTTTCTTTCCAAATCCCTTCTCTTCTCTTAAAAATAAAACCCTGGAACACAGTGTTAGGCAATAATATTGAATAGTGATGGTACAAAAATATGAGAAATCAAAAAGGAAATCGGAATCGATGTTACAAATGCTCTTTCCTGGCTTCTACATGCATTTATATTTTGAAAATCTCAAAAAAATTGAAAAACAAATAATTTTTAACATGTTAAATTAAATAAAAAACAATTTTAGAAATTTTTTAACGTTTTTGTATATTTGTTTTTAAGCATTTTTTTTAACTTTTTTAGTTTTGATTTTTTTTTTTATAAAAATGTCTTCCACATGTTTTTAAATGCAAAAGCTCAAAAACAATTGAAAACATTAATTTTTAACATGTAAAATTTAATTCTTTATAAATAAATTTTTGCATCTTAAATTGAATTGTAAAAGAAAATGTTACCTTTTTTTATAATTGTTAAAGCATATTTTTTAGTTTTTAAAATTTTATATAAAAAAGCATTCTACTTGTATTTAAATGCAAAATCTCAACAAAAATTGAATAGGTTAACTTTTAACATGTTAGTTGAATTTTTTTATAAATTATTTAACATGTTAAATGCATGGTTCCGCGGTTTCTCACTCTTTTGATGTTCACCATTGAATCCAACCTTATGCATTAATATTGAATAGTGATGGTTCAAAAAAATGAGAAATCAAAAGAGAAATTGGAATCGAAGCTACACATGCTATTTCATGGCTTCTACATGTATTTATATTTTCAAAAGCTCAAACAAAATTGAAAAAAATAAATTTTAACATGTTAAATTGAATTAAAAAAACAAATTTGTACATTTTTTTACCTTTTTTCTAATTGTTTTTATGCATTTTTTTTAATTTTTTTTTGTTTTAGATTTTTTTTTTATAAAAAGGCCTTCTATATATATTTATATACAAAAGCTCAATAACAATTGAAAACATTAATTTTTAACATGTTAAATTGAAATTTTTATAATATATTTAACATGTTTAATGTATGGTTCCTCGTTCCCCGCTTTTTTGTTGTTGTTGTTCCTCATTGAACCCAACCCTTAAGACATTAATATTGAATAGTGATGGTTCAAAAATATGAGAAATCAAAACGGAAATCGGAATCCATGTTACACATGCTCTTTCATGGCTTCAACATGCATTTGTATTTTCAAAAGCTCAAAAAAAATTGAAAAAAAATAATTTTTAACATGTTAAATTAAATAAAAAAAAATAATTTTGTAAATTTTTTTAACGTTTTTCTAATCGTTTTTAAGCATTCTTTTGTTTTAATAGCCAACATACTTTTATTGATAACAAGGACTAAAAACTAGTTAGCCCACACCAAATGTACATTACAACGAGATTAAGTAATCATATTAGATAGATCAAAACGGCACCATTATTCCCATGTCAATACCCTCGCCTTGGCTCTACTCTTAATCCATAAAAACCTAAAGTGCCCAATCTCCTCTGTTATGCACGAATCATGGATCCTTGTGATTAAACACCTTCACGTTTCGAGTCTTCCAAATAATCCAGATTGCCATTTATACCACACAATAGACCACCTTTTTTGACTTTCTCAAATCCCTGAGCACTTTCCACCCTTTTATGAGGTCTTTGACCTGAAAAACCATGAACATTGGGACCCTACACCACTGAGTTAAAGAATCCTAGGTTTCTTGAGCCACCTCACAAGAAAAAAACAAGTCTTCTGACGTCTCTACTGTTTAATCGCACATACCAGAACACAAGGAGTCTAACTGCACATTGCGCCTAGCTAGAGCTGCCTTGGTGGTAGCCCGATCAAGCGCTAATCCAGGAAGTTTACTGATGCAGTTTCTAGTGCAATCAAATGGCTCAAGATCACTTCGTTAATCAAACTCTCATAACGAACCGATAGGTTCAAGAACAATGTTCTTTTCTATTATAATCAAACAAAAACTAACTAAAACATAAACACTAGAACCTAATTTATAATGAATAAAAAAGAGATAAACTAGGAAATATAAATCCCCACAAAATAGGCAACTAAATAAAAAGATTAAAATTCAAATTATGAGATAATATTGCATCATTTACCTTAGCCGGGATCCAGTTATTCCAAGAGAAGTTTATCCCCTTGTCATCGAACCAAACCATTTCTAGTTGTGACTTTAGGCTACGAACTGTATATTCCCCAGACGGGTCAAGCGACCACCCACACCCGTCTTCACTCCATCCAATATTTACCTGCATCAGCCCTTCAATCAAATCTTCCCGCTGCTCTAATTAGTTATCAGACCCTGGTACCCGTCTCCAGCAACAAAAAAAAAAAAAACGGATGGACACAAGCCCATCAGCCCACATTAACCGACTAGCCACGGTGGACTGTTCAAAAGGTCAAACAGATCTGGGTACCTGCTACACAATGGAACAGTCGACAACCAGTAGTCTTTCCGAAAGGAGACTGATTGGCCGTGGCCCAAAGAACAAAAAAATTCACTCCATCAATATATCAGTTCGTATTGAATATTGATGAATGCATTGAAATTATTTACTAATATATACATAATTTTACATGTAAAAAACTTATTTTTACAAACTCATTTTCATAATGAATATATTCTATCAATACCTCCAATACCTTCCACATGTTAATCACATGCTCCCTTTCCATAAGCCCGCATAAGATCAACCACATCTTATGATCTGTAAAAATAAGGCTCTCACAAATTAGTGTTTCATATCATTGCAGGAACAATGCTAAACAGTGTAACTATATCAATCTTTCACAAATATTGGTTCAATTGTTTTAAGTTAGGTATAGTTGAGCCAGTAATTACGGCAAGCATTTCATCTAACATGTAGTGTGCATGATGAAGAGCTATACCTTCACAAATATTGCTTAGAGTATGTCGCCATGGATGGTGGTAGTACGTCGGCGACTTTGAGTTGGTTGCCGGACGGTAGCATCTTGTTATTTGTTGGGGGAAGATAAAGAGTTGGAATGTAGAAAACCAACAATTACTGTACACATCAACATCTATATCAAGCTTATAAATCCACTACAGATACCCAATCATTAATACGAACTTAAAATTACCAAGTAACACATACTCTAACCCTCTAGCAACCAATAAAAAATAAACACATTCAGATCCACAAATAAAAACATCAAACCAAACACAAAATTAAACAACAATAACTTAACATTTTTATTAACCTAAATCAAGTTCAATTAACAAACCCTAAGTGGTAACAACCGCAACTGATTTAAACACTAAAAAACCGAATAAAAAGATCATTAAATAAGATAAATAAACTGGATTTATTAACCGATTAACAGATTGATCGATCGATCGACGTTGATTTCTGTTTCGGTCTAAAATTGAAAATTAGGGAAAATACATGTGAATTTTCGGTAATAATGTAACTGATGGAGACTGTGAATCAAAAATTGAGAAATTACCACCGTAGAGGGCGGAAGAAACTGCGAATCGACAGCCACCAGAGCTATCATCTAAACAACATAACCGAATTATAAAAATAGTTATACCTTCCGGTAGCTAGCCATGGCGATGATGCCTCTGCAAGTTCCATTAGCGAAGAACAGAGAGTGTGAGAATTGACGGATTGAAAGAAGGATGGAGTGTCGGAGAGTGAAACAGAGGAGTGGTGGCGACCGGAAAAGTGCGGCGGAGAAGCGGCGGTGGAGGATTTAGGGCCAGAATGTTGAGAAGATGGTTTCTCTGCTCTTTTAATTTGAAATAGGTTTGGACAAAAATACCCCCGTTCCCTTGTTCCCCACTTTTTGGGTGTTTCCCAATGAACCTTCCCCTATATATATATATATATATATATATATATATATGCTATCTTTTAGTAAGTAAAAATCAGGGTAATAAACAACACAAGAACGTTACAAGTCAGTATAAGGAAAAAAAGAGCAAAACATGTCATAAATAGATTGTGTATTGACCGACCTCCCTCTATCCACAACTTCTTTCTCTTCTTTCTTCAATCTTTTGATTTTGAAAGTTTGTTGTCATTGTTGATGATTTTTAGAACGTTAGATATGAGCATGGAAATATATATACAAATATACATAATATTTGTATTACATGTTTGTATTTTATACACTATGATACACAAACACACGAGCTCACAAAGTCTCCAAGACTTATGTATGTTACTGCAAATATCTCTAGGTATAATAGAAATGGCTGTTAAAGAAAGAGTGGGACTTGTGATAACTTGAGTAAGACATTAAAGGAGACTCTAACAAAAATGACGTGAGTTCAAATTTTTGCAAGTGTAAAGTTACAGGATATTTAAATGCGAAAAGTTGATGGTTAAAAAAAGGAGACTCTAATAAACATTGGAGATTGCAGATTGTTGTTAAGGTTATTTTAGAAACAAAACTATAATGGCAGTTTTTAATGTGAATTTTGACTTGTAAGATTTATATGATTTTATTAAATAATGGCAGTTTTACATAGCTTCCAAAATCAAATCTCTTGTGCTTTGCAAAACTTACACTCATAGAGTATGTTTGGCAAAAGTAGCTGATGGCTGGTAGCTGGAAGCTGTAAGCTGGTAGCTGGAAGCTGATAGCTAGTAGCTGTAGTTTTTTAGATATATTTGGTGTTTGGTAGAGTAGTTGGAGCTTTTAATAAAATGTATAAAATGACCAAAATGGACATAACTAAAAATTTAGAAAGTTGGTGCATTAAAAAGTTCCTTATTTTTAGAGGTTAAAATATTCATTTTTTCCTTAAAAGCTTGTAGCTCCTTCTAAACGCTACTAGCATTAGCGTTCAACCAAAAGCTTCAAGCTCCTAACCTAAAAGCTTAAAGCTCTTTCAACCAAACAAGACTTTTAAATGAGTAGGAGCTTTTTCTTAAAAGCTTAAAGCTAGAAGCTCCAAAAAGCTCCATGCCAAACATACCCATAATCAAATCAAAACCCAAATTCAAAAGAACTTGCTCATAAATGAAGTTGTTCACTAGCAGAGCTAGGGTCTGCTCAGGCCCGCCTCGAAAATATATGTGTCATACCATAATGTCTCAAAAATTGTTTATTGAGCAAAAAAATTGAGGTTGAACTTGACTTGTTTACAACTCAAGCTTGCTCGTGACTCGAAGAGCCGACTCAAAGTCAAAGATGATCATATCAGGTAGCCAAAGAAGAACATCAACATGCTTGAGTATCCGAGGCCAAGGTAGGGGTCGACCATCATCAAAATGCAACCAACCATGCCTTTCGAACAAAATGCAACAAAAAAAAAAAAAATAGAAAGATGAAGGAATGAATGGCAAAGGAAATAAAGAATTGAGCAATGGGAATTGGTTAAGGTAATGATCATGACCAGAGCCGTTCCAACGTTTCTGGAGGCCATACGCGAACTACAAAGTCAGGTCCTTATTATTGGTATAAATGAGTTGAGATTGAGATTTGAGACATTGAATAACCAAAGCCATGAATTTTCCTAGTATCGGCCCTAATTTCGCTCAATCCGCAATCAATTTCACATTGCTTACTCAAAAGACGCCAACGAGGGTTGATGTGTTGCGTGCGTGGACAGTGCGGACTCCTAGTGTAAAATCCTAAATATTGGGCATAGAAACGTTGTTTAAATGGCAAAAAAAAAAAAACAAGTCTAATATATGAAAAGAAATAAAATTGGAGGCCCTTGTTTTTGGGTGGCCATAGTCCTTAGCCTAGGTTGATAAGCCTTACGGGCCGGCTCTGATCATGACTAAAAATAATTGGATGTCTTCATGTGGTAGTGTAATGTGAGAGATTGGAAGAGGGACGGAAAGAATGGCAAATTGTGAGAGCGGATAATTGTAAAATGTGAGCAACCTACTGAAATAGCTTGAATCTTACTCGAAAATCACTTATAAAAAGCTCGTTCGCAGTCAACTGATAACTAAACGAGTCAAGCCAATGTTAGCTCACTCGTTGCCTTGCTCAAGTTAAGAGACAATAAAGCCCAACTTTTATAGGCAAAAAACCCGGGTAACCACCCACTATTTTGTTGTTATATCTACCATATGTGCAAGAAATATTTTTGTTGTTATATCTATTTGTATGTGTAAGAAATACATGATTTTCAAAACAAATGAGTTGGTTCAAGCCGCACTTGAGCTCAAATTTTAGCTCCTTCAGAGCTTTTAAACCCAATCGACTCGTTTAAGTTCGTCCTGAGCTCAAGCTGAAGCTAGCTTGGTTAGGCTCACTTGCGAAGTAGCCCTAGAATTATGACAATTGAAAATCAGAAGAGTTGGGCAATGATTTAGGTATTGGGCTAGCGAGTTCACATTTGCTTGAACTCAGCTTCTTAACTATACAAGCGGATTTCGAGGAATGTGTTTATAGACACAATCTATTTAAACAGTCAACACTCAAAAACAAATTTCATGTACTGTAGCTATCATGTGGTGTTTAGGCAAATGTGTTACCTTTATATTTTTTTTTTCCCAGCAATAATGGTTTTATTGTTCTTATTATTAGAAGGAAAAAAATGTCAAATCAGTCAAATGGGTTAATAATATTACAAAAATGAACCGTCAAGTCAGGGCTCACCAGGCGGGCTATTGTTCTTGTTCCAGTAGGCAGTGGTCACGGCCCACCTAGCTGGCTTATATTGTTGTTTGTATTGAAAATAGGTTTGGGCCCAAACCTTTTTCTCTTTATAAGAAAATATTATGAAATTTTCATAACAAAGATCATTAAGTTTTTTTTGGTTATAAATACAGATATATTCCCGCCTAATTCTCCTCCTAAGTTGTTAAGTTTCAGTTATATTTTGACGGGGTAAGATCAATTAAAAAGTTTATTTTGCCTAAATAGGATGAGAAGGAATCTTAACCATTAATTTTTCAAATCAATGGTTAAGATGAAAGTGTAGGAAAAATGAGGAGTGCAAGGGTATCTTGAAAAAATCCTATTTATTGACTTTCTCTCTCCACATGCAAGGCACATGCATATTCCACCCTCATTTTTTAAACGTTCATAACTTTTTTATACGACATTATTTTTTCATAAAAATTTCACCGTAAAATCGAGCGTCTTTTTATCTTTAATTTGAGTACCATATTGCTATATAAAATATGAAGACTAAAAAAACCCACTAAAAAGTGTTGTATTTCTATGTTGTATAACATTTTTTTGTGCTAGATTTTTGTACTATATTTTTGTGCTAAATTTTTTATGCTGAATTTTTTTGTCTTAATTTTTTTTTCTCAATTTTTTGTGCTGGATTTTTTTTGTACTACATTTTTTTGTTGAATTTTCTCGTGCTATATTTTTTTGTATTAGATTTTTTTGTGCTATATTTTTTTGTACTACATTTTTTGTGCTATATTTTTTTGTGCTATATTTTTTTGTACTAGATTTTTTTTTGTTGTATTTTTAAAAAACAAAAGGGGTGCCACATGTCATTTTCACTCCTATTTATAAGGACCAAAATGCCATTCATTCCTACTTATTAGGAGTGACACATGTCATCATCACAATCCTTCTTAGGCTACTTAGGCAAAATCCACTTTTTAGTGGATCCTTCCCCATATTTTGACTACATGAGTTACATTTTGACTACATCACTTCACTTGTATATATATGTGTGTGGTTGATAAATGAAATGGTACACACTTCTCATTTTTCAATTATTTCTCTCACGTTATCAACACCTTGGCTCTATACCCATTCTAATTTGTTGAAGATATTTCAAGTTTGGTTGCTGTTTTTCACCTCCATTTGAGATCTCGTTTCATCTACAAATTCACCCATCTAAGTAACTGTCGGAAATGAGAAACATAGATAGTGTAGGGGGCTAGTGTGTAAAGTGGTGTCCTATATAAACACCATTCTTGTAACCCTAATAGGGTGTACAATACAATTTTTAATACAATCAAAAACCCAAATCAGAGATTGTTCACTATACCAAACAACATGGTATCAGAGTAGTGTTTCTGATTCCTTTGCTCATCATCTACAATCTATCCCAAGCCAATACAACCTCAAACCAGAACACAACTCGATAATCAAAACAAAAAAAATCAAAATCAACTCCGAACCTGTGCGTAGCAGATCCATCATCTTCAGCAGCGTAGCAGTCATTCAATTAGCAAAACCCTAAATCCAGCGCCACCTTAAATCCCATCTTCGATCAGAAAAACCCTACAACCCTAAATCCAGCCGCCACTTTGTTCAGCAAATCCGTCTCGAATTTCAGATCAGACTCTGAGATCGATTTTAGATCTGAACGATTTCAGTATGGTTGTTGGTTGAGGTTGTGTCTTTGGATCTGAGAAACGATTGACGCGGATTCAGATCTATCGAAGTTGTATCAAACGGAAGGTCTGTTGTTTTTTGTTGTTGCTCGAATTAACGAAGAAGAAGAACAATCGATGGTGCGGCTGAGGTTAAAATTTTAGGGTTCAACTTTGTTTCACAGTAGAAGAAAGGAGGATTCAGTTGGCTTATTTACTAAGAAGAAGACTTGAAGTATATACGCTGTTGTCATTGTTCAACAGTGATAAATACGCCACTGATAAATACGCCCAAACCCTTGGCGGATTTGTTGAAGGTTCTGGACGATTTTTAAATCTTGAACGCGAGTTCAAGTTGCCGGTGTATTTAATAAATACGCCGGTAAGATAACTTCGCTACCTAGCGACTGTATTCCGAACCTAAATCTTGAACGCGAGTTCAAGTCGCCGGTGAATTGTGATAAATTCGCCGCGTAAGATAGCTTCGCTTTTAGCGGAGTTATTCCGAGCTTAATTCTTTGAACACGATTTCGGCGTATTTGGTTGCCTATTAAATACGCTCGTTTGGTTGTAAAAAAAATGGAAATCAATAATGAAAAAAACAATTCATGGATATTCGATTCTGGTGCCACCGACACCATGACGTTTGAACCATTAGACATATGTTCAATGACCCAACCTAAAAAAACTCAGATCCATACAGCAAACAACGGAATGATGCAAGTGAAAGGAGGAGGAGTAATTGAAATTTCACCAACTATGAAATTACCAAATTGTCTCTATGTTCCGTCATTATCACACAAATTGCTCTCAATTAGTCATATTACCAAAGAATTGAATTGCACGGTACTAATGCATCCTACTTTCTGCATCTTACAGGATATCAGGACGGGTGTGATTATTGGACGTGGTACTGAGCGCCACGGATTGTACTACGTGGATGAAGTGGCTCAATAGGGTACTGTGATGTTGGCTCATGGAACTGAAAACCGGGAAGCCTGGCTATGGCATAGACGTTTGGGACACCCATCCCATGGTTATTCGCACCTTTTGTTTCCAAAACTCTTCCCTTCAAATGGAAAAATAGATTGTGAAACCTGTCTTCGCGCTAAAAGGCATCGACAACCATTCAAACCTAGCAATACGAAAGTTGCTTCACCCTTCTCACTAATCCATTCTGATGTGTGGGGTCCTGCTCCTGTGATGGGGGGGGCAGGGTCTTCGGTACTTTATACTATTCGTGGATGATTGCACTCGCATGACATGGGTATATTTTTTGAAAAACAAAGCCGAAGTTTACGAAAAATTTATCACGTTTTATGCTATGATTCAAACTCTATTCCAAACTCAAATCCAAATCCTTCGATCTGACAATGGGGGGGAATTTGTCAATACACCCATGAAACAATTCTTTAAAACCAAAGGATTAATTCATCAAACCTCTTGTGCTCATACCCACGAACAAAACGGTGTTTCCGAACGAAAAAAACGTATTATTCTTGAAATGACTCGTGCCCTTTTGATCGAATCTCAGGTCCCTAAATCTTTCTGGCCGGAGGCAGTTGCAACTTCCGTGTATCTGCTGAATCGGCTTCCCACAAAAGCTCTTAAATTTAAGACTCCCTTAGATTGTCTGTCTAAGTCTGCCAGTATTCCTCATCCTCTTACACTTGAACCTCGAATCTTTGGGTGTACCGCATTTGTTCATATACCCAAAACCAATCGAAACAAGCTTGGCCCATGTGCTGAAAAATGTGTATTTGTCGGCTATGGGATCGATCAAATAGGTTACCGATGTTATAATCCAACAACTCGTCAAATGTTCACCACAATGAATGTTGACTTTCTTGAAACAAAATACTTTTATAACACCCAACTCAGTGGTCAGGGGGAGAATGACAGTATAGACACTCTGAGCTGGTTAACCCAAATTCCCTCATCTGAAGAAGTCACAACAGAAAACTATCACAGTACTGCGAGTCCTTCAAACACAGACACACAATCCGCGGAGCACAGTACCACTGAAGAAAGTCCATCCAACGTGATGCCTGAGGTAAGAAATACTGAGAACCCTGAGTGTTCTACGTCTTATAACTATGAGACAACAGGGGAACACATAGAACCGACAACTACAGAACATGTTGATCCAGTTGTTGAACAGGTTGAACGAGTTGTTGAACAGGTTGAACCAGTTGTTGAACCAGTTGCAGCAGAGATTACTGGAAGATACTCTCTCCCACCTAGAGCCAATAGGAGCCAATAGAGGGGTTCCTCCAAAACGGTACTCCCCAGAGAGGGAGACTAGAAATTCAAGATATCCTGTAGCTAATATGGTCAACGGGAACTTATCTAACAGTGCGAAAGCATTTGTTACTTCTCTATACACTGAACAAATACCTAATTCCGTAAAGGAAGCTCAAGGTAAGAAGAACTGGGAAGAAGCAATGGAAGTGGAGATGCGTGCTCTTATGAAAAACAACACATGGGAGAAGTGCATTCTTCCTAAAGGAAAGAAAACAGTTGGATGTCGGTGGGTGTATTCGATTAAATATAAACCAGATGGCTCTATTGGAAGATACAAAGCCCGGCTTGTAGCCAAAGGGTACACTCAGACGTATGGGATTGATTACTCTGAGACATTTTCTCCGGTTGTAAAAATGGATACCATAAGAGTTCTCTTTTCCGTGGCAGCTAATAAGGATTGGCCCCTTCATCAATTTGATGTTACAAATGCATTTCTTCATGGAGACCTAACTGAAGAAGTTTACATGGAAGCACCTCCAGGTTTTTCAGGGGGTTTTAAAGATGGGGAAGTTTGTAGGTTGAAGAAATCTCTATACGGGCTAAAACAGTCTCCTCGGGCATGGTTTGGAAAGTTCACCTTGGCCATGAAAGAATATGGGTATCACCAAAGCAACACTGATCATACCTTGTTCCTCAAAAGGAGGAACGGCCTCGTAACTTGCTTGATCATATATGTGGACGACATGATTATCACCGGAGATGATGTAGAAGAAATAGCACAGCTGAAGAGAAATTTGTTTTCAAAGTTTGAAATGAAAGACCTTGGGAATCTCAAGTATTTCCTTGGAATAGAAGTTCTCAGGTCTAAACGGGGGATTTTCATCTGCCAAAAGAAGTATGTTCTTGATCTCTTGGCAGAAACTGGGTTGATTGATTGTAAACCAGCAGATACACCAATGGTGGTGAACCACAATCTTCACATGGAACTCGATGGAAAGCTCGCAGACAGAGAAAGATATCAACGGCTCGTGGGCAAGTTAATTTATCTCTCCCATACTCGTCCTGATATAGCTTATGCTGTTGGAGTGGTAAGTCAGTTTATGCACCAACCGCAATGTAAAAACCCGTTTAGGATCTATCAATGATATCAATCTTTAACTTGTGAAAGTGCGGAAAACAATCACAAGTTGATTCAAGAACATACACTAATAATCAAGATAAAGATAATAAGTAAATCACAAACCGAAATCTTGCATTCAATGACAAGCAAAGACTGATACAAGACTTCAACAGAAACTCGGTTCCTTGTGTCTCTTGTGTCGCAACCAACAACTGACCAACAACAACCTCAACCAAGAGATTGAGATGTGTTTAAATACAAGACAACTGGACTACAAACCTAAGCCCATTTCGACACCAAGTAGACTAACAGAAACTCGGTTCCTTGTGTCTCTTGTGTCGCAACCAACAACTGACCAACAACAACCTCAACCAAGAGATTGAGATGTGTTTAAATACAAGACAACTGGACTACAAACCTAAGCCCATTTCGACACCAAGTAGACTAGCCCAACCCTTACAAAATCGACCCAAAACATGTAAACTAAACAAGTACATAATCAATCCTTAAACTATACTAACCTACATGAATAAACCTTCGGGTTCCAACAATCTCCCCCTAGGTTTATGCATGAAGGTTCTTCTGACTTCAATTTCCTTGATCACCACCACTTGCACTATCTTTATAACCACCAAAACCCTTCTTATGAATATGCAGAACAGACGCTACAACAGCAGTCCAAGCCTTAGCTATTTCTTCATATTTCTCTGTAGCTCTGATTTGATTGCATGCCAAAACTTCCAGATCTTCAGCAGCAAGATTCAGCAAGTCAATCTGATCGACCAAACAAAAACTCGTCTCTCCATCACAAACAATCACCGCCTGCCCAAGACGTTCATCATATGCCCAAAAGTGTAATGTCTTCAGTGCACCTTTTGGAATCTTTCTCACTAAAGGAATCGTCTTTTCTTTATCAGTAGCTGGCCAATGCACGATCTTCATACGCTTGTTTGTGTAAGGATCTCTAATTCCTTTGGCTGGTTTAACAACGGACTCTGCCGTACGCATTGAAGGAAAACCTTTAAGTACCTCCCTCTTCAACCTTTCAAAAAATATATATCCAGCACCTCCAGGCTTATCATCCACATAAGGTGCATTAGACAAATTTGTCAAATCCACCTTAGTGAAAGACTGAAACTGTCCTGGATGCTTGTACCACTCGACAGGACCAATTTTTCTTTTTATCCACCATCTCTTACGATCATGGTCATATCCCCAGCTAACTACACCAGAACGATTACCAACTTTATCATAGAGAGTTTCACCAACATCCATTAAATGATGAGTTGCATGAGCATCCTCATCATCCGGATTCAAATTCTTGTTCTTTAAAATCACTAACTCTCTTTTCTTTTTAATCCTTTCCGCCTTCTCTTTGTCTGCCACTGGATTTGTAACTCTCTTGAAATATTGTTCCATTGCAGCACTTCTTTCAGCATCATCTTTAGCAAAGGCTTTTCTTCTGTTTTCAACATCAGTTGGATCAGAGAATTCTTGTCCAAATTTCTTTTCCAACTTCCCTCGTAAATCATAAACCATATTGAACAACAAACTAACATCTCCTTGAAGTTGCTCAATTTGTTGATCTTTCTTCACAATAGTATCTTCAAGTTGGATAATCTTTGCATCTTTATGAATTGAATCTTGCTCTACCACAACCATTCGTTTCTTCATATCTCTCATGCTGATAAACTCACCTTCATCACTTGAATCATCATCAATCGGCATTCTTAATGGTTCTTCAGGTCTTTTACCACTAGAACTGCTAGGTTCATCATGAACAATTCCAGAAGGTCCAGCATCATTGTGAACTTCAACATCAGAAATACCAATTGGCACAGCATCAACACTTGTAGCTAGAACTTCAGCAGTAATAACATCTATATCATCCCTTTGAACTTCAACATTTGTAGTAGCCATCTCATCTCTTTGAGTATCAACATCAAACTCAAAGATATTTTCAGCAGTGGTGGTAGTATCACTAACATTCTTTTCAAAATCGAAGTCATATAAACCTTCGTCATCATCAGCAACATTTACGGATTGATCTTTTCCTTGTTCAACAAACATTCCAGGTCTAGGATCCCTCCTTTTCCTTTTTAATGGCATGGAATCAGAATCCGTAGGGCTTTCAACAGGCTCTTCAGTTGATACTGACAGATTGGAAGGAGGATTTCCCATCTTGTCAGTTACTAACTTTAATAGCATTTCCAAGCTTTCAGCAGTAATCACTGGTTCAACCGTAGAAACAACAGCATCAACTTCAGGAGGAAGTTCTTTATCATCATCAGAATCACACATTATCTCGACACCTTCATCGTCAGAGTTAATTGTTATACACTCTGTCTCAGGCTCACCTTCAACTCTCCTCAGAATATCATGTTCTTCAGCAACAATAGCACTTGCAGATACACAATGCACTGGAACAGATCGTGCTATTACCGGATTTTCACTAACATCTTCCGTCTCAGCAAACTGACCAAACTTCTCCAATTGAATCAAACCTTCAAACTTCTTTTCAGTACCCTTCTTTGTAGTAAGAGCACCAAAACATGAAGGACCCATAGGCTTTAATTCCAACGTATTACCAGATCTCTTCAATCCTGGATAACACTCATTTAAAATCATCTGCACGAACCTTGGATACATGAGAAACTTATCCTTTCGAAGTCCAATAGCATTTCTCTTCATTACTTCCAAGATATATCTTGAATAATTGAACGGCTCATTTGTAATCACACATATCAAAGCAGCAGACTGAGTGGTATTCAACTGATCAATTCCCCCTCTATTTTCTGTCATGCACACAAGGAACATGTGAAGTAATAGACGCCAGTAAGGATGCACAAACTTCTTTATCAGGGGTGGAAACTTTCCTTCATAGCTTAAACGAGGTAGAATTGCTTCCACTGTTCCAGCTGGAAGTTCTATAGGATCTGTTTCCTGATCATTAAATTTTAACGCTTCTCTAATCATCTGCTCAGTCACTATAACTTTCATCTCTTGAATCTCAGCAATTATAGCTCCCTTGCCTTCAACGACTTCGACTTTAGCACTCTTCCAAAAATCTCGGATAAGATCTTCATAAACAACCGGATTCTCACGAAGAGCATGAACAATCCGGCATTTATTTAGGCCTTTCATCAGTGACATATACAGCTGCTTGTGTTTCTCTGGTGGAGGTGCCAAGTATCCTACTTGATTGTGAGAAGATATAAACTTTAAATCCATTTTCTGCACACAACACAAATCAATTAAGTTTCCAACCTTGGTCATAACAGTGATAAAGACAATAATAATTAAAAAAACTGTTACTGTTCACTCGAGACCATGAGTCGAAACTGAAAGGTCTCGAGTCGAAACCACTTGTCATTGAGTCGCAACCATGAGTCGCAATCAATAGACTTCGAGTCGCAATCATGAGTCGCAACCAATAGATTTCGAGTCGAAACCATGAGTCGCAATCTCGATGTTGCGACTCGCAACCACTGGTCTCGAGTCCTTGTGTTGTTTGAGTCGCAACCACATAATCATATAAACTTCATCTTAGTGTTCTTGATTGCGAGTCAAAATCTTCAAATCTTCATCGGAATCTTCAAATCTTCATCGGAATCTTCAAATCTTCATCGGAGCTTCTTCAACTATTCATAATTTTCTGCAAAACTTGAATACTAATATCATAATACCTTGATTATCAATGAATCGAAACCGCAGATAGCGAGTCGTAACCAGAGACAAGTCGGAATCTTCAAAGATCACCGGAATCTTGAGAGAGAATGAAGCTTGGTTGCGAGTGATAACTTAGGTCTTGACTCGAAACCAGCCTATTTATATCTCAACTTTGATCATGGGCCCTTGACTTTTGGGTTTAACCTTAACAGATTGGGCTTGAGATTTAACAATTGGGCTTAACAGATTTATCAATTATACCTCAACATAAACCCATTAATCTGAATTTTAATTTCAGATTTAATTTTAAAAAAATATCTGCTAAACCTTTTGAGCAATGTTTGCAAAACAAAAACCTAAAAACAAAAATTAAATAATAAAATATTATTTACAAAATAAATTAGGAAATTTGCATAGATACTCAGGGATCAAATCACAAGGTTTCGGGCTTGACTTCACTTATCAACACTGATCTACTACTGGATGATCTAGACAATTGCCAGTATTTTGAAAGACAGAGTTTCGATGACATGTATAAGATGGATTGGATTGCTTGGCCTTAGCTTTAGGTTTCCAATGCTTATTTGACCAGTTAGAATTGTAATTACCAAAAGCATTATGATGAGATTTTCGAAAATCATTTTGTTGTTTTTGATTTTTGCGTTTGGCTGCATTCCAATCCTGATCAGAAGGTTTGGTCTTGCGATAGTTGTTTTTCATTGTCTTAGTCTTGTCAGTCGTCATTGACTCTGAACAACGATATCGGTTAGACATGACCTTCTGATCTTGCACTGACCTTTTCTTGTATGATGCCCTTGGGAGTTGAACACAATTTCTGGCAATGTGACCAGCAATGCCACAGTTAAAACATGTTTGACGCTTCAATTTGTGAGTATTTTGAAAACTTTTGCACGGTTTGCTTGATTTTGAATGATTTGTCGTTTTGATTTTCTGAACATGTTGTGCTTGTGGTTGTTCTGAGCATTTTGAGGATTTTTCTTCTAATGACTTCTCACTTACATCAATATCCTTTTCTTTGTCACTTAATTTTGGTTCAATATTTGAACAAGGAGAAGTTTCATCAATATGCGTTTTCTCAATGCATTTGTCATGTGAAACTAATTCAGGTTCATTATCTAAACGTGTAGAAGTTTCATCAATATGCATTTCCTCAACGCATTTATCATGTGAAAACGATTCAGATTCAATTTCTACTACAGTTTCCAATGGAGTCCCACTAGATTCAACATTAGGGACACCCACTGAGACAGGTTCAGAAGAAGAATCAGGATACTCTTGATTTTCTTGAGAAGTTGTTTCAGTGGTTTCACTGAATGCATCCTGAGGGACCTCACCTGTAACATTTTCATTAACTGAGACGTTAGAAGCATTAGATTCACACACATTAACTGAAAAACAATCATCACCACACTTATTGTTCAAATCATCAACACAAACATCATCAGTTTTGCCCAAAACAACAGGCTCACAAGACGAAACATAAGCAGAAAACGACGCAAATAAAGAACTACTAAAAGCAATGTCAGATTCAGTTGGTTCAGAATAAGGTTCAAAATATGGTTCAGAAATATTTGAAATAACGACTGGTTCACTCCCATGAACATCTCCACACTTTACTTCAGAAATATCATCTGCACATGAAGATGAAACGTTAGGATCAATTGAGCCTCTGGAAACAAAATTCAATGAAGTAGACTTCTGTTTCTCAACTTGTTTGTCATGAGAAGATGACTTGTTGGTTTTAGAACCATAAGTCATGTTGCTCTCATTTATCATCTCCTCCTCAGTCATTGGCAAATAAGTGTAATTATCATTATATGGAGGAGGAGTCTGATTATAACCCAAACCACGCCCTTTCTTTTCTTTGTAAGCAAGCTGTTGATTGCATAGGTTTTTAACTAGTTTGCTGGAAGAATCAAATTTCTTGATATTAAATTCATTAATTTGATATCTGTCTCTAATATCTTCCAGTTCCTTAGTTAAAATACACATTTTTTCCTGAGCTTCTAAGAAATGGGCAGTTTTTACACTCACATCATCTTTAAGTTTGATGATGTCTTTTCGCTGAGCCTCAATCTTTTCTTTATAAAGTTTCTCGTTTTTTGATAAGGTAAAATTTTTATTTTTTATGTCTTGATAATCTTGAATGAGCTCAGCGTTGTGTATTCTATAAGCTTCAACCCTTTCCTTACACTCAGGAGTACAAAAAACAGAAAGTACCTCTTCTTTGGTTAGACCTTTAACAGGAGCTGAGAGTATCTGGGTCATGAAAGCAAAATTTTCAGCTGCAGTCTCCTCCTCTTGTGCTGATACTTGATCATTTGAGGTCATAAAAGCAATATTATTTGAGGCAGCTTGATTTTCTGGAGCAGAAATGTTCAGACGTTCAATCTCTGAATTCCAATCAAAGTTGATGTTGGGCTGAACCACCAGAGCTTGAGCTAATCCTTGTGGTTGAGGACTTCCAGTAGCAGCAGCATCTGTTATACTAGTAGTAGTTACAAGAGCTCTTTCTCGATTAGGTGTTGCGGGCTGTGCAGGAGTTTGTTCTCTATTTATCAGAGGTTTTGTGCAGTTTCGAGCATAGTGTCCTTCCTCATGACAGTTATAACAGCGCAAATTAAAAGGCACCTTAGCAGCTCCATTCCAAGCAGTGCCCCACCTATTTTTACCTGTTCTTTTGACAAACTTTTGTGCTCTGAAAGCAGCCATTGCCATCTGCCAGGTGATGTCCATTTCTTCAACGTCATCTGGATGAATCTGAGTCAGGTCATCGCCGCACCATTTTGGAGGATCAATTTTTCCAGCAACAAAAGCGTTCAAACAATTTATAACAGAGGCTGCGATCTCCAAATTTTCCTTTGACTGTTTAGTAAAGAAAGCTATCATCTCATTGTTCGCAATGGAGGCGGAAGCAGCAGTGGAGGCGTTCCCAGCATTTGTAGTGGAAGTGGGAGCAACTGGAGTAACAACTTGATTAGAGGACCCTGAGCAATAGACATTTGCTGAAGTGGGAGCAGTCTTAGCAGAGGTAGCATTGCGAAACATTTGAAAACCTCCTTGAGACAACAAGGCTGTGTTATTGTTGTTTGATGAAGTGGGAGCAACAGAAAAACCTGCAGCTAACATGCTGTTTTTGTAATTGGTTTCTCTTTGTTTATCATCTAGTTCACAAGCTTTGATGTGAGAGATCATCTCTGACAGGCTGCATCTCGCGAGGTCTTTTGTTTTCTTGATCATGGCGACATGATGATCCCAACTCTTTGGCAATGCATTAAGAAGCTGTCTATTGGTAGATGCATTTGATGTATGAATTTCTTCCATTTGCATTTGTGTTACTAACTTCACAAACCTCTGAATTTGATTGTCTACAGTTTCACCATAAATATGATTGAAGTTGTTGAAATTTTGTCGCAGCAGATTTCTTCGACTCTCCTTCATGTCTTCATTTCCTTCATAAACGTCGATCAGTGATTCCCACAGTTCTTTGGCAGATTTGCAGGTGCGAAATCCAATAGCAACATCAGGACCCAAACCCATGGTCAAGTAAGAAAGAGCTCGATCATCTTCTTCAACAATAAGCAAATCATCTTCGGTGTATTGATCTCTAGGTTTCTTTACCTTAACACCTGGTTCAGTGGAGCTTTCCATCATAATCTCCCTTGGACCTCTCAAAATGCTTCGCCACAGTTTATAATCTTTGACCTTCAAGTGCTGTTCAAAGCGCCACTTCCACTCGGGAAAATCATTTGCATCAGTTAACCTAGGAATGCGTGTTGTGGTTCCAAGATTTGAATCCAATTCTTGTTGTTGATTAAGGGCAGTCAATTCAACGTTATTTGTCGACATGTTTAATTAATCAGTTAATTAATTAATTAAATTTTAAGTCCAAATAGTCAACAGGTCAAAGGTCCGTGATCAGTGTCGTTGCGAGTCGAAATAACTGTGATTGCGAGTGGAGACTGATTGATGATTGCGAGTCGAAATAACTGTGATTGCGAGTGGAGACTGATTGATGATTGCGAGTCGACACCAAAACAGGATGAGCCGAAACTATGGTTGCGAGTCGAAACCAAACAGGATGAGCCGAAACTATGGTTGCGAGTCGAAACCAAACAGGATGAGCCGAAACTATGATGGTTGCGAGTCGAAACCTGCAAAAAAGATAAGAGATAAGATCTGTTGACTCGCAATCCCTATTTTTCAGCACTTCCAAAAATTCAAAGATATTGTAATCTTTGAATTTGTTGAACACCAACTTTCCGTAAAATCAGCAAACACCTTTTCTGAAATCAACAAACCAAAATCAACAATTTTTTAATGATTCGATCAAGAACAGATTGAGTATTTCAATAATTTTCACTGCAAAAACAAGGAACAAAACTGGATCAGTAGCAAAACCAGTTCTTGAATCTGAATGATATCAAAACCGAGCCTTGAAAGACTTCAATGGCTCTGATACCAATTGTAAAAACCCGTTTAGGATCTATCAATGATATCAATCTTTAACTTGTGAAAGTGCGGAAAACAATCACAAGTTGATTCAAGAACATACACTAATAATCAAGATAAAGATAATAAGTAAATCACAAACCGAAATCTTGCATTCAATGACAAGCAAAGACTGATACAAGACTTCAACAGAAACTCGGTTCCTTGTGTCTCTTGTGTCGCAACCAACAACTGACCAACAACAACCTCAACCAAGAGATTGAGATGTGTTTAAATACAAGACAACTGGACTACAAACCTAAGCCCATTTCGACACCAAGTAGACTAGCCCAACCCTTACAAAATCGACCCAAAACATGTAAACTAAACAAGTACATAATCAATCCTTAAACTATACTAACCTACATGAATAAACCTTCGGGTTCCAACACGCAAGTTGCCCACATGGAAGCTGCTCAGAGAATTTTAAGATATCCCAAGGGAACGGCAGGCCATGGAGTGTTGTTCAAAACAAATGGACATCTAAATGTTGAGCTCTACACTGACGCAGACTGGGCAGGGGATCAGGGAAACCGAAGATCAACAACAGGATATTTTTCCTTGGTTGGTGGGAACCTCGTTACCTGGAGGAGTAAGAAACAGAAAGTAGTTGCTCTGTCGAGCGCAGAAGCGGAATTTAGAGGTATAGCTCGAGGGTTAAGCGAAGTTCTGTGGATCAGGAAGCTGCTAGAAGACATTGGTTTTTCCCAAAAGGCTCCTAGTAAAGTCATGTGTGACAATACAGCTGCAATACAAATCTCAGAAAACCCAGTTCAACATGATCGAACAAAACACGTGGATGTAGATCGACATTTCATCAAAGAAAAATTGGAAGCAAGAATCATAGAACTCCCTCATGTTTCGTCAAAAGATCAACTCACATATATACTCACAAAGGCAGTCAACAGGAACGCGTTTAGTAGCTGTTTGAGCAAGTTGAGTATTGGTGACCCCACTACTCAACTTGAGGGGGAGTGTCGGAAATGAGAAACATAGATAGTGTAGGGGGCTAGTGTGTAAAGTGGTGTCCTATATAAACACCATTCTTGTAACCCTAATAGGGTGTACAATACAATTTTTAATACAATCAAAAACCCAAATCAGAGATTGTTCACTATACCAAACAACAGTAACAACCATCGAAATCCCGTTTTTATTAGATAGATATATGCTATGTGGATAATAGTACAGAGCACAATAAAGTTTGTTTATTTTAAAATTGATAACAAAACAAAATGTTTACCAAGGAAACTGGTTGAAAGATATATGTTTGTTGTTTATAATACTCTGCCCTGTACATATTATTACCCATTTTTGTTTTCTTTTTGATAGATATATATGCCATGTACATCAACAAAGATATTTTTTGAATTGATGTTAAAGATGTATCTGTTAAGTAACTTATAAAACGAGACAGTTGAACCATAAAAACACAAAATACTGTTTTATATATGGAGTTTTAGAGAAAAGAAACAGAGTTTTAGATCTGAATTTAGAACACGATAGGATTTTTTTTTTTTAAACTGAACTTAACTCATTACAAGATGAAATAGATGCTTTTATATAGTAGACATTAATGTATGATACTAGCACCTTTAAGAGTGACCGAACTATCGACAATAATGAAACCCTTATCGGAGACCTTTCCCTGTTGATCGTCGGTCATGTTCCATTTTTATACCCCCATCGATCTCCACTCTTTGTTTTTCTGTTTTCTCCGGATAGATTCCGGTAACCCGGTTGTCGTAACCCGATTATCATCAGCGAATCCGCGATTCAAGACTGTGTCATATAGAGAAAGATGATATTTTCTGTTTCTTTTAAACGCCGCCGTTGCCACTTTCGTCAGACCGGAACTTTTCGTCGGACAGTCGGTTTGATTTACCATCGCCATCGAGACTGTCCATTGGGCAATCTGAAACCTATCGCCTGTCGAATCATCGAACACTGCTATCTGTTGCAACCGATGAGAACCGCTCGGAATTCTCTCTGAATGTCTGAACTTTTCGAGTGGCCATTTAATACACTTTCTTCAACGGACCAGTTACATATAATAATGATTTCGGTTTTACGGTTACACCAATTCAACTTCGAATCATTTAAAGAATCATTTAAAAAGTGGGATATGATTGTAATTGAGTTAACAACATTAAATCGTGTATAAAGGCGTCAAGCTTAACTGAATATGGCATTAAATTGGACATTAGAGAAGTTTTAAGTTTTGATGGAATTCATGTCGACAAGAAACGGGTTTTCATGTGCAGACATTAAGTTTTGAAAGTGAATTTTACACTTTGCAACCTTTCTCTATTAAGTGTTATGCTCAAGTAGTTATTTTTTTTAAGTTTATTATATCCTTTATAAATTCTATATTTTATGCATAACCTTAATGCGTTTGTTTTAAAACAATTTTCTTTCAAATAATTTTCAAGTCTACTTATAAATATATATATATTATTTGAAAACATGTAATTTTTTTTCAAATGGATACTGTTTTCATCCTCCAAAATCGATAGATATACATGTAATTGCTGTGTTTTATAAATATCAAGTATACGAGTTTGTTTTCCTTCTCTATTTTATAAACATACTTAAAGTTTAGAACATGCGCTTCTAGCAAAAGAGAACCCGAAGTTATCATGCAATATTTATTTTATACACATGCTCGTTTTTTTATTTTAAATACATGAATCTTTCCTTTGTAGCTAAAAATGTCGAACTTGTCAAATCTTAAATTCACTGCACTTGAAATCTCGGGCAACAACTACCCCTCTTGGGCTTTTGATGCTAAAACTCATCTGGAAGCAATGAGCTTGGGGGAGACAATCATTGATGGGAATAAAACGTCCCTTCAAGAAAAAACTAAAGCTACGACATTCCTTCGCCTTCATCTTCATGAAGACCTAAAGAGGGAAAACCGTACTGTCGAGGACCCTCTCGAGTTATGGAAAAACATCCAAGAAAGATTTGATCACCTGAAGTTGGTCTTACTCTCTAAAACTCGCTACAAGTGGGTTCATTTAAGGCTACGAGATCATAAGACTGTTAGTGAGTACAACTCTGCCTTTCTTCGCATCACCTCTGAGCTTAAATTATGTGGTGAACAAATCACCGACAAAGACATGATTGAGCAAACTATCTCAACGTTCCATTTATCAAATATGCTCCTGCCATAGCAGTACAGGGAACGTAATTTTATAAAATATTCTGAGCTAATATCATGTTTGTTGGTCGCGGAACAAAACAACAAGCTCATACTACAAAATCATTAAATGCGTGTTATGTGATGATTTTTTTAGATTATGTTTTTTTTCTTCTTCTTTGTTTGGTTTTTATTTCAACTCTCGTGGTATTTTATGTTTTGAACTATCGTTATGGTTTCACTTAAAATCTTTGTGATGTTTGATTCATATTTGTGTGATGTGATTTTTTTATCATACTCAAGCAAGTAGTTCGTTATATTAATTTATTTTATTATTTCCAGAGGAAATATGTTTACAAGCTCCAATAAAGCTATTATTGGTGATGAATGTCTCGTAGATAGTGGTACTACCAACACTATTCTCAAACATAAGAAATTTTTCTCTGAGTTGTCTCCTGCAGAGACACTTGTTGGTACTATTTCTGGTGTATGTGATCTTATAGAAGGCTCTGGAAGAGCAAGCATCATATTACCATCGGGTACTAAACTAATTATAAACGATGCATTATACTCTAGTAAATCAAGACGAAATTTACTTAGTTTTAAAAGTATTCGACAAAATGGTTACCACCTCAAAACAACATCCAAAAATAATATTGAATACTTACAAATTACTTCAAATGAAAATGGCAAAGATACCATTGTAGAAAAGCTAAAAGCTTTATCCTCTGGATTATATTGTACAAATATTACTCCTATTGAAGCATACATGGTGGTGAGTAACCATATGTTACTAGATAAAGACACATTCACAATATGGCATGACCGACTAGGTCACCCAGGTAACATAATGATGAGGTGAATAATTAAAAACGCAAATGGGCACCCTCTTAAGAATTTAAAAGTCTTACAATTAAAAGATTTATCATGTGCGGCATGCTCTCTAGGCAAACTCATTACTCGGCCCTCACCAACTAAATTGACACAAGAAAACCCCTCATTTTTGGAAAGAATCCAAGGGGACATCTGTGGGCCTATACATCCTCCTTGTGGTCCATTTCGTTATTTCTTAGTATTAATTGATGCCTCATCGCGATGGTCACACGTGAGTCTTTTAGCTACCCGAAATGTAGCATTTTCTCGACTATTAGCGCAAATCATACAGTTGAGAGCTCATTTCCCTGAAAATCCAATCAAAACCATACGAGTGGATAATACAGGATAATTCACATCCCAAGCTTTTAACGATTATTGTATGTCGATTGGGTTAAAGGTTGAACATCCAGTAGCTCATGTTCATACACAAAATGGTTTAGCTGAATCATTAATTAAACGATTACAAATAATCGCTAGACCCCTCCTGATGAGATGCAAATTGCCATTTTCTGCATGGGGACATGCTATTCTTCATGCTGCTGCACTAATCCGATTAAGACCAAATGCCGATCATGAATACTCCCCATTACAACTGGTCTCCGGAAGAGAACCAAATCTGTCCCACCTCAAAATATTTGGTTGTGTGGTATATGTACCGATATCGCCACCACAACGTACCATTATGGGACCACAAAGAAGACTGGGCATTTACATCGGTTTTAACTCCCCGTCTATTATTAAATATTTAGAACCATTAACGGGTGACATGTTTACAACACGCTTTGCCGACTGTCAGTTTAATGAGACAGTATTCCCAGTCTTAGGGGGAGATAAGACTAAAGAAAGACTGGTAACACAAGAGTTAACATGGAATGCATCATCATTATCGAATCTCGACCCCCGAAGTGGTCAATGTGAATCTAAAGTCTAAAAGATTATACATTTGCAAAGAATCGCAAATGAATTACCAGATGCATTCACAGACACAAATAGGGTGACAAAGTCACATATACCAGCATCAAATGCACCTGCTCGAATTGAAGTAATCCCAGAAGCGATTACCATACAAAGAAAATATGGGAGACAAATAGGTTCCAAAGATAAAAACCCACGTAAGCGAAAAGAGCAGAATAAATCAGTTGGTGAAAATTTAGTAAATGAAACCCTAGAAGAGGTAAATGTCCCAGAAGAGACAAATATAACTCCAGAGGAAAATGAAAATCCAGAAGACACACTGGTACCAAACGAAAACGAGATCTCTGTCAATTATGTACAAAATAGTACAATATGGAACCGAAATGAAACACGTGTTAATGATATATTTGCTTATGCTATAGCAACGAATGTAATAAATGAAAATGATTACATACCTAAAACTCTAGAAGAGTGCATGCACAGAGTTGATTAGCCAAAATGGCAAGAAGCCATAAAGGCTGAGTTGGGTTCGCTTGAAAAACGAAATGTTTTCGGACCTGTAGTCCGAACACCCATAGACGTCAAACCAGTAGGTTATAAATGGGTGTTTGCTATAAAAAGAAATGAAAAGAATGAGATTGTACGATACAAGACACGTCTTGTAGCACAAGGGTTTTCCCAAATCCCAGGAGTTGATTATGAGGAAACGTATTCCCCTGTAGTGGATGCGATAACCCTTAGATTTCTAATTGGCCTTGCAATCTCAGAAGGACTTCAAATGAGACTTATGGATGTCATCACCGCATACTTGTACGAGACACTAGAAAATGACATCTACATGAAAATCCCCAAAGGATTAAAAATGCCCGAAGCATTAAAATCAATACCTCGAGACATGTGTGCTATAAAGCTAAAAAGATCTTTATATGGTCTTAAACAATCTGGCCGCATGTGGTACAATCGGCTCAGTGAATATCTCGAAAAAGAAGAATACAAGTCTGATGTAATCAGTCCATGTGTTTTTATAAAAAGACCACTCTCAAAATTCACTATAGTAGCAGTCTACATTGATGATATAAACATCATCAGAGCTCCCGAAGAGATAGAAAAAACTGCTAATATATTAAAGAGAGAATTTGAGATGAAAGACCTTGGTACAACAAAATTATGTCTTGTCCTGCAGTTTGAGCATTTACGAAATGGTACATTCGTCCATCAGTCAAACTACATCCAGAAGATGTTAGTACGTTTCAATATGGACAAAGCCCATCCGTTTAGCATACCCATGGTTGTCGGACCACTAGATCCTCAAAAGGATCCTTACCGCCCTCAAGAAGAAGGCAGAGAAGTACCTAGTCCAGAAGTACCGTACTTAAGTGCGATCGGTGCCCTTATGTATCTTGCAAATAACATGAGACCCGATATTGCATTCTCGGTACATGTACTAGCAAGATATAGTTCAAACCCAACATGTAGACACTGGAATGGAATAAAACACATATTCCGATATATTTGCGGAACACAAGACTTAGGTCTTTTCTACCAGAAAGATAAAAAATCCCAGCTTGTTGGGTATGCTGATGCTGGATATCTATCAGATCCACATAAAGCAAAATCTCAAACAGGTTATGTATTCACATATGGTGGCACAACAATTTCTTGGAAGTCAACTAAGCAAACACTTACAGCAACGTCATCAAATCATGCCGAACTAATTGCACTATATGAAGCTGGTTGAGAATGCGTGTGGTTGAGATCAATGATTACTCACATACAAGAAGCATGTGGATTAGAACAGATCAAGAAGGAGTCGACGATTATTTATGAAGACAATGCTGCTTGCATAGCTCAGATCAAAGAAGGTTACATAAAGGGTGATCGAACAAAGCACATTTCACCAAAATTCTTCTCAACGTATGACTTGCAGTAAGAAGGGAAAATTGATGTTTGCCAAATAAAGTCAAGTGAAAATTTAGCTGACCTATTCACAAAATCTTTACCAAGAAACAGTTTCGAGCAACTATCACACAAGATCGGTCTCCGTAGATTGAAAGATGTTTGTTGAATTCAGGGGGAGAATTATACACACTGTACTCTTTTTCCCTTAACTAAGTTTTGTCCCAATGGGTTTTCTTAGTAAGGTTTTTAATGAGGCAGTACAACTGATCTAGTAGTATCAGTTTATTATATAGGTCCTAAAGTATCTATTTAATATCATCCTGAAGTATGTTATTAATTGTGTATAATAAATAATAATATATATCTGAGGGGGAGTGTTATAAATACATATATATTCCCTCCTAATTCTCCTCCTAAGTTGTTAAGTTTCAGTTATATTTTGACTACATGAGTTACATTTTGACTACATCACTTCACTTGTATATATATATATATATATATGTGTGGTTGATAAATGAAATGGTACACACTTCTCATTTTTCAATTATTTCTCTCATTTTTAACCTTATAAAGTTATAGAAATAAAAGGAAATTGTTATGTTTATTGCTTTAATCTCCCATGAAATTAAAAAAAAAACAATCAAGAAAGTAAATAATTAATTGTTCATTTAGGTATAATATATATATATATATATATATATATATATATATATATATATATATATATATATATAGTAGAAATGTGTAGCTTATAATATTTACATATTTGTAGGTAAATGTCATAGGATTTAAAAAAAAAATATGAACAAATTAGCTTTATGATTCTATATGTACAGGTTTTACGTTGAAGCCGATGCTTTCTCCGGAAACAATCTTCCTATCCAAGGATAGAGGTAAGTTCTGCTTACACCTCACTATTTCAAGACGTTACCAATAACTTTGTTATTTGTGGGATCTAGTAGGCATGATTGTTGTTATTGTTTTTGTTGTATGTACATGATTTACACATGTATTTGTAGAAAATATACATTTTAAAATTATTAATCAGTGTTAAAAAATAAACTTTTTAAATTTGTTTTTACAATACCTTAGTATCATGTAATGATTCTCAACTATTAATATAATCTAAAAAATCACAAAAATATTTTTTACTCGTATATTAATATGCACTGTACTAAACATGTAGAATTTGTAAGATTAAATATATTATGTCTTAATATTTAATCTAGTAGCCATTATAATCATTTACATTATATAGATCAAAATATATAACAACCTATTAAATAATTAGTTGGTAATTGTTGATGGACCATATTACCCTTATTAACTAATTAGGTTTCCTCTTGGGTGCTTATATAAGGAGACTTATGTGGAGGTTAAAAGGTTACACACTTAGACTAGAAAAACCTAATTAGCATAACATCATAATCGACCTCCTCTCCATAACCGAACTCCCTATTCGGTTTCATCATCACCATCATTAGTCAGCACCCTAAGGAGGAACCAGTTCACCTTGACAAAGATGTCGAACTCCATGTCTTCTTCCCTCACTGGATTCTCCACTGCACTGTCTGCAGTGACATGTATGTTTTCATGTTTTCCATTATGTTTAAATAGAACTGATCCATCGTGTGGTATCAGAGCATATGTTGATTAGTCAGTTATGTTTTCGTATCCATAAATTCTGGGATAGAAATCTGGAAAACGGAATTTTGAAAGCCTCATATACTTCACAGCCGGTTTCGAGTCGAATATAACCACTCGAAATCCCTGTTTTCGGAAAAGATTAATTACATGTTCACTCGAAATCAAATAGGTTATGTTTTATGACCGAAATCTGTTTAGAAAGCCTTAAAAATTCAGGTTTCGGGTTCCAGAATTTTGTTCTTATGTTTAGGGTTCATCATGTGTTCTTAGGAAAATTCGAAATTCCTTTATGTTTTGGAATATGATTCGGATTATTGAGTGTTTTTTCCTGTTTTGACAGCTGTTAATTTGAAATTTTCAGTTATGCTATCACAACAACAGCTGTTAACAGGAGTCTCAAGATCAATTTTAACGACCTGAGACCAAGATCTCGACTCGAGACCACAAGATCTCAACTCGAAATCATAAGTGTTCTCAAATCTTTACAACTCGAGACAACGATTTTGACTCGAGACCATAAGGTTTCGATTCTAGACCACTGAGGTTTCGACTAAGGGCTTCAATCTTCACAACTCGAGACCATGGTTGCGACTCGAGACCTCATCAAGGAGTCGAGATCTCATAAAGCATAGTAGTCGAGACCATGATTACGACTCGAGACACTGAGGTTGCGACTCGAGACCATTAATGAGTCGAGACCTCATAACGTTACAAGATGAGTCGAGACTTGACTCGAGATCTCACTCGAGACCTCATAACTGAGTCGAGATCTCACTCGAAACCTCATTATTTTAGGTTGTTTAATGTGAACTAAAATTTAGCTTGGGGCTCCGCCCCGAACCCCGTGCGGGGGCACGTTTTCCCCCTGCACCCCCCAACGAACTCACAGGTGGTTTGCTATTTAATAATTGTTTTTGTAAATACTTAGTTAATTAAACAGAATCAGATAATGTTTTACAAAACCAAAATGGCTTTACTTGAATGAGCTTTTGATGTATCATTTCTGGCCAAAGTTGATTTGATACATCTACTTATCGTTCAAGTATTACGAAAGCTATGTTAAGTGTGCATTATAAACATGAATGTCTTAATATCTGGCCAAAGCTGATTTAATTCTTTCATATATAGCATACTTAACAAGTGCATAACTAAAGTGATTATCTCAATTTCTGGCCAAAGCTGATTTGTCACAAACACTTTGCACACATGCTTAAATGATTACACTTCTGGCCAAAGCTGATTTGTCTTCGTTTAAGTAGAATTTTACTAAGTCTATTATTTTGATGTTAGTAATAGACAATATCACAGCTTCATAATTAAAATGGTCATTATTTATGCCTGCCTTAGTATAACGTGCCCTTAGATCACATTAGGACTTCTTCCCTAGTATCATAACTTGCTCATCTTATTTCCACTATCAGCGCCC
Source organism: Helianthus tuberosus (assembly GCA_030545235.1). Lineage (NCBI taxonomy): Eukaryota > Viridiplantae > Streptophyta > Magnoliopsida > Asterales > Asteraceae > Helianthus > Helianthus tuberosus. The sequence continues at coordinate 104,386,170 of CM060427.1, read as the reverse complement.
AATTGCGGGATCCCACCTTTGACCGATGATAACTTTGCTGCATAGAAGGATGCTCTCATGCTTACACTTGGATTGCTGTACTTTGACTATGCTCTAAGAGAGAATAAGCCAGCGGACCTTACTCCACAAAGTACTGGTGCTGAGCAGTTGACTCATGAAAAGTGGACTAGGTGTAACCGCATGTCTCTCATGTTCATGAAGCAGTCCATAAGCAATGCAATCAGAGGAGCCATTCCTGATTCTGAAGATGCTAAAACCTACTTGGCTTCTGTGGAGGCGCAGTTTAAGGGGAAGTCTAAAGCACACGCTAGTACCATTATCCTCAAGCTGGTGACAACTAAGTATGATGAGAGGAGCGGCATTCGCGAGCACATCATGATGATGAATGACATGGCTAATAAGCTAAAGGGGCTGGAAATGGAGATCAGTGATGGTTTTCTCTTTCATTTCATCATTACTTCGCTTCCTTCGTCCTTTGAAGCATTCAAGATCAATTACAACACTCAGAAGGACAACAGGACGATGAGTGAGCCGGTCCCTATGTGCGTACAGGAGGAAGAGCGTATGAGGATGGATCGCACTACTGATGTTGCTAACTTCACCACCTCCAACTCTAAGAAAAGGAAGAACAATCATCAGAGGAAAGATGCTTCTAAAGTCCAAAGGCCCAATCCCAATACGAGTGCACCTTCCAGCTCTAAGAACTCCTTAGGCAGAATCAACTGCAAGTTCTATAAAAAGGCAGGACACATGCAGAAGGAATGCCCTGACTTTAAGGAGTGGCTGGCTAAGAAAGGTAACGATTATTTTATGATACTTGAGCCCTATAATTTAAATGTTCCTGCTAATTCTTGGTGGTTTGATTCTGGTTCTGTGGTTCATGTTACCAATTCAACTCAGGGATTCCTTACAATCCGGAAGCTGGAAAGAAACCAAAGAATGCTTAAGGTTGGGGATGATCGAGAATTAGAAGTGAAGGCCATTGGAACATTACAATTATTTATGAAAACTGGTTTATGTATTAAACTTTATGATACCTTATATGTTCCTGAGGTAACTCGGAACCTTGTATCAGGACCAAAGTTAGACATGGACGGTTTTATTGTTTCCCATGGTCATCGCAAACTCTCTATCCTCTATGATTCTGTTCTTTATGGTACTGGTATTCTGGAGAGTGGCTGGCTAAGAAAGGTAACGATTATTTTATGATACTTGAGCCCTATAATTTAAATGTTCCTGCTAATTCTTGGTGGTTTGATTCTGGTTCTGTGGTTCATGTTACCAATTCAACTCAGTGATTCCTTACAATCCGGAAGCTGGAAAGAAACCAAAGAATGCTTAAGGTTGGGGATGATCGAGAATTAGAAGTGAAGGCCATTGGAACATTACAATTATTTATGAAAACTAGTTTATGTATTAAACTTTATGATACCTTATATATTCCTGAGGTAACTCGGAACCTTGTATCAGGGCCAAAGTTAGACATGGACGGTTTTATTGTTTCCCATGGTCATCGCAAACTCTCTATCCTCTATGATTCTGTTCTTTATGGTACTGGTATTCTGGAAGGTGGTCTATATAGATTAGAACTAGATGATAAGTTTTCCAAATCTTTGTTGTCATATAACATTAATGAATCACTCACAAAGATGAAAGAGAAACGAGACTTAGAGACTTCATCCATGTTGTGGCATCAGCGTTTAGGCCACATCTCAAGAGAACGATTAAATCGTCTCATAAAGGATAAAGTCTTACCTCCTCTCAATTTCTCTGATTTTGGAACATGTGTCAAATGTCTTAAAGGTAAAATGACATTAGCGAATAAGAAAGGTGCCACTAGGAGCTCTAATTTATTAGAACTCATTGACACTGATATTAGTGGTCCCTACCAAATCGCTGGCATAACAGGACATACTTCATTTATCACTTTCATTGATGATTATTCTCGTTACATGTACTTGTATCTTATTAAGGAGAAATCTGAATCTCTTACAACTTTTAAAGATTATAAGGCTGAAGTTGAAAAACAATTAGATCGTCAGATTAAAGTTGTGAGATCAGATAGAGGCGGTGATATTATGGAAGACATACTGATGTGGATCAAGCTCCTGGTCCATTTTATGAGTTTTGTAAGGGCCAGGGGATTGTGAAACAATACACCATGCCTGGTACACCTCAGCAGAACGGTGTCGCTGAATGAAGAAACCGTACTCTTATGAACATGGTGCGCAGTATGTTAGCCAACACTAATTTACAATTATTCCTCTCGACTGAAGCGTTAAAAGCAGCTGTTCATATACTCAATAGAGTTCCTTCTAAGTTTGTCCCTAAAACTCCTTATGAACTTTGGACAGGAAGGAAACCGAGTTTTAAATATATGAAAGTATGGGGCTGCATTGCTGAAGCAAAACTTTACAATCCTTTCCTAAGGAAACTTGACCCTAAAACAGTTACCTGTTTCTTTATCGGGTATGCTGATAACTCAAAGGGTTACCGTTTCTATTGTCCTTCCCATGTCACCCGTATTGTTAAAACCAAGCGTGCTGCGTCCCTGGAGGATTTCAAGGTCAGTGGGAGCAGTACCAACCCTTATGAAGAATTGCAAGAAGTACAAGACGCGGGGGGGAGAGACTCGTCGCTTACCATTACTCCAATTACTCCTCTTGTACCTAATGCAACTACTGTACCTGAAGCTACTGCACCAACTCCAAATTTAACTCCACAATCAGAACCCATTATACCTCATGACGAAGGCACTTTAACCGCTCAAAACCAAGGCAACGCTGAACCCGATAATCCACTCAGAAGGTCATCTAGGCAAAGAAGGCCTACTAATTGGGATGATTATGTTACCCACCTGACTGAAATGGATCCCGGAAAGCTCAATGATCCTATCTCTTACAATGAAGCCATTAGCAGTGATCAGTCTTCTGAATGGAAATGATTGATGAGCTTGAATCCATGAAGAAAAACGACGTTTGGGATTTTTGTAGAATTACCCAACGGTGTTAACCCCGTAGGATGTAAATGGGTGTTCAAAATAAAACTGGATCCGAATGGGAACATTGAACGCTACAAAGCGAGATTGGTTGCAAAGGGATACACTCAGAAAGAGGGAATTGATTATCAAGAGACGTTTTCACCTATCTCTCGTAAAGATTCATTAAGGATCGTTATGGCCTAGATCACTGGAAAGCAGCTAAGAAGGTACTTCGATAACTGCAAGGGACGAAAGACTATAAACTGACTTATAGAAGAAGTGATCATTTAGAAGTGGTAGGCTATTCTAATTCTGACTTTTCCAAATGAAAAGATGACAAGAAATCCACTTCGGGCTATATCTTTATGTTAGCAGGCGGACCCATCTCATGGAAAGTCATAAACAACAGTTGACCACAACTTCCACAATGATGGCAGAGTACATTGTTGTTTATAACGCAACCTGTCATGGAATGTTGCTTAGAAATCTGATCACTGGACTCAAAATCGTTAATTCCATTTCTAGACCATTGAAGCTTTATTGTGATAATTCAGCTGCCGTTAGTTTCTCGAACAGTAACAGTTCGACTGGAGCTGGTTTATATCTCGATACAAAATATTTGTTCGTACGTGAACGAGTCGACTAAAGATATGCTTGCGGATCCGATGACTAAAGGTCTCCCTCCTAAGGTTTACGAAGAACATGTTCTGAATATGGGATTTAGTAAAGACCTTATTTGAGCATATTGTACTAGCTTATGTTTTATGATTAATGAAATTTCCTCAGTTTGATTTTGTATGTCTCTTAGAATATGTTCAACCGGTATAATGGCATATGGACAAATAAAGTTACAAATCAAACAAAGGGCTTATGCGTATTTTGATCATAATGATTAGGTTTTAAATTAAGGCTATAGTATGGCTAATGGGGGTCCTCAGTCGCATAATGATTCAACGGCTGCATTTCTCTGCTATAGTACTTGTTTAAGGCTAAAATGAGTGTTAACTCCTGATCAGGCTTATCTAATACTCATAGTAAATGATTACTCGGCTAAGTGGGAGAATGTAAGATTAAATATATTATGTCTTAATATTTAATCTAGTAGCCATTATAATCATTTACATTATATAGATCAAAATATATAACAACTTATTAAATAATTAGTTGGTAATTGTTGATGGACCATATTACCCTTATTAACTAATTAGGTTTCCTCTTGGGTGCTTATATAAGGAGACTTATGTGGAGGTTAAAAGATTACACACTTAGACAGATAACCTAATTAGTATAACATCATCATCGACCTCCTCTCCATAACCGAACTCCCTATTCGGTTTCATCATCACCATCATCAGTCAGCACCCTAAGGAGGAACCATGTCACCTTGACGAAGATGTCGAACTCCGTGTCTTCTTCCCTTACTGGATTCTCCACTGCACTGTCTGCGGTGACATGTATGTTTTCATGTTTTCCATTATGTTTAAACAGAACTGATCCATCAGAATTAAGTCATTTACGCATTTATACGTCATTTATGCATTTATAGATGTGCATGTAAACTTTTAATGGATTATATATTCAGTGGCGTCTCTGAAAATTGACGTACTCTGTTCGAGCTCGAAAAATGTGCTTATATGCTTTAACGATAAACAATATAATTACAAAAATGACAAAAATTGTAGTATTTGATAAACAATGCAATTATGATAATGATAAAATCATAGTATTCTAATGAGTTACATATCGTAATAACTAATAAGTTAATAGTTAACCAATGATTCATGCAGCCCTCCTTGCATTCTTCATAGTAAATTGCTAGATCAACTCTTCATAGCAACTGTTTAGTATGATTAATATACAATTTACATCGTTATTTGCAGATTACTGTGATTAACCAATATAGGACACTACTCAATAGTCAATTCAATACAATACGCCGTACGCGGATACGGGCAACATAGTTCTGAGGTTAACAACGATTAAAAGACTAAGAGGCTGCTTGTTTACCTCTTAATGAGGCTCTTAATGGTTCAGACCTCTTACCGGTTCAGCACTTAATGGTTCAGATTGTTTGTTTCACGAGCAGATGTCTGAATGGTTCAGACATTTGTCTCTGAATGGTTAAGATTTATACAAAGTCTGAATGATTAAGACCTCTAATCTGAATTGGTCAGACATTTGCCTCTGAACGGTTAAGCATTATACAGGCTCTTAATGGTTCAGATATCTTACTGGTTCAGGACTTAATGGTTCAGACCTCTTACTAGTTCAGCACTTAACCATTCAGATGTTTCCAAACAGCCCCTAACAGTTTAAAAATTAACACTAAACCGACGAACGAACCTTTTGAGTTCTGAATCTTCTGATCGATGTTTTTGTTTGCTTCTCTGATCGATGTTGTTCTTGTTCATGTCTCTGAAATTGCCATCGTGTGTTATAATTTTTAGTAAAAACATATTAGTGTTGGATCAATAAGCCTAATTTGTAGTGAGCTAAGTTATAAACCATTAAAAATATTTGATAATGGGCTTATATTGGAATTTGTATGTGTTTACAATTTTTTTGTTAAAAAAATAACATATATGTATCGAAGTTTGTTATAATTTTTATTAAAATCATATTAGTGTTGGGCGAACAAACCTAATATGTAGTGGGCTAAATTATAAACCATTAAAAATGATTTGATAATGGGCCTATATTAGAATTGATATGTGTTTACAATTTTTCTTTTAAAAAAATAACATATATGTATCGAAATTTTTTTAAAAAAAAATCCTATACCCCTTGAAATCACGGACCTTGTGCGGAAGTCCTCCCTGCACACCATCATCGCCGGTCATGTATATATTGATGGCAAATACATGACTATAGTTTAAGTATACTAGAATATTAAAACATATGAAACTAAAAACAACACAATTACGAGTAAAATACATAAACATAAAAACAATATGCATATGTTTAAGTTGTAAAAGAAGTTGCTTGTCATTGACAACACACATGTTTACATTTCTTAAAAAGAAAAAAGAAAAAACAAGAACCGTAACAAAGGGAAAGATCCACTAAAAAGTGGATTTTGCCTAAGTAGTCTAAGAAGGATTGTGATGATGACGTGTGACACTCCTAATAAATAGGAATGAATGACATTTTGGTCCTTATAAATAGGAGCGAAAATGACATGTGGCACCCTTTTCTTCTTAAAAAAACAACAAAACAAATCTAGTACAAAAAATCTAGTACAAAAAAATATAGCACAAAAAATGTAGTACAAAAAAAATATAGCACAAAAAATCTAGTACAAAAAAATATAGCACAAAAAAATCTAGTACAAAAAAATATAGCACGAAAAAATTCAGTAAAAAATGTAGTACAAAAAAAATCCAGTACAAGAAATTGAGAAAAAAAAATTAAGACAAAAAAAATTAGCACAAAAATATAATACAAAAATCCAGCACAAAAAATGTTATAGAACATAGAAATACAACACATTTTAGTGAGTTTTTTTAGTCTTCATATTTTATATAGCAATATGGTACTCAATTTAAAATAAAAAGACGCTCGATTTTATGGTGAAATTTTTATGAAAAAATAATGTCGTATAATAAAGTTATGAACATTTAAAAATTGGGGGTGGAATATGCATGTGCCATGCATGGAAAGAGAAAGTTCATAAATAGGATTTTCCCAAGATACCCTTACACTCCTCCTTTCTCCTACATTTTCATCTTAACCATTGATTTTAAAAATGAATGATTAAGATTACTTCTCATCCTACATAGCCAAAATAAACTTTTTATTTGATCTTATCCCTGTAACAAATACCATATCTGGATACGATATCCATTATATTGAATTGTGCATATATGTGTTAAAGTTACATGTGACATTTAAATTGTGCAGATATATGTTAAAGTTACATGTGACATTGAGTGCATAACTATTAACTCAAAATTCACGAAATTAAATCCGATCATGGGCGGAACCACAATGTTAGGAGCCGTATCACAAGCTAAGGCTCAACATTGTATTTGTAGTGTTTTTTTTTTCGGTTTTATTCAAAGGATACCCCTAAAAAACACGAGGATACTTCTAACCAAAAAATAGGATACTTGATATTACTAAAATCTTATTTTTTTTAACGGCAAATTTCTTTTATTCTTGTCGTTTGTGGGACTCGAAAGGGCTGGCAATAGATATCTGTATAAGACACGATTAGACCTGTTTATTGAAAAAGTACACAGTGTGATTTTTTTTCTTTTTTAAAATAAATAAAATTATGAGGTTAGGATCTATCATTTCTTTTTCTTGTTGCATAAAATATAAAATTGTGTTATAGACATGAGATATCAAGTAGTTAAACGAGTTGTAGTCATATTTAATACTTGTGTTATACGTGTCGTCAGAGACCTGTTAAACCCGATAAGACACGATTTGCCAGCCCACCCAAGACCACCACCCCATTGGTAACTAAAATCTCATTTTTCTATAAGCCCAAACATTTTACAACCCGAAAACTTGTATAATAATTAAGCCCGGATTAACAATAATAGAATTGAAAGAAGACCCTAAATATAATTGATAAAGTTAGCCCAAGACCCAAAAGAATATTAAAATTGAATAAGTGATCTTGCTCGTTTTATGGTGGCAACCGGAACACATAGTTTTTGTCCTTTGGTTTATCGGGTAGTGAAGCTAGCTTTGGTTTTACCGGTTGCAACCGCAACCGCTGAAAGATGTTATTTTTCGAAATTGAAGCTTGTTAAGACGGATTTACGCAATCGAAGGAGCCCGGAATATTTGAACAATGTTATGGTTTGTGCGGTTGAAAAGAAACTTTTGATAAAACAAAAGACGACGATGTAATGAAACGATTTCAAGCTATGAAAAAAAGAAGAGGACAAATCTATTAGGTATTTGTTCTACTTTATTGATTATCATTTTTTATTGTATGATTGAATGGTAAAAAAAATTCGGGATACCCCTAAATTAGTGCGCTAGCTCCGCCACTGAATCCGATATTCATTTTTTGTATTCGCATAACATGTTACAAATCTATTACCAGCTTCTTCATCACCGATAACAAAATCTAAATTAAGGGAAAAGATCAAACAGGAAGTTTATTTTGGCTAGGAAGGATAGGAAGCAATAGGATTATGACATATGACAAATTTTAAAATAAAGAGAAATGGTATTTTAGTCAAACCACAAATTAGTATCATGAAACCCTAGAAAAAAAAACCCAACACGTCTTTCTCTTTTATGATTCATCTCGCCCCTACACCACCACCACCACCACCACCACTCCACCGCTACCCCCTCCGTCACTGGAAGCGGCGTAGCTCCTCTTGCCTTGCCGCATTACCTCCGTAATTAAAAAAAAAAGCTTTGAAAACAGAGCTGAAATACAAAGAATTTGGTGGCTATGACCTTGGTGGAGTAATCGATATCCCACTTGAAGTAAGTTTACAATTTCTAATTTGCTGTGTTTTCATTTTGTAAGTTTTTTTTTGCAAAAAGTATGTTGACGGTGACCACATTTCAATGATAATTACATCAAGATGATGATGAGGATGAATGTACAGGTCAAAATTGATTTTTTTAAGTATTTGTAAAACGCAATTTTAAGGGTTTGATTATTTTAAGTATTTGTAAAACGCAATTTTACCAATTATTGTATATTTTCAAAATTTCCAGTTATGTATTTGTAAAACGTAATGTTATAATATAATGAAAAAAACACATTTTAGTGTCTTTTTTGTCTATTGTTTTTTATAACCCAATGGAAAAACAAATTTTTTGCGTGTTTTCAGTCCATTGCGTTTTAGAAAGAACACTTTCTTTTGTGTTTTTAGGCCATTGCGTTTTAGAAATAAGCCATTTTTATGTGTTTTCTGGCCATTGCGTTTTAGAAAAACACATTTTTGAAGTGTTTTTTGTCCATTGCGTTTTAGGTAAAACACATTTTTATGTGTTTTCAGTCCATTGCGTTTTAGAAAGTACACTTTCTTTTGTGTTTTTAGGCTATTGCGTTTTAGAAATAACACAATTCTTTGTGTTTTCTGGCCATTGCGTTTTACAAATAAGACATTTCTTTGTGTTTTTTGTGCATTGCGTTTTAGAAAAATGTCATTTTTTAGGTGTCTTTTCATTGCGTTTTACGCAACTGAGTTTTTTTCATTGCGTTTTACGCAACTGGGTTTTCAAAATTTTTTTTTCGAAAATATAGCAATAGTATACTCGTTTTAAAGATAAAAAAACGCTCGTTTTTTTGGTGCAATTTTTATAAAAAAATAATGTCGTATGAAAGAGTTATTAACGTTTAAAAAATGGGGGGGAATTGGAAGAGAGAGAAACTATTGCCTTGGATTGACTAGAATGCCCCTAAACAAACTCACGCGACTCTTTTCTTCATTTCAATTTCCATCATTTAATCTTAGCCCTTTATTAACTAAATGGATGGTCAAGATCACTTCCTAGCCTTCTTAGCCAAATAAACTTCCTATTGTATCTCCACCCATTAAATTAAATCCACATTAAAGATCTCATATCGATCCATCTATGGGAACCTTGATGAGCATCCAATACAATTATACAAATTTCAACGAACAAGGTTTTGGTCAAATGATCCAAAGAGGGTGGAGTTTGTAAATAATGATAATGTTCGCTAAAAAAGCAACCTTAATTCTGCAATCGTCGCATGGGCATGGTGTGTTGGAATTGATTCTGCAAAAGAGAGAATTATATATTGGTTAAAAAGATAAGTTGAGAATTATATATTGAAAGATATTTTACGGTATCAGGCATATTGTGATAAATGAAGATAATCATTATCACTAACATACATAAAATACCTTCTTAAAAAGCGAGGGACGGTTAAGCATGCATCATGTGGTGGTGTTGATAGCCAAAAGACAAGGGGTACATGCACTAATCGGCTTTTGTCCCAATTATTAAGTGTTATGTGCCTTATGTCCAAGGCTTGATACAAAACTATTATCGAGCCGGGGGTCTCACTGGAAGCATCTTCTGTATTCCTATTGGATAGAGGTAAGGTTGTCAACATCTTACCCTCCTCAGATCCTACCTTAACTTTACTATTGGTGTGATTTACTGAGTATGATAATGACATAAAATACCTTGTTGTTTTGCCTTTTTAACAGGACATTATTAAATTAGACAAGATTAGATCTATATAAGAGAAGAATTGTTTAGGAGAGAATTATAACCACACATTTGTCTTTCTCAAATTTTCGGAGAGAAGGGTATGATGGTCTTTTTCTCATTTGAACTAGTTTTTGTCTTAATTTTCAAACGGTTATAACTTTTCATATGTTAATATTTAAAAAAAAATTACACCGTATTAACAAGTGTTTCATTTTCTGTAATTCAAGCGACCTATTGCTATAGTTTTCTTAAAAAAATTATAGGACTTCAATACTCATTACGTGATTTTGAATACCTAGTACCCATTACGTGATTTTGAATACCCGGTACATGACTACGTGATTTTGAATACCCGGTACATGACTACGTGATTTTTGAATACCCATTACATGATTACACCTTCAACATAAATAATTATGCGTTCAATGTACATTCATTACATGATTACAAATTAAATATCATTTGTTATAACTAATGCTAATACAATTATACTTATTACGCGATTACACATTCAATAATAAGAAGTTGATTGTTTATGCTTTATTACGTGATTAAATCTTTAAGAGTAAATTACTTTTTTGAGTCCTTGTGTTTTAGTGGTTTTAACCATTTGAGTCCGAAATCAAAACGTTTAACGCCCTGAGTCCCTAGATGCTTTTTTAATAACCTTTTGAGTCCTTTTGAGTTCAATTTTTTTTGTTGATAAAATTGGACTCAAAACGTAAAAAAATGAACAAAATCTGACTCAAAACGTTATAAAATGAGCGGTTAGGGACCCAGGGCGTAAAACTTTTTGATTTTGAACTCAATTGGTTAAAGCCGCTAAAACACGGGGACTCAAAAAGTAATTTACTCAATCTTTAATATACGACATTATGTTGTTATTACACGTTGATTCTGCAAATGTTTTGTATATAATTTATCCTTAATACGTGATTATACCTGAAATATTAGGTATTCCATATGAAATATTATGTATTACATGTTTTGTTTTTACGTAATTACGTAATCACTCAATGGGGTTTCACATAAATACTATAATGAAATCACGTAATCACTAAGTGAGTATTAAAAATCATGTAGTCACTAAATGAGTATTCAAAATCACATAGTTGCTTACTAGCTATTCAAAATCACGTAAAAAGTATTCAAAAACTATAATAAAATTTTAATATAAAATTTAAAACAATACATGAACCAATAGTAAATAACAAGTATTCACAATTAAAATTGTTATTTAGGAGTAACACATTTGATAAATCTTTTTTTTTTTTCAAAAGAATTCACTTTTTGTTTCAATTTTTCTCTCTTAATTTTTCTTTTAATTTGATGAAATTGTTGGCTTATAATTTATAGTGGATGGAAGTACGGATGTCCAAAATGTTTAATGCCTGAAGCTTTGCTCGGACTTTGAGAAAAGCTAGTTTGGTATGTTTCGATTTGAAAGTGAGTTGAGCTAGCTTGGCTCGGTTTGTAACGAACAAGATTGGTTCAGTTTGGCTCGTTCGTTAACTTGATTCGGTTTAGTTTGGATTATTTTACTTTTAATATATTTTATTTTCATATACATATAATATATTATAGAAAAATGGCTATTTGTTGCAGGTATTTAGGAGTGCAGTTGGATATATCTAAATTACTAGATGGGTTAATGGATTTAAACACCTCCAACTATTGTCATTTGGCCGCTGGCACTCTCAACTTAATACATTGTTTGTCATGGCACCCCCTCGTTAAATAATCACTAACCTGGTTAGAAAAATTATCCTACGTGTCAATTTAATCTGATGTGGCATGTATGATGTGTCATTTAAATCTGATGTGGCCAATTATTTTTTTAAAGAAATCTATATAATAATTATTATATTTAATATATATATATATATATATATATATATATGGGGACCGCTAGAATGAGAACCACCACGAGTTATGAGAACCGCGAGAACCACACCCCACGGGGGGGCGTTGACCACGATTTTTTTTTACAACTAGATGCGTATATTTTAAAAACATTCGTAAAAAAAAAATTCAAACGGCGCGGCCGAGGGGGTAGTTTTTTACACCCAAAGTTTGTAAAAAAAAAAAGAAAAAACAAAAAAAAAATAAAAACACCAAACTTTGGGTGTAAAAAACCACCCCCTCGGCCGCGCCGTTTGAAATTTTTTTTTTACGAATGTTTTTAAAATATACGCATCTAGTTGTAAAAAAAAAATCGTGGTCAACGCCCCCCCCCCCCCCCCCGTGGGGTGTGGTTCTCGCGGTTCTCATAACTCGTGGTGGTTCTCATTCTAGCGGCTCCCATATATATATATATATATATATATATATATAATATGTGTATTTATATATGCAGAGCCCCATCTCTGTACATCTCCATCTCCGTCTCTCCACCAACAACTGCCACCATCAACCATCACCGCCACCACTTCCTCACCTGCTAACATCCACCACCACCACCATTACCATTTACACAAGCCTTCATTTACTATCACTATTTTCCCCCACACACCACCGCCCCACCTGCAACAACCTACCACCTACTTCCTACAACCACCCACCCTCAACCATAGTAGCCCCCAGATCTGAATTTTGGCCGGATAATAAGTCCGACGCTATACAATCAGTCCGTGATGATCGCCCAGACCATTAATCGTAACATCAAGGTTAAACAAAGAAGGCTCCGAGTTGCATCTCTTAATCACCTTCACAAGCTTCTCCGAAATAGGGATAATGGACTCAACAAGGTCAACCACGACAGCGACTCCGGCCGCCGGAACCTTAGCTTCTCCTATTTAGGGCTTTTTGAAAGGGGAAAATCTATGGTGTTACACAAGTTTCAATCTTTCATACAGGTTTGAATATGTTATTTTTCTATATTGACCGGGCTTTTGAATCTGGTGGTGGTGGTCGGCCGGAGAAAGAGCCGGCGGCAAGGAGGAAGCCGTTGGAGCGGAAGCAGGCGGAGGTGGCGGTGTCTTTGAAGGCGGAGATGGTGGATTTGGGTTGGAGGATTTGGGAGGAGAAGATAGTGACGGTGGTGGAGTGGGTGGCGGCGAAATCGAGTGGTGAAGTTGGGGAGAGTTATGGAGGAGATTAGGGTTTGCAGTTGTTTGGATCTGAATGACTTTGGATCTGAAGTTGGGGAGAGTTATGTATCTGAAGATGTTCAGTTTTTCAGATAAATAATATTTTTTTTTCTTTTGTAAATGTAGCTGAAGATGTTCACCTCATAAAAACATAAAAACATGCCATGTCAACATGCCACGTGGGATAATATGGCCACGTCAGCAAAAAGAACTAACCCAGTTAGTGTTTATTTAACGACGGGGTGACACAGCAACCCAAGTGTTAAGTTGGGAGTGGTGTGAGCCAAAGTCAAAGTTGAGAGTGCCAGCGGCCAAATGGCAATAGTTGAGGGTGTTTAAATCCATTAACCCTTACTAGATTAGGGATCTGTGTATTAAATAAGTTGAATAAATGTGTTTTTAATATTAATTTTAAATAAAATTTCATATAGTTCTTAAAACCTCCATGTTAGGCCCTTAAAGGTTTATGGATAATCACATTAGTGGATTAGTAGGAGTGTTGGACTAATGGTTGGTTTTGGGCTTATTTGGGTAGTAATGGGCCTAGGGTTTAGGGAGCATCCTCCCTAATCCCTTTCTATAAATAGTAAGTGTTGTCATAGGTGCATGGTTGGTGATTTTGGTGAATCTTGTATTAGACAAAGCTTTGTATGCAAGTTTTGAATCATTTGAATAGATAATCATCCTTCTTCTTCATCTCTTTGTTTCTTTTACAACTTGTTTGTGTGATTCTGCCACCTTACGAGTTGTGCGATATCATTGTGATCTTGATTTCGGGACTTACAATTGGTATCAGAGCCTGCCGAACCTGATTTCCAGGCTCGGATCTGATATCTCGTTGGCTGTTTCGCTGTTACTGTTCCGGCTTTCTGGTTCGTTCTGCACATTTTGGACTGCTTCTGTTGATTTCGAACTGTATTCATAAGTATTTCGGATCGTCATTAGTTGTATCGGACTTGAAGTTTGCCTGATTTCAGACCATCATCATCAGATTACGGATCGCAATCATCAGATTACGGATCGCAATCATCAGATTACGGATCGCAATCATCAGATTACGGACAAAATTCATCAGATTTCGGATTGTGATCATCAGATTTCGAATCACAATCATCAGATTACGGATAAAATTCATTAGATTACGGATAAAAGTTATCAGATTTTGGACTAAAGTTAGTCATTTCGGATCATACTGTTTGAAGATTGCTTGTTTTCATTTCGGACCCATCATTACGGATAAGGACCCATTTCAGATAAAGCCCATTTCGGACCACTGTTCATTTCGGACCTGTTTCATCTCGGATCTGTAACCATTTCGGACTCTTCATTTCGGATCTCATTTAGAATCTCATTTCAGTCATTACGAACATCATGTTGAATCAAATCGGTGTTATGAACGGTGTTGTGACTGCAGCTGATCTCGCTAATGCTACCCTTGCTGCAATTCAGACTCAGTCTTTAGCCTTCCATCAAGAACTTGATCAAGTTATCGGCACGTCCACCAAAGTTCCAGGGTTCTTGTACGGGGATGACTATTATGAGTGGAAGTTTCGGTTTGAGCAATACTGCAAGGCGAAAGAGCCTCATGTTTGGAGAAGCATCAAGAATGGACCACGTACTATCATGTACACTACTGAAGATGACCCTCAAACTCAAATTCTGAAACCCAAAAACATTTACACTGATGATGACAGAAAGGTCATTGCTGAAGATGAAGTTGCTCATGGAACTCTGTCAATGGCACTTGGTCCAGACATTTCAATTGGAGTTAGAAACTGCAAAAGTGCAAAAGAAATATGGGATCAACTAACACATTTGTTTGAAGGAAATGCTGACATGAAAGCCAGCAGGGTCAACATGATGAATCAACAGTTCAGTTCTTTCAATCACATCTATGGAGAATCTGTTGAAAATCAGATTAGGGGGTTTGTTAAACTCGTGTCACAAATGGTGAGTGTAGGAATCAGCATATCAAACAGTGGAATGAATCGTCAGCTTCTCAACTCTCTGCCTAAAGGATGGGATGCTGAGGTTTCTATGATCAAGCGTACCAAGGATCTGAATGAAATGACACTAACGAAACTGATTGCTACAATCAAGTCTTGTGAAATCGACAATCAGCAAAGGGAAATTAATCACAAGAACTCGCTGATGGCTGTCGGAGTAACTAACCCCAACAATGCTGCACTGATGTCTCAAGCTCATCCAAATCTGGTTTTCAGTCCTGTTCATGGAGTTATGAATCACAACCCAAACATTGTCTTCAGCCCCATTGCTGGACCTAAGTCAAACTATGTGTATGGGATGGCTGTTCCTACCTCTCAAGCACCTGCTGTTAATGCCACAAATGCACAGCCACAGTCTCAGCCTCAGCCACAACATGCTAATGCTGCTTTCAGATCAAACACTCAGCCTGCTCCTTAGAACACCCCATCAATGGACCACATGGCTTTCTTAACCAAACAGAATGAAGAAAAAATTGCTCTTGCAGCCTCCATGATCTCCAGTTTCAATGCCTTCTTGGCGGGAGATCTCATGCCTTCGGGGGAGATAACACCAGATGTTAATCAAGTTGTGGAAGAAGACTTGGATGAGCTGGATGTGGCTTGGAATATGGCTATGTCAGCATTTAAGGCAGACAAGTTTGCGAAAAGATATGGACGTCGTCCTATGTATGCTCGTCCAGGAGTGCTGAAAGACAGATTAAGGTGCTACAGGTGCTATGAACCGGGACACTTTTCTAGGGATTGCAAAAAGGTTCTTACAGGGTATGAAGCTACTCAGGCAGCAACAACAAGAAACAAGGAAAGGTCTATGGTTCCCGTCACACTTGCTGAGACTGCAACCTCTAGTGGACAAGGAAATTCAGGAGCTGGAAGAGCTTTGATCGCTCAGGAGCAAAATGGATTTAACTGGGCTGATGCTGTTGCTCAAGTAGAATCAATGAAACTGTCTGAATCTGCTTCTGTGGATAAGGTTCATCAGTGGTTGATGGCTATGACCAAGGAACCAAAGTCACTCGCCGAGACGGTAAATTCCCTTTTATGTACTGAACATTGTAGGAAGAAAGTTGCTTTGCTGAGATCCTAAAATTCAGCTTTAATCACCGATTACAACACTGTGATGGGAAAGTACATCAGTCTTCGAGAGAATAATAAAATTCTCTATGAAAAGATTGAAGCACTTAAAAAAGACATAGCCCAACTTCACAGAGACGTGAATCAACAGCAATGTTGGGTTCACGACTATAAACATAGACTCACAGTCAAAACTCTTAAATGTGACTCTGTGAAGGGTGAGCTAGAGTTCCTCACTGGAAAGTACAAACAAACTAGTTAAACATCAAAAAGTTTGACACTTCTAGTGACACAGTTCGTAATCTGTGTAATGTGCAACTTGCTTATAAAGATAACAAGGGATTGGGATATACACAGGTTCTGCCACCATACAATCATAATTATTCCAGATTGCTAATCACTGAGTAGGAAATGGAAAATTATGACAAAATGATGTATGGCAAATCTAGTGATTATGTTGCACATGATCCATCTAAGTTTAAAAATGATCCACATGCTGATTTCAAAAAACCAATGAATTTTGTCAAAAATGAAATGTTCAAAATAAATCAGCAGATAAGTCCGATCATATAAATGAAACAGTAACAAATACAGAAGCCCAAACTGAAACAAAAACGGAACCAGTTAACGAACCCGCAGAGGAGATGAAGGAAAGTTCACCAAATTCTGATTCTATTAAAAATACTAACTGTTCTAGTTTGTGTGCAGAGTCAGTAAGAACTGAAGAGAAGTCTAAAGAGGATGACGAATCACATCAAAGTGCTGCTGATAATGTTATTTCTGATAAAAATGACCTTTATGCTTGGAATTGTGTTTTTTCTTGGTTTGCTGAGACTTGGGGTGTTCCCACTAAGACTGATGAATCTGGTGCTATTATTTTAGATTATGCATGTGATAAAAATGACTATGTTGAAAATGTTGAAAATAATGTGGCAGGAGAGCCTGATGTGTCATCTGAGGAATTTGAGACATCTGTTTCGAATAACTCAGAAAACAATTCTGATAATTCAGAATACTGCACCTGTATGTCTAAAACATCGAATGACACATCAGATGCTTCTTAAGGTAATGATGAATTTGATGTGATTGATTGTGATAATGAAGAATTTATTGTTGAGCAGGGATCATCTGACGATCTTGGAAATCAAACAGAGGATCCGGGAATCTCAGATAATGAGCTCAAATCTTCGAGCATTTCCGATTGTGATGATCAATCAGAATCTAGCAGCATTGCGAAAGAAGACAGTCAAACTGTCTTAGACACAGACTGCTCATCATCTGAGTTACCAGAATCATCTAATGTCAAGAGCTCAGAAGCTGATCTGACTGAAGAAGAGACATCCATAGAATCTAATTCTGCAGAAACCCATGGAAACATGAAAATTATGGAGAAGGAATCTATAGAAATCAATTCCACAGTCGAATCAGATGATGAAACTGTAGAAGAAATTATTGTGGAAACCTTCTCTGCAGATTCTCCTGAGGACATGGTCTCCAAAGAAAAGGAAGATGTGAAAGTCACTTCCACATACAGTTCATCTATCGATCCTAAAAGTAACCTTAACAAAACCGAGTCAACTGAATCTGTTCCCCCTAAAAGAAAGCGGTCACGTAGAAACAGAAGGCCAAAGAGAAAGAATACAAAAAGGGAAAACCCAAATCTCAAGCAAACAGAACCCAAGCTCAAGGGTAAGGTCGCAGATACTTACTCTTGTGCTGATAGCTGTGAGCCGGGTTCATCCAAGAACAAGCACCCTAAAAAGCACTCAGCGTCAAATGAATGGAAAAGACGTGATCAGTTCTCGGGAATAAGGCAAGCCGAACTAGATGTCTTTTTCTCAAAAAGGCAGACATGTTTTAACTTTGGAATTCCGGGACACATCGTAAGAAATTGTGTTCATTGTCCCTACTACTATAGGAACATGTACCATCAGAAGGCCATGCACTCTAATTTTATCAAAAATTGACATCCCAAAGCAAGGCCTTCTGACAGAGACTTGAATCTTGCTAAACAGGAAAACCAAAAGTTTCTAAAAACAAACAGGTTTCAAGAAAAGACAAAAGCCTTTTCATCAAACGGAAGTGTCTCGGACACCAAAGATTGGAAACCTAAAAATCCTGTTAGATCCCAGTCTCCTTGTTCGCAACCATCAACCTCTACCGCGCCACCTAAAACCACAAACAACGATAAAAATCATATGATCTTTCGCGAAGTTACCTACACAGACAGCGATGGTAAACTCTGGTCTTCTATGGCCTGGGTTCAAGTCTCTAACTTATTCCGTTGTATGTGCAGGAACGACTATGGAGGGATATCTTTAGACTTTGGTTTATTGATAGTGGTTGTTCCAGACACATGACGGGAGACATATCCTAGCTGAATCACCATGAAAGGCACAGTCAAGAATGGCGTCCTCACCTTTTCAGATGTTAACTATGTCCCTGAGCTTAAGCACAGTATGTTGAGTGTATCGCAGATGTGTGAGGAATGGAAGTTCTCTTCACTAAGAGTGGTTGTGTTATTTTGAAACCAGGAATTCTCATATATGAAGACTGGTTTCTGATTGAAGCTGAACGTAGAGGAAATGCCTACGTAATTGATATTGTGACAACTGGCCCGAAACCGATAATTTTCGTACAGTTTAATTATTATTTAATATCTGCGATTATGTGCTTAAATGTCAACATTGTCTGATTTCATGCTATACTTGTGAATTCATGCACATTTTATACTTTAAATAATGCTTTATACATTACTTTTAGCGTTGCGTTAGAAAGACTAGTAAACTCACCGGTAAGACACTCTGTGTCAGCAAATCTGCAGAAAGCATTCAGATAATAGGATTGGGCCTAGGAGTAGGTCCAACATCTAAAATACATTAAAACCCAAGTATGGATACAAGGGTTAGCATATAAACTTTCCGGAACCTAAACTACGCACTAAAAAGCACACGAAACTTATCTAAAATGCTGAAATCAGCATAATTCAGCAACAATTCAGCTATAATCAGCTTTTAAGCACATTAATATCATGCAAAATTTATGTCTTATTGCCCAAAATAACTTACAAAGTGTCGGGAATTAAAACAGCCACAAAAGGTGTTTCATACCTAGTAAAACTACGCAATTCAGCACTTTGACGAACCGTAACGAACCGAACAACCGGACAATAACCGGGACATCAATATTTGACTAGAAGTAATGTTTTTATGATATTAAACTAGTATTGGTGCTAGAACACCTTAAAAATCATAAAAACCCCTAAACACACTTAAACATACTTAAACCCCCTTGTTTGCACTTTAAACCTTCATCTTGCCAAATTTTACACTTTACCCCCCCCCCCCACCAAATCTGTCCCTATGGGTCCCACCTAAAGATTTTAGTTTATTTTATTTGATTATATTAGATTTTATGTGGAGAATATTCTAGTATTATACCCTAAAGAAGATTTGGAAGATCTTTATAAATCCTAAACTACTCACACTTCCTCATTCACTCATCTTCTTCCTTGCCTTCTTCTTGCTCTCGGCTCAACACCCACACACATACACACATACACATTCCTCTTCAAGCTTCAATCATTCAATCCAAGGTGATCTAGATGTCACACCCTGGCTTTGCGGAAGCGTGGTTTATTTGGTGTGACTTCTTAATACCATAGCAACAATCATAACAATGCTATATGATAAAAACATGAGATATTCATCCATTAATAAAGTTTAGAAAAATCCCATTTTCAACAATCACAAAATAAGTTACAAACCTTAACTTGATTTAATTGAGTTCATAAAGACTTAGCAAAAGACTTTAAACAATACTAGGTTTAGGGATATGTAACCCGTCTAAGAAGAGGTTACACCTTCTAAACCCTGGGTGACTTCTTTATTCAAACGCAGCTTGAAAATACGTACATACCATGCCAGATCCGTTAGTTTCCTGAAATACATGTAGTTTGAAAAGTCAACATAAAGTTGAGCGAGTTCATGTGTAGGTGAGTTTGTATAAACCCTTGTAAAAATGTCAGTATGTATGAAAATCCTTGGTAGGTAGCAAATAAGGAAAAAGAGATCACCATTGGGTTGCAGAGCCAATGATATGTGTGAAGTGCAGTAGGAAGACTCAAACCTAGCACATTTTTGCGTCGGGCTCAAAGTCACCACCTGGTTCATTCAGCGGACTCAGGGGTTGGGCTCGCTACACCCAGATAGATCTACCGCTAATGACCCTCGGTCCTATAATGAGGATTAATGGCCTCCAGTTCCCGCCTACCCACTCACATGATCTAAGTAGTAACCCTCCTTACGCTAACCATACCATGTAAAAAGTATTCGTAATCATAGTAACATGTATTTCACCCCCGAAGTATTAAAAACTGAAAACAGTTAAGAGAAAGGGGGGACATGAACTCACTGAAGTGCGTATCCAGCAGCGTTAATCTCCAACTCTATCTGCTGCGTGACGACCTACACGTACTAATTCCTATTAGACGGACGACCGTGCATTGGCTTAAGGTTTAACGTTTTTGGGAACTAGTTAGACACCTATTTCGTATTTACACTTCTTAATCATTAAATAAATATATTCCTTCCCAAGGATGGGGGTATTAATACATGTGCGTTCTATAATTCCGAAAATATATTTTTAAGTCTCACTTGAAAATATATTTTAATTCACTTGTCTAAACTATTCTGTTTCCAAAATATACATATTTTTCCGAAAAATATTATATTTTACCTCATACAATTTTCCAAAATAATACTTTATCAAAATACACATTTAAGAGTATTTTCCGAAAATACGCAAGTTACATTTTAGCGTTCGCGTTGTATAAACAATACCGATGTAACTTAAATATTTATTTGTGAGGGCGTTGGTATTATTTTGGAGTCGTATTTTCATGATATTTCAAGTAATATTATCTTTACTCTAAAAATAATATATCTCTTGTTCACAAAATAATCACGTATGCACACAAGCGTTTTATTATGGAATATATATTCTCAATATATATTTAACAAGTTTCATTTACGAAAATCTACCTCCGACACTTGGTTATTTTGTAATAAAAATCATGGCGAAATTTATATTTTGGAAAACAAGTTAAAAATATATTTATAACACTTGTCACCAAAAACATTTCTAAGTGTTATATTTCCTGGAAAATTTTTGCCAGAGTTTCCTCTGTAAACGGAGGCATCCACGCTTACTAGCGTATCATTTTCTTTTGTAAAATCATTCAATCAGTTCTCAATTAACCAACCCGACATTTAGACATGCAAAACACTACTTATATCGTTTCAGTTTTAATATACAAAACTGGGCCATTTTCGAGTATTTTAATAAAATAGTTATCTTATTCCAAAAATTCCCAAATTTTTATAGAATGTCTTATACAAACCAAAAATTATTGTGTAAAAATATCGGGGTCCAAATCATCACCAATATTTTATAGAAAATCATTTTCCGGATCGAAATCAGATTTATCTTTTTCTGACCACAGTCCGCGGAATAATTTATTTAAAATTCATCGAGAGTCCAATTTACGAAATTCCAGTGAGAGAGTTACAAATGCATCGGTGTTCATCTACAGTATAAATTTTATGATCTGACTCTACACAGAAATCAAGTTATGACTAAAAATATGACTCTCATTTACTGCTGTAAAAATGCAGCTTTAGCTGCTGTTACATAATGGCACTTTAAAAATAGTAAACGAAGTCCAAAAATTATGATTCCAGTGCCATTAGAACCGTATTTCATAATGACACGTTGTAGACTCAAGAAAATCAGTTTTTCGTTAAGTTATGACCTATTTACAGCCCGTTAAAGTCGGCTGAAAATGCAAATCAGCAAGCTGTTTGCAGGTTAATTGTTACTAGAACGCACACATACGATCGCCATACTTTCTAATACGTTTAACATCAGACCATAAGTTATTTACAGCAGGTTTTTGTTTATTTAAATCAGATTTACCATGTATTATCACCTTTCATCTTATAACCTTTGTGTAAAGCTTTTATGTTTGAGATTTTAGTGTAAGATCTTTTAGTGTTCATAGATTTTTTTATCATAACTTGACTATTAACCACCTTCATAAGATGTAAAATGAATGGATCTAAGAGACTTACCACTAGCTCAAGGCTAGGGGAGTTTAAGTGTAGAAAAGTGGTGGTTAAAAGAAAATGAGAGAGGTCCTTCCACTTCCGAACACACCGAGCTTAGTTGTTTGCACTTTGACACCTTTGTACACCCTTTAAATGGTAGGAGATGATAAAAAAAATAATGTTGATGATGGTGGTATGTGGTCGGCCGAACAAAGGAAGAAGGAAGAAAAGATGGAATGTTGATGGTGAATGAATGAGCATGATAGTTATTTAGTGGTCTTTATAAAGAATTCCCCATGTGTTATTATCCTCTAGTTATTATGTTCCCTAACTCATCAACAAGACCAATTAAAATAATGGAAGAAAATCAAATGGGGGATCCCCTTCTAGAACCGGTTGGGGGGAAAAGGGTTGGTTTAGTTGGGATGCAAGTGTTAGTTGGTGATTAAATTGGAAACCAAGTGTTAAATTAGTGTCTTATGTGTTATTAAATATATATAGTGTGTTAGGGTGCTCGGGGACCCTAACTAGCTCAGAAAAATGAAAACAATGTGTTTGACAATATTTTTGTGTTCCGGGTAATGTCCGGTTGTTCGGTTGGGTGTTGTCCGTTAAAGTGCTTAATTAATCCGTAATGTGTCTTTTATAATACTTTTAGTGATACTTTTAATTCCCAACACTTTGGAAAGTATCTAGGACTAGTTTGTCAAGTTTTTGCACTTTACTAGCATTATTAAATGCTGAATTTTGGTTATATAGTGCAGAATTCTGCACTTTAAGTATGTTTTTGGCACTTCCCGGCACTATAACTATCACCTAGTGACGCAGTTTAACAATCCTCACCTCCCTACACTCCCTACTAGTGTAGTACTCTATTTCCGGCTCATACTGGCCTCAGAGACAGTGTCTGTCTGGTGCTGGCTATGTCAGCACGTTTACTGGGTTATCCGTTCATTGTGCAAACTGTGCTTTTGTGCATCATGGTTGTCACTGATGATTGTGTAAATAATGGAGTGACAGTAATAAGGTATGATGCATGTATATGTATGTATCAGAAATCAAGAAGCAGTTCAACCACAATTGTAAGTAAGCACAGTAATTAAGCATTAATTAAATATTAATTAATTCGTACGGATACCTGGTTTGGTGAGGGTTGTCACATTCTCCCCCCGTTAAGAAAATTTCGTCCTCGAAATTTTTACTACCTTAACTCCTTATGGTTACGTCACACATGTATATATATATGAATAGTATCGAGGCGGATAATCGCCAACTGAATCAATCCTTACCTACATGAGGTGAGTCCAAGAACATGTAATAACTTGAACCCTATGGTTAAAAGGTATGTGCTTTTAGCATTAGTTGTCAAGGTACAAGACGTACTTGACGTATAGTCCAGTGAAAACCAGCTAGTAGGGGGGGTTTCACAAAAAGAGGAGATCTGACTAATAAGATTTTTAAACGATCGGTTGCAATATGCAAACGAGTTTTCACAAACCATAGCGCCCGCTATATGAACTCAAAAGCAGCAACTCAACGTAATAGTAAAATGATCTGTCAACTCCTGAATAAATGTCTGGTAAGGTTTAGTGTGTTGACATTTTTTGAATGGTGAAGATACACCGAATGGAATACAAGCGAATCTGGTGTATCATTGTCTTGATTCGTAGTTGCATCAAAAATGTTTAAATGATAAATCAAACAAAAGTATGTTTGGTCTCGTGTAAAACGGTTACCATGATTAGCACAAGCTACAAGTTTATGATGACACCACAAGGTGTCGTAATGGCATTACCCAATAATAGTGGTGACTGAACAAGTTCACCGCGTTTGAAATCAAATGAAAGTGTATTGAGGCAATCTGAAGATTTGATTTATACCATGTTATAGAGTTTCCAATTAAATACGGAACATCAAAGAACCACCGTTTTCGATCGAAGAATGAAAAAGGTATTAAGTACCGTAAGGCATTTGATTGACAACGAAAGAATCGTTAGGAGGTACATGGTGCTTACGAAATGAATATATGTACCCTTACCTCAACACATAATTGTGTTAAGACTGCTTCGATCGTGAAGATCCAAAATGGATTGTTAACAACTAAATAGGGAATTAAATCCGTGTACGAAGTGAGTAACCAAATTAGCGCAAGCTTCAATTTTGTGAAAATATCACCGCAAGGTATCGAAACAAATCAAACGTTTTAGTGGAGTCGTAGACCAACCAAATCTACTACGACTTGAAATGAAAGAATCTCTGCAAAAATAGTTGAATATGATGCTCCCAATACATCATATAGCGTTTCAAATTAAACCTGTGAACTGGATAAGTTCAAGCAATTGAACTTGGTTTCAACATAACCCGACAATAAACGTATGTATCAACAAAGGAATTCTCGGCATGGTAACAAAAATAAACCATGACTGTAACTTGAAAGAAAGCGGTTTCAAGAAAGTGCGTTGGCTTGGTAACAAAAGAGCCAACAATAACAATAATGTAGGTCACTCGAATCAGGAATTAGTAATTAGGTTTAGCAAAATAATATGTAAATTCCAATGAAGTGTTTATTCAAAACGAAATCACATGCGTAGCATGATGCATGTATGTCAGGTAAGTTTCCTAGAAAAGGAACAACGAGTCTCTGCTAAAGTGAAGAAATGACCAGCTATCGAAGCAAATGTGTGTTCGCTCTCAGCGAGAAAATTATTGTGATGCAACTACCATTAAGGGGAGTAGAGATGCAAACATCTACTCGCCAGAAGCATAAGAAATCCAAGTACTCTCTGTTTGGTCAACGGAACTGGCATATGCGCCAGGTTAATGATGGTTGATTGAGTTGACAGATATGGTTCCTAAATAAAAACCCTTACGAGTTTGGACCTGGGTTCACAAAGGTCCTAAATATATGTTTTCTAAATCCTCCAGATTTCGTATCCCGTGTAGACTGGTTTGTGCATTGTGTTTGAAGCACTATTTTTGTGTACGTCTAAGAACAAGTCGTTGTCCCACAATTTTTCTTCGGTATACCTTCTTACTGAATTTACCGCCAATGACACTCGATCGTCGATCCGTCGTGTAATGGTAGTTGGGTCCTTACAGTCAGTTATGTAAGAAGTTCGTTAATTCTCAGCAAGAGTTACTGACCCTCGTGGGTTAGCTCGTTCGGCTCCTTGCAGTGGATGCCTATTTGAAAATCATCGTCCTTCTTCTTGACGAGCAGAATTGGGAGTTACCCAAAAGGGAAGTTTGGTCTGTTATCTTCCTTCTCTATCAACTTCAGAAGCTTCACTGTCAATTCTTGCATCCCCGAAGGTGTAAGTTGCTAAGATGCATCGACTACAGGCGCGACGCCTGAACTCAAATAGATGCGAAGTTCGACTAATTGTTGAGGAGATAATTCTAGTAAGTCCTCGAGGAAGACTTCAGGGTATTCTCCGATCACGGGGGTATCGTTAAGTTTTAGTTCTTCGGCTCCCTTGTCCCTGACATGAGCCAGGAAACAACACATCCTTCCCATAACAACTTTCGTGTCTTAAGCAATTCGTGATCGGTGGTGGCGTATCCTGCTTCGTGAGTCACAATCGTTCCTTCATTCGTCTTCGAGGTGCGGATATCAACCTCCGCTCGACCGCTTGCCAACTAATACATCCCATTACCACGTTGAAGCTTCCCAACTCAACTGGCAATAGATCTAGCGTAAACTTACGTTCTCCGGGTTCTATCTTGCCGATTCCAGTTACTGTGTTGGCTTCCACTAGCTTCCCCTAAGCTAGTTCTAACGGGTACTGGAATATCTACTTACTCGCTACTTAAACCAATTATACTCTCGAACTCTAGAGGAGCGAATCGTAAAATTTGCAACAGTATTTGGTAATACAGATGCATAACATTAAGTAATTCGGGACGTACCGATATCCATGCTTGGATCCCTGGCGTATCTCCCTAGCTCCGGTGGGGAGCTTTCATCCTTGTGCCTGATTGTTTTTAGGGCAATATTTTCTGAAATGCTTTTTGCTTCCACAGTTAAAACAACCTCGGGCACGTTTCTGTTTATCACTCATTCTGCCTTGACAATTGTCATTGTCGTTGTCCCCTTCGTGATTCTCACTACTGTCTTGGCCTCCATTTCTACTTTCAGTACCTTGCCAACAAGTTCCTTTAGGATGCCCCCACTTTCCACAGTTAGCACATTTTCCATATCTACATCGCCCGACATGATAACGTAAACAATTGTCGCACTTAGGTAGGATACCCATGTAGTCTTTTCCCTTTTTGGCCTTCTTCTTGCTACTCCCCCGAGTAATCATCTTGAAATTTGCGAGCTTTCTCCTGTTATCCCCAGATGCCTCTATAGCAGTCTCCTTTTTCTCCTCAGCAGTGGAAAATTCTCCTCATCTAACTGCTTCTTCCGTGAGTGCCATGCTTATATTGATAGCCTCGGTGATCGTTGAAGGTTTAGACGCTGTTACCAGGCTTAGAATCTGAGGTGCCAATCCCCCTATGAAACATTCAATTCTCCTAAACTCTGGTCCCACCAGGAGCGTAGCAACTTGTGATAAATCGTTAAATTTCTGCACATACTCAGCTATCTTTGGTCCTTCCATCTTCAAGTTCCACAATTCAGTCTTCAACTTCTGGACTTCTGCCCTAGAGCAATATCTTTTACGCATCAGTTCCTTCAGCTCGTCCCATGTCAAAGCATTCGCAGCAGTCTCGCCCATTGTTTGAACCTGAAGGTTCCACCATGACAGAGCCTCATCTACCAATAGTCCAGCTATATACGTGACCTGATGTTCGGGGTCACATTTGCTCAATCGTAAAACAGAATCCGTCTTTTCAACCCAGCGCACGAAGGCTAAGGCACCCCCAGTGCCGTCGAACTCTCGAGGTTTGTGGTCCAAGAACTACTTGTAAGTGCAGCCGCTGGGTGGGTTATTTCCTGAGGTACCTCCGCCGTGTTCGGAGCAAAGGGCCTCTAGGTGTGCGATGGCTTGCGATAGGCGTCCTCGCAGTTCTGACTCTGCCGTTGTCGGCAGAGGGTTGTTGGTATCGACGTTCTCTCGTATCGACATCTTCTGAGAAGAAGATTGGTTAGGTCAGGTCCTATTTGCTTAGTGAGTGCATTTGGTCATTTAGTGGTCATAAGTACAAACACATAACAGGTTATTATACCAACCAATCAAGTAATAGTATAATCACAGTATAACCAATTAATTTGGTAATTAAATTTAATGAGAGCATAGCAAGTAAGCACGTAGTATTATAATTATAGCACCCACACATAGATTGATAACGTGCTTAGCAAAGACCTAGCGACTGAGTTTTCATTGGTTATTGGCCACAAAGTGTTGTCGCATGTTTGATGATTGGCTCTCATTATCCTCCGACCGCAATTGCATTATCTTACGAAGTGTATTATATCAAAAGGTTCACAGGGTCACCCTACCCTTTCCCAACAAACATATCAAAATTACGTAGTCAGATGTGGCCTTCAAAAGTCTTCACAATCTCGGCTTATCATAGATGTCCTTACCCAAACGCAATCCGCATAATTCAGAAATCAACTATACTGGTGACTGAGGTGGAGGAGGAAAGAAAAAGTAAACTGTTAACATGCGTGAGTTCCTCCTCGAGCTTGTATATACGTCGAAGTAATTATCTGCTCTGCCGTCGATAGTAAAGAAATAAGTATCAGAATCCTGGGAACGGTGTAATAGCAACGGTCGAGAGCGCAAAAGGAACCTTGATGTATGTGGCGAATCAAAGTATGCTGGCAATAGACAGGGTGGAGGACGTGGTGTTTTACATAAACTTCTTAGACAATATGCTGTCTTGTGATGTAGACGCTCAAATCATGTTTTCGGTTATGTAATGTTTTGCATTTGAAGTTGCCAATTGTGGTGTCGGCTTAAGCTCCAACGTTCTGCGATTCATATCCTCAAACTGTAGTTGATGTTACCGGAGCAACTCATCTCGTGTGTGGCCTCCATAATGTGAGGGATGGCAAGGGTCTAAAGTATAGTGTATTATAGGAACCATCAATTCGGCTCGTCTAGCGATGTAGAGGTGAAAGTAGTAAACGGTGCGGCCTGTAAGGTCATAGAAAATGCTGCTGTAGCAAGAGGATCGTTACGCGGGTACTGACCTGGAGCACCTTTCCGGGATGCAGGTATGTCTTGAAAGAAAGCGTTAGGCACGTTGGCGCAATGGACGTCGGTCTTTATAGGGGAAAGGAGCAACATCATCGGTTGCAGGTGCAAAAACAAACATTTCAACCAATAAGGTGATCGTTAGGTGTAGGTACTGGGTCAGGTATTGGGGGTGCAATGACTGGTAAATCAAAAGAAACAGGATCATGATCACGTAAAGGTGTAGGTTCAGCAGGCGCAACATCAAGCTGATCCAAAAGGTGTAGAAGCTAGCTCAAGAGCAGGCTCTGGTTGTGTAACGGTGTGGTTTCTCGAGCAGGTGATAGAGCAGCAGCCATGTCATCGTCGTCTTGTGTCAGTAGTAGAAAGATGTAATTCGGTCATCTGTAAGGCTGCAAATGTCACAGACTCAAAGGAGTCTGAAACCGAGTGTATACTAGAATCAGAGGGTAGCTTGACAACAGGGATCTCAAAGTGTATAATCAGTAATAACATTCTCATCTAACTTTCCATCATCATGGGCATTATCGGAAGGATCATCAGTATCACGTCGATATGGTTATCAATTGTTCGCCGAGTAATCAACCTTCGAAAGGAATGTCCACAAGAGGCGCATTGTCTAGGATCGGAGCCATGGTGTGCTCATCATTGGGATGTCCAGTGACGAAGGGGTCATGGACTGTAATAAGTGTGACAGAAGGATTCTTGTCAGAGAAACCACCCGCAAAGGGTAAAGTATCACCAAAATCTGGTAGCGCGGACTTGTTGGAAGTTGTCCTCGTCCTTGGTCAGCATATCTGGATCACTCTCATGGCCTGACGTAAATGTCTCTGGCGCAGATGCAGTCTCATCATTTGTGACAGCGGCCGTAGGGTTATCAATGTCTGATAGCTCGCCTTCTAAACAATGTGACGTGTGTGCCGGTTCATAATAGTCATAGCATGTACACCCATAGTAATTATTAACAATTAGTGTATGCATATATTCATATGCACGTATTTCAAAAATCAGCAATTATGCGTGTAAGTAATAACATTTTAAGCATGTATTCATCCTAGTCTTCCCCAGACTATCCTACCCAGTCTCTCCGACTATAATCTCCCAATCTCTCAGATTGAATTCCTCAGTCTCTCAGACTAAAATCTCCCAATCTCTCAGATTGAATTTCTCAGTCTCTCAGACTACAATCTCCCAATCTCTCAGATTGAATTTCTCAGTCTCTCAGACTACAATCTCCCAATCCCTCAGATTGAATTTCTCAGTCTCTCAGTCTAACTCCCTCAGTCTCCCCGACTGAACTATAATAATAAATTCTGAACTCCCTCAGTCTCCCCGACTGAACTATAATCATAAATTCTGAACTCCCTCAGTCTCCCCGACTGAACTATAATCATAAATTCTGAAATGTGTATTTGTGCCTTTTTGTTTGTAAAAATGTTTGTTCCCTGGATCTGGACGTTTTGTGTATGCAATGAAAACATGTTGTGAAAACATTTTCATGAGAGCCCTAATGATCGTAGTCTAGACTCAAGAAAGAATCCTAGTTCGCTACGACCGAAGCTCTGATACCAAGCTGTCACACCCTGGCTTTGCGGAAGCGTGGGTTTATTTGGTGTGACTTCTTAATACCATAGCAACAATCATAACAATGCTATATGATAAAAACATGGGATATTCATCCATTAATAAAGTTTAGAAAAATCCCATTTTCAACAATCACAAAATAAGTTACAAACCTTAACTTGATTTAATTGAGTTCATAAAGACTTAGCAAAAGACTTTAAACAATACTAGGTTTAGGGATATGTAACCCGTCCAGGAAGAGGTTACACCTTCTAAACCCTGGGTGACTTCTTTATTCAAACGCAGCTTGAAAATACGTGCATACCGTGCCAGATCTGTTAGTTTCCTGAAATACATGTAGTTTGAAAAGTCAACATAAAGTTGAGCGAGTTCAAGTGTAGGTGAGTTTGTATAAACCCTTGTAAAATTGTCAGTATGTATGAAAATCCCTAGTAGGTAGCAAATAAGGAAAAAGAGATCACCATTGGGTTGCAAAGCCAATGATATGTGTGAAGTGCAGTAGGAAGACTCAAACCTAGCAGATTTTTGCGTCGGGCTCAAAGTCACCACCTGGTTAATTCAGCGGACTCAGGGGTTGGGCTTGCTACACCCAGATAGATCTACCGCTAACGACCCTCGGTCCTATAATGAGGATTAATGGCATCCAGTTCCCGCCTACCCACTCACATGATCTAAGTAGTAACCCTCCTTACGCTAACCATACCATGTAAAAAGTATTCGTAATCATAGTAACATGTATTTCACCCCTGAAGTATTAGAAACTGAAAACAGTTAAGAGAAAGGGGGGACATGAACTCACTGAAGTGCGTATCCAGCAGCGTCAATCTCCAACTCTATCTGCTGCGTGACGACCTACACGTACTAATTCCTATTAGACGGACGGTCGTGCCTTGGCTTAAGGTTTAACGTTTTTGGGAAATAGTTAGACAACTATTTCGTATTTACACTTCTTAATCATTAAATAAATATATTCCTTCCCAAGGATGGGGGTATTAACACATGTGCGTTCTATAATTCCGAAAATATATTTTTAAGTCTCACTTGAAAATATATTTTAATTAACTTGTCTAAACTATTATGTTTCCAAAATATACATATTTTTCCCAAAAATATTATATTTTACCTCATACAATTTTCCAAAATAATACTTTATCAAAATACACATTTAAGAGTATTTTCCGAAAATACGCAAGTTACATTTTAGAGTTCGCGTTGTATAAACAATACCGATGTAACTTAAATATTTATTTGTGAGGGCGTTGGTATTATTTTGGAGTCGTATTTTCATGATATTTCAAGTAATATTATCTTTACTCTAAAAATAATATATCTCTTGTTCACAAAATAATCACGTAAGCACACAAGCGTTTTATTATGGAATATATATTCTCAATATATATTTAACAAGTTTCATTTACGAAAATCTACCTCCAACACTTGGTTATTTTGTAATAAAAATCATGGCGAAATTTATATTTTGGAAAACAAGTTAAAAATATATTTATAACACTTGTCACCAAAAACATTTCTAAGTGTTATATTTCCTGGAAAAATTTCGCCAGAGTTTCCTCTGTAAACGGAGGCGTCCACGCTTACTAGCGTATCATTTTCTTTTGTAAAATCATTCTATCAGTTCTCAATTAACCAACCCGACATTTAGACATGCAAAACACTACTTATATCGTTTCAGTTTTAATATACAAAACTGGGCCGTTTTCGAGTATTTTAATAAAATAGTTATCTTATTCCAAAAATTCCCAAATTTTTATAGAATGTCTTATACGAACCAAAAATTATTGTGTAAAAATATCGGGGTCCAAATCGTCACCAATATTTTATAGAAAATCATTTTCCGGATCGAAATCAGATTTATCTTTTTCTGACCACAGTCCGCAGAATAATTTATTTAAAATTCATCGAGAGTCCGATTTATGAAATTCCAGTGAGAGAGTTACAAATGCATCGGTGTTCATCTAAAGTATAAATTTTATGATCTGACTCTACACAGAAATCAAGTTATGACTAAAAATATGACTCTCATTTACTGCTGTAAAAATGCAGCTTTAGCTGCTGTTACATAATGGCACTTTAAAAATAGTAAACGAAGTCCAAAAATTATGATTCTAGTGCCATTAGAACCGTATTTCATAATGACACGTTGTAGACTCAAGAAAATTAGTTTTTCGTTAAGTTATGACCTATTTACAGCCCGTTAAAGTCGGCTGAAAATGCAAATCAGCAAGCTGTCTGCAGGTTAATTGTTACTAGAACGCACACATACGATCGCCATACTTTCTAATACGTTTAACATCAGACCATAAGTTGTTTACAGCAGGTTTTTGTTCATTTAATTCAGATTTACCATGTATTATCACCTTTCATCTCATAACCTTTGTGTAAAGCTTTTATGTTTGAGATTTTAGTGTAAGATCTTTTAGTGTTCATAGATTTTTATCATAACTTGACTATTAACCACCTTCATAAGATGGAAAATGAATGGATCTAAGAGACTTACCACTAGCTCAAGGCTAGGGGAGTTCAAGTGTAGAAAAGTGGTGGTTAAAAGAAAATGAGAGAGGTCCTTCCACTTTCGAACACACCGAGCTTAGTTGTTTGCACTTTGACACCTTTGTACACCCTTTAAATGGTAGGAGATGATAAAAAAAAGAATGTTGATGATGGTGGTATGTGGTCGGCCGAACAAAGGAAGAAGGAAGAAAAGATGGAATGTTGATGGTGAATGAATGAGCATGATAGTTATTTAGTGGTCTTTATAAAGAATTCCCATGTGTTATTATCCTCTAGTTATTATGTTCCCTAACTCATCAACAAGACCAATTAAAATAATGGAAGAAAATCAAATGGGGGATCCCCTTCTAGAACCGGTTGGGGGGGGGGGGGGGAGGGTTGGTTTAGTTGGGATGCAAGTGTTAGTTGGTGATTAAA
The DNA here is from genome assembly GCA_030545235.1 of Helianthus tuberosus. Taxonomy (NCBI): domain Eukaryota; kingdom Viridiplantae; phylum Streptophyta; class Magnoliopsida; order Asterales; family Asteraceae; genus Helianthus; species Helianthus tuberosus. The sequence continues at coordinate 104,353,074 of CM060427.1, read as the reverse complement.
TTGGAAACCAAGTGTTAAATTAGTGTCTTATGTGTTATTAAATATATATAGCATGTTAGGGTGCTCGGGGACCCTAACTAGCTCAGAAAAATAAAAACAATGTGTTTGACAATATTTTTGTGTTCCGGGTAATGTCCGGTTGTTCGGTTGGGTGTTGTCCGTTAAAGTGCTTAATTAATCCGTAATGTGTCTTTTATAATACTTTTAGTGATACTTTTAATTCCTAACCCTTTGGAAAGTATCTAGGACTAGTTTGTCAAGTTTTTGCACTTTACTAGCATTATTAAATGCTGAATTTTGGTTATATAGTGCAGAATTCTGCACTTTAAGTATGTTTTTGGCACTTCCCGGCACTTAAACTATCACCTAGTGACGCAGTTTAACAATCCTCACCTCCCTACACTCCCTACTAGTGTAGTACTCTATTTCCGGCTCATACTGGCCTCAGAGACAGTGTCTGTCTGGTGCTGGCTATGTCAGCACGTTTACTGGGTTATCCGTTCATTGTGCTAACTGTGCTTTTGTGCATCATGGTTGTCACTGATGATTGTGTAAATAATGGAGTGACAGTAATAAGGTATGATGCATGTATATGTATGTATCAGAAATCAAGAAGCAGTTCAACCACAATTGTAAGTAAGCACAGTAATTAAGCATTAATTAAATATTAATTAATTCGTACGGATACCTGGTTTGGTGAGGGTTGTCACATTCTCCCCCGGTTAAGAAAATTTCGTCCTCGAAATTTTTACTACCTTAACTCCTTATGGTTACGTCACACATGTATATATATATGAATAGTATCGAGGCGGATAATCGCCAACTGAATCAATCCTTACCTACATGAGGTGAGTCCAAGAACATGTAATAACTTGAACCCTATGGTTAAAAGGTATGTGCTTTTAGCATTAGTTGTCAAGGTACAAGACGTACTTGACGTATAGTCCAGTGCAAACCAGCTAGTAGGGGGGTTTCACAAAAAGAGGAGATCTGACTAATAAGATTTTTAAACGATCGGTTGCAATATGCAAACGAGTTTTCACAAACCATAGCGCCCGCTATATGAACTCAAAAGCAGCAACTCAACGTAATAGTAAAATGATCTGTCAACTCCTGAATAAATGTCTGGTAAGGTTTAGTGTGTTGACATTTTTTGAATGGTGAAGATACACCGAATGGAATACAAGCGAATCTGGTGTATCATTGTCTTGATTCGTAGTTGCATCAGAAATGTTTAAATGATAAATCAAACAAAAGTATGTGTGGTCTCGTGTAAAACGGTTACCATGATTAGCACAAGCTACAAGTTTATGATGACACCACAAGGTGTCGTAATGGCATTACCCAATAATAGTGGTGATTGAACAAGTTCACCGCGTTTGAAATCAAATGAAAGTGTACTGAGACAATCTGAAGATTTGATTTATACCATGTTATAGAGTTTCCAATTAAATACGGAACATCAAAGAACCACCGTTTTCGATCGAAGAATGAAAAAGGTATTAAGTACCGTAAGGCATTTGATTGACAACGAAAGAATCGTTAGGAGGTACATGGTGCTTACGAAATGAATATATGTACCCTTACCTCAACACACAATTGTGTTAAGACTGCTTCGATCGTGAAGATCCAAAATGGATTGTTAACAACTAAATAGGGAAAAATCCGTGTACGAAGTGAGTAACCAAATTAGCGCAAGCTTCAATTTTGTGAAAATATCACCGCAAGGTATCGAAACAAATCAAACGTTTTAGTGGAGTCGCAGACCAACCAAATCTACTACGACTCGAAATGAAAGAATCTCTGCAAAAATAGTTGAATATGATGCTCCCAATACATCATATAGCGTTTCAAATTAAACCTGTGAACTGGATAAGTTCAAGCAATTGAACTTGGTTTCAACGTAACCCGACAATAAACGTATGTATCAACAAAGGAATTCTCGGCATGGTAACAAAAATAAACCATGACTGTAACTTGAAAGAAAGCGGTTTCAAGAAAGTGCGTTGGCTTGGTAACAAAAGAGCCAACAATAACAATAATGTAGGTCACTCGAATCAGGAATTAGTAATTAGGTTTAGCAAAATAATATGTAAATTCCAATGAAGTGTTTATTCAAAACGAAATCACATGCGTAGCATGATGCATGTATGTCAGGTAAGTTTTCTAGAAAAGGAACAACGAGTCTCTACTAAAGTGAAGAAATGACCAGCTATCGAAGCAAATGTGTGTTCGCTCTCAGCGAGAAAATTATTGTGATGCAACTACCATTAAGGGGAGTAGAGATGCAAACATCTACTCGCCAGAAGCATAAGAAATCCAAGTACTCTCTGTTTGGTCAACGGAACTGCCATATGCGCCAGGTTAATGATGGTTGATTGAGTTGACAGATATGGTTCCTAAATAAAAACCCTTACGAGTTTGGACCTGGGTTCACAAAGGTCCTAAATATATGTTTTCTAAATCCTCCAGATTTCGTATCCCGTGTAGACTGGTTTGTGCATTGTGTAGGAAGCACTATTTTTGTGTACGTCTAAGAACAAGTCGTTGTCCCACAATTTTTCCTCGGTATACCTTCTTACTGAATTTACCGCCAATGACACTTGATCGTCGATCCGTCGTGTAATGGTAGTTGGGTCCTTACAGTCAGTTATGTAAGAAGTTCGTTAATTCTCAGCGAGAGTTACTGACCCTCGTGGGTTAGCTCGTTCGGCTCCTGGCAGTGGATGCCTATTTGAAAATCATCGTCCTTCTTCTTGACGAGCAGAATTGGGAGTTACCCAAATGGGAAGTTTGGTCTGTTATCTTCCTTCTCTATCAACTTCAGAAGCTTCACTGTCAATTCTTGCATCCCCGAAGGTGTAAGTTGCTAAGATGCATCGACTACAGGCGCGACGCCTGAACTCAAATAGATCCGAAATTCGACTAATCGTTGAGGAGATAATTCTGGTAAGTCCTCGAGGAAGACTTCAGGGTATTCTCCGATCACGGGGGTATCGTTAAGTTTTAGTTCTTCGGCTCCCTTGTCCCCGACATGAGCCAGGAAACAACACATCCTTCCTACAACAACTTTCGTGTCTTAAGCAATTCGTGATCGGTGGTGGCGTATCCTGCTTCGTGAGTCACAAGTCTTAAAAATATATTATTTTGAGAAAATATAATTCCGGAAAATAATAAAAATCAAAGTCTTGATTTTTGGTAAAAATATACAAAATACGCAAGTATTTACATAAAATACAAAGTATCCTTGTACAAAAATAATATTGAAAATATTATTTCACAAAATACTTATATTTATTTTTGGGAAAATAATATAAGTAACATACATAGTTAAGAATATAAATTTTTTTTAACAACAAAGAACATATAAACAAAAGATGGTGACTTGTACTTGTGTGATACAAGTCTAGTGACTAACATTAATAGAACACGTATAGGTCTAGATGCTACAAAACCAACCGGTGAAGTTTACGGCGCAGGACACGCAAAGTTGTGAGTTCATGTCCCCACTTTTAAACTTTTACTTGTTTTCTAAACTTGGGGAAAATACATGTGTTATGGTATGTTGATTTCAAAAACTAAGGAATGATACTTTAGATCATGTCACGAATAGGGTGCCATAAGCACCATTAATCAGTTACATACCAAGACCGCATAACAAAAGTTTAGATCTAATGGGTTTCAGGCAGCCACACTCTTGACCACTCTTTTACCAAGCAGTGCTTTTGTGTCTATAGTCGGAAATCGACAGTCGTGGATCGACAAGTAAAAATGCCTATGGTTTGGATGCTTCCTATGTCGTGTCACATGTTAATGGCCTTGCAAACCATTAGCGATCTCGATTTCCTTACATTTACAGAAAAACATGTTTCATAAAATTACGTACCATGTTTTCCATAACGGATGCTTAAGTGTTTTTCACAAATCTGCATGAATTCACACCAACATTATGTTGACGGTTTTCCAAAACTCACATGTATTTCAGGTAACTAAAGTGGATGTACGCGCAGCCTCACCCTTGCTCTTGGATGTTGTTTATGTTCTTAGCTATGTTGTGTCAAGACTCCGATGCCTGTTTTTGGGGAATTGGTTATTATATTCCATCCTATGAGGGATATAAGAATCAAAACCTTGATGTTCGTCTTTTAAATAAAGTTGCAAACTTTTCAGACAATATGTTATCTTGTGATGTAAACACTTAACTTTTGTTATGTTTTAATTATGTAATGTCAATGGCATTTTGGAGTTATTTTACGAGCACGTAGTATGTTTACCATTCGTATGCAATGAGAACCTTTTAGGATCACACCTCGTGCTTCCGCCTGAGAAAGGGGTGTGACAGATTGGTATCAGAGCTGCGATTGTAGTGAACCCGGATTCCTTCTCGAGTCTAGACTACAATCTTTAGGATCCTCTCAGGAAAACAATTTTTCAAAAGTTTTCATTGCATAAAACTTTCCGCGACATCCACTACCTGAAACTGTTTTCAAAGAGTCAAGTAAGGACACTACGAGACTTAGGGTGCACTGGAGTAGCACTTGTCTTTGACTAAGAATTACTTGCAACTATGTGTAATAATTAATATATACATATACTAGGAATAGAATATCACAGGTACACATGCCTTTGTCTGAAAGCAGCAGCCTATCCGAAGGAAGTGCCCCGATGATGAAACAAACTATGCAGACTGTGCAAGGAATTACGTAATTATGGATGCATACATAATTATGGAATTCAGTGCACAGAAACCACAACAAGTCTTGGCATGTAGCAAACAAGACGTCTTCAGCACAAGAGAAGGTCAAACGTGAACACCTCCACCCCATCTCTGACTTCGAGGCCGACCCTGAGATGATAACTGACGATGATGATCCCGACGATGTCTTAGCCTTACCCTTACCTCTTCTTGGCCAGCAGATCGTAGGGCATCCAGACGGTGGACACCTCGTTGAACCTGTTCCCATCCATGCTGTTCCTTTTGCTGCCATCCCTGTTGAGGACTGGTCTCTCGTTGATGACCTGGAGTATGGTGTGGCCTCTTCTGGTGTGTTCGTTATCGATGTCCCTTCCGATTCTGACCTCGAGTCTGATGTCAATTCTTTCGATTCGGTGATATCTTCGGCCCTTTTTGCTGCTGGACTGAGAGCTTATATGACTGGCGTTGATGATGAAGCTATGCCTGCTATGCCATCCACTCCTACCCGTGTTTCCACACCTTCCCACACTCCCACTCAGACCAGCTCCCTCATCCGTCGAATTTAGGAGCTTGAGGATGAAGTGACTCATCTTCGCAGTTTGATCTTCCCTACACCCCCACTCCCCCCCAGTCTATTAAATACCCTGTTGGAGTAGTGTTTTGGGTATGAAGACAAGAACCGTCAATGTGATGAAAGATGTTTTGCCTTTTATATATATATTAAACTTGTACTATGGGGTGATGTAACCCTTATGCACTTTGTTTCTTCACAAACAATGATGTAATAAGTTGTTCTAATATGTATAAAGACTCGATGAATATCTTATGACACATCAGTATTTATCTGTTTATGCATGCTTGATGCTGTATGAATTGATTTATATGTTTGGCGGATTGTTTGATGTTACTTATGTGGGTATATGCATGTGTATATATATACTACCACTATCTCGTATGATGATATCAAACAAATGTCTAACTCTGTTGTGTTATGTTTTGGAAGAACATGGCTCCCAGGAGAGCTGTGAACGCTCGTGATCAACCTCCTCCTCCCCCACTGCCGAGGACTGCTGAAGAACTGAACTCCCTGCTGGAAGAAAGAATTTCCGAAGCTATCGCCTAGTACGAGGCAAACCGTACTGAACACAGTGGAGGACCAAGCAATACTAGGCGTAATGGACATGGAGATTCATCTGGAGGAAACACAACTCAAGGTAACCTTAAGCTGATTTGCTAAGAACATGATGAAATTTATGTACGGTCTTTGTTTCATTGTTTCATTAATTGCTCACGTGTGAATTGGTTGGATCAATTCCAGGCTGCACCTTCAAGCAGTTTCTCGACTACAAGCCACTGAACTACAACGGTACTGGAGGTGCAGTGGCTTTTGTGCACTGGACAGAGAAGACTGATTCCACTATCCGCATGAGCAAGTGTACCACGGACCAGCAAGTCACTTTTGTTACGGGGTTGTTTGTTGATGAAGCTTTGACTTGGTGGAATTTGCAAGTCCAGACTCTGGGTGATGATGCTGCGTACGGCATGACGTGGGATGAGCTAAAGGAAAGAATGAGAGAGAAGTATTGCTCTCGTGCTGAACTCCAAAGGTTGGAGACTGAGTTTTGGCACTTGTCCATGGAAGGTGCGGATATTACTGGTTATACTCGAAGGTTCCATGATATGTCTAGAGTAATCCCCTATATGGTAACTCCCGAATTTAAGCACGTTGAGCGCTACATATGGGGATTGGCTCCAGAGTTTCGCAGCATGGTAACTTCGGCTAAACCCGAAACGATCACTCAGGCTGTAACTCTGGCTGTCAGCCTTACTGAAGATGCTGTTCGTATGAAGAAGTTATCGCTGAACCCAACTGAGAAGACCGAGATGCATGCTGAGTTGTCTGGTGACAAGAAGAGGAAGCATTCGAGCCTGAATCAAGCGACACGTAACAACAAGGGTTCCAACAATAAGAAGTGTGACCCCAACCCGCCTAAGGAGGCGAAAGCTCTTGCAGCCATGAATGACGCCCCTGCCAGAGGATACCAGGGCACTCTGCCCAAATGCAATCAGTGCAAGCGTCATCATGAAGGAGTTTGTCTCATTCCAAAATGTGATAAGTGTGGAAAACTGGGTCACCATACCGAGAACTGTTGGGGAAAAAGAAATGGAAGTGGTAATAGGAACGGGAATGGAAACTGTAACGGTGCTGGTAATGGAAACGGTGGTGGAAATGGCAATGGTAATGGTAACCGGAATGGTAATGGAGCTGGGCAGAACCAAGGATGCTTTGGTTGTGGAAGCAAGGATCCTTTCAAGAAAGATTGCCCAAGAGAGAACAACGCTCAGGCCAGAGCATTTGTGATTGAAGCAAGGAACGCACGTGAGGACCCTAACGTGGTCACCGGTACGTTTCTCGTTAACAATCACTTTGCATCCATACTATTTGACACTGGTGCCGATTATAGTTTCCTATCTGTGGAATTTAAACGTATGCTTGGAATAGAATCTAGTAGATTAGATATTCCTTATTCCATAGAACTAGCTGATGGCAAGCTTGTTGAGTCGGGCGAAGTTGTTAGGGGTTGCACATTAGAACTTGGTGAGCAAAGCTTTAGTATCGACCTCTTACCTGTTCATTTGGGTTGCTTTGATGTGGTGGTTGGAATGGACTGGCTGTCCAAGTATAAGGCGGAAGTTATTTTCCATGAGAAAATCATTCGCATCCCTCTTGCAAATGATGAAACTCTCATCGTGCATGGAGAGAAACGAGACACGCCTCTGCGAATCATCAATTGTATGAAGGCGCAGAAGTGCTTGAGGAAAGGATGTGTTGCATTCCTGGCGCACATCATAGATAAGAAGGCCGAGGAGCCGAAACTCGAAGACATTCTTGTGGTGAAGGAATTCCCCGATGTTTTTCCCGAAGATCTGCCAGGACTACCTCCGCAACGACAAGTCGAATTCCATATAGACTTGGTTCTAGGCGCCGCTCCTGTAGCCAAGGCACCTTATCGACTTGCGCCATCCGAGATGCAAGAATTATCTACACAACTCCAGGAGTTATTGGATAAAGGATTCATAAGGCCGAGCTTCTCGCCTTGGGGAGCTCCAGTTTTGTTCGTGAAGAAGAAGGATGGAACACTGCGGATGTGTATCGATTATAGAGAACTGAATAGGCTCACCATCAAGAATTGGTACCCAATACCGAGGATTGACGACTTATTCGATCAGTTGCAAGGATCGAGTTACTACTCCAAGATTGACCTTCGATCTGGATACCATCAGTTAAGGATCCAGGAAGAGAGCATACCAAAGACTGCATTCAGGACGCGTTATGGGCATTACGAATTCCTAGTTATGCCATTTGGATTGACGAACGCACCAGCAGTATTTATGGATCTGATGAATCGTGTTTGCAAACCATATCTCGATAAATTCGTGATTGTATTTATCGATGATATTCTGATTTATTCCCGAACGAAAGAAGAGCACGAGCAACACCTCAAAACCATTCTGGAACTATTAAAGAGAGAGAAACTTTCTGCCAAGTTCTCAAAATGCGAATTTTGGATTCGCGAAGTACAGTTCTTTGGTCATGCTGTGAACGAGAAGGGTATTCATGTAGACCCAGCCAAGATAGAAGCAATTAAGAATTGGGAAGCCCCCAAAACTCCAACTGAAGTTCGACAATTTTTGGGCTTGGCGGGCTATTACCGCAGATTTATCGAGAACTTCTCCAAGATAGCTCAACCGTTGACTTCCCTTACGCAGAAGGATAAGAAGTACGATTGGGGTGATAAGCAGGAAGAAGCCTTCCAACTTCTCAAGAACAAGCTATGCGATGCACCGATACTATCCTTACCTGAAGGCACTGAAGACTTTGTGGTATACTGTGACACTTCGCGTCAAGGATTGGGTTGCGTGCTTATGCAACGCCAAAAGGTCATCGCCTACGCGTCAAGACAGTTGAAAGTTCATGAGAAGAACTACACCACTCACGACCTAGAGCTAGGCGCGGTGGTGTTTGCCTTGAAGATCTGGCGACATTATTTATATGGTACTCGATGTACAATCTTCACAAATCATAAAAGCCTACAGCACATATTTGATCAAAAGGAGTTAAACATGCGTCAGCGACGATGGGTCGAGCTGCTAAATGATTATGATTGTGAGATTAAGTACCGTCCTGGAAAGGCAAACGTAGTAGCAGACGCGTTAAGTCGAAAGGAAAGGGTTAAGACCCTAAGGGTTCGAGCTTTGGAAATGACTATTCGAACAAATCTTACTGCATGCATTCATGACGCACAACAAGAAGCCGTTAAGAAGGAGAATCGTAGAGCTGAATATCTCTGAGGTATGCAGAAGAAATTGGTGCCAAACGAAGAGGGAACCTTATATTTTATGGGGCGTATTTGGGTTCCGCTCTATGGCGGTATTCGAGAAGTCATCTTTGATGAAGCTCACAAGTCGAGTTACTCGATCCACCCAGGATCAGACAAGATGTATCAAGACTTGAAAGAATACTATTGGTGGCTGAGGCTTAAAAGCGATGTTGCTGTTTACGTTGGAAAGTGCCTAACCTGTGCTAAGGTTAAGGCTGAATATCAGAAACCGTCTGGTCTACTGTAGCAGCCCGAGATACCCATGTGGAAGTGGGAGCAAATCTCAATGGACTTCATAACAAAATTACCCGGGACCCCTAGAGGGCATGATATGATATGGGTGATAGTCGATCAGTTAAAGAAGTCTGCGCATTTCCTACCGATCCGAGAGAAGGATAGCACTGGGAAGCTTGCCGAGCTGTACCTAAAGGAAATTGTGGCACGTCATGGAGTGCCTATTTCGATCATTTTAGACAGAGATGGACGTTTTGTCTCAAGGATCTGGCAATCCTTACCGGAGGCCTTTGGATCTCAACTAGATCTAACCACGGCCTTCCATCCGCAAACAAACGGCCAGAGCGAACGGACCATACAAACACTGGAAGATATGCTTCGTGCATGTGTTATGGATCTAGGCGGCAGCTGGGATACTCACCTACCTTTAGTTGAGTTTTCCTATAATAACAGCTACCATACGAGTATAAAGGCCACACCGTTCGAAGCTCTGTATGGCCACAAGTGCCGCTCGCCGTTATGTTGGGCAGACGCTGGAGACAAACGTATGGTTGGTCCTGAACTTGTTCAAGAGAGGACCGACAAGATTATGCAGATCCGAGAACGCATTAAGGCGGCTCGAGATCGACAAAAGAGCTACGCAGATCGAAGACTGAAACCCTTAGAATTCAAGGTAGGAGACAGAGTTTTGTTGACGGTCTCACCTTGGAAGGGTGTAGTAAGATTCGGAAAACGTGGAAAGCTGAATCCACGATACATCGGACAATTCAAGATCTTGGAAAGGATTGGTACAGTGGCGTATAAGTTGGAATTACCGGACGAACTTATCGGAGTGCAAGATAGATTTCATGTGTCCAACCTCAAGAAGAGTCCAACCCAAGAAGCAGTGATCATCCCTACGGATGAGGTGCATATCGACGACACACTCCGGTTTACCGAAGAACCCATTGAGGTTACAGACTGGAAGGTCAACAAGACTCGGAGGAGTAGTGTTAAGCTTGTCAAAGTACGTTGAAACTCTAAACACGGACCCGAGTACACGTGGGAACGTGAAGACCGGTTCAAAACCAAGTACTCCCATTTGTTCGAGAAAACTCCTGCGGGAGATAACTCAGCCTGAATTTCGGGACGAAATTCTTTTAACGGGGGGAGACTGTGACAACTGGCCCAAAACCGGTAATTTCCGTACAGTTTAATTATTATTTAATATATGCGATTATGTGCTTAAATGTCAACATTGTCTGATTTCATGCTATACTTGTGAATTCATGCACATTTTATACTTCAAATAATGCTTTATGCATTACTTTTAGCGTTGCGTCAGAAAGACTAGTAAACTCACCGGTAAGATACTCTGTGTCAGCAAATCTGTAGAAAGCAGTCAGATAATAGGATTAGGGCCTAGGAGTAGGTCCAACATCTAAAATATATTAAAACCCAAGTATGGATACAAGAGTTAGCTTATAAACTTTCCGGAACCTAAACTATGCACTAAAAAGCACCCGAAACTTATCAAAAATGCTGAAATCAGCATAATTCAGCAACAATTCAGCTATAATCAGCTTTTTTAAGCACATTAATATCATGCAAAATTTATGTCTTATTGCCCAAAATAACTTACAAAGTGTCAGGAATTAAAACTGCCACAAAAGGTGCTTCATACCTAATAAAACTGCGCAATTCAGCACTTTAACGAACCGTAACGAACCGAACAACCGGACAATAACCGGGACATCAATATTTGACTAGAAGTAATGTTTTTATGATATTAAACTAGTATTGGTTCTAGAACACCTTAAAAATCATAAAAACCCCTAAACACACTTAAACCCCATTGTTTGCACTTTAAACCTTCAACTTGCCAAATTTTACACTTTACCCCCCCCCCCCACCAAATCCGGTCCCTATGGGTCCCACCTAAAGATTTTAGTTGATTTTATTTGATTATATTAGATTTTATGTGGAGAATATTCTAGTATTATACCCTAAAGAAGATTTGGAAGATCTTTATAAATCCTAAACTACTCACACTTCCTCATTCACTCATCTTCTTCCTTGCCTTCTTCTTGCTCTCGGCTCAACACCCACACACATACACATTCCTCTTCAAGCTTCAATCATTCAATCCAAGGTGATCTAGAGGTGTATGGAGGCCATTTAGGAAGGTGTATGGTGCTAGAACTTGAAGGACCACCTTGTGGAGCTTTTAACCTCTTGATTTCTTCCTTGATCATCATCTTTATTTGTGTGCCACTTCCCTAGCCATTAGAGCTAGTAGTAAGCTTCTTGATCACTAATTTAAGTCATGTTTATGTTATGTACAAGTTTCACCATCTAAACAACTTAACTTCTAATGTTAAAAATGAAAAGATCTAACATAATCATGAAGAAAATAAGTGATTACATGAAATTTTAGTGTATGTAATGAAGTTGTTGACGTGGTATCTTGTGTTTATGATTAGATCAAGTATGTTAAAGCTTGGATCTACCAAGTTTAAGCATGGATCTTGAAGGATCCATGGTTAAACTTGAAGGTGAACATATGAAGCATAATGTGAACTTGAAGTATGAATTTTTGTGCATTAACTTGTAATTTTGAAGTGATAAAGTATGTGTAGAACTAATTTTTGAAACTAAAACTCATGGAAAGTTTGTTAAAAATATAATATAAAGCTTGTTTTTGAAAGATCTAAAGATATTAAGCATGGATCTTGAAAGATCCATGGTTAAACATGATGTTAAAAATTATGATCTTTCTAATAAACACAAAAGTGATTTTAGGACATGATTTACAAACTTTAAGACCATAAAACTCATGAGTGAGTGGGTTAGTAAAATAAAATTTCATAAAAAGTTGGTTAAAAATTTATAAGAACACTTGATTTCAAAGGATCCTTGTATGAAAAGTGTAGATCTAAAAGACTACACATTTTTAACAAGAATCAAGTTCACCATGATGTTTCGTATGAAGAAATTAGAATATGTTGTTGATGATTATTGTTGGAAAATTGTGTTGCTGTTGAAAAGAAAAAAAAACACATGTTTTGAAAACATGGGAAACCTCCATTTTTAGGGGAAACTATGTCAAACTTTTTATAAAATTTTGACACTTAGAAGAATATAAGTTTTGGTGAAACTTATTCCCTAAAAATTCACCTAAAAATATTTGCCAAGGTTTCCCTAATTTTTGTGTGAATTTCAAGTTAAGAAATGATGATTTCTTCAAGTTAAAATTGATACTAAATATGTATATTTTTAGAGAAAATATATATATTTAGTGATCACCAAAATTTTGTGCTAAGTGCATATTATGTGTATTATATGTAGTAGTGTATTAGGACTTGAAAATACACTAAATACTCCCAAAGAGTATGAACACAAAAATACACATACAAATATATGGGAATACATAAGTATACAAGTATACAAAATCAGGTGGATAACAAGAATAACCATATATATATTTAAACATGCCAAAATATATATATTTCATACAAGTCTTAAAAATATATTATTTTTGAGAAAATATCATTCCGGAAAGTAATAAAAATCAAAGTCTTGATTTTTGGTAAAAACTATACAAAATACGCAAGTATTTACACAAAATACAAAGTATCCTTGTACAAAAATAATATTAAAAATATTATTTCACAAAATACTTATATTTATTTTTGGGAAAATAATATAAGTAACATACATAGTTAAGAATATAAATTATTTTTTAACAACAAAGAACATGTAAACAAAAGATGGTGACTTGTACCTGTGTGATACAAGTCTAGTGACTAACATTAATAGAACACGTATAGGTCACGACGCTACAAAACCAACCGGTGAAGTTTACGGCGCAGGATACGCAAAGTTGTGAGTTCATGTCCCCACTTTTAAACTTTTACTTGTTTTCTAAACTTGGGGAAAATACATGTGTTATGGTATGTTGATTTCAAAAACTAAGGAATGATACTTTAGATCATGTCACGAATAGGGTGCCATAAGCACCATTAAACAGTTACATACCAAGGCCGCATAACAAAAGGTTAGATCTAATGGGTTTCAGGCAGCCACACTCTTGGCCACTCTTTTACCAAGCAGTGCTTTTCTGTCTCTAGTCGTAAATCGACAGTCGTGGATCGACAAGTAAAAATGCCTATGGTTTGGATGCTTCCCATGTCGTGTCACATGTTGATGGCCTTACAAACCATTAGCGATCTCGATTTCCTTACATTTACAGAAAAACATGTTTCATAAAATTACATACCATGTTTTCCATAACGGATGCTTAAGTGTTTTTCAAAAATCTGCATGAATTCACACAAACATTATGCTGACAGTTTTCCAAAACTCACATGTATTTCAGGTAACTAAAGTGGATGTACGCGCAGCCTCACTCTTACTCTTGGATGTTGTTTATGTTCTTAGCTATGTTGTGTCAAGACTCCAATGCCTGTTTTTGGGGAATTGGTTATTATATTTCATCCTATGTTATCTTGTGATGTAAACACTTAACTTATGTTATGTTTTAATTATGTAATGTCAATGGCATTTTGGAGTTATTTTACGAGCACATAGTATGTTTACCATTCGTATGCAATGAGAACCTTTCAGGATCACACCTCGTGCTTCCGCCTGAGAAAGGGGTGTGACAGATATGAACAAAGCTCCTACTGTAACACCTCAAAAATTCACGTCCTATAATGTATTGACACGTGTCATAAGCTTGAACGTGTGAAAGAATACTCTAGAGGGACTAAAGTTGACAAATAAAGAAACTATGTGAATATAAGGGTTCAAAATGTCAACAATGGATAAATATGCCTTACAATAACCCTACAAGATCTTTATACATTCACACGAATGAATCATGGATCATACGAAGCTAAATATAAAAGAAAGTGAGAGATTACAAACTACAGGGGTTAAATGTGTCAATATGTTTAAAGTATACCTCTGAGTGACCTTTTAGCAAACCCGAAGCTTTGTAACGATTACATATGCTCACTAGAATACATGATAAAAATATCATCAAGTTTCGTTATCGTATGAGAAAGTTATGATCAAATTCATATACGAGGGGTTAAAAGCGTCAACGTTGAAATTTATGGCTTTCTGGCTGATCGCAAGGTTAACCAAGGACTTAACGATGTTGGGTTATGTCTTAAGGCCCTTAAAAGTCAAGTTGGAGGACCAATAGTGCAAGAAATAAAGGTAAAAATCAAGTGTGGAAGTTCAGGGGCCAACCTGTAAATTTTTGAAAGTTTTGTTCACTGGAGAAGGCTTACGGACCTCAACACTCTGAGCGTTGAGGTGCGCAAGCAGGCTTACGGACCTCAACACCCAGAACGTTGAGGTGCGTAAGACCTGCATCTGGGCGAAAATGATGACAACTGCCTGTCCAAACGGTTACACCGACTTAAAAGCTGGTTTTTCGATTCAAGGGGCTCCTATATCTGGTTTTTAGCTTCCTAGGCCACCTGGGATGATCTTATAACATCACTAGAGTTAGTTGGCATCATCCTAGAAGATCAATGTTAGTATATAAGGGACTTGAAGTGTAGCAACTTAGCTCTTTCATTTGCAACTCTTTTTCTGGAGCTCTCTGGTCAGCAAGCCATCTTCCTAGTGATCACTAATCATAATTAGGACTCTTGTAAGTATACTTAACCTTTCTAAATTCGTTTAAGCTTAGTTAATTAGCTAAAAGTCAAACCGTCGTAATTAAGGTTTGACTTCGTGATTAATTAAAATGTGCTCAGTCTAATCCCGAATTAAAAGTACCTTTAAGTAGGTATTTAGGTGGGTAATAAACCCTTAAAAGCGTACTTTCAGATTCCCACTCTAACTATGTCAATTGTCGAGTCAAAGCTTACTTTAAAAAGTCAACATAAGGGTTATTTCCAAATTAAAGCATAATTAGCAATGTAGGATACTTGAAACCTGTTTGATCATTAATATAACTTGGTAATTAATGTAAGAACATGTCCCAACATGTTCAACTCGACAATTTTCAGTTTAGGCTCGGTTCGGGACCGAAAGTCGCATAGTTTGACTTATGCTTTGACTTTCAGTTCTGACCCGTTTAAGCATAGTTTAGAAATTCCTTAGAGCTTTATTAGGACCAAGTTACCTATAAGTATAACCCTCTGTGATTATACAACTTGGTTCATTAGTTATCCGATTCATATGCATGATTCCGTTAAATGCTTAAATGTTGACTATTATGCCCTTTTGACCTTAAAACGTGATTTTTGAAAAAGTAAAAAAGTATAAACCTTAGTTACTAATTTATAAACTTGCACCTAAAATTTGACATCAGTTTGAGGTCTAGATTAAGAGTTATGCTCATTAGCGTAAATTGAAAGCTTTATGTTAATTAAACGGCATGATTAGCGTAAAGCCTATCTAAACCCACTTTTTGATATCAAACTTTTTACCCACTAATGTAATATAATATTTGGGGATTTTTAAAGATTTTTATTTAATTTTTGGCTGAGCATAACATAAGTCTCTAAGTTTAATTCGGTTAATGTCGGTTTTGCCCTTTTAAGCCATAAAATGAGTTTTACAAATCTTTTTGACCCCAAACCTTTTTCTAATGATCTAATATAATAAATAAAGTATTTTGAGCCTTCTGGAATTATAAAAATATCAGCTTTCCTTTGAAAACCCGGAAATGGCTCCAAATCGCATTTTTAGGCATTTTTAACGCATAGTATGTATTAAAATTATTTAATACACATAAGGTTTGATACCTACTGATATTTTAAGTAAATTGTTATATTTTTACAGTAAGCTAAAGTCTTACACTCAGGTTTCCAGTTTTGACCTTTTAGGCCTATGTGAAATTACCAAAATACCCTTAAGAGGCATAGTTTGGTTATAAAGGATAGATTTCACATATATATGATACCCTACTGTTATAACCTAGTAAATTGAGTAATTTTACTGATTACATCAGACCCGAAACTCAGGTTCATATTTAAACTCTTTTATAACCTTTTTAATGACCAAAATACCCCTACGGGGCGTATTGTGAGTCTAAATCCGTTTTGGGCATAATATAAGATATCTTTCTGATGTCACAACATAATTAAAGAATAATAACTTAGGAAACTTGCATATGACTCATTTGGTTACTCGTTACGCACTTTTCGCGTTCGGATCGGCGTATGTAACTAGTTTGCATATATTAGCCGAAACGGGTCAAACTATATCGTTTTTGTCTCAAAATCCAGAATGTGTTTAGATTACCCATATTATACAAGTCTTTAAACTTGTCGGGTCAAAACCACATTCTAATCCGGTCTTCGCCTTATCATGCGTTAGAACCGTATCTTTCTGTAAGACTAACCGGTCTAAGCTTAGGCTTAAATTAAAGACCCGTTAGCATTCTAATTGGTTATTTATACCATCATTCCAGACTAGAGCCTTCCGGTAAATGGTACCTACGCTTACTTAAGTGAATACGGCTGAGTTATTAAATTCTTGCTATTTAAGTCAGGAGCTAGCTCAGGTAAATACTCTTAACTTATTTTCCCTATACGGGCTTGGGATACGGTATTATAATAATACCGCTTGGTCGGGTATTGAATAGTTAATCTTATTATGGTTAAATTATTGAGGTAACCCGGTTTAATCTGTATTGTTTGAAATAAAGACCTTTAGGGGTTAATGACCATGTCCCGGATATCCTTGACATCATTGTGTTATAAAATGGCCACGCCTTATACACGGGGTGTAGGCATACACCTGACAGTTGTTTAAGGAAAAACGGTATCTCACTCTCTTGTGGGCCTATACTTGTGGCGTGTCTGTTAATCTGACTCGGTTTCTACATCGGGCCCTGAACGTATAACGAACATGTAAATTTGTATGCAAGATTATAACTATAATTGTCCCAAGTTATAAAGAGTTTATGCCTTGTGCATTCAAATCAATTTTATTAAACCTTTTCAAAATGAGTCGGTTGAGTGTATTTACCAGTGAAAACTGACGTATTTTCCAAAAGGGTTAAGTGACAGGTACTGGACGTAATTGGCTGGAAGCTCAGGGCGTTAATAAGGAATCTTGCAAGTTCTAGGCGTCTAAAGTCTGTTGAATAATGTTTATGTTTTAAGATCCGCCTGTGGATCCTTTACTTTCCGTTGTAATACTGGATATTACTTTATATTCGGATTGTAATATATTTATCTTTTGCTTCCGCTGTACATTCATATATATTGTGTTGTTTGACTATGATGATATCAACTACGTCACGATACTCCCCTACCGGGCCCACCGGTGAAACGTGGAAATATCGGGGTGTGACAGGTTGGTATCAGAGCCAACACTGAGTGAATTAAACACTAGTCTTTTGTGTTTAATCTCAGTTACACAATTGCACATTCTTGAGTCTAGACAAGAACATAGGACTAATCCTAATTCGTTTTATTTGTTTCTTTTGTTATTTTCTGATTAGCCCTTGCATGGGCGAGTCATTTCAGTTAGAAGTCCCGTTTTGGGTAACCATGTATTTGTTTAAATTATAATAGGAACGGTTAGATTTAAAATAACATTCCTTTTTATTAGATCTACCATTATAATAAAATGGCAAAATTTAAAAAGGACAAGACCTAGCCATATGTCACATTAAGACAGGGCTAAGATGGTAGTTCCTCAATTAGATTAAGATCCTTGTTAACATCTCAATTTAGGATTGTTCTGCGTAATTATTAAAAGAATCTTAAAGGTAAAACCTAGCCTAATTGTCATTGCAGACATGGCCAAGATGGAAAAACCTATTCGAAAGATTCAAACCCTTATTAACATCTGATATGTTATCATTAATGACAAAGATATGATTCGATAAAATCACATAAGTCATTTTAAATTGGGATGTTCTAAATTCCCTTATTTATATAACCATCCCTTATGGATGAAATGCCTACGGGCTATAATTAACGTCCTTTGAGACTAAAGACAGTAGTGGTCTACAACCCCCTGTTAAAAAGGGCAATGAACTTTGATTCAAGCCTTAGTACCTCGATTCTATAAAAATCCTGGTTTATAAATTAAATATGTCCATGTGACTAGGCTGTTGAGCCATTATTAAATTATAATTGGGGATATAATACTTACGAGTCATATCCAATGTCATATAAGACTAAAGACAGTGGTAGCTTACAACTCCCTGTCAAAGAAAGGTAATGAACTTTGATTCAAACCTTAATGCCTTGATTCCATAAATTCTGGGCTTATAAATTTAAACTTGTCTATGTGACTTGGCCTTTCTGTGCCATAGTTGTATTTTAATTAAATCTAGGATAATTATAATGAAAATCCTGAATAAAATAAATATTATTCCTTTTCTGTTAGTATATGTATTAAAAGAGAATATTAAAAGGTTTGACCTAGCTTGAATGTCTTTGAAGACCTAGCTAAGATGGTAAAACATGTTTAAAAGAGATTCAGATCCTTATTAACACTTGAAAACGTGTTAACACTCCCGACAACAGTGATGCGATAAAATCACGCTTGTCATCTTTATATTAGGAACTTCCAAACCCCTTATTTAGCCTAAATGATCAATAGGAATCATGGCTAATAAACGTCGAACATGATGTACACATCTAAACATCCATCTGGGATGTATACCTACGGGCAAAGATGTATACATGAAAAAGATAGTTTTATTTCATAACTTCTTGTCAAGACAATGAACTATGAAATTTTCCGATCCAAAGGAATCATTGATTATGTTTTAAAATTTCCCTAGTGACAAGGTCTCTGTGCCATCAAAAAGTCCTTGGGAATAAGCACTTGTGCTATATAAAATGTCGGTACGACATTAACAGTCGTGACTTATGTCCCCTGTCTAATAAATATGAAGGATTATATTCCGTTTAAACGCCAAAGATGGTTTATTTGAAAACCTAGGCAAAACATAATCAATAAATTTAATACTATCTATTGGCCTATATGGTTGATTTACACCATGGCTATTTAATCATCAAGTTCAAAAATTCAGCAAATTATTACTACATGGTTTGTAACCTTCAAAGCTTCACCATGGCTGACTCCTCTGAAGCTCACAATCATCCAAGTGATCAAGAATAATAATGCAAGACTGAACTTAACGGGCACCTAGCTACAGGCTATGATAGATACAACCGTAAACAACGTCGTGGACCGTATATTATAGGGTCATAAGCGAAAGTGCGATAATACCCCAAATAAAGGTTACCAAAAAGGGTAAGATTGGTTCAGACTATAACCAGCCCAAGCCAAAGGAGGCGAAACCCAAATATAAAACCTGCGGGAAGAAGCACTCCGGAAAATGTTTCTATGAACAGACCAGGGGATGTGACAGAGATGGATCACAAGACCCATGAATGCAAGGACTTTAAGGACGCCACCTGCTATGGTTATGGCAAAAAGGGGCACATAAAGACCCGCTGTCCTTGTTTCCGTTAAAAAATAAGAGGGACTCATTATAATGATAGGAATGGATTGGTTGTCTTGTAACCAAGTCCATGTTATGTGTGATAAGAAGCAAGCAGTTATCAAGACTCCTTATGGGGAGCCTTTGACAATTCAAGGAGACACTGGGTATGGATTGCCTAGCACTTGCTGAATTTGGTATTTAATACCAAAGCTCCGAGTATGGAAAACTCAGAAGAGATAAACAACAGTCGCGATGTTAGAGATGCGACAAATGTTAATGGTGCATCAGATGTGAACCTCAATATTACTGGAGTTAATCTCCAAAACTGCAATTAACACAGCTGTTAGAAAGGCTATGAGAAAATTCATGGAAAAGCTTCAAAGCCTGCTTGTTAAGAATCCATTATGGATCTACCTCAGCTACTCACGTTATATAGATTAAGAAACGACCAGTCAAAGCTGAGACTGCCCTAAATTTGTCATAGATTTTGCAGCTAAGTTTAAAAAGATTAAGAATGGAGGCGCTTAACCCTCCTAATGTATGATTAGAGGCAGTTCACATTAATAATGACACTAGGTAAATCCCTTATTAAGATTTATTTGCTAAGAATTACATCTGGGTTCAGGTGCTGCTAAGTCTCTCATAAGATCTTAAGCTTAGCAAACTTTTAGAAATTTGCTCGTGAGAACCCTAGATAATAAGTGTAAGGTAAAAATTTCAGACGAAATCATAAGAACTATTTCTTCTGTTCTTGTCAAGAACCTTCAGTCGTAGAATTTTAGAAGTATCCTCTTTCTAGGTGTAATGTGTCAACACTTAGAATTGATATCTCTTTGATCTCTAATGATTGCGGATACCAGACGGTATGATAAAAGCGTCATATGAGGATTGGTGTATCTTAATATGTCCCATAGATTGCTTCCATGCCTGATCAGTATGGAGGTTTAATGCATGGGACCACAAGGATATCTCAATGGTCATATGGTGCTAAGGTCAACTATTGGTGTTCAAAGAACATATCCAAAATGGAATGGTCCAAGTAAATGTTCCCGATTAAGGAATTCATGGACTCGTAACATAAATGTGTCACTTATCTGATACAGAATATGATTGATGAACTGAAGCCCGAGATTTGGAAATCTCTGTAACCTCCTTGTACCTTAAATACCTTCTCCTAAGATTACCCTGTTTACCCCTGAGAGGCAAGTAGAGTTAAGATTAACATCCCACTTTGGGTTGGAATGTTGTAGAACTCCATGATTGATTATGGAATAATCGAAACCCTGATTAAGTAAACTTTAAGATAAGAGATTCATATAGTCTAACTCGATATTCCGAGGGTTAAATAAGAAAGACGGTTTATTCTGCTTATGCATTGATTACCGCAACCCTAATTAGACAACAATTAAGAATTTTCATTAGCTGCCCAGGATCGTCGATTTGATCGACTAACACAAGAATTAACTATTCCTTGGGATTAGTTCTAAGCAGTGGTTAGAATAACCATCCCACCTTAAGATAAGCTTTTCTATAATAATGGATATGTAAGTATTAAGGCTGCTCCTTTGGAGACCTTGTATAGATGGAATGTTAAACATCTATTGTTAGATAGAGAATTGGTGAGTCCAATTATCAGGATTCGAAAGTTGCCTAGGAAACAACAAATAAGATCATACAAATCCATAATCATCTGTAAGTTGCTAGTATTCGGCAGAAAAATCAAGGATTAATGAAAATAGCAACCCTCCTAAGTTCTTGTGAAGGAATAAGGTCCAACAAAAGATATCACCCTGGAAGGGTGTGCCAATTTGTTAATTATTGGACTAGTTAAGCTCTGAATATAGAAAATCATTCGAAGGAAATCGAATGTACCAAGATCAGATAGCTTAAAGCTAAATTTTTTTTAAGGAGTTGGATGGAGCTCGCAATACATTTCACACTAATGATTTAAGGATGTGTTTCGCCAATAAGTCAAGAAGCACTATCACATAATGATATGCAGATTTATGATATAATGAGCAACCTATGTCGATTAAGGATCGACAGGTGAAGAAGCTCCAAAAGGATACATGTGCCTATTATAGAGGTCAACTGTGGGAGCTTGGATAGACTCCAGATATGTTATAGGAGTTAGGTCCATTATGCGACAAAAAGTACTTCCAGCATTTTAACAAATCTCGAGGTCGAGATTTCTTTTAAAGGGGTGAGGATATAACACCTCGAAAATTCACGTCCTATAATGTATTGACACGTGTCATAAGCTTGAACGTGTGAAAGAATACTCTAGAGGGACTAAAGTTGACAAATAAAGAAACTATGTGAATATAAGGGTTCAAAATGTCAACAATGGATAAATATGCCTTACAATAACCCTACAAGATGTTTATACATTCACACGAATGAATCATGGATCATACGAAGCTAAATATAAAAGAAAGTGAGAGATTACAAACTACAGGGGTTAAATGTGTCAACATGTTTAAAGTATACCTCTGAGTGACCTTTTAGCAAAACCGAAGCTTTGTAACGATTACATATGCTCACTAGAATACATGATAAAAATATCATCAAGTTTCGTTATCGTATGAGAAAGTTATGATCAAATTCATATACGAGGGGTTAAAAGCGTCCACGTTGAAATTTATGGCTTTCCGGCTGATCGCAAGGTTAACCAAGGACTTAACGATGTTGGGTTATGTCTTAAGGCCCTTAAAAGTCAAGTTGGAGGACCCATAGTGCAAGAAATAAAGGTAAAAATCAAGTCTGGGTGTTCAGGGGCCAATCTGTAAATTTTTGAAAGTTTTGTTCTCTGGAGAAGGCTTACGGACCTCAACACTCTGAGCATTGAGGTGCGCAAGCAGGCTTACGGACCTCAACACCCAGAATGTTGAGGTGCGTAAGACCTGCATCTGGGTGAAAATGATGACAGCTGCCTGTCCAAACGGTTACACCGACTTAAAAGCTGGTTTTTCGATTCAAGGGGCTCCTATATCTGGTTTTTAGCTTCCTAGGCCACCTGGGATGATCTTATAACATCACTAGAGTTAGTTGGCATCATCCTAGAAGATCAAAGTTAGTATATAAGGGACTTGAAGTGTAGCAACTTACCTCTTTCATTTGCAACTCTTTTTCTGGAGCTCTCTGGTCAGCAAGCCATCTTCCTAGTGATCACTAATCATAATTAGGACTCTTGTAAGTATACTTAACCTTTCTAAATTCGTTTAAGCTTAGTTAATTAGCTAAAAGTCAAACCGTCGTAATTAAGGTTTGACTTCGTGATTAATTAAAATGTGCTCAGTCCTTAAAAGGGTACTTTCAGATTCCCACTCTAACTATGTTAATTGTCGAGTCAAAGCTTACTTTAAAAAGTCAACAGAAGGGTTATTTTCAAATTAAAGCATAATTAGCAATGTAGGATACTTGCAACCTGTTTGATCATTAATATAACTTGGTAATTAATGTAAGAACATGTCCCAACATGTTCAACTCGACAATTTTCAGTTTAGGCTCAGTTCGGGACCGAAAGTCGCATAGTTTGACTTATGCTTTGACTTTCAGTTCTGACCCGTTTAAGCATAGTTTAGAAATGCCTTAGAGCTTTATTAGGACCAAGTTACCTATAAGTATAACCCTCTGTGATTATACAACTTGGTTCATTAGTTATCCGATTCATATGCATGATTCCGTTAAATGCTTAAATGTTGACTATTATGCCCTTTTGACCTTGAAACGTGATTTTTGAAAAAGTAAAATAGTAGAAACCTTAGTTACTGATTTATAAACTTGCACCTAAAATTTGACATCAGTTTGAGGTCTAGATTAAGAGGTATGCTCATTAGCGTAAATTGAAAGCTTTATGTTAATTAAACGGCATGATTAGCGTAAAGCCTATCTAAACCCACTTTTTGATATCAAACTTTTTACCCACTAATGTAATATAATATTTTGGGATTTTTAAAGATTTTTATTTAATTTTTGGCTAAGCATAACATAGGTCTCTAAGTTTAATTCGGTTAATGCCGGTTTTGCCCTTTTAAGCCGTAAAATGAGTTTTACAAATCCTTTTGACCCCAAACCTTTTTATAATGATCTAATATAATAAATAAAGTATTTTGAGCCTTCTGGAATTATAAAAATATCAGCTTTTCTTTGAAAACCCGGAAATGGCTCCAAATCGCCTTTTTAGGCATTTTTAACGCATAGTATGTATTAAAATTATTTTATACACATAAGGTTTGATACCTACTGATATTTTAAGTAAATTATTATATTTTTACAGTAAGCTAAAGTCTTACACTCAGGTTTCCAGTTTTGACCTTTTAGGCCTATGTGAAATTACCAAAATACCCTTAAGAGGCATAGTTTGGTTATAAAGGATAGATTTCACATATATATGATACCCTACTGTTATAACCTAGTAAATTGAGTAATTTTACTGATTACATCAGACCCGAAACTCAGGTTCATATTTAAACTCTTTTATAACCCTTTTAATGACCAAAATACCCCTACGGGGCGTATTGTGAGTCTAAATCCGTTTTGGGCATAATATAAGATATCTTTCTGATGTCACAACATAATTAAAGCATAATAACTTAGGAAACTTGCATATGACTCATTTGGTTACTCGTTACGCACTTTTCGCGTTCGGATCGGCGTATGTAACTAGTTTGCATATATTAGCCGAAACGGGTCAAACTATATCGTTTTTGTCTCAAAATCCAGAATGTGTTTAGATTACCCATATTATACAAGTCTTCAAACTTGTCGGGTCAAAACCACATTCTAATCCGGTCTTCGCCTTATCATGCGTTAGAACCGTATCTTTCTGTAAGACTAACCGGTCTAAGCTTAGGCTTAAATTAAAGACCCGTTAACATTCTAATTGGTTATTTATACCATCATTCCAGACTAGAGCCTTCCGGTAAATGGTACCTACACTTACTTAAGTGAATACGGCTGAGTTATTAAATTCTTGCTATTTAAGTCAGGAGCTAGCTCAGGTAAATACTCTTAACTTATTTTCCCTATACGGGCTTGGGATACGGTATTATAATAATACCGCTTAGTCGGGTATTGAATATTTAATCTTATTATGGTTAAATTATTGAGGTAACCCGGTTTAATCTGTATTGTTTGAAATAAAGACCTTTAGGGGTTAATGACCATGTCCCGGATATCCTTGACATCATTGTGTTATAAAATGGCCACGCCTTATACACGGGGTGTAGGCATACATCTGACAGTTGTTTAAGGAAAAACGGTATCTCACTCTCTTGTGGGCCTATACTTGTGGCCTGTCTGTTAATCTGACTCGGTTTCTACATCGGGCCCTGAACGTATAACGAACATGTAAATCTGTATACAAGATTATAACTATAATTGTCCCAAGTTATAAAGAGTTTGTGCCTTATGCATTCAAATCAATTTTATTAAACCTTTTCAAAAAGAGTCGGTTGAGTGTATTTACCAGTGAAAACTGACGTATTTTCCAAAAGGGTTAAGTGACAGGTACTGGACGTAATTGGCTGGAAGCTCAGGGCGTTAATAAGGAATCTAGCAAGTTCTAGGCGTCTAAAGTCTGTTGAATAATGTTTATGTTTTAAGATCCGCCTGTGGATCCTTTACTTTCCGTTGTAATACTGGATATTACTTTATATTCGGATTGTAATATATTTATCTTTTGCTTCCGCTGTGCATTCATATATATTGTGTTGTTTGACTATGATGATATCAACTACGTCACGATACTCCCCTACCGGGCCCACCGGTGAAACGTGGAAATATCGGGGTGTGACACCTACTGATCAAGTTACTTGTTTGTTTTCAGAAATTGCTGAACATGATGCTATGCTGTGGCACCGTCGATTGGCTCACCTGAACACGAAAAATTTGAATCGATTAGCAAAAGGAGGTCTCGTCAGGAACTTGCCAATCAAGGATTTCATGTAGATAGAGAAGTGTGAAGCTTGTGCTCGAGGACAGCAGCATCGTCGGCCTCATAAGTCCAAACCTGTTCACACCACTTCAAAGGTCTTGGAACTGCTACATATAGATTTATTTGGTCCGGTTAATGTACTCTGCATCGCGGGAAAGGCTTACTGTTTGGTCATCACAGATGATTTTTCTCATTTCACTTGGGTATTCTTCTTGGGGTAGAAAAGCGAGACTACTGGTTTAATTAAGAAATTTGTAATACTCATGGAGAATCAGTCAAATGAACGTGTGAAGATTATTCGCTGTGACAATGGGACAAAATTCAAGAATGCTGAGCTGAACGAATTTTGTGCCCTCAAAGGAATCGACCGTCAATACAGTACATCAAGATCCCCTCAACAGAATGGGGTTGCAGAAAGACGCAACCGTACTCTTATCGAAGCTGCTCGCACAATGCTGATAGATTCAGGGCTTCCACTCATATTCTGGGCAGAAGCAGTAAACACAGCTTGCTACGTTCAGAATCATGCCTTGATTAACAAGTGTCACATGAAAACTTCATATGAAATAGTTGAAGGTCAAAAACCCTCGGTGCAACACTTTCGCACTTTCGGCTGTCCGTGCGTCCTTCTTCTCATGGATTCCAGAGGAAAATTTGAAGCTCGAGGTGATCCATGCTATTTCATTGGTTATGCTAAAAATACTTCTTATCGTGTGTACAACAAGGTCAAGAAGCAGATTGTGGAAGCATATTAGGTGGATTGGCTGGAAGAAAATCCAAAAGATGCTCGCATTGGACCTAATTGGCTATATGATTATTCCTCCTTGTTTAAATCATTTCCTATTTTGTCTGATGAATTTGTTGATGCAGGAGATACAACAACAGAGATGCCTATTCCCGTTGAAGATGAAGATGAGGATGTGCCATTGCAGAATTTAATCAGAAAACTTACTATGAATCCATCAGGATTTGACAAAGTAACTACAGCACAAAGTCGTTCCTCAACTACTCAAGAGCCGATTCTTGAACCTTAAACAGATAACCCTAATGGTGAAGAAGTCAACAACACTGAAGACTCTGGTGGACCGTCAAACGTTCAAGGAGCTTCTTTGTTTCAAGAATCAATTTCGTCAGATGACACTGTAGATCCGCATGTGATCAACACCACTGCACCAAGTGAGGGGGAGCCATCTGGAATAGCTTCCAGAAGGTTTTCAAATTTGCAATCAAATCTGCAAGTCCCTGCAACAGCAATTCCACAATGTCTTTAGAAAAATCACCCATTCACGAATGTCATCGGCCCAATATCTGCTGGTGTTCAGACCCGTAGCAAATCTGGAGACATCAACTCGTGCTTGTACTCTTGCTTCATATAACAGATTGAACTTAAAAACATTAATGTTGCTTTGCAGGAACCTGGATGGGTTGATGCGATGCATGAAGAGCTCAATCAGTTCGAAAGGCTTGGAGTATGGAAACTTGAGAAGCTGCCCCCAGGAAAACGAGCCCTTGGCTCACGACGGGTATTTCATAACAAGCAAGATGTTTCTGGTATGATTGTACGAAATAAGCCCAGATTAGTAGTCTAAGGTTTCCGTCAGGTTGAAGGTTTAGATTATGATGAAGTATATACCCCAGTTGCACGCCTAGAAGCCATCCGTATTTTCCTGGCATATGCATCCTTTATGGGCTTTACAGTCTATCAAATGGATGTTAAGACGACATTTCTTTATGGGAAGGTCAAGGAAGAGATCTATGTTGCTCAACCACCGGGCTTCATTGATCAAGAGAAAGAAGGGTATGCCTACAAGCTGGAAAAGGCTCTGTATGGTTTGCACCAAGCACCTCGTGCATGGTATGCTACTCTAACAGAACATTTGCTAGCTCATGGGTACACTCGAGGAATGATCGATCAGATATTGTTCATCAAACGTGTTGACAAGGACATCATCCTTGTTCAAATATACGTTGACGACATCATCTTCGGATCGACTAATGATGCACTTTGCAAGGAGTTTGAAGAAGTCATGAAGAGAAAGTTTAAGATGAGCTCCTTAGGAAAGATGACAATGTTTTTGGGCCTGCAAGTCCGTCAGAATAATCAAGGAATCTTGATTCACCAAAGTAAATATGTAACTGACGGTCTTGCAAAGTTCAGCATGACAGACTCAAAGCCAATTGACTCCCCGATTGCAGAACGACCGTTGTTGACTGAGGACCCAGAGGTAAGTCCTGTTAATCAGACATTGTATCGCTCGAAGATCGGCTCACTAATGTATCTGACTGCAAGTCGGCCAGACATTCTGTACGCCATCTGTTAGTGTGCTCGTTATCAGGCTAACCCTCAACTCTCTCATCTAACTGCTGTTAAAAGAATTTTCAGATATTTGAAGGGAGCTCCTAATCTCGGACTCTGGTATCCCAGAGATTCGAACTTTGATCTGTTTGCCTTTTCAGATAGTAATTTTAGAGGAACTGACAGGGATAGGAAGTCTACATCAACTAGATGTCAGTTCTTGGGAGATAGACTCATTTCTTGGCAGTGCAAGAAGCAGCAGACAGTGTCTCTCTCCACAGAGGAAGCAGAGTATGTTGCAGCATCTGCCTGCTGCTCCCAGGTTCTTTGGATGCAACATCAGCTGGAGGATTACGGTTTGACTTATCTTGATACAACCATTTATTGTGATAACGATGCCATTATCCGGATCACTAA
Organism: Helianthus tuberosus; assembly: GCA_030545235.1. Lineage (NCBI taxonomy): Eukaryota > Viridiplantae > Streptophyta > Magnoliopsida > Asterales > Asteraceae > Helianthus > Helianthus tuberosus. The sequence continues at coordinate 104,324,691 of CM060427.1, read as the reverse complement.
AAACCCTATTTTCACTCCAAAACCAAGCACATTGACATCAAAATTCATTTCATAAGAGATTGCTTTGACAGAGGCCTTATTAAACTTGAACAGATCCATACTGATGCTAACACAGCGGATCTTTTTACCAAACCTGCCAGCATCTCTAGGTTCAATGTGCTTGTAGACCTCTTGAAAATGATTCGCTTCACCGACTGAGCATTAACAAAAACTTTTATTGTATATAATAAATAAAGGGGTTTTTATGTGTCTCATCTGGTAAATTTGAGCATAAAGTATTCTACTTTTGCACAAATTTAGGGGGAGAAAAAGTTGCTAGGAAATGAAACAAGTCTTCGTGTTAAAGAACTTGATTAACACACGTAAGGTTTCAATGTTAAACAGGCTAGGCTCCACTACGATGTGTTGATAGGTCTATCGCTCAAAAAGCAAAAGAAGCAAAGTGATACAAACAAAATGGACTGGACATCTCGTGGGTAACAGACCAACGGTGTATGATTTCATGGTCTTAAATCCTGTGTTGATAGATAGCCAACGTATGAGGTTTCGGGTCTTTATGCTGATAAATCATCCGAGATATCAGGGTTGTCCCTCTATTGCATCCAGACTATATGCAGACCTGGGCACAGTTAGGATATCTTACTAAAAGAGCCACAAAAAGGGCCAAAACCTGAAAATGGAAGAAATTTCACAAAAAGGAGAATTTCGTGAGTTATCATAGCCAAATTCGTACCGTTTAAGGTATCTGTCTCGCCCTCGTCAGAACTTCCTTGGTCTCTCTGCTGTACGGAAGTACTGACCTGTTCACCAAGAAGTCTGGCGTTGAAAAATAAAAAGGGTGATCTCAGTATACTCACCTGCTACAATGAATCGTTGTGCTTACCTTGATCGCGGGGGTATGCCTTGGAATGGGACACACAGATGTTTCAGTATAATTCTACGCAAAGCGTATCGCGAAGCTAAAACTTGAAGTTTGAGCGGTGGATTTAAGAGGACAAACATATCAACAATTGCATGGACCGGCCCAAGTAAACGAAGGGCTGAAAAGTGTCCCTTAATCAGTTCGAGAACGATTTGATCCCGTGACAGTCTTCCCAATATCACCCCTATGTTAGTACCTTGTGCATATTATTATTTTATTTTTTATTTTTTAAATATATTTTAATGGTGCTCAGTGGGTTGTTTCGTTGATTTTGAAGGGGGTATTTTGCTATCTTGAAAAGGTGATTAAAATAATAATAAAAAATTGGATCTGGATGGCCCACTGTTTCGGATGGGACCCATCAAGAATTGACTTAGTCAATCCTGAACAAGCCCATCATTCCGGACCAAGCATCCGAAATGGGCCTGACCCATAAGCCCATTTCGGAAGTATTTAATGTGAAAAGGACAAAGGTCCGAAACACATTTCGTATCATTTCGGACTAAGGATTCTCTCTCAACCTCTCTCATTTCGGATGATTTCGAATACATTTCGGACTGAAGGTACACCATTCCGGATCACAAAGCAGCATTCCGGATGATTCCGGACTGGGAGATCATCATCACGGATGATTCCGGATCACGGATGATTCCGGATCACGGATGATTCCGGATCACGGATGATTCCGGATCACGGATGATTCCGGATTGGGAGATGTTCATTAGGGATGATTTCGGACGGAATGTCATTCCGGATGAAAAGGTTCATCCGAAATGAACCCCATCATTCCGGACCTTAACCATTTCTGACCTGACCTTTGACCTGATCCTTGATTTGAACCTTTTCAAATGGACCTTTGGACTGCTTTTTGAACTGCTTTTGTAACAAGTTGCTTGTGTTTAAGTTTTTGACGTGTTGATTTTATTAACTCGAATACAAGTTAACTTTCATATTAAAAATGACCTAACAACAACATTTTAGTGCAGAAAATGGCCGGTGCAATGTTACAAGAAGGGAATCAACGGCAATTGGAAGTCAATGAATTTCATAATCAAGCAGGATTCTTGTCAGAACCTCCGACAGATCAAGTGGAGTTATTTGGATCCTTAATCAGGGGTCTGAACAACTGTCCTCTCACGCACGCTTTAAGAGCAAATCCTGTCATATGCAACAGCTGCATTAACACGTTTTGGAACACCGCGAAGATAAACAGGCAAGGAGCAGGATCTATTGAAGCTACAGTGCAAAAGGCAAAGATTATTATGTCTGAAGCAGTGATTCGAGAAGTGTTAAGATTGGGAGATCAACCGCATCATCCAACGTTGTACGATCAAGCTAGAGTTCAAGCTGCACTAAGAAGGATGAGCTATGAAGGTGGTTATCCAATTGTCCTGAAGAAACTATTCCCACCATATTGGAGGCTTTTAGTTCACTTTTTCCTTCAATGTATTGCTGAAAACAAGGGTGGATGGGATTAGCTAAACAAAACGCAAACTTCTGCTATCGTGGCATTAGTGAATGAATGGGATTACAAATTTTCGGCCTTCATCTTTGATAACATGAAGAAAATGTGGGATGATCCAAAGAAGAAGATTTTCATGCTATACCCAAGGTTCATCCAGAGGATTCTCGACGAACGATACCCAACGTTAGTCAAGGGGCCGAACTACATCAATTTAAAGCCAATGGGGCCAGGATGCTTTGTGAATGCATGTAGAAACAAAAAAGCCAAGCATCATAATTTCAAGCCGAGGTTTCCACTTGAGAAGCATGGGAGGTTTGCTGACGTTGTGCAAGGAGCTCATGTCGCACCAGCTCCTCCAGTCGTCCCTGTTGCTCAAGTTCCGCCTCCAATCAATGCACAAATAGTGGAAGAGCATGATGTACAACTCATGCAGCAAGTACAACAGGCAGCTGATGATGAAGATGATGTTCTTTTAGTTAATTCTGAATCCGAAACAGACTCGAGTGAAGAAATAGATTCTGGAAGCGAGATAGAGATAGTAATGTCTGATAAGGAAGAAGATGTCGTTTGACAGCCAGTGCCGATGACTTCTGATAATTTAGCAGCTTTGATTCGAAGTTTACAGGGTGGCGATGGAGACCCTCCATCCATCTCCACTGCTGGTATTCAAGAAACAACTGATGTTACTAAAGAATCAGCTCCCAAGAAACAAAGAACCGACACTGCACCAGACAACACTCTTTCTGGGTCCTCGACTGCCTCTGAGTCTACTCCTACAGTTAATCCTCAACCTGATCCACCAAAAATTGATGCATCAAAGAGAACAAACCTGGAAGACACAGATTTATATGATTTCAACTTCGATTTTGAAGCCACCCCCTCACAGCCAGGCAGTTCTAGTGGTGGTGCTCAATTTGAAGCATGGAGTTCTAGTGGTGCACATACTACTGAGCATGATGAAGCAACATTTCGATATGCAAGCGAAAAGAGACAAGTCTTTGAAAGCGATAGTGATGAAGAAGAATATGTTAAAAGGTTGAAAGGTGTGTGGTGATACTGGAACAAGATGGAGAGCTAAAAAGTGCTCAGATTGTTTCTCTCCAACAAGATGCTGCTTTGAAAGAAGCCAAGATCTCGTCACTACAATGACAAATCACCAACACAGATCTCACCATAGATCAACTGCAAGGTGATGTATGGATGTTAATGTCGACTGTCTACGATCGGAAGGCAAAACTTGAAAAGAAATTTGGAAATGAATTTGTGGATAAAGAGGATGAACAGTTTTACGTTGGAAGACCTGAGCAAACTCAAGAGCAAAGAGCAGCAGCTGAAGCTGAACATGCAGCAGCTCTAGAAGCCTATCTGGCTGCAAAACCAAAGAAGCAAAGCAGCAAGTCCAAGAAGAGGCGTGAGGAGAGAGAGCTGGAGAAAGAACAAGACCAGCAAAGAAAGAAACAGTTGCTGGTGATGAAAAATCAAGATATGAATCCTCTTGATGAAAACTTTCAGCTAAAGGATCCCTCGACAAGGCCCGACAGACTTGTGATGGAATTAGGATCTACTTATTATGATGAAGTGGGGAACAAATCAGAGGTGGCATGTTGGAGATATGAGCCAGACAAAGGGATGTGGCTGATTACTCGAAAAAGCGGGCATAGGGAATATTATGGCAAAGAAATTCAATTTGAATCTTGGACCCAGATTGATTTGAAGACTCTGTTACGTGCTCCTTACTATGATCCAGATCTAAGCAAGAAAGGCAGAGGTTGGGCATTTCACTCACGTCTTGAAAAGGAAGTGAGAACAAACTTTGCTACTATGAAGACTGCTGAGCCAACAGTGAGAAGAAATCCTGGTGTTCGTGATTCTTTCACCAAAAGAACTGTCAAATCCATCATCTGGCCTCCCACTGATAAAGAGAGGATCATTCCACTTACAAGAAAATTTGAGAAAGGAATACTGAGGAAATTCAAGTTCTGGGCTTATGATCCTTGTTTGGCAGAAGTTGTCATCGTTACTGAAGAACAGTCCATCAGGATCCCTAATTCTTATGACATGATGAGTTTTCATGAAGAAGACATCTTGGTTCTCACACAGCATCAAATCCGAACCAACGAAAAGTATGAAGAGTGGGCCAAATCATGGATAAGTGTTGCTTCCAACATCTTGAGACATTACCTGTTTGCTGGTCCTCCGCTAGGTCCACGTGATCCAAGTGTTTGATGCGTCTACTTATCCAATAAACCTAGGGGAGATTTTTAGGCCCTTAAAGGTTTATGGATAAGTTAATTAGTGGATTAGTAGGAGTGTTGGACTAATGGTTGGTTTTGGGCTTATTTGGGTAGTAATGGGCCTAGGGTTTAGGGAGCACCCTCCCTAATCCCTTTCTATAAATAGTAAGTGTTGTCATAGGTGCATGGTTGGTGATTTTGGTGAATCTTGTATTAGACAAAGCTTTGTATGCAAGTTTTGAATAATTTGAATAGATAATCATCCTTCTTCTTCATCTCTTTGTTTATTTTATAACTTGTTTGTGTGATTCCGCCACCTTACGAGTTGTGCGATATCATTGTGATCTCGATTTCGGGACTTACACTCCAAACGATTGTTCTTTGTTCGCTCAATATCATTACAGTGACAAACATTAATACGTCTAAGTTATTGTACAAATGAGTTTTAACATACAAAAGACCCTTAACGTGAGAAGTGAAGGAGATAATTTTTTTTCTCATCTTATTAAGCACACGTCTTTTAGTCCCATAATCCTTTTTTTTGTGATTTTACACTACTAGAGTAATTATGTAATTTTGTACAGTGATTATAATCACTCTACTCTACTACTATAAAATCATGATTTTTTTTACATTTTGCAATTAAACATCACTTTTAAGTAGTAGGGAAAAAATTCAGAAAAAAAAAGCTTCCTTCAATTCTTACGTTAAGGGATTTTGTATGTTTAAACTCATTTGTATTTAATTTCTACACTAGGAAATGCCAAATATATTACTAATCATGATATGAAACGTTAGTTAAATAAAAAGACACGATTGTTTATTACGAGTTCTGAAAGTTCTCAGTTTTCTAAAATGAACTCAACCCTTTATTATAAAAGATTACAAATTATAGATTGTTAGAGTATTAACATAAACTATTTTGTTATAGGTTACTAGGTTATAACCCCGTGTATTACACGGGTTGAATAAATAAATTTTATATACTAAATAATAAAACAATATATCTTTAAAATGTCATTTATTGCACGATTTTAATAAATGTAATTTTATATATTAAATAATAAAAGTTATATCTATAAGAACCATATGTATTATACTGGTTGAATAAATGTAGTTTTATTTACAAAATAAAAAAAAAGTTATATCTTTAAAGCCATGTGTATTACACGGATTGAATAAATGTAATATTGTTTACTAAATAATAAAAAAAGTTATATCTTTAACTGTATGGTTAATATTTTGAATAATATTTATATATACATGAACATTAATCCAACTAAGTTATCACTTCATTCAAAACAATCATCAGCTAAGAATTATTAAGTGAATGTTCAATTATAATTAAAAATAATTAGTATTTATATATACACGAACATTAATCCAACTAACTTATCACTTCACTCAAAAATCAAAATAATCACCGTATACTTAAGAATTATTAAGTGAATATTCAATTTATGATAGTTATTATTTACTTTTTAATGTTCAGTTAACTAATTTTGAGTGAATGTTCGATTTATTTTTTAAAAAAATATTGATTTGTGCGGTCAAAAAGGATTTTTTATGTGAAATAAGAGATCACGATGTGATGAAACGATTTCAATCTATGAAAAAAAGAAGAGGACAAATCTATTATGTATTTGTTTTACTTTATTTATTTACTGTAGTTTTTTTTAATATTGTACGATTGCACGGTGAAAATTTTTTTTGGAATACCCCTGAGTTAATATTCTAGTTCCGCTACTGCTTAAAATAATCACCATATACTTAAGAATTATTAAGTGGATATTGAATTTATGATAGTTATTATTTACTTTTTAATGTTCAGTTAACTAACTTTTAGTGAATGTTTAATTTATTTTAAAAAAAATATTGATCACGTAAATAATATATAGAAGTTCAATTGGTATACAATATGGTGATTAAAATATTGAAAAAAAGAATCATACGTTAATCCTAGATGTAATTAATGGATGGAAGTGTATGGTTTGATAAAAGATAGATTCAAATTTTAAGAATTTGAATGCATGAATAATATTAAACACGGGTATATTCAAATTTTAATTTTGTATTTAAAATAGTATATTTTAATTAAATATAAAAATAATTATACATGGTCTAATATGATGACAAGTGTCCTCAAAGTGGTTTCTTTTATTATATAGTATAGATTATTTATGTATTTTATTATTACTTTTATTTTCATTTATATTTTTACATTAAAAAAGATTGTTTATGCTTATTTTATTATCACTGTAATTGACATATCAAATTTAATTTAATTAATCCCTATTATAAAGCAAAGATACGATAAATATAAATGAAAAACAAAAATGTAAAAGCTAAAAAGATAAATAAATGAAAAACAAAATGGTAAAAGATAAAAAAATCAAGCGATTAACATATATATATATATATATATATATATATATATATATATATATATATATATATATATATATATATATATATATATATATATATATATATATATATATATATATATATATATAAGGGTCATTCTTTATCTCTAAAAAAATTATTTGAATATAGGGGTCATTCGTTATCTCTAAATAATTTATTTGAATCTTATCAACATATATTATCTATATTTATTTGTAACACCCTGAAAATGGGTTTGATAATCAAACCACATTAATATTTATGAACGGGTAAAATACCGTTAGTGGTGAAATTAACCCGGTAAATATTAGGAATTAAATAAATAAACCTAGCATTAATTAAAAGGAGGATAAATACGTTGAGAAGAACAAAGTATATAAAAAGGGGCCCTAGTTAACGGGACTTAAAATAAACGGGTTATAACTCCCGGAACCCACTAAGTTAACTAGGAATAAATAACCTAGTTAGTTATTTGTTTTAAAACAATAAAGAAGCATGAATTAGTAAGCCTTTTATAACCTTGAATATTGGAGAGACTAAAATAGGCAAAAGTGAAAGTGAATTTAATAAAAGAAAAAATTACACCAAAAACACACACAAGAGTGTGTTCCTGGTTGACTTCTACACAGAGCAAAGGAGGGTTCTTTTCTTGAACCAAAAATCACAAAAATTCAGAAAATTAAAAGAGAAATCGAGCCGGGAAATTGGGGCTTTTAATAAAAAAGTGATCACCAAGCTTAGGGAATCACAAGGTATATTGAAATTTGATGATTGATAATTTTTATAAACTTTTCGGAAGTTGTTTAACATGGTTTTCGCGGACGTTTTGTCAACAAAATAGTTGTTGACAGCAAGCAGGTCCGTATTTGCAGAAATTGTTTCGAGGCCTTAAACACTTAGTTTTGACTCAATATTTGGTCAAAAGTGGTATAACAATATAAATGATGATTGGTAATTTTTATAAACTTTTCGGAAGTTGTTTAACATGGTTTTCGCGGACGTTTTGTCAACAAAATAGTTGTTGACAGCAAGCAGGTCCGTATTTGCAGAAATTGTTTCGAGGCATTAAACACTTAGTTTTGACTCAATATTTTGTCAGAAGTGGTATAACAATATAAATGATAATTGGTAATTTTTATAAACTTTTCGGAAGTTGTTTAACATGGTTTTCGCAGACGTTTTGTCAACAAAATAGTTGTTGACAGCAAGCAGGTCCGTATTTGCAGAAATTGTTTCGAGGCCTTAAACACTTAGTTTTGACTCAATATTTGGTCAGAAGTGGTATAACAATATAAATGATGATTGGTAATTTTTATAAACTTTTCGGAAGTTGTTTAACATGGTTTTCGCGGACGTTTTGTCAACAAAATAGTTGTTGACAGCAAGCAGGTCCGTATTTGCAGAAATTGTTTCGAGGCCTTAAAAACTTAGTTTTGACTCAATATTTGATCAGAAGTGGTATAACAACATAAATGATGATTGGTAATTTTTATAAATTTTTCGGATGTTGTTTAACATGGTTTTTGCGGACGTTTTGTCAACAAAATAGTTGTTGACAGCAACCAGGTCCATACTTGCAGAAATTGTTTCGGGGTCTTAAACACTTAGTTTTGACTCAATACTTGGTCAGAAGTTGTATAATAATATAAATGATGATTGGTAATATTATGTATTGTTATGTGTTACAAATACAGGCAAGCGGAAAGTATGAGCATGTTTTGCCAAAGTTGACGAAAGGTAATGCAATGTATTAAAAACGAGTCAATGTTGACCCGTTCCAGGTACGCACAAGGAATGATACTCTCGTGAAGGTACATGTACCAACCATAATATGGATTATGGTTGGAGGAAATAAGAGTTTTTTTAAGAGTTGATAAAATTATAGTTTGACATAAATACCCATAACGGGTCAAATAATTTGGTTTAATAACCGGAAATTTGAATTCGAAGGAAACAAGAATTTTGAATAACGGATGAATGACTTGGATGGAAATATGTTTATAACTTGTTGTGAAACTGTCAAAACTAACTTTTATGTTGGTTTTGATTTTAGGAATGTCTTATGGAACTCCGGATGAGGATCAAGCAAGAAAGGAGAACCGAACACATGTCTCGAAGCTTCCGCAACGATCTTATTTTGTTCTAGTTTAAAAAGTGGATATTGTAAACACTTGAAATTATATTTTGGAATGTTTTAAATTATGTAAGAAGTTTAACTTGGAAAAGTTTTTGTAAGCTTGCATTTTCGTATAAAATGCGTGTTTAATATTATAATATTGATTAATAGAGACGGGTCTTACGTTCATTAATAATTTATTTTCGTAAATTATGCGAAAACTATTAAAAAATATGGGTGTTACATTATTTATTTAGACAAAAATATAATTGAGATCATCACATAGAGCGTGTCATGTGTCACTCAAAAATATTTCTTTTATTATATAGCATAGATAGATTTAAGGGTTCATTAAGATGCGAATGAACTTATATTGTATATCAATGAAATTTAAAACTTATTTTGTATTTGATTAAACTTGATTTTGTCTTGTAACATGTTTACGTACACCTTAAAACCCTAAAATACATGTTCAACATTGAGTTTATAGCATAAGATAACCAGCCAAACAACTCAAGTGGCTAAAAATGAAATATTTATAATTTCAGAGTTCCAGACGGACCATGGAACCCCTTTGCGTTCTGTATGGAACCTGATCTGGCAGATTATTTTCAATTGGCGAGTTTTGGCTCCATTTCTCTCATTTCAACCCCCAACCACCTCATTTAACACCCAAACCCTAATCCCAACTATAAATACAACCCCTTACCACCTCCTAAACACTTTCCATACTCCAAACACTCTTTCTAACACCTTATAATAATCATATTCTTCAAGTTTGGCAGATTGTTCTAAGTTTAAAACAAATGATTTTTGAGCTTGTTCTTGCACTTTTCTTCTTGGTTTTCCTTCTTCTCTTTCCTTGGATAACCTCTAGGAGCATTACCATATGTTTACCAAGGTAAACAAAGATGGCATGTCATCATTTTTGAGGTCCAAGTGAGGATTTTTGGTTAAACTTTTAAACTTGTCTTATATTTACTTTGTTTCTTGGAACTTTTCCACACCAAACCGAGTTAACAAGAAGTTCTATTGCCGAGGGACTTGTGTTAAGGTATGATTCCAGAAACTTTGAGGTCACACACCTTCATTTTCTTAATCTTGTAAAGCTCTAAGTAACTTCTAAGCACTAAAGTTAACAAACCACAACAAGTCTCCAACCATAACAATGTTGGAAACACTCATCTAGTTATACCCACTTAGTTACTTAGTGAAATAGATAGTTTATTTTATGTTCTTCATACTTGTATTAATAACCATCCGAATCATTTATGTGGTGATTTTGTGCAATGGTGAAAATCTTGAGGTTCGTGCATTACCCTACCTCTCATACATGACAAATACATTACTATAATATACCTAATAATATACATATATAATACTTCCAAAAAAAAAAAACAAATCGTAATATCAATCATAATCATGGTTGAATGTTATGAGTTAAGGTGGAAACTATCTTAGTTTTAGACTCCTTATTTTCGACTTCTAATGGGTGTGTAACACTCATGTAAAACCCAACTAAAAAAGTCCAAATAAGTATCTAGGCAAGATATGTTTTATGTATTTTCTTGCTTATAAGTTTCCCATTTATATTCCAATCATAAAATCCTCATACTCATACACCGCTTTTACCTTATAGGGTAAATTTGGTGATTTCATCCTTCAAAACCGCTCACTCGCTTTTGTGGAAATCTTCGCAAACCGTGAGTTCATACTTGACCCACTTATCGCTTTAAACACTATTTGGGTTGCAACATTTATCCGTACTAAACACACATATATGTTGTAGATATGTTTATGTCCGACCGTAATTAAAGTCAACGTATCCAACTCGGTACGATCCGAAGAGTTACACGTTGGTACATGAATCGTATATGTTCACGAGTAGGTGGATTATTATTTGTGAAATACTAATAATTTAAACCCAAGGGACTTGATATTAATTAGATTATTATTAAGAGGGTTATTTATATAACCATAGGGGGCTTAATGTAAGATTACGTTTTATAAAAAGAAGATTAAGGTGCAAACCCTAATCACACTTTTTAACAAAACAAAAATCCTAGCCTCCCTCCTAAGTTTCGGCTGACCCTATCAAAGGGCTGCTGCCCACACCTGTTCGACCAGAGCACCACGGCCGCCTTCATCCTTGGACGCTTCTACCTTCGGGTGTCTTGTGCTCGGTTGTGAACTTCCTACTAGCGAGGATTCTTAGTAACCCGCGTGTTACAATTCTGGTGTAGTCGTCAAAGGTTGATTACTAAAACGCATTATGGTTGTTTATTTATTTATTTGTTTATACGCATATAACCTTGATCCTGATTGGGAATATTTATTAATTGGATTAATAAATCAAACATATAATATGCATATAAATCAACCATAATATATATGTGTATATAATCGGCTCTTGTTAAAATATATAAACCGCTTCCGCTTCTGTTTTGATACACTGATTCCCAACAATATACACACGTACAATCAATCTTATACAAACACTTAATCCTTAAACATGCTTATTTGCTATGACTAATATGTTATACATGCTAGAACAATCTTATGCTTAGCTATCTATCATTAACTTTGCAAGCCTCCCTTCACATGTATAGCGCTATATGAGTAGCACACCGCCCTGTTTTTGTTGGGTCATTGTTAGGTGTTCAATCTTTACGGTCTTATTCAATTCGGTGATAAGATTACGCTAGTTGACACTTTGGTTTGATATGTAGCTATTGCATGCAAGTATGATTACATGATTTAGTATACAATAAACATGTGGATTTGAGAATATGCTTTGTAGATAAACTAGTATGCTCACCGAGATAATTTGTGTTGACGGATATCTTATACATGTTGCAGGCGATATTTGATGATGCCATACAATAAAACTACTTAGGGTATATTAGATACTCACCAAAATTTATTATGCATTTCTTTATGTTTTATCCTGAAACTTGCAAATTGTTGTATTTTTCTTTTTAAACAATGTATTGTACTATTCAAATATATGGAAATTAAATTTTGAATTTTAATTATTGTCGTAATCTAGTTTTGTGCTGTGTTGTCTTTGAGCAATCTATTACGTCTCACCTCGATGTTTTCACCATTTTTGAGGTGTGATAATATGGTGGTAGGGGAACAAAACTTCTAGAGAGATGTTCATCTAGTTTACACAAGAAGAGGTGGAAACAGGTGTACAAATTCAAGTTTTACCGATTCAATAGCAGGACATTGTGGCCCAAGATCAATGTCACACCCCAACCGATGGCGGAAACATCGGGATGAGACAAAAACGAGATTGCAAGAGACTTCATAACACTATATGACAATATAAATTAAATGCAAATTTCATTTCAAGACTAAAATGTCATACACAGATTCCAAATAAAATACAACATTGTTCATAACATAACATTTAAATAACAAAATTAATCTAGGTGTGTATCTAGTCCACCTAAATTGCATTTCTTCTCAACATCATCTCATCAATCAACCTGCAACATGTATTAAAATATATCAACAAAAAGTTGGCGAGTATACAAGTTGTGTCACATAGCATAATATAGAATAAAATTGTGTAAAGTCTCATATCCAACATGAATCATAATATGCAAGTTTACTAGCATGCTGAAACAGCGTACCATATGTTCAAACCCAAGAATCCAACGCGTTAGAATAGCCTATCCCAAAGAATAACGGGAGGTTAACATGTTTAACTTAACAATACCCCAAATTTCGTGGGAGGTGCGTTAATCCTATAGCGCTATAATTGTTAAGGTAGGTTAGCAAAGTTAATGAAGCATATATCGACACAAATAGTTTACATTAGCATATAAGTCTAACAAGCATCATATAGTTTCATGTTAAGCATTGATAGAGTTTAAAATAGTTTCATGTGAAGTGTAATTTTGTATAGCATACATGTTGCACCCAAAAGTGATTAAAAGGAAAACGGGATCAAGTATACTCACGGTTTTGCAAGCTTTCCGACTTGATATCCCGCGAGTGTTTGATTGATTAGTTTGGAGCACCTTGTCCTTCTACACGAAGAAACATAGGTGTATGAGTATGGAGAGTTTAACGGAAGATTATAGATTCGGAGTTTAAATAATCATGAAAATAAGCATATGAAAATAATTATCTAGAACACATGACACTTGGTCTTGACACTATGAAACTCGAAAGAGTTTAATTTTTTTCATGGAACAAGTTCCATCAGAATCGTGACAAGTTAGCAAGGTCTAGGATGATGTAACCTACTATCTTAACAAATGGACCACTTGTTCATTATCAAGAGTTTGGTTATTTTGGATATATTATATGAGTTATATTAGTATGTCGTATATCATATAGGTCAACCATGAGGTAGGAGGATAAATCCACCATTTAGGAACCTCTTTGTATCATATAAATCATGCATGAGGTATGAAGAACAAGTCTTCCATTTAGGCATCTCTTTGTTCACCACTACACTTGTTGTTATAAATAATCAAGGAGGGTCATGAACATACAAATAAAGGATGAATATGTACAACTAATCTAAGGAAAAACATCAAGTAGTGTGCGGATTTTTAAGTAGGATAGTCCAAGCTTGTCCTAATATCATACAAACATCTAGCTTTAAGCTTGAACACCACTTGTGGGTAAAACCCTAAACAAAACAGAAAGTTTGTAAGGTTTACACCTTTGATTTTACATGTCTCAACCTTGTTTTTAAGCCCAACTAACCATAGATGTGGTTATGAGCATAAGGACATAGGTTTGAGATGAGATAACTCAAGTTTAAGCAAGATTAACAAAGCTTGAATCAAAACAGAAAGTTTCAGTCCACTTTGGAGCCTTTTTGGTGACATTACAGACCTTGGTTTTCCATGGAAAACTTGTGGAAACGTCCCTAAGGTCAATCCAAGTAAGTAGGAAAAAGAATCAATGCAAAAGATTAAGAAATAAGTGAGTTATGCTCACTTAAACAACTTGTGATGATTCTGATTAAACTTCTGATTTCCAGCAGGTTTGTGACTGATTTGAGAGTGTTCAGAATGAGTTGCAAAGTGGAAAATGTGAGGATTACACTTGGGTTTTATAGGGAAGTGATTAGTGTTGGGTTTGGTGAACATTTAACAGGAAAAACACAAGTTTAAACTCAAAAGAAACACAAAAACCCACCAACCAGCAAAGCTGGTTAGTCTAGTCTCGGATTACACGGGCTCGTGGCCCGCGAAGGTGGGGATGAAGCGGGTCGCGGCCTGTTAGGGACTCCGGGCTAATGTTGAAGTTTGATTTTTGTACAAATTGCCCCTAGACTTCCTTATGCACAAGTTTTTAGGGGTTTTCGAGGTGTTTTATGCATATTAAACAAAATCGAAGGTATGTTGTGTAACTTAATCATAATCCAAATGTAAAGCGAGTATAAACATGTATATTTGTCGTAAATAAGTGTCGAAATTGTGTAAATTGAGCATACGAATCACAAGTTTGCAAGTTCGACGCATTTTGCACAAATTGAGAACTAAGTGTCACATGTTTAATATTTTGAACGTATGAACATGTATGAAGTGTACACAACATAGATGTAACAAAAATATGAATTTCATTATGATCCAAATCTTGGATTTTGCAACGATTACAATGAAAGAATGATTACAAGAATACAAAGTTTCTAAAAATTGAAATACAGGCAACAGTTTCCAAATATAGAAAGTATGAAAATGCAGGACGTTACAGTCTCTCCTCCTTTAGGAAATTTCGTCCTGAAATTTAGGAAGAAGTAACAAAAAGATGCGGATACTTGGTCTTCATATCACTCTCAAGTTCCCAAGTAAATTCAGCGCCACGTTTTCCTTCCCATCGAACCTTAACGATAGGAATTTGACTGCGCCTCAGTTTCTTGTCACCTCGGTCCATGATTTCGACAGGGTTCTCCACAAAATGCAAAGTGTCGTTGATTTGGAGATCTTCGAGAGGAACTTGAATTCCTTCTTTAGCAAGACACTTCTTGAGATTTGAAACATGAAACGTTGGATGGATGTTATTGAGTTCTTAAGGTAAATCGAGTTGATAAGCCACCTTTCTCGAGTATCTTAAAAGGACCAACATAGCGTGGGGTAAGTTTTCCCTTTTTACCAAAACGAACCACTCCTTTTCATGGAGATACTTTAAGTAGCACATGGTCACCAACGTTAAACTCCAACGGTTTACTTCTTTTGTCAGCATAGCTCTTTTGTCGACTTCGAGCCTTGAGTAGGTTGTCACGGATTTGAAGAATCTTATCCATTGTTTCTTGAATGAGCTCAGGACCAGTAAATTGTTTATCACCAATCTCATGTCAGCTAATAGGAGATCGATATTTGCGACCATACAATGCCTCAAAAGGAGCCATTTGAATACTGGAGCGGTAGCTATTGTTGTACGAGAACTCAATCAATGGTAAGTGCACATCCCAACTACCACCAAAGTCGATGACACAAGAACGGAGCATGTCCTCTAGGGTTTGGATAGTACGTTCAGTATGTCCATCCGTTTGAGGATGAAAAGCCGTACTGAGATTCAAATGAGTGCCCATAGCGGACTGGAAGGTTTGCCAAAGACGCGAAGTGAAACGACCATCACGGTCAGAAATGATGTCAAGAGGAATACCATGATGACATATGATTTCATCGGTATAGATTCGAGCGAGTTTCTCAACTTTAAAGTCTTCACGAATCGGAAGAAAGTGAACTGACTTAGTCAAACAATCGATGATTACCCAAATGCTATCATGACCTGAAGGTGTGCAAGGGAGTTTGGTTATGAAGTCCATAGCAATGCTATCCCACTTCCAAATGGGAATTTCAGGTTGCTCAAGCATTCCAGAAGGTTGTTGATGCTCAGCTTTGACTTTCGAGCAGGTAAGGCACTTAGAAACGTAAGCGGAAATTTCTCTTTTCATCCCAGGCCACCAATAGGACGTACGAAGATCGTGGTACATTTAATCATCACCAGGGTGAATTGAGTATTTGGATTTGTGTGCTTCGTTCATTATGATTTTGCGAAGGTTGTCGCGATTTGGCACCCAAATGCGATCACGACAGTAAAGCAGACCATCAGATTTTGTAACGAGTAGGTCTTCAGTAGCTCCACATATTTCTATGACCAAGGTTCCTTCGTTGACTGACGAGTATTGCGCTTCACGAATGCAAGTGTGAAGATTGTTAGAGATATGAAAACAACGAATACTACTAACATGAGTCTTACGATTAAGGGCATCGACCATGACATTCGCCTTGCCAGGATGGTAGCGAATCTCGCAGTCGTAGGCGTTAAGCAATTCCACCCATCGACGCTGTCGCATGTTAAGCTCTTTTTGGTTAAAGATGTGTTGTAGGCTATTTTGGTCAGTGAAAACCACACACTTCGTACCATATAGATATAGGTAGTGTTGCCAAATCTTTAACGCAAAAACAACTGCGCCAAGCTCGAGATCATGGGTAGTAAAGTTTTTCTCATGTATTTTGAGTTGACGAGAGGCATAAGCGATGAACTTGTCTCATTGCATGGGAACACAACCAAGACCACGGTTTGAGGCATCGCAATATACCACGAAATCATCATTCCCATCAGGAAGAGCAAGAATAGGAGCGTTACAAAGCAAGTCTTTAAGGGTTTGAAAGATTCTTCTTGCTCAGGACCCCAAGCAAAAGGTTTCTCTTTTTGAGTTAGCGAAGTGAGAGGAACGACGATCTTTGAAAAGTTCAAGATGAATCGGCGGTAATAACCTGCCAATCCAAAGAAAGAAAGGATTTCAGAAGGATTTTTAGGTGCACTCCAATTCTTCACAGCCTCGATTTTGGAAGGATCAACATTATTCCTTTTTCACTAACAACGTGACCAAGGAATTGGACTTCTTTGATCCAGAATTCACACTTGGAAAACTTCGCGTATAAGCGTTCGACACGTAAGAGCTCGAGTATGAGGCGTAAATGATGTTCATGATCAACTTGGGTCTTAGAATAGATGAGAATATCATCAATGAAGACGATAACAAAACAATCCAAATAAGTTTTACAAACTCGATTCATAAGATCCATGAACACAGCGGGTGCATTGGTCAAACCAAAAGGCATGACCACGAACTCATAGTGTCCATATCGAGTGCGAAAAGTGGTTTTGGGAATGTCCTCTTCGAGAACACAAAGTTGGTGGTAACCAGATTGGAGATCAATCTTGGAGAAGCAAGTAGCGCCTTGAAGTTGGTCAAAGAGATCATCGATAGGCGGAAGAGGATAACGATTCTTGACACTGAGTTTGTTAAGCTCATGATAATCGATACACATGTGGAAGGAGCCATCCTTCTTCTTGACAAAAAGCACAGGAGCACCCCAAGGTGAGGTACTTAGCCGAATGAAGCCCTTTTCGAGGAGCTCTTGGAGTTGACTAGATAACTCTTGCATTTCAGAGGGTGCAAGACGATACAGAGCTTTAGCAACAGGAGTTGCACCAAATTTGAGGTCAATACAAAAATCGACAGATCGAGGTGGAGGAGGACCAGGTAAATCTTCAGGAAACACGTCAGGGAAGTCGCGCACCACTGGAACATCATTTATGCTCTTTCCCTTGCCCTTTTCTTCCACAATGTGGGCTAAAAAGGCAAAGTATGGTTTGCGTAAATATTTTTCGCTTGTGTGCAGGACATCAATCTCAGTCCTTTTGAAGGTCGGTCTCCATAGACGCGTAGAGTATCACCAGACGGGAGCGGCAAACGGACGTACTTCTCGTAGCAAGTGATTTCAGCATGGTTCTCACGAAGCCAATCCATGCCTACGATGATCTCGAAA
Organism: Helianthus tuberosus; assembly: GCA_030545235.1. Taxonomy (NCBI): domain Eukaryota; kingdom Viridiplantae; phylum Streptophyta; class Magnoliopsida; order Asterales; family Asteraceae; genus Helianthus; species Helianthus tuberosus. Next base: position 104,306,735 of record CM060427.1, on the reverse strand, counting down.
CTACCCAATTGCATGGGTATAAGGTTGACAGTGAAAGTGTGATCGTTGAGAGTAAGAAGGCAATCATGAAGAATGGAATTGACTAAGATAGACTTGCCATTGACGACTTCGACAGAAAATGACTTAGGAAGTTTAGAGCGTGTAACACTTAACAAAGGTTCAAATTCAATGGACACAAAGCTTTTGTCTGCACCAGTATCAAATAGTATCGAAGCATAAAGGTTATTAAAAAGAAACGTACCATTAACGACTTCATTGTCGTTGCGTGCCAGGTTTGCATTAAGGTTGAAAGCTCGTCCTCGAGGTGGTTGTTGTTGTTCCTAGTTAAGTTGAGGACACTGAGACCGAAGGTGAGTTGTGTCACCACATTTGTAGCAGGCTCGTGCTGGCTTGGCATTTTGTTGAGTGAGTTGAGGTTGTTGGGCTTGTGATGTGGGGTTATTTTTGCAATAGGCGGTGTTATGGCCAAAACGGTTGCAATTGGTACAGTGACGACAGTTGACATTGGTAGGGTGGTGAAAGTTGCAAGTAGTACACTTGGGATGAATCCCAGTGTATGGTTTTTGTTCGTTTGCAGGTGTAATAGGGTTCTGATTGACGGCTGGTACAATCGCGTTGCAACCAGGGTTCGATTTCTTCCGCTTCTTCCCCTTGTTGCCACTCGACTATTGGGTAATTCGATTTGCTGGCTTGGATGAAACAGGATTCGCAGCTTGTTTGTCGTGAATGCGATTGTTGTTTAGGGAAACTGCGAGACGGTAGACAGCTTCGATATTATCGAGTCTGGCTGCCTCGATGGCATCACGCATTGCGAAGGGTAACCCATTGATGTATTTCCTTATCTTGCGATCGGTGGTCATAATCGGGTGGGGAACAACGAAACTAAGCTGTTTGAAGCGAGTATTATAGGCTAGGTTGTCGTCGCCAACTTGTTTCACAGCCCAAAATTCTTCTTCCAGTTTTTGCTGCTCGTGTGGGGGCCAAAATTCTTCCATCATGAGGGTCTTAACTTCATCCCAAGGAAAAGCATAAGCAATGTCATTGGAACGAAGGTTCCTCTCGTTTGTCCACCATTCTAGAGCTCGGGCTTGGAATAGCCCAGTCGCACTACGTGTTTTGAGCTCTTCGGGACACTCGCTGTTGATGAACGTGACCTCTATGCTGTCAAACCACTCTAGCATAGTAGTCACCCCGTTATTGCTAGTGAATGGCTTAGGGTTATAAGACGAAAAGTGCTTGAAGTTGAACGAAACAGATTTAGGTTGGACCACCTTTGAATCGAAAGAAGAATTTGGAGTAGCGGATTGGATCTCAGTGACGATCTTTGGGACGATGCTAGCAATCTGATTGGCCATGAATGCCATCATTTTCTTTTGGGAGCTATTCTTAGACCTCTTAGTCGAGTTGGAGAGTTGGCCAGACATCTAAGATTCAAAAGAACGAAAAGGTGAGACTTGATCATAATGTTTGTTTAAGAAAATCCTTTTCAGGAATGCGACACATAGCATAAAAGTGTTCAAATTGTTTCACATAGCATAAAATGTTCAAAACGTTTCACATTGTATAATCATGAAGCTCACATAACATAACATGAATAATGAAAGCATCGTAAATTTAGTTTGTTCACGAGAGATTATTATTGTTCTTGATTGCGATAAACGTGCGGATTGTGTAACGGTTTGGAAATGAATGAGATAACAAGTATAAAAATCACATATAAGTTAAGATAACATAAAAGAGAGGCTCATAAAACATCGGATTGTTTCGGGTAGAGAAACGTCGACTATTCCAAAGTGAGTCGAAAGTTCTTTCAAATTAGAGAAAATGTGCTTTGGCCTATAGGTAAGATACTCTCGTCGAGAAGCGATTAACGGTATCTTACCCTTCCAGTTACTACACGTCTCTAATTGATTGAAACAATCGAGACTTTGGCGAGAAAGAAAATCGAGGAATGGGACTTAATCGACTAGATGCGGGTTTCACCCCTAACTTGACAATTTCGTTCCCTAATGTGGTTGGTACTCGTCGGGTCAAAATAAAATTTTGACACTTTGACGAGGGTCCACTAGGGTTGTAATGGAAATTACCATTAAGATGTGGATTTCACTCCTAACTTAATGGTGAATTTCGTGCAAAAATAGAATAAAGCAGAATGAGAGTCGTTTACCAAATTGTGGGTTTCACCTATTTTGGTAAATTCAACTCGTTTTTGTTACGAGTGTCTTCAAGTCTTCAAAAGTGTATTATGTTAGCCTTAGGAAAGACATGTAAGTTTAAGAGGCCAAAAAGAATAAGAAGCAAGAAGGTAGAATGCATGTAAATTTTAAACGACAAATAAGAATCAATGTTCCTTAAACTATAGACTAGGACAAAGCATTCCTACTTTTCCCTAATTCCCTACAGTTATGGCTCTGATACCAATCTGTCACGCCCCAACCGATGGCGGAAATATCGGGATGAGACAAAAACGGGATTGCAAGAGACTTCATAACACTATGTGACAATATAGATTAAATTCAAATTTCATTTCAAGACTAAAATGTCATACAAAGATTCCAAATAAAATACAACATTATACATAACATAACATTTAAATAACAAAATTAATCTAGGTGTGCATCTAGTCCACCTAAATTGCATTTCTTATCAACATCATCTCATCAATCAACCTGCAACATGTATTAAAATATATCAACAAAAAGTTGGCGAGTATACAAGTTGTGTTACATAGCATAATATAAAAAGTTGCCCCAACAGAGGGTTAAGCAAGAGCCGCAGCAGCAGCCAGCACCGCAACAACACCAACAGCAGCAGCAGCCAGCTCAGCAAGCAGCCCGCGGGCGCGTCTTCAACATCAATGCCCGCCAGGAACAGGCAGACAACAACGTGGTTAATGGTACGTTTCTCATAAATGGTATATATGCTTCGTGTTTATTTGATACTGGAGCCGATAACTGTTTTGTATCTTTCGAATTCGAAAAGCTCCTAAATTATAAACGCGTTAACCTCCCATCAACATTCGACATAGAAGTTGCCACCGGAAGAACCGTCACAGTTAGTTCTGTTCTGCGTGACTGTACTCTCGATCTCAACGGACACGTTTTCCTGATTAATCTCATCCCGATGCAACTTGGTAGGTTGGATGTCATAGTAGGTATGGATATCCGTCGGGAAAATCATGCTGAAATTGGTTGCTTCGATAAAATGATTCGTTTCTCTCTCGCGAACAGTGATCAATTGTGTGTTTATGGTGAAGTCGCTTCGAAGAAGTTACAACTCATGTCGTGTGTCCAAGCGAGCAAGTATCTCTGCAAGTAATACCAAGCTTACTTGGCGCACATCGTAGTAGCGGGGGAAAAGGAAGGAAAGACTCGAGTGAAAGATGTTCCCGTTGCTTGTGAATTCCCCAACGTTTTTCTTGACGATTTACCTGGTTTACCTCCCACTCGTGATATTGATTTCCGAATCGACCTCATTCCTGGAGCAAATCCTGTTGCCAGAGCGCCTTATCATCTCGCTCCTTCTGAAATGCGTGAACTCTCGTGTCAGCTCCAGGAACTGCTTGATAAAGGCTTTATTCGCCCTAGCACCTCTCCTTGGGGTGCGCCTATCCTTTTCGTCAAAAAGAAGGACAGATCGTTCCGGATGCGCATCGACTACAGGGAATTGAATAAGCTGACTATCAAGAATCGCTATCCCTTGCCTCGAATCGATGATTTGTTTGATCAACTACAAGGTGCTACATGTTTCTCGAAGATCGATCTACACTTAGCCTATCACCAGTTACGAATCCAGGAGGAAGATATTCCCAAAACCGCTTTTCAAACCCGTTACGGTCACTACGAGTTTGTTGTTATGCCTTTGGGTTTGACTAACGCTCCCGCAGTCTTTATGGATCTAATGAATCGCATGGGTAAACCCTTTCTCGACCGCTTCGTCATCGTGTTCATCGATGATATCCTGTTCTATTCCAAGTCAAAAACCGAACACTCGCAACTTCTACGTTTGGTTCTTGAGTTACTCCAGGGAAACCGTCTCTATGCCAAGTTCTCCAAGTGTGAATTCTGGCTTGAGGAGGTTCAATTCCTCGGTCACATCGTCAATAGTCAAGGAATTCATGTCGATCCTGCGAAGATTGAAGCTGTTAAGAGTTGGGTTACACCCAGGAACCCGTCCGAAGTTCGCTCTTTTCTCATATTGGCGGGTTACTATCGCCGATTCATCGCTGACTTCTCAAAAATCGCTGTACCGCTTACCTCGCTTACGCATAAGGACAAACCTTTTGTTTGGGGAACTGAACAAGAGGAGGCCTTTCAAACTCTCAAAGCTATGCTTTGCAATGCTCCCGTGCTCTCACTGCTCGATGGAAACGACGATTTCGTAGGCTACTGCGATGCCTCTAACCTTGGTCTTGGTTGTGTTCTTATGCAGCGAGACAAGGTTATCGCGTACGCCTCTTGACAGCTCAAGATCCACGAGAAGAATTACACAACCCACGATCTCAAGCTTGGCGCAGTTATTTTTGCGTTAAAGATTTGGCGACACTACCTTTACGGTACCAAGTGTACGGTCTTCACCGACCACAAGAGCCTACAACACATCTTTAACCAGAAAGAGCTGAATATGCGCCAACGCCGATGGGTTGAGCTCCTCAACGATTACGACTGTGGGATTCGTTACCACCCAGGAAAAGCAAACTTCGTTGCCGATGCTCTCAGTCGACGAAGCTATTTGCACAGCGTTCGTAATACTCAAGCCCAGCATAATCTCGAAGCTCTCATCCACGATGCCCAACATGCTTGTTTTACCAAACGCACTTTGAAGAAAGAAAGGATCATCAATAATGGCGAACAACTGGTGAATAAATCGAATGGTATATTCCATTTTCTAGACCGAATTTGGATTCCCAAGCGTACCAATTTGCGACAGATTCTGCTCGACGAAGCCCATAAATCTCGGTATTCTATTCATCCCGGTGCCGATAAAATGTACCAGGACATGCGCTACAAGTACTGGTGGCCGGCCATGAAGAAGGATATCGCTAGCTACGTTTCGAAATGCCTGACTTGTTCCAAAGTCAAGGCTGAGCATCAACGCCCCTTTGGCTTACTCGTACAACCCGAGATTCCGATGTAGAAATGGGAGAGTATAGCTATGGATTTCATAACCAAACTCCCGCGCACGCCATCAGGTCACGACAGCATCTAGGTTGTCGTTGATCATCTTACTAAATCTACTCATTTTCTGCCAATACGAGACGACTTTATGGTAGAAAAATTAGCCCGAATCTACACCAATGAGATCATTTGTTGACACGGGACACCTCGTGATATCATCTCTGACCGCGATGGTCGATTCACCTCGCGTCTTTGGGAAACGTTTCAATCTGCTTTCAGTACTACCGTTAATCTAAGTACCGCTTTCCATCCCCAAACCGATGGTCAGACTAAAAGAACGATTCGTACCCTTGAAGACATGCTTCGCTCGTGTGTCATAGACTTCGGTGGTAATTGGGATTCGCATTTACCTTTAGTCGAATTCTCGTACAATAACAGTTATCACTCTAGCATCCAAATGGCACCATTTGAGGCTTTATACGGAAGAAAATATTGATCGCATATTGTATGGCACGAGATCGGGGATGCGCAAATTACCGGTCCTGAGCTGTTGCAAGAAACGACTGACAAAATCCTCCAAATTTGAGACAATCTACTGAAAGCTCGGAGTCGTCAGAAAAGTTACGCCGACAGACGCCGCAAGCCCCTTGAATTTGATGTCGGCGGTCACGTACTCCTAAAGGTTGCACCTTGGAAGGGGGTGATCAGATTCGGCAAGAAGGGAAAGCTCGCGCCTCGATATGTTGGACCCTTTAAAATCCTGGAAAGGATTGGCAAAGTGGCCTACAGACTCGAACTACTGGAGGAACTTAGTAATGTCCACCCGACTTTCCACATTTCGAACCTCAGAAAGTGTCTAGCCGACCTGGAATTACATGTCCCTCTTGAAGATTTACAAGTGGACGAAACATTACACTTCGTGGAGAAGCCTGTCGAGATCATGGGCAGAGAAACCAAGGTACTCAGACGCTCACGCATTCCCATTGTGAAGGTTCGCTGGGAAGGCAAACGCGGCACCGAGTTCACCTGGGAGCTCGAAAGTGACATGAAGGCAAAGTATCCGCAACTGTTTGTTACGCCTGCTTCTTAAATTTTGGGACAAAATTTCCTAAAGTAGGGGAGGCCGTAACAACCCGACTTCTTGAAGTCAAAGTACAAGTCAAAGGAAGAAAAGATTGCTAATTGCGATCTGTCACTCCTTGCTTAATTATTGATTGTACTCTTTGACTTGTAATCGATATTCTATTTTAATTTGCTTTAGTTGTATTATGTGGAGTACATGTTAATAGATCGCTATTTAATCGCCGTTAATCGCTAATCGACTTATCACTAATCGCATCGCTATCGCATCGCAGCTCGAATTATATGTTCTGGATATTGTTTTACGTGTGTGTGCTATTATGTGTTACCTGTGTGTATAGATGAAATGTTTGTGGTGATTAATCGAAAACGCAATCGCAACGCAATCTAATCGCAAACGCTAAACGCAAGTTATTTATGATGATGATTGTATGTTAGATATAGTATATGTGTGACTATTAATCTAATCTACCACATCGCTTAATCAACGCTCGCTCAAACGCATCACAACGCTCAACATGCAAAACGAAACGCCGAAGTCTAACTCGCCGGACCACTCGATCGAATGACCATTCGATCGAATGGTCATCCGAACGGATGACCATTCGATCGGATGGCCATCCAATCGATGTGCCATCTGATCCGACCCTTGAGCACAACTTTCCTCTTTTGTTAACCTATAAATACCCCCTGTCACATCACAAACGATTATGTGACAGCTCTCTCATTCGACCAGCATCTCCAGCCCACTTTTCCTTCGATTTCTCATGATTCTTGTAAGTTTTCCACTCAAATCTTGTACTTCTTTGATCTAAACGCACTTCTTCATCATTTTCACCTTTGAATGTTAACTTTTAACCTTGAAATCAATGGATTTGAGGTGTTCTAGGGTGATGTCATCATGGAGTTCTTATGAACTTCAAGCTTTGGCCTCATTCCACCAAGAACAACTCAGATCTACATGATTTCCACATGACTTGACACTATTTTCGCATAGATCTAAACATTTTCATGAGTAGAAGGATTAAAAGATGGTTTCACAACTTTCTTTCAACTCTTTTACACTCAATGCCTTCAAAACCGATAGAATCAGAGCTCGTTCGGGCCTTCTACTCGTTTACTAGTGAAGTGTCGGTCTGAGATCTTAATCCTATCAAAGAGACAACCAATTTCGGGTTGAACATGAATAAACCATCACGAACAGTTAACTGCTCGAACTGGGGTGATTCCCATCCGATCAGATAGACTGGACTTGGTGGGATTCCTGTTGTTCAATACGTTGTCATACCGTCTCGAGCAAACCGTAAACTTTTCAAACTTAACAAAATATTCAAGTTTCAAAACGACCAGATTGTGGGACGGATTGCCGTTCGATCGGATTGCCATCCGATCGGATTGACTTGGTTTCAACACTTAACATTTTTCATAATTTTCAAAGATCATCAGTTCTGACGGATTGCCATCCGATCAGAAGACCATCCGATCGAACGACCGTTCGACCGGGCGACCTGAAAGGTATAGATACTTCTCTGTTTTCAAAATGCTAAAATGAAAACTTCAAAGTCACATCATACACAAACACATCCATCCCAAACGAACGTCAATCCGACCGAATGGCCATCCTAACGGATGACCATTCGTCACTTGGTTCACTCTTCACCGTTTAATGCGCCGCTCGTTCGCTTATGTTATCATTAACTATTCAGGCTAATCTTTCAGTGCTCCCTTCAATCCAAGAGAGTGTTTAGTTATTAAACACGATCTGTGAGTATACTCGATCCTTTTTTTGCTTTAAGCACTTTTGGGTGTTACATATGTTACTTATATCAAATCACATCGATCACACACCGCAAACACTGTTATACGCTAACCGTTATCGCATGTTATACGTGTTACTCGATGAATGCTTGTATGTTATGTTTACACAGTGATTGTTGCCTGACACCTTAGCAATGATAGTACTATAGTTTGGACTCAACACCTGTCGTGGAAAGGGGTTGTTAAGGGATTTTCTCGCATGTCACAGTGGTGATATGTGTTGCGCATTCTACAACTCGCAGTCACGTTTGTGCATATTTCATTGTCGATAACTTACATGCTTCACATTATACATGTTACATGCTGGTTATGCGTAAACGCTTTCGAATTCTATTATTACTATTAAACTTGTATGCTCACCTTTACACTATGTGTATTGACCTCTATTTTAACGTATGTGACAGGTGCATAAGATGCTAGGAATGTTGTGCTTTGGTGAATCAAGCTAGGGGTCTAGTTATGTCACGCTAAATCTGAGTTGTCGGAACTGTGTTGTTTTTGAGACAATTATTTGTAATAACTGTTTTATTTGGATATGTTATGGTATGGGACGTGACATTTAAATATCTGGTAATTAATAGTTGTTATGGATACTCATGGACAATCTGTTTCGCTCAGTGCCGCACCCCGATGTTTCCGCCATCGGTTGGGGTGTGACAGTTACAACCAATATCCTAACCATTCTAATAGCACCCAAGTATCATAGTCCTGAAAAGGCAGAAAGAAGTCAATAGTTGAGTTGGAAGAGGAAACAAAAGTTAGAAGACTATCAAAGAGGGGGACTATAAAGAATTGTTTGAAGTGTGGCAAAGCAGGGCACAATAGCAGGACCTGCAAGGGACAAGAACAGTCTTAGGATGTTACTACAATATGTCTGGCTTTAAATTGTCTTTTGGGTTGTTAAAAAAGTATGTCTTTTGGTTGGTTTAAACTTCTTTGGATGTTAATGTATTCATTTAGGATATCTTTTAGTTTAAAAAACTTTAGCTATGTATGGATGATTTTATCTTTTATCTATGTATGGGTTGTTTACATCCAATATTGCATTACAATCACTTGTTAAATTGCAGCCAAAGTGCAGCCAATATTGCATCCGATATTGCTTTACAAAGGCTTGTTATATTGTAACCAAAGTCCAACCAATATTGCATCCCATATTTCAGCCAACGTGCAGCAAAATTTTCAGCAAAGTGTAGCCAATTTTCAGCCACTTTGCAGCCAGAGTGTAGGAAAATTGCAGCCAATATTACATTACATTGGTTCATTACAATGTATCCAATATTGCAGCCAAAGTGCATTACAATGGTTCAATATTTGCAGCTAATTATGCTTTACAATATAGAAAAAGTGTAACCAATTGATTCAATATTTGCAGCCTTTAAACTAGACAAAACAAACTACATTACACATAACATATAACAACCTTTTACATTACAAAAGCACTAGCATTACATTTCATACCATAAAATCACTAAATTACAGGAAATAAAAAAGTACACAAATAATTACAACAACAAAGAAGAAAAACTAGCTGTTGACAAGCTTTTTCCTCAGGTTTTTTGCTTCATCTTCAATTTTTTGTCGCTTTCGGGCCAAATATTGGTTTTGCATATTAACTTTGTTCTTAGACCTCAACAATCCAGGGATAATCACCTTTGATCTTGGGAAAATTTCAATTTCACACCAAACAATAAATCCACAATGTGCAAGACACCCGTAAAAATTACTACACAAATTTTTGTCTGTGAAAGAAGTTCGTATGACCGCTTGTCTTCCGGATATGCAATACACCATCTTTGAATGGATTTGTGGACCAATAATTTTATAGGTTTGAGGTTTAGAAGATGAAATAGGTTTAATATCTGGTATTACTACAGAAAACAGAGCTTTAGCGACGACAATTATCGCCGCTAAAAGTCCCACATGTCGCCGCTAAAAGGTCGTCGCTAATGGTCCGTCGATGATGGTCATTTGTCGCCATTAAAGATGTCGCCGCTAAAGGTTGTTCACTTTTAGCGACGACATTTTGATCTTTAGTGGCGACATTTCTATATGTGTTTAAACAAGTTTCTAGATATTCTATTTTCATCTTCATCTTCATAACGTACATGGTCCGTCGCTAATGGTAATTTATATCTGCATAATATACATGCGTCATTTAAGCAATATAAGCAAGTTTCTAGATATTATATTTTCTGAAGTATAAATAACTTTGGTCCATTTTCATAATCTTTAATGCATGTATATGTGTTTATGTGAGAGGGAGAGTGAGATGTCTTACCTAGACGAGAATGGTGGTGAAAAAAGCAAAGCACTTTTTGTTGTAGCCCAATGCAAAATATGAAATGTTCAGCAAGCATCTAATAAACTAACCAACGTCAAACCTACCCCGACAAACAACTAACCAAAGTTAAATCGAGACCCAAAGTCAAACCTGCCCCCACAAACAACTAACCAAAGTCAATCCGAGACCCACTCACGTCACCATTTCAGCCATGCCCTCTCATAATCTTGACATCCCCCTTTTAAGTCATGCTATAACAACCCTCCAAAATAATTTTCGACACCCCTAATATATTTAAATATCCCTATATGTCCTAAAATATACCCCGTATGTAAAAACCGAGCCCCAAAATACAATATATAATTAAAAATAAAACAAAAACAAGATTTAGTGGTCTCTCGCGGGGCGCGTAGCCTTTGGTTACCTTCTACGCGGCCCGCAACCGCCAAGACACCAGGCGAGCCCCTGAGCTGCCACGTGTCCCGGTCGTGTCATGCCTAGTGGTCGACTCATCAACCCTAGGGCCTACCCTTGGGAGCCTCGCGGGCCGCGTAAGCCCACGCTTCAGCTTACGCGGGGAGGGAGGGACCTGAAATCAGGCCCTATATATAGAGGGCATCGGCCGTTCATTCGAAATTGCACCAAAACTCTCTCTCTTTAATTTCTGAAGAATTAATATAATTCTCGGGTATAATACCCCCTAAATAACGAAGTTCTGTCCCGTTGTAAGTATCATAACCCCGGTTACGTATTAGATACGCTGCCCAATTGATCCAGGGTTCCGTAACGGCTGTCGGGGTTCTGCCCGACATAGTCGTTGGAATACCGTCTCAGGGAGGGTATTACTAATGTAAATATTGGGTTATTATACTAACGCGTGTGCATTTTTGTATTTAATAGATAATCACCAGGAAATCCTTAAAGGAAACCTTAAGACAGCAATGTGAGTAATCTTCTTTTTGCAAATTGTTTTTACAAAACCTCACACAAGTAATATTATTAGACAGTGATTGAGTATTTGTATTCTACAATTATCGTCGGTATGTTGGGGTTTTGTATACAAAATTTGTTACTACCTTGCGAGGAGTAACATGACCACAAGTCGGGTTGACAGTACCATGGGTGGTAATTAAATAGATGGAAACAAATGTAATTGCGCGACCGCCCTCAATACTGTACAATGGTGTTACTTAACTTGATTAAACTGGGATTCACTCACCGGTATTTCCCACTGACAAAATGTTTTTAAACGCGTTTCAGGTAACAAAATGTGAAAGCCAAATAGAAGCCAGCTGGACAGCACTGAAGGCTTGGAAAAGTGGCAATAAAGTTACCTAAAATAAAGAGATGTTTTATTTAAATAAAATAGGGTTTATCCCTATGAAAATGTGTGTACTTGTGTAACACCCCAAAAATGGGTTTGGTAACCAAACCACGTTAATGTTAATGATGGGTAAAATACCGTTAGTGGTGAAAATTTACCCGGTAAATATTAGAATTTAAGTAAATAAATCTAATATTAATTAAAAAGAGGACATATACTTTGAGAAAACAAAGTATATAAAAGGCCCAAGTTAACGGGACTTAAAATATAACGAGTTATAACTTCTCGAACCTATTAAGTTAACTAGGAATAATTAACCTTGTTAGTAGTATGTGGTTAAATGATAAATGGTGAGTAGTAGCTTCAATTTATAAGGATAAAAACATGAGGGACTAATGTTGTCAAGTGGGGAACTTATATTGATTAAAAATAAAAAAAATAAAACACAACACACACTGGATATGTGTGTGCGTGCGTGAAATCACCCAGGAGAAGAAGAAAGGGTTAAAAACCCTAACTTCAGCAAAATCAACAAATTGAAGCTTGATTCAAGCCCCAAATCGATGCATGAATACATAGAAACGATCACCTAGTCGTGAGGATCGTAAGGTATGTCGAATTTTTGATATTTATGAAGTTGAGAATTCTTGATGTACATAAGAAATTCGAAATTGATGTTGCATGATTGTGGTATGGATGATATTGAAGTGAAATAGTGTTTAGGAGTAAACCCTAGACAAGAATATATTGAAATCATGCCTAGCTCAAGTAAATTCAGATTTTGTTGATGCTAAATTCATGTATGAGATGTTTTTAGGGTTTTGATTGCTAAAAATTAGTGTTATGATGTCAAGAACATCCTTAAATTGAAAGCTGAATTCAAACAGCTCCTGATCAGAATTTACAGCCGACTTGTATTGGCTGTAACCTGAACAAAACGTGACAAAAACATATGTTTCTTGAGTCTAAAATGTAATTCCAGAAAATATCTTTAAAACCCCACTGGAATCGCATTTTTTCGACGAAAATTGAGCGTTTTATGAATTTTTCCGTATCAAAGGTTCAAGCTGCGTTTTCTGGCAGAATTTGCAGCCCATTACGAATGTCATAACTCAATTTAGGAATTTAGTTATGATCTCAAATTTTTACTGTAGATAGTTTTAAGGGATTAAAAGAATCTCCAATTGGAATTTCGTCAATCGGATAAACGGGGAATTTTTAATGAATTTTTCCGTAAGCTGCAGTCAGAAGTGACGAATCTGATTTGCAGCTTAGTAAATGAATTTTTACGAATTTTTGGTAAAGTGTTAGATCTTGAAATTTTAACACAAGGCCTAACCCTCCGAGAGGTACGCCACATAAAAAAATCATAATTTTTGAAGACTTGTAAACAGGTTAAACAAGTCACCAAAAACAGCCCATTTTCAGTGATATGAAATGCCTGAATGAAATCGCGGTCTACTTGGTTGTGTGTAAAATTTGATTTCACTAAGAGTTCGGAAGAAATATGCCTAAGTGAGTTCAATGAACCAAATGTGCATTTGAATATGTTGATAAGTCAATTGACTTTTAAAAAGTCAAACCCACCAATGATTAGATCGAATGATAATTTTGATATGGTCGAATGATAAATTCGACATAAAACCCGTAGGATGGAATAGTCGTAAACGATTATGACTAATCTAACCGTCTTACGAATTGTGATGATGATGATAGTTTGACTCTAGACAAGCTAGATGAAGACTTGGGAAAGAAGCGAGTCAAACGGATCGAGTCAAACGGATCGAGTACGCGGAAAAAGGACATAACCGGATGCAAGGTAAGTGAAACTTGCCCCTTTTAGTAAAATAAATGTTCATCCTATAAGTTTCAAATACAATAAGGATAACATTCAAGATATGGTTCCCGACGCGAAATAATACGGATCGGAACTAATATAAATGATAAAAACCATGTTTAATGGTAAAAGAGATAGAACGGTAAATTAGCCATGAAAAGCTAATTATAAAAATTGGTTTTTGAACGGTTACTATAAGTAAGCCTAATGAATAAAAAGAGTAAAACGGGTCAAATGGTAATGTGGATACCATTTGACAAATATCGACTAATAAGCACTTGTCGAGTTTTATGCTTACAGGATAAAGCGGCTTATGAATTAGCGTTGCTCTGAATTAGCAAATTTTCAAGACAAGGTATTAAAACGGGTCAATGTATTGATCCGAGCCAGGTACGTATAATTATGTTGTAGTTAAAAGTGCTAATTTGGTCAATAATTGGTGAGAGTCTTTCGTCGTAAAATAAGAGACTAGAATTGACCAAAAAGCCCTTAACGGGCGAACCGGGTAAACGACCGTTAGAGTTTGTTTAGAAACTTGCTTATTGATTTTGAAACCCTTAGATACACATAAAAAGTATAGGCAAAAACGTTTGCGGGTCAAAATAGACTAAGAAGTAAATTGTGGTTAAATGCTTAGATAGATACAAATGAATCGGTGAATGTAAACGCCTACGTAAACTCTAGGATGGGAGCGAAAACGTTAAGGTTTGACAAGCCCGGGAAGGGTAAAATGATAGGAATTAACTATTTTCTTTTTAGAGCATGTAGTGAAATAATAATGCCAAACAGGTCGAATAATCACCTAAAGGATTTATGAGCCAACATTGGATAAATCAGATTTTTATGCAAACCAAGGTGATAAACGGGTCCGTAATTTAATTACGGACGCGTAGGAAAAAGAATCGTGTAAAACGGATAACTAGAACGAAAGTTATGGCACTTTAAAGTTTGATTTTCGATTAATAACCATAGCTGGCATATATGCAGGTAGGGGTGTTCACGATCCGATCCGATCCGATCGAGGGTCTGCTCATGCTCGGATTGAATTACAACCGATCCGATCCGAGCGGATCAAATTTGTAAAACCGATCGCAAAAGTGATGCTCATGCTCGGATTGAATTTAAATCGATCGGCTCGGTTTCGCTCGGTTTTTATCAAATCCTAAAAAAAGCGAGTGGATCGTTTTCGCTCGATTGAATAATAAGGCTTCGTTCAACAAAAACAAATTCTAACTTAAAGTGTGAATATAAAAGCAACACAAAATAAAGTGCGAATACATAAGAAACACAAAATAAAGTGCGAATACAAAAGCAACACAAAATAAAGTGCGAATACAAATGTCATTTAGTTCAAAAGCCATAAACTTCTTCTTTAAGCTTGTTCATACCAAAACAAGTGATACGATTGTTATACGACTGAAACAAAACAAGTGATATTTACAAACGATTGTTATACAACTGAAACAACTCAAACAAGTTTAAAAAACAGAAGCAGATTAGAAAAAAAACAGAGCGACTCACTTGTTGCAGATTGAAGACCGGAGATTGAAGACCGTCCGACGAACAATTGCAGATTGAAGACCGGAGATTGAAGACCGCTCAGTTTGTGTCGGAGACTAGAGAGCGAAACACAGGAGCGACGACTGAATAGTGAGTGAATACTGAATACTCTTTTTAATAGGATTTAGGGTTAGATACTTAGATTTAGTATTAAATATTAAGTTGGGTTGAATGTGATTTGGGCTTTTAATTTTTTTTTTGGCTATTATATTTTTTGAGTTTTTAATCTATAAAATCTATAATATAAATATATATATTAATTATTAATAAAAATAATTCGAGCGAAACCGAGCGATCGACGAGCGAGCGGAGCTATGCTCATGCTCGGATTGAATTTGAATCGAACCGATCCGATCGGCTCATTTACAAACTGAGCGGGAATCGAGCGAGCATTTTTCGAGCATTTTTCAAGCGATCGTCGAGCAGTTTGGACAGCCCTATATGCAGGTTCCAGGAATGGACCTACTGGAAAATGGTCTCCCTCGCGCCACGCGAGGGAGTGTGGTAAATCCGGCGCGCCACGCGACGGATGTCGCGGCACGCGAAAGATGAGAAGAAGCCTCTCGCGTGGCGCGAGAGGCATGAATCCGAAAAGAACTTTCATGTTGGTTTTGATCATAGGTATATTACGGGATGCCGGATGATGATCAAGCTAATCGAAGAACCGAACACACGAGATTAAAGCTTCCGCACGGCCTTATGTCGTAACTTTTAAACGACGAACCCAACTACATTGTTGTAAAACTTTTAAACTGTAAAAGTTTTTAATAAACCCGTATTTTTATATGTGATATGTATATGTAAATGCACAACTAATTGTCGTTATTGGTACTAGAACTCTCTTAAAATAGAAAGGGTGTTATAACTTGAAACTTGGGTTTTTTCCCATGTGTTTAATATATTAAAAGCGTGGTATTTTACTCTGATAAAATATTTCCTAACTACGGTCCTGATGAAATTTTCGCTGCCAAAATGATAAACACCTGGATACCACCAAAACTGGCCACGGCCGCCCGTTCCCGGGTTGTTAGGGGACGGGGGTTGCGACACATGCATCAAACATTATTATACTTTAGAATCCGTTTAGTATATCAAAAAACAACTGTACATCAAAACTTGCGGAACCCGTTCAAAAACAACTTACAAAATCCATTCAAAACTTGCAAACAACATTACTTATAATAATCACATTATTATAAACCCTAAGTTGTTAATCATACTAACTGTGCAAAACTTTAAAGCTGAAATTAAGATGTGTCCAATGTGACCATACCAAAGCCTAAATCAAGAAAGAAGTTGAAAGTGTATCCATCACATGAGTAGGTGTCTCTATTGTCATTAGAAGGCAATTTCTGTAAGCGGTGTGTTATGCCAAAACAACAGTTTCTCTTGCCACAAAGCATACCATTAGCCCTATATATCAAGTTTTAGCAATTAGCTTTAGATATCAAGTTCTAACAAACCCTAAACTATAATTATCCAAATTCCAAGTGCCAGAAAAAAATTAACACAATATATAGCATAAAAAATTACCAAATTCATCAAATTGTTGAGATACGGTGGTTCCTTGAAACCAGCGGTGGTGCGGCGTATTTCGGCGGTGGTGAATGGTGGGTCTCAGACACAGCAGACGCAAATGGTGAGATACAGTTGTGATTTAGGGGTCTCAGGTGGTGGTGGTCGTCACAAAAGCAGGCATCGGTAGTGGTCTTCTCAGGGTTGTGCGATTTGTGGGGAAGTGGGAAACAAAGGCCGCCTAAGGGTTTTGTTGATGCTTAGGGGAGATATATCAAGATATAACACCAACCGTCGGATCGTTTTGTTGATCAAGGGCCACACTCTCATCTAAGATGCAAAAACACAGATCAGGCTTTTAGCGACGACTTTTTACATGTCACCGCTAAAAGTGTCGCCCCTAATGATGTTATTTCTTGTAGTGTATATATGAAGTCCGGGAAGAGAAAGGGTTTAAAATGTCGTTTTTGTCCCTCACATGTGGGGCATATGACAAAGGTTAACTATGGGGTTGGCTAGGTGTCCAGGTAAAGCAAATAGAGTGTGTTTTATAAAGATATAGGACAAATGGTGAAATTTGATAGTTAAATAAATGACAATTTGGGTAATTTTTTCTTGATTTTTAAAATGTGATGTTTAGGTGTTTAAATTTTTAGAGCTTTTACTTTACGTAGTTTTTAGTTTTAAATTAATTCAATTTTTTTTAAATTATAGGAAGTTGATAACTAAATTATAGGAAGTTGAGAATTCTTGTCAACGATAAACAAAATTGTTGGAGGCTCGTAGTTTCAACCACGCCTTCGTTGCTTACACACTTGTACATCATTCGCTTTACTATTGGTTGGTTTTGTTTGATTCACACACTTCACATCATTACACCCATTTTATGCTTCAAAATAATGGCGTTCACATGACGCAAAACCCCCCTAGAAGGATAAACCAATACAAATAGTCTATCACCAGCAACGGGGCCGTCTCAAAATATTTTAGGCCTAAAGTAGATAATAAAATTGTGGCCCTTTTAGTAAAAAAAAAATTTGTTTTGGATCCTATGATTAATATGTCATGAACGTGTATGTATACTTATAGGTAATCTATAATACCTTACTGAGTTTTCTACAATTTTCGTAATTTTGCCATAGGTACAAATCTTGAAGCACCGTGTACAAATGAAGCAAGCCATTTTAGAGGGGGGGAATTTTGACATTGTCCAAAGTTTTAAGACACTTTGAGGGCAACCTAGACATTTCATCTATGGAATCCATGCCCACTTATGTCTTCCATTAATTGAATTAAATTAAAGAGTTAGATAAAAATTTTATAATAATTAAAGGAATTAATTGATTAAATTAAAGGTTAGACATGCAACACTTTTGTAGGTTATTTTTATGTTCTCATTGACATTTGGAAGTGATATGCATTTTTGAACTGCTTTATATTTTTATTTAATGGTATTCTAATATTTACTTCATATGTGGGTTTTTTTTTTGCTTAATCAGAAGTATTCTATGTGTAGTTGAGGTCAATATCAATTCGATGGATGTTAATGTACTTATGATTAATATGTCATGAACGTGTATGTATACTTATAGATCATAAACCATAATGTCAACAATCTCAATGCTAATCACCTATACATATACATATAAATATGTTTTTTTTTTAGAATTTAAGGCCTTAGAAAAATAGAGGCCCAAAGCGTGTGCTTTATTTCACTCTTCCTTAAACCGGCCATGTCTATAGGGCAAATAAAATATAATACTCTCTCTTATTAAAGGCGTTGGTGTTTCTTAAAACCTGGGTTGTTAATGTCTCCATCTTAGGTGTTTTTATATCTACCCTTCAAGTTCAAGCTAAAGCTTTTTTTTTTTTTTTTTTTTTTTTTCTAAAGGTAACTTTTATTAAACCACTATCACGAGCTAGAAATCTAGAATCAATATACAATGTAAAACCGACCAATAATCAATATACAAAGTACAGACCTATGCAACCACCAATCACATTAGTTACACAAATTAAAACTGCACCATTTTCCATTTAAAACTGCACCATTTTCCATTGGTCAATTGATCTCAGTCAAGAGATTTAGCTTGGAACGATTTTTCACCCATAAGAACCCAATTGTACGAACCCCATTCATTATATTGCCAATCTCGTGAGCCAAATTAACCAACATGCTACGAGGATCACCGATTGGATTAACTTCTTAATAACCACCGATCCCTCCACACCCTTGTGAACGAAGAGATCGATACAGAGAATACAAAAACCCGTGGAATACGACACCATGTAGATACCCGCTGCCAAACAATCGAAGCTCATCCAGGGGCGGATGTAGAAGGGTTTTACGGGTTCCCAGGAACCCGGTCGATTTGTAAAAAAACTTTTTTTAGTGTAAACCTTGTACGATTTGTAAAAAATACTGAAAAATTAGTGTAAACCTTGTATGATTTGGAAAAAAGGAACCCACTGAAAAAACTGACTGGATCCGCCACTGAGCTCATCCAATTTATTTTCTACTCTGAAAACCAATTTTTTTATTTTTTATTTTGTCTATTTAAAATAAAGAAAAATTAATGGTGTTTCAATATTCAGATACTTTTCTTTTGTGGAGAAGCTGAAAAAAAAAATAACAGAATTAAAAACTTTATAAATTCACCCGATATAATGTAAAATAAACCATTAGAATAGCTTAAAAGTAAATTTTAAAATATCCAGCATCAAAATAATATACTTTTAATGTAGTAACATAAACAATGAGAATAAAAATAAAACACCATAAAAAATTAAACGAACACAAATAAATGTGTTGTGTTGACATATAGGAATTACATACAGAGGGTTAGAGGTTGTCGGTATAGAAACTTGGATCTCTTTGTTCTCTCTTATCATCAACACTCATGATTTTAATACATTATCATCTTAGACTTTTTACAAGTTTGATGAATATAAAAATTAGTAAGACATAACACTAATAAAAGAAAAGTAATTAATAAAATAAATAATTCAAATTTGATGAATATAAAAATGACTAAGACATAACACTAATAAAAGAATAATACTAGTAATTAATTAAAATTAAAATAATTTAACTACAATCAGTAAACCCTAATAATGTGTCAGACTCAGATCTGAAGAGGGAGGATATTTTGGTAATTGTACCCAACTGGACACATGCCTGGGAACTTGCTGCTAGGGCAACATCCAAGACACCAAAGTATTGTCATATCCATCTACTGCATGCTCTAAAGCAAACTCCAATGATTCAAGGTACTACATGTATTGCATAACGTACGCCCCTTTAAATTTGTTTCCACAGCAGCTCAGCTTTAGTTCATACACATGTGGAAGATTGTTTCTTACAAATTGTCTTCAAGAACCCTAAAAATAAATTCTTCAGTTTCCAAGTACTAGTTCTACTGCAGAGTGATAAAGATATGAAGTAGTTCAATTATTAATTTGTTAAAGAATTTAACTAAAGAATAACATGTCTTTTTCTTCATGAAAAAGAAGAAATATTATAGTTAAGGATAACACAAGAAATTGAACTATATGAGCAAGTGAAGTTAATGTTTGTAAAAGTTTTAGGAAAATACGACTTTTTTTATCATGATAGGGTAGATCACTACAATTGTTGATCTAATCTTAAACGAGGGATTTCTAGTAAACGCAAGTAATCCGCTTGTGTTGACTACAATATCCATGCCCTTGGAACACTACCCATCGTTCCTATTAGTTGAATGATCCGGTTAAATGTTAGGATCATGGCGATATGGGCGGTTTGCTGCTGAGGACCTCACAAAAATTCCTATAAGCCTAATCAATATTAAGGAAAGAAATTACAAGCTCAAGACATACATGGTGCACAACAACAAAAATGTGTGTGTACTCTTAATGAAACCAAGTTCATAAACCTTAAATATGATTAAAAGCATACTATATAAGTGTCAGCAAGATCTTGATATGAATCTACTCAACTAGTAAAAGTTACTTTGTGTAAACATGATAAATGATAATCCTGATGTAACTTTTAGTGCTTTATATATGTACCTTTCAAAAGTAAAAACAATAACTTTAGAATAAATCTTGATATAACTTTGAAATAAAAGGGAGCTCCCTTCAGTCCAATTATAGGAAACTTAAGATTCAATTTGTCTCCCGCATCATTCAGTCATTTACTGAGCCCCATAGTTAGTTTTGGCTTAGTATTTGGGTGAATGAGTCGGCAGCTAATTGATATCTTATCGTAGCCTGTGAGTGGACCGAAGAAAGCTCTCTTTCTCTTCTTTGTTAGCCCTCAACCAAAACCCTAATTAAAAAGCAAAACATAGTTAAATCTTGATCAACACAATTCATCTAAGTGCCTTGAAACAAATAAAATAGAAATTCAAAACAAGAGCTAGAAGCATGAACTAGAACTAGATTTTTAAGGACCCATGTGACAAGCATAGAGCAACATGAGAGCTAGCTTCAAAAGATTGTGTTTGAATGCTATTTGAGATGTTGAGAGGGGGTGAGGGGTGTTGATGATGCAGAATATGGTAAGAACTTCTTGAGTTTATGGTTTCTTTGAAGTGAAGGAGGACCCTTATATATACACAGAAGATATTGATGGATGGACAAAGTAGTTTTTAAAATAATGCATAGATGATTTTTGTAACTATGTACTTGCATACTGATTTTCAAAAAATAAACATTTAGACAAAGCCCACCGTTAGATAAAAAAACAAAAAAAACATTTATTAATTGCATAATCTTTAATTTATATTCACTCTTGGATTTTCTTTAAATAATATAGCAGGTGTTTGAGATTGAACAGTTATTATAAGACGAATTTACATCGACATAGTTGGTAAACGGACAATAAGTTGCGCTGCTATCTCTTTTTGAATAGCAAAACTAAGTCTTTTAAAAACTACGTCCATAGATCTCGGGGTCATAACATTACTATGCATGACCCTTTGAACTCGACTAAGTAGGTCCACAGCCTCTGGCGCTAGAAAACCAAAAGTATCAAAAACAAATGTGATAAACACGTGCTGGTTGTCAAGACACGCTTTCTCGTGTTTGGTCACTTTACCCGAAGCAGCCTTTAAAGCAGCATGACCCACCGTGAAAGCAGGTCATCAGGCAACTGGAAATTCTAACAACTAAAATAGAAACAAATTACATAATTACATCAATGATAAAATAGGCAGGCCATCAGTATTCTACGACAGAGAAGATCGCTCGGAAGGGTTCCCCTTCCTCCCTTGCCTCCTAATTTAAGCTATGAGGGGGGCAATTGTAACGCCCTAACACGTTTTAACCAAAAGTCGCAGCGGAAATACGAACTTAAAAATTCTCTTTCATTATATTCATTCTAATATACTTAGAAATACATTAAATCACTCTTTTACATTAAATACATTAATGCTTTCTATAAATTTATAAAATCTGACATACTTATATTAAATTACGTGACCATGCACCCACACGTACAATCCATGTCTTGACTCGATCTTCAACCTTTTACACTCCATGATGAGAATCCACAGTTCTGTACAACCTGCAGACACCACGTACAATCACATCATTAGCAACCGGTGTCATCATATATAAAATTTAAACATGCATAATTAGGCGTCAACATATCATGCTTTCGCTTATGTTAGTCCATTCATCCATCCATTCAAACCACCCGCATTGGATTTCGGTGTCTACCTTCAACTTCCATCACTAGTATACTTGCATTCCCATTTCATTCTCAATAGGAAAACGGTTAGCATCATTAGATTTCATTCATACGAACATATCCATGTATACGCATAACAAGTCTCATTCATTTGTACATATAACTAAATTCCAATTCATGCATACATACCCTTTCTATTTGTACATGTACCTACAACTTACATTCTACACAATATTACTTACAAGTCCTAAACACACACGTCTATACATGTAATTCGTATACACATAATTCTCCATACTTACGAGTTTACAGTCATACTCTCCTATGAGTCCCAATTACTTACTTACAAACTAACCCATACCTACGCGTATAACTACTTATTTCATCTTTATGCATAATACCATCATGTAAGCTTCTTTCTTATCTATACTTAATAAAAACTATTTCTTAACCACTTTCGACTCATTTACCGTAAACTTACCTTATTATTTCCATTGTTTCATACTTTCTCACATGATTCACAATAATCATTATACTACAATACATTTTGCATCCAAAGTGTAAGTCCGGGATTCACTTACCTTACGCGTCCGTATTTGCATTCGCTTACTTGAGTCTTCTTGGCCCGTTAGCCTTCCACGCTCCCATCCATCTTGACATGATTCCTATACTTTCATGTCATTACATTTACATCCTTATTAGCATACATGATTATTCATATGAACGATCATATCAAGTTAATATCTCACATATGTATTTCATTAGTCGATTCAAACAAGCATATAACATACTCAACATCATCATAACATAACCTTCACATATTATTGTCATTTGGACATTTTATCAAACACGTGGTGTGCGTACTACTTCCTAGGCACCATGTACAACTAGTTTATGCATAATCTTCCAAGTTCATTCATATTTCATCAAATCTTCTTACTAATCAACAAGTATCATTAACACATAAACATCAAACATATCAACACCCAATTTCTTTCAATTCATCTAACAATAGTTCATCATAACACAACATAATTCATGAATATTTAACAAGAATTGGACATGATGAACACCCATGTCATCTTAATCACCCAACTAGTGGGTTTACATCCTTAAACATCAAATTAGTCAAAATTATGCATAACACATGTTCCCTATGATGATGTTAACACATATTCATGCTTAATTTCATACAAATTTGTGGATTGATCATAACCCACTTCATACAAGATCATCAAATCTTAAATTACAACTTACCACATGTTTGCTAGGGCTAGATCATCAAGAAAATGAGTTCATGCATCGGGTTTGAGCCTAATCTCCTTGTCAATTTGAAGCTTTCTTGTGAACTAGGGTTTACACCCATTCCCTCTTCCTCCTGACCGATCTCACGCACACGCACCTAGTGTGTGAGATTTTTGTTTTAATTAAACTCAGATTCAAGTTTGGCAATCTTAGTCCCTCATGTTCTCTCTCTTATTTATAATTGGCACAACTCTCATTCTTTAATTGTTTCTACCATACTTTTAACTAGGATAATTAACCTAGTTATTTATGTGACAACCCTCACCAAACCAGGTATCCGTACGAATTAATTAATATTTAATTAATGCTTAATTACTGTGCTTGCTTACAATTGTGGTTAAACTGCTACTTGAATGCTGATACATACACATACATGCATCATACTTTATTGCTGTCACTCCATTATTTACACAGAACTATAGTGACAAAATTGATGCACAAAAGCACAGTAGCACGCTATACGGATAACCCAGTAAACATGCTGACATAGCCAGCATCAGACAGACACTGTCTCTGAGGCCAGTATGAGCCGGGAATAGTTTACTACACCAGTAGGGAGTGTAGGGAGGTGAGGATTGTTAAACTGCGTCACTAGGTGATAGTTATAGTGACCGGATGTGCCTAAAACATGCTTTAAGTACAAAATTCTGCACTTTAATACAAAATTCAGCATTTAAGTTAACTGGTAAAGTGCACAAACATGGGAAAATAATACTAGACACTTTCCAAAGTGTCAGGTGTCAGGAATTCATTGTGTCACTAAAACAAATATTAACGACACTTTAAATGCTTAGTTAGCACTTTAACGGATTAATATCCAACCGAACAACCGGGCTTTACCTGGGACATAAAAATATTGTCAATGACACTGTTTTTCTTTTTCTGAGCTAGTTAGGGTCCCCAAACACCCTAACACCCGATATATTTCATAACATACTAATAACTTAAATTAGACTCCTAACTAATAAAACTAGTTACTAACTATCAAGTTGGAATCAAACCAATTACCCCCCCCCCCCTTGACCGAATCGGTCCCCCAAGGGGACACACCCTTACATTTTATGATTATTTTAATTGCCTTGTCTAATATCTACTAAACACAATATCCCATGGTTAATTAAGATGGAATGGTCTTTAAATAAGAACAAAGGTCCATCACATTCACATAATCACCAACTCAAAAATTTTGCTCTCTCTTTCCCTCTTGGAGACTCTCGGCCGAACACAACCATCATCACTGCCACTACCTTCAAGTCTTGATCCACCATTTCTTACATACTCAAGGGTGCAAGGTGACATACAAACAAGCTCGGTGCTTACGGAATCTCAAGGACCTCTCTACATCGCTATTAACCACCTTGTTTTCACTTTGATTCTTCCCTAGCCTTGAGCTAGTGGTAAGTGATTCTAAACACCCTCTTGATCTTGTCTAAAGTGGTTAATAAGAAGTTTAACGGTTAAAACTCAAGATCATGCGAAAACAAAACTTAAAGTCTTGCTAGAAAGATGAACATGGTGGTTAAAGAGTAAATAATGGTGTAAAACTCATGAATCTTGTTTAGTAAATATTATTTTATGTTGTTGGTTGCTAGTAGTGGAACGGATCGTCATCTAACCACGCTAGATCATGTTCATGGAACATGAACTAGCATTATGTTAAGTGGGAAAGTTACTAGATGACGAACCCTTTCATACATAAACATGAACTTGTGTAAAATAGTTTTTCTTGTAAAACGGAGTTCTAAACTAGTAGATCTAAAGATCTACAAGTGGTATTTTCGAAGAACCAAGTAAAATATACAAGTCTTATTTTAAAGCCGGATCTTTCATGAAATAAA
This sequence comes from Helianthus tuberosus, assembly GCA_030545235.1. NCBI lineage: Eukaryota > Viridiplantae > Streptophyta > Magnoliopsida > Asterales > Asteraceae > Helianthus > Helianthus tuberosus. Next base: position 104,281,383 of record CM060427.1, on the reverse strand, counting down.
AACATTTTTGTGAACAAACAAGTTTGTAAACACTTGTGTGACACAAGGTTTTAACAAAGAAGTATCTTCGTAATTTTGACTAAGAAGTTGTAAAGTTACATGTTCTTTGAAAATAAAGTATTCAAGAAACCGATTTTATTTTTAAAGGTAGAAAGATCTACTAAAAATACTGGAAGGTTACTACATACTTTTACACAACTTACAAGTTCATGTGTTTGCGATTTATGCTTATTTTGACTAGTTCGACGATTGAACATTGAATATTGATAATTGAAAAATTGTTGATTGAATTTTGAAAAGAAAATGATACGCTAGTAAGCGTGGCCACCTCCAGTTACAGAGGAAACTCTGGCAAAATTTTTCCAGAAAATAATACTTAGAATATTTTGGTGACAAGTGTTTATAAATATATTTTTGACTTGTTTTCCAAACAAACTTCGCCGTGATTTTTATTACAAAATTACCAAGTGTCGGAGGTGGATTTTCTTAAATAAAACTTGTTAAATATATATTGAGAATATATATTTCATAATAAAACACTTGTGTGATTTTATGATTATTTTGAGAACTATATATATTATTTTTAGAATAAAAATAATATAACTGGAATATATTATGAAAGCACGACTCCAAAATAATACCAACGCTATCACAAATAAATGTCTAAGTTACACCGGTATCATTATTACCATCTGAACTTTAAATGTAACTTACGTATTTTTGGAAAAATACTCTTAAATGTGTATTTTGACAAAGTATTATTTTGGAAATTGTAAGGTATAAAATATAATATTTTTTGAGAAAAATATGTATATTTTGGTGATAGAATATTTTAGACAAATGAATAAAAATATATTTTATTAAGTGAGACTTAATAATATATATATATATATTTTGGAATTACAAAAACGCACATGTATTAAAACCCTCATCCTTGGGAAGGAATATAACTATAGATAATTACGAAGTGTAAATACGAAATAGTTGCCTAACTATTTCCCAAAAACGTTAAACCTTAAGCCAAGGCACGGCCGTCCGTCTAATAGAAGTTAGTACGTGTAGGTCGTCACGCAGCAGGTTGATTTGGGGAATTACTATTTCGAGACGCACTTCTGTGAGTTCATGTCCCCCTTTTCTCTTAACTGTTTTCAGTTTTTATACTTCGGGGGTGAAATACATGTTACTATGATTATGAATACTTTTTACATGGTATGGTTAGCGTAAGGAGGGTTACTACTTAGATCATGTGAGTGGGTAGGCGGGAACTGGAGGCCATTAATCCTCATTGTAGGACCGAGGGTCTTTAGCGGTAGATCTATCTGGGTGTAGCGAGCCCAGCCCCAGGCCCAACAGTACGGACCTCGGGGTGACTTGGTACCCGACGCAAAAATCTGCTAGGTTTGAGTCCTCCTACTGCACTTCACACATATCAATGGCCTTGCAAACCATTGGTGATCTCTTTATTTCCTTATTTGCTACATACCAGGGATTTTATACTTGCAAAGGTTTTACATACTCACTTTCACATGAACTCGCTCAACTTTATGATGATTTTTCAACTTACATGTATTTCAGGGAATTAGGGATCTGGCGAGGTATGTTATGTTTTCAAGTTGCGTAAGAAGTGCGATGTCATCCAAGTTTGGGAGTTGTGGCTTTTACTTGGACGAGTCACAAGTCTTGAGCTGTGTTTGTTTCATGTCTGTGGTTGTGTCTTTTGAACAATGTTTTTAGTTTGTTATGTTGCATTTTCGTTGCATGTGTCGACATTTGAAAACAATGTTGTGGTATTTTGTTTTTAAAACATGAAGTAATGGATGATCATCGTGGTTTTAAATTCATATAGCTTTGTTGTGATTAAGCTATGGTATTAAGAAGTCACACCAAATAAACCCACGCTTCCGCAAAAGCCAGGGTGTGACAGCTTGGTATCAGAGCTCTGATCATAGCAAACTAGGATTCCTTCTCGAGTCTAGACTATGATCACTAGGGCTCTCACGAAAACATTTTTACATTGCATACACTACGTCCAGATCCAGAGTGCAAAATATTTTTAAAAGTTATGGCTCAGTCTGAGAGGCTGAGGGAGTAGTCTAGTGGGACTAGGAGGCTCAGTCTGAGAGACTGGGGGGGGGGGGTAGTCTAGTGGGACTAGAGGGTTTAGTCTGGGAGGCTGGGAGGTTAGTCTAGTGGGACTAGAGGGTTCAGTCTGGGAGGCTGGGAGGATAATCTAGTGGGACTAGGAGGTTCAGTCTGAGAGGCCGGGAGGTTAGACTAGTGGTACTAGGAGAATTACTTGATTGCTTATTGGTGACTAACATGTTTATTTGATTATATGATTGATTACTTGTGCATGTGTGTGTTTGTGTTACAGACATCATGCCTTCTTCATCAGACACTGGAGTTTCCAACACTCTGGACCCTATGGCGATAGTATCAGATGACATAGTTTCATCGGAGCACGAGGCGTACACTTCCGATACTACCAGCACAGATAATGACGACTTTCAGCCCTTTGCGCTGCCTGATGTCGTAGCCGAGCCTGCTGATGGCCATCTCGCTGGGGATTTACCACTCGTGGTGATCCCTGCTCCTATACCCCTTGCCGCTTATCCCGTTGTTGATATGCCACTTGATGATGTTTCCGACGATGACGTCGATTTATTTGAGGATGACCCACTTGAGGATGACCTTGAGGGCGAGGCCCCTATTGCTGCTGACGATATCCTACTTCTTGCTGACGCCCCTGCAGGAGAGGCCCCTGCTCATTCACCTGTCCCAGACTCATTTAAGTCTGTGGCGTCCGCATCTTTGCATACACATGGAGTGCAGCACCACTCACACGACGCCGACCCTGATATGGCGTCATCAGCTGCACCTACACATGACTTTGAATTTGATCACGATATTGAGGATGATCCTGTTTTTCCACCTGGTTTTGATCCAGACCATGACATTGAGTTCATACACTTAGACCAGCCCCTGGAGGATCCTGTAGCCCCTGTCGATCCCTTGTTTGCTGATCTAGCTGATTTCGAGATAGAGTTTATTGATCCGGAGCCGGCTGTGGCCCCTGAGCCAGTTGTCGCTCCTGACCCGGCATTGGAGCATGACCCTGTTCATGCCGATGCACCTGCTGTTGCTCCTTTGGTTGATGATATACCTGTTGATGATCATCCTGTTGTTATTCCACAGTGGGTGGATGATCATGCTGTCGATGCTCATGTTGATGTTCCACATTTGTTAGAGGATCCTGTTGTTGCACCACTTCCAGATCCTATGCCGGTGATGTTCGACCGCGCACCTTTCGCGACCCACATTGATCCACGATACGCGCACACCCTCAATGTGTGGATAGACGATGATGATGATTTCCCACCTTTCGTGGTGCCTGTTACACCCCCTGTGGCACCCGTTTCAGCCCCTGTTTCAGCTCCCATCGACGTACCTTTGCTTCCCACACATATCACAGATACTCACCGCACAGATCTCCCGATCACTTATATCCAGGATATCCCTCCACCCCGTCCTGGGGAGGGTTCGTCACGTCATCCGTTTGGTCATACACCTTTTGTGACAGGAGGAGGCCAGTTTGTGCCTCAGATTGCTCATCCTACTGTTGTTCCCACTGTTGCACCATTTACTGTACCATCCTTCACTCCATCTAGTGAGCCATTCCTCTGGACTACGCCCCCCATTATGCCACCGACGGATCCGTATCACCCATATCACGTGGGGTATTCTACGGAGGATGTTCTCACATCTTTCATGATACAGCAGGAGGCGCTGACCCGTCGCGTACAGGAGCTAGAGAGAGCCCAGCGACTCCCGTGCCAGTGCCAGACCCCACCTGCCGTATCACACCCTCCTCGACCATTTTCACCTGATTCTGCCGCTCGATTTTGGACTCCCGAGCAGCAGATAGCATACTTATTGCGCGCTCATCGCGCTATGGAGGAGGACTGGCTTCATATGTGACGTTTACTCTTTTCTCGTTTTCCCCCTCCTCCACCGCCATCAGCTTAGGCCTTTTTTATTCGACGCAGGTAGACTTTTGGGTGAGACGACCGTGATTGTGCAGACTACACAGCTTTTGGAGACCACATTTTGATGATTGTGACTTTTGATGATTTGTATATTTGTTGCTGATGTCACTGATGATGTATGATACAGTTATGTACTTGTAAACCTTCAATTGTGGTCTTGATTTATAACAGCGCAATCGCAGTATTCTCATTATATGTGATGTTGAGTGATTGTTTATGTTCTATAACATGAGATACATGAGATGTTATGTGGTTGATTTATTTATAACATGAGATGTTATGTGGTTGATTTATTTATAACATGAGATGTTATGTGTTGATATTGTTGAATATATACATACACTTTACTTACTATGACCTGACCAACGTGAACCATCTTTTAGAAGATGCCACCAAGACGCCAAACGCGTATGCCTGCCAACGAGGTAGAACTTCAAGGAATCATTGCTGCCGCCATTGCGCAGTATGCAGCCTCACAAGGAGGGACCAGTGGAAGTAATTCGAACAATAACGGCAATAACAATCCACCACATGGTAATGTTAAGTCGTTTGGGATGTATTACAATACATTTGGATATTTATAGCACGTCCGCTAATACCATTTGTATATTCTAACGTATGTGCAGGGTGCACTTACAAGCAGTTTCTAGACTGCAAGCCTGTGAACTTTGACGGCACCGGAGGTGCTGTTGCTTTTGTAAGATGGGCCGAAAAGACGGAGTCTGTTCTCCGAATGAGCAAGTGCGCTCCAGACCAACAAGTGACGTACATTTCTGGGCTATTTTTGGACGGAGCCCTGTCCTGGTGGAACTTACAAGTGCAAACTCTTGGTGAAGCCTCTCCTTACGCGTTGAACTGGGCTGAGTTAAAAGAATTGATGCGAAGGAAGTATTGTTCTCGTGCTGAGATACAAAGGTTGGAGACTGAGTTTTGGCATTTGAGGATGGACGGTCCCAAAATTGCGGAATACGTTCATAGATTCCACGACCTGTCTCATGTGGTACCTTATATGGTTACACCGGAATTCAAGCGAATCGAGCGCTTTATCTGGGGTTTAGCTCCACAGATCATGAGTATGGTCACTACTTCCAAGCCTGCAACAATCACAGAGGCTATCGATCTGAGCGTGTCTCTTACTGAGGAAGCCATCCGCCTGAACAAGTTTTCGAATGTCGAGCCAAAGAAGAAAGAGACTCACGTAGAGTCGTCTGGTGAGAATAAGAGGAAATTCTCGAACTTCAAGCAGGGAACTAGCAGTGTTGGCAAGAAAGGAGAATCAAGCGCACCGGTCCAAGCTTCAACCGGTGTTGGAAAGAAGGGAAATGATATATGGGTACGCATCCCAAGTGTAACACCTGCCAGCGTCATCATTCTGGCCGATGTGGGCCAAAAGTATGTGAAGCTTGTGGAAAAGTTGGCCACCTGAAGGATAACTGCTGGGCTAGTGCAGGCCGGGGAAGCCAAGGAGGTTTTGGTAATCGAAACAATAATCGAGGTGGCAATGGAAATCGTGTACAAGGGAATAATGGAGGTAATGGAAATCGAGGGAACAATGCAAATCAAGCTGGGGACACGAATCGAAATCAAAACAACAATAAAGCGGGGAATGGAGGAGGTAATGGTCAAAGATTGGGTTGTTTTAACTGTGGTGACATTGGGCATTTTAAGAGGGACTGCCCAGGATTGATTCAAGCCCGCGGAAGAGTGTTTAACATGGAGGCGAGGGAAGCGCACCAGAATCCCAACGTTGTTACTGGTACGTTCCCTATAAACCAACGATTTGCATCCGTTTTGTTTGATACTGGTGCGGATTATAGTTTCGTGTCATTAGAATTTAAGAAAATACTTGGGTTGACGCCTAGTAAGCTAGATGTTCCGTACTCCATCGAATTAGCAAATAGGAAACTAGTTGAGACCAGTGAAGTTGTCCGAGGATGTGTGATTGAACTAGGAGGGCACGAGTTTACGCTAGACTTACTACCTGTCGAGTTGGGAAGCTTTGATGTGGTAGTGGGGATGGATTGGCTATCGAGTAACAAAGCTGAGATCGTTTGCCACGAGAAAACCATCTGCATCCCGTTGACGGATGAAGAAACAATCATAGTTCATGGAGAGAAGCATGATACGCCGCTGAGAATTATTAGCTGCCTGAAAGCTAGAAAGTGTTTACGGAAGGGATGTGTTGCATTCTTAGCACACATCGTGGATAAGAAAGTTGCTGAACCAAAGATTGAAGACATTCCAGTCGTCAAGGAATATCCGGAGGTCTTTCCAGAAGACTTGCCAGGATTACCGCCTCAAAGGCAAGTCGAATTCCACATTGACTTGGTTCCAGGTGCCGCGCCTGTAGCCAAGGCACCCTACAGACTTGCGCCATCAGAGATGCAGGAGTTGTCGACACAACTCCAAGAGCTGTTAGATAAAGGATTCATCAGACCAAGCTTCTCACCTTGGGGAGCTCCAGTACTGTTCGTTAAGAAGAAGGACGGTAGTTTCCGTATGTGTATAGACTACTGTGAGCTTAATAAGTTAACCATCAAGAACAGATATCCCTTGCCGAGGATCGATGATCTATTTGACCAGTTGCAAGGCTCAAGCTTTTATTCAAAGATCGATCTTCGATCTGGATACCATCAACTTAGGATACAAGAGGAAAGTATCCCGAAGACAGCCTTTAGAACTCGCTATGGACACTACGAGTTTCTGGTGATGCCGTTTGGGTTGACAAACACGCCAGCTGTTTTTATGGACTTGATGAACCGAGTGTGTAAACCATACCTAGACAAGTTTGTGATCGTGTTCATAGACGATATCTTGATTTATTCAAAGACGAAGATTGAACACGAACAGCATCTAAGAGCTATTTTGGAGTTGCTGAAAAAGGAAAAGTTGTATGCCAAATTCTCGAAGTGCGAGTTTTGGCTACGCGAAGTCCAGTTTCTTGGACACGTGGTTAATGAAAATGGAATCCATGTTGATCCCACAAAGATCGAGGCGATAAAGAGCTGGGAGACTCCAAAAACGCGGATCGAGATTCGCCAGTTCTTAGGTTTGGCTGGCTACTATCGAAGATTTATTGAGAATTTTTCAAAGATCGCTCAACCATTGACCTTCCTCACACAGAAGGATAAAAAGTTTGATTAGGGAATCAAGCAAGAAGAAGCGTTTTAGTTGTTGAAGAACAAGCTTTGTGACGCACCGATTTTATCGCTGCCAGAAGGAACTGCTGATTTCGTGGTATACTGTGACGCCTCGCGTTAAGGATTGGGTTGCGTGTTGATGCAATGCTAGAAAGTTATAGCTTACGCTTCACGCTAATTGAAAGTTCATGAAAAGAACTATACCACGCATGATTTGGAGCTAGGAGCAGTGGTATTTGCGCTGAAAATCTGGAGACATTATTTGTATGGTACAAAGTGTACAATCTTTATGGATCATAAGAGTCTGCAGCACATATTCGACCAGAAAGAGCTTAATATGAGGCAAAGACGTTGGGTCGAATTATTGAACGATTATGATTGCGAGATCAAGTATCATCCAGGGAAAGCGAATGTGGTCGCTGATGCCCTGAGTTGAAAAGAGAGGATCAAGCCCATAAGGGTTAGGGCTTTGGAAATGATCGTCCAGACGGATCTCGCTTTACGCATTCGTGCCGCACAAAGAGAAGCTCTGAAGGAAAGGAACATTGAAGAAGAATATCTCCGTGGGATGGAGAAGCAATTGGTGCCAAACGAGGAAGGAACATTATGCTTCATGAAAAGAATTTGGGTTCCTCTGTTTGGTGGTTTGAGAAAAGTTATATTTGATGAAGCCCACAAATCACGGTACTCTATCCACCCAGGAGTGGATAAGATGTACCAAGATCTTAAGGACTATTATTGGTGGCCTAGGATGAAAGGCGATGTTGCTGTTTATGTTAGCAAGTGTTTAACGTGCGCCAAGGTGAAAGCTGAATACCAGAAGCCTTCAGGACTCCTGCAGCAACCTGAAATTCCCAAGTGGAAATGGGAACAAATCTCAATGGATTTCATAACAAAGCTTCCAAAGACACCCAGAGGCCATTATATGATTTGGGTGATAGTAGATCGCCTAACAAAGTCCGCACATTTCTTACCAATCAAAGAAAAGGACAACATGAGTAAACTTGCGGAAATATACATGCGAGAGATCGTTGCACGTCATGGAGTGCCTCTCTCGATCATCTCTGATAGAGATGGACCCTTCATATCAAGGATTTGGCAATCCTTCCAGGAAGCTTTTGGCTCGCAGTTGAACTTGAGCACTGCATTCCATCCGCAAACTGATGGCCAAAGTGAACGAACTATACAGACTTTGGAGGATATGCTGAGAGCATGTGTAATGGACCTAGGTGGTAGCTGGGATAATCATTTACCATTGGTCGAATTTTCGTACAACAACAGCTACCACACAAGCATTGGAGTCGCGCCATTTGAAGCTCTTTACGGACGCAAGTGTCGATCGCCACTATGTTGGGCTGATGCAGGTGATAGGCAGCTTGTTGGTCCCGAAATAGTCCAAGAGACGACATACAAGATTGCGCAGATTCGAAAACGCATCGAGGCGGCTCGCGATAGGCAGAAAGCCTATGCAGATCCAAAGAGGAAACCTTTGGAATTTCAAGTTTGGGATATGGTTTTATTGAAGGTTTCACCCTGGAAGGGTGTGGCACGCTTCGGAAAGCGTGGGAAGTTGAATCCGCGTTACATTGGCCCTTTCAGAATCCTGCAAAGGATTGGGCTTGTAGCCTACAAGTTGGACCTACCTGCTGAACTCAATGGTGTTCACAATACATTCCATGTATCAAATTTGAGAAAGAGTCCAACACAGGAGACAGTGATCATTCCTGCTGACGAAGTTCATATCGACGACACGCTCCACTTCACCGAAGAACCTGTTGAGGTCACGGATTGGAAAGTTAACAAAACTCGCAGGAGCAGTGTCAAACTCGTCAAAGTTCGTTGGAATGCAAGGCATGGACCTGAATTCACGTGGGAATGTGAGGATCGTATGAAAGAAAAATACCCCCATTTATTTCCTAAGACCCCTGCAACTAGAAGCAGAGCCTAAAATTTCGGGACGAAATTTATTTAACGGGGGGAGAATGTGACAACCCTCACCAAATCAGGTATCCGTACGAATTAATTAATATTTAATTAATGCTTAATTACTGTGCTTGCTTACAATTGTGGTTAAACTGCTACTTGAATGCTGATATATACACATACATGCATCATACTTTATTGTTGTCACTCCATTTTTTACACAGAACTATAGTGACAAACTTGATGCACAAAAGCACAGTAGCACACTATACGGATAACCCAGTAAACATGCTGACATAGCCAGCATCAGACAGACACTGTCTCTGAGGCCAGTATGAGCCGGGAATAGTTTACTGCACCAGTAGGGAGGTGAGGATTGTTAAACTGCGTCACTAGATGATAGTTATTGTGACCGGATGTGCCTAAAACATGCTTTAAGTACAAAATTCTGCACTTTAATACAAAATTCAGCATTTAAGTTAACTAGTAAAGTGCAAAAACATGGAAAAATAATACTAGACACTTTCCAAAGTGTCAGGAATTCATTGTGTCACTAAAAAAAATATTAACGACACTTTAAATGCTTATTTAGCACTTTAACGGATTAATATCCAACCGAACAACCGGACTTTACCCGGGACATAAAAATATTGTCAATGACACTGTTTTTCTTTTTCTGAGCTAGTTAGGGTCCCCGAACACCCTAACACCCGATATATTTCATAACATACTAATAACTTAAATTAGACTCCTAACTAATAAAACTAGTTACTAACTATCAAGTTGGAATCAAACCAATTACCCCCCCCCCCCTTGACCGAATCGGTCCTCCAAGGGGACACACCCTTTACATTTTATGATTATTTTAATTGCCTTGTATAATATCTACTAAACACAATATCCCATGGTTAATTAATATGGAATGGTCTTTAAATAAGAACAAAGGTCCATCACATTCACATAATCACCAACTCAAAAATTTTGCTCTCTCTTTCCCTCTTGGAGACTCTCGGCCGAACACAACCATCATCACCACCACTACCTTCAAGTCTTGATCCACCATTTCTTACATACTCAAGGGTGCAAGGTGACATACAAACAAGCTCGGTGCTAACGGAATCTCAAGGACCTCTCACATCGCTATTAACCACCTTGTTTTCACTTTGATTCTTCCCTAGCCTTGAGCTAGTGGTAAGTGATTCTAAACACCCTCTTGATCTTGTCTAAAGTGGTTAATAAGAAATTTAACGGTTAAAACTCAAGATCATGCGAAAACAAAACTTAAAGTCTTGCTAGAAAGATGAACATGGTGGTTAAAGAGTAAATAATGGTGTAAAACTCATGAATCTTGTTTAGTAATGATTATTTTATGTTGTTGGTTGCTAGTAGTGGAACGGATCGTCATCTAATCACGCTAGATCATGTTCATGGAACATGAACTAGCATTATGTTAAGTAGGAAAGTTACTAGATGACGAACCCTTTCATACATAAACATAAACTTGTGTAAAATAGTTTTTCTTGTAAAACGGAGTTCTAAACTAGTAGATCTAAAGATCTACAAGTGGTATTTTCGAAGAACCAAGTAAAATATACAAGTCTTATTTTAAAGCCAGATCTTTCATGAAATAAAAGCGTTTTTGGGAACAAACAAGTGTGTAAACACTTGTGTGACAAAAGGTTTTAACAAAGAAGTATCTTCGTAATTTTGACTAAGAAGTTGTAAAGTTACATGTTCTTTGAAAATAAAGTATTCAAGAAACCGATTTTATTTTTAAAGGTAGAAAGATCTACTAAAAATACTGGAAAGTTACTACATACTTTTACACAACTTACAAGTTCATGTGTTTGCGATTTATGCTTATTTTGACTAGTTCGACGATTGAACATTGAATATTGATAATTGGAAAATTGTTGATTGAATTTTGAAAAGAAAATGATACGCTAGTAAGCGTGGCCACCTCCAGTTACAGAGGAAATTCTGGCGAATTTTTTCCAGAAAATAATACTTAGAATATTTTGGTGACAAGTGTTTATAAATATATTTTTGACTTGTTTTCCAAACAAACTTCGTCATGATTTTTATTAGAAAATTACCAAGTGTCGGAGGTGGATTTTCTTAAATAAAACTTGTTAAATATATATTGAGAATATATATTTCATAATAAAACACTTGTGTGATTTTATGATTATTTTGAGAACTATATATATTATTTTTAGAATAAAAATAATATAACTGGAATAAATTATGAAAGCACGACTCCAAAATAATACCAACGCTATCACAAATAAATGTCTAAGTTACACCGGTATCATTATTACCATCCGAACTTTAAATGTAACTTACGTATTTTTGGAAAAATACTCTTAAATGTGTATTTTGACAAAGTATTATTTTGGAAATTGTAAGGTATAAAATATAATATTTTTGAGAAAAATATGTATATTTTGGAGATAGAATATTTTAGACAAATGAATAAAAATATATTTTATTAAGTGAGACTTAATAATATATATATTTTTTTTGGGATTACAAAAACGCACATGTATTAAAACCCCCATCATTGGGAATGAATATAACTATAGATAATTACGAAGTGTAAATACGAAATAGTTGCCTAACTATTTCCCAAAAACGTTAAACCTTAAGCCAAGGCACGGCCGTCCGTCTAATAGAAGTTAGTACGTGTAGGTCGTCACGCAGCAGGTTGATTTGGGGAATTACTATTTCGAGACGCACTTCTGTGAGTTCATGTCCCCCTTTTCTCTTAACTGTTTTCAGTTTTTATACTTCGGGGGTGAAATACATGTTACTATGATTACGAATACTTTTTACATGGTATGGTTAGCGTAAGGAGGGTTACTACTTAGATCATGTAAGTGGGTAGGCGGGAACTGGAGGCCATTAATCCTCATTGTAGGACCGAGGGTCTTTAGCGGTAGATCTATCTGGGTGTAGCGAGCCCAGCCCCAGGCCCAACAGTACGGACCTCGGGGTGACTTGGTACCCGACGCAAAAATCTGCTAGGTTTGAGTCTTCCTACTGCACTTCACACATATCAATGGCCTTGCAAACCATTGGTGATCTCTTTATTTCCTTATTTGCTACATACCAGGGATTTTATACTTGCAAAGGTTTTACATACTCACTTTCACATGAACTCGCTCAACTTTATGTTGATTTTTCAACTTACATGTATTTCAGGGAATTAGGGATCTGGCGAGGTATGTTATGTTTTCAAGCTGCGTAAGAAGTGCGATGTCATCCAAGTTTGGGAGTTGTGGCTTTTACCTGGACGAGTCACAAGTCTTGAGCTGTGTTTGTTTCATGTCTGTGGTTGTGTCTTTTGAACAATGTTTTTAGTTTGTTATGTTTCATTTTCGTTGCATGTGTCGACATTTGAAAACAATGTTGTGGTATTTTGTTTTTAAAACATGAAGTAATGGATGATCATCGTGGTTTTAAATTCATATAGCTTTGTTGTGATTAAGCTATGGTATTAAGAAGTCACACCAAATAAACCCACGCTTCCGCAAAAGCCAGGGTGTGACAATTTATTTCTTGATGTGCCATATCATAACATTTAACGAATATAAACATTCGGGTTTTGGGGTGTTACAACAATTTTAACTGAAGGGAACGATTCCTCCTTGATGCTCTCGATGTTGTGTTAGCCATGTTGAATTCTCTACCGTTTCTTAACTTTCAAATACACCACATGGTTGTAAAACACACCACTCCGTTAGTCTTTTTCACCCCTAGGAAACCAGTTGTCCAACAACAATCGAACCATATCCTCACAGGACGCAAACGAAGAAGGTACATGGATTTTAATCTAGGCAAGAACCAGTGGCGGAGGTAGTGTTATAGTAGAGGTAGCACGGTTACGACTCAACCCCATATTCGTAATGTGAAAATACCTTTTAAGTCCGTCTACGTAGTGTAAATTTTTATTTTTATTTTTCGATTCTATAGAAAAGATAACCCTAATCCCAATTTTTTTTGGGATACCACAAAATTTTTTGTCTAAATCCACCACTAGCAAGAACATCCAACCAAATTGAACAAGCCCGAGAGCGAGAAACAAGCAGGTGATCTATCGTATTCTCTTATAACAGCTAGGCTACCTTAGATCAATCCACCCCAAAGATTAGAAAGAACAACCTTCGAAGCAATACATCTAATGATTGCTCTCCATACAAAGTAATTAACTTTTGTAGGAGTCCAGTTATTCCATATGAACGAACCCACAACCGTTAGAGCCACCTTGTTTTTAAACAAATTCACCAAGAAGCCTTCATCCGTAGCACCTTCCCATAGCCACTTTTGTGAGGGGTAATTGGGGGACTTTACTGAATTTTTAAGGAGGACGATTATGATTTTGAATTAAAAAAATACACTAACTTTTAATGGGGCTGGGGCGGCCACCCTCCACATCAAAGTGTGGGGCTGCCCCAGCATTTATGCCCCTTCCCTTAGGTTATAGGGTGTGGTCATAACCCTCATGATCACCATTATTCTTCACACTAGCATCATGTCACCTACTTGTAATCCATTATCCAAAACCACTACCCTAAAGGTGTGGTCATGACTCAAACCACTATTATCTTATTTTATTTTATTTTTGTGGAAAGGAAAGGAAATATTGAATAAGGAAAGGAGACCCATGGTTGCCATGGTTTAATCCATGGGAATCATGGTGGATGAGACAAGGGGATGGTATAGAAATCAATTAATGGTCCTATGTAGCGATTGATGACCCAACCATGCCCCTCACACCCTATAGCCTTATATATTAATACAACTCAGGTCCTTCATCAAATCCACAGATTGCTTCTACTACATATAACTCCTAGGATCTTTGATCCAATCCCATCTCCACTTGATCATATCCCCGATTCATGCACTGATGCTGAAAATATTTATTAACAAAGCTTAATATAAGATTCTTCATTTAAGATCAAGGCTATTTATGGTCTAAAAATATTAACTACAAGTTAGAATAATTTAACTTGAAAATTTTATGACATAGCGGGAGTTTGGAAGTATTTAAGTGGCCACTTATTTAAAATACATGGTTTTTAGTAAATTTTTATGCTAAGTTTCTTGTCTTAATATATTATTTATCCAAATTTTTTATGATTAGAATTTATAGATTATTGTCTCCAAGTCGTTTTGATGTTAAAGAAGCATGTGAACTCTCAACTTATTTATGATTGTAGAATTTATAGATTATTGTCTCCAAGTTGTTTTGATGTTACAGAAGCATATGAACTCTCAACTTAATAAATGATGAATATTAATCATAAAGACAAGATGGATGGTTGGTGGTGGTCTGGTATTCTTCATGTAACTTCACAACCTCTTCCACCAGATTTTAACATCTTGCGAAAATAATACCTTTAATTTGATCGAGTGATTTAACAAGACGGGGCAAACTTTTCCTAACCAAAAAAAAAAAAAATCTTCTCACATGAAGGTATTGATGTCTAAAGAATCAAGTCAATCATGACATTAGAGGACGATCGATTCTAAGAGTGTTGAGCAAGTTCATGGGTAGGCTCATGTTCATCACAATTTTATATAAGTTTGGGTATAATTCTAGTCCCGTAGTTGTAAAATTGTATCTATACATGTCTAGTAACTCCTGAAGTTTGCAGATTTTCCAAGAGTAATTTAGATCACCATTTTTGATTATCTAAGGTTAAAAATTATCATGCAGGATTCCCATTATTCGAAAGCTAAAGCAAAACTCAATCGAAAAACCAACTTTAATATCAAATACTCAAGTAAATTTAATATTTCAACATTTTTACTTATTTAAATTTTATAGCAACTTCGAAATACAGTTCTAAGAAGTCTATATTTTAATCTATTTGAATTTTATTAACAAATTTAAAATACTTACATATTCTATTATTAAGTTACGTAATATACTATATATTCAGTGTCGATAATGTAAGCTAGTAATATGAAGTTGGTTTCATGACAGATATCATCTAATATCATACTCGTAATAGTTTACCATTCAACCATACTTGAGTACATGATTAATTGTTTAAATGTTTCATGCATCGTTTTCCTCTATGTTTCGGATTTTGAATTGATGATCTGTCCAAGACATGGACACTAGCTTTGAACTTTTGAGTAATGGCTTCCGAGTAGTTTTTTTTTGCCATCTTGTCATATTATTTTATTAGCACATTATATAAACGTTTGGTTGAAAAAAACAAGCAAATCAAATTTGATATATAACTTTTGACTACTTTTTTTATGTGACCCTAAAGTTCATGTATCTGACGCTAATCATGCAAAATTAATAACAATATTTACTTACTATATTATATCTTATATGACCCATCTATATGTAGAACCAAATGAAGTCCTCACCCTTAGAGCAAATTCAATATTTTCCCATTATAGACAACGTTATAACAATATATTCATGATAACATCAACGTTAAGAAAACATTAATCACATGAGGAACTTCTCCACATAACTCATAAGTTAAGAAACCATCAATGTTAATTTTTCTAAAAAAAATATCAAAGAAAGTTACTAACATGTAAAATATTGATCACTGTATATTCATGATACGGTCCACCTTTGAGATTATGCAATTGATCATATAATAATATTTTAATAAAAAAGGATGAATATATCAAATGAATGTCATGATCATTGTTATTTGAATTATATGAAACAAAAATATAAAACAAAATTTGTGAATTTGCATAACGGGGTGGTTCTAAAGAAAGGCAATAGGCAATATGAAATTGTTATTCATATTCTTTTCCTTTTTCATTCATAAAGACAGACTCCTCCAATGTCCGTGAACATAAGAAAAGTTCGTCTCTTCCAGGCATATGCCTTTGATAGTATTTTGAAGAAAATTATTAGAGCACTTGGAACATATTGAACATCTTTAGCAAAGTTAATTGATTATTTATCAAAGACAAATATTCTCTTATATCAACACTCACATAATAGCATTTAAAAAATCATTGTGTTTGAATTAAAAAAACACATTTTCTTTAAAGTTTTATGTCTTTTTGTAAAACACTTGTCGAATCTTACATAGTCATGACTCATGACAAATTTGCATGCATAAGGTTTAATATAGGTGAAAGTGTGAAACACGATAGATAGGTAATGACTAATGATGTTATAAATTCCGGCTTGACAAAAACAATACATTTATGGGTGGTGTGTGTTAATTGAAATATCAAGGGGCTTTTAGTCAAAGTTAGTCCCTAATTTTGTGCTAAATGTTAGTGTAAAGTATTAAAGTTCCCTGGAATCTTTTATAATGACAGCATGCGTATTATATGAACCTAAATATTCCACATGGATTAACCTACTAACTATATAGTTCTTAACTAAGATTTCCATGTATTAGGCTCATGAGCTATCTTTTCAGGAGGTATAACCCTAATAAGTAGCCTTTATAGCCATAAAAATATACATGGATGTATAGATTGTCTACCCAAAGTGATACATGATTTAACATGAAACAACCCTTTAATTAGCAAACAACTAGCTTTGTTTCAACTTTTAAGCTAGAAAAAGCATAAGTTCATTTTAATCATTCCACTATGGAAATTGATATTCTAACTAATCAAGTCATAGTGAAGAGGGCACATTTATAGTAATAAGTATTCTTGTAATAACAATACAGATTCTAATTGTTGGAAATTAGGCATTTCTTCAATATAATCAAACCATAAATTTAGGTTAGATGGGATGATGGTGGTGGTGGTTGTTCTTGATTTAGGTTGGATGAGATGATGTTGGTGGTGTGTGCTCTTGAATCTCATGTTGGTGGATGAGATGATTTGGGTTGATTTAAGTTCTCGAATGAGATTTTGATACAATTTTTGGTGGTTATTCAAAGTTGAAACAGATGATGAGATGATGTTGGTGGTGCTTATGAATATGTTCATGTTGAAGATCTGACGATGAAGTGAAGATGAATATGTGCTCTTGGGATCTTAAATCTGAGATGTTTGTAATGAGATTTAGAATTTAGGTTTAGGTTTTGTTGAATAATAATGTTCTTGAATAATGAGGTTTAGGTGCTACAATTGAATAGTTGCGTGTTCTTGAAGATGTTTCGGATTTTATGTTCATGTTCATTATTACTTGAATAACCAAGATCTAGGGAGTATACAATGAAAATGTTCATGTGTTCTTGAATAATGATTTTTTTATATTTGATTAATTCTTTATTTTTCTAGTATATATTGTGAGATTACAATATTGCCCCTTGATCTAACGGTCAAACTAACGGCATGTTAACGGAGGGACTCAAATCGTAGCGAATTTCATAGGGAAATGACTCAGGCAGCGAAAGGTTTGCTTCGAGGACGTGACCTAACTGCGCCCCTAAACCCAAGAGACGCAAATAATTTTACTCTTTTATAAATTATTACTTTTTTTAAAGGGAATCTGGCCTCTAATAATAGATCGTATATGTCATTTGCCATTGGCAGTCTCACTTTTGTTTATTCCCACTAGTGGTCCAACCTTTTTTAATATTTTGCCTCTATCGGTCCTCAGTAAAAATAAACTTAATGGAGTTAAGTTTTTTTTTTCTGAATTACAAACTGATGTTTTAGGGCTTTTGATCGGAACGAAGATACGAGTCGATTGTTGTAAATCTTACCTTGAAATGGTGTTCCAAACGACGAAAATAGTGCTCAATCCGGGTGTTTAAACTTCCAATTGACAAAACAATCAAGTCATTTGGAGCACCGTTTCGAGGCAAGTTTTACATCAATCGACTCGTATCCTTGTTCTGATCAAAAGCCCTAAAACATCAGTTTGTAACTCTATAAAAAAACTCAACGCCGTTAAGTTTTTTTAATTGAGGACCGTTGGAGGCAAAATAATTGAAAGATGGGACTGTCAATGGGAATAAACAAAAGTGAGACTGCCAATGGCCAGTGGTGTCTACTATTGATTATTAGAATCCAATTTCCTCTTTTTTCTAAATCACGACCATCTAAGGTGGGAGGTGTAACAACCCTCAAAAAGATCCCACAATGATTCATAATCGAAACCACAAACATGTTCGACGAGAACCAGCATGAAAAACGAGAAAAACCAAGTTTTGGCCATCGTCGCGTAGCGCGGCGGGTCCAGATCCCCCGGATGCCACATGTTGCCACGTGTCGCCACGTGATAGACCTATAGGGGTGACTCATGCTGTAACGCTCCGCTTTTTTGTAACTTTCCTTAATTAGAATGTTGTCTTTTAATTCTATTTTTGGAAACTTGTAACACTTATAATCGTATTTCGTTTTGAAACCTTATAATCCGAGACACCGATCATAATGAAAGTCATATTTATATCAATTATGTTCCATTTATACTTGTTATGTTCAATTTATACTTGTAATCGCATGCAACGAACCCTAATTCGAAACTACGTGACGATACGTGTAAATAACCGACTTTCAACGCGTTTACGTGCAATACTTGTGATTAACCAACAATGAATGATTCTAATACTTATTATACATCATATTATAGTTGTAACCACCTTTGACATATTAATTATACTTGCAAATATGTCTTGTAGATCGTAAATCGCCTATACTTGCATTTTGTGCGATAACTGACAACTATGTGTTACAACCGGCATTACCGATACTTGTTTTACATAATTTCACATACATGGACATACTTGACATCACTATTAAGTTTACAACACTTGTCTGTTTGTTACACGCTTGAAACTACGCAAAAAGCACTCGAAAACACCCTAAAAACTAACTTTGGGGCCCTAATTGCATACTTATCAAACTTGAGGGACCATTTGTGACAAAAAGCCAAACCTCCCCTAAAACCCACGTTTTGAATCTGCATTTTTGGCTCCAACCTCCACCCTAAAATATAAATTTTGAATCTTGTATTTATGGCTCCAACCTCCACCTCCATTCTCCACCAATGGGCTTCTAAACCTCATTAAACACTCACCTAACTTCACTCAACTATAAAACTAAGCCTCCCAACACTCATTTCATTTTTCCAACTCATTCACACTCTCAAAACACTCTAATCTCAGCTGAAAATGCAAGTTTTGAACAGATTATTCTAAGTGCTAAATGAGCACTTTTCTTCACCTTTCTTCCATCTTTTTCACTTCTTCTACCTCTACAAAGTGTCGAACACCCCTAGAATTGTTCTCACAAGGTTTTCCATGGAAAACCAAGGTGAAACATTCACCAAAATGAGGTCCAACTTTCTGTTTTGGAAGGAAAATTTATTAAACATACATGAACTTATAATTTCTTTATACATTCATATGTCCTTATGCCACTAATCAAGACTTTGATTATGTGTGTTTGAAAACAAGGTTGTAACATACAAATCCAGAGGTTTTATGTAACACCCAACTTAAAATAACAAGATTAATGATACAAAACATGCATTTAGTACAAAAATTTCGAGTTTACAAAAACTTCATGGTTTTAAGACCATACATGATCATAAAATTCAAGTTATAACCCTACTAATTAAACATTCAAGACATGACTTCAAGTGTTTACATATTACTTAAAACAAAATAGATCAAGTGCGGAAGCTTTGATTAGTGCGTTCGGTTCTTGATAATTGGTTGATCGCCATCCGGATTAGGTCCACCATCACCTATGGTCAAAACCATGAAAATAGTTAGTTTTGACACTTTAAAAAATCAAGTATAAACAAGTTCCGTGCTCAAACATGTTAAAAACAACGAAATTTCACGCTTCGGGGTGGTCGCGCCGCGCGACGGAAACAAGGGCCAGCCGTCGCGGCCCGCCACCGCTGTGGCGTCGCACGACGGTGAACCTGTTTCGCCATGGCGTAGCTCCACCATGTATTTTTGACAGAATGTTTGTTCGCTTGAACTGTATATCAGCCCAACACCATTTTTATCACAATCAAATTTTAAATCGACATAACTTTTGACTCGGGCGTCCGTTTTAGCCGATTCTTTTCCCATGCGACCGTAATTAAATTACGGACCCGTTTATTAACATGATTCACATAATTTATTAGTTTAAAAACAGTTGGCCTTTATTTTGGCTCTTTATTTATTCGACCCGTTTGTCTACAAGTTCAACAACGTGTTTTATTGTCCCCTCATGTCTACGACTAATTTACCCAATCCCGGGTTCTCCGACTATGACGTTTCGCTTCCCTCCCGAGGGTTGCTTACGCAATAATCATCATGCTTGTTTCAAGGATTTAAACAAGCTTTTTAACACTATTTGACAAGCATAAATTCAACTTGTTTTGACCCGTTTGGATGTCGAATGGAGACCACCATTTCAAAACATTCCAAACTCTATTTCTAACACATGATTTGACCCGTTTTATTTGTCTATGGAACTTCGTCACTTCCGTCACTTCCGTGACTTAACGGGTTTCCTTGTTTGCCAAGTTTCTATATAACAAGTTAAAACTTAACGATTAAACATAATGTAACGAAACCATAAGTCGCGTACCTTTAGAGCACACCCTTCAACCGCGTATCACCTCCGGCTTGTCCGCTTGACGATCCAGATTCTTTACCTAAAGAGTTCCATTCACAACCAATTTAGAACCCTTTTTACAACCATTTATCATAATTCATTATGATATCCGCATCTGCGTTTTTGTCCGATTATTAACATTTTAATCCTCACTTCGGCGTTTTAACAAACATCTAGCGGGTCGGATTTTTACATAATCAATACTAAATTCATGACTTGTTGTTTCCATCTAAATCAACTTCAATTTAGCAAATCTATACTAAATTTTAACATCAATATTTCAGAATTTACCACATGAATTCGGATTTCACTAGAGTAAGAATCATAATCCTAGTGTTCATTCAGTTTCTACAACTCACTAATCAGCTACAATGGTGATTATAAACCCCACAAGTATAATGCTAGATTTTAACAAGAAATCATCTAGGGTTTATCTCTAGACATCAATCCGCTTCTAATTTCATCAATACAACAATCATGCCGGCTCAATTTCAAAACTCATGAGTTCATCTAAAATTTGAAGTGGAACCAAATATCAAAATTTCACATACCTTACGATCCCTTCGTCAAGATGATCACTAATATGTATTCAGTTTTCGATTTGGACTTGATTTAGACTTCCAATTTGTGAGTTTTATGCAAGTTAGGGTTTGATGGAGAAGTCTGGTTCGCCCCCCTATGTTTGAGATCGACCAGACACACACACTAAGTGTGTGTTTGGTGTTAATTATCTATTTTAATCTTTCAAGTTTCATAATTGACAATTTAAGCCCCTAAGTTTTATTTTACTATTAACTTAGGTGTTTTAACCTTGCTATTTGTCATCTCAAGACTAGTAACTAACTAGGTTATGGATTTCTAGTTAGGTTGTTCTGGCTTAATTAATACTTTATTATCCTGATTTTAAATTTTATAAATTCGGGGTGTTACAAGTCCACCCCCTTAAAAGGGTTTCGTCCTCGAAGCCGAATTTACGTCCCAAATAACGTCGGGTAGAGCTGTTGCATCTCCTCTTCGGATTCCCATGTGGTATCCGAACCCTTCATGTGTTCCCATTTGACCTTTACTTGATTGATCTCTTTGTTCCTTAAGATTTTCTCCTTACGGTCCAAGATCGCGATCGGCTTCACCACATAATTAAGGCTATCATTCACCTCGATGTCATCGTAGTGGATATAAGCTGTTTCGTCCGCTAAACATTTCCGAAGATGTGACACATGGAATGTGCTATGAATTCCGCTTAATTCCTCCGGTAGTTCAAGGCGGTACGCTAACCTTCCTACTCGTTCGACAATTGTAAATGGCCCAAAAAATCTCGGGCTTAACTTTCCTCTCTTTCTAAACCGGATAACCCCCTTCCATGGGGATACCTTAAGCATGACCTTGTCGCCAACCTGAAACTCGATTGGTCTTCTTCTTTTGTCCGCATACGACTTTTGTCTATCTTGAGCCGCTTTCAAGTGTGCCCGAACCACATCAATCTTTTCATTAGTGGCTCGAACTATGTCTTGATGGGCGAGTTCACGTGGACCCGCCTCACCCCAACACACCGGGGTCCGGCACTTCCTACTGTAAAGCATTTCATTCGGTGCCATCCCGATACTAGCATGGTAGCTGTTATTATATGAAAATTTGACCAATGGTAGATAAACATCCCAACTACCTCCGAATTCAATAATACATGCCCGTAGCATGTCTTCCAATGTTTGTATTGTTCTTTCACTCTGTCCATCCGTCTGAGGATGGTACGCAGTGCTGATAAACAATTTGGTTCCCATTTGCTCTTGGAAATCTCGCCAAAAATTTGAAGTGAACCGGGTATCCCTATCGGACACGATGGATACCAGTACTCCGTGGCGTGCCACTATCTCATTAGTGTAAACTTCAGACATCTTTTCGGACGTATATGTTTCACGTATCGGGATAAAATGAGCACTCTTGGGTCTGTCAACAACTACCCATATAGCATCAAAACCGCGGTTCGTCTTTGGTAGTTTGGTTAATCGGTCCATTGTAATATATTCCCATTTCCAAACCGGAATTTCCAACGGTTGGAGTTTACCGTATGGTTTTTGGTGTTCCGCCTTGACTTGTAGGCATGTCAAGCACTTTTCCACGTATTTCACCACATCCCTTTTCATTCCGGGCCACCAATAGTTTTGTTTCAAGTCGTTATACATCTTGGTCGCCCCCGGATGAATGGAATAACGGGATTTGTGAGCTTCATCGAGTAGAAGCTTTTAACTCAACATGTGTTAGGAACCCAAATTCTATTGAAACGTTTTTTCAAACCGTGGTTGCCTTCTTCGAGATCCTTGAATTGGCCAACAATTCTTTCCTTTTACTAGTTCTCCACCTTCACTGCTTCAACTTGTGCTCCTCGGATTCGTTCTAGTAAGCCCGAGGACACAATAAGCTGCATTGATTGTACCCGTATCAGGGCATAATCTGCCTTTCGGCTCAACGCATCAGCCACTACATTGGCTTTCCCGGGGTGGTTGTGTATTTCACAATCGTAGTCCTTGACCGTTTCCAACCATCGCCTCTGCCTCATGTTTAATTCCTTCTCATCGAAGAAATATTTCAAACTTTTATGGTCGATAAAGATGGTACATTTTACCCCATACAAGTAATGTCTCCATATTTTTAAGGCAAATACCACTGCTGCCAGCTCCAAGTCATGAGTCAGATATTTCTTTTCATGGATCTTCAGTTGCCTCGAGGCATAGGCTATGACCTTGCCTCGTTGCATTAAAACACATCTGAGCCCCGAATGCGACGCATCCGAATAAACCACCATGTCGTCAACCCCTTCCGGTAATGTCAACACCGGAGCATGAGTTAACTTTTCTTTAAGTGTTTGGAAAGCTTTCTCTTGTTCAACGGCCCATACAAATCTTTCCTCCTTGCGAGTCAATTTGGTCAACGGTAAGGAAATTTTGGAGGAATCGTGTATGAATCTCCGATAATATCCCGCGAGCCCTAAAAAGCTTCGGATTTCTGAGGGATTCTTCGGAGTGCTCCATTTTGACACGGCTTCTACTTTTGACGGATCCACTAGTACCCCATCAGCACTAATGATATGCCCGAGAAACTGCACCTCTCGTAACCAGAAGGCACACTTTGAGAATTTTGCATACAACTTTTCTCGTCTGAGTGTCTCTAACACTTCTTGCAAATGATACACATGCTCAGCTTCATTCTTCGAATACACTAAAATGTCATCGATAAATACGATTACCGACTTATCCAGCATAGGTTTGCAAACCCGGTTCATGAGGTCCATGAAAGCCGCGGGTGCATTAGTCAACCCAAAGGGCATTACGAGGAACTCATAATGCCCGTACCGAGTACGAAAGGCCGTCTTCGGTACGTCTTCCTCCTTGACTTTCAACTGGTGATAACCCGATCTGAGATCAATCTTTGAGAACCAACTCGCTCCTTGTAGCTGGTCAAACAAGTCATCAATTCTTGGAAGTGGGTATCAATTTTTCACCGTGAGTTTGTTTAACTCTCGGTAGTCGATACACATACGCATACTGCCATCCTTCTTTTTCACAAATAGTACTGGTGCGCCCCACGGGGATACACTCGGTCGGATAAACCCTTTGTCGAGCAGTTCTTGGATTTGAGACATCAATTCTTGTAGCCCCGACAGCGCGAGCCGATACGGCGCCTTGGCCACAGGTTTTGCGCCCGAAATCAATTCGATTCCGAACTCTACCTCCCGTTCTGGTGGTATTCCCGGTAAATCTTTTGGGAACACATCTTCATAATCACATACCATCGGCACGTCTCCGATTTTGAGGGATTCTTTCTCCGACTCACTTGCGTATTCCATATATGCCTTGCATCTATGTTTCATAAGTTTGTGAGCTTCTAGCATTGTGCAAATCACCGGGTTACCCCCTTTTTCACCGTATATCGTAACGTGCTTTCTGCTAGGAGATTTCAGTTTTATTTCCTTTCGGAAACATGCCACCTTTGCGTGGTATCGGGACAACCAATCCATACCCACGATCACTTGAAATTCTCCCATCGACATTGGGATCAAGTCTATTGTGTATTCTTCGTCGTCAATGCTCAATTTACAATTTTCACATACATCACAAACGATAAAACTCTTGTTATTACCTATCTCTACTTCTAAAGGCATAGGTAATTTTGTTAAAACAAATGAAGGATGTAGAATAAACCTATATGAAATAAAGGATTTATTCGCACTCGTATCAAATAATATACGTGCAGGAATCGAGTTTACATCAAATATACCTGAAACCACTTCGGGTTCAACTTTTGCTTCTGCGGCAGTCAAGTGGAAAGATCTAGCCTTTGCCTTCGGGGCTTCACCTTTCGTGTCTTGCCCGTCTTTCTTTCCCACTAGCTCCGGGCATTTCGACTTCTTGTGACCCGGTCGATAGCAATTGTAGCAAATCGTGTCTAAAGTGTTTGGTACCATGCAAACTTTGTGAAGAAAAGGATGAGAAGTATAGTGAGTTGGAAAAGATGAAAGAAAAATTGTTGTTTGATGTTAATTATGTGAAAGAATCATATGATGTGTTGAACAGAACGGTGAATGGTCTGCAAAAGACAAACTCTGAAAGAGAAGATGCCTTAACCATGATGAATGCAGTGATGATGACTAAGCAGAAGGCTATCAATCACTATATTGAAGAATGCGCAATGTTAAAGCAGGAGTTGGAGACTGAAAAGATAGAAAATGAAAGAATCAGACGATTGTTACAAAGTTATTCTAGTTCTGATTATCTGATTGATAGAATTTATCCAACTGTTGCAGGTTTTGAAGCCTTTCAAGACAAGAAGTCTGAAGAGAAAGATACTGGTAAGAAACAAAGTGCAAATTATAACAAGTGTCCGCCTCCGATCTGGGAAGGTTATTCTCCCAGAAAACCGAATGAGGAATAAGTAAAAAAGGCAGTCAATATAAAGTTAAAGTCCGAAACAACTGATGAGTTACCAGAAAACATTGACGTCACGTTCACATCGTCTAACACTGATCATGAGTCTGAGTTAATAAAGAAAGTGGTCGATCAGGTGTTGGATAAAGATGAGGAGTCAGAGTCAAAGTCCGAATCCGAGAGTTCGAGTTCATCATCAGTTGATAGTCCAAAATCGTCGGTCAAAAGGGTTTACAATAAAGAATTCATGTTATCAAAATCTAATTTGAATGACGAACCAATCAAAGTGGAATATACTTTGAACGATTCAGACAAATTATATTCTGATGAGGAATTTCCAATAAGAGGTGTGAAAACTGAAATGATCAAAAAGGTTTTTAAATTAACAGAAACTAATATTTCTATAATAAAATATGTAAATCTTTCTGAAAAACCTAAAAAGTACACCTCAAGAGTTCAACAAAGTTTAAACAAGAAAAAGGGTTACAGTTCTGGTTCAGGTTAACAAAAGAAACCAAATCATAACGGTAATTTCAAAAAGAAGGGATTGGGTTTTATTCCACCGAAAAATCATAAAAATGAGAAAACTTATAAATCTAAAACTGTATTTGTTTCAGGAGCAAGTTCGGAGGAAGAAGAAAAGAGCTCATTCTAGAAGCAATCGAACAAAGATTTCCTTGCTAAGAAGCAAGAAGTAATGAAGAATGGAGCTAATCAGAAAAGGGAGACAAGAACCTGTTACCGATGTCAAGAAGTTGGTGACATCGCCTGGAATTGTCCAAAGGCATCCAACACAAAACAGGAAGTTGTTTCTAAACTCAAAGAAAAAGTTGTTGATAAAACTGAACCACCAACTGAAAAATTCAAAGTGTTTAAAAATTCAACATATGAAGTTGGTGAGTGTTCGAAAAGGTTTTACAAGAGAAGAGTAAATCTCTAAATCTACTTAAAATAATTAACTCTTACCGGATGCTTGATCAAGCTTGAACCGAACACAGTTTATTGACAACCCTTAGCTCTGATTACCAACTTGTAACACCCAACTTAAAATAACAAGATTAATGATACAAAACATGCATTTAGTACAAAAATTTCGAGTTTACAAAAACTTCATGGTTTTAAGACCATACATGATCATAATATTCAAGTTATAACCCTACTAATTAAACATTCAAGACATGACTTCAAGTGTTTACATATTACTTAAAACAAAATAGATCAAGTGCGGAAGCTTTTGTTAGTGCATTTATGTCTATCGCCTTCGTCAATCCAGTCCGTAGCAGAAACAGAAGAAAACAAGTCTTTATATTGTAATATGTAGCAAAAGGCAAGGTGGCATTTATGTAATTAATGAGAAGTCTCATTAATTCCCCTTGACCTATAAATAGAAGTCTTAGGGCTTATGTTAGAGACTTTTGGCATTTGGAGCTTAAGAGAGCATAGATTCTAGAGAGAGAAAGTCTAGAGAGAGAAAGTATTCTCCACGTGATTCAGGTGTTGTACGTTTTCAGATTTATCAAAGAATCATGATTATATTACGTCTCGTGTGTTCGGTCACGTTCGTGTACAGATTCCACACATCACACATTCGTTTCGCAATTGTTTCAGAGTCAAAACCGGTCCTAACAAGTGGTATCAGAGCAGGAGCTCGATTGCACAGATCAAACGCACAGAATCGATCAAGTTTTCATCGAATTCAGATCCAAATTGCATCAGATTTGATCTATTTCTTCATCTTCTAAATTTCTTTTACGTTTTTAACTGAAAATCGACAAATTAAACAGCTTTTTACGATACAAATTAGCTGATTTTTGGATATGTTGTGCGAAAACACCTGATCTATAACCCTACAAAGTTTCAAATCTTAATTCAAAGTCGTTTGGGAGAAATCTAAGTTTTTTGGTCCGAAATCGCGTGACATCAGCTTCATTTCGCAAGAAATGACTCATTTCACTTGAAATTGAAAGTTCATTCAATTCGCACGTAATGGCCATTCAGTAATCCATTTCACACGTATTGGTCGTTTGGAGGTCCATTTCGCATCAAAGTGTTCCATTTCGCACCAAATAAGACTTCATTTCGCATGAAATGGTCCATTTCGTTTGAAAGTTCATCATTTCATTTGAATTAGAGTCCCAATTCGCACGAGTTGAATTATTAGTGTTTCATTTCGTTTGAAATTTGACTCCATTTCGCACGTATTGGTCCCATTTCGCTTGAAAGTCCATTCCGCATGAAATAGGTTTCATTTCGCTTGAAAGTCCAATTCGCGTGAAATATGTCATATCGTTTGAAAATGTTTGTCAACCTTGTCTCATGCCAATCATCTTATTATAGTCCAAAACAAGCGGTCCTATGATAAATTGCTAATTGACTTGGGCTACGTGAACATATTAATTCAATTGACTGTCTAGATTGTATTTTTGAGGTCCAATAATATTTCATGCATATATAAAGATGTCGGCCATTACTTGAAATTTCACATGATCATTAATTGAGTAATATCAATCTTGGCCCAATAGTTCTTGATTGTTGTCAGCCATTAAAAGTGCATGTGATTATCATTACAACAGTCATATTTGCGGCCCAATCAAAGAATTTTGAAAAGCTAATTTTGTCGGACATCAACTCTTATATTGCATTTGATGTAACATTAGTTGTGGGCCAATGAGATTTCAATAAGTAAACACGGTTGTCAGCTTAGTGTGATTTTCTTCCAATTATAAATAGAATGCTTTAAAAACAATCGGCCCAATCAACAATTGTTTAATATCAAGTTAATCGGCCCAATCAACTTTTGTTCAAATAGTTGCGACCCAAGTAATTCAGTCCGTTTGGAAGGTTCATCAGTCCATACGAAGTGAACCAATTCATTTGGAATTGTACTCAGTTCGCACATAGTGGGTCAGGTCGTTTGAATTTGATTCAGGTCATAGCAGTTCGCACGGTTTGTCAACTTGAACCTCAGTTCGCACATAATATTCACCAGTTCGAGTACTAGTCTGATTCAGTTAATTGATAAGTGTTTAAACTGATTGTGTTTGTTTGTTTGTGTGATTTAGGTGATTAAAAGGTGCTGATATTCGAAGAGTTAAGATCATGGCTGACGAGTTCTACAACACGTTCTATAACGCGTTTACATCCGAAGCGTCTGAGACATCAACCGTCACACCGAAGTCAATAACAAAAACAATCAAAGGTAACATAAAACATGATAACTTCTATGGAACCCATTCAAAACCACCTAAGCTTGAGAATATAGAAGATTATACATGGTGGAAAGAAAGATTCCTGAACTGGACCAAGGCATACGCTCACGAGAGCTGGTTCTGCTTAGAGTTTGGATACAGTAGACCGATCAATGACAAGAAAGAAGAGATCCATCTCAATGATCTTTCCGATGAAGACAAACGGAAATTCTCATATGAGCAGAAAATGATCGCTTTGATTCAACAATCTATCCAAGATGATATATTTTATTTGTTAAATTATGATGGGTCAACAAAATCGGTTTGGGAAGCATTAAGGGCTAAAGCCGAAGGTGGCAAACAAATTAAAAAGAACAAAATTGCGTTACTAAAAAGGAATTTGATTTGTTTGATAGTTTAAAGGGAGAGTCAGTGAGGCACATGATTGAACGTTTTTGTCATTTAAAAATTGAACTCGAAAGGTTTGAGATTGTGAAAACGAGAGAGGAAATAATTGATAAAATCATAGAAGGGTTACCACGAGCCGATCAGTGGCAAACGTTTGTGTTTATCTTGAAAAATGATGTTTTATATGATTCAATTTCTCTTGATGCTTTGATAGAAAAAAATGAAAGTCATGAGCTTGAGCTACAAAAGCAAAGCAAGATGAGTGGTTCTTTGCATCATCAGAATGTCGGTCTTTATTACAAAGGTAGCACACCTTCGGTGAAAGTTAGTGAATCACCAAAGACCGGATTCAACGCTGAAAAGACGAAAGAACCACAAACAAGCTCATCAAGCTACAATCTAGGATATCACTCATCTTCTTCAAAAACAAATCCTGATGAATCTGAGGAAATACTATGCAACATTGCTCTTAAGCTAAAGAATTCTCCAGCTATGAGTATCAACTCTGCTAAGCAGCAAATGAACTTCCTTGCATCTGGTCTGGAATCATATGAAGGTCTAGTTGCAGGCAAAATTGGAAACTCTGAATTGACCAAAGAAGACTACGACCAGATTGATCCGGAAGAAATGGAACTCATAGATATTCGCTGGGGTCTGGCAAGCTGCATTCGAAGAGCTCAGAGATACATGGAGATTACTAGGAAACAGACAATCGGTGGTCCGTCAACTAAGCTGGGATTTGATAATTCCAAAGTGACTTACTTCAAATGTAAGCAAAAAGGTCATTTCAAGAGAGAATGCAATAATTCTGCAGTTGATGGAAATGAACATCCTTTCAATGATGATTATTACCGAAAGGCGATTTACCACCGTAGCAAAGAAGAGCCGAAAATGATCGAAAATAATCCCAAGAAGAAAGCTTATCTTGTAAATCAAGATGATGAAAGATTGCCAGAGGGTTTTAGCTGGGACAAATACATTTCGGCTGATTCAGCATTTGTTGCTGAAATCAAGGAAAGAAGTCGAGAAGAAATTATGAGTGAGAAAACCGAAAGAGAAAGATTCATTGTTGGATGCAGAATGGAGAAAATGCAGGAAGAGTATGAAAATGCTGTAAGAAATAAAAGATGGGACAAGAAACGAGAGTGTTATGTCAACAGAGATGGTGAACCTGTTGTCCACAGGAGGGACATAGTTCATGATGATGTTCTTCTAGTAATTCCTCGATCCGGCGAATACTATTCAAATGTTGAAAAAGATAAAACATATGTGAAAAGGCTGGATAAAATCATAAGAGATGCCATGACATCAAGTTTGAGGAAGAGGGATGAAGAGAGAATGAAGAAGAATGTTGATGAAATGGTGAACGATTTGAAGAAAGTTGCTGAAGAAGTTAAAGTCGAAGCTGTTAAAGAAGAAGAAGAAGATGTGAAGATTGCTGAGTAAGAGAAGGTAGAAGAAAAAGTTGTTGAAAAAGAAGCTGTTACTGAAGAACAGCAGGTTGAAGAAGCTGGAAAGTTCGGTTAAAGTGAATAGTGATGCTGGTGTTGGTGATGAGAAAAAGAAAGATGCTGATCAAACACAGACAGATGGAGAAGAGAACACCAAAGTGCCAATCACTGAGGTAAATTCTGATTCTGAGATCATAAACAAAAATGTTGAACAGTGCAAGAAATGCATGGAAACGTGCAGAGCTTGTACTGAAAAAGATGAAAAATTCAGAACAAAAGATCTTGAATTTACTAAAATCGAAAATGTTTTCAAAGAGAAATGCAAAGAGATGTTAGAAAACGAAAAAAATTTGAAAGATAATGACGAAAAGTTTTCTAAAAAATGTAAAAATTTAGAAAAAAGAATGAGATTTTGAAAGAAAAGGTTTCAAAAATGACAGAAGAATGTGTTCAAAAAGAAAATGCATATCAAGAAATGAAAAAGGAATACGATTCAATAAAATTGGCATATCACATTACAAAAGAGTCATATGAAAATGTGAAAAGTCAAATGAAACTTGTTCAATCCAGATTGAAATATTGTTCTGAAACAACTGATAAGCTTAAGCGACAGTATTCAATAAAGCAACAAGTTGTCAATTCCTACATTGAGGATGTTGCTAAGCTAAAGCGTCAAATAGCTGATTTAGAACAGGATAACAACAAGTTACATAGTTATCATGCGTCATCATATGTGCTTGAAAGAATTTTCAACATAAAACCGGGTGATGATGATTCTGAGAAAAAAAAGGGCATTGGTTCTGAGTTTCATCAAGTTCCACCACCGGAAAAGTTTGCATTTTATGATGATGAGAAAGTCGAAAAAGCTTTCAACATGGTAGATCAATTGCCAGATAACATTGACGTAACCTATTCCAAATCTGATGATTCTAGTGATTCAGAGGTGGTAGGTAAGGTCGTTGAAAAAAGAGTCGGTTGATACATGTAAATCTGAATCACAGGATGAAAATGAAGGTAGTTTTCATGAAGAATATCTGAAAAACTCAAAATCTGAGAAAAACTTGAATGATGATTCAAAAGGATTGGTTTATACCATGATTGGATCAGACAAATTATTCTTAGATATTGTATTCCCGATTCAGAATGTGATTTCAGAAAAGATTGACAAAGTTTTCAAAATGGTTGAGATTGAAAAATCTGAAATTCCAAAGTTTACTGGAAATGGTCACAAAACTTTTTATAACAAAACTGGTTACAAAAAGAAAAACATGAAGGCTGCGTTGGGTTATAAAAAGAAACAGAATTGGAAGAAAAATAAAAAACAAAATTATCAGGCAAAGATGAATTTTGTTCACGGAACAAGTTCCGAAGAAGAGAAAGAACTCCAATTTAGGCATCAGTCTAATGAAGAGTTCTATGCTCAAAAGAAAAGACAACAACCACATGTCAAAGATGTTTCAAAAAGAACATGTTTTAAATGTGATCAAATTGGACATCTTGCACGCAAGTGTCCAAATCTGAAACCTGTTGATGTTGAGAAGAAAAAGAAATATGATGATGCTAAAAGACAGAAATCTGAGAATGTGAAACAAAGGTCTACCAGATTTGATTCAAAACAAACTTGGAGGTACAACACAAACAAGTTTGTTTCAAATCAAACTTGGAAATCAAACCCGAATAGGTTCGATTCAAGACAGACCTGGAATTCTCACACACCCAGATTAAGAACAACACAAAGTTGGAAAAAAACTGTCGATGCAACAAAACCAAACAAGTTTTGGAAACCAACTGTTGTTCAAAATCAAAATGTTCAAAAAGATTCACATTTTTATAAAAGAGGTACTCCTAAAGGTCAAACATGGAGTGTTAAGAAACAAATGACTTCGGTTAATGACGAAAAATTTGAAGTTAAAATTGAGAAAGTCTTTGTACAAAACGACAAAGATTTTCCGAAGTTGAACGATGCATTTTGTGTTGAAATGCCTAAGGTCAGACAGACCTGGGCTAAATTGTTCAAGTGACTAAATAGTTTAATGTACAGGTGCTCAAGAAATTTGAAGACTGTGATAATGGAAATCGGAGCAGCCTGGCACAACAAGAAGATAGGGCTGCTGATCCCTGCGATGGTTAATCAGGGAGTTTGTTTGTTTGCTGTAAATAAATAAACAATATTTCAAAAACACTAAAAATTGAAAAATTTAAAAACCTAAAATATGTTTGTTTTTAAGTTTGTCAAAAATTCAAAAATTCAAAAATATGTTGCTTTAATACGCTGAAACCCTCACGGCTGAACAAACATGATTAATTTCACAAGATTGAAAAAAGGTTTTCAAACTGTAAAAAATCAATGTGTTGTAAATCATGGGGGTACATTATATTTTCTGCAAAATCTGTGTACGAAAAGCAGAAAATGGATGGCGAGACAAAGCTATCAGTGTCGGTTTATCAAATTTTCTTTAAATGGTTTTGCATTTTAGGGGGAGTAAGAATATTTCAGAAAATCCAAAAACATTAGAAAATTTGAAAAAGCAAAAAACATGATAAAATTCAAACATGAGTTTTTGTGTAAAAATAGGAAATGATAGTACATCAGTAGACAATCACAGTACGCTAAAGAAATGGAAAGTTAAAAAGCGATAAACAGTCTCACTAAAGATGTGACGATAAGCCCAGCTAGACTAGTAGATTTGCGATAACGATACAAACTTAAATGAAAAAGCCTAGTTCTAGTGGGAAACGCGGTCGAAAGCATAGTACTTAGTTTTATTGAAGTTGAAAAGATTGTTGAAGTTACCAAACCGTGTCTAAAGTGTTTGGTACCATGCAAACTTTGTGAAGAAAAGGATGAGAAGTATAGTGAGTTGGAAAAGATGAAAGAAAAATTGTTGTTCGATGTTAACTATGTGAAAGAATCATATGATGTGTTGAACAGAACGGTGAATGATCTGTAAAAGACAAACTCTGAAAGAGAAGATGCCTTAACCATGATGAATGCAGTGATGATGACTAAGCAGAAGGCTATCAATCACTATATTGAAGAATGCGCAAAGTTAAAGCAGAAGTTGGAGACTGAAAAGATAGAAAATGAAAGAATCAGACGATTGTTACAAAGTTATTCTAGTTCTGATTATCTGATTGATAGAATTTATCCAACTGTTGCAGGTTTTGAAGCCTTTCAAGACAAGAAGTCTGAAGAGAAAGATACTAGTAAGAAACAAAGTGCAAATTATAACAAGTGTCCGCCTCCTATCTGGGAAGGTTATTCTCCCAGAAAACCGAATGAGGAACAAGTAAAAAAGATACTCAATATAAAGTTAAAGTCCGAAACAACTGATGAGTTACCAGAAAACATTGACGTCATGTTCACATCGTCTGACACTGATCATGAGTCTGAGTTAATAAAGAAAGTGGTCGATCAGGTGTTGGATAAAGATGAGGAGTCAGAGTCAAAGTCCGAATCCGAGAGTTCGAGTTCATCATCAGTTGATAGTCCAAAATCGTCGGTCAAAAGGGTTTACAATAAAGAATTCATGTTATTAAAATCTAATTTGAATGACGAACCAATCAAAGTGGCATATACTTTGAACGATTCAGACAAATTATATTCTGATGAGGAATTTCCAATAAGAGGTGTGAAAACTGAAATGATCAAAAAGGTTTTTAAATTAACAGAAATTAATATTTCTGAAATAAAAGATGTAAATCTTTCTGAAAAACCTAAAAAGTACACCTCAAGAGTTCAACAAAGGTTAAACAAGAAAAAAGGGTTACAGTTCTGGTTCAGGTTATCGAAAGAAATCAAATCATAACGGTAATTTCAAAAAGAAGGGATTGGGTTTTATTCCACCGAAAAATCATAAAAATGAGAAAACTTATAAATCAAAAACTGTATTTGTTTCAGGAGCAAGTTCAGAGGAAGAAGAAAAGAGCTCATTCTGGAAGCAATCGAACAAAGAATTCCTTGCTAAGAAGCAAGAAGTAATGAAGAATGGAGCTAATCAGAAAAGGGAGACAAGAACCTGTTACCGATGTCAAGAAGTTGGTCACATCGCCTGGAATTGTCCAAAGGCATCCAACACAAAACAGGAAGTTGTTTCTAAACTCAAAGAAAAAGTTGTTGGTAAAACTGAACCACCAACTAAAAAATTCAACATATGAAGTTGGTGAGTGTTCGGAAAGGTTTTACAAGAGAAGAGTAAATCTTGACAATCAAATGTGGGTTGTTAAGAAATCAGATGTGAAATCTGGCCATGAATCTGACTCGTCAAAGTCAGGGGAGCCACAAGTTGAGGTTAAAAGTGATAATTCAGTACCACCAATGGATGATGTCAACTTTCCTCCATTGAGGACTGAAAACTTTAAACAAAATGTTGGAAAAGTTGAGATCTCAAATCAATTCTATTCTGAAAAGAAAATTTTGATGTTGAGAAAGCGTTTAATGGGAAAGTGAAGCATATTTTTGGGAAAATGGTCGAGGGTAAGACCAAAGGGGTGAAAGATTTTTTTGAATAAAAAAGAAATGTTGAAACCCCGGGAGAAATTGAAAAGGTCACATCCAAGTTTGGTTAGGCTTGGATGTCTGTTTTTCATATGTAAAAATTCTGACTTGCCGGAGCTCCCAAGTTGGTAATCGTGGAGCATGAATCAGCATCTTTCTTGAGAAATTCACAGTTGTGATGTTTTTATCTACAAGTTTTTTTATCAAGGTCATTAAGTTGAACTTGATTTAACTTTAATACAAATTGGTTGAAAAACAATGTGATGAAACCCCTAACCTACAAGTGGTTTGTGAAAATCAACAAAACTTATTTTCTGGAAAAACCATTTTTATTAAAACAAATTTAAGTGTTTTGAAATCTTAATGGGAAAATAGTTTGTTGTAAGGGGGAGTTCTGATTGTTTATGCCAAGTGGATGGCGAATTGAAGCAATTCACAACAGATGTCATTTTATTTGTACAGTTTGTTTTCAAAATTTTTCTTGAAAATAAAAAATTGAAACATATTTTTGATTTTAGAGGTAGTAAAATTTTTTAGAAATTTCAAAAATTTGAAAAACCCAAAAACATGATAAAATCAAAAATGAGTTTTGTTGTGAAAAAGAGAAAATGATAGTACATCAGTGGACTATCACAGCACGCTAAAGAATTAGAAAGATAAATGTGATAAACGGTCTCACTGATGATATGCCAGTAGGTTTTTGCACACTTAGTAGATTGTGTTCGAGATATAAACCTAAATTTCAAACTTACTTATCTCATAGGGAACATCTCTCGGATATATGGGTAACCCCCGAAATCTTGTTTGAAAGATCCCTCTTTCTGAGATACTAGGTCTTTATGCTTAGTGATATCTGGGGAATTATCCCGGGATTTCTGATTTTGCGGAAGCAATGGCCTAGTCCCCGTATAATACATTTCGCTTGCTTAAAATAAAAGCACACCCCTTAGTATAAAAAATGATGAAACATTGCAAAATGCTAATCATGTGCTGTTGAAGAAAAGATTCTCTAAAGGGAACACACCTAAAGTCGAAGCCATCATCTCTCTGATTTTACGGAAGCAATAGCCTGAGCTCTCATGGCCCTCCCATTTAACCTTTTACAGATATCATCTAGGTATACTCACCTGTAAGACTGAATATTGGGATCTGGATACGGGAGTATATTCTGAGGTGGGACACGCGTATAAGTTTAAGTCTCTAAAACATTTATCTCGTATCTCGAAACAGTTGAACTTTGTGTGAAAATTTAAGTGGATCAGTATACTGACAATCTAAGTGAATCGTTTAGAACTTAAAATGTTTAAAGCTTAACGGTGTTGGTGATATGTTTAAAAAAACCTAATATGATCCTCTTAGACAAACTCACAAAAATATTATCTGTAAATATTTCTTTACTGAAATTCTTTAATTTCAAAATTCAAAAAGATTTTCAGTGTGTTTTAGCATAAATTTTGAAAATTCAAAAAGATTTTCGACAACTGATGTTGGAGAGCTGATTTTCAAAATTCCGAGTGCTAATCATGACGAACAACAGGTTTGGGAGAGTATGTTTAAGAAAAAAAGATATTTTTACAAGTGGTCATCTGAGATTATAAATGTTAAATCATTTTAGAGGATACTTTCTAGTGATTATTTGAAATTGATTCTTCATGTGGTAAGCAGAGAATAAATTTGTCAAATTTTAAAATTTTTTAAATTTATTTTTGGGTAGAGCTTGTGCAGGTAAGAGCCAGCTTACGATCTTAGAACCTGTGAGAGTAAGAGCCAGGTCATAATCTTGAAACAAGAGCTATTTCAGACCGTGATCCCAGCTTATCGAAAGGGGGAGTGTAAAGATATCAAGAGGAAGTTTGCTGATGCTGATGAATTTAAGTAATCAAGAGTTCTGATCAAGAGAAGATAGAGTCAGGATGAGATTCTGGAAGAGTTTGTGATTGAGGACGCTTAC
Source organism: Helianthus tuberosus (assembly GCA_030545235.1). Lineage (NCBI taxonomy): Eukaryota > Viridiplantae > Streptophyta > Magnoliopsida > Asterales > Asteraceae > Helianthus > Helianthus tuberosus. The sequence continues at coordinate 104,244,336 of CM060427.1, read as the reverse complement.
ACTGTCAGATACTTTGGGAGAGCATGAAGACTGATAAAGATTGAAGACTCGACTTTCTGAAGTTTGTGCTGAAGACTCGTCGACATCCAAGGGGGAGTCTGTTGGTGCATATGTCTGTCGACTTCGTCTTGTATCGAGTCTTGTAATAGATTAGAAAGATCAGGGCACGAAATACGAGAAACGTGTGATGGTGACCATTTCATACGAAATGGGTTTTGCTCATTTCGTACGAAATCAACAGCCTATATATAGTTGCCTTTTTCATTTCATTTGTAACTTTTCGATTCCAGAGCCGAAGTGCTGCAGAAGTGTCTACTCGTTGTAAAACGCTGTTATATCAATCAAAAAGACAATTAGAGTGTAAATCAAGCTGTTTCAAAGTCGATACGTTAGTTTCCGCCTCTCGTAACGATAAGAACTCTTCTGAATGACTCGTTTTGGTCGTGCAAACGATCCTACATATAATTTAAAAAGGAAACAAAATAGTTCAAGTAATGATTGAATGATATGCATGAAATATGAGAATTGAAATTGAAATCTACTTGTGTACGTGTCCATGTGAGATAAGAAGGAATTCAAGACTTGCGCAGCCAACAAGTCTAAAAATCAAATATAAATACATGAGCAGATAAGCCTTCTAAAATGTTCACTTCTTTTTCCTTTCTACATGCTCTCGATCATATACATATATACCCATTATTTTCTTTAGTATTCACCAATTTTATTTCAAAGCCCTGCCCCGTTTTAAGTGTTTTAACCCCTTTTAACTGATACCCTGTCCGATTAATCTGGAGCCCCGTTACGCATGTCAAGGCTCTGCCTGACTATGTTCATTGGAGTTCTGTCTCGTGACGTAGGGATAAAGTTGAATTGGGTTACTATACTTAATGTGAGTACATTATATATTTTATAGTTCAGGAGTTATACCCAAAATATAACAACACTCCTAAAATATTTTAGACACCCCCAATTGTCCCAAAATACATCCCGTATACGAAAACCGGTCCCGAGATACCTTATATAATTAAAAATAAAATAAAAAACAAGAATTTGATGGAGCTCGCGGGCCGCGAAGACCATAGTGGTCTCGTACGCGGGGCGCGACAACTCAACGACAAGAGAAAAACTGGTGCCGCCACGTGTCGATGACTCAGCCACTGCGTTACCGCCTTAGGGCCCTCGCGGGCCACGTAAAACCTTGCCACATCTTTCGCGGGGCGCGAAGAACTGCAAGATCAGCCCTATAAATAGAGGCGATTAGCTGTTCATTCAAATTCGTTCACAAATGACTTTCTCTCTCGAATTTCTATAGGGTAGTCACTATTCTCGGGCATAATACCCCCCAAAATAACGAAGTTCTACTCTGTTGTAAGTATCATAACCCCTGGATCCGTATTAGATACGCTGCCCGATTGATCTAGGGTTCAGTAACGGCTGTCGTGGTTCTGCCCGACGTAGTCGTTGGAATGCCGTATTGGGGAGGGTATTACTAATGTTAAAATGGGTTATTATACTAACACGTGTGCATTGTTTATTTAATAGATTATAATCAGGAAGTCACAAAGGAAAGACCTATAATAGCAATGTGAGTAATCTCCTTTTTGTAAACTGTTTTTACAAAACCTCACACGATTAATTATATATTAAGCAGTTATTGAGTATTTGTAAGGATACAATTATCGTCGGTATGTTGGGGTTTTGTATACAAAATTTGTTACTGCCTTGCGAGGAGTAACATGACCACAATTGACAGTACCGTGGGTGGTAATTGATATGACTTGGAAACAAATGTAATTGCGAGACCGCTCTCAATACTGTACAATGGTTTTTACTTAAACTTGATTAAACTGGGATTCACTCACCAGTATTTCCAGCTGATAAAATGTTTTAAACACGTGTTCTAGGTAACTTAGTGTGAAGCCAATAAAAGCCAGCTGGAGAGCACTGAAGGCTTAGAAAAGTGGCAATAAAAGTTACCTAATTAAAAAGGAGAATTGTTTTCAATAATTGGGTTTATTCCCTACAAATGTATTATAAACAAAATCAGGTTTTATCCCATTTATTTATTTTAAACATTATGGTGTTAAACTCAAATAAAAAATATTTCCTAACTACGGTCCTGATAAATTTCCTCTGCCAAAATTGATAAACACCGATACCACTGAAACTGGCTCACGGCCGCCCGCTCCCGGGATAGGGGTCGGGGGGTTGTGACAGAAGCTGGTATCAGACTATGCCACTGGTTTAAGCCCTTTAGGTGTTCTTCTAACACCTAAACCCTTAACCAATTGTGTTAGGAAATTAATATCTTATGTGTTATCCTGTGAACATAAAAATCTTAATGTGTTTATTATGATTTCTGTGTTATTTCACGAATCTTAAATCCCTAAAATGTGTTACCCATATCTGTATCTTACACTTATGCTATAATACATATAAATGATATATATTAATAATATCATGTCTTAAGTAAATTTTGAAATATCTTATATCTCTATCATATCCATATGTATATGTGGAAACACAATGTAATATAAATTTTATAGCAATAATACAATGTTAATATTAATATTTTAATATTAATATAAAATAAATGCAATTCAGATATGATACTTTGAAAATGTCATAATATAAATATTTAGATAATATGTATTTTACCTAAATGATTTTATATCATTTAAATTCTCAGGATATGTAACACCTATTGTATCTTATCATATGTTAGGCTATAAAAAGGGGATACATTCGTAATATAATATTCAATTCTGTATCCACATATTTATGTGAAAATAAATTATAATAATAGTATGTGTGACACCCCGTAATTTATAAAATTTAAAATCAGGATAATAAAGTATTAATTAAGCCAGAACAACCTAACTAGAAATCCATAACCTAGTTAGTTACTAGTCTTGAGATGACAAATAACAAGGTTAAAACACCTAAGTTAATAGTAAAATCAAACTTAGGGGCTTAAATTGTCAATTATGAAACTTAAAAGATTAAAATAGATAATTAACACCAAACACACACTTAGTGTGTGTGTCTGGTCGATCTCAAACACATGGGGGCGAACCAGACTTCTCCAAATCGAAAACTGAATACATATTAGTGATCACCTCGACGAAGGGATCGTAAGGTATGTGAAATTTTGATATTTGGTTCCACTTCAAATTTTAGATGAACTCACGAGTTTTGAAATTGAGCCTGCATGATTGTTGTATTGATGAAATTAGAAGCGGATTGATGTCTAGAGATAAACCCTAGATGATTTCTTGTTAAAATCTAGCATTATACTTGTAGAGTTTATAAGCACCATTATAGGTGATTAATGAGTTGTAGAAACTGAATGAACACTAGGATTATGATTCTTATTCTAGTGAAATCTGAATTCATGTGGTAAATTCTGAAATATTGATGTTAAAATTTAGTATAGATTTGCTAAATTGAAGTTGATTTAGATGGAAACAACAAGTCATGAATTTAGTATTGATTATGTAAAAATCCGACCGGCTAGGTGTTTGTTAAAACACCTAAGTGAGGATTAAAATGTTAATAATCGGACAAAAACGCAGATGCAGATATCATAATGAATTATGATAAATGGTTGTAAAAAGGGTTCTAAATTGGTTGTGAATGGAACTCTTTAGGTAAAGAATCCGGATCGTCAAGCGTACAAGCCGGAGGTGATACGCGGTTGAAGGGTGTGCTCTAAAGGTACTCGACTTATGATTTCGTTACATTATGTTTAATCGTTAAGTTTTAACTTGTTATATAGAAACTTGGCAAACAAGGAAACCCGTTAAGTCACGAAAGTGACGAAGTGCCATAGACAAATAAAACGGGTCAAATCATGTGTTAGAAATAGAGTTTGGAATGTTTTGAAATGGTGGTCTCCATTCGACATCCAAACGGGTCAAAACAAGTTGAATTTATGCTTGTCAAATAGTGTTAAAAAGCATGTTTAAATCCTTGAAACAAGCATGATGATTATTGCGTAAGCAACCCTCGGGAGGGAAGCGAAACGTCATAGTCGGAGAACCCGGTATTGGGTAAACTAGTCGTAGACATGAGGGGACAATAAAACAAGTTGTTGAACTTGTAGACAAAATGATCAAATAAATAAAGAGCCAAAATAAAGGCCAACTGTTTTTAAACTAATAAATTATGTGAATCATGTTGATAAACGGGTCCGTAATTTAATTACGGTCGCATGGGAAAAAGAATCGGCTAAAACGGACGCCCGAGTCGAAAGTTATGTCGATTTAAAGTTTGATTGTGATAAAAATGGTGCTGGGCTGATATACAGCTCCAACCAACAAACATTCTGTCAAAAATACATGGTGGCGCTACGCCACGGCGAAACAGGTTCACCGTCGCGCGACGCCACAGTGGTGGCGGGCCGCGACGGCTGGCTCTTGTTTTCGTCGCGCGGCGCGACCACCCCGAAGTGTGAAATTTCGTTGTTTTTAACATGTTTGAGCATGGAACTTGTTTATACTTGATTTTTAAAGTGTCAAAACTAACTATTTTCATGGTTTTGACCATAGGTGATGGTGGACCTAATCCGGATGGTGATCAAGCAATTATCAAGAACCGAACGCACTAATCAAAGCTTCCGCACTTGATCTATTTTGTTTTAAGTAATATGTAAACACTTGAAGTCATGTCTTGAATGTTTAATTAGTAGGGTTATAACTTGAATATTATGATCATGTATGGTCTTAAAACCATGAAGTTTTTGTAAACTCGAAATTTTTGTACTAAATGCATGTTTTGTATCATTAATCTTGATATTTTAAGTTGGGTGCTACAAGTTGGTAATTCGAGCTAAGGGTTGTCAATAAAGTGTGTTCGGTTCAAGCTTAATCAAGCATCCGGTAAGAGTTAATTTGTAACACCCGTCTTTTAATTTCATAAGAAATGCGGTATTTGTAAAAAAAAGAAAATTTATAACTAACAAACCTTAGTTAGTAAACTAAGTTACACTTCATCATAGTATTTAACATAGTAAAATAACTGGTTTCAAACATAGATCATTCAGTAGTGTCTACAAAACTACATAGTTTAACTAGATCAGATTAGGGCAGAAGCATCCAAAATTTTGTGTTCGGTTCTTGAAGCATCAACTTGATCGTCATCCACATACTTGCAATACCTAGAAACTGAAAATTTTGACAAATATTAGTATTAGAATTCTTAGAAAATTTGCATAATCGAACTACGCTAAAAAACGAATTCGATTATCTAAGTTATACAAAGTTCAACAATTGTGGCCGGGCTCTACCGTAACTTACGGTAGCCACCGTAAGTTACGGTAGACTCTGGGCAATACTGGTCTGCCGTAAGGCAGTAGAAAACGGCCGTAACACTTTATTCTCTACCGTAAGTTATGGTAGTTACCGTAACTTACGGTAGTCGCTGTAATTTTGCTGTTTTGACTATTTTGTTTATTTTACCCTAACCCACATGGACGGGATACCTCTTCCTTATGAGAAGACCCAAATCTCGGATTCCTTATTTTCAACACCCAGGATCCCATCACCGGTTTGCGTGTTTAGTAATTCGCTAACCATCACTCGGACTCAAAATCTACAAGTAAGGTACTACCGTTATCCGATTCATATCTTCTTTTAATGACCCATTTAGTTTACCCTTATGGGGTTCATCATTCAAGCAAACCGAAATGCTAAATTCTCGTATTCTAATATACCTATTATTAACATTAACCAAAAGACCAAATAATCATATAACGAAGCATTAGCCGTGCATTAATTGATTATTCGACCCGTTTGGCTCATCTATGGAATCCACCATTATAATGACTACCAAACGGCTTTTAACCGAATCTTAACCTATTAATTTAAGTAACGAACATTATCGCTTTAAATCAACACAACCTTTATTCTACAACTCAACTACACATGTGCTAATTATTAAAATTTACCCAATGTAACGAATCAAGTTACATACCTTTAGTGCACGCCCTTCAAACGCAAATCGCCACCGACTTGTCCACTCGACGTTCCGGTATCCTTTCCTATAGAGTTCAATCAGGGCGCGCTTAGAACTCTTTTCAATCACATATCGCATAATTTGCCAAAACATCACAATTATGCGTTTTAACTTTAAAATTCAGTTTCGAGCCCTCTTTGAGGCATTTTTACAAACACTTAAAGGGCAGGATTTTATATCTTTTATTTTCAAGTTCATGGCTTGTCGCTTAGCCAAAATTAACACCAATCGAGCTATCACATATAGAGTCAAACATCAATTTTTTTAGTAATCAGTTCATATGAATCAAATTACACTAGAATAACATTCAAAACTCTAGTGTTCATCAAGTTCTATATAACCCACTAATCACCTACAATGGTGGCCATGGATTTCACTAAAATTTGGCATGATTTCAACATGTAATTGCCTAGGGTTTACTCCTAGACACTTAAATGTTCTTATTTCATCTACATAACACACATGCATTAACAGATTTCGAGTTCTCTAAATTCATGAGAATTTCAAGTAGAGAATTTTTATAAAATTTTGCATACCTTATGATCTCCTTCCGATGGGGATCATTAATCTTAGCTCGGATTTCGTCTTGGATCAGGTTTGAACCTTCAATTTATGAGTTTTTTGATGAACTAGGGCTTTAGGGGAGCTGGGGATCGCCCCCTGCTCTGGTCGATCTCAACAACACACAAACAAGTGTGTTTGAGTTTAATTTATTTTGTTTTATTAATATTAGTTTTCATTTAGACACTTTTGGCCCTCCAACTTTCATTCTTTATTTGTTTTAACTCTTTAACTACTCACAACTCATTTTCTAACTAGGTTATTGTAATTCCTAGTTAGTCTATTTTTCTCGTTTATTCCCAACGTTATTGTATTTTAAGAATTTGTATTTTTGGGGTGTTACAAGTCCACCCCCTTAAAAGGGTTTCGTCCCCGAAACCAGAGTACATACCGAATAATGTAGGGTAGAGACGTCGCATCTCCTTTTCGGACTCCCATGTAGTGTCCGCACCTTTCCTATGCTCCCACTTGATCTTGACTTGATCGATTTGTTTATTTCGCAAGTGCTTAACCTTTCGATCTAAAATCTCTATTGGCCTTACCGCATAATTCAAGCGATTATCCACCTCGATATCTTCGTAATGGATATAAGCTGTTTCCTCTGCTAGACGTTTTCGTAGCTGTGATACATGAAACGTGTCACACCCCCAAAATCCACCTGCGGAGTACTACCGCTTGGAGGCGTGACTGACCAGGATCCAGCCACCAATCATATTGAACAAGCATATAAGTAGTTATAAAATCCACCCAATACAATTTGTGTTCAAACAAAACATAGTTAAGTTGTAAGCGGAAGCATAAGTCTTAAAACCAAAACATAGGTTTAATTGTTTCAAAGTTTAAAATGGCACACAGCCGTCCATGTTCCACAACGATCCTCCTCCATGCAAGCTCCAGCTAAGTACCTAAGGACCTGCAAAGCATGTAGTAACGAGTCAACAACAAGTTGAGTGAGTTCACGGTTGGGTGTTTGTTTTAAGTTGTTTCGAAAGCAGTTTCCTTTATCTGGCAATCCTGCCGTGGGGGTTACCCCATAGTTAAAACGTGACTTGTTTGTTCCCGGTTACTCTGGCAATCCAGCCGTGGGGGCTACCCCGTGTTAGTTATCTGGCATTTCGGCCGTGGGGGCTACCCCATGTATCTACTAGACTCGTTACCATATCGACTGCTGACTGTAGTCATGTTTAAGTGCCCTGAAACTGTCAATGTCTATCATCATTGACGTGCCCCAGATCCATTAGTTCACGCCCGTCCTCTGCGGCACGGTGTGAGGTTTGTCAGACCTAAATAGCGCTATCTAACTAATGACCCGCTCGCCATTGGCCCGGCGATTAAGTCGATATAAAAAGGAGGGACTTCGTGATAGAGTTTTGGTCTAGTACGAGTTATCTGTCCGTGAGGACGAGGAATTACATTCCTGAACCATTGCTGTCCTACCCAAGGAGGACGAGGAACCCATGTTCCTTAACCCCAATTCCCGACCCCTGGGAATCCCATGCTTTGTAGAGGGTGTGAACTCACATTGGTTTGCTCGGCAGATACACAGAAAAGTCAATCAAGCAATATTGTGGTCACTCACGTCCTATCATAGTTGTATCACACAAATCAGGTTCGTATTCAAGCAGTACACGTATGTTTCTAGCATATTGCAGTCAAGCATCACCCATGGCAGTCCATCAACATTCACGTTCAATTAGTAACGTATAAGATCTATGCATTAGGCCCAAGAGTCCGGCCCAATCACTTAAGCCCGAATCATGCAAGTCCAATTCAGCGTGCACAAGTGTGTGGTCTCGAGTCGGGACTGTACGGTCTCTACTCGAGACTGTGCGGTCTCGAGTTGTAGTCCACAAGGTTTCGAGTCGCAACTAAGGTGATCTCGGGTCATGCATGAGGTGGTCTCGAGTCAAGATGTTTGGGTGTTGAACAAGTGTGGTCTCGAGTCGCAACTGGACTCGCAACCACGATTTCGAGTTGTGCTGTTTTGGTCTCGAGTCGAGACTATGTGTTCTCGACTCGCAACCTGTGTCGCAACCGGGGATCTCGACTTGTCCTGTGATGGTCTCGAGTCGAGACAGAAGGTTTCGGCTGGGGACAATTGCTGAATTCCACATTGTACTAGACCAATGGGATTTCACTGTTGTGATTTTATGTACTAACCAATGAGGTTCTACAAACATGTCTAATTGTCTAACAATTAACCAAAATGGATCAAACATGGCAATTTCAAATGTTCATAACAATTCATATCACATTCATCATGTTCTTCAAATGTTCAAGTAGTTCATCATATCACCATTCATATGAACCTCAATCAAACAAAAATCATGAACAACAACTTATCAACACTATCATGCACCCTATGATATCAACACCATGAATCGTCCTAATCATGAACCTATCATAGCCGACTACAAGCATTCGGTTTCCATTCATCAATCAATCCAACTTGTATCAACATCTAAACCCATATAGAATCAATAATACCCATTTATAGCCAAGCATACATTATCCATCCTAACATACTTAATGCGTTATCATATAAACATCATTGACCGAATATAAACACATAATCATGAAGCACTTGTGAACCGATTACTCAAGGAGGGTGTATTCATCATGCATAAAGCTTAACAAGTAAATATATTATCACCTAATCTTCACCATACATCATCAACAACAACCGAAATATAACACACAATGGGAATCACTAACCGGTTAGAGGGTATGAGGGGTGAACTTCCAAATGTCGATTCCGAGCTTGAACCGAAGGTCCTAGTGCGCCGGTTTGGATCCGAGAGAATGAGAGAAGAGGTGATGTTTGATCTCTAGGGTTTAAGATTTGTAGGAGAGGGTGTGTGTGAGAGTGAGTGTGTTGTCCAAAGAAATGGCAAACATGGATAATCACTAAGGTTATATACCCGTCCCAAGTAGTGCACCCTAATGGGCTTTCGGTTGGGTTCAATGGGGTGCATGGCCCATCCGGCCCACTGTTACTGTTTACTCGAGACCACATGGTCTCGAGTCGGGTTCTTGGTTCTCGGCTCACATAAACCTATACACATACTATACATACAAGCATATACACATAACACATAATCGCATAGAATGTTTGCTTATCTCATTAAACCAACATAGTTAACTAGTCACACGTTTTAGCATGTTATGTCGAGATATAAATGAAAGGTTCTAAATTTCGAGTTGTCACATCATCCCCAAGTTGAAAGAAATTTCATCCTGAAATTTGGTAAGCACTCACTGAGGAAGCTAGTTAAGTTGTATGGTTTTCCCGGTTTTCCTGGGGTGTCACATCCACCCCCCGTTGATCTGGAATTTCGTCCCGAAATTCCGTAGCTTCAACCTCAGTAGTGGTTGCATTGTTTGCGAACAGTTGGGGATACTTTTGTTTCATCTGATCTTCGCGCTCCCAGGTGAACTCTGGGCCGCGACGTGAGTTCCAACGAACTCGAACGAGAGGTATTCTAGTGCTCTTGAGGACCTTAACATCCCGGTCCGTTATTTCGACTGGTTCCTCGACGAATCGTAACTGCTCGTCGATAGTGAGTTCCTTCAGAGGAACTACGTGCGTCTCATCTGACAGACACTTCTTCAGATTCGACACGTGAAAAACGTTGTGAACTGCACCGAGTTCCGCTGGTAAGTTTAGTCTGTAGGCCACCCTGCCTATTTTCTCAATGATTTCGAAAGGTCCAACGTATCGTGGGTTAAGTTTGCCACGTTTACCAAAACGAACCACACCCCTCCAGGGTGAAACTTTGAGTAGTACCCGCTCCCCAACCTGGAGCTCTAGTGGTTTCCTGTCCTTATCGGCGTAGACTTTCTGACGGTCACGAGCTGCCGCCATGCGTTTTCGTATTTGAGCGATTTGTTCGGTTGTGTCTACCACATGTTCCGGACCAGTGATCTGACTATCTCCCACCTCTGCCCAACAAAGAGGTGACCGGCATTTACGTCCGTACAATGCCTCAAACGGAGCAGCTTTAATGCTGGTGTGGTAGCTGTTATTGTATGAGAATTCCACAAGTGGCAGATGCTTTTCCCAGCTGTTGCCAAAGTCGATTACACATGCACGAAGCATGTCTTCTAAGGTTTGAATAGTGCGCTCGGACTGCCCGTCCGTCTGAGGGTGATATGCTGTGCTCATGTCTAATCGCGAGCCGGAGGATTTGTGCATTGCTTGCCACAGTTCTGAAGTAAAGCGTGCATCTCGATCTGAGATAATGGAGGTGGGCACCCCGTGCCTTGAAACAACTTCTTTGAGGTATATTTCTGCAAGAGTGGAGAACTTATCTGTCTCCTTGATAGCCAAGAAGTGTGCAGATTTGGTAAGTCGATCCACGATCACCCAAATAGTATCATTCCCACGCTGGGATCTAGGTAGGCCAGTAACAAAATCCATGGAAATTTTCTCCCATTTCCATTGAGGTATCTCTGGCTGTTGGAGCAGGCCTGATGGTTTCTGGTATTCGGACTTGACTCTCGCACAGGTCAAGCACTTGCTGACGTAGGTTGCTATGTGGGCCTTCATGCTAGGCCACCAATATGTAGTCTTGATATCGTGGTACATTTTGTCCGAACCGGGGTGTACCGAGTAGCGAGACCTGTGTGCTTCGTCCATCACAAGCTCTCGTAAGTTGCCATAGAGTGGGACCCAAACGCGTCCCGTTACGTAGTAAGCACCGTCTCCCTTCTGTTCTAAGCGTTGCCTTGATCCGCGTAAGGCTTCAGCCCTGACGTTTTCTGGTTTCAGTGCTTCTATCTGAGCCGCTCGTATCTGGGAAGGAAGACTAGAATGGATCGTGAGTTGTAAGGCTCGCACGCGCTTAGGCGCAGTGTCCTTTCGACTGAGGGCGTCAGCCACAACATTGGCCTTGCCCGGGTGATACCTGATCGAGCATTCGTAGTCATTCAGTAGTTCGACCCACCGTCGTTGTCGCATATTCAGTTCCTTCTGCTTGAAGATATGTTCGAGGCTCCTGTGGTCGGTGTAGATGGCGCACTTGGTACCGTACAGGTAATGCCGCCATAACTTAAGTGCAAAAACAACAGCTCCCAGCTCTAAATCATGCGTAGTGTAATTCTTCTCATGAACCTTGAGTTGGCGTGAGGCGTAGGCTATAACTTTATCTCGATGCATCAATACACAACCAAGACCTTGAATTGATGCGTCGCAGTAAACCACAAAGTCGTCAGTGCCCTCAGGCAGTGAAAGGATAGGCGCGCTGCAAAGTCTATCCTTTAGATGCTGAAATGCTAATTCCTGTGCATTTCCCCAGCGATAAACAACGCCTTTCTGCGTCAGTGAGGTGAGAGGCTGTGCGATCTTAGAAAAATCCTTAATGAACCTCCTGTAGTAACCTGCCAATCCCAAGAATTGGCGAATTTCCTTTGGTGTGCGAGGTGCAGGCCAGTTCTTAATCGAGTCTATCTTGGATGGATCAACGTGAATCCCATCCTTGTTTACCACGTGGCCTAGGAAATGGACTTCTCGAAGCCAGAAGTCGCATTTCGAGAACTTCGCGTAAAGCTATTCTGTTCGAAGGAGTTCCAGAATAAGTCGTAGATGTTGCTCGTGTTCTTCCTGACTCTTAGAGTAGATCAGGATGTCGTCGATGAAGACTATAACGAACTTGTCCAGGTAAGGCTTGCACACTCGGTTCATCAAGTGCATGAAAACCGCAGGTGCGTTTGTCATCCCAAAAGGCATGACCAAAAACTCATAGTGCCCGTATCGAGTTCTGAAAGCTGTTTTGGAGACGTCCTCTTCCCGGACTCTCAGCTGGTGATAACCCGATCTCAGATCGATCTTTGAATAGTAGCTCGACCCTTGCAGCTGGTCGAACAAGTCGTCAATACGCGGTAGAGGGTAACGATTCTTCACCGTCACCTTGTTGAGTTCCCGGTAGTCGATGCACATTCTGAAGGTACCGTCCTTCTTCTTTACAAATAGCACTGGAGCTCCCCAGGGCGATGAGCTTGGACGAATAAAAACCCTTATCCAAGAGTTCTTGTAGTTGCGTAGAGAGTTCTTCCAACTCTGATGGAGCTAAACGATAAGGTGCACGAGCTATGGGCGCAGCTCCAGGAGCTAGTTCAATCTGGAACTCGACTTGGCGATGGGGCGGAAGACCAGGTAATTCCTCAGGAAATACCTCAGGATAGTCGCGTACAACTGGAAAATCTTCTATCTTCTTCTCTTTCTCCGTGGTGTCAGTAATGAGGGCTAAAATGGCAGTGTGGCCCTTTCGCAAACACTTCTGGGCCTTAAGGAGGGAGATGACGTTCTCAACGGCACTCCGCTTGTCGCCACGAATCATGAGAGGTTCACCACCTGAACTAGGAATACGGACAATCTTCTCGTTGCAAAGAATTTCAGCCCGGTGTTGGGATAACCAATCCATCCCAATGACAACGTCGAAACTACCCAAGACAATAGGAATAAGGTCGATAGAGAAGGTCTGGTCAGCGAGAATAAGTTTACAACCCTTGACTACGTGTGTGGCTTCTAAACTCTTACCATTTGCTAGCTCTACAGTGTGCTTGTTGTTCAAAGGTGTTGGAATACGCTTAAGCATTTGGCTAACTTCTAGTGACATGTAGCTAGTATCGGCACCCGAGTCAAATAACACTGAAACATAAAAGTCGTCGAGAAGGAACTTACCCGCCACAACATTGGGGTCGTTCCTTGCTTCACCTTGGCCAATCACGAACGCCCGCCCCCTGGCGCCATTGTTGTTGTTGTTCCCGTTGTTACCATTCCCCTGATTGTTGTTATTGTTGTTGTTGTTGTTCTGGTTCCTGTTCAGCTGGGGACAATCTCTCTTGAAGTGGCCCTCAGCTCCGCACTGAAAGCACCCTTTGTTATCACCTTGCTGTTGCTGCTGGCGTTGATTCTGTTGAGCTTGCTGACGATTCTGATTGGCGGGGTATAAGCTCCTGCAATCCTTTGCAGCGTGACCAGGCTTGTTGCACCGATGACAGTTTCCCCTGGTGCATGGCCCGCTATGGTGCAGGCTGCAACGATTGCATTTGGGGTGATTCCCTTTGTACCCACCGTGACTTTGACCACCAGATGATTGCTGACTAGGGCTCTTGTAGTCATCAGTCTTCCTCTGCTGAGACTGGGACTGAACAGAAGTCGACCCCTTACTTGAAGTTCCATCCCATTTCCGTTTGTTGTCACTAGAGGTACCAGAAGTAGTTGCAGCACCTATGCGCTTTGGTAACTTGTTCTGCTCCACCGCCTGATCAGTAAGACGGTGAGCCAACTGAACAACCTGCTGGATAGTAGCGAGGTTTGCTGAAGTCACATGACTTTGGATCTCTGGTACCAAGCCCTTGAGAAAGAGTTCAATACGCTTAAATGGAGGGTCCACCATAGTAGGACACAGTAAGGCAAGCTCATTCGATCTCTTAGTGTACGCCTCAATTTCTGACCCCGTCATCTTGAGGTTGAAGAACTCGACTTCCAGCTTATGAATGTCATCCCGACTGCAGTATTCTTCTTTGATCATCTCCTTAAAAGTTTCCCATGGGGTGGCGTTGGCAGCAACCAACCCCAGCATTTGGACCAGAGCGTTCCACCATGTGAGGGCTAAACCCTCGAGAGTACCAGTAGCATACTTCACCCTGCGCGCCTCAGGGCATTCACACATTTCGAACACAGATTCTAGTTTCTCAAACCAGTGGAGGAGACCTACTGCTCCTTCAGTGCCGCTAAAAGTAGTTGGTCGACAGTCCATGAAGGTCTTAAAAGTGCACACGGGTGGCTGAGCATGCTGACCTATCGTGGGTGAAAGAAAAGACAGATTTTAACACAAAGGTTGGTTCACGAGAGTAGGATTCTAAAAAAAATCCTAGAATGAGTTCGGACTGCAGGATATACCTCCTGCGTGTGCAGCTGCAAGTGCTGCGGCAACTCGTTCGTTGATCAGAGCCGTCAACTGGGCTTGTGTCAGGTTAACGCGTCCAGACATGATCTTCATATCAAGAAGAACGTGAGTGAGAGGGGTTCGCGAAAGTTGCGATGACGGAAAGGAGTAAGTACACACGTGTTCAAGCAACAGTAGTTATACTAATCAAGCATACCATGAGCAATGTACTATGTAACTAACAAGTAGGCAATATATACACAGATCATATCACCTAGAATGTCGAGCCTTGCATGTGGAGTGAAGCGTCGTTGTGGACCGTTGAGCACTGTACAGGTTATAGTCTGGTTTTAACAAAACGTTTTCCCCTTTATTAAAACCAAGTTCTCTATAACCAATGGCTCTGATACCAATCTGTCACACCCCCAAAATCCACCTGCAGAGTACTACCGCTTGGAGGCGTGACTGACCAGGATCCAGCCACCAATCATATTGAACAAGCATATAAGTAGTTATAAAATCCACCCAATACAATTGGTGTTCAAACAAAACATAGTTAAGTTGTAAGCGGAAGCATAAGTCTTAAAACCAAAACATAGGTTTAATTGTTTCAAAGTTTAACATGGCACACAGCCGTCCATGTTCCACAACGATCCTCCTCCATGCAAGCTCCAGCTAAGTACCTAAGGACCTGCAAAGCATGTAGTAACGAGTCAACAACAAGTTGAGTGAGTTCACGGTTGGGTGTTTGTTTTAAGTTGTTTCGAAAGCAGTTTCCTTTATCTGGCAATCCTGCCGTGGGGGTTACCCCATAGTTAAAACGTGACTTGTTTGTTCCCGGTTACTCTGGCAATCCAGCCGTGGGGGCTACCCCGTGTTAGTTATCTGGCATTTCGGCCGTGGGGGCTACCCCATGTATCTACTAGACTCGTTACCATATCGACTGCTGACTGTAGTCATGTTTAAGTGCCCTGAAACTGTCAATGTCTATCATCATTGACGTGCCCCAGATCCATTAGTTCACGCCCGTCCTCTGCGGCACGGTGTGAGGTTTGTCAGACCTAAATAGCGCTATCTAACTAATGACCCGCTCGCCATTGGCCCGGCGATTAAGTCGATATAAAAAGGAGGGACTTCGTGATAGAGTTTTGGTCTAGTACGAGTTATCTGTCCGTGAGGACGAGGAATTACATTCCTGAACCATTGCTGTCCTACCCAAGGAGGACGAGGAACCCATGTTCCTTAACCCCAATTCCCGACCCCTGGGAATCCCATGCTTTGTAGAGGGTGTGAACTCACCTTGGTTTGCTTGGCAGATACACAGAAAAGTCAATCAAGCAATATTGTGGTCACTCACGTCCTATCATAGTTGTATCACACAAATCAGGTTCGTATTCAAGCAGTACACGTATGTTTCTAGCATATTGCAGTCAAGCATCACCCATGGCAGTCCATCAACATTCACGTTCAATTAGTAACGTATAAGATCTATGCATTAGGCCCAAGAGTCTGGCCCAATCACTTAAGCCCGAATCATGCAAGTCCAATTCAGCGTGCACAAGTGTGTGGTCTCGAGTCGGGACTGTACGGTCTCTACTCGAGACTGTGCGGTCTCGAGTTGTAGTCCACAAGGTTTCGAGTCGCAACTAAGGTGATCTCGGGTCATGCATGAGGTGGTCTCGAGTCAAGATGTTTGGGTGTTGAACAAGTGTGGTCTCGAGTCGCAACTGGATTCGCAACCACGATTTCGAGTTGTGCTGTTTTGGTCTTGAGTCGAGACTATGTGTTCTCGACTCGCAACCTGTGTCGCAACCGGGGATCTCGACTTGTCCTGTGATGGTCTCGAGTCGAGACAGAAGGTTTCGGCTGGGGACAATTGCTGAATTCCACATTGTACTAGACCAATGGGATTTCACTGTTGTGATTTTATGTACTAACCAATGAGGTTTTACAAACATGTCTAATTGTCTAACAATTAACCAAAATGGATCAAACATGGCAATTTCAAATGTTCATAACAATTCATATCACATTCATCATGTTCTTCAAATGTTCAAGTAGTTCATCATATCATCATTCATATGAACCTCAATCAAACAAAAATCATGAACAACAACTTATCAACACTATCATGCACCCTATGATATCAACACCATGAATCGTCCTAATCATGAACCTATCATAGCCGACTACAAGCATTCGGTTTCCATTCATCAATCAATCCAACTTGTATCAACATCTAAACCCATATAGAATCAATAATACCCATTTATAGCCAAGCATACATTATCCATCCTAACATACTTAATGCGTTATCATATAAACATCATTGACCGAATATAAACACATAATCATGAAGCACTTGTGAACTGATTACTCAAGGAGGGTGTATTCATCATGCATAAAGCTTAACAAGTAAATATATTATCACCTAATCTTCATCATACATCATCAACAACAACCGAAATATAACACACAATGGGAATCACTAACCGGTTAGAGGGTATGAGGGGTGAACTTCCAAATGTCGATTCCGAGATTGAACCGAAGGTCCTAGTGCGCCGGTTTGGATCCGAGAGAATGAGAGAAGAGGTGATGTTTGATCTCTAGGGTTTAAGATTTGTAGGAGAGGGTGTGTGTGAGAGTGAGTGTGTTGTCCAAAGAAATGGCAAACATGGATAATCACTAAGGTTATATACCCGTCCCAAGTAGTGCACCCTAATGGGCTTTCGGTTGGGTTCAATGGGGTGCGTGGCCCATCCGGCCCACTGTTACTGTTTACTCGAGACCACATGGTCTCGAGTCGGGTTCTTGGTTCTCGGCTCACATAAACCTATACACATACTACACATACAAGCATATACACATAACACATAATCGCATAGAATGTTTGCTTATCTCATTAAACCAACATAGTTAACTAGTCACACGTTTTAGCATGTTATGTCGAGATACAAATGAAAGGTTCTAAATTTCGAGTTGTCACAAAACGTGCCATGTATTCCACTCAACTCTTCCGGTAACTCGAGGCGATAGGCCCTTACCAACCCGTTTGATGATTTTAAATGGCCCGATAAACCTCGGGCTTAGTTTCCCTCTTTTTCTAAATCTTATAACGCCCTTCCATGGGGAAACCTTTAACATAACCATGTCGCCTATCTGAAATTCAATCGGTCTTCGTCTTTTATCGGCGTAAGACTTTTGCCTATCTTGGGCTGCTTTCAAATGGGCTCGCACCACTTCAATTTTCTCGTTAGTGGCCTGAACTATATCCTTATGTGCCAATTCACGCGGACCCACTTCACCCCAACACACCGGGGTTTTGCATTTTCTACCATATAACATCTCGTAAGGTGCCATGCCGATGCTCGAATGATAACTATTGTTATACGAAAATTCGGCCAAAGGTAGATAAACATCCCAACTTCCACCGAAGTCGATGATACATGCCCGTAGCATATCCTCTAGCGTCTGTATTGTTCTTTCACTCTGCCCATCCGTCTGAGGACGGTAGGCGGTGCTAATGAAGAGTTTCGTTCCCATTTGTTCTTGAAAATCTCGCCAAAAATTTAAAGTATACCGGGTATCTCTATCCGACACAATGGATACCGGTACTCCGTGGCGTGCCACTATTTCGTTTGTATATACTTCGGACATCTTTTCCGAAGAATATGTTTCGCGTATAGAAATAAAATGTGCACTCTTCGTCAATCTATCCACAATCACCCATATAGCATCGAATCCCCGAATCGTTTTAGGTAGTTTGGTCAATAGGTCCATAGTGATATGTTCCCATTTCCAAACTGGGATCTCCAGAGGTTGCAGCTTTCCATATGGTTTCTGGTGTTCCGCCTTGACTTGTAAGCAAGTCAAGCATTTCTCCACATATTTTACCACATCCCTCTTCATTCCGGGCCACCAATAATTTTGTTTCAGATCGTTGTACATCTTGGTCGCACCCGGATGAATAGAATATCGGGATTTATGAGCTTCATCAAGTAGAAGCGTCTTAACCCCACAAGAATTTGGAACCCATACTCTCCCGGATCGGGTCTTCAGCCCATTCTTTTCATCCGACAAATCTTTTAATTGTCCGATTATTCTTTCCTTCTTCCAGTTCTCCTATTTCACTGCTTCTACTTGCGCTTCTCGGATACGTTCAAGTATACCTGAGGTCACGACTAGCTGCATCGACCTTACTCGTAACGGGACATAATCCGCTTTTCTGCTCAGGGCATCCGCCACCACATTTGCCTTTCCGGGGTGGTAATGTATTTCGCAGTCGAAATCCTTCACCGTTTCTAACCATCATCTCTGGTGCATGTTTAAATCCTTCTGATCGAAGAAGTATTTTAAGCTCTTGTGATCGGTGAATATGGTGCACTTTACCCCATATAAATAGTGCCTCCATATTTTTAACGCAAACACCACCGCAGCTAATTCGAGATCATGCGTGGGATATTTCTTTTCATGTACCTTCAATTGCCTCGAGGCATAAGCTATAACTTTGCCCCTTTGCATCAGAACGCATCCGAGCCCCGATAGTGAAGCATCCGAATAAACCACCAAATCTTCGACTATATCCAGCAATGTTAATACCGGAGCTTGAGTTAACTTCTCTTTTAGCGTCTGAAACACCCTTTCTTGTTCAACACTCCAAATGAACTTCTCCTCCTTCCGGGTTAACTTTGTTAGTGGCAACGCAATCTTGGAGAAATCTTGAATGAATCTCCTATAATACCCCACAAGCCCTAAGAAGCTTCTAATTTCCGAAGGATTCTTCGGGGAATTCCATTTCGACACGACCTCGATCTTTGACGGATCTACCAATATTCCATCGGCACTTATGATGTGGCCGAGGAATTGCACCTCTCGTAACCAAAAGGCACATTTAGAGAATTTCGCATACAACCTTTCTCGTATAAGTGTCTCTAACACCTCTTGTAAGTGGCGTGGATGTTCTTCTTCATTTTTCGAGTATACCAGAATATCGTCAATAAACACGATTACCGATTTATCCAACATCGGCTTGCAAACCCGGTTCATGAGGTCCATGAAAGCCGCGGGTGCATTTGTCAGTCCGAATGACATAACGAGGAACTCGTAATGTCCGTATCTCATGCGGAAAGCCGTCTTCGGTACATCCTCCTCCTTTACTCTTAGTTGGTGATACCCCAATCTAAGGTCAATTTTTGAAAACCAGTTTGCACCTTGTAATTGGTCGAATAGATCGTCTATTCTCGGAAGCGGGTATCGATTCTTTACCGTGATTTTATTCAACTCCCGGTAATCGATACACATGCGCGTGCTTCCGTCCTTCTTTTTTACGAATAGCACGGGCGCGCCCCAAGGAGACACACTCGGCCTTATGAATCCTTTATCAAACAAGTCTTGAATTTGCGACATTAATTCTTGTAATTCCGACGGTGCGAGTCGGTATGGTGCTTTAGCTACGGGTTTCGTGCCTGGAACTAGTTCAATTCCGAACTCTACCTCCCGCTCGGGCGGCATTCCCGGTAAATCATCCGGAAATACATCTTCAAAGTCATGTACTACGGGTACGTCTCCAATCTTCGGTAATTCTTTCTCGGGCTAGTTCACGTATATCATAAATGCTTTACATCCATGTCTCATGAGCTTGTGAGCTTTTATTATCAAGCATATTATAGGATTGCCTCCTTTTTCGCCATAGATTGTGACGTGTTTTCCGCTCGGAGATGTTAGGTTTATCTCCTTACGGAAACACACGACCTTTGCGTGGTGTCGAGATAGCCAATCCATTCCTACAACAACTTGAAATTCCCCCATTGACATCAGGATTAGGTCTATCAAGTATTCTTCATCATCGATGCTTAATATGCAGCTTTGACAGACTCACATACTATGAAACTTTTGTTATCTCCTACTTCAACCTCTAAAGGCATAGGTAATTTTGTCAACACAAATGAAGGATGTCGAATAAATCCATGTGAAATAAAGGATTTATTCGCACCCGTATCAAATAATACACGTGCGGGGATCGCGTTTATTGCGAATATACCTGAGACCGCATCGAGTTCTGTCTTTGCTTCAACTGTTGTAAGTTGGAAGGACCTAGCTTTCGCTTTTGGAGCTTCCGTTGGAGATTCATTATTGTCTCTCTTTCCAACCAATTCTGGGAATTCAGACTTTTTGTGGCCGGGCTGATAACATTTATAGCAAACGGAAACCTTTCCGGGACATAACGATGCGGTGTGTCCCGTCTTCCCACATACCGGACACGACTTGTCTTTGAAGTGGCACTCACCCTTGTGCCCCTTTCCACACACCTTGCAACTTGGCGACCCGCCTTTAGCATCCACTTTCTTTCCCGATTCCATAGTTCGAGCTTTCTTTGTAGGGCTTGGATTCACATCCTGTGCCCTTCGTTCACCCCTTTCAACTTGTTTCTTCAATTCAATTTCCCGTTCCCGAGCAACGTTTATGATCTCGGTAAGGGTCTCGTATTTTGAAGGAGTTATAAACTCCCTATACTCGGTGCTCAACATGTTATAGTAGTAGTATATCTTGTGTTCTTCATTCGTCACCAATTCATTGCAAAACTTCATCTTATCCATAAACGTCGCCGTGATCTTGTCTATGGTCTCGCCCTTGTGTCTAAGTTGCATGAACTCTTCCTTGATTCTATTAATGACCGCCTTGGGACTATGATGTTTAAGAAACGGCGTCTTAAACTCCTCCCATGTCATGGCCCTCGCCGCTTCAGCTCCTATTTTCTTCTTTTTATTGTCCCACAAATCTTTGGCTTGACCCCTCAACTGACCTGTTCCGTAAGCAACAAAGTCACTTTCGTCACAATGGGTCCTTTCAAACACTCCTTCAACATCACTTAACCATCTCTGGCATATTATCGGGTCAACCTCCCCGTTGTAGATTGGCGGTTTACACGCCATAAACTCTTTGTACGAACATCCCTTACGTTCTCCCGATTTCTCTTTCATAAGGTTGACTCTATCTTCCAACCTTTTGACTCGTTCTTCAACAAGTGACAACACCGTGTTTTGAATTTTGTCTATAAACCCGGATAGACTACCTTCAATTGCCTTCCCCACTTCTTCGGCAATTATCTCTTTCATTTTTTCAGTGCTTGTCGGCACCGGATCATTATCGTTTCCTTTCGAAATCTTGAAACTGAAATGTTTACATTAAACATTAAACATTGCATTTATAACATAGCTTTATTTGCATTGGTTTAGCCAAGTTCATAACTTGCTTTAACCGTTCACTTTTGGTGCACTTTCCGGGTTTGAGTGTGTTAACACGCTCTTCCCATGCACATTAATTCGCATCTCATTTCTCACATAAGATAGGATCTAATAAAATAATTAATTAATTCTTACCGGACGATCGATCAAGCTTGAACCAAACAGTTTGTTGACAACCTTAAGCTCTGATACCAACTTGTAACACCCGTGTTTTAATTTCATAAGAAATGCGGTATTTGTAAAAAAAAAGAAAATTTATAACTAACAAAACTTAGTTAGTAAACTAAGTTACACTTCATCATAGTATTTAACATAGAAAAATAACTGGTTTCAAACATAGATCATTCAGTAGTGTCTACAAAACTACATAGTTTAACTAGATCAGATTAGGGCGGAAGCATCCAAAATTTTGTGTTCGGTTCTTGAAGCATCAACTTGATCATCATCCACATACTTGCAATACCTAGAAACTGGAAATTTTGACAAATATTAGTATTAGAATTCTTAGAAAATTTGCATAATCGAACTACGCTCAAAAACGAATTCGATTATCTAAGTTATACAAAGTTCAACAATTGTGACCGGGCTCTACCGTAACTTACGGTAGCCACCGTAAGTTACGGTAGACACTGGGCAATACCGGTCTGTCGTAAGGCAGTAGAAAGCGGCCGTAACACTTTATTCTCTACCGTAAGTTACGGTAGTTACCGTAACTTATGGTAGTCGCTGTAGTTTTGCTGTTTTGACTATTTTGTTTATTTTACCCGAACCCACATGGACGGGATACCTCTTCGTTATGAGAAGAGCCAAATCTCGGATTCCTTATTTTCAACACCAAGGTTCCCATCACCGGTTTGCGTGTTTAGTAATTCGCTAACCATTACTCGGACTCAAAATCTACAAGTAAGGTACTACAGTTATCCGATTCATATCTTCTTTTAATGACCCATTTAGTTTACCCTTATGGGGTTCATCATTCAAGCAAACCGAAATGCTAAATTCTCGTATTCTAATATACCTATTATTAACAATAACCAAAAGACCAAATAACCATATAAAGAAGCATTAGCCTTGCATTAATTGATTATTCGACCCGTTTGGCTCATCTTTGGAATCCACCATTATAATGACTACCAAACGGCTTTTAACCGAATCTTAACCTATTAATTTAAGTAACGAACATTATCGCTTTAAATCAACACAACCTTTATTCTACAACTCAACTACACATGTGCTAATTATCAAATTTTACCCAATGTAACGAATCAAGTTACATACCTTTAGTGCACGCCCTTCAAACGCAAATCGCCACCGACTTGTCCACTCGACGTTCTGGTATCCTTTCCTATAGAGTTCAATCATGGCGCGTTTAGAACTCTTTTCAATCACATATCGCATAATTGGCCAAAACATCACAATTATGCGTTTTAACTTTAAAATTTCAGTTTGGAGCCCTCTTTGAGGCATTTTTACAAACACTTAAAGGGCAGGATTTTATATCTTTTATTTTCAAGTTCATGGCTTGTCGCTTAGCCAAAATTAACACCAATCGAGCTATCACATATAGAGTCAAACATCAAATTTTTCAGTAATCAGTTCCTATGAATCAATTACACTAGAATAACATTCAAAACTCTAGTGTTCATCAAGTTCTATATAACCCACTAATCACCTACAATGGTGGCCATGGATTTCACTAAAATTTGGCATGATTTCAACATGTAATTACCTAGGGTTTACTCTTAGACACTTAAATGTTCTTATTTCATCTACATAACACACACGCATTAACAGATTTCGAGTTCTCTAAATTCATGAGAATTTCAAGTAGAGAATTTTTATAAAATTTTGCATACCTTATGATCTCCTTTCGATGGGGATCATTAATCTTAGCTCGGATTTCGTCTTGGATCAGATTTGAACCTTCAATTTATGAGTTTTGTGATGAACTAGCGCTTTAGGGGAACTGGGGATCGCCCCCTGCTCTGGTCGATCTCAACAACACACAAACAAGTGTGTTTGAGTTTAATTTATTTTTTTTATTAATATTAGTTTTCATTTAGACACTTTTGGCCCTCCAACTTTAATTCTTTATTTGTTTTAACTCTTTAACTACTCATAATTCATTTTCTAACTAGGTTATTGTAATTCATAGTTAGTCTATTTTTCTCGTTTATTCCCAACGTTATTGTATTACAAGAATTTGTATTTTCGGGGTGTTACATAATTGTTTTAAGTAGATTTAGAGAATATAGAAATGAAACATGAACTGACATGCACGAAAAGAGTGTGTAAGCGCACTCAAACACGGGAAATGCATTAAACAAGAACGGTTGAATCAAGTTATGAACTTGATTAAATCAAAACAAGTAAATCATATGTTATAAATGAAATGTTTAACGGTTAATGTAAACATTTCAGTATTAAAGATGGCGGATGAAAGCAACGATGATGCGGTGCCGAGAGTCACCGAGCAAATGAGAGAAGTGATTGCCGAGGAGGTTGGAAAGGCAATCAAAAATAGTTTGTCTGGTTTTATTGATAAGATTCAAAACACGGTTCTATCAGTAGTGGACGAGAGAATCAAGAAAGTGGAAGATAGTGCCAATCTAGCAAAGGAAAAGTCCGGAGGACGAAAGCCTTGTTCATACAAAGAGTTCATGGCGTGCAAACCGCCAGTCTATAATGGGGAGGTAGTCCCAATAGTATGCCAGCGATGGCTAAGCGATATCGAAGGGGTATTTGAGAGGACCCATTGTGATGAAGATGACTACGTAGCCTATGGTACGGGTCAATTAAGGGGTCAAGCGAAAGACTGGTGGGATAACAAAAAGAAAGAAATTGGAAGTGAAGCGGCTAAGGCCATGACATGGGATGAATTTAAGATGCCGTTTCTTAAACATCACAGTCCCAAGGCGGTTATTAATCGAATCAAAGAAGAGTTCATGCAACTTAGGCACAAGGGTGAGTCCATAGACAAAATCACGGGAATGTTTATGGATAAGATGAAGTTTTGTGACGAATTGGTGACAAATGAAGAATAGAAGATATATTATTACTACAATATGTTGAGCGCTGAGTATAGGGAGTTTATGACTCCTTCAAAATACGAGACCCTTACTGAGATCATAAATGTTGCTCGAGAACGGAAAATTGAATTGAAAAAGCAGGTTGAACGGGGCGAACGAAGGGCACGTGATGTTAATCCAAGCCCTGCTAAGAAAGCGCGAACGAATGAAACGGGGAAGAAGTTAGATGCAAAAGGCGGGTCGCCAAATTGCAAAATTTGTGGAAAGGGTCATAAGGGAGAGTGTCGCTTCAAGGATAAACTTTGCCCCATATGTCGGAAAACGGGACATATGGCTTCATCTAGCCCGGAAAAAGTGACGGTTTGCTACAATTGCAATCGACCGGGTCACAAGAAGTCGGAATGCCCGGAGCTAGTGGGAAAGAAAGACGGACAAGACACGAAAGGTGAAGCCCCGAAGGCAAAGGCTAGATCTTTCCACTTGACTGCCGCAGAAGCAAAAGTTAAACCCGAAGTGGTTTCAGGTATATTTGCTGTAAACTTGATTCCTGCACGTATATTATTTGATACGGGTGCGAATAAATCCTTTATTTCATATGGGTTTATTCGACATCCTTCATTTGTTCTAACAAAATTGTCTATGCCTTTAGAAGTAGAGATAGGTAATAACAAGAGTTTTATCGTTTGTGATGTATGTGAAAATTGTAAATTGAGCATTGACGACGAAGAATACACAATAGACTTGATCCCAATGTCGATGGGAGAATTTCAAGTGATCGTGTGTATGGATTGGTTGTCCCGATACCACGCAAAGGTGGCATGTTTCTGAAAGGAAATAAAACTGACCTCTCCTAGCGGAAAGCACTTTACGATATACGATGAAAAAGGGGGTAACCCGGTGATATGCACAATGCTAGAAGCTCACAAACTTATGAAACATGGATGCAAGGCATATATGGTATACGCAAGTGAGTCGGAGAAAGAATCCCTCAAAATCGAAGACGTGCCGGTGGTATGCGATTATGAAGATGTGTTCCCGGAAGATTTACCGGGAATACCACCAGAACAGGAGGTAGGGTTCGGAATCGAATTGATTCCGGGCGCAAAACCTGTGGCCAAGGCGCCGTATCGGCTCACGCCGTCGGAGCTACAAGAATTGATGTCTCAAATCCAAGAACTGCTCGACAAAGGGTTTATCCGACCTAGTGTATCCCCGTGGGGCGCACCAGTACTATTTGTGAAAAAGAAGGATGGCAGTATGCATATGTGTATCGACTACCGAGAGTTAAACAAACTCACGGTGAAAAATCGATACCCACTTCCAAGAATTGATGACTTGTTTGACCAGCTACAAGGAGCGAGTTGGTTCTCAAAGATTGATCTCAGATCGGGTTATCACCAGTTGAAAGTCAAGGAGGAAGACGTACCGAAGACGGCCTTTTGTACGCGGTACGGGCATTATGAGTTCCTCGTAATGCCCTTTGGGCTGACTAATTCACCCGTGGCTTTCATGGACCTCATGAACCGGGTTTGCAAACCTATGCTGGATAAGTCGGTAATCTTATTTATCAATGACATTTTAGTGTATTCGAAGAATGAGGCTGAGCATGTGTATCATTTGCAAGAAGTGTTAGAGACACTCAGACGAGAAAAACTGTATGCAAAATTCTCAAAGTGTGCCTTCTGGTTACGAGAGGTGCAGTTTCTCGGGCATATCATTAGTGCTGACGGGGTACTAGTGGATCCGTCAAAAGTAGAAGCCGTGTCAAAATGGAGAACTCCGAAGAATCCCTCAGAAATCCAAAGCTAATTAGGGCTCGCGGGATATTATCGGAGATTCATACAAGATTTCTCCAAAATTGCCTTAACGTTGACCAAATTGACTCGCAAGGAGGAAAGATTTGTATGGGGCGTTGAACAAGAGAAAGCTTTCCAAACACTTAAAGAAAAGTTAACTCACGCTCCGGTGTTGACATTACCGGAAGGGGTTGACGACATGGTGGTTTATTCGGATGCGTCTCATTCGGGGCTCAGATGTGTTTTAATGCAACGAGGAAAGGTCATAGCCTATTCCTCGAGGCAACTGAAGATCCATGAAAAGAAATATCCGACTCATGACTTGGAGCTGGCAGCAGTGGTATTTGCCTTAAAAATATGGAGACATTACTTGTATGGGGTAAAATGTACCATCTTTACCGACCATAAAAGTTTGAAATATTTCTTCGATCAGAAGGAATTAAACATGAGGCAGAGGCGATGGTTGGAAACGGTCAAGGACTACGATTGTGAAATACACTACCACCCCGGGAAAGCCAATGTAGTGGCTGATGCGTTGAGCCGAAAGGCAGATTATTCCCTGATACGGGTACAATCAATGCAGCTTATTGTGACCTCGGGCTTACTAGAACGAATCCGAGGAGCACAAGTTGAAGCAATGAAGATAGAGAACTGGAAAAAGGAAAGAAATGTTGGCCAATTCAAGGATCTCGAAGAAGGCAACCATGGTTTGAAAACACGTTTCAATAGAATTTGGGTTCCTAACACATGTGGAGTTAAAAAGCTTCTACTCGATGAAGCTCACAAATCCCATTATTCCATTCATCCGGGGGCGACCAAGATGTATAACGACTTGAAACAAAACTATTGGTGGCCCGGAATGAAAAGGGATGTAGTGAAATACGTGGAAAAGTGCTTGACATGCCTACAATTCAAGGCGGAACACCAAAAACCATACGGTAAACTCCAACCATTGGAAATTCCAGTTTGGAAATGGGAACATATTACAATGGACCTATTAACCAAACTACCAAAGACGAACCGCGGTTTTGATGCTATATGGGTAGTTGTTGACAGACTCACCAAGAATGCTCATTTTATCCCGATACGTGAAACATATACGTCCGAAAAGATGTCTTAAGTTTACACTAATATGATAGTGGCACGCCACGGAGTACCGGTATCCATCGTGTCCGATAGGGATACCCGGCTCACTTCAAATTTTTGGCGAGATTTCCAAGAGCAAATGGGAAACAAATTGTTTATCAGCACTGCGTACCATCCTCAGACGGATGGACAGAGTGAAAGAACAATACAAACATCGGAAGACATGCTATGGGCATGTATTATTAACTTCGGAGGTAGTTGGGATGTTTATCTACCATTAGTCGAATTTTCATATAATAACAGCTACCATGCTAGTATCGGGATGGCACCGTATGAAATGCTTTACGGTAGGAAGTGCCGGACCCCGGTGTGTTGGGTAAGGTGGGTCCACGTGAACTCGCCCATAAAGACATAGTTTGAGCCACTAATGAAAAGATTGATGTGGTTCGGGCACACTTGAAAGCGGCTCAAGATAGACAAAAGTCGTATGCGGACAAAAGAAGGAGACCAATCGAGTTTCAGGTTGGCGACAAGGTCATGCTTAAGGTATCCCCATGGAAGGGGGTTATCCGGTTTAGAAAGAGAGGAAAGTTAAGCCCGAGATTTATTGCGCCATTTACAATTTTCGAACGAGTAGGAAGGGTAGCGTACCGCCTTGAACTACCGGAGGAATTAAGCGGAAGTCATAGCACATTCCATGTGTCACATCTTCGGAAATGTTTAGCGGACGAAACAACTTATATCCACTACGATGACATCGAGGTGAATGATAATCTTAATTATGTGGTGAAGCCGATCGCGATCTTGGACCGTAAGGTGAAAATCTTAAGGAACAAAGAGATCAATCAAGTAAAGGTCAAATGGGAACACAGGAAGGGTTCGGATACCACATGGGAATCCGAAGAGCAGATGCAACGGCTCTACCCTACATTATTTGGTACGTAAATTCGGCTTCAAGGACGAAACCCTTTTAAGGGGGGGGGGGGTGGACTTGTAACACCCCGTAATTTATAAAATTTAAAATTAGGATAATAAAGTATTAATTAAGCCAGAACAACCTAACTAGAAATCCATAACCTAGTTAGTTACTAGTCTTGAGATGACAAATAACAAGGTTAAAACACCTAAGTTAATAGTAAAATAAAACTTAGGGGCTTAAATTGTCAATTATGAAACTTGAAAGATTAAAATAGATAATTAACACCAAACACACACTTAGTGTGTGTGTCTGGTCGATCTCAAACACAGGGGGGCGAACCAGACTTCTCCATCAAACCCTAACTTGCATAAAACTCACAAATCGGAAGTCTAAATCAAGTCCAAATCGAAAACTGAATACGTATTAGTGATCACCTCGACGAAGGGATCGTAAGGTATGTAAAGTTTTGATATTTGGTTCCACTTCAAATTTTAGATGAACTCATGAGTTTTGAAATTGAGCCTGCATGATTGTTGTATTGATGAAATTAGAAGCGGATTGATGTCTAGAGATAAACCCTAGATGATTTATTGTTAAAATCTAGAATTATACTTATGGGGTATATAATCACCATTGTAGGTGATTAGTGAGTTGTAGAAACTGAATGAACACTAGGATTATGATTCTTATTCTAGTGAAATCTGAATTCATGTGGTAAATTCTGAAATATTGATGTTAAAATTTAGTATAGATTTGCTAAATTGAAGTTGATTTAGATGGAAACAACAAGTCATGAATTTAGTATTGATTATGTAAAAATCCGACCCGCTAGGTGTTTGTTAAAACGCCTTAGTGAGGATTAAAATGTTAATAATTTGACAAAAATGCAGATGCGGATATCATAATGAATTATGATAAATGGTTGTAAAAAGGGTTCTAAATTGGTTGTGAATGGAACTCTTTAGGTAAAGAATCCGGATCGTTAAGCGGACAAGTCGGAGGTGATACGCGGTTGAAGGGTGTGCTCTAAAGGTACGCGACTTATGATTTCGTTACATTATGTTTAATCGTTAAGTTTTAACTTGTTATATAGAAACTTGGCAAACAAGGAAACCCGTTAAGTCACGGAAGTGACGAAGTGCCTTAGACAAATAAAACGGGTCAAATCATGTGTTAGAAATAGAGTTTGGAATGTTTTTAAATGGTGGCCTCCATTCGACATCCAAACGGGTCAAAACAAGTTGAATTTATGCTTGTCAAATAGTGTTAAAAAGCATGTTTAAATCCTTGAAACAAGCATGATGATTATTGCATAAGCAACCCTCAGGAGGGAAGCGAAACGTTGATAAACGGGTCCGTAATTTAATTACGGTCGCATGGGAAAAAGATTCGGCTAAAACGGACGCCCGAGTCAAAAGTTATGTTGATTTAAAGTTTGATTGTGATAAAAATGGTGTTGGGCTGATATACAGCTCCAGCCAACAAACATTCTATCAAAAATACATGGTGGCGCTACGCCACGGTGAAACAGGTTCACCGTCGCGCGACGCCACAGCGGTGGCGGGCCGCGACGGCTGGCCCTTGTCTCCGTCGCGCGGCGCGACCACCCCGAAGCGTGAAATTTCGTTGTTTTTAACATGTTTGAGCACGGAACTTGTTTATACTTGATTTTTAAAGTGTCAAAACTAACTATTTTCATGGTTTTGACCATAGGTGATGGTGGACCTAATCTGGATGGCGATCAAGCAATTATCAAGAACCGAACGCACTAATCAAAGCTTCCTCACTTGATCTATTTTGTTTTAAGTAATATGTAAACACTTGAAGTCATGTCTTGAATGTTTAATTAGTAGGGTTATAACTTGAATATTATGATCACGTATGGTCTTAAAACCATGAAGTTTTTGTAAACTCGAAATTTTTGTACTAAATGCATGTTTTGTATCATTAATCTTGTTATATTAAGTTGGGTGCTACAGTATGATATTAATATTAATATCTTAACCAAAGATGTCAAATAACACCTTTAGGTACGGTATCACTGAAACATCATAGTATAAAATATTATTCAATGAAAAAAAAATGATATTTTATGATATAATTCAAAGGGTTTTACTCGATTTAAAAGATATGTATTTGTCAAAATTTTGATAAAACATACAACTATATTAATGTTTCAGCATTGTTTAAATACAATAATTAAAATACTTTGTAAATCACTGTATAATTCTTATTACTTCTTATCATATTATTAAATATTAAATCTGTAGATTATTCATCAAAATTTGATAAGTTACATATAGTCAATATTTATGATAATTAACATGCTAATACACAAACACTCTTTAAGAAAAATCTCTAATATATTATTTATCCTCATTAAATAAATCCTGTTTTAAATTAAAATTAATAATAATAATATTTTTTGGGAAATAAAATATTTGGCTCTTGAATAAAGTTATATTAAAGAAGATTTTATAAAACGTAATCCTTAATTTTATAATAAAAAAGAATTTTTATAGTTCGACGATTCTAAGATTTAAACACATATACCTATACAACGGGAGATACAAAATATTTTATAAAACAGTATTTATGAAACCAGAATATGTACAATAACCTAGTATTATGTAATTAAATGGTTTTAATACATAATACTTGTATATCAACAGGAAATAACTTAAACTTATTTCTTAAAATTATATGTAAGTCGAATGCACATATATTTTATATAACTTGTATCAATAATATAAATAATGTTCCATCTATGCAATAAAGATATGTACAAAAACATTTAGTACAGTATAACGATATAGTTTAAAATATATTTGATAAGTTTAATTCATTTCTTAAATTATATTTAAGTTATATGTACATATATTCTAAGATGAGAATGATACTTTATATTTTGTATTCTCTGTTGTGATTCTTTAATAAATAGATATATTAAAATAAGAATTTGAATTAATCAACCTGTCAGTTAAAGATTAAATTGTTCTAAAAGAATCCAGGAAATTTATAATTTTAATAAATTTATTCCTTTTGATAAAATTCCTTTTATTCCAAAATATTATGTTCAATAAATTAATAGAAATTTATTTTGTTATTATAAAGAAATAAAACAAGATTGTGGGGATAAACATGATAATTAACACAATCAATCATGTAATTGGATTCTTATAATTTGATATTATATTACAGGAAATTTTAAACTTTATATTTATAAGTAGGGGTAACTTTGTAGAATAATAATAAAGTTTCATAAGTGTTTCACTAAAGTCACTCAAACTTTTTTTGTCACCTTAAAGTCACTGAAATTTCATTTATTGTTTTAATCTT
This sequence comes from Helianthus tuberosus, assembly GCA_030545235.1. Taxonomy (NCBI): domain Eukaryota; kingdom Viridiplantae; phylum Streptophyta; class Magnoliopsida; order Asterales; family Asteraceae; genus Helianthus; species Helianthus tuberosus. The sequence continues at coordinate 104,212,455 of CM060427.1, read as the reverse complement.
GCGTAATTACCAGGTCATCAGGTTACCGCTTGTTGACGTGTCATGTAACTTTTTGCCAATGTTTACGTGGATTATATAAACAATAACGTGGCTGTTTTAATTTAAAAATATAATTAAAATTCACATCTATCTTTATAAACTGGATTCAAAATTTCAAATAAAATTATGAATAGTTTAATAAGAAATCAGTGATTTTATGATTAGATAAATCGACAAGAAGCCATAGAACATCACATTCAAGAGATACAGAAGCCTCAACCAACATTATCCTTTTCACCTGCAACATAAATGCATTTCCAAATTAGAAAAACTTAAGGTCATGAAAGATAACAATGGAGATTACAGAACACCGGTATTGAGTGTACCTTGTTAGCGACTAGACGAGCTTTCTCTTTAGCGCTATACTCGGTATTGCCTTGCAGTTCCGGAATTGTTAATCCAACAATCAAAACATCCTAACTGCGATTGATATTCCCATACTCCATGATTATTAGGACGTAATTAGAAATTATTGAATCTGATAATGGTCCTTTGAAAACATGTCGAAGTGGCCTTCAACGGTTGAATAGCGTGGTTGGTCGTCGCCTAGTGTGTTCGAAGGTCGTCCAAGGTTTGGGTCATTGTTGGGTCCGCTCATGGCTTGGGTCGTCGCCAGCCAAGATTTGCTCGTTGCCGTCTAGGGTTTGGGTTGGGAGGTATTCAAAGGATGAAGGTTTGGTAGATATGAAAAACTGAAGTTAATATGATTTATGATTTGATAAAATCCACGTAAATGGTGGATGGGAGGTTTTAATTATGATTTGATTTAATAAAATCCATGTAATATCCACATAGGCATTCAACAAAATAAAACAATAATAGAAAAAAATTGTTTACCTGGTGACCTGGTAATTACACAATATTAGAACACCAAATCAAAGTTTAGTTACTTTAAAGAGACAATAAAAGTTAGGATGACTTAATTGGAACAATCCCCAAACTTTGTTACATTTCTATGACATTTTCCCTTATAAGTATGTATATACAAGATACAATTTTCCTAATAATATATATAATATAATAATCAAATGTCTTTTGTAGAAGGACAGGCCTTTATATAACAGAAGAAAGAAACCTAGATGTTTACTCAAGATCTATTCTGATACCCAACTTTAATTCAAAAGATATCTTAAGGATATCTGTATTAGCACCACTTCTTGAAAAACAATAAATGAGTCAATGACGGAAAATCTCAGAATTTCATATAAAGATTTTACCTTTATTTTGAATGCCTATCCAATCATGAGTTCTGTAAATATAATTAAATTAAGACAATATAAAGAGAAGCTATTACACCATAGGAAGAAACAACATAGTGTACATTTTCCTTATATTTTAATAAGATATATAGTAAGAGAAAATGTTAGGATATAACATGTTACCTTAATATATATAATTATCAACGCATAATACTGATAGCTATGACTATAATGGTACTAAACAAAATATGCCTGTATAATTGCTTAGTTCTGTAATAATTATATCTGAACATGTTTGTAATTCAGATGTCAAATGAAATGGCATGTGATCAAGAAATTGTGACTAGTAATGGAAACCCTTTTGATAGAAATACTATAGAAAATATAATAGCTCAAGGAATATCATACGCCATACCTTCGATCATTGAAGCTATTAATATTTCTGTGCCTATAAACGAAAATCATACTATACACTGTAGGCATACTCACCACTTCAAACCTAACCCTAATTCCAAGGGAAGTCATGATATTCGTATCAAAACTCCACCTTCCAAACGAAAGAAAACCACAACCTATGGATACTCCTATAAGGAATTCTGCTCCGACAAATCATGTAAAGACCAAGAAATGAAACCAGTAATCACGCAGCCTACCTGCAACAACTGTAACAAGAAGAACGCAAGAAAGCGCCATTCTAAGAAGACCCTTCGCTGTAATTTCTGCAAAAAGCCTGGACATGCAGAGGAAGAATGTAGAAAGGAAACTAATGTATGTTACCAATGCGGAGACACAGGCCACATCCGTCCATACTGCCCAAAACTATCTAAGGCACCCGACAACGAGGATCGAAACCCCGATGAAGCTAAGGAGAACGCATAAAAATTTATAACACCTGAGCCAACAGCAACTTTTAAAATAAAGCACCCTTATATTTTGTCTTCACTTAATTATTAGTTGACTTTTGATTCTGATCAAAACTTCATCAATAAAAGGTCTTTGTTTTTCTTTTATAGAGCCAATTCTCATTCGTCTCATCTCTTGACAAATTCCTATGTCATACGTGCATTGCTTGCCATACATGTGAATTCACTTCAAAAGATCAATTATTTTTTAGTTAAAAATATTTTTACACAATGCTGATTTTTGATATCAGGTCAACAGATTTCTTGGAAAATTCCTTTTCTTTTCAGAATTACTTTTCAAAGCTACTTACCAGATTTTCATAGGAAACCATTTCTTTCCAAAAACATATATCCATTGTTGGAATATGCCCAAACCAAGCTCAATTGTTTGAACTTGTTCACCATATACATTTAATTCAAAATCCCATATGATGAATTGAGATCATCATATTCGAGGTAATCTCATTATCTGAATTTCAATATATCATTTGTTAAAACACGACACCTTGCGGTGGAGATTTCTTTGAAACTTAGACTCATTTTATTTTCACACATGAGGTATGAATTTATTAATTCATTGTCCTAAACCAGTCTTAATACAAGTTTGTGTTAAGATAAAGGTACCTAAATACTTATCCCAACGTACCTCCAACATTTCTTTCATCTTTAAATTTATCCTACAATATTCAGATCTTTCTCCATATTGAACATCCTATCTTTTGAAATATCCAAATTTGTTTCGTTGAGACTTTCAGTCAATTGCGAGAATGGTGAATTCATTCAGTCACCGTAATTATTGAATTCTTTCAGTCACTACGACACCTTACGGTGTCTGTATAAATTTGTAGCCTGTGCTAATAGTAAACCCTAATCATACATCATTCGTTTGACTCATCATTCAAGTATTCTTGATACAATTATGTATTAAGACCATAATACACTAAATTCTATTGTAATGTCTGGTGTATCCTTGCCATTTAAATAAATTGATTTCTGGTTTGATATTTGACAAATCATTTTTCATACTTCCATTCTCAACTTTAGATTATGGATTCAGAATCTTCCTCAATTGATGATCAAAGTAAGTTCTTTTCTGGCAATGAATCCTATTGTTTCTACAAATCATTGCATTTCGAATTCTATGCCTCTCTTTTGATTTGTGAAACTTAGTCATCTTGACAACTAACTAAAAGACGTGACCCAACCTTAAGAAGATATTGTAGTCCAAATCTCGAGGACGAGATTTAAAACAAGGTGGGGAGAATGTAACATTCCTAAAATTTTAAATTTTAAATTTTGTCATTACATGAATAGATCATGGGTAAATGGAATGTTAGAAATATGAGATACATAGACGACCCTATGAACCGTTTAATAATTTTATTATAAAAATACATTATATTTGAACCTACTTCGTTTTTAATGAAACTTGGTTCAAAATGTAGATAAGGTTATTCTTGTTATAATGACATATTTATTATTTTATAAAACGTCATATTTTAGAAGTTATGGACGTCAAATAAATGAAGCAGCTGAACTAATTATAATAATAAAATATTAAAATCTAAACTTATTTTAATATAAATGCATACGTATGCATAATTTAAAAAGGAATCAAAATAGTTCAAGTAATGATTGAATGATATGCATGAAATATGAGAATTGAAATCTACTTGTGTACGTGTCCATGTGAGATAAGAAGAAATTCAAGACTTGCATAGCCAACAAGTCTAAAAATCAACTATAAATACATGAGCAGATAAGCCTTCTAAATTGTTCACTTCTTTTTCCTTTCTACATGCTCTCGATCATATACATATATACCCATTATTTTCTTTAGTATTCACCTATTTTATTCCAAAGCCCTGCCCGTTTTAAGTGTTTTAACCCCTTTTAACTGATACCCTGTCCGATTAATCTGGAGCCCCGTAACGCATGTCAAGGCTCTGTCTGACTATGTTCGTTGGAGTTCTGTCTTGTGACGTAGGGATAAAGTTGAATTGGGTTACTATACTTAATGTGAGTACATTATATATTTTATAGTTCAGGAATTATACCCAAAATATAAGAACACTCCTAAAATATTTTAGACACCCCCAATTGTCCTAAAATACATCCCGTATACGAAAACCGGTCCCGAGATACCTTACTTATATAATTAAAAATAAAAACAAGAATTTGGTGGAGCTCGCGGGCCGCGAAGACCATAGTGGTCTCGTACGCGGGGCGCGACAGCTCAACGACAAGAGAAAACCTGGTGCCGCCACGTGTCGATGACTCAGCCACTGCGTTACCGCCTTAGGGCCCTCGCGGGCCACGTAAAACCTTGCCACATCTTTCGCGGGGCGCGATGAACTGCAAGATCAGCCCTATAAATAGAGGCGATCGGCTGTTCATTCAAATTTGTTCACAAATGACTTTCTCTCTCGAATTTCTATAGGGTAGTCATTATTCTCGGGCATAATACCCCCTAAATAACGAAGTTCTGCTCCGTTGTAAGTATCATAACCTCTGGATACGTATTAGATACGCTGCCCGATTGATCTAGGGTTCCATAACGGCTGTCGTGGTTCTGCCCGACGTAGTCGTTGGAATGCCGTCTCGGGGAGGGTATTACTAATGTTAAAATGGGTTATTATACTAACACGTGTGCATTGTTTATTTAATAGATTATAATCAGGAAGTCACAAAGGAAAGACCTATAATAGCAATGTGAGTAATCTCCTTTTTGTAAATTGTTTTTACAAAACCTCACACGATTAATTATATATTAAGCAGTTATTGAGTATTTGTAAGGATACAATTATCGTCGGTATGTTGGGATTTTGTATACAAAATTTGTTACTGCCTTGCGAGGAGTAACATGACCACAAGTCGGGTTGACATTACCGTGGGTGGTAATTGATATGACTTGGAAACAAATGTAATTGCGAGACCGCCCTCAATACTGTACAATGGTTTTTACTTAAACTTGATTAAACTGGGATTCACTCACCAGTATTTCCTGCTGATAAAATGTTTTAAACACGTGTTTCAGGTAACTTAGTGTGAAGCCAATAAAAGCCAGCTGGAGAGCACTGAAGGCTTAGAAAAGTAGCAATAAAAGTTACCTAATTAAAAAGGAGAATTGTTTTCAATAATTGGGTTTATTCCCTACAAATGTATTATAAACAAAATCGGTTTTTATCCCATTTATTTATTTTAAACATTATGGTGTTTAACTCTGAAATTTTTTTTCCTAACTACGTTCCTGATGAAATTTCCGCTGCCAAAATTGATAAACACCGATACCACTAAAACTGGCTCACGGGCGCCCGCTCCCGGGATAGGGGTTGGGGGTTGTGACCCTTGGGCTATCCTACTTACAAATCCACACATCACTTGATGCTTTCTTCTTAGTTAGTTAGTTAGGTTATTTCAATTCCTTATTGTACATTCATGACCATCCTTGTTGTGTTGTGATAACTTGTGCATTGGTGAATACAAAAGATGTCTTAAAATGGAAGATTTATCTTCCTACCTTTATGCATGACTTAATATTGTTATACTTGATGGACTAAGACTTATGTTATATAAAATATATAAAACCTATAGTAACCGAACCTTTGATGATAATTGTTAGGGGAGGATTTTCTAACAATTAGTGATCCTTATTCGTTATCCTAATTAATGATCCTTACTTCTGTGACAGATAGTGATCCTCAGAAGAGCTTCAGGATCAGGATCATGGATCACTTTAAGGATCCTCGTACTGACGATTGTTTATTTGTGTTTTGTATTACTTCGCAGGAATAACAAGCTTGACTTGGTCTTGGCAACGGTACTAAGGAATATTCCACGGACATTTCGCACACGATTGACCAAAAATGGACGTTGTGGAGAACGTGGGAGCTTGGCACAAAAATCGGATAGTTAGTTATTGTAGTTAACTTCTATTTTAAAAAGGGGTAACGAGCTAGAAAAAAAAACACTTAGCCATTTTCAGCTACACACTCTCATATACTCGCACACTTGAAGCTCTCGACGAACATTCATTAGTTTTCACTCACTTTTACACATTTCACGATAGTGATCCTTGTACCTAGCTCATTACTATCCGAAGTTGTAAACATTTATTCATTAATTTGAGCTTGGTGATCGGTAGTTTCCATCACCCGGGGTTTTTTGTGCCGGAGATCAACTCTTGATCAAGGGCTTTTTCCCTGTATAAATCCTTGTGTCGTTTGTGCAATTTACATTGAAGTGATCCTTGTCATTGTTCTACATTATTAGCATCATACCCCGTAATAGAGAGTTTGGTTGCAATATCCTCATCAGATATATTTTGACCAAAACAGTTTGGCTCCCACCGTGGGGCAATTGGTGCTTCATCCTTAGAAAAATTCGCATTTCTGTGCTTATTTTCAGTTCACTACAACCGAGCAAATGGCTTCCTCAGCGAAGAATGCTTCAAATTTGATGCCCTCATTCACTTCTTCACAAGGCGTTCCCCCTTTGCCTCCACCGCCTTCTGGATCCCAGAAGAATGCTGAGAATGCTGCGAAGAAACCAACTCCCATTTTCTCAAAACCTCCAACTTCTTCTGCTTCTTACACTCCCACTACTAGTGACATGTTTACTTTGATTTTGCAGATGAAGGATCAGATACGGCAACAGGATAAGACCAATGAAAGGATTCTCAAAGAAATCGGAGATCTCAAGAAACAAAAGAAAACGGCAGAGGATCATTCCCCACTGGTGCCAAAATCTTTGAATTTTGATACTCCGGTGATTACTTCCCATCCATCAGTGGTTCCAGATGTTCAATATGTGGGTGGACCAAAAGGAGTGCACTACAGAACAACAACAGTGACCCAGGCATCAGGTTCATATTTCCAGCCAGCGGGATCCTATCCTCAGCATATGGGATCCCTCACGAATTCAGGAGGATATTCAGGAGTGCACCAGGTTCAAGGATCCTCCTTTGTTCCAGGATCATCCCAGGTTCAAGGATCCTCCTTTGTTCCAGGATTATCCCAGGTTCAAGGATCCTCCTTTGTTCCCGGATCATCTCAGGTTCAAGGATCCTCCTTTGTTCCAGGATCATCCCAGGTTCAAGGATCCTCCTTTGTTCCAGGATCGTCCCAGTTTCAGGGATCCTTCCAGATGCCAGGATCCTTGAGGAGTTTACAAACAGGAAGTTCAGATGTCCATCAGGGAGATTTTATTCCAATGCAGACCAATGCTTCTACTGGTCCCTCGATCATTCCAGAGCCCCAACAATATGGATTAACATCCAATCTTCCTAATCTGAATCCAATGGGAGGTAACACTTTTAATAATTCTTATACTACTAACCATGGTCTTATGCAGGATCCAGGTATCAATCATGCCATGGCCAGAGAATTGCAAAAGCTAAAGGATATGATATCAAGTGTTCCAGGAGTGGTCAAACCTATCCCAGAGATTGCAGATGGGAGCCACAAGATATCTCGTTTTGCACCACCAATCTGTGATGCTGAGATACCCAAGAGGTTCCATGTGCCAACAATGAAGCTGTATGATGGTTCGACGGATCCTGAAGAACACATAGCACAATACAGGGAGAGGATGGAGATCAATCCAATTCCAGAAAGGTTAAAGGAAGCATGCCTGTGCAAGGGATTTGGATCCACTCTTACTGGATCAGCTCTCAAATGGCTGCTAAGTCTTCCTCCCTATTCTATTACCTCATTTGCTAATCTAGTTAACTTGTTTAATAATCAGTTTTCTTGTAGTAGAAAATTTGAACGATTAACTAGTGATCTATATAGGATAACCCAGGGTCATAATGAATCATTAAGGGATTACATTACCAAATTCAGTAAAGAATCCTTAGACATTCCCAACTTAGATATAGCTACGGCTGTTGAGGCCTTTAAAATGGGATTGCTTAGGGATTCGTCATTCTATGATGATCTTGTTATGACACCATGCAGGAACTTAGATGAGGTAAGAACACGAGCACTTAGGTTCATTCGGCTAGAGGACGACAAGAGGATCCAGGAGAGGTTAGCAGGATCCTCAAAGCAGGATAAGCAAGGATCCTCATTCAGGAACAACAAGTTCAGATCCTACAACAGATCTGATAACCAGAACGTGCATTCTGTTGATCAAGAAGAGGATGACGAGGATTATCCTCCAATTTCCGAATATTGTTTTTGTGTTGATAACAATGAACTAATCCTTGCGATGCAGAACCTATGTGATAAAGCTAGATGGCCGAGAAAAAAAGATAGGCCAGCTGCAACTAAGGATAAATCAAAGTGGTGTGCATACCATGAAGATTTTGGGCATCTCATAGAAGAATGCATTGCACTAAGAAAGGAAATTGGATACTTGTTGAGCAAGGGGCATCTAAAAGAAGTGTTGGGAAGAAAAAAGTCAAGGACTCAGGATCCTGAAAGGATCCCTGAGAAGGCTCCAGCCCCTCCAGCAGATGCACAAGTAATAAACTTTATTTCTGGAGGATCAGACATTTGCGGCACATCCTTCTCAGCAGCTAAAAGGCATGCAAAGGAAACTAAAATGGATAATGGAGAAATACCTGTTCGAACATCAAGTGTCTCCGAAGGAAAAGTCATAACCTTTGATGAGGATGATCGTGTTGATATCCAGGATCCTCATCACGATGGTTTAGTTATTACTCTTTTCATTTCTAACCATTTTGTCCGCAGGATCCTTATAGACGGAGGAAGCTCAGTGAACATTATCCAGCTTGATGTTCTAAAGAAGATGGGTATTCCTGAATCGAACATCATACCAAGATCCTCCGTGCTCGTGGGATTTAGTGGCGAAACTAAGAATACCTTGGGGGACATTAAACTCCCAATATACATTGAAGGCCTACACTCTTATCAAAAATTTTGTGTTGTTGATTGTTTATCTTGTTGTAATGTTATCCTTGGCAGGCCTTGGATACACGATATGAAAGCAGTCCCATCTACCTACCATCAATGTGTGAAGCTCCCTAGTCCTTGGGGAATAGTGAAGATTGATAGTGATCAGCAGGAGGCTAAGAATTGCTACACTTCATCGATGAAACCAGCCTTGAAGTCAAGGGAGCAATAGCAATCAAGGTATCCTCCAAGGGATGTCTTGGAGGCAAGAGAGCAGGATGTGGTAGAAATCCTCATGGATCCTGATGATCCTGAATCCAAAATCTATATCGGATCAGGGATCCTTGGCGAAATGAAAGAAGACCTCGTATCCTTCCTCAAAAGGAGAAAGACTACCTTCGCATGGAAACACGAAGACATGACTGGTATATCCAAAGATGTAATCACTCACAAACTCGGGATTGACAGATCCTTCAAACCAATCCATCAATGGAGAAGAAAGTTTGCACCGGAAAGGAATGCCATTATCCAGGAAGAGGTAGAGAAATTGCTCCGGGCAGGTATGATTAGGGAGGTCAAGTATCCAAGATGGTTGGCCAATGTGGTTGTTGTTCAAAAGAAAAACGGAAAGTGGAGGGTGTGTGTCGATTTTACCGATTTAAATAAGGCATATCCCAAGGATCCTTTCCCATTACCCCACATTGACTCCATGGTGGATGCAACTGCGGGTCATGAACTGTTAACTTTTATGGATGCTTCATCTGGATTCCAACAAATCCAAATGGAACCATCCGACCTAGAGGATACAGCCTTCATGACTCCAACTGGTATATACTGCTATATTGCTATGCCGTTCGGACTAAGAAATGCAGGTGCAACATATCAAAGGCTGGTGAATATGATGTTCAAGGATCAGATTGGACAAACTATGGAGGTTTACATAGATGATATGGTGGTAAAATCCATAAAAGCTGAGGATCACCTAAGGGACTTGGAGGAAGCATTCGATATCCTTGACAAATATAACATGAAACTTAATCCTTCAAAATGTCACTTTGGTGTTAAAGCAGGTAAATTCTTAGGATATATGGTGACAAAGAGAGGCATTGAAGCTAGCCTGGAACAAATCAAAGCAATAGTGAACATCAAATCTCCGGCCAATGCTAAGGATGTTCAAAGGCTAACAGGCAGGATAGCAGCTTTGAACAGATTTATATCCAAATCCTCAGAGAAGTGCAAAGAATTCTATGATATCCTAAGGAAGAACAAGAAATTTGAGTGGACTGAGAAGCATGAAAATGCTTTAAGAGCCCTCAAAGATTACCTAACCTCAGCCCCGGCTTTGATGAAACCACAAAAAGGCGATGTGCTATTCTTGTATCTTGCAGTATCCTCAAAAGCAGTAAGTGCGGTCCTTGTTAAGGATCATGAAGGTACACAACATCCTGTCTACTATGTAAGTAAAAGTTTACTTGATGCCGAATCCAGGTATTCACACCTCGAAAAACTTATTCTTGCATTAATTATGGCATCTACTAAGCTAAGACATTATTTTGAAACTCATGTTATTGTTGTTAAAACTAATTTTCCAATTAAGAAAGTCCTCAGGAAACCAGAAATGTCGGGAAGGATGGCTAAGTGGGCAGTGAAGCTAAGTGCATATGATATAAGATATGAGCCTAGGACAGCCATCAAATCCCAAGCATTAGCTGACTTTGTGGTTGATTTCAGTAGTGATTTACAAAAAGAAGCTGAGTTAGAAGTCCAGCAGCTAGAAGAGACCAAGGATCCTTGGATACTCTATATTGATGGATCCTCAAATGTCAAAGGCACAGGGCTTGGAATACTACTAAAATCGCCACAGGGGGACATAATACCCCACTCTATAGCTTGTGAGTTCCAAACCACTAACAATGAGGCTGAATATGAAGCCTTAATTGCTGGTTTGCAAATTGCAAAGCATATGGGGATTAGGTATCTTGAGGTACATGTAGATTCATTGTTAATTACAAACCACTTTAATGGATCCTACGCTGTTAAAGGTGAAAAGCTAACCAAATATTTAGAGATAGTCAAAAGTTTGGCACTCTCTTTTGTTTCCTTTAGTTTGACGCAGGTACCAAGGGAAGAAAATACAGAGGCTGATGCATTGGCTAACTTAGGATCATCCTTGAAGATCCCGGAGGATATCAAGATCCCTATTATCCATATCCTGACCCCCGGCTATCGAGGATCACGAGGCTATGGAGATAGGAAATGATTCTGCAATTATCCCTTGTGAGGATACTCAATCCCATTCAGGATCAGGATCATGGATCTCACCAATTATGAGATACTTACAACATGGAGAGATTCCTACAGGAGAAAACCCTAGGGCTTTCAAATCTAAGGTATCTCAATTCACAATTTTAAATAATACGTTGTATAGACGATCTCTTGCAGGACCATACTTGAGATGCATTGAGGATCCTGAAATCCAAGAAGTTTTAAAAGACTTCCATGAAGGAGATTGTGGAGTATGCTAAAAGATGTGATCCTTGCCAGAGACACAGCAATATCCTTCATCAACCAGCTGAATTATTGCATCCTATATCCTCCTCTTGGCCATTTATGAGATGGGGTATGGATATAGTTGGTAAGCTCCCTAAGGCACCTGGTGGAAAAGTATTCATGCTAGCTATGACTGATTACTTCTCCAAGTGGATAGAGGCTGAAGCTTTTGCCCAAGTCAGAGAAAAGGAAGTTATATCCTTCATTAAAAGAAATATTATAACTAGATTTGGAATTCCTTCTGAGATTATATGTGATAATGGTTCCCAATTTATTGGGGGCAGAACCACTAACTTTTGTGACAGCTGGGGGATTAAGATGATAACATCAACACCAGTCCACCCACAAGCTAATGGTCAAGCAGAATCATCCAACAAGATCATCATCAACAATTTGAAGAAGAAGCTTGGATCCAAGAAAGGGAAATGGGCAGAAGAACTACCCTATGTGCTTTGGGCTGATAGGACAACCCCTAAGAATGCTACCGGTCAAACGCCATTCTCTTTGGTATTTGGGGTAGAATCAGTGATCCCAACAGAAATGGTGGTTCCAACTGCTAGAACAAGTACCCGTGATCCTGAGGAGAATAATTAGAACTTAGCTCAAGACCTGGATACTAATGAAGAAATCAGGGATCTCGCTAGGATAAGGATGGCCAGTCATCAACAAAGAATGGCTGGTGCTTACAACAAAAATGTCAGGATCAGGAGGTTTCAAGTTGGATATATGGTATTAAGGAAAGCATTCCAGAATACCACCAATCCTGCTGAGGGAAAATTGGCTCCAAAATGGGAAGGCCCTTATTTGATTGAAGCTGAAGCAGGAAAGGGGCATATAGATTGCTAACCATGGAAGGTGATTCGCTACCAAGGGCTTGGAATGCTGTCCACCTGAAGAAATATTTCATGTGAGCAGGATCCTCATGGCACAGATGATCCTCAAAGGATCCTCAAAGTATCGGTGATCCTTACTTAGGTAATATCCTAAACTTGAACTATTTCATTTCTTTATTTTCTCATATAAGGATAAGGATCATGTGTCCTTTATCCATCTCTCACGTGAGTTTAAGTTTTGAAAGTTCAGGTATCCTTAGCATAACATTGGTTATCCGCTGAAGCAATCCATTCCTTGGGTTTAACCCCAGTTATTTGGGCTTGACCCCAGTTCCGCCTGTAGCGCATGATGATCCTGGTATAGTTCAAGGCAGTGGGACCAGTACTCATTTTAGGGGCTGATAATTCCATTGTACTGGCTATGCCTAGGATCCTATGTATAATGGTAGACGTACCATACATCCGTTCCTAAGGTTTCTAACGTTTTCACGTTAGCTAAGGTTTCTAACGTTTTCACGTTAGCTAAGGTTTTGGCATTTTCATGTCACTAAGTTTGGATAGTCGCCAGTTAGGGCCATACTCCAGTTTACATACGATCCTTGGGCTTGTCCCCAGTTATCCTTGGGCTTGTCCCCAGTTATCCTTAGGCTTGTCCCCAGTTATCCTTGGGCTTGTCCCCAGTTGCTAACTCTTATCTTATATTGGCTTAGTCCCAAGTTATGATCTATTTCAGGTCCTTGAAGATAAGCAACTAGGGATCCTTGATCCTTACTTCTTTCTAAGGTTTATCTTACAGTTATCCTTATTATGGTTAGGATCCTAACTTGGATCCTCAGGTATGATCCTTAACTATTTTTAATTCTATTCATTATTTATTTGAATAACCCTTAAAGTTTGACAACTAGACTTGTGATCCTTAAAATATATTGCTTTTTGGGATTCGTTAACTATAGGATATTTGATCGTGGATCATGCTCTAAACATTTTTAATCTGACTTGTTCAAAATTGTTTATTTAATAAATGCGCATCAAAACAAAGGAGAATTAAAGAAATAAAAGGATAACAATACAAGATAAGCGACAAAAGGTTAAGATTTTATTTATTAACAAAAGACTAACCCTTAAAAGGTTGTCAAAATTACCTACCCGAGCATCTACCAGCAAAACGTGGCCCGTCCGCTGGGGTAGGTAAAGGGTGTCCATGATAATAAGTTCAAAGATAGTGCAGGAATATAAAGGTGGCAGGATTACAATGGCTTCATCCCCCAAACAGAGGATCCCTCCACCAATTGCAATCCTGCCTATTGTCCAAAGGATCATACATGATCCTTAATCCTAAAAACTATTGTTCAAGTACAAACCATCAAATTGTTCGACATCACAACCACAAAAAGCTACTACCAAATTTAAAAATTGGGCTCCGGCTGCGTCTAAGAATGTCCATCATCGCCCAATCATGCAGCCTAAACCTTCGCTGCATTATCACCTCCAGCTCCACTTGTTTCACCACCTTCACCTTTGCCTCCAGCTTCAATCGTCAGGATCTCTTCAACCTCCTCAGCCTCTTCATCGTCCAGTTCAGCCAGCCTTGCCTTCCAGCCTTCGACATCCCAGGTGCTCTTGTCAAAAGCAGGATCCTGAGCTTCCAAGGCCATTTGCAGCTTGGTTTTGTACATTGTTATGGCGGCAGAGACTTTGGCGTCTTCGGTGATCTCACGCTTCTCATAGTCAACATTGATCAGCACCTTGGCCGTCTCCTGTTTGGCATCCCGGACTTCCTTCTGAAGATCAGCAATTGCAAGGTCCTTAAGCACTGCAACCTGCTGGAGGTCGGTAATCTTCCTATCCTGATCCTCAACGTGGCCAACATAATCCTCAATCTCAGAGAATTTCTGCAAAAGGGATAAAGGATAAGGTCAGGATTAAGTGATCCTCAAATCAGCAGGATATATCAGCAGGATATGTCAACAGGATATACGAGCAGAGACAGTGATCCTTACCTCATTAAAGTACTCGAGGAATTGATGACGGATCAGAGGCAGACCCTGCAGATCCTCAGCTTCAGAGGCTTTTCTCTTCTTGATTGCCTTTCCTTTGAGGGGTGCCTTGGGGACCGAAGCTGTCGGACTGGTAGGAGCTTTTCTCTTGGAGGATCTGACAGTAGTGAGATCAGTGACATTGAACTTTGAAGCAGACTTGGTGGATTTTCCAGCACCTACACAACCAAAACAAGATAAGTATCTTTTCTTAATTTATATTTCACTATTTATTTAAATTTTAAACAAGGATACTTACTTGACATCGTGACAGAGCCTGAGGATACCTCCTGTGAATCTTGGGTTGTTGTCTTGAAAGATCTTGTCTCAGGATCAAGTTTCTTGAAAGCAAGGAGCCTCTCCTTAGCAGCAGGGGACAATCTGAGGTGTGAGACGGTGATAGCTGCATAACAAGAAAGCAAAAATATAAGTGATCCTTACATCAAAAGAAAGTTTCTGGTGATCCTTCTCAGGATCCTCCACCCTACCATGGGTAGCCCATTTCTTGGGTAGATCCTTTCCATCCTCAATAGAATCTCTCTTGATAAAAAAGAAACGCCGCTTCCAATTAGCATCGTTCTTGGTGGCTTTGAAGATCGGGTGTTCCTCACCGGGTTTACGTTTAAACAAATAGCGATGAGAACCAAAGGTAGTAAGATCATACAGCTCTCCCAGCTCTGACATTCCGAGGTCTATACCTTCCTGCTCGATGAGCCTTTCAAGGGTGTGCAAAACCCTCCAAATCATCGGCATGGCTTGAATATAAGAGATGCCGGTTAGGGAAAAGAAAGATTGGGTGAAGGCTGGAAAAGGATATGTATAACCTATGGTGAACGGAGTGACGGGGAAAGCAACCCACTTGTCGGAGATATGATCACTCAGGGCATTGGGGTCAAAAGGTCTAAACTCGGTGTTCGCCGGGAAGCAGTGGCGGATCCTATCGATCTGTGCATCATTGAAACAGCAACGTTCTTTAATGGAATCTTCGATGATCCCCTGGCTTTTCGGAGGGCTGTTCTTCGGGTGATCCTTGACTGGGGAATTCCGGAGCAACATCTTTGATGGAATGACGGAAAGAAATGAAAACAGAGCAAGAGAGGGAAGAAGATGAAGAGGGAGAGTACCTGATTGTCTTCGGAATGCAGTTATAAAGGGAGTCTCTCTGAAAATTTAAATGCATTTGATCCTATCTCTATCTCCTATTTATAATCATGATCGTGCAGGGTTGTCACTTCTGTGACGTCATGGTTGCAACGGATAGTTCAACAATAACGGCTATATTTACGATAGTTAGTTGCGGATAAGATCAAGAAAACATAACTCGCTCATTTTTCATATCACTCCTTATATTTTGGGGGCAATTGTTAGGGGAGGATTTTCTAACAATTAATGATCCTTATTCGTTATCCTAATTAATGATCCTTACTTCTGTGACAGATAGTGATCCTCAGAAGAGCTTCAGGATCAGGATCATGGATCACTTTAAGGATCCTCGTACTGACGATTGTTTATTTGTGTTTTGTATTACTTCGCAGGAATAACAAGCTTGACTTGGTCTTGGCAACGGTACTAAGGAATATTCCACGGACATTTCGCACACGATTGACCAAAAATGGACGTTGTGGAGAACGTGGGAGCTTGGCACAAAAATCGGATAGTTAGTTATTGTAGTTAACTTCTATTTTAAAAAGGGGTAACGAGCTAGAAAAAAACACTTAGCCATTTTCAGCTACACACTCTCATATACTCGCACACTTGAAGCTCTCGACGAACATTCATTAGTTTACACTCACTTTTACACATTTCACGATAGTGATCCTTGTACCTAGCTCGTTACTATCCGAAGTTGTAAACATTTATTCATTACTTTGAGCTTGGTGATCGGTAGTTTCCATCACCTGGGGTTTTTTGTGCCGGAGATCAACTCTTGATCAAGGGCTTTTTCCCCGTATAAATCCTTGTGTCGTTTGTGCAATTTACATTGAAGTGATCCTTGTCATTGTTCTACATTATTAGCATCATACCCCGTAATAGAGAGTTTGGTTGCAATATCCTCATCAGATTTATTTTGACCAAAACAATAATGTAATGGTTATTTGTCAAAATACTAAGTTACACCATTTAAGAACTTAGTTCTCGTTACGATTCTAATAGGTACTTTAACCCATGAAAAAATTCAAAGCCCTATGGGTTTCATAGTGTCAAAAACGAGTATTATGTGCTCGATGGTTATTTTCTCATAAATATTTACTTTCCATATACTTTTAAATTCCGAATTCTGACTTTAAACTTACCTTGAACTCCAATCCGTATACATTCAACCTCCTAAACTCATTCACTCGTCAACATTTGGATAATCGGAAGAATTAGCAATTTTGTGAGTATACTTGAACCCCCCCCCCTTTTTTTCGTTTACCACCTTTTGGGGTGTAACATGTTAAACTATAAACTTACACTTATACTTATTTCAAATGCACAAACATTCCTTATACATGCATGCATACTTGTTACTTGATACTTTAAATTTGGGGTTATACGTTTTGTGTTAGACTTATCATTAACTTTATACGAGCCTATCCTTGACATATATAGCGCTATAGGATTAACGCACCGCCTGTAAACTTTGGGTTATGTTAAGAGCTTATTGCGTTTCATCATTGGTTTGATTAGTTAAACACATGTCGAATTTATTGTTTATCTTGTTTCAATAGCTTGCCATGTGGAATTGTTTAAAACTTATCTTTTTATGCTATGTATGAAAACCTGTTTACTCGCCAATACATATTTATATTGAACTATGATTTTTAACATGTTACAGGTTGATGATGACGATGCTATGAAACTGAAGTAGTGTCGATACCTGGATAAACATATAGACGTTCTAGGTTTTAATATGTTGTATCAATTCTGTACTTGTTTGTTGTGTTGTTTTTCTTGTATTGAACATGTGTTATTTCCAAGTTCCATGTATTGTAACACTTTTGTTATGAATGAAATCTATTTATTTTTAATTCCATTGTCACAATTAGTGTTATATGTGATGAGCAATCTATCTTCGTCTCGCTCCGATGTTTCCGCCATCGGTTGGGGTGTGACAGATTGGTATCAGAGCCATAACTATAGGGAAATAGGAAAATTTCCATGCTTTTGACCTAGTCTATAGTTAAGTACCAAATTCGACCATACTTGATTCATATGTTGATTTCTTGAAACGTCTTTAAGTGTTATTCTTGAAATGCCTTTTATGTGCTCATACTTGTTTATTTACTCCATAACATACGCCTTCCTAAGGCATTTTACTCAATTATACTAAACTCGAAAACACTCGTATTTTACAAACGAGACGACTTCACCAAAATAGGCGTGAAGCCCGCAATTTGGTGAAGGACTCTCAATCCACCCATTCTTTTTACACGAAATTCGCCATCAAGTTAGGAGTGAAATCCTCACCTTGATGGAGAATTTCCATTTCGAATTCTAGTGGACACTCGTCAAAGTGTCGAAATTAAATTTTGGCCCGACGAGTACCAACCACGCTTAGGGCACGAAATCGTCAATTTATGGGTGAAACCCGCATCTTGTCGACTAGTTCCACTCCTTGATTTTCAAAAAATCCCGCCAAGTCTCGAATTTTCGATTGAGTTGGAATATGTAGTAACTGGAAGGGTGAATCCCATTGGGGTGTGACACATGCCACCTAAGCCCTAGACCACCCCGCCGCGTGACGCGACGGGGGAATGTGGAGCCGGTCGCGCACGACAACGTCTAATTCCAGCTATAATAGAGCAGTTCTTGGGCATTCTAAACTGCTCATATTCGATTTCTGAATCTCTTTCTCTTGTTTTTATGTCCCAATTCCTGTGTACGAAATCCTAATCGCTGAAACAATACCCTATCGAATTTATCTGAAACCCTAGCAACGAAAAGCTGAAGTTCCGCCTGAATAAGGTGATAATTTATACGTTGCGGTTTTGATCTCGTGATTGCCGTTAAAAGTTTGATTTGGTTTCTTACACTAGTCCATATCACATTTTGGTATATCTAGAAATTAGAACTTATAACCAGGGTACTGCTAAACAAGAAAACTTAGCGGTTAAGAAAACTTAATAAGTCAGAAAACTTAACAACTAAGTAGATTAAGTAATTCAATTAATTAATTAGCTAAGTAAGATAGTTAATTAAACAGTTAAAGTAAATTAATCAGTTAAAAAACTAAGTTTAACAACAAAACGGTTAATTAAGTTTAATAACTTAACATCTAAATATGTATATATGGGGTAGATGACATTTTAGGAAAGCATATATACGGAAGGAATAAATAAGGAAAGCATATATAAGGAATGAATATATAAGGAAGTATATATAAGGAGGGTATATATATGTAGATAACAACTGGGGAAGTTGTATATGGGTAGATAACACCTAGGGAAGATCTATATGGGGTAAGAAGTATACCTATAAATAGGATTCATTTTTCCTTGCCCATTCCATCTCTTCTTCTCTCTATACGTTGGTGTTCTAACTGATAATCACCCATACAATATTTTGTCCAATTGATTAGAGAACCAACTAAGAATACCAAAGTGCTGCCTGAATAAGGCTATACTTTGTTAACTTACGGTATAGTTCTGATCTCGTGACCATCGTTAGGTTTGAATTGGTTTTACACTAATACGTATTCTACTCTATTAAACTAAATGTTTAACTATCACAAAGCTCAAAACTATAAACTTACTATCAAAATAGATGCTTAATTACCAAAAGATTCAGAATTATAAGTAGATGCTTAACTATCAGAAGGCTTAGAATCAAGAGGCCTGTTAAATCAAGAATTATAGATCTACAAGGTGAGTCATTCTTTTTTACTCAAATGATTTGCAAAACCCTAAATGTTTTCAAATTGTTACTTATATTACAGTGATTAAGTCTTTGTATTCTTACTGGGAAATTACTGCCAGTGTGTGGGGTTTTGTATACACTACTTGATAAGCTTCACTAGTTGAGAGAATGATAAACAGTGATATGACCACCGTCATAGGAATTCCCGAGTGACAAATACCTTTGGGTAATAGTAAGTTATAAACAACTGTAAAAACCCTTAATGCTATAATTATAAGAAAGTGTCTTTTATACAAATGAATGTACTCACCAGTATTTCCTGCTGATAAAATGTTTTAAACATTTTTAGGTGATTACCGTAGATCTGAATAAGAGTTGTAATACAACACCAAAAGGCTTAAAGAAGTGGCTTGTTTTATCATTTGAATTAAATTAAGAAATGTTGTTTTATGTATTCGGGTTTATCCCCTATTAAAGCTACCTTTGTAAAACATGGGGTTATCCCCTATCTGCTTAATAAATCAAATCTTGTGTTTCTAAACTCTAATATTTTTTCCTAACTCATGGTCCTGATTAAATTTCTGCTGCGACATTTTCAAAATAACCACCGGTACCACTTGATTGTTCACGGCTCCCGTCCATGGTGTGGTCGGGGGTTGTGACAGGAGGGGCACTCATCTCAAGTACACTTCTGTGAGATTTGTCACTTCAAACATACCCTTACTACCACCCAATTAGTTACGTTACTCCTTTCAAGTAACTTAAACTATTATTCTTTTCTTTAAATTAAAAAAATGGTCAATGTTACCCTCCTTTCTTCAGTGAGTGTAACCCTGAGAACTATACCAGCCAAGCCTACCCGATAAGGTGGCGGCAGTGTTCCCGTGTTAAGAATAGTACCTGAATGGGGTTAGCTGGGAATACCCACTCCAATCCACCATAAGAGTCACAAAGTACTAGAACCTTTTTTTTTCAAATGCATTTTGGGTAAATTACACTTTTCATCCTTTATGTTTGTAGTGGGTTGCAATAGATGACCTTTAACTTTAATAATTACAGTCACAGTTCTTTGTTTGCAAAACCTGTTACAACTTAGGTCCTTTGACCCTAATCTGGTTAAAACTTTCAGTTAAGTGAGATCAGGTGCAACCCATGTGAGGACAAAACAGTCATTCAATAAAAAAAGAATATCAAAATTTTAAAACTTATAAAGTTAAACCATCATCATAATCTCCCCTTTCTCTCTCTCCCCTATACTCTTTTTCTCTACATACCTCTTCTACAACCATCATCATTAGGCCACCACTTCTACAACCATCTTTAAGAAATTGGGCTTTGGGGATTTTAGAACAGTGAGTGAAGCCATTTGGGATCTTAGAAAAGAACATTGACATAAATTTCAGATCAACGGCAACATGAATTTATTCACCACTAAACCCTTCAACATACCGATACACAGTACACAAAACAAAGGGGATCAAGTGTATTGCCAAGCCAAAATAAATATATGTCAATCATCAATATCGTAAAATACTATAAACAATTCATCTTATAAAAAGTCTCATCAGATAAATGATCAAAACTTCAAATTAACCAATACCGAACACAACCGACCTCAAATCGGCACATATCTCTTCAAAACCTGCTTCCCTGTAACCGCCACTCCCACCGTAGTTCCACCAATCGCTCCGTCCACCGCCGCCGACCTCAGCCTCACCGCCGCTTTATACAACACACCAGTCCCCAACCCTGCCACCACACTATTAATAATATCATCCGTATCTCTAACCACCACCATCCCACTCGGCGTTTTTTTCCTCAAAACGTTCAAAAACATTTAACTTACATTCCCTATTTTTTAGAGAAAAAGAAAGTTGTTACATAAGGTTTTCTTTAGTTTTTGTAACTCAAGTGGGTTACTGTATACCCTTCCCCTATATATATAAGCTTATAAAAACATTTCGGATCCTTTGAAAGTTTGGGTCTCGGGCGATAGCACGGGTTCGCCGGCCCAAGAGCCAGCCCTATAATGTTTGATATATGGATTAGACGCATTATACGAATGCTAGATGGGTGCCCGCGTGAGGTGGCGGGAAATACAAACACTGCAAGGATGTGCATGGATTGGTTTCTCAACCGAACCGAAACTGAAGTAACCAATTAGTCTATTTTATTAACCAATCTGTTTTTAGTGAAGTAATTTGGTTTATTCTGTTAGATTGATGTTTTTTATTCGGTTTTTCATTTTCTTTTAATAGCCAAAACCAAACTTGGGCTAAAAATTTTGTTTAGAAATAAATGAAATTAAGGTATTAATATATGAAACTAAGGTATGAATACATGAAATGGATGTATAAATAAGTAAACTGCCAAAATGGTTCCTGAGGTTTAGTCACTTTTGTCACTTTAGTCAAAAACTCAAACCTTTTGAATATGTGTCCCCGTGGTTTCAACTTTTTGCCATTTTCACTCAAAAACAAAATCTTGTCAGATTTTTCAATTAACATCCAATTTTTTTTTTTTTGTCTTTTTACTCCCTTTTAATGAAAAGATAAAAAGCAAAATAGGAAGAATGCAAGTATTTTAATCACGAAAATTCAAGAATGGTCAAGTATGGTACTTAAACTATAGACTAGGTCAAATCAACGCAATCTTTCCTAATTCCCTATAGTTATGGCTCTGATACCACTCTGCTACACCCCAACCGATAGCAGAAACATAGGAGTGAGACGAAAACGAGATTGCAAGAGACTTTATAACATTATTTTGCGACAATTATTTAATAAATAATATTTCATTTCATTTCTAAAATCAAATACATCATTTGGAAACAAAGTACAACAACATAAGC
The DNA here is from genome assembly GCA_030545235.1 of Helianthus tuberosus. NCBI lineage: Eukaryota > Viridiplantae > Streptophyta > Magnoliopsida > Asterales > Asteraceae > Helianthus > Helianthus tuberosus. The sequence goes on along the minus strand of CM060427.1, from coordinate 104,190,349 downwards.
AAAGAAACAAACTACAACATAAGTTCTAAATTAAAAATGGGTTTCTAGTTCATCCTACTAGATTCCGTTCATCATCATCATCAATTTCCTGCAATACGTATTAAAGTACATGTCAACACGTAAAGTATTGACGAGCATACAAGTTTAACTACTAGCATAAGTATAAAAAATGGTTAAACAAATCCACATGGCATAAACGAAATCTAGTATATATCATGGCAAAACTAGCATGCAACTCCTACTTGTCAACCCAAAGATTCTCGCTAGCGTAATCTTATCGTAGCAATGATAAGACCGTTTTGTTTAACTAACATGACCACAAGCATACGAGTGGTTCGTTAATCCTATAGCGTTATACATGTTAACGGAGGCTTGATCGAAGTTAATGACAAAGCATAGTGCAAATAAGTTCTAGCATTTATGAATTCCTAGCATAACATATTAAACATGTACATCGGATTGTTTGTTTGTGATTTAAGCATAAAGTATGTGATTGACTGATTTTCATAATGTATACGTATTGCACCCAAAGTGACAGAAATATAAAGGGGTCATGTACACTCACGGTTTTGCAAACCTTTCCGATAAACTGCGAGATTGACGAGCGTTGAGATTAGAACACCGAGTTTACCCTACACGGGAAACGAAGGTGTATGAGTATTTGGAGTTTGTGGGAAGTTATGATTTAAACTTAAGTATATAAAAGTGTAAGTACACGAAAGTATATCTTGTCTAAATACTCATTTGACACTAAGTTCGTATATGATTTCATGGGTCCTGATTTACCCATTAGAATCAAAACCGAGGAGTTTAGAACAAAGACAAAGTAACCTATGTTCATGATATATAACCATAATCCGGTTAATATCACAAATTTGCTTAAATATATATACATTATTGTTATGGGTGAAATTCTGAGCCCATATCCTGGAAAATATCTTGATTTATATCTTGGTTATATAGTATCTGTTTACATCCGGGATGTTGATTCAGGATATTGGTAACATCCTGAATGGTATCCTCGGGATTACTAACGGATTATGTGCAGGTACGTGGGTTAGAAGCTATCAACGTTCACGAAGACTCATTCCGCGGAAGACTCGGTCCAAGTTGTTCGAAGAAAGACGTTAAGCCCGCTTTATTTGGCTCCAAACGGCTACTTATGGAATATTCGAGAGCATCCCATATTTATAGGAATTATAGTTTCTAATTTGTAACTATAAATAGGTGGGTATACCAGATCGAATAGGACATCACAGACACACTCGCTACACTCTAACACTCGCTCTCAAGCAATTCTCATTTTCATACAAAGGCATTGTAGCACTTAGCGATCTGGTCTATATCCTGCACTGTATCCTGACATTTGAAGTAATAAGAAGAACAAGGCAGCTGCGATTGTCAGCTCCCGAGGTTTTATGCCGGCGATCTAGATTGATCAAGGGCTTTCCTCGTACATCTCGTGTCGTTTACTTTATTTTTGCTCATAGTTTGATCATAGATACAGCTCATTATCCTGAGCCGTATCTTGAATACTGATGTTCTAAATAACTAAACAATCATATTTTCAATACACTTTCTAGCACACTACCTCACTTTACTAATTAGATCACTTAATTGCTTCGGTAATTTTTGACCAAAACAATTTGGCGCCTACCGTGGGGCAAGTGGTGCTCTCTTTACTAAAAATTTTTGTGAAATCGCTAGTTGGCTTTCTATTTTCAAAACTTTTTGCCACATTGTCCATAATGGCCTCAAGATCAAACATGAGCTCCTCCACTGTGTCTGCTATGACTTCTGCTACTACCGGTTCGGTGCTCCCACCACCTCCTCCAAGGATGCCAGCCTCTTCACGACCTCAGGATATTATCCCTACCCGCAGTATTCCGGAATCTACTCCTGTTTTAGCTTCTAACGATGAAATTTTAACCTTATTTGGAAGTGTGCAGGAACAAATGAGGCAGCAACAGGAAACAAACCAAATGCTTTTAAGGGAAATACAACTCCTGAAGTCTGGCTCGAGCAGATCTGCTGATGATATTGTCACTCCATTACATCCCAGAACCTTGAACTTCAGTTCAGCTGTGTATACTGAGGATAACAGGGGGAATATTGTGCCCAGCCTTCCTCAGAATCATACTCCTGAAATACCCTCCTCGGTCAGGATGTCAACCATGAGGAGCTCAGGATATGCTTCAGGATATGGGCAAAATCCTCCAACGGGTAACGTGTCAAATAATAATAATACTCATGTTACTAATAGTGGATCTTTGCAGGATACAGGTGTAACATCAGCACTTACTAGGGAACTTCAGAAGTTGAAGGACATGATATCCAGTGTACCTGGGGTGGTCCAGCCGATCCCGGAAGTGTCCCAAGACAGCCATAAGATATCCCGTTTTGCATATCCTATCTGTGATGCTGAGATCCCAAAGAGATTTCAAACCCCCAACATGAAGCTTTACGACGGAACTACAGATCCTGAGGAGCATATTGCTCAGTATAGGGAAAGAATGGAGATTAACCCTATCCCTCCGGATCTCAAGGAAGCATGCTTGTGCAAGGGTTTTGGTTCAACCTCAACAGGATCAGCCTTGAAATGGCTCTTGAATGTTCATCCGCATTCGATTACATCTTTTGCTCACTTAGTAAATTTATTTAATAGTCAGTTTTCTTGTAGTAGAAGCTTTGAAAAATTAACAAGTGATCTCTACAGGATAACACAGGGACCTCAAGAATCCCTTAGGGATTATGTGAACAAGTTCAGCCGGGAATCCCTGGACATTCCTCACCTTGATGTTGCAATAGCTGTGCAAGCTTTCAAGATGGGGCTGCAAAAAGATTCTCAATTTTATGAAGATCTTGTAATGAACCCATGCAGGAACTTGGATGAAGCTTGAAACAGGGCCCTAAGATATATTCGGTTGGAGGATGATAGGAAGATGCAAGAGAGAATGAACTCATCCAACACCTATGAGTCGACCAACAGGAAGTCTGAATCCTCATTCAAGCCATATCGGCCTAAGCCATATGGTAGAAATGAAAATAAGAGAGTGAATGCTGTCGAAGATGAGGATCCTGAAGAATATCCTGAGTTGTCTGAATATTGCTTTTCTGTTAACATTCCTGAATTGATGTATGCCATGCAGGGTCTAGGAGACAAGGCTAGGTAGCCTCGAAAGAGTCAACAGAAAGGTGACTGGAAAGATAAGTCAAAATGGTGTGCTTTCCACGAAGATTTCGGACATATGACTGAGGATTGCATTGCTCTAAGGAAAGAAATAAGCTATCTTCTAAGCAAGGGATGTCTGAAAGATCTCTTAGGAAGAAAGAAGAATAAGGGTCAGGATACTGAGAAGGATCCTGAGCGAGCAGCATCACCTCCTGCAGATGCCAAGATAATCAACTTCATTTCGGGAGGATCCGACATTTGTGGGACTTCGTATTCAGCGACGAAGAGACATGCAAAGGAAGCTAAGGCCGAAAGGGGAGACAAACCTGTCAGGATGACTACCCTCACAACTGACAAAGTGATCACTTTTGATGCTGATGACAGGGATACTGTCCAGGATCCTCACCATGATGCTCTGGTAATAACATTATATGTGGCTAACCATTTTGTACGCAGGATATTGGTTGATAATGGCAGCTCCGTCAACATAATCCAACTAGAGACGCTGAAGAGGATGAATGTATCTCCAATGGATATCACTTCAAAGTCTACCGTGCTTGTTGGGTTCAGTGGAGAGGCTAGAAACACAGTGGGAGAGATAAAGTTGCCAGTATACGTTGAAGGAGTCAACTCGATACAACGTTTCTGCGTGATGGATTCTCTATCCTGCTACAACATCATACTGGGAAGACCGTGGATTCACGATATGAAGGCTGTACCATCAACATATCACCAATGTATCAAGATCCCTACCCCTTGGGGAGTTGTCAAAGTTGATAGTGATCAGCAAGAGGCAAAAGAGTGCTACTCATCTTCGATGAAATCCTCAACCAAACCTAGTGCAGCATAGCAATTAAAGACGCGGGCCCAGGATATCGTGGAGGATCCGGAGCAGGATGTGAAGAAAATTATCCTGGACCAGGATAATCCCGATATTTCGGTGCTCGTAGGGACCAATATCCCTCAGGATATTGAGGAACAATTAGTTAACTTTTTGAAATGCAGGATGTCGACGTTTGCATGGAAGCATGAGGATATGACAGGCATATCCAAAGACATTATCACTCACAAGCTTGGAATTGATAAAACATTCAAGCCTGTTCAGCAAAAAAGAAGGAAGTTTGCTCCTGAGCGGAATACGATTATCCAAGAGGAAGTTGAGAGATTATTGAAGTCCAGGATGATCAGAGAAGTTAAGTTCCCAAGGTGGCTAGCAAACGTGGTTGTGGTACAGAAGAAAAATGGAAAATGGAGAGTTAGTGTAGACTACACAGACTTGAACAAAGCTTGTCCTAAAGACCCATTTCCTCTTCCCCACATTGATGCAATGGTAGATGCCACTGCCGGGCATGAAATGTTGACCTTCATGGACGCATCCTCAGGATTTCAACAGATCCAAATGGAACCTTCTGACCAGGAGGATACTGCCTTCATGACACCAACAGGTATTTATTGTTATACAGCTATGCCTTTTGGTTTGAAAAATGCAGGTGCAACATACCAAAGATTGGTAAACACGATGTTCAAAGACAAACTGGGGGACACCATGGAGGTGTACATTGACGATATGGTGGTGAAATCAAAGAAAGCTCAGGATCACCTCCAGGATATTAAAGGATCATTTGATATCCTAGATCAATATAACATGAAGCTGAATCCTGCTAAGTGCCATTTTGGAGTGGGGGCAGGAAAATTCCTAGGATATATGGTGACCAAAAGAGGAATAGAAGCAAGCCCGGAGCAGATTAAAGCCATCTTGGATATTAAATCGCCCTCAAATATGAAGGATGTTCAACGATTAACAGGGCGAGTAGCAGCATTAAATAGATTTATCTCAAGATCCTCAGAAAAATGCAAAGATTTTTATGATATCCTAAAGAAGAACAAGAAATTCGAATGGGGTGAGAAGCATGAAGCGGCCCTACAGGATTTAAAGCAATATCTTTCAACCGCACCTCTACTGATGAAGCCTGAGAATGGTGAACCATTATCCCTATACCTCGCGGTATCAGGAAATGCTGTAAGTGCCGTCCTTGTAAAGGACCATGAAGGTCAGCAATATCTTGTTTATTATGTTAGTAAAAGCTTGTTAAATGCTGAAACTAGATATTCTCATTTAGAAAAATTGATACTAGCATTAGTTATGGCATCAACGAAACTTAGACATTACTTCGAGACACATAGGATTCATGTAAAAACAAATTATCCTGTCAAAAGTGTGCTTAGGAAACCAGAAATGTCAGGCAGGATGGCTAAGTGGTTGGTAAAGTTGAGTGCTTATGATTTAGTATATGAACCTAGGAATGCCATAAAGTCTCAGGCTTTAGCTGACTTTGTGGCTGATTTTAGTAGTGACATCCAGGATGAGGTAGACCTGGAAGTTCAACAGTTAGGAGAATCCTCAGGATCCTGGACATTATATACTGATGGTGCATCTAATGTAAGAGGAGTAGGATTAGGAATACTACTAAAATCGCCACAGGGGGACATATAACCCCAGGCTATTAGGTGTGAATTTCCTGCTACTAACAATGAAGCAGAGTATGAGGCTTTAATTGCAGGATTAGAGTTGGCTAAGAGCATGAGTATAAAAAATTTGCAAGTATATGTTGACTCTTTGTTAATTACTAACCATTTTAATGGATCCTACGCAGTTAAGGGCGAGAAATTAGTTGAATATCTCGATATTCTCAAAAAATTAGCAGGATATTTCGATGTTTTTACACTTGAACAGGTACCAAGGGAGGATAATGCTGAAGCGGATGCCTTAGCAAATTTGGGATCATCAATCAGGATACCTGAAGGGACCCAAATACGAATATTACATGTCTTATATCCTGCAACGAATCCTCAGGATAAGGAAGTAGCGGGTATTCGGGATCATAAAGCGGTATATCCTGAACATGATCCTAAATCCTGGACGGCTCCAATTGTGAGATACCTCAAAGAAGGACACATCCCCGGAAATGAAAATCCTAAGGCATTTAGGATGAAGGTATCACGATTTACTATTATAAATAATGTTTTATACAAGAAATCTCTTGCAGGACCGTATTTGAGGTGCTTGGAGGATCCTGAAGCTAAAGAAGTACTTCAGGATATACATGAAGGGGATTGTGGTAAACACACCGGGGGCAGATCATTGTTCTCGAATGTATTAAGGACAGGATATTATTGGCCAACGATGAGGAAAGATGCTGCAGAATATGCTCGAAGATGTGATGCATGCCAAAGGCATAGTAACATACTACATCAACCAGCTGAACCACTGTATCCTGTAGTTTCCCCTTGGCCATTCATGAAATGGGGGATGGATATAGTAGGGAAGTTACCAATGGCTCCGGGAGGAAAAGTCTTTATGTTAGCTATGACGGATTATTTCTCCAAGTGGGTTGAGGCTGAAGCATTTGTCCAAGTTAGAGACCAAGAAGTAGTATCCTTCATAAAGAGGAATATCCTGACTAGGTTTGGGGTACCAGCTGAGATCATTTGTGACAATGGGTCCCAGTTTATAAGCAAAAGGACCACTGACTTTTGCAAAAGTTGGGGAATCAAAATGATCACATCTACTCCGGTACATCCTCAAGTGAACGGATAAGCTGAATCTTCAAACAAGATAATAGTAAATAACTTAAAAAAAAAAGACTTGGAGCCAAAAAAGGAAGATGTACGGAAGAGTTACCCTTTGTTTTGTGGGCTGATAGGACAACGGTAAAGAATGCAACCGGCCAAACCCCGTTTTCCTTGGTATTTGGAGCAGAAGCAGTGATTCCAACAGAAATGACGATACCTACTGCAAGATCAATTCTACAGGATCCTGAGCAGAATCCTGAAGCCTTATTTCAAGATTTGGATACTATAGACGAAAAAAGAGATGCAGCAAGGCTAAGGATGGCAGCATATCAACAAAGAATATCCAGAGCATATAATAAGAATATAAGGACTAGAAGATTTCGAGTTGGTGATTGGGTGTTAAGAAAGGCTTTTCAAAATACCACTAATCCTGCCGATGGCAAGCTAGCTCCGAAATGGGAAGGACCTTATGAAGTCGAGTCAGAAGCAGGGAAAGGAGCATATCGACTCAAGAATATGGAAGGAGATATGCTACCAAGATCCTGGAATGCAATACATTTAAAGCTTTATTTCAAGTAAGAGCAGTATTTAATTTCTGTCTCAGAATGGTATGTATTCTATCTATTTTAACTATATTTGTTTATTATCTTGAACCCAATACTGACTTAAGCATCGGAGGGGTGTTAGCCAAGCTAACACCCACCTTAGTTCACAATTGTTTTGCAGCATATGTTTCAGGATATAGCTCCAGGATATGTACTCAGGATGACTCGAAAGATTAGAGGATTGGCCCCCTCTCTCACGTTTAAGGGATCCTGGTCCCTTCAAAGGTTTAAAGGTATTCACCTTTCTTTCGAATTGGGTTTAAACACCTCGCCTGGAGCGCAAGTTATCTAGGTGTAGTTCAAGGTAGCGGGACCAGTTCATGTAAAAGTGGCTGACAATTTCGTTACTGTTGGCTATATCCTGGATCCTGAAGGTATATGAGGATTGATCACCCTCTCTCACGAAAGAGTATTTTCATACTCTCTAAGGTTTAAAGGTTTTCACCTTTCTAAGATTTAGAGTTTATACACTCTCGCCTGTAGCGCATGAAATTTAGGGTTTATCCCCAGATATCAGGGTTTATCCCCAAGATATTAAGGGTTTATCCCAAGTATGCTAAGGATTCATTTCAGGATATCAGGGGTTTTGCCCTGGGGTATTCAGAATTCATTCGAGTCAAAATATCAATACATTTGCGTTTTTATCAAATACAGGGGACATACATTGGACTGTTCAAAGGATGGATCCAAGTTTATAAGTATGCACTAGGGACAAACTTATAATGAAGGTTTAAAATTGATTCTCTAAGAATCTCTGGTATGATCTCTCCTTTTTATTTGGACAATTTATAAGTTGTATTTTAATATCCTTATCAAGATATCTTTCAGGATATCTCCCAGGATACATTTATAATATATATTCCTAAAAATGTACGAACCAAACAGTTTTCACAAGTACGATTTTCATATCAATGACAACAACAATAAAGTCAAAAGAGAAGTTATATTATTAACATACCAAAAGATGTGCTCTTAGTTTCACCTCAAAACGAGGCCCATCCACTAAGAGCACTATAGTTCATTACCATATTTACCCAACAGTTGAAGGTTTCATCTCAAACCGAGACCCATCCACCTTCAACTGTTGTATTGTTCAAAAAGCATGCAGGAAATGTAAATTGTTCAGGTGCAGGAAAGTAAAGTGTAGAAAAGTAAAATTGTTTAAGGGACTACAGACCAACATTCAAATTTAAAAAGGTGGGCTCTGGCCTTGGCACGTATATCCGTCATCGCCCACCTCAGTGCCCTCACACAGCGGCATCCTCTCCAACCTTCTCAGACTTCTCAGCACCAGCATCCTGAGCAGTATCCTCACCATCATCCACCCCAGCATCTGCTCCAGCGTCCTTCTTGTCTCCAGCCTGGATCACCACTTCTGCTGACTTAGAAGACTCACCAGCTTCAACAGGAAGTGGCACAGCTTTGCCTCCGAGCTCCTTTAGTTTGCCACCCAGGATTCAACTGGCCAAGATGGACAAACAAGGCCCGTCTCCTTGGCCTCGTAGGCCATCTTGATTCGTGCTTGTAACAGGGAGACGATAGCAGAAGCCTTGATTCCCTCCCGGAAGTTGACCAAGGCTTGATCATGATCCATTTGAACGGTGGCGAGTTTGACCTCAGCGTCTTGGGTGACCTTCTTCAACAGGCTTTTGTAGTGCCGGGTCTTTGCTTCAGCAATGGCACCTTGGTCAGCGACGGTGCTTTCAAGCTGTTTGATCCTGGCTTCATGAAGTGCAACCGTACCACAGGCATCATTATACAAGTGGAGCAAATGCTGGAGGCCCTGCACATCAATTATAGGTACAAAGTTAGAATATATGTATAGACCAGGATATCCTGTCAGGATATCCTATCAGGATATACATGCAGGATATACGTGCAAGATATGAGTCAGGATATTACCTTGTTGAGGAATGATGTCATTGGCTCTAAGGAATCAGAGAAGCTGAGTTCGTCATAGAAGAACCCTTCTGAACCTGGAGCAGTGACTTCAAGACCTTTCCTCTTTTTTGCTGTGGAAGCACGAGTTCTTGGATTGGCCTTGGGAGCCGGGAGTGGCTTGGAGCTAGTAGCAGCAGGAGTCTCCTTCTTGACTGTGGCTGGAGTGGGGTAGCTGTCGAGTTCGTCAAGGTCTAGATAGACTGGAACTTTGCTGGAATCTGCACACAGGGAGTAAAATTCTAAATCCCTCCTAAAAATATCAAATAAAAACATGTATGTACAGGATATCTTGCAGGATCCTTACCAGACATGTTTGCGCTTGAAAGAGGGCTTGGAGTTGGTGGAGATGGGTTGAAGCTTCTCTCTGTCTCTGAAAGGAGTCTGATGGCGTCTATTCTTTTTTGAGAATCAGCAAGGGGAGGTGCAATATTCCTGAAATCAGCTGCATACACAACAGAAAATAAAATTGGTCAGTTCAGGATATAAAGCAGGATAAGATGCAGGATCATCTTTAAACCCTAAATCCTACCCTTCTTCAACCATCTCATCGGATAATCCGTTCCACCAGGGATTGAGTCCCTTTTTACAAAGAAAAACTTAGATTGCCAACCATCCTTGTTCCTGGTGGCACGAAGTATCAATGGGTCACCGGAAGTAGAGTAAAACAGAAATCTGCATGATCCGTGGCATCTAAGTTTGTAAGCTAGGGGCAGATCATGGACAGAAAGATCAGGAATGTGGTTTCTCTTGATTTGGTCAAGAACAGACAAAACACGCCAGAGCATTGGCATGGTTTGGCTGAAAGAGATTTTGGTGATATTAAAGAATTCGGTGATGAATCTGGAAAGGGGAATTGTAGCCCTAGGGTAAAAGGGAAAGCACTAAAGTATATCCACTCACTGGAAACCATATCTGACCGGATTTCCCGGTCAAAGGGTCTAAATATGGTTCCTGCCGGAAAGATGCCGGAGGATTTCAAGGCCGACAGGTGGGCACTATCGAAGGTACATGTTTCCTTCTCCGGTTCTTGGAGAAGGTTCTGTTGGATGAATGTGGGAGCCGAGTCACCTGAACTGGACCTTGTTTGCCTGGGCATTTGGTCGCCTGAATTTTTCGCCGGAGAAAGATGATAACGATGAATATGAAGATGAGGGAGAGAATATTACCTTTTTCCTTGTCGATTATGATTAAAAAAGAGATGAGGATGAGAAGATATAGGGCATGATGAGTAAATATAGGCTGGGTAGTTGAAAACGGTCAAATCATTGGTCTTATCTAATTAATTACCTCGGTCTTCGTAAAAATGTAACCGTTAGTGCAGGATAACAAACGGTAACATTTTTGGGGACAATTGTTATGGGTGAAATTCTGAGCCCATATCCTGGAAAATATCTTGATTTATATCTTGGTTATATAGTATCTGTTTACATCCGGGATGCTGATTCAGGATATTGGTAACATCCTGAATGGTATCCTCGGGATTACTAACGGATTATGTGCAGGTACGTGGGTTAGAAGCTATCAACGTTCACGAAGACTCATTCCGCGGAAGACTCGGTCCAAGTTGTTCGAAGAAAGACGTTAAGCCCGCTTTATTTGGCTCCAAACGGCTACTTATGGAATATTCGGGAGCATCCCATATTTATAGGAATTTTAGTTTCTAATTTGTAACTATAAATAGGTGGGTATATCAGATCGAATAGGACATCACAGACACACTCGCTACACTCTAACACTCGCTCTCAAGCAATTCTCATTTTCATACAAAGGCATTGTAACACTTAGCGATCTGGTCTATATCCTGCACTGTATCCTGACGTTTGAAGTAATAAGAAGAACAAGGCAGCTGCGATTGTCAGCTCTCGAGGTTTTATGCCGGCGATCTAGATTGATCAAGGGCTTTCCTCGTACATCTCGTGTCGTTTACTTTATTTTTGCTCATAGTTTGATCATAGATACAACTCATTATCCTGAGCCGTATCCTGAATACTGATTTTCTAAATAACTAAACAATCATATTTTCAATACACTTTCTAGCACACTACCTCACTTTACTAATTTGATCACTTAATTGCTTCGGTAATTTTTGACCAAAATAATTATATATTATATAGTATAAGTTAATGTTTGTCCATCATATAATATCATAGAATTCATGTAAGTCAAGCATGGATGTATTATATGCCTCATTGTATGATTCACCAAAGCACAAAGTTTACCAGCTTAGTTAGTAAACCCAGCTGGTCATGAATGAGAATGAATTACAACTATCTAGTTCATCAAGTAGTCAAGTAAGGACAACCCGACTGTTTCATACCCTTCATGGAAAGTGTTGGAGATGCGGCCGGGTTGTGTTACTTTAGGTCTAGGAAACTACTTAGAATAACAAGATAAATCATTAGTGAGGTGGTGGAACAAGTTTGGATAGCCAAGGCTTCCATGGTTCGCACCTTTACCAAAACACAAGTCTTGCCATATGAACTATGGTAGACTTGGATGGTTTCATCACTTGTGGGTTGTCTAATATCGTAGACTTGGATGGTTTCATCACTTGTGGGTTGTCTAAACCCTAACAAAACAGAAAGTTTATGAGGTTCTTGGACCTCTAAACTTATGAGAATCAACCTTAAACAAGTCCCATAATCATAGATGAGATTAGAGACAAGTTAGGCACAAGATTCACATGAAAAAGTAAAGTTTATAAGGATTTACATAAAGTTATTCCAAAACAGAAAGTTTGGACATCAAAATGGTGATGTTGCACCTTAGTTTACCATGGTAAACTTGTGAAAACACTCTTAGAGGTGTTCAAAGCTTTCTAGTGGAAGAAATGATGAAGAAAAGTGAGTTTGAACTCACTTTGAGACTTAAGACAAATCTGCCTCTTCTTGCAATTCCAGCAGACTATGGAGTGATATGAGAGTGTTTGAAGGCTTGGAAAAGTGAAAGAGAGGGGTAGGAGGCTTGTTTATATAATGGGTTAGTAGGAATTTGAGTTTAATGAGGTTTAAAGGTGACTGGGGAGTAAAAAAGTAGGAAAAAAGTGGCCAACCCGTGCTCAGGAAACAACTTGCTACGGATCTAGGCCTTTGGTGGCCCGCGAGAGAAAAGGGAAAATGGCTCGCGCCCCGCCATGCCCCTTGGTTCCAACAACTTTGTTTTATTTACATTTTGGCCCCTGAACTTCCATTTTTTATCATTTTATGCAATAACTTTGTATTGTGACATGTTTTAAGCATAGAAAGCGTACATAAGTATAATTCGAGTACCGTGAATGTATGTATGAATAATTACACGTATAACAAGTGTCGGTTTGCAAGTAAACACGTATTTAATTGATTAATTGCATGAATAACAAATGTATATAAAACATGAATTTCATTATGATCAAAGTCTCTAATTACAAAACTGGAAATGGAATACGAACATGATACGAATACGAGTTTCCATAAATAGAAATAAGATTACACGTTCTAAATAAGGAAAGTACAAAATACGAAGCATCACAACTATTTTGTCCTTCATTAAAAGGGAGGAAAAAGACAAAAACTGGATGTTAACTGAAAAATCTGGCAGAATTTGATTTTGGATGAAAATGGCAACAAAATTGAAACCACAGGGACCCAAATTCAAAAGGTTTGAGTTTTGGACTAAAGTGGCAAAAGTGACCAAACCTTAGGGACCATTTTGGCTGTTTACTCTAAATAAATAAAGAAATTGAGGTATAAAATATGAAATACATGAACTTGAGGTATAAAAACTAGAAATATGAATTGTTCGGTTCACTTCAGTCAATTTTGGTTGAACTAGGGTACAATAAAAACTGATATCTGGTTTTTGGTTAATTCTGTTTTCGGTTAATCGTTTTCAGTTAATTCAGTTTTTGGTTGATTTTGGTTCGGTTTCCTCTGTATTCGATTCAGTTTTGATTAACGAGTTAGTTATTACTGTTAATCACGTAATATATCATTTTTATAATTAGAACAATTATAGCAATATTATACTCAAATTAAAGAGAATAAAATGCTCATTTTATGGTGTATTTAAAAAAATATTAACGTATGTAAAAGTTATAGTTATTTAAAAAACGTGTGGTGGTTATTTTTTCTATAAGGGGATAAAATGTAACTACTAATTGATTGTCCATAATTTGCTTAAATATGAGGAAAATTAAAGTGTAATTAAGATGAGAGATTAAAGTGTAATTAGTGTTTGAAAGACTAATTTGCCTTCATTTTAGGGTTGTATCTTATGCATTAACCTAAAAAAGGTTTTAACCTTTGTGTATCTTATAATTCCCTTCTCTCATGCATTATAATATACTATCAGGGTGCCCGTCGATGCGATGAGGGCGGCACTTTACATTAAGGATGAGCTCGGTACCGGTACCGAAATCTCCAATATAGGTACCGGTACCTAAAATACTCGGTACCGCATGGTATCGGTCCCGGGATGGTACCAGTATTTAAAGGTAAAATACATATACCATACCGAACCGAGAGTACCTGTATTGAAAATGCCAAAAAGTGGGTACCAAATCGCTACCTAAAATAATTCGGTATGAGAAATTCATTACCGGTACCCAGTACCAAATTATTATCCTTACTTTACGTTGTGGTTATCAGTTACTCGTAGTTTTGTTATTCATAAAATATTTAGTCTAGCATCATTGTGGTGGATATACGTGATTAGGGGTGTAAACAAACCCAGAGGCTCTGTAGGTCCCGAATTCTGAGGATCGAATACGAAAACCGAATCCTTGTTTATAACAAACACGGTCACGAATGCGGAATCCCCGTGACTATGCCAAACCAAACGTAGATATTACTAACACGATATAACCAATGAATCACACTCAATTGATTAAAAGGATGAGAACAATGATCAAACTTATACACACAAAGTTTGACAGTAGACTTTCAGACACAGGTTATGCTCTCATGGTTTCAAAGTGAAACTATGAGGTGTTTATATAGCAGCCCAGGCCCAACAGTAGACGAAACCTCATTGGGCCCGACGAAACCTTACATGGTCCTGACGAAACCTTACAGATGACGAAACTCTAAGAGTTTCATCACTGTTCACGGCGAAACCTTGGGGTTTTGGTCTTTGGAGGGTTTTGTCATGTAGTGCTTGACGAAACCCTAGGTTTCGTCGAAGGCTGCATTATGTGTGTGTGCTGCAAACTGTTAGACAGTTTGCAGCAAAACAAACACAAACACATAACATAAACTTAATACATATGCAACATGCATTGTTCTTTTAACATTACTTAACAAACAGAGACAACTTGTCGGACACAAGTAGGATAGGAGGATATCCGACTTGGTCGACGGCGAATTACAGACTCGATAATATAAAACACCGTATAAAATACATCGTTAAATAAGACAAGTTACAGACACTAAAATAATGCATCAACAAACTCCCCCTTGTCTGTTACTGTCTTCGGTCTTCGATCTTCCGTCTTCAGTGTTTCAGCGTTCAGGTGCTTCCCGCATGAATTCCTCGATAAAAGCAATAACAAGCGACGCGTTGAAATCGAAGCGCTTGATGAGCGTCCTTGTCTTCGTAAAATATATCATGACAGAACAGCTTGCTGATGTCGTTCGCGGACATATTAACAATCCACATCGGATCCAACATCCAAAAATTCTCACGATCATCATTAAACACAATCACTGCCTCATGCGTATCCGGATCGTAGCACCATAGCCTCATATCATCAAGAAAGTTCTGCTTCATCGGCATTAGCGGAATCTTGTTCATGACTTTCGCAGGTTGATAGACAAGCTTGTATCGCGCCGTATTTGTCGCTGGATCTAAGGTGAACTAGATCTGCTGATAGATAGGGAACTGGTTTATGAAGGTTCGAATCACTTGAACAAACACGAATATACCTTTGATTTTCAGAGAATGTTAAAGAAAACGAAAGGTTTTGATTTGGTGAGAAAGGGTATGGAGGTTTGCTTGTTTGGGAAGAAGAACAGTGAGAAGGTTTGAAAACGTGATGTTATTGCAGACCTGGGACCCCTTTATAAACCGACTTACACGGCGAAACCTCCATCTCGACGAAACCTTGTTTTGGCTCGACAAAACTCTACTTTTGGCTTGGATTGGGCTTAAACATTTAGCCCATGACGAAACTTAAAAGGGCCAGTGGGGTTTCGTCATGACCTCGACGAAACTAGGGGTTTCACCGTGAACCAAATCAGTTTTGACCAAAGTTGACCAAGTTTGAAAACCATTGACTTTGACCATGGGGTTTCGTCGTCATAAAGGAGTTTCGTCGACCATAAGGAGTTTCATCGACACCATTTTCCCAAATTCACTAAGTGTTGAAACTTATGCACACTGAACAGATTTTGTTTATATGAAAGATTTCCATTTAGATTGAGTTTACCAAATGCAAGGACATTTTATGAAGTAGGTTTCAGGCTTCCGGCAGAAAACACCAAGTTACAACTTCGGCTAATTCAAAAATGAACTTTACATCTATACTAAAAACAAGAATTTAAAGTGCAGTAAACTAATCGAAAAGCTATAAAAAAAAAAGCAGTAAACAACTGTACAAATGCAATCTTTTTGCGAATTTCAAGGATAAGGAATCATACCAGCTTACGGTCTTAGTCAACATGATTTTGATTTCTGTTTAAAGCTCTGGATAAGTATACTACCTCGATTATCGGTATTGTTGTCCTCATAAGCCCAAACTGATCAGATGTAATCATAATAAGGAGATATGATTAACGGTAAGGATTATACTTACAAGTCGATGTTCATCCACTCACGACACATTCCCGTATCAAGGTATGCGCGAGAGTTCATCTTACCAGTGAGTATACCGTTTATCATCTGTTTGATCGTATAAAAGAATGTGAGATACTCACTTATTTTTTATTGAAAACAAGCCCTATGTGATAGAATCACTTATTGATGAGGAACTTGATTTTCGATGCATGAGGGCACAGGAGCAAGTCCGTGAACAGGTCAGTACAACGTACAGCAAAGAGACGAACTTGACTCCCGGATAAATGTGATATTTTATCACTTATTTGATGTGGACATGTGATTGTTGATCACTTATTGAGGTCGTATGCAATATGTACACGTATGTATGGTATCATGGAAGATCTAGACTTCGTCTCCGTTATTTTTCCGGTAAAAGATACAACCATGATACCCAGATGATAAGCAGCATAAAGACCGAATATCTCAGAACCTCGGCAATCAATCAAACGAAATTTCGGTACTAAGACCATATGCCAATGAATGTTTCCCACCTGACTTGAAGTCTGTTAGGTTTGTATCATCCTTCACATTTTAGTCTGATTGTGAGCCTACCGATACATCGTTAGTACGAGATACTTATCATTTCTCAATTTTTTGTTTTACATTTTGAACATGTTGACCAACCACACCAGTGAATATCATCATCTTCCTTTTTCCAAAAAACTCATTTTTTGATTTTCTAATTTTTTTTTATTTTTGAATTTTTCAAACGAAAAGACAGAACAGAAAGTAAAGACATCTTTTTGGATTTTTGAAATTTTCAGATGTTTTTATATTTTCTTGAATTACTCCCCCTAAAATGCTAAAAGGTGAAAATCTTTTTGATTTTTTTAGAGTTTTTAAAGAAAATATTTACAAAAATGATTAGCCAAAGAAGTTACTCGAGTATCACCTTAATGCCATTGACAAAAAGTAGATAATCAAAACGTGATTTATCAAAAGCTTTTGTAAACAGGTCGGCACGTTGGTGATCGGTGTGAACTTTAACAACATCGATTAATCTTTTGTCAAAACAATCACGTATGAAGTGATATTTAATTTCGATGTGTTTGGTCTTGGAATGCTGCACATGATTTCTAGTGATCTGTAAGGCAGCATTGTTATCAACAAAAATAGGAGTAGATAGGAATTCAAAACCATAGTCGCGCATTTATTGTTGTATCCACAAGACTTGGGAGCAACAACTAGAGGCAGCAATGTATTCTTCTTCACAAGTTGATGTAGCAACACACGTTTGCTTCTTGCACTGCCACGTGACTAGGCGATTTCCTAAGAATTGACATCCAGCTGTTGTTGATTTGCCATCGATTTTGCAACCACCAAAATCAGAATCACTGTATTCAATCAAATTAAAACTATCATCCCTAGGGTACCAAAGACCGGTGTCTGGGCATCCCTTCAAATAGCGAAAAATCCTTTTGACGGCTGACAGATGTGAGGCCTTCGGGTTGGCTTG